>CP136054.1:6346354-7596354 GCA_032464435.1 Aegilops umbellulata
TTAGTCCCACCTGGCTAGTTGAGAGGGAGGCGCACCTGTTTATAAGGTGCGGTGCGCCATCCCTCTCGAGCTCCTCTCTAAAGCAGGCTTTCGGGCCTAGCACTGCAATCTGTGCCTGTGGGCCCACTGGGCCTCCCTCGGGCCTGAATCCTGGCCCATGGTAGGGTTTCTAGTCGTATTCAGGCCGTGGGGGCCCAGTAGGTGGCATTTTTTTGTTTCTACTTAGAACTAAATACTTATAGTTTTGTAGTGATTTCTTTTTTATTTTAGGTCACAAAAATTATAAACTTTCTGTTAATGCCATTAGTTTTAAAATTTGAATAGTTTAACTTTAAATTTTTTAAAATTTGTGTCAATCACTTGTTTATGAATAACTTTACTATAAAAATTCCTGCTATTTTTTAATTCTTTTAGCTTTTAAACTTTTTTAGTTTTAGAAAAATTATAAACTTTTAAACTTTCTTGCTTTATATTTTTAGAAAAATTATAAACTTTCTGTTAGAGCCATTAGTTTTCAAATTTGAAAACACTTTTTTAGTTTTTTTGATTTCTTTGTTGCTTTATTTTGTTTTTGCTATATTTTTTAATTCTTTTTGCTTTTAGGTCAGCAAAATTATGAACTTTCTGTTAGTGCCATTAGTTTTCAAATTTGAATAGTTAAAATTTGAAATCTTTGAAATTTGTGTGAATCACAAGTTTGTGGTTAACTTTAATAAAAAAATTAACATAGATGCACCTACTCGTCTGTTTTCAAATGAACTCTAAAATACTTGGCATAACATACTCGTCTGTTACAAATTTGGCATGGTATTATCATAATAGTTGCGGGAGAAAGTCTTCACTTTTTCTTCGCTTGTGTCATTTGCTTATTGCGCCGTAACCATGGATAAGCTTCATCGTTTATCATGATGCTTGGGTCAGCCTTGACATTGAAGGGAGGAATTTCATGAAACCTTTCATAATCTTCAGACATGTCTGTCTTGCCCTCCACTCCCAGGATGTCCCTTTTTCCTGAAAGAACTATGTGGCGCTTTGGCTCATCGTATGATGTATTCGTTTCCTTATCTTTTCTTTTTCTCGATCTGGTAGACATGTCCTTCACATAGATAACCTGTGCCACATCATTGGCTAGGACGAACGGTTCATCAGTGTACCCATGATTTTTCAGATCGACTGTTGTCATTCCGTACTGTGGGTCTACATGTACCCCGCCTCCTGACAGATTGACCCATTTCCACTTAAACAAAGGGACCTTAAAATCTTGTTCGTAGTCAAGTTCCCATATGTCCACTATGTAACCATAATAAGTGTCCTTTCCCTTATCGGTTGTTGCATCAAAGCGGACACGGCTGTTTTGGTTGGTGCTCTTCTGATCTTGGTCAATCGTGTAAAATGTATTCTCATTTATCTCGTATCCTTTCCAAATCAATACAGTCAAAGATGGTCCCCTGGACAACAAGTACAACTCATCACAAACAGTGTTGTCACCTTTGATACGTGCTTCCAACCAACTGCTGAAAGTCCTGATGTGTTCACATGTAATCCATTCGTCGCACTGCTCCGGGTGTTTGGAGCGCAGACTGTTCTTGTGCTCATCGACATAGGGGGTCACCAAGGTAGAGTTCTGTAGAACTATGTAGTGTGCTTGAGACCAAGAATGCCCGTCCCTGCATATTATTGAGTCTGCTCCTAGTGTGCCTTTTCCAGTCAGTCTCCCATCATACCGCGATTTAGGAAGACCTATCTTCTTAAGGCCAGGAATGAAGTCAACACAAAACCCGATGACATCCTCTGTTTGATGGCCCATGGAGATGCTTCCTTCTGGCCTTGCGCGATTACGGACATATTTCTTTAGGACTCCCATGAACCTCTCAAAGGGGAACATATTGTGTAAAAATACGGGCCCTAGAATGACAATCTCGTCGACTAGATGAACTAGGACATGCGTCACGATATTGAAGAAGGTTGGTGGGAACACCAGCTCGAAACTGACAAGACATTGCGCCACATCACTCCTTAGCCTTGGTACGATTTCTGGATCGATCACCTTCTGAGAGATTGCATTGAGGAATGCACATAGCTTCACAATGGCTAATCGGACGTTTTCCAGTAGAAGCCCCCTCAATGCAACCGGAAGCAGTTGCGTCATAATCACGTGGCAGTCATGAGACTTTAGGTTCTTGAACTTTTTCTCTGGGATATTTATTATTCCCTTTATATTCGACGAGAAGCCAGTCGGGACCTTCATACTGAGCAGGCATTCAAAGAAGATTTGTTTCTCTTCTTTCGTAAGAGCGTAGCTGGCAGGACCTTCATACTGCATCGGAGGCATGCCGTCTTTTTCGTGCAAACGTTGCAGGTCCTCCCGTGCCTCGGGTGTATCTTTTGTCTTCCCATACACGCCCAAGAAGCCTAGCAGACTCACGCAAAGGTTCTTCGTCATGTGCATCACGTCGATTGAAGAGCAGACCTCTAGGTCTTTCCAGCAGGGTAGGTCCCAAAATATAGATTTCTTCCTCCACATGGGTGCGTGTCCCTCAACGTCATTTGGAACAGCTAGTGCGCCGGGACCCTTTCCAAAGATTACGTGTAAATCATTGACCATAGCAAGTACGTGATCACCGGTACGCATGGCGTGCTTCCTCCGGTGATCTGCCTCGCCTTTAAAATGCTTGCCTTTCTTTCGACATTGATGGTTGGTCGGAAGAAATCGATGATGGCTCAGGTACACATTCTTCCTGCATTTGTCCAGGTATATACTTTTAGTGTCATCTAAACAGTGTGTGTATGCGTGGTACCCTTTGTTTGTCTGTCCTGAAAGGTTACTGAGAGCGGGCCAATCGTTGATGGTCACGAACAACAATGCCTTTAGGTTAAATTCCTCTTTATTGTGCTCATCCCACATACGTACACCATTTCCATTCCACATCTGTAAAAGTTCTTCAACTAATGGCCTTAGGTACACATCAATGTCGTTGCCGGGTTGCTTAGGGCCTTGGATGATAACTGGCATCATAATGAACTTCCGCTTCATGCACATCCAAGGAGGAAGGTCATACATACATAGAGTGACCAGCCAGGTGCTGTGATTGCTGCTCTGCTCCCCGAAAGGATTAATGCCATTCGTGCTTAAAGCAAACCATACGTTCCTTGGGTCCTCTGCAAACTCATCCCAGTACTTTCTCACGATTTTTCTCCACTACGACCCGTCAGCGGGTGCTCTCAACTTCCCGTCTTTCTTACGGTCCTCAATGTGCCGTTGCATCGACTTGGCATGCTCTCCGTTTCTGAACAGACGTTTCAACCGTGGTATTATGGGAGCATACCACATCACCTTCGCAGGAACCCTCTTCCTGCGGGGTTCGCCGTGAACATCACCAGGGTCATCTCGTCTGATCTTATACCGCAATGCACCGCATACGGGGCATGCGTTCAGATCCTTGTATGGACCGCGGTATAGGATGCAATCATTAGGGCATGCATGTATCTTCTCCACCTCCAATCCTAGAGGGATACGACCTTCTTTGCTGCGTATGTACTATCGGGCAATTCGTTATCCTTTGGAAGCTTCTTCTTCAATATTTTCAGTAGTTTCTCAAATCCTTTGTCAGGCACAGCATTCTCTGCCTTCCACTGCAGCAATTGCAATACGGTACCGAGCTTTGTGTTGCCATCTTAGCAATTGGGGTACAACCCTTTTTTGTGATCCTCTAACATGCGATCGAACTTCAGCTTCTCCTTTTGACTGTCGCATTGCGTCCTTGCATCGACAATTACCCGGCGGAGATCATCATCATCGGGCACATCGTCTGGTTCCTCTTCATCTTCAGCGGCTTCACCAGTTGCAGCATCATTGGGCACATCGTCTGGTTCATCTTGATCTTCACCAGCTCCCCCCGTTGCAGCATCACGGTATTCAGGGGGAACGTAGTTGTCATCGTACTCTTCTTCTTCGTCGTCTTCCATCATAACCCCTATTTCTCCGTGCCTTGTCCAGACATTATAGTGTGGCATGAAACCCTTGTAAAGCAGGTGGGTGTGAAGGATTTTCCGGTTAGGGTAAGACATCGTATTCCCACAATCAGGGCATGGACAACACATAAAACCATTCTTCTTGTTTGCCTCAGCCGCATCGAGAAACTCATGCACGCCCTTAATGTACTCGGAGGTGTGTCTGTCACCGTACATCCATTGCCGGTTCATCTGCGTACATTATATATAATTAAGTGTCCAAAAATAGAAGTTCATCATCACATTAAAACCAAAGTACATACATAGTTCTCATCTAACAACATATAGCTCTCCAGAGCATCTAATTAATTAAACCATACATTAATTAAAACAAAGGCGATCATAATCACAACCAAGGTAACAATTGATCCAACGGCATAATGATACCAAGCCTCGGTATGAATGGCATATTTTCTAATCTTTCTAATCTTCAAGCGCATTGCATCCATCTTGATCTTGTGATCATCGACGACATCCGCAACATGCAACTCCAATATCATCTTCTCCTCCTCAATTTTTTTTATTTTTTCCTTCAAGAAATTGTTTTCTTCTTCAACTAAATTTAACCTCTCGACAATAGGGTCGGTTGGAATTTCCGGTTCACTTACATCCTAGATAAATAAAATATATGTCACGTTGGTCTGCATAATTATCATAAACAATAAATGAACCAATAGTTATGAAGATTAATATATATACCACATCCGAATCATAGACAGGACGAGGGCCGACGGGGGCGGATACCAAAACCATCGCACTATATAATATGCAATAATAAAAGTAAGAAAATGATACAAGTATCTATCTAAACATACAAGTAAGAATATTTTTCCTTTCAGAAAGAAGATAAGAGCAAGAGGCTCACCACGGTGGTGTCGGTGATGAGATCGGCGCGGGTGATCGGCGGCATTGAAGACAGGGGTGGGGCGTGACAGACCGCTAAATCTAGACAAATCTCGAGGAAAATGGAGCTTTGAGGTCGAGCTTCGAGAGGAGAAAGCTTAACTAGTGTGGCTCGGGCATTTCATCGAACACCTCATGTGCATAGGAGGTGACCTAGAGCACCACAAGCCCCTCCTCTCGCCGGCCCAGAAAAACAGAGCACTCAGTGCTCTGCTCCGGCGCGAGGTGTATATATAGGCGGCACCACTGGTCCCGGTTCGTGGCATCAACCAGGAATAAATGGGAGCCTTTGGTCCCGGTTCATGCCACGAACCGGGACCAATGGTGGTGGGACAGGAGCCAGGCACATTGGTCTCGGTTCGTCCCACCAACCGGGACCAAAAGGTCTAGACGAACCGGGACCAATGGCCCACGTGGCCCGGCCGGCCCCCTAGGCTCACGAACCGGGTCCAATGCCCCCATTGGTCACGGTTCTAGATTGCACCGGGACTAATGGGCTAACCCACCCTGGACCATTGCCCCCTTTTCTACTAGTGATGTTATATTACTTTTTAACGTAAGAAACATCTTCCAAACAAAATAGTCCCGCTATTGGTTCCTTTCTTTGGGTTGTCATGCTAAGCATGATCATGAAACCTCAACTTTGATCAATTGTGGGAGCAAAATATTGAAGATTTAGTTTGGGGGAAAGTTCCCGAACTATGTGGTCTTTAGCGAACCTAAATTTTCACTTTTGCCGTTGCCGACCAACTATATACTTTAAGATCGCTAGCTTTCGGCTTCACCCAGTCTGAGGTACTAACTCGGATGATCCGGTAGTAACAATCACAGAGGTCCTCCCTTTACCGCCTAGCCGAACAATCGGGAACGTACGGGTAAGCATAGGAGCGAGGCAACCCAGCTTTGCCAAAATCTTAAGTCAAATTGATGCATATTTATGGCTTTATAACAATAATCACGGAAGGCAACGCTGTATAATGAATACCAACGCTGATGATATATGTTTATTTTGACTCCGTTGCGACTGTTTAACAGTTGAAAGTGGCCCATCGTCGGCTTCCACCAACTTGGAGGGTGTTTCCGTAATAACAAAACAACCCTTAGCCGACCTCTCGGTGCCCGAAAGTGGTTGTGTTAGCAGAAATGAGGCAAACAGATATGCGGACTTTATAACTTTCACTTAGTCATAGGAGCTTAAAGTTGGTAGGCCAGCTACTAGCCCCCCATTAGTGTTCGGCGACAGCCAAGGTCAAGCCCTTAACACTTAGGCCAATGCTAAGAATGGCCCATCATTTAACACAGTCATCGGATCGCTGACCAGTTTACGCTTATTGTGACAGTCAGTTTTCGGCTTCCTCCACTAAGGTGCTTAACCATGCGAGCTGGGAGCACAGTCGAAGTGGTTCTCCCTTTGTGCACCTAGCTGAACGAAGCGGAACGTGGGAGGCAAGCACAGGAGCCGCGCAACCCAACTATTGACCAAAGACACAAGTTGAAACCGATGCATATATAGCAATATCCAAGAATATTTTTCTAGACTCTCTAAAGGTGTCCGGCTTTGCACTACGAGACTTATGCCGGAAATACACAAATAGTTCAAAAGTTTCATAGGCTCGAAAAGCCAAAACCGTAAGTAAAAGCTTGACGTACGGACTAAACCGAGATTTTGGTGCCAATCCAAAAATTGGTCTTAAAAAAATTGTGCTTCTGTTGTGCTTGAACATGACACATGCGATCTCAAGACTTCAAGACGGTCATCCTACGGCTTCAAGCTCCTTATCCAGAAGGCAGAGTGCTTCTCCGAGGCCAGTTTAGCGAACTAAACTCGAGCGGCTTTAGAGAGAAGCTAGGCTATCTGGCTATTGACCACACCCGCGAGTCGAAAAAGGAGTGGTAGAAAAAGACTTTGCACCGACAAAGAAGAAAACACATTGTTATAGAATGTCTCGTGTAAATTTTAAGAGCCCCCAGTTAACATGGGTAAGGGTAGTTTCTTTTAACGAACAATGTATGCGAGCATGGTCGAACCGAACACAAGTTAAAATTTTTAAAACTTTGAGCATTAAAGCGACTTAGCTGGTTAATGTGTTCGGCATTGATGACGTGGTCCAAGCTTGATACGGGACAAGGTTCCATCCCCCAAGCCGGTCCCGAGGTGGTGGAGTGAAGAGCTCGGCACCTCGAAGTGGTGACATAGCACGACCAATGCAGGCCGGCAGAGTGACGCCGAAGTCCCCGGCGTGGGTTAATGAAGTGTTGACGAAGCCCCCCATCCAGCCGAGGTGATGTGGTATGTCAGTACGCCGAAGTGACAACACTGCCCGGCCCAAATCATTTACCTCTGCACAAAAATAGTGCAAACTAGAGATAATAGTAGTAATAATAAATTAAAAAATGTTGCATAATAAATAATTTATGCAAAGTAAATAATTAAAGAAATATGGCCTATGCGCCGAACACTCGATGAGGTAGAGCTCTCTCGGCGATGCCGAAGTCCCCAAGGCAACCGAACACCTCGGTATGACAACACGACCAACAAGGTGATCACGCAAGCCGATTTACGCCGATTGGGGCGACGGCGTTGTCTTACCGAAGAGACCACCTAACGCAATCGAAGTCCATTACCTGCACATGTAAAATAGTGCAGGCCAACAATAATAATATTAATATATATACGCAAAATAATTTATTTAAAGATATATGGCCTGGCGCTGAAGTCAATGTTGATGCAGTGCGTCAGCGTGATGCGGTAAAGACGTGGCAAAGCCTGAATTCACAGGTTGATCTGAGTTCCGGATTCGGCTTTCGCCGAACTATGTATGGAAACGGACCGAACCATCACGCGGCCGTCGTTAATGCGGCCACCATTTGATAGACCTACGTATAGATGATGGAACAAACCAGAGTAATAATTCCTAGGAAAAAATAAACCCAAACAAGCAAACATTGCTAGGATTAATAACACCTGGTTTATTTGTTGTAGCACTCCGAAGAAAACTGACTCCCAAAATTGGGAATCGATCCGCATTCCGATTACCTGATGGGCGGCGAAGCGATGGCATGGCGATGCTGGTAAAGGTTGGCTCGCCGAGGCAAAGCTAGCCCTCGGTCCACCTAACGTGACGAAGCTGGTCGGCTGACAATGCCGAAGTCTTCGGAGTAGGTGGATAAAGGGATGGTCAAGCTCCCGGTCCAGACGAGCTGACGGAGCAGGTCGATAAGGAGACGGTGTCAGCCGAGGTGTTGAATTAGTTCGGCAAGATGGACATCGGCTGGAAGAAGCAACGGTGGGGCCATGCCGATGCAGGTCGTAGGTCAATGCCGGTGACAAACGAAAATACAGGATAGTCCGAGCGCCAATCGCATTAGTCCTCGGTCCAATCGTGGACGGCTTTCGACTCACCAAGGTCCTCATGGACGGCGGCAGCGGACTAAACCTCAGCTATGAGGATACACACCACAAAATGCAAATAGACATGAGCTACGTCGAGCAAAGCAGCACGACCTTCCGAGGAATCATTCCCCGTCGGGAGGCGCGGTGTGTGGGAAAAATCACACTTGACGTGGTATTCGCCATGCCGGAGAATTACCGGTCCGAAGAGATAACCTTCCAGGTGGCCCCTTTCAACAGTGGATATCACCCCCTGTTGGGGCGAGATGCTTTTAGACGCTTCCAAGCTATACCTCCTTACGGGTACATGAAGCACAAGATGCCCGGGCCCAACGGCATAATCTCTCTCGTCAGTGATCCGGACATAGCACTCCGCGCCGAAAACAAAACCGCATCCCTAGCCCTTGAGGCATTATCTGAAGCCCTCGCGGACGAAGAATTAACCGCACTGCGCTCCACGGTGGATAGGGACGATGTGATCTTAGAGAAACGACCCAACTCCACCTCCTTCAAACCGGCAGAGGAAATAGTCAAATTCCAAGTCCACCCAAGGGACCCCAAGAAGACAGCATCTATTGGGGCACAACTAGACCCAACGGTTGACGCCGCGCTACGGGATTTTCTTCGCGAAAACTGGGATATATTCGCCTGGCACCCTTCTGACATGCCAGGAATCCCGCGCAAGCTGGCCGAACACAACCTAAATATATTAAAGGGATAAAAACTAGTCGAACAAACACTTCAGCGCTTTCACGCACCCGAATGCCATGCTATGGTGGAGGAGCTAGCCAAGCTGACTGAGGTCGGATTCATTAGAGAAATAAAACATCCGGACTGGCTGGCAAACCTGGTGATGGTACCAAAGAAGGATAAATCCTGGCGCCTGTGCGTCGATTTTAAAGACCTCAATAAGACTTGCCCAAAGGATCCCTTCCCCCTCCCCCGCATTGAGAAAATCATTGATGCTACCGCAGGACACGACTCACTGTGTTTCCTTGACGCATAATGTGGATACCATCAAATCAAAATGAAGGAGTCCGATCAAGCGGCAACAGCATTCATTACCCCATATGGGCCATTCTGCTTCAACACCATGCCCTTCGGGCTCAAGAACGTCGGCGCCACCTACCAACGCATGATTCAAACATGCCTGGAGAAACAGATCAGAAAGACAGTTGAAGCTTATGTGGACGACATCATAATCAAAACAAGACACGTCGAAGCACTAATAGACGACCTATGTCTCACATTTCAAAACCTACGTGCATATGACATTAAGCTCAATCCGAAAAAGTGTGTTTTTGGTGTCCCCGCAGGAAAGCTGCTCGGCTTCATCATTTCCAATAGAGGAATTGAAGCAAATCCAGCCAAAATCAAATCTCTGTCATAATTGGCTACACCAACAGACCTCAAACAAGTCCAAAACCTTGTTGGTTGCGTGGCAGCTCTAAGCCACTTTTATCTCCAGATTGGGAGAAAAGGCACTGCCACTCTATCGCTTCCTAGGGCGCACCGATCACTTCGAGTGGACAGACGCGGCAACAGCCGGACTGTAAGAAATAAAATTCCTTCTAGCGAGCAACCCAATACTGGCCACGGCGAACGTCGGCGAACCCATGTTACTATCCATATCGGCAACACATTAGGTGGTGAGCGCCATGCTCGTCGTTGAACAAGAATAGGACGGACACAAATTCCCGCTTCAGAAGCCAGTATACTACGTATCCACTGCCCTTACACCACGCAAATCCCGGTACCCCCATTATCAAAAGATAGCATACGCGGTCTTCATGGCATCCCGAAAGCTACGACACTACTTCCAGGAGTGTTCGATCACGGTGGTTTCTGAAGTACCACTCAAGGACATAATAAACAACTGCGATGCCACGGGCCGGATTGCCAAATGGGCCATTGAGCTCCTTCCATTTGACATTACATACAAACCACGTCAAGCTATTAAATCCCAAGTACTAGTTGACTTCCTCGCCGAATGGATAGAGGCCGAACTCCCTAAAGAGTACGACACATATTCCAACTGGGTTATGTATTTTGATGGCTCCAAAATGCTGGCAGGGCTTGGTGCGGGCATCGTTTTAACGTCCTCCACTGAAGATGTCGTCCAGTACTTACTCCAAATATTATACACATACTCCAATAACGCAGCCGAGTACGAGGCCTTATTGCATGGCCTCCGGATGGGTGTCTCCATGGGCATACAGCGCCTGGAAGTACGCGGGGACTCAAACCTTGCAATATCTCAAATAAATGAAGACTTCGATGCCAAAGATCCAAAGATGGCTGCTTATAGTAACGCCGTCCTAAAAATGTCGACTTGGTTCGAGGGGCTCGAGTTCCATCACGTGGCCCGAGAAAGTAACCAAGCGGCGGACGTCCTTCCTCGTATCGGCGCCAAGCGCGACCCCGTCCCACCTAACATTTTCCCGCAAAGGCTTTTTAAGCAATCCGTGGTGTGGAAGGGGAGAGCGGCAACACCAGTCCAGATCCGAACACAACCCCAGATTCCGAACACACCGACGTCATCGAGGGCTCAGCCACCGAAATAACACCGTCGGCCCACCTTATTATGGCAGTCATTGCCCCGTGGACCAAACCCTTCTTGGCCTACCGTAATAGGAAAGAACTCCCTGAGGATCAGAATGAGGCCTCCGCATTGTCCGGCGATCGAAGGCCTACAAGGTTCCCAACGGAGAGCTCTACAAGAAAAGTGCTATCGGAGTCCTTCAAAGATGCATCTCCGATGAAGAAGGGCAGCAGCTTCTGGCTGAAATTCACGCCTGTCTTGGCGGGCACCGTGCCGCAGCATGGGCACTTGTAAGCAAGGCCTTCCGTACAGGGTTTTATTGGCCGACGGCCCGAGCGAATGGATAGGACCTTGTCCAACGTTGCGTTGGGTGCCAACTCTTTGCCAACCAATGCCATATGCCTCCCACTGCCCTACAAACAATCCCCATCACTTCGCCTTTCGCGGTCTGGGGACTAGACATCGTTGGACCCCTTAAATGGGGAAGACACAAGAAAAATACATGCTGCTCATGGTGGATAGACGCCAAACCAGTTAAAACGGCCGAGTCCGGACCGGTGATAGCATTCATATCCGATGTTGTACACTGTTATGGTGTTGTTGCACACAACATCATCACCGATGACGGGTCCAATTTCACAGCCGATGAGGTGAAAACCTGGTGTGCTAACCTTGGCATTAAACTCAATTACACCTCTGTCTACCACCGCAAACAAATGGTCAAGTGGAACAAGCCAACGGTCTTATCATGAGCGACATCAAGCCAAGACTACTGCGGTCTTTAAAAGAATCAGACAAGCACTGGGTTGAGGAGCTCAACTCCGTACGCTGGGGGCTATGGACCACACCCAACCGCACTACCGGATACACACATTTCTTCATGGTGTACGGCGCAGAGGCTGTGTTGCCCGGCGATATTATTCATGACTCACCTCAAGTGCGTATGTACAAAGAGAGAGAAGCCTTGCTTGATTGGCAGGCCAGCTTAGATGCCCTGGAGGAAGAGTGCAATGTCGCAAAAGCCCGTTCACCACTTACCAACAACATGCTCGGAGATATCAAAGCAGAGAAGTACGTGCCAAGACTTACAACGTTGGCGAACTCGTTCTACGCTTGCCGGAAAAGAAAAAGGACAAACACAAGCCCAAATGGGAGGGTCCCTTCAGCATTTACGAAGTTCTCACCTTAGGAGCATACCGTTTGCGTGATGCATCAGACAATTGCCTAGAGCCGAACCCCTGGAACGCGGCCAGACTCCGAAGATTCTATGCCTAGCGCCGAACTCTTTGTTCGTCTCCTTCCACCCTCTGGTCTCCATTACTTCTTCTCTCTTTTTTGTTTTCTTTTTTTCTTCGCTTTAAAGCTCTTGTATGGCTAGACCGCACACCTTTGACGTATACATCTTTGAATATGTACATCGATTATACCTGGGGGCTTCTCAGACAGAAGCTTGTTATTATTATTATCTCTAGAGCCTCAAACTCCTTACATATGTGTTTCTTCCCATATGTACCTTATCTTCGCCATTATATGGATCGATATGACTTAAGTTTTGGCCAAGACGGGTTGCCTGGCTCCTGTGCTTATGCCCTACGTTCTCGTTAGTTTGGCTAGGGCATAAAGGGAGCACCTCTGCGGATGTGTACCTCAGATTGGGTGAAGCCGAATGCTAGCGTTCTTAAGGGAATATTCGGTCAGTGAATTAAAGAAGTTTTTTGCATTCGTTCCATCGTGATCCACCAGAAGTTATACACATTGTGATTTTTTCATCACAATCCGGACATGCACGCTAATGCATGCACACCCAGGGAAAGGAACCCTTAACGGAATTATTCTCTCTGGAAGATGTGTCTTACAATCTTAATGTAATATAACATAACTAGCCGGATACAACTTGTTTGTTTAAGAAACTATGACCACTACGCCTGTTGGGGATCGTAGCAGAAACTAAAATTTTCCTACGCATCACCAAGATCTATCCATGGAGTATTCTAGCAACGAGGGGATAGGAGAGCATCTACATACCACTTGTAGATCGCAACGGAAGCGTTCAAGAAGAACGTGGATGATGGAGTCATACTCGTCGTGATCCAAATCACCGATGACCAGCGCCGAACGGACGACACCTCCGCGTTCAACACACGTACGGTCGGGATGACGTCTCCTCCTTCTTGATCCAGCAAGGGGGAAGGAGAGGTTGATGAAGATCCAGCAGCACGGCGGCGTGGTGGTGGATGCAGCAGAGTTCCAGCAGGGCTTCGCCAAGCTTCTGTGGAGAGAGGGAGAGGTGTAACGGGGAGAGGGAGGCGCCAATGCAGCAGGGGTGCGGCTGCCCTCCCTCCCCCTCCCTTTATATAGGCCCCCTAGGGGGGGGTCGCAGCCCTGGAGATGGATCTCCAGGGGGGCGGCGGCCAAGGGGGGTGCCTTGCCCCCCAAGGCATGTGGGGCGCCCCCTGCCCTAGGGTTTCCAACCCTAGGCGCAGGGGGGAGGCCCATGTGGGGGGCGCACCAGCCCACTATGGGCTGGTTCCCTCCCCACTTCAGCCCATGGGGCCCTCCGGGATGGGTGGCCCCACCCGATGGACCCCCGGGACCCATCTGGTGGTCCCGGTACAATACCGGTGACCCCCAGATCCACCCCGATGGCCGAAACGACACTTCCTATATATAATTCTTTACCTCCGGACCAATCCAGAACCTCTCGTGACGTCCGGGATCTCATCCTGGACTCCGAACAACCTTCGGTTTGCTGCATACTAATATCTTTACAACCCTAGCGTTACCGAACCTTAAGTGTGTAGACCCTACGGGTTCGGGAGACATGCAGACATGACCGAGACGATCTCCGGTCAATAACCAACAGCGGGATCTGGATACCCATGTTGGCTCCCACATGCTCCTCGATGATCTCATCAGATGAACCACGATGTCGAGGACTTAATCAATCCCGTACTCAATTCCCTTTGTCCATCGGTACGATACTTGCCCGAGATTCGAACGTCGGTATACCGATACCTTGTTCAATCTCATTACCGGCAAGTCTCTTTACTCGTTCCCGTAACACATCATCCCGTTAACAACAACTTGATCACATTGAGCTCATTATGATGATGTCTTACCGAGTGGGCCCAGAGATACCTCTCCGTCATACGGAGTGACAAATCCCAGTCTCGATTCATGCCAACCCAACAAACACTTTCGGAGATACCTGTAGTGCACCTTTATAGTCACCCAGTTACGTTGTGGCGTTTGATACACCCAAAGCACTCCTACGGTATCCGGGAGTTGCATAATCTCATGGTCTAAGGAATGATACTTGACATTCAGAAAAGCTCTAGCAAACGAACTACACGATCTTTGTGCTATGCTTAGGTTTGGGTCTTGTCCATCACATCATTCTCCTAATGATGTGATCCCGTTATCAATGACATCCCCATGTCCATAGTCAGGAAACCATGACTATCTATTGATCAACGAGCTAGTCAACTAGAGGCTTACTAGGGACATATTGTGGTCTATGTATTCACACATGTATTATGATTTCCGAACAATACAATTATAGCATGAACAATAGACAATTATCATGAACAAGGAAATATAATAATCCATTTATTATTGCCTCTAGGGCATATTTCCAACAGTCTCCCACTTGCACTAGAGACAATAGTCTAGTTACATTGTGATGAATCGCACACCCATGGAATTTTGGTGTTGATCATGTTTTGCTCTAGGGAGAGGTTTAGTCAACGGATCCGCCACATTCAGGTCCGTATGTACTTTACAAATCTCTATTTCTCCATTTTGAACACTTTCACGAATGGAGTTGAAGCGACGGTTGATATGCTTGGTCTTCCTGTGAAACCTGGGCTCCTTCGCAAGGGCAATTGCTCCAGTGTTGTCACAGAAGAGAGTCATCGGGTCTGGTACACAGCATGGCATACATAATAGACCCTATAGCCAAGGCATAGGGGATGACACTCATCTCTTCTATATCTTTTGCCGTGGTCGGGCATTGAGCCGTGCTCAATCGCACACCTTGCAATACAGGCAAGAACCCCTTCTTGGACTGATCAATTTTGAACTTCTTCAAAATCTTATCAAGGTACGTGCTTTGTGAAAGACCGATGAGGCGTCTCGATCTATCTCTATAGATCTTGATGCCTAATATATAAGCAGCTTCTCCAAGGTCCTTCATTGAAAAACACTTGTTAAATAGGCCTTTATCCTTTCCGAGAATTCTATATCATTTCCCATCAACAGTATGTCATCCACAAATAATATGAGAAATGCTACAGAGCTCCCACTCACTTTCTTGTAAACGCAGGCTTCTCCATAAGTCTTCATAAACCCAAACGCTTTGATCATCTTATCAAAGCGAATGTTCCAACTCCGAGATGCTTGCACCAGCCCATAGATAGAGCGCTGGAGCTTGCATACCTTGTTAGCATTCTTAGGATCGACAAAACCTTCCGGCTGCATCATATACAATTCTTCCTTAAGGAAGCCGTTAAGGAATGCCGTTTTGACGTCCATTTGCCATATCTCATAATCATAGTATGCGGCAATTGCTAACATGATTCGGACGGATTTCAGCTTCGCTACGGGAGAGAAAGTCTCATCGTAGTCAACCCCTTGAACTTGCCGATAACCCTTAGCGACAAGTCGAGCTTCTTGAAGATCCATTTATTTTCTATGGCTCGCCGACCATCGGGCAAGTCATTCAAAGTCCACACTTTGTTTTCATACATGGATTCTATCTCGGATTTCATGGCTTCTAGCCATTTGTCAGAATCTGGGCCCGCCATTGCTTCTTCATAGTTCGAAGGTTCACCGTTGTCCAACAACCTGATTTCCAGGACAGGGTTGCCGTACCACTCTGGTGCGGAACGCGTCCTTGTGGACCTACGAAGTTCAGTAGGAGCTTGATCAGAAGTATCTTGATCATCATCATTAACCTCCTCTCTAATCGGTGCAGGCACCACAGGAACATTTTCCTGAGCTGCGCTACTCTGATTTTCAAGAGGTAGCACTTCATCAAGATCTACTTTCCTCCCACTTACTTCTTTCGCGAGAAACTCTTTCTCTAGAAAGGACCCGTTCTTGGCAACAAAGACCTTGCCTTCGGATCTGAGGTAGAAGGTATACCCAACTGTTTCCTTGGGATATCCTATGAAGACGCATTTTTCCGATTTGGGTTCGAGCTTTTCAGGTTGAAGTTTCTTGACATAAGCATCGCAACCCCAAACTTTCAGAAACGATAGCTTAGGTTTCTTCCCAAACCATAATTCATACGGTGTCATCTCAACCGATTTTGACGGAGCCCTATTTAAAGTGAATGCGGCTGTCTCTAGAGCGTACCCCCAAAATGATAGCGGTAGATCTGTAAGAGACATCATAGACCGCACCATATCGAATAGAGTGCGATTACGACCTTCGGACACACCGTTACGCTGAGGTGTTCCAGGCGGCGTGAGTTGTGAAACGATTCCACATTTTCTTAAGTGTGTTCCAAATTCGTGACTTAAATATTCTCCCCCACGATCTGATCGTAAGAACTTGATTTTTCTGTCACGTTGATTCTCAACCTCACTCTGAAACTCCTTGAACTTTTCAAAGGTCTCAGACTTGTGTTTCATTAAGTAGACATACCCATATCTACTCGAATCATCAGTGAGAGTGAGAACATAACGATAGCCTCCGCGAGCCTCAACGCTCATTGGACCACACACATCTGTATGTATGATTTCCAACAAGTTGGTTGATCGCTCCATTGTCCCTGAGAATGGAGTCTTGGTCATTTTGCCCATGAGGCACGGTTCGCACGTGTCAAATGATTCATAATCGAGAGACTCTAAAAGTCCATCAGCATGGAGCTTCTTCATGCGCTTGACACCAATGTGACCAAGGCGGCAGTGCCACAAGTATGTGGGACTATCGTTATTAACTTTACATCTTTTGGTATTCACACTATGAATATGTGTAACATCACGTACGAGATTCATTAAGAATAAACCATTGACCATCGGAGCATGACCATAAAACATATCACTCATATAAATAGAACAACCATTATTCTCGGATTTAAATGAGTAGCCATCTCGTATTAAACGAGATCTAGATACAATGTTCATGCTCTAGCTTGGCACCAAATAACAATTATTGAGGTTTAAAACTAATCCCGTAGGTAAATGTAGAGGTAGCGTGCCGACGGCAATCACATCGACCCTGGAACCATTCCCGACTCGCATCGTCACCTCGTCCTTCGCCAGTCTCCATTTATTCCGCAGCTCCTGTTTTGAGTTACAAATATGAGCAACGGCACCGGTATCAAATACCCAGGAGCTACTACGAGCACTGGTAAGGTACACATCAATTACATGTATATCACATATACCTTTAGTGTTGCCGGCCTTCTTATCTCCTAAGTACTTGGGGCAATTCCGCTTCCAGTGACCAGTTCCCTTGCAATAAAAGCACTCAGTTTCAGGTTTGGGTCCATTCTTTGACTTCTTCCTGGCAACTGATTTACCAGGCGTGGCAACCTCCTTGCCGTCCTTCTTGAAGTTCTTCTTACCCTTGCCTTTCTTGAACTTAGTGGTTTTATTCACCATCAACACTTGATGTTCCTTTTTGATCTCCACCTCTGCAGATTTCAGCATTGAATACAACTCGGGAATGGTCTTTTCCATCCCCTGCATATTGTAGTTCATCACAAAGCTCTTGTAGCTAGGTGGGAGCGACTGAAGGATTCTATCGATGAGCGCCTCATTCGGGAGATTAACTTCCAGTTGAGTCAAGCGGTTGTGCAACCCAGACATCTTGAGTATGTGTTCATTGACAGAGCTATTTTCCTCCATCTTACAGCTAAAGAAATTGTCGGAGACATCATATCTCTCGACCCGGGCATGAGCTTGGAAAATCAATTTCAGCTCCTCGAACATCTCATATGCTCCGTGTTGCTCAAAACGCTTTTGGAGCCCCGGTTCTAAGCTGTAAAGCATGCCTCACTGAACGAGGGAGTAATCATCAGCACGAGACTGATGGGCGTTCATAACGTCTTGGTTTGCTGGGAATGGTGCATCACCTAGCGGTGCTTCTAGGACATAATCTTTCTTGGCAGCTATGAGGATGATCCTCAGGTTCCGGACCCAGTCCGCATAGTTGCTGCCATCATCTTTCAGCTTGGTTTTCTCTAGGAACGCGTTGAAGTTGAGGGTGACATTAGCGTGGGCCATTTGATCTACAAGACATATTGTAAAGATTTAGACTAAGTTCATGATAATTGAGTTCATCTAATCAAATTAATGAATGAACTCCCACTCAGATTTGACATCCCTCTAGTCATCTAAGTGATACATGATCCGAGTTAACTAGGTCGTGTCCGATCATCACGTGAGACGGACTAGTCATCATCGGTGAACATCTCCATGTTGATCGTATCTTCTATACGACTCATGTTCGACCTTTCGGTCCTCCGTGTTCCGAGGCCATGTCTGTACATGCTAGGCTCGTCAATCCAACCTAAGTGTATTGCGTGTGTAAATCTGGCTTACACCCGTTGTATGCGAACGTAAGGACCTATCACACCCGATCATCACGTGGTGCTTCGGAACGACGAACCTTAGCAACGGTGCACAGTTAGGGAGAACACATTTTTTTGATATTTTAATGAGGGATCATCTTATTTCTGCTACCGTCGTTCTAAGCAAATAAGATGTAAAACATGATAAACATCACATGCAATCAAATAGTGACATGATATGGCCAACGTCATTTCGCTCCTTTGATCTCCATCTTCGGGGCGCCATGTTCATCGTCGTCACCGGCATGACACCATGATCTCCATCATCATGATCTCCATCATCGTGTCTTCGTGAAGTTGTCACGTCAACTATTACTTCTACTACTATGGCTAACGCTTTAGCAATAAAGTAAAGTAATTACATGACGATTTAAGTTAACACGCAGGTCATAAATAAATAAAGACAACTCCTATGGCTCCTGCCGGTTGTCATACTCATCGACATGCAAGTCGTGATTCCTATTACAATAACAAGATCATCTCATACATCACATGATTCATCACAACTTTTGGCCATATCACATCACGAAGCACTTGCTGCAAAAACAAGTTAGACGTCCTCTAATTGTTGTTGCAAGTTTTTACGTGGCTGTTATAGGTTGCTAGCAAGAACGTTTCTTACCGACGTTAAAACCACAACGTGAATTGTCAATCTCTATTTACCCTTCATAAGGACCCTGTTCATCGAATCCGATCCAACTAAAGTGGGAGAGACAGACACCCGCCAGCCACCTTATGCAACTAGTGCATGTCAGTCGGTGGAACCGGTCTCACGTAAGCGTACGTGTAAGGTTGGTCCGGGACGCTTCATCCCACAATACCGCTGAACCAAGATAGGACTAGTAACGGCAAGAAGAATTGACAATTCGACGCCCACAACTACTTTGTGTTCTACTCGTGCATAGAAACTACGCATAGACCTAGCTCATGATGCCACTGTTGGGGATCGTAGCAGAAATTAAAATTTTCCTACGCATCACCAAGATCTATCCATGGAGTATTCTAGCAACGAGGGGATAGGAGAGCATCTACATACCACTTGTAGATCGCAACAGAAGCGTTCAAGAAGAACGTGGATGATGGAGTCGTACTCGTCGTGATCCAAATCACCGATGACCAGTGCCGAACGGACGGCACCTCGCGTTCAACACACGTACGGTCGGGATGACGTCTCCTCCTTCTTGATCCAGCAAGGGGGAAGGAGAGGTTGATGAAGATCCAGCAGCACGACGGCGTGGTGGTGGATGCAGCAGAGTTCCAGCAGGGCTTCGCCAAGCTTCTGTGGAGAGAGGGAGAGGTGTAACGGGGAGAGGGAGGCGCCAATGCAGCAGGGGTGCGGCTGCCCTCCCTCCCCCCCTTTATATAGGCCCCCTAGGGGGGGGCGCAGCCCTGGAGATGGATCTCCAGGGGGGCGGCGGCCAAGGGGGGTGCCTTGCCCCCAAGGCATGTGGGGCGGCCCCTGCCCTAGGGTTTCCAACCATAGGCGCAGGGGGGAGGCCCATGGGGGGGCGCACCAGCCCACTATGGGCTGGTTCCCTCCCCACTTCAGCCCACGGGGCCCTCCGGGATGGGTGGCCCCACCCGGTGGACCCCCGGGACCCATCTGGTGGTCCCGGTACAATACCGGTGACCCCCAGATCCACCCCGATGGCCGAAACGACACTTCCTATATATAATTCTTTACCTCCGGACCAATCCGGAACCTCTCGTGACGTCCGGGATCTCATCCGGGACTCCGAACAACCTTCGGTTTGCTGCATACTAATATCTTTACAACCCTAGCGTTACCGAACCTTAAGTGTGTAGACCCTACGGGTTCGGGAGACATGCAGACATGACCGAGACGATCTCCGGTCAATAACCAACAGCGGGATCTGGATACCCATGTTGGCTCCCACATGCTCCTCGATGATCTCATCGGATGATCCACGATGTCGAGGACTTAAACAATCCCGTACTCAATTCCCTTTGTCCATCGGTATGATACTTGCCCGAGATTCGATCGTCGGTATACCGATACCTTGTTTAATCTCGTTACCGGCAAGTCTCTTTACTCGTTCCCGTAACACATCATCCCGTGAACAACACCTTGATCACATTGAGCTCATTATGATGATGTCTTACCGAGTGGGCCCAGAGATACCTCTCCGTCATACGGAGTGACAAATCCCAGTCTCGATTCATGCCAACCCAACAAACACTTTCGGAGATACCTGTAGTGCACCTTTATAGTCACCCAGTTACGTTGTGACGTTTGATACACCCAAAGCACTCCTACGGTATCCGGGAGTTGCATAATCTCATGGTCTAAGGAATGATACTTGACATTCAGAAAAGCTCTACCAAACGAACTACACGATCTTTGTGCTATGCTTAGGTTTGGGTCTTGTCCATCACATCATTCTCCTAATGATGTGATCCCGTTATCAATGACATCCCCATGTCCATAGTCAGGAAACCATGACTATCTATTGATCAACGAGCTAGTCAACTAGAGGCTTACTAGGGACATATTGTGGTCTATGTATTCACACATGTATTATGATTTCCGAACAATACAATTATAGCATGAACAATAGACAATTATCATGAACAAGGAAATATAATAATCCATTTATTATTGCCTCTAGGGCATATTTCCAACAACGCCTGGTTTCCATGCATACCCCGGTTTATTTTACCGCTCAGGTATTCGGAAACACTCCGCACCTTTGGGTCGAGAGGTCGAAGCGAAAAGGTCTGCCATGACAATCGTTTTACAATCCAGCTAGAGTTCAACATGTCAAGGAAAGTACATAGTCACTTAGGACTCAAAAACTTCATGTTCTATATCGTCCAACCGACAGTCTAATTTACAATCCTGTTGGGAATACCTGGCGGCTACTTCTACTTGGTTATATACCAAACTAACGGGAACCTCCTTCCCGTCTGATCCTAGGTGTCCGACCCGGGCCATGTGATTCGGATCAAGCTTGGTATACCACGTTTTTACCATTGCCCGGGCCTCTAGCGCACCTTCCCGGCAGGTTGATAACTTTCATAGTTGGAAACGCTATATTGCTCCTTTGAACAACTCCACAAGCTCCTCCATTCTTCCTGGAGGGGAAGCGGAGGGCCACAAGGCTTTGGAAACACTCCGCATTGCCTGTCGAGCTTGCTCGTGCATTTGAGATAGCCCTTGAAGCAATTCGCCCGATGATCCGGACGCCTCCTCCTCAGGACGGCCCGTCAGCATACCTACAAGAACATCAGTATCAGCTAATTTCATCTCCAAACTTTCATAAGGTAAAGTCGGCCACATACTGAGTATGCCGCCTCGCAGCTTTTTATTTTCCTTCGCGGAGTCGGCCAGCTGGGCCCGCACATCTTGTAGTTCTTCTTCCAGTTTGGCGTTTGAATCCTGGAGTTTGTTTTTCTCCTCTCTGACTCGGGTCAGAAGACGCTCGCCTGCGGCGTGTTGTCTTTTTGCCTCTTTCTCTCCCGCTTGAGCGGTTTTCAACTTCTCTTCCAGTTGATCTGATGATCCTATTATGAGATAAGCTACAGTATTAGCAGAGCTAGTGTATAATTATTGTTCCTCGATGGAGGGGAATATTAACATAGGATGCCTTCTTGGACTTTTTCAGTTCGACGGTAGCAGCATTTAGTTGTGTCTGACACTGTTCCAGCTCTTGGGCTAGCAGGTTGTTCTTCTCCGTAAGAAACTGGTTATACAATGATCATTAAATCAGTTGTACCAACTGCTTTCAGTCTCAGGGGCTACTGGCATGTGGTTATCCTATTCGGACAAAGAAAACTTACCTGCACATCTGTTAAATGCTGCTTTGTGGCTCTGCTAAGCCCATCTCGAGCAGCTCGGATGTATGCATCAGCCGAGATGAAGGCGTCGAACGCCTCTTTTGAGAAGCCAGGGTCCCGTAAAACGGCCCTCCGGCACCGATGATTCATGGCGCTCTCCACTTCGGAGTTGGTGACGGACATATCTTCCAAGCCCTTGTCCGAAGGACTATCCGGTGTCATTCCCGTATCGGCCCCCGTCTCTCCAGCAGGGTCTGCACCCCAGCTGTTAGGAGTACGACTGGTCGAATTCCCGGACATAGTTCGGCGAACCTTTTTTCTTATACAGGAAAAACATAACAGTCACATTTGTATGTGGCTACTAAAAGCATATTTTCAAATCCGTACCTCTTCGATGAAGGCCCGCTCGTGTCTTCACCTGCCTTCCTTTTAGAGGCCTTGCTCAGCGTGGGAACGTCTCTCTTTGGAGTCGCCCCCGGGGTAGCATGATGTGCCGAACGTCTCCCCTCTGGAGCATGAGACAGTGCGGTGGGTGAGGCAGAACGAGGAAACTCTTTTGGTGGGGACGACTCCTGCTGACCTACGTGAGAAGCAGGAAAAAGACCAGGATAGTCGGTGATAATAGCCACTTCCATGCCATCGTAGCTCGCCTAGTAAAACACCCCTTCCGCAAGTACCACGAATATGTCCGAATCCTCCTCGAACCCAGGATCAAGCTCCCGGTTGTGGTTCTCAGGCTATGGGGCGGGGCTGTGAAGCCCCTCGGAGATCTTTCGACAGTGTTGTTATAAATAAGTGGATTAAGAATTCATTAAAGAAGACTTGGGGAATGGAATGAGTAAAAGCAGAGGGGTTAGGATTTACCCAGCTAAGAGGATCATACATAGAGTAGCCATCTTTGTGCTTGATGTGAAAGAATTCCTCTTCCTCCCCTTTAAAAAGCTCGGGCAATATCTTGGCTAGAGAGGCGGGGGTGTCCAGACCTTTCCGACCGCACCGGGAGGCATCATCCTCCCCGTTATAGTGCCACATTGGAAGCCCTCTGTACTAGAGCAGCTGAACCCCTTGTACTATGCAGGTCGCCATTACCTCGACTATTGTTAATCCGGACTGAGCGGGCGTCTTTATCTTGCTCATGAGTAGACGAACTTCCGCACTATTATCCTGTTCAAGACTCCGTGGGCGCCAGCTGTGGCGTTTCTTCAACGAAACCCTTGCGAACTCGGGAAGGCCCTTCCGAACTGGGTCGGGAAGTGCGACGTCCTCGATATAAAACCATTCGGAAGGCCATACTTCGGATGCCTTCCGTGGTGTGCCGGCCAGGTATCCAGTATCGGCGATGCGCCATATTTCGTCTCCGCCCTGATACGTCTCCAACGTATCTATAATTTTTGATTGCTCCATGCTATATTATCTACTGTTTTGGACTATATTGGGCTTTATTTTCCACTTTTATATTATTTTTGGGACTAACCTATTAACCGGAGGCCCAGCTCAGAATTGCTGTTTTTTTGCCTATTTCAGAGTTTCGGAGAAACAGAATATCAAACGGAGTCCAAACGGAATGAAACCTTCGGGAACGTGATTCTCTCATCAGATAAGACCGAGGAGACTTGGACCCTCCGTCAAGAAAGCCACAATGCGGTCACGAGAGTGGAGGGCGCCCCCCTAGGGCGTGCCCCCTGCCTCGTGGGCCCCTGGAGGCTCCACCGACATACTTCTTCCTCCTATATATACCTACGTACCCCCAAACGATCAAATATGGAGCCAAAAACCTAATTCCACCGCCGCAACCTTATGTATCCATGAGATCCCATCTTGGGGCCTGTTCTGGAGCTCCGCCGGAGGGGGCCATCATCACGGAGGGCTTCTACATCATCCTAGCCCCTCCGATGAAGTGTGAGTATTTTACCTCAGACCTTCGGGTCCATAGTTAGTAGCTAGATGGCTTCTTCTCTCTTTTTGGATCTCAATACAATGTTCTCCCCCTCTCTCGTGGAGATCTATTCGATGTAATCTTGTTTTTGCGGTGTGTTTGTTGAGATCGATGAATTGTGGGTTCATGATCAAGTCTATCTATGAATTATATTTGAATCTTCTCTGAATTCTTTTATGTATGATTGGTTATCTTTGCAAGTCTCTTTGAATTATCAATTTGGTTTGGCCTACTAGATTGGTCTTTCTTGCAATGAGAGAAGTGCTTAGCTTTGGGTTCAATCTTGCGGTGTCCTTACCCAGTGACAGAAGGGGAAGCAAGGCATGTATTGTATTGTTGCCATCGAGGATAACAAGTTGGGGTTTTTATCACATTGCATGAAACTATCCCTCTACATCATTTCATCTTGCTAAAGGCGTTACTCCGTTTTTACTTAATACTCTAGATGCATGCTGGATAGCGGTCGATGAGTGGAGTAATAGTAGTAGATGCAGGCAGGAGTCGGTCTACTTGTCTCGGACATGATGCCTATATACATGATCATACCTAGATATGCTCATAACTATGCTCAATTCTGTCAATTGCTCAACAGTAATTTGTTCACCCACCATAGAATACTTATGCTCTTGAGAGAAGCCACTAGTGAAACCTATCGCCCCCGGGTCTATTCTCATCATATCAATCTCCATCACTTTAATCTTGCTTGACTTTTTACTTTGCCTTTTACTTTTCACTTTGCATCTCTATATCAAAAATACCAAAAATATTATCTACCATCTATATCAGATCTCACTCCCGTAAGTGACCGTGAAGGGATTGAAAACTCCTAATCGCGTTGGTTGCATTGAGCTATAGTTTTTGTGTAGGTACGAGGGACTCGAGCATAGCCTCCTACTGTATTGATACCTAGCTTGGTTCTCGAAAACTGAGGGAAATACTTATGCTACTTTGCTGCATCATCCTCTCCTCTTCGGGGAAATCCAACGCAGTGCTCAAGAGGTAGCAAGAAGAATTTCTGGCGCCCTTGCCGGGGAGTCTGCGCAAAAGTCAACATACCAAGTACCCATCACAATCCCTATCTCTCGCATTACATTAGTTGCCATTTGCCTCTCGTTTTCCTCTCCCCCACTTCACCCTTGTCGTTTTATTCACCCTCTCTTTTCCGTTTGCCTCTTTCCCGTTTGCCTTTTGTTTGCTCGTGTGTTGGATTGCTTGTTTGTTGCGATAGCTCAAGATAATACCAAATTGTGTGACTTCACCAATAGCAACAATAATGATTGCCTTAGCACTCCGATTGCTCCTCTTACCAATACTGAATCTTGTGAAATCAATACTGCTTTGTTGAATCTTGTTATGAAATATCAATTTGCCGACCTTCCTAGTGAAGATGCCGCTAGTCATCTGAATAGCTTCGTTGATTTATGTGATATGCAAAAGAAGAAAGATGTGGATAATGATATTGTTAAATTGAAGCTATTTCCTTTTTTGCTTAGAGATCGTGCTAAAACTTGATTTTCATCTTTGCCTAAAAATAGTATTGATTCTTGGAACAAGTGCACAGATGCTTTTATCTCTAAGTATTTTCCTCCCGCTAAGATCATCTCTCTTAGAAACGATATTATGAATTTTAAGCAACTTGATCATGAACATGTTGCACAATCTTGGGAGAGAATGAAACTAATGATACGTAATTGTCCTGCTCATGGTTTGAACTTGTGGATGATTATACAAAAAATTTATGCTGGATTGACTTTTGCTTCTAGAAATCTTTTAGATTCGGCCACAGGAGGCACCTTTATGGAAATCACTTTAGGAGATGCTACTAAACTCCTAGATAATATTATGGTTAATTATTCTCAATGGCACACTGAAAGATCTACTAATAAAAAAGTGCATGCGATAGAAGAAATCAATGTTTTGAGTGGAAAGATGGATGAACTTATGAAATTATTTGCTACTAAGAGTGTTTCTTCTGATCCTAATGATATGCCTTTGTCTACCTTGTTTGAGAATAATAATGAATCTATGAATGTGAATTCTTGTTGGTAGGAATAATTTTGGTAACAACGCGTACAGAGGGAATTTTAATCCTAGGCCTTATCCTAGTAATCCTTCGAATAATTATGTAAATTCCTACAACAACTCTTATGGAAACTTTAATAAGATGCCCTCTGAATTTGAGAATAGTGTTAAAGAGTTTATGAATTCACAAAAGAATTTTAATGCTTTGCTTGAAGAGAAATTGCTTAAAGTTGATGATTTGGCTAGGAACATTGATAGAATTTCTCTTGAGGTTGATTCTTTAAGGCTTAGATCTATTCCTCCTAAGAATGATATCAATGAGTCTCTCAAAGCCACGGGAATTTCCATTGATGAGTGCAAAGAAAGAACCGCTATGATGCGTGCTTCCAAAGATGCCTTTATTAAAGCGTGTTCTTCCAATTCCTATGAAAATCAAGATGAAGATCTAAAAGTTATTGATCTATCCCCTATTAAATCTTTTTTTTGCAATATAAATCTTGATGAAACTGAATATGATCTTCCTCTACCTAGAAGGCATTCCCAAAATTCAGAGTATTTAGATCTTGATGATGAAATTGATTAACGTGGGATTGAAAGAAATAAAACCCTAGATGTTTCTAAACCCACTATATTGGATTTCAAGGAATTTAATTATGAAAGTTGCTCTTTAATTTATTGTATTTCCTTGTTGCAATCCGTGCTAAATTCTCCTCATGCTTATAGTCAAAATAAAGCCTTTACCGAACATATCGTTGATGCCTTGATGCAATCCTATGAAGAAAAACTTGAGTTGAAAGTTTCTATCCCTAGAAAACATTATGATGAGTGGGAACCTACTATTAAAATTAAAATTAAAGAGTATGAGTTCTATTCTTTGTGTGATTTGGGTTCTAGTGTCTCCACTATTCCCAAAACTTTGTGTGATTTGCTAGATTTCCGTGATTTTGATGATTGCTCTCTAAACTTGCATCTTGCGGATTCCACTATTAAGAAACCTATGGGAAGAATTAATGATGTTCTTATTGTTGCAAATAGGAATTATGTGCCCGTAGATTTTATCGTTCTTTTTATAGATTGCAATCCTTCTTGCCCTATTATTCTCGGTAGACCTTTCCTTAGAACGGTTGGTGCAATTATTGATATGAAGGAAGGGAATATTAGATTTCAATTTCCATTAAAAAAGGTCATGGAACATGTCGCGACCGGTTTTCCAGACATTAAATTCCAGAAAATGGCCGTCGAGCTCATCAGCCCCAGGATTACTGTTAGCTGATGAGGCACCAACTTGTTACAGAAATTCCAAGAAAGGGGTACAAAATATGAAGTACAAGACCATTGTGGCCTATGAGTACAACAAAAGGTTTCTAGTGGTTGAGGGCGGAAGCGGTTTGTGGATCACCACGGCTGTGGGACTCCATTTCCCACGGGAACAGCTGACCAGGTTAACTCCTATCTTCACGAGGCTGCTATCACCATTGCTCAGGTTCCGAGGCGGTCGTCGCAACGCTCCTCTCCAGGCAAGCAATCTGGCCAAGACAATAGCCAGGGACAAGCCAGTGAGTACTTTGAATGTACTCGCAAACATTAAGAACACGGGTATAATATAACCGTTGATGCTCATGCTTTGCAACATCCATATTCTCACTTAATTAGTCATAATAATGATTGTCTTGATGCATGCAAACAGGTGATTCATATGCAACCGGAAATTTATGCAATGGCCATATAGAGGTAATGAATACTGGGTGCCAAGCGAGGGTCTGAATGACTCCTCGAGCGGAGAAATGTAGAATAATAAATACAGGTGCCAAACGAGTGTCTGAAAGACTCCACGAGCGGAAAAGTGCAGAACAATAAATACTGGTGCCAAACGAGTGTCTGAAAGACTCCTCGAGCGGAAAATGCGGAATAATAATACCACAGTCGGGCGTCTGAGCGACACCACAGAAAGGTCTTTAAAAGAAATGCCACAGTCGGGCGTCTGAGCGACACCACAGAAAGGGCTTTAAAAGAAATGCCACAGTCGGGCGTCTGAGCGACACCACAGAAAGGTCTTTAAAAGAAATGCCACAGTCGGGCGTCTGAGCGACACCACAGAAAGGGCTTTAAAAGAAATGCCACAGTAGGGCGTCTGAGCGACACCACAGAAAGGTCTTTAAAAGAAATGCCACAGTCGGGCGTCTGAGCGACACCACAGAAAGGGCTTTAAAAGAAATGCCACAGTCGGGCGTCTGAGCGACACCACAGAAAGGGCTTTAAAAGAAATGCCATAGTCGGGCGTCTGAGCGACACCACAGTAAGGGCTTTAAAAGAAATGCCACAGTCGGGCGTCTGAGCGACACCACAGAAAGGGCTTTAAAAGAAATGCCACAGTCGGGCGTCTGAGCGACACCACAGAAAGGGCTTTAAAAGAAATGCCACAGTCGGGCGTCTGAGCGACACCACAGAAAGGGCGTTAAAAGAAATGCCACAGTCGGGCGTCTGAGCGACACCACAGAAAGGGCTTTAAAAGAAATGCCATAGTCGGGCGTCTGAGCGACACCACGGTAAGGGCTTTAAAAGAAATGCCACAGTCAGGCGTCTGAGCGACACCACAGAAAGGGCTTTAAAAGAAATGCCACAGTCGGGCGTCTGAGCGACACCATAGAAAGGGCTTTAAAAGAAATGCCACAGTCGGGCGTCTGAGCGACACCACAGAAAGGGCTTTAAAAGAAATGCCACAGTCGGGCGTCTGAGCGACACCACAGAAAGGGCTTTAAAAGAAATGCCACAGTCGGGCGTCTGAGCGACACCATAGAAAGGGCTTTAAAAGAAATGCCACAGTCAGGCGTCTGAGCGACACCACAGAAAGGGCTTTAAAAGAAATGCCACAGTCGGGCGTCTGAGCGACACCACAGAAAGGGCTTTAAAAGAAATGCCACAGTCGGGCGTCTGAGCGACACCATAGAAAGGGCTTTAAAAGAAATGCCACAGTCGGGCGTCTAAGCAACACCACAGAAAGGGCTTTAAAAGAAATGCCACAGTCGGGCGTCTGAGCGACACCACAGAAAGCGCTTTAAAAGAAATGCCACAGTCGGGCGTCTGAGCGACACCACAGAAAGGGCTTTAAAAGAAATGCCACAGTCGGGCGTCTGAGCGACACCACAGAAAGGGCTTTAAAAAAAATCATGGTGAATATCCCGGAGGTAGAACCATCCTAGAGATATTCGATGATCACAATAATATCACGGGTTAGTCAACAATGGTAATATACATAATCATCACAAGTCACAAGTAGTAATTTCCGCTCTGGTTTAACAATTTCACCCCCGAAGACCGACACTAAGACCGACGCTTGACCCATCCCAGACTGTAGTCCTTAACCATGGACACGGCTACTCGAATAGGTTTAATCTCTGCAGAGGGTGTACTCTTTACCCACGAGTAACGGATTCCTTTAGTCCATCGGGACTAATTCCGCCTACGGCCTTTTAGTTGAAAACACGCCTAACTTGCACACACCAGCTTAACTCATCGGTGTCTGGAATCACCCACGACACTTGTCAAGCAAAACTCTAAGTGGGGAGGCTACAACCTCGCGTAGCATGGGATCAAATTTATATCGCGCGCTCTAAGGGGTGGCCTCCCCTCTCGGTCCCAACCGGAAACACCCATGCCCCCTGACCAGGTGGCATGCCTACCGGCTACAACCGATATCTTCCACCATGGCCTCTCTGTACGGTGAGTGCTGGAAAGGGGTTAACAACTTACTGAACTGTACCCTACCTGCGGCAGGGACGAGTGGTAGCACGAGGCAAGTATGGGGGTTACTGGAACAAGACTCGATCTGTGGTCGGCTCGCGAGGTTCATAAGTTCCCTGCATGACATGTATTCAAAAATATTTCAGCCAACAAAAATCACCAATCAATATACCTTACCATGCCATATCGGAAATAACAGCCCCGACGGGGACCGGCGACAAGCTCACGCCTACCAAGGCGGAGACTTTCCCGGATTCCTTCCGGCATGCATGCAAGACACATGAGGGTGATTACCATTAGAATCATTTCATTTCCAATAGCAAGGAAAACGTTGATATGCTTCCATGCAAGTGATCATGTCACATGAAATATCAATTCCACCGAAATGAGGTGGTGTTATAAATGTGTCAACCGTCTCATCAAAAATATTATGCCAAGGTTCAAGATGCTTGCCTCGAAGTTGTGGAGGGGTGAGGTGTTCTCCAAAATCTTTGAAAGTCTCTTCCTTCTCTCCAAAATCCTATTTTAAAAATATTTGAATTAACACACATTTCAAAACAGTACAAAAATTTGTTTTGGAAAATTTTCAAATAAATATTAAAATAAACTAGATCAAATTTGAGGAAGGTAGGAAAAAGAATCAACTCATTTGGAGTTATATTTAAAAAGTTATAGGCAGTCAAAGTTGTGGTCAAAACTGATTTAAATAAAACAGAAAAGGAAAAACGTTTCAGAGGGGAATACGCTTTCGGAGCGGGGAGACGTACTCGGGAAAATTACGCCTTCACTTAAACACATGGACGACGCGGTGCGTCACTGACAGTGGGTCCAGGGGGCCCACTAGTCAGGTTTGACTAGTCTTCTCCCTCTCTTTCCTCTGTCCCGAGCGGAGACGAAGCTCCGGCGATCGTCGCCGGCGACTAGCGGCTCCTCGCGGGGCTCCGAGGGCGGGGATGGATCCGCTACTCCGAGGCGGTCCTCCCGGTTGTCGCCTGACGGGTGGGGGCGGAGGGAGCTGCCGGCGGCGAGCTCCTCGGCGGAGGTGGCCTCGGGAGCAAAGTGCCATTGGGGCTGCGGTGGTTCCCGATCAAAATTGAGCAGGGGGAAAGGTTCGCGGGAGGATGAGGAGGGTTCTGGTGGAGAGAGTGGAGAGGGGGAGGTCCTGGTGGTGCCGGAACGGCAGGGGCAGTGGCGGTGGTCGGAGGTGCCGGAGACGGGGAAGAAGACCTCCCTGGGTCGAATGCGGGCTAGGGGAACGCCATAGTGGTGGCCTGAGGTCGCCTGCGAGCGGGAATGGGCTCGAGGACTCCTTAAATAGGCGTGGCAAGGCGGTTCCGCGGCGGCCGTGGATAAGCTCTCCGGCGACCGCCATTCCGTAGCTAGGGGCGTCGTGGCGGCGACGAGCGCTAGGCGACACCCTGAGGATGAGCTTGCACTGTTACAGGGGCCAGGTGGCGAGCGGGAGGGGCTTGGGTGGCGCTGCACGGAGCAGGAGCTGTCGGCAGACGCCGGCGTGCCGCCAAAAAGGCTCTGGCGGTGGCGCTGTAGGGCGCCAGGGGTGGCTGGCGTGTAGTGGTGAGGCGGGGAGTGCGTGGCGAAGTTCTCCCGTGCGGGCCAAGGTAGGGGGTGCGACACGGCGGCTCGGTTGCACGCGGCTGCAATTGGCGCGCTCTGGGCGCGTCCAAAGCACGCTCACCAGCTGCTCGGCGAAATGCTAGGGCAAGCTAGGTGGCTCGGTTGGAGCAGGGGTTTAGCAGGTCTAGGTTTGGGGAAACAGGGAGTCTAGTGGACATTCCTGTTTGATCAGAGGTGCAAGATCATAGTGCAATGACAAGCATCATGCCAAATCAGATCATGCCCACAAGGTGTTTGACACAATGCCAAGGGCACTTAGGCAATACTTGGAGTCGTCAAAACCTCCAGATCAGTGTCTCCTTGGATGCACAAGAGGGTGGTGAGGTTAGTTTGGCAAAAGGAAAAACTTGTTAGTGCAAGCTTTGCAGAAATACAATTCTGGACAGGAAATAAATGGCATCATTTCATGAACCAAAATTGCCCCAAAGGGTGCATGCTCCTGGACTTAGGTATTTGGTAGGGAGTACTATGAGCATGAGAAAACACAAGGTCACTGGAGCAAGAAATAATAGGGTTGCAGTAGAAAACACCAGTCTGGTCCAGAATGAAGATGATGCTGATTCACTCAAAATTTGCAAATAACTTCACTAGGTTTTTGCATAAAGTTGAATCATATGATATCACTAACATCCTATAATTTTGGTAGAGGCTAAAAGAAAATATTTAAATGGGTTGTAGTGCAAAAATGCCCACTGGACCAGAGAAGAAAAAAGGGTGTAGAGCTCAAAATATTTCATGAAATAAAGATGTTTTTGTATAAAAGTTATTTAATAACATCACATGACATCTCCAAATTTTGGTGGGAATTTTAAGTGAATTTATCAAATGGTTGTAGTTCAAATATGGCCATTTAACCTTGAAAAACCATTTTCAAGAAAGTGAAGATCAAGCAACTTAATTGAGCAATTAGTTGCACTGATAAAAGTAAAGTTTTTTTAGAGAGGTTAAACAAGTCCAATAACACATTTGAAAAGTCCACACTTAGGGGAAAAACTCCACAATGACAAGGTTAAAGATAAAAAGGGAGCTCATAAAATAAAGTTTTTTTTAAGTCCTGGCAAAAATTTAATTAATAAAACAAGGCCAAAAATTTTTGGGGTGTCACAGAACACTTCCCTAGGAAGAAAATAAAATTACCTTATGAATCTATCATGAGAGACACTTATGGATTGCCTACCAAAGATGTCAATACCTAGATCTATCCTCGCTTTTATGCCTAGCTAGGGGCGTTAAACGATAGCGCTTGTTGGGCGGCAACCCAATTTTATTTTAGTTTTTTTTTGCTTCTATTTAGGAATAAATAATCCACCTACCTTATGTTTAGATGTGGTTTTATGTTTTAATTAGTGTTTGTGCCAAGTTAGACCTATAGGATCTTCTTGGATGATAGTTATTTGATCTTGCTGTAATTTCAAGAATCTTTCTGTTCACGAAAACAATTGTTAGAAATCACCAGAACGTGATAAAATACTGATTCCTATAGCTGCTGATCAATAAACGAATTGTCTAGGTCGTCCTATTTTGGTAGAACTTTTGGAGTTTCAGAAGTTTGCGTTAGTTACAGATTACTACAGACTGTTCTGTTTTTGACAGATTCTGTTTTTCGTGTGTTGTTTGCTTATTTTGATGAATCTATGGCTAGTAAAATAGTTTATAATCCATAGAGAAGTTGTATTACAGTAGGTTTAACACAAATATAAATAAAGAATGAGTTCATTACAGTAGGTCTTTTGTTCTATTTCACTAACGGAGCTCACGAGATTTCTGTTGAGTTTTGTGTTGTGAAGTTTTTAAGTTTTGGGTGAAATCTTTGGATGGATTATGGAACAAGGAGTGGAAAGAGCCTAAGCTTGGGGATGCCCATGTCACCCCCAAGATAATCCAAGGACACCAAAAAGTCAAAGCTCGGGGATGCCCCGGAAGGTATCCCCTCTTTCGTCTACTTCCATCGGTAATTTTACTTGGAGCTATATTTTTATTCACCACATGATATGTGTTTTGCTTGGAGCATCTTGTATTATTTGTGTATTTGTTTGATAGTGTTCCACAATCATCCTTTCTGTACACACCTTTTGAGAGAGCCATAATGAATTGGAATTTGATAGAATTCTCTACGTGCTTCACTTATATCTTTTGAGCTATATAGTTTTGCTCTATGTGCTTCACTTATATCTTTTGAGCTTTATAGTTTTGCTCTATGTGCTTCACTTATATCTTTTAGAGCACGGTGGTGGTTTTGTTTTAAAGAAACTATTGATCTCTCATGCTTCACTTATATTATTTTGAGAGTCTTTAATAGCATGGTAATTTGCTTAATAATAATAATAGGCTTGGTATTCAAGATTTGTAAAACTTTCTTTTGAGTGCGTTGAATACTAAGAAAAGATTGATGCTTGATAATTGTTTTGAGATATGAAGATGGTGATATTAGCGTCATGCTAGTTCACTACTACGGAAAAGCTTATACACAGGATCTTACCAGCAGCGAGTTTTAAAATAAGGTGCTGCTGCAATGTAGCAATAGCGCGCTCCGTCAATACGCGCTGCTGAAATAGACATATCAGCAGCGCGCCTCCTCTAAGCCACGCTACTACTATAATTCCCACGACCCCGCCGCGAAGCTAGTTCTAGCAGCAGCGCGTTTATTCGGACCGCGCTACTGATAGGTAGTTTAGGAGTAGCGCCTTTGCCTTTAGAGCGCTACTGCTAAAACTAGCTATCTCCACCCCCACACGTACGCTCCTCTCCGCGATCCACACTCACACACTCAGACTCACTCCCCCTCAACCCCCCCGCGCACCGGTCCTCCCCCGCCAGCCGCCGTCGCCTACCCCTCTTCCCTCTGTGCCGCCGTCAACTCCTCCTCCTCGCTGGACTGGGTACCACTCTCCTCCTCCGTCCTCCCTCGACTCGCCGCCGGCCGGCCCCTCCTCGTTACGCCTTCCTCCTCCGTCCTACTCTCTTCTCCCTCCTCGAGTCGCCCCTCCTTCTCCCTCTTCCCTGCTACATTTTGATTTAGTAGGCTAGTTCATATGCAACATTCTGATTTAGTTGATTTAGTAGGCTAGTTGATTTAGTTGATTTAGAACATTTTGATTTAGTAGATTTAGTAGGCTAGTTGATTTAGTTGATTTATAACATTTTGATTTAGTTGATTTAGTAGGCTAGTTGATTTAGTAGGCTAGTTGATTTAATATGCATCATTTTATTGTTATTTTTTCTGTACATGGATATGTAGATGTTTTTGTTTTTTTGTAGTAAGTTATTTTTTGGCAAAATGTAGGTGCCAATTTAGTTACAATCACATGCTACTATTTTTCCTTCCTGTGAAGTGGATCGTTAATCCTTTGCTCATATTGCTTTAGGAAAATGGTGCCGCCACCACCACCACTATGTCGACTGTGCAAGTCAAGGTGCGCCAGAAGCCTTGCAACTGGCAAGCTGTTCGGCATCTACTTCGAGCCGAGTTTTCGTCATGCGGCGGTAAGAAATTAGATGAAATGTAACAACTATGTTATTTTTAGTGTTGACATTACTGCATTGTGTCATTTTGCTTTTTTTAACAGATCGTCCCATGCAATGTGAGGTTGAAATTCAACAAGCTGACAGGAGACACTGTGACATTTGAGGCTCCTGGGGGCCGTACACTATGGAGGTCGACAAAGGAAGCAATATGTCGCAGATTGGAGGAGATGGATGGGCCCGTTTCGTTGCCCACATGCGTCTTACTGGTGGTGAGTTGATCAGGTTCTCCTTCAGAGAAGAAAGACCCAAGCTGGCTGTCATTTATCTCAACCTGGTGGAAGATGATGAAGATGACGAAGATGATGAAGATGACGAAGATGATGAAGATGATGAGAACCCACTTCATGAAGCCATCGTAGCTCAAAGAATGAGGCTGAGCGAGGAGGAGGTGCGCAACCTATGGGACATAATTCCGCCACGTGATGACTTTGTCGGGGTGCCATTCGTGACCCGCCTGACAAGTACCATGGTCGATCGGCATGAAATGGTATGTTATACTGACTGTGGTAAGTTGATGATATCTATCTATCTATATATATATATATATATATATATATATATATATATATATATATATATATATATGCTTTATTGTTATACTTACAAATGCAAATTATCCGATGATATGCTTAGTGTAGAGTCCAATGATATGCTATGTGGAATGTAGTAGATAATCCATATATACTTATTAGTAGAATTCATGATTAATTAGTACAAATGCGTAGTATTGTGCCTTTTGATAGTGTAGAAATGTAGACTTAATAGAAATATATTTGCAAGACTATGTGCCAAGCTATTTATTAATTGATATGTTTTTCTTATTCAGAAATTGCCAAAGAACCTATCTGCGAGTTGTGGTATCGAGCCTGATGAAGAAGGCTCGGCTGGACTACGCCTTACCGCAAGGGGCTCCGTCACCACCTGTACTTACCACATGGACACAGACGACGGTCGCACACACTTAAACTCGGTTGGGTGGAAGAGATTCCTCGTTGGCAAGAATCTTTGTGTTGGACAGGCCATCCTAATTACTATCAGGAACACCCGCCGCCCAGGCTTGAGGATGATGATCGTCGTCGATATCATCTAGAACTACATATGTGTGTGTGTGGCTATATCATCTAGAACTACATATGATGATTGCCGTCGATATCATGTAGAACTACATATGATGATCGTCGTCGATATCATCTAAAACTACACATGATGATCGTCCTCGATATCACCTAGTAATGCTTGAGGATGCATGTTGAGTATATATGAAATTGTTATCTAGTACTCCCTCCATTTAAAATTACTCGTCGTGGTTTTAGTTCAAATTTGAACTAAAACCACGACGAGTAATTTGGAACCGAGGGAATACTACCTAGTACCTATAATGATTTATGCCTTTATAAAATTGATATCTAGTAGTACCTAGTATCTCGAAATTGTAGTTTATTGAAGCTGAAACGGGGTTGAAATGATGAAAGATATAGCAGTAGTGCGGGGCTAGGAAATCGCTACAGCTAACTAATAGTAGCGCATTCTGTAAAAGCGCTGCTGCTATAGTCAATAGTAGTAGCGGGGGTACATACAACGCTACTACTAGGAGTTAGCTGTAGCGCCTTATTGGTAGCGCGGCCCCCCGCGCTGCTGATAGCCTAAAAACCAGCGCTACTACAAGGGTTTTCCCTAGTAGTGGTTGAGTAGTTGTGAATTTGAAGAATACTTGCGTTAAAGTTTGTGATTCCCGTAGCATGCATGTATGGTGAACCGTTATGTGATGAAGTCGGAGCATGATTTATTTATTGATTGTCTTCCTCATGAGTGGCGGTCGGGGATGAGTGATGGTCTTTTCCTACCAATCTATCCCCCTAGGAGCATGCGCGTAATGCTTTGCTTTGATAACTTCTAGAGTTTTGCAACAAGTATATGAGTTCTTTATGACTAATGTTGAGTCCATGGATTATACGCACTTTTCCCATCCTTCCACCATTGCTAGCCTCTATAATACCGCGCACTTTTCGCCGGTATCATACACCCTCCATATACCTTCCTCAAAACAGCCACCATACCTACCTATCATGGCATTTCCATAGCCATTCCGAGATATATTGCCATGCAACATTCCACCATTTCGTTTATTATGACATGCTCCATCATTGTCATATTGCTAGCATGATCATGTAGTTGATATCGTATTCATGGCAAAGCCACAGTTCATAATTCTTTCATACATGTCACTCTTGAATCATTGCATATCCCCGTACACCGCCGGAAGCATTCACATAGAGTCATATTTTGTTCTAAGTTTCGAGTTGTAATTGTTGAGTTGTAAGAAAAATATATGTGTGATGATCATCATTTTTAGAGCATTGTCCCAAGTGAGGAAAGGATGATGGAGACTATGACTCCCCCACAAGTCGGGATGAGACTCAGGACGAAAAAAAAGAGGCCATAAAAAAAAGGCCCAAATAAAAAAAATTGAGAGAAAAAGAGAGAAGGGACAATGTTAATATCCTTTTACCACACTTGTGCTTCAAAGTAGCACCAAGATCTTCATGATAGAGAGTCTCTCATTTTGTCACTTTCATATACTAGTGGGAATTTTTCATTATAGAACTTGGCTTGTATATTCCAATGATGGGCTTCCTCAAAATACCCTAGGTCTGCGTGAGCAAGCGAGTTGGATGCACACCCACTTAGTTTCTTTTGTTGAGCTTTCACATACTTATAGCTCTAGTGCATCCGTTGCATGACAATCCCTACTCACTCACATTGATATCTATTGATGGGCATCTCCATAGCCCGTTGATACGCCTAGTTGATGTGATACTATCTCCCCCTCTTTTGTCTTCTCCACAACCACCATTCTATTCCTGATATAGTGCTATATCCATGGCTCATGCTCATGTATTGCGTGAAGATTGAAAAAGTTTTGAAAATGTTAAAGTATGAAACAATTGCTTGGCTTGTCATCGGGGTTGTGCATGATTTAATTACTTTGTGTGGTGAAGATGGAGCATAGCCAGACTATATGATTTTGTAGGGATAACTTTCTTTGGCCATGTTATTTTGGGAAGACATAATTGATTTGTTAGTATGCGTGAAGTATTATTATTTTTATGTCAATATGAACTTTTGTCTTGAATCTTTTGGATCTAAATATTCATACCACAATTAAGAAGATTTGCATTGAAATTATTCCAAGTAGCACTCTGCATCAAAAATTCTCTTTTTATCATTTACCTACTCGAGGACCAGTAGGAATTAAGCTTGGGGATGCCTGATACGTCTCCTACGTATCTATAATTTTTGATTGCTCCATGCTATATTATCTACTGTTTTGGACTATATTGGGCTTTATTTTCCACTTTTATATTATTTTTGGACCTAACCTATTAACCGGAGGCCCAGCCTAGAATTGTTGTTTTTTTGCCTATTTCAGAGTTTCGGAGAAACACAATATCAAACGGAGTACAAACGGAATGAAACCTCCAGGAACGTGATTTTCTCATCAGATAAGACCCAGGAGACTTGGACCCTCCGTCAAGAAAGCCGTGAGGCGGCCACGAGAGTGGAGGGCGCCCCACTAGGGCGCGCCCCCTGCCTCGTGGGCCCCTTGAGGCTCCACCGATGTACTTCTTCCTCCTATATATACCTACGTACAAACAAACGATCAAATACGGAGAAAAAAACCTAATTCCACCGCCGCAACATTCTGTATACACGAGATCCCATCTTGGGGCCTGTTCCGGATCTCCGCCGGAGGGGGCCATCATCACGGAGGGCTTCTACATCATCCTAGCCCCTCTCATGAAGTGTGAGTAGTTTACCCCAGACCTTCGGGTCCATAGTTAGTAGCTAGATGGCTTCTTCTCTCTTTTAGGATCTCAATACAATGTTCTCCCCCTCTCTCGTGGAGATCTATTCGTGTAATCTTCTTTTTGTGGTGTGTTTGTTGAGACTGATGAATTGTAGTTTTATGATCAAGTCTATCTATGAATAATATTTGAATCTTCTCTAAATTCTTTTATGTATGATTGGTTATCTTGGCATGTCTCTTCGAATTATCAATTTGGTTTGGCCTACTAGATTGGTCTTTCTTGCAATGGGGGAAGTGCTTAGCTTTGGGTTCAATCTTGCGGTGTCCTTACCCAGTGATAGAAGGGGCAACAAGGCATGTATTGTATTGTTGCCATCAAGGATAACAAGATGGGATTTTTATCATATTGCATGAAACTATCCCTCTACATCATGTCATCTTGCTTAAGGCGTTACTCTGTTTTTACTTAATACTCTAGATGCATGCTGGATAGCGGTTGATGAGTGGAGTAATAGTAGTAGATGCAGGCAGGAGTCGGTCTACTTGTCTCGGACGTGATGCCTATATACATGATCATACCTAGATATTCTCATAACTATGCTCAATTCTGTCAATTGCTCTACAGTAATTTGTTCACCCATAGAATACTTATGCTCTTGAGAGAAGCCACTAGTGAAACCTATTGCCCCCGCGTCTATTCTCCTCGTATCAATCTCCATCATACTTTGCTTTTTACTTTGCCTTTTACTTTTCACTTTGCATCTCTATATAAAAAAACCAAAAATATTATCTACCATCTCTATCAGATCTCACTCCCGTAAGTGAGTGTGAAGGGATTGACAACCCCTAATCGCATTGGTTGCGTTGAGCTATTGTTTTTATGTAGGTACGAGGGACCCGAGCGTAGCCTCCTACTGGATTGATACCTTGGTTCTCAAAAACTGAGGGAAATACTTACGCTACTTTGCTGCATCATCCTCTCCTCTTCGGGGAAATCCAATGCAGTGCTCAAGAGGTAGCACGCCCACTTGAAATATTGATCCCCATGGTTGCGCGGGACAAGGCAGAACAACTTTCGCCACAGTTCAAAATGGGCCTCACAACCCAGAAATAGTTCGCATAAAGCGACATATCCCGCAATGTGCAGGATGGAGGCGGGAGTGAAGTTGTGCAGCTGGAGGCCATAGTATTCCAAAAGCCCTCGGAAGAACGGATGGATTGGAAATCCGACGCCCCTTAGCAGATAGGGGACGAAACACACTCGTTCCCCCCGGGATGGATTAGGGAAATCCTCCTACTGGGTTCCTCCATTGAAGGAGGCCAGCCCTGCTCAAACAGGGACTAGATCCATAGGAGAGAGAAACCCATGTGTTTGCAGCTTCACCAGCTGACTTTGGGATACGGAGCACTTCTCCAACTCGCCTTTTTCTGGGCCGCAGGGACGGGAGGTGGAGCCGGGAATGCTAAACATGTTGGAGTGTTCTTTCCCAACAATCTTTGGGGATTTTTCCGTGAGATGTCAAATGTATCTAAGATCCAATCTCTTTAAATAGGCACTACCCCTCACGTGGCCGGGGTGTTATGTGCAAAAATATCTTGACCTCCCGCATTCGCTCGACACATGGCAGCTGAAGTCGATTGATACACAGAACCCGAGGAGTACAACATTAAATGGAAGGCCGAATACATTACTTGAAGTGATCGGTGGAGGAACTCGCCTTGCAATGCCGAGGACAATCTGTGCGCCGAACACCTCGTCATTCAAGACTAGTTCGGGGGCTACTGAGGGAGTCCTGGACTAAGGGGTCCTCGGGCATCCAGCCAGTTAGCCATGGGCCGGACTGATGGGTTGCGAAGATACGAAGATCGAAGACTCTACCCGTGTCCGGATGGGACTTTCCTTGGCGTGGAAGGCAAGCTTGGCGATCATATGTGTAGATTCCTCTCTTTGTAAGCGACCTTGTGTAACCCTAGATCATCCTGGTGCCTATATAAACCGAGGAGTTAGTCCGGAGGGGGAGAGATTCATTACCATAGTCATAGAGGCTAGACTTCTAGCGTTTAGCCACTGCGATCTGGCGGTAGATCAACTCTTGTAATACTCATATTCATCAAGATCAATCAAGTAGGAAACAGGGTATTGTTTGGGAACGTAGTAATTTCAAAAAAATTCCTACGCACACGCAAGATCATAGTGATGCATAGCAACGAGAGGGGAGAGTGTTGTCTACGTACCCTCGTAGACCAAAGCGGAAGCGTTGACGCAACGTAGAGGAAGTAGTCGTACGTCTTCCCGGTCCAACCGATCCAAGCACCGTTACTCCGGCACCTCCGAGTTCTTGACACACGTACAGCTCGATGACGAACGCCGGGCTCCGATCCAGCAAGGCTTTGGGGAGGAGTTCCGTCAGCATGACGGCGTGGTGACGATCTTGATGTTCAACCGTCGCAGGGCTTCGCCTAAGCACCGCTACAATATGACCGAGGTGTAATATCGTGGAGGGGGGCACCGCACACGGCTAAGGAACGATCACGAAGATCAACTTGTGTGTCTATGGGGTGCCCCCTGCCCCCGTATATAAAGGAGTGGAGGAGGGGAGGGACGGCCCTCTCTATGGCGCGCCCTAGGGGAGTCCAACTCCCACCGGGAGTAGGATTCCCCCTTTCCTCGTCCAACTAGGAGTCCTTCCATGTATTAGGAGTAAGAGACAAGGAAGGGGAAAAGAGAAGGGAAGGAAGGAGGGGGCGCAGCCCCTCCCCCTAGTCCAACTCGGACTAGGCCTTGGGGGGGTGCGCGGCCTGCCCTAGGCAGCCCCTCTCTCTTTCCCGTATGGACCAATAAGGCCCAATACTTCTCCCCCGTATTCCCGTAACTCCCCGGTACTCCGAAAAATACCCGAACCACTCAGAACCTTTCCGAAGTCCGAATATAGTCGTCCAATATATCGATCTTTACGTCTCGACCATTTCGAGACTCCTCGTCATATCCACGATCTCATCCGGGACTCCGAACTCCTTCGGTACATCAAAACTCATAAACTCATAATATAACTGTCATCGAAACCTTAAGCGTGCAGACCCTACGGTTCGAGAACAATGTAGACATGACCGAGACACGTCTCTGGTCAATAACCAATAGCGGAACCTGGATGCCCATATTGGTTCCTACATATTCTACGAAGATCTTTATCGGTCAGACCGCATAACAACATACGTTGTTCCCTTTGTCATCGGTATGTTACTTGCCCGAGATTCGATCGTCGGTATCTTAATACCTAGTTCAATCTCGTTACCGGCAAGTCTCTTTACTCGTTCCGTAATACATCATCTCGCAACTAACTCATTAGTTGCAATGCTTGCAAGGCTTATGTGATGTGCATTACCGAGAGGGCCCAGAGATACCTCTCCGACAATCGGAGTGACAAATCCTAATCTCGAAATACGCCAACCCAACATCTACCTTTGGAGACACCTGTAGAGCTCCTTTATAATCACCCAGTTATGTTGTGACGTTTGGTAGCACAAAAAGTGTTCCTCCGGCAAACGGGAGTTGCATAATCTCATAGTCATAGGAACATGTTTAAGTCATGAAGAAAGCAATAGCAACATACTAAACGATCGGGTGCTAAGCTAACGAATGGGTCATGTCAATCACATCATTCTCCTAATGATGTGATCCCGTTAATCAAATGACAACTCATGTCTATGGCTAGGAAACTTAACCATCTTTGATCAACGAGCTAGTCAAGTAGAGGCATACTAGTGACATTCTGTTTGTCTATGTATTTACACATGTATTATGTTTACGGTTAATACAATTCTAGCATGAATAATAAACATTTATCATGAAATAAGGAAATAAATAATAACTTTATTATTGCCTCTAGGGCATATTTCCTTCAGTCTCCCACTTGCACTAGAGTCAATAATCTAGTTCACATCGCCATGTGATTTAACAACAATAGTTCACATCACCATGTGAATAACACCCATAGTTCACATCGCTATGTGACCAACAGCAAAAAGGGTTTACTAGAGTCAGTAATCTAGTTCACATCGCTATGTGATTAACACCCAAAGAGTACTAAGGTGTGATCATGTCTTGCTTGTGAGAGAAGCTTAGTCAACGGGTCTGCCAAAATTCAGACCCGTATGTATTTTGCAAATTTCTATGTCTACAATGCTCTGCACGGAGCTACTTTAGCTAATTGCTCCCACTTTCAATATGTATCTAGATTGAGACTTAGAGTCATCTAGATTAGTGTCAAAACTTGCATCGACGTAACCTTTTATGACGAACCTTTTTGTCACGTCCATAATCGAGAAACATATCCTTATTTTACGAAGGGTAATTTTGACCGATGTCCAGTGATCTACTTCCTAGATCACTATTGTACTCCCTTGCTTAACACAGTGTAGGGTATACAATAGGTCTGGTACATAGCATGGCATACTTTATAGAATCTATGGCTGAGGCATAGGGAATGACTTTCATTCTCTTTCTATCATCTGCTGTGGTCGGGCTTTGAGTCTTACTCAATTTCACACCTTGTAATACAGGCAAGAACTCTTTCTTTGACTGTTCCATCTTGAACTACTTCAAAATCTTGTCAAGGTATGTACTTATTGAAAAACTTATCAAGCGTCTTGATCTATCTCTATAGATCTTGATGCTCAATATGTAAGTAGCTTCACCGAGGTCCTTCTTCGAAAAACTCCTTTCAAATACTCCTTTATGCTTCACAGAATAATTCTACATTATTTCCGATCAACAATATGTCATTTACATATACTTATCAGAAATGCTGTAGTGCTCCCACTCACTTTCTTGTAAATACAGGCTTCACCGCAAGTCTGTATAAAACTATATGCTTTGATCAACTTATCAAAGCGTATATTCCAACTCCGAGATGCTTGCACCAGTCCATAGATGGATCGCTGGAGCTTGCATATTTTGTTAACACCTTTAGGATCGACAAAACCTTCTAGTTGCATCATATACAACTCTTCTTTAATAAATCCATTGAGGAATGCAGTTTTGTTTATCCATTTGCCAGATTTCATAAAATGCGGCAATTGCTAACATGATTCGGACAGACTTGAGTGAGAAACTCTCATCGTAGTCAACACCTTGAACTTGCCGAAAACCTTTTGCGACAATTCTAGCTTTGTAGATAGTAACACTACTATCAGCGTCTGTCTTCCTCTTGAAGATCCTTTTATTTTCTATGGCTTGCCGATCATCGGGCAAACCCATCAAAGTCCATACTTTGTTCTCATACATGGATCCCATCTCAGATTTCATGGCTTCTAGCCATTTTGCGGAATCTGGGCTCACCATCGCTTCTTCATAGTTCGTAGGTTCGTCATGATCTAGTAGCATGACTTCCAGAACGGGATTGCCGTACCACTCTTGTGCGGATCTTACTCTGGTTGATCTACGAGGTTCTGTAGTAACTTGATCTAAAGTTTCATGATCAATATCATCAGCTTCCTCACTAATTGGTGTAGGTGCTACAGAAACAGATTTCTGTGATGTACTACTTTCCAATAAGGGAGCTGTGACACCCAAAAAAAATTTTGACCTTGTTTTACTAATTAAAATTTTGCCAGTAATTAAAACTTTGATTTTCTGAGCTCCCTTTTGATTTTTGAACTTGGTTGTTATGGAATTTTTTTCCCCAAAGTGAGAACTTTTCAAATATCTTTTTGGACTTGTTTAAACTCTCAAGGAAAAACTTTTCTTGTATTAGTAGAACTAATTACAAAATTAAATTGCTTGATCTTTATTTTTCTTGAAAAATGGTCTTTCAAGGCTATAAGGCCATTTTTGAACTACACCCTATTCATAAATTATCCCATAAATCCCACCAAGATTTGGAGATGTCAGGTGATGTTTTTAAATCACTTTTGTGCAAAAATATCTTTGATTCATCAAATATTTTGAGCCCTACACCCTATATCCTTCTCTGGTCCAGAGTGCAAATTTGCACTACAACCCATTTAAATATTTCTTTCTAGCCTTCACCAAAATTATGAGATGTTGGCAGCAACATATGATTCAACTCTATGCAAAAACATAGAGTTGTTCTCTGAAGAATTTGAGTGGATCAACCTCATTTTCATTCTGGCCCAACTTGCTGGTTTGTACAGCAACCACATTTTTAGTTGCTCCTTTAACCATGATTCCTTTTTCAACTTGTAGCCAACCCTGCTAAACCCCTAAGTCCAGGAGCATGCACTCTTTGGAACACTTTTGATCCATGTTATGATGCCATTTACTCCCTGTCCAGAAGTGAAGTTTTGCAAAAACTTGCACTAGCAGGTTTCTTCTTTTTGCAAACCAACTTCACCACCCCCCTCTTTCTTCTAAAGAGACCCCACCCTGGGAGATTTGGCCACCCCAAGTACTGCCTAGGTTCCTTTTGCATTCTGTCAAACACCCTGAGTGCATAGCCAGTTTTGGTATGATTTCAAGTTTGCGTTGTGAACTTGAGCCCCTGACCCATCCACCATGTCCCATAGATTTGCCCTAGCCTAAAGCCCCGTTCTGCTAACTCTCGTGTGGTTTGGAAACCCCTAGGCCGCCCTGGCGTTTCGTCGAACATGTCCCGGCCGTGCTCCGGGAGCGAGCAGAGCGCGCGTTTTGCACGTGCCGCGCCCGAGCCGCCGCGTCGCGCGCCCCTGGCTTGACCCGCACGGAAGAACCTCACCTAGCACTCCCCTTCTCGACGCATCCCGCCAAAAAGCCCCGACCGCTCCCTGGCGCCCTACAGCGCTGCCGTCAGAGGCCATTTGGCGGCACGCCCGCGGCCGCGCCCGCCGCCCGACCGCGCCTGCGCTAGCCAGCGCCGCCCAAGCTCCCAGCGCTGGCCACCTGCCTCCAGGAGCAGTGCAACTTCGTCGCCTGGCTCTCATCGCCGCCACGTTCCCCTACTGCTACAGAACGTCGGTTCGCCGGCGATCTTATCCCCACTGCCGCGGAACCGCCTCGGCCCGTCCATTTAAGGAGCCCCAAGCTCATATCTGCATGGAGACGACCCCAAGCCACCTTCCTAGAGCTCCTTTGGCCGTCAATTGAAGAGGAAGAGGTCGTCCTCTTCCTCTCCGGCAACCTCGGCCGCCGCCATTGCCCCGACCAGCACGGCGCCACCAGAGCCCTCCCCTCTCATTTCTCTTCACCAGGAACCTTCTCATCCTCCCGCAAACACGTTCCCCTGCTCGATTTTGATCGGGAGCCTTCGTAGCCCCAAGCTCACTTTGCTCCCGAAGCCATCTCCGCCGCGAAGCTCGTCGCCGGCAACTCCGTCCACGTCGGCGACTATGGCGGGTACCCCCAAGTTCGTACCGACCTCCGGAGCACGCTCATGCGCTCAGATCGCCGAGGGACGCCGCCATTCGCCGGCGAGCCTCGCCGGAGCCCCGCCTCCGTTCGGTCAGAGGGAGACGACGCGCGCGTGGACCAGTCAAACCTGACCAGTGGGCCAGGCGGGCCCACTGTCGGCGACTCACGCGCAGTCCCCGCTGGACGAGTGGAGACATAAAGGCCCAAGTACGTCTCCCCTGTGCGAAAGCGTATTTCCCTCTGAAGCGTTTTTCCTTTTCCTGTTTTATTTTTAATATAAGTTTTGACCAGATTTGACTAAACTTTGACTGTCTATAACTTTTTAAATATAAGTCCAAATGAATTGATTCTTTTTCCTACATTCCTTAAATTTTGTCTAGTTTATTTTAAGATTTATTTGAAAAAATTTCCAAACAACTTTCTGTGCTGTTTTAATTGTATGTGTTAATTCATACATATTCCTTTAAATAGGATTTTGGAAGATTTCAAGAGGTTTTGGATGCACCCCTCTTTTCCATGACCTAAAGGCAAGCATTCTGAACCCTGGTGTAAATTTTTGTATGTGTTATTTGGCCCGGTGACAACACCACCCCGACACTTGCATGCGTCATTTTATGTGAGGATGTGATCCTATTCATAGTGCTTATTAGTGGATTTCATGCATATGGAGTTGACATGTTTTACGATGGAAATCACCCCCGTACACTTTTCATGCATACCGGAAGGAAATGCCGGGTAGGCCTTTGTCTTGGGTAGACGCGGTCTTGACCCTAGTCCTCCGTTGAGACGGTCGTGTCCGGTATGGCATGATGGAGTATGTCGTGTGGTGTTCCTATCTGTTGGTTGAAGTATATACATTGTTATGTTAAACTTGCAGGGATTATTACTACCTCCTAAGTCGACCGTAGATCGAGTCTTGTGCCAGCAACCCCCATACTTGTTCCGTACTGCCACAGGTCCCTACCATAGGTGGGGTATGGTTCAGTAAGCTGTTAACCCTTGTCTTGGCACACACCGTAAAAAAGAGGCCATGGTGGAAGATATCGGTTGTAGCCGGTAGGCATGCCACCTGGTCAGGGGGCATGGGTGTTTCGGTTGTAGCCGAAGGGGGTAGCTAACCCAGTTTGCGCGCGGTATAAATTTTGTGATCCCATGCTACGTAGAGGTTGTAGCCTCCCCAATTAGAGTTTGCTTGACAGGTGTCGTGGGTGATTCCAGACACCTGTGAGTTAAGCTGGTGTGTGCAAGTCAGGTGTGTTTTCAACTAAAAGACCGTAGACGGAATTAGTCCCGATGGACTAAAGGAATCCGTTACTCGTGGGTAAAGAGTACACCCTCTGCAGAGATTAAACCTATTCGAATAGCCGTGTCCATGGTTAAGGACTACAGTCTGGGATGGGTCAAGCGTCGGTCTTAGTGTCGGTCTTCGGAGGTGAAACTGTAAAAACCAGAACGGGAATTACTACTTGAGACTTGTGATGATTATGATTATTACTACTGTTGACTAACCCGTGATATTGTTGTTATCATCGAATTTCTCTGGGATGGTTCTACCTCCGGGATATTTCACTATGATTATTTAATCTTTTAAAGCCCTTTATGTGGTGTCGCTCAGACGTCCGACTGTGGCATTTCTTTTACGACCCTTTCTGGGGTGTCGCTCAGACGCCCGACTGTGGTATTATTATTTTGCATTTTTCCGCTCGAGGAGTCTTTCAGACACTCGTTTGGCACCAGTATTTATTATTCTGCATTTTCCGCTCGAGGAGTCTTTCAGACACTCGTTTGGCACCAGTATTTATTATTCTGCAGTTTCCGCTCGAGGAGTCATTCAGACCCTCGTTTGGCACCCAGTATTTATTACCTCTATGTGACCATTGCATAAATTTCTGGTTGCATTTGAATAACCTGTTAGCATGCATCAAGATATTTATTTTATGACAAACTAAGTGAGTATAAGGATATTGCAAGCATGAGCATCAATGGTTATATTATACCTGTGTCCTTAATGTTTGCGAGTACATTCAAAGTACTCACTGGCTTGTCCCTGGCTATTGTCTTGGCCAGATTGCTTGCTTGGAGAGGAGCATTGCGACGACAGCCTCGGGACATAAGCAATGGTGATAGCAGCCTCGCGAAGATAGGATTTAACCTGGTTAGCTGTTCCCGTGGGAAATGGAGTCCCATAGCCGTGGTGATCCACAAACCGCTTCCGCCCTCAACCACTAGAAACCTTTTGTTGTACTCATAGGCCACAATGGTCTTGTACTACATATTTTTGTACTTTTGCTTGGAATTTGTGTATCAAGTTGGTGTCTCATCAGCTAACAGTAATCCTGGGGCTGGTGAGCACAACGGCCATTTTCTGGAAATTAATGCCCGGAAAACCGGTCGTGACAGGAGCAGGTACAGTTACCTCATCAAGTTCTACTTTCCTCCCACTCACTTCTTTCGAGAGAAACTCCTTTTCTAGAAAGACTCCGAATTTAGCAACAAAAGTCTTGCCTTCGGATCTGTGATAGAAGGTGTATCCAACAGTTTCTTTTGGATATCCTATGAAGACACATTTTCGGGTTCGAGCTTATCAGGTTGAAGCTTTTTCACATAAGCATCGCAGCCCCAAACTTTAAGAAACGACAACTTTGGTTTCTTGCAATCACTATCTTGGTGATGGTGACTAGAGAATTCTATCAATCACTATCTTATCTGGAAGATTAACTCCCACTTGATTCAAGCGATTGTAGTACCCAGACAATCTGAGCACATGCTCACTAGTTGAGCGATTCTACTCCATCTTTTAGCTATAGAACTTGTTGGAGACTTCATATCTCTCAACTCGGGTATTTGCTTGAAATATTAACTTCAACTCCTGGAACATCTCATATGCTCCATGACGTTCAAAATGTCTTTGAAGTCCCGATTCTAAGCCGTTAAGAATGGTGCACTAAACTATCATGTAGTCATCATATTGAGCTAGCCAAACGTTCATAACGTCTGCATCTGCTCCTGCAATAGGTCTGTCACCTAGTGGTGCATCAAGGACATAATTCTTTTGTGCAGCAATGAGGATAAACCTCAGATCACGGATCCAATCCGCATCATTGCTACTAACATCTTTTCAACACAATTTTCTCTAGGAACATATCAAAATAAACACAGGGAAGCAACAACGCGAGCTATTGATCTACAACATAATTTGCAAAATACTACCAGGACTAAGTTCATGATAAATTAAAGTTCGGTTAATCATATTACTTAAGAAGTCCCACTTAGATATACATCCCTCTTATCTTCTAAGTGATCATGTGATCCAAATCAACTAAACCATGTCCGATCATCACGTGAGATGGAGTAGTTTCAATGGTGAACATCACTATGTTGATCATATCTACTATATGATTCACGCTCGACCTTTCGGTCTCCGTGTTCCGAGACCATACCTGTTATATGCTAGGCTCGTCAAGTTAAACCTGAGTATTCCGCGTGTGCAACTGTTTTGTACCCGTTGTATTTGAACGTAAAGCCTATCACACCCGATCATCACGTGGTGTCTCAGCACGAAGAACTTTCGCAATGGTGCATACTCAGGGAGAACACTATTACTATGATAATTTAGTGAGAGATCATCTTATAATGCTACCGTCAATCAAAGCAAGATAAGATGCATAAAAAGATAAACATCACATGCAATCAATATAAGTGATATGATATGGCCATCATCATCTTGTGCTTGTGATCTCCATCTCCGCAGCACCATCATGATCACCATCGTCACCGGCGCGACACCTTGATCTCCATCGTAGCATCGTTGTCGTCTCGCCAATCTTATGCTTGTACGACTATCGCTACCGCTTAGTGATAAAGTAAAGCATTACAGGGCGATTGCATTGCATACAATAAAGCGACAACCATACGGCTCCTGCCGGTTGACGATAAGTCGGTTACAAAACATGATCATCTCATACAATAAAATTTAGCATCATGTCTTGACCATATCACATCACAACATGCCCTGCAAAAACAAGTTAGACGTCCTCTACTTTGTTTGTTGCAAATTTTACGTGGCTGCTACGGGCTTTAAGCAAGAACCAATCTCACCTACGCATCAAAACCACAACGATAGTTTGTCAAATAGACTCCGTTTTAACCTTCTCAAGGACCGGACGTAGCCATACTCGGTTCAGCTAAAGTTGGAGAAACTGACACCCGCCAGCCACCTGTGTGCAAAGCACGGCGGTAGAACCAGTCTCGCATAAGCGTACGCGTAATGTCGGTCTGGGCCGCTTCATCCAACAATACGGCCGAACCAAAGTATGACATGCTGGTAGGCAGTATGACTTATATCGTCCACAACTCACTTGTGTTCTACTCGTGCATAACATCAAACCATAAAAACCTAGGCTCGGATACCACTGTTGGGGAACGTAGTAATTTCAAAAAAAATCCTACGCACACGCAAGATCATGGTGATGCATAGCAACGAGAGGGGAGAGTGTTGTCTACGTACCCTCGTAGGCCGAAGCGGAAGCGTTGATGCAACATAGAGGAAGTAGTCGTACGTCTTCCCGGTCCAACCGATCCAAGCACCGTTACTCTGGCACCTCCGAGTTCTTGACGCACGTACAACTCGATGACGCACCCCGGGCTCCGATCCAGCAAAGCTTCGGGGAGGATTTCCGTCAGCACGACGGCGTGGTGACGATCTTGACGTTCAACCGTCGCAGGTCTTCGCCTAAGCACCGCTACAATATGACCGAGGTGTAATATCGTGGAGGGGGGCACCGCACACGGCTAAGGAACGATCACGAAGATCAACTTGTGTGTCTATGGGGTGCCCCCTGCCCCTGTATATAAAGGAGTGGAGGAGGGGAGGGTCGGCCCTCTCTATGGTGCGCCCTAGGGGAGTCCTACTCCCACCGGGAGTTGGATTCACCCTTTCCTAGTCCAACTAGGAGTCCTTCCATGTATTAGGAGTAGGAGACAAGGAAGGGGAAAAGAGAAGGGAAGGAAGGAGGGGGCGCAGCCCCTCCCCCTAGTCCAATTCTGACTAGGCCTTGGGGGGCGCGCGGCCTGCCCTAGGCAGCCGCTCTCTCTTTCCCGTATGGTCCAATAAGGCCCAATACTTCTCCCCCGTATTCCCGTAACTCTCCGGTACTCCGAAAAATACCCGAACCACTCAGAACCTTTCCGAAGTACGAATATAGTCGTCCAATATATCGATCTTTATGTCTCGACCATTTCGAGACTCCTCGTCATGTCCCCGATCTCATCCGGGACTCCGAACTCCTTCTGTACATCAAAACTCATAAACTCATAATATAACTGTCATCGAAACCTTAAGCGTGCGGACCCTACGGTTCGAGAACAATGTAGACATGACCGAGACACGTCTCCGGTCAATAACCAATAGCGGGACCTGGATGCCCATATTGGTTCCTACATATTCTACGAAGATGTTTATCGGTCAGACCGCATAACAACATACGTTGTTCCTTTTGTCATCGGTATGTTATTTGCCCGAGATTCGATCGCCGGTATCTTAATACCTAGTTCAATCTCGTTACCGGCAAGTCCCTTTACTCGTTCCGTAATACATCATCTCGCAACTAACTCATTAGTTGCAATGCTTGCAAGGCTTATGTGATGTGCATTACCGAGAGGGCCCAGAGATACCTCTCCGACAATCGGAGTGACAAATCCTAATCTCGAAATACGCCAACCCAACATCTACCTTTGGAGACACCTATAGAGCTCCTTTATAATCACCCAGTTACGTTGTGATGTTTGGTAGCACACAAAGTGTTCCTCCGGCAAACGGGAGTTGCATAATCTCATAGTCATAGGAACATGTATAAGTCATGAAGAAAGCAATAGCAACATACTAAACGATCGGGTGCTAAGCTAACGAATGGGTCATGTCAATCACATCATTCTCCTAATGATGTGATCCCGTTTATCAAATGACAACTCATGTCTATGGCTAGGAAACTTAACCATCTTTGATCAACGAGCTAGTCGAGTAGAGGCATACTAGTGACACTCTGTTTGTCTATGTATTCACACATGTATTATGTTTCCGGTTAATACAATTCTAGCATGAATAATAAACATTTATCATGAAATAAGGAAATAAATAATAACTATATTATTGCCTCTAGGGCATATTTCCTTCAGGTATTACCTCCATAGAGAGGGCCCGAACTTGGGTAAACATTGTGTCCCCTGTCTCCTGCTACCATCGACCTTAGACGCATAGTTCGGGACCCCCTACCTGAGATCTGCCGGTTTTGACACCGACACCCATCGAGGCAGTAAATCACTATTTCGATTACATGGACGAACACCAGATGCGGATGCATGGTTGCGGCAGTGGCACCAACCCCGAAATCGGCACCAGCACTGGCACCGGCACCGACACCAATCCTAAGACTAGCAATGATGTTGTCGTAGCCAATAAAGCACCAAAGAAGAAGAGGTCACGAAGACCAAACAAGCTCGGCATCAGAAAAATTGGTGTCACGGAGATGCACCCAAAGAAGTTAGAGCCAACGACGCTGGAGGAAGCACCCTCGTGCTGGGGCAATCAACTAGGATGCATCCTCAGGGAAACCGCCAACATAAACAATGAGAAGTTGAAGAAGATACCACATATGGTGCACATGCTCCTAAAGAAGTTGCACAATAGGTTACTGTTCCCCGGTCGGGATGAAAGCAAATTTAAAGAGTTGTGGGACGACGTCGCCATGACAAAGATAAACGACAAGGCAATGGTTATGTTCACCAACGACTTGTCCTCCTGGAAAGTTCGGGTGAAAAAGCGATTGCGAAGAATGAACTATGGTCGAAGATTCATGCTGATAATCCGTCAATAACCGAAGAGGACTTTAAAAATTCAAGGAGAATTTCGGTAAAGAAGACATCAAGGCAAGGTCGGAGAAAATGAAGGCGCTCTAGGCCAGGAACAAGCCTCCGCACTGCCTCGGAAGCCATGGTTACGAGGGGAAGAGGCATGTATGGTCCAAGGAGGACGCCGAACGTGAAAGTCACATAATCCCAGACCCCTTGGCGGAGTTCACCGACCCGCTGGAGCATGACTGCATCAGAGCCTGGTACAAGTGGGACCGTGTCATAAAGATCTTTTACATGGACCCGAACACGAGGGAGTTCATGAGACTTCTAGTAATTGTTATATTACCACATTATCATAATAGCTTCCAATCAATTCGACTACAAGTTTTGTCACATTATTAAACCATCCACGTTCCTTTGGCAGAAAGAAGAGCACCAAAAGGCAGCCAAAAGCGACGAGTCGTCACAGTCGTCAGCGAGGCCCAAGTGGGACACCCCATTCAACCGGGCCCTGAACATACTAAAAAAGGTTCTGGTGGACAAGCCGCCTTCCTATGGACGTGTGCATGGCGTCAGAGAGGGCTTCCCCTGGAAGACGTGCTACCACGAGGATCCAGAGGAAACAAGGAAGAGACGGTTGGTCGTCACTCAGCAGACCATCGATGAGAAGGTCGCGATTGCGGTCAATAAGACCAAAGCTCAGTAAAAGAAGAGTTGCTCGGGGTAGTCAATGGAGCGGTCACTGACGTGGTGGCCATCTTGATTCCGACAATTTTCGATTGGTCGAAGAGCAATCCAAATGCATGGTTGGAGGACTTTCCCCTTCCCAGCTTTGTCGAGAGTAATTCGGCGAACACCACAGCACCAACACCTTCTCAAGCAACCGCAAAAGGTATCGCTCCTGTTCATAGCAGCCCGACCTCCGTCCCATGCATGCTCGGCGGACCTTCATCACTGGCTAAGCTTGACGCCCTCATGGTAATTACGTGCCATACCCTTTTCACTAGCATGTCTATTGTCTTCCATTTCAGTTGCCTTCCGGTTGTTTGACGTCATAGACATGTCTTCTTCATAGGCCGACCATACCCCGTGCACCCTACTCTATGACACCAAGGGCTAGAAGGTGGTTGTGGGAAAGGCAACGATCGTGAAGCCGAAGGACCGCATGTTCCACAACCAAGAGATGTCTGATGGCGTCTTCAAGGTTAACGTGGCCAGTGTCTTAGCGGGCTTCGAGGACTTGCCTCCTCTGGTACTAGTCAATGACGAGGAGACCCCTAAAAGGATTGGCGCATGCACGAGCTGGTTCTTGCCTTGGCCAAAGTCTCTTCTTTGTCTCGAGGTGCCCATTATCACACCAACGCCACCTTCTCAAGAAGGTATGAACACAACCCGACCTAACAAATTACCTGCACCTGTCGTGGCGGGTGATAGCGTACGACACGAGGGAGAGCCTCCATTACTTTCAGATGACATCGCCCCCGTTGTCGAAGAAGCAAATGCTGATGATGACATGGAGGAGGATGATCATGACCCAGACAAGTATTTCAATACCGCCTATGATGATGGAAGATTGACGGCTTAGGACGAGGAAGACTCAGGCTATGGGAGTGGAGATGATGACTTGATGTTGCCTGATTTGCCGGAGCCGGAATGTCCTAAGGCGGAATGCAAAAAGTCTCACTTCAAACGATCCTCGCAGGAGACGCCTCCAGATGCCGCCCATACCTAGCAACACCTCGAGGGTCATCCACTGGTTAGCCCAACGACATTGGGGGTGGTGGTTAGGGAAGGTATGGTGGGCTCACTACCGCCACCCGTCGAGAAGCAAAGGAGGAGACCGGACAGGAAAGCCCCTAAAGGCGCCAGAGCTGCTTCAAATAGACAGCTGCCTCTGAAGCCCCGGGTGCTAGAGAGAATACCTGTCGAAGGTGCGAAGCATTTCCATGTCGCCGGTGAGCCGATCCTACCTTCCAAAGCGCTAGAGCACATATTGAACAGTGATCTAAGGAGACTCCATGAAGATGTGTTGGCCAGAGAGAAAAGCCTTCTGATCGCGGAAAAACCAGGATACCCGCTTTACGCGGCTTAGGTGCGGGTGGGAAGTTGTACGTCGAGACCTGGCCCGCGAATTAGTTCATCCTACGTTTTGACTACATCTATGACATGTTCCACATGACCAAGCTGGATTTCCATTTCATCCGCATGTATCCGCTGTATCTCAACTACTTCATCAGGATCGAGAACATAAAATATATCTGCGTCGCAGACCCGTACTATATGCACGAGAGCTTGGCAGTTTGCAAAGAACACCGTGACTATGCGAGCAAGTACCTCGGCGAATTCATGATCGCTAATAAGGACAAGGAAGCGATTCTCCTGCCTTATCATCCCATGTAAGTCATTCGTGCATATCCTTTCGTAAGTGTGAATCATTCCTTTGCATGCTTGGAGGATAATTTGAGGTGTACTTAATTCGCGCAGCGGGGGCGCACTACTAGGAAAATGCTTATAGGTAGAAGTTTACCAGCACCGCCTGTTCTTGACCCCACGCTACTGGTATTTACCAGTAGCGCTGGGTAGGAAACACGCTACTAGTACCAAATAACAGCAGCGTTTGTTAGTTTGGGCCGCGCTGCTGTTACATGGGCCGCAGGGCAAAAATGGTAGCCCACTTACCTCTAGCGTTTGTTTCGAACGGGCGCTACAGCTAGTGGGTTTAGCAGTAGCACCCGCCTCTACCCACCGCGACTACTAGGGGAAAAGAAAACCTGCACGAGCACCCCTCGCACCCCCTCACTCTCACAATCGATCCCCTCCGTCTGACGCCGCCGCCGCGGTTAGGGTTCCTCCCTGGCCGCCTCACCCCCGTCGACGGCGCCGTGCGCCCCCACTACGCGCGGTCACCTCTCGCCTCCTCCGACGCTGCAGCCCCGTAAGTCCCCCTCGATCTCCTCCTCCCTGCGCGCGCCACCACTAGCTAGGCTCCAATCGATTTGCCGCGGCGGCTCGCCATGTTTTGGGATTTCGCGTGGGGGAAAGGGATTTAGGGATTGCACGGTAACTCCGTGCTTCGATGCGACGTGTTCCAGGCTTGTTTCCTCGCGTGATTGAGTAGAGTGTAGAGAGAGGAGAAGTAGAGGCCTTTTGTTGCTCACCGAAACTTGGGTTTCAATTCTTGATTAGCAGTTTAGCACATATAATTGATACTTGGGTTTCAATTCTTGGCTATTGTCCCTGGAGCAGTGGCGGCGGCGGCGGTGCCTAGTGTTCTAGGGTTTAGAGAGGGGTTCTTTCCTGACACTAGGGTTATGTCGTGAATGCTCCTCCTTTCATCTAAATGATGTTGATTGTGCCAGTTCTTCTTAAAGGTCTAAATGTTTGTATCCTCGTGATGAGCTACCATAACTATGTGTGAATTTGGTTCACTAGCTTCTTTGTTGATGCATATAAATATATGACCAAGAATCCCTCACTGTTATGTGGTTTCATGGAAAAAATCAATGCTTGATTCGATACTCTTTCAGATTGAAGAGAGTGTCTATATGTGCTGATGCTCAAATTTCCAAGTTGTTATGGTGCGCATTTGAATATATGCTAACACCCGTTTATAAAAACAAATGCTAACTGATCTGTCTCATGTCTCTATTTTCTAGAATGAGAAAATTGGCTTTGCTGTGTTAATTAGGACATGTTGATGCTATCTTTTGTTTGTGTGTGCGATTGTTCTTCCCTTGTATTACCTCTTAGTCTGGTGCTTTTATTTTGTAGTAGAAAATGTTGGCTACATTTTCACTCACTTGTGAATTATATATTAGGCTCTATTTGGGTTATTAGGCTCTGCTTGGGTTACATGATCTCTATTAGGTTACTGTCTGAACTGAACTACAATTTAGTTGTTATTTTGCTTGCCATGTGAACCTCATGTGTATTCTCTATGATGTGAACCTCTAATCATATTGCTTTAGGGAAATGGCGCCACCACCACCACCACCATGTCATCGGTGCAAGTCAAGGTGCGCCAGCAGCCTTGCAACTGGTACTCTGTTCGGCATCTACTTCGAGTCTAGTTTTCTTCATGCGGTGGTAATAAATTATATGAAACTAGTAACCACTATTTTGTTTTTAGTGTTATTGGCATTAATGCATCGAGTATATATGATTTTGCTTTTTGTACACAGATCGTCCCATGCAATGTGAGGTAAGAATTCAACAAGCTGACCGGAGACTCTGTGACCTTTGAGGATCCTGGGGGCCCGTACACTATGGAGGTCGAGTAAGGACGAAATATGACGCAGGTGGGAGGAGATGGATGGGTCCGTTTCATCGCCCACATGTGTATCACCGATGGTGAGTTGATCAGCTTCTCCCTCAGAGCAGAAAGACCCAAGTTGGCCGTGATTTATGTCAACAAAGCTGAAGATGATGAGGATGATGAGGATTATGACGACCCACTTGGTGAAGCCATCGTTGCTCAAAGAATGAGGTTGAGCGAGGAGGAGGTGTGCAACCTATGGGACATCATTCCGCCACGTGTTGACTTCGTCGGGGGTGCCATTCGTGACGCGCCTGACAAGTACCATGGTTGATCGGCATATCATGGTATGTTGCATTTACTTTAGTAATTTGATGATATGCTTTATTGCTACACTTAGTGTAGAGTCCGATGATATATATGCTTAGTGAATCTTATATGCTTAGTGAATCTTATATGCTTACTGTATCTTATATGCTGAGTGAATCTTATATGCTTAGTAAATCCGATGGTCTATATGCTTAGTGAATCCGATGATATATATGCTTAGTGAATCTTATATGCTTAGTGAATCCGATGATATATATGCTTTATTGTTATACTTAGTGTAGAAATGTAGTACTATCTTTTGATAGTGTAGAATGTGTGAGGCTACTTATTAATTGATATATTTTCTTATTCAGAAATTGCCAAAGAGTCTATCTGAGAGTTGTGGTATCAAGCCTGATGAAGAAGGCTCCGCTGGAATACGCCCTACCGTGAGGGGCTCCGTCACCACTTGTGCGTACGGTGTGGACACGGACGGTCGCACACACTTCAACTCGGTTGGGTGGAAGAGCTTCCTTGTCGGCAAGAATCTTCATGTTGGACAGGCAATCCTAATTACTATTAGGAACACCCACCGTCCAGGCTTGAGGATGATGGTCGTCATCGATATCATCTAGAACTACATATGCTTGTGAGATCTATCCATGCATGCGTGTGGCTGCTGAACCATATATATGCTAGTATGACTACCTAGTAGACTTATCAACTATGATCTATCCATGCATTGTTGACTACTATATATGAGTTTGTGAGATTGTGTGGTTATATTAAATGTGGTACTGTTGTTAATGCTTGTGAGATGGTTCTGTGAACTTAGTTTATTTGCAATGGACTTGTCTTGATTTCCATGAATATTGCATCTGACTCCTTTTTTTATTTTTTATTTCTATTTACCTAGTTGTAGCGTGGGGAGAAAATAGGGCGCTACTACTATGTGATGATAGTAGTAGCGTTGGTAGAGAAGGATGCGCTACTACTAAGTATTTTAGCTACAGCGCTTGTTTAGAAACGTGCTACTGCTAAACAATAGCTGTAGCGCCCTAGCAGTAGCGCGGGTGCCCGCGCTACTGCTATGTAAAAAACCAGCGCCACTAGTAAGGTTTTCTCTAGTAGTGGCGGCGCCGTCCTCATCGTTCTGTACCCGGAATACTCCCATGCTATGTACTTGTACTCATCGAAGAACCTCAAGAAAAAGGATTATACGCATGTAAAGAGTGTTCTCGATAATGCCATGTTAACCTTCAGCCTGGCTGGTGGATATATCAAGGTGAAAAGGCACAGGAAGAACGGGCTGGTTTTCCGCCATAAGACTGACTTCTGCTGCATCCAGCAACCGCACACCAGTTAGGTTGATGGATTCTACCTCATGCATCACCTGCTCGAGTACAGAAGGGATAATCAATGCCTTCGCATGTCAGCTACTACCAAAGATGCTGAGATTGTCAGCTGGGCCACAAGTTTAGGAAAAACACAGGATCAACGAATCCGAGCTGAGTTTTATCACGTACAGTGTGAACTTGACCAAGTGATCACGAAGCAGGTCCTCGAACGAGCGGGGATGTTCTACCATGGGCCAATCACGCGGGCTCATGTCCGAGCACTGCTACTAGCTCAGCGTCTGGACCTGCAGCCTTTCAAGAAGCTCGGGTGCTTCCTCCCTGACTATGAAGATTGGACCGCCGACATGGAGGACTGATTGTCGATGACAATGTGTCACTACTGTCTTTCTATCGCAAAACTTTGAATTTATGCATAGCGAAATTACATGATGTAATTAAACGACATGGTCCTGAACTAGTGTAGATCGCTCTAGTTAATTAGTTTGGGTATGAGGAACTTCGTCATTTATGTTTACTATAATTTGCTTGTATTTTTTAATTATGCCTCTTTGTTTTCTTAAGTAGATTATGTTGCATATTATCATTCAGTTCATCAACTGAGGATGCAGGTACATAGATCAGAGATGGCGAAGGACACCGTGTTCGGTGGGAGGGTTCCAGGAGTCTACGACCACTCGCCAAACGCTCAGGCCCCATGTGGACAAGTACCCGAGTGCTAGCCACAGAGGATTTGATAGCAGAGCCGAAGAGGAAAGTAGTTACTTGAGTTGGAAGCTCCAGCAAGAGAGGGGGCGGGACCGCCGATGCCTCAAGTACTACATAATCGCGCTCTTGCTCATGCCGATCGCTCTTCTCTTCTACATCATGGTTTAGATAGATATGCTAAAACTTGTGTGTGTGCCATGACCATGCAGTTGCACTTATTCGAGACATGACATGACTTGTGTATAGCTATTTTTGAGATGTGATGATATTTGTGTTGAATGATGATGATGATGATGATGGTATAACAGGACTATTGTATGTCTATGATATGACGAGAATAGTGTATGTTTAGTATGATCTGATGAAACTACTATATAGAGCCAGTATAAATACATCACAAATACGTAGAGGGTGTGTATTGCTACCTCTTGAGCACTGCGTTGGATTTTCTTGAAGAGGAAAGGGTGATGCAGCAGAGTAGAGTAAGTATTTCCCTCAGTTTTTGAGAACCAAGGTATCAATCCAGTAGGAGACTACGCGCGAGTCCCTCGTCCCTACACAAAACAAATAGCTCAATGCAACCAACGCGATTAGGGGTTGTCAATCCCTTCACGGTCACTTACGAGAGTGAGATCTGATAGAGATGACAGATAATATTTTTGTTATTTTTCGTATAAAGATGCAAAGTAAAATAAAAGGGCAAAGTAAAAAAAGCAAAGCAATAATAAAGTGGTGGAAGATTGATATGATGAGAATAGACCCGCGGGCCATAGATTTCACTAGTGGCTTCTCTCAAGAGCATAAGTATTATACGGTGGGTGACCAAATAACTGTTGAGCAATTGACATAATTGAGCATAGTTATGAGAATATCTAGGTATGAACATGTATATAGGCATCACGTCCGAGACAAGTAGACCGACTCTAGCCTGCATCTACTACTATTACTCCACTCATCCACCGCTATCCAGCATGCATCTAGAGTATTAAGTTAAAAACAGAGTAACACCTTAAGCAAGATGACATGATGTAGAGGGATAGTTTCATGCAATATGATAAAAACCCCATCTTGTTATCCTTGATGGAAACACTACAATACATGCCTTGCTGCCCCTGCTGTCACTGGTAAAGGACACCGCAAGATTGAACCCAAAGCTAAGCACTTCTCCCGTTGCAAGAAAAACCAATCTTGTAGGCCAAACCAATATGATAATTCGAAGAGACTTGCAAAGATAACCAATCATACATAAAAGAATTCAGAGAAGATTCAAATATTCTTCATAGATAGACTTGATCATAAACCCACAATTCATCGGTCTCAACAAACACACCGCAGAAAGAAGATTACATCAAATAGATCTCCACGAGAGAGGGGGAGAACAATGTATTGAGATCCAAAAAGAGAGAAGAAGCCGTCTAGCTACTAAATATGGACCCGAAGGTTTGAGATAAACTACTCACACTTCATCGGAGGGGCTATGATGATGTAGAAGCCCTTCGTGGTGGTTGCCCCCTTCGGCGGAGCTCCAGAACAGGCCCCAAGATGGGATCTCGTGGATACAGAAGGTTGCGGCTGTGGAATTAGGTTTTTGGCTCCGTATATGGTCGTTTGGGGGTACGTAGGTATATATAGGAGGAAGGAGTACGTCGGTGGAGCAAAGGGGGGCCCACGAGGCAGGGGGCGCCCTCCACCCTTGTGGCCGCCTCCTTTCTTTCTTGACGTTGGGTCCAAGTCCCCTGGATCATATTCGGCGAGAAAATCACGTTCTCGAAGGTTTCATTCCGTTTGGACTCCATTTGATATTCTGTTTCTTCGAAACACTGAAATAGGCAAAAGACAGCAATTCTGGGCTGGGCCTCCGGTTAACAGGTTAGTCCCTAAAGTAATATAAAAGTGCAAAATAAAGCCCAATATAGTCCCAAACAGTAGATAATATAGCATGGAGCAATAAAAAATTATAGATACGTTGGAGACGTATCAGGCATCCCCGAGCTTAATTCCTGCTCGTCCTCGAGTAGGTAAATGATAAAAACAGAATTTTTGACGCGGAGTGCTATTTGGCATAATTTCAATGCAAATCTTCTTAATTGTGGTATGAATATTCAGATCCAAAAGATTCAAGACAAAAGTAGATATTGACATAAAAATAATAATACTTCAAGCATACTAACAAAGGAATTATGTCTTCCCAAAATAACATGGCCAAAGAAAGTTATCCCTACAAAATCATATAGTCTGGCTATGATCTATCTTCACCACAAAAGTATTTAAATCATGCACAACCCCGATGACAAGCCAAGCAATTGTTTCATACTTTTGACATTCTCAAAACTTTTTAGATCTTCATGCAATACATGAGCGTGAGCCATGGATATAGCACTGTATGTGGAATAGAATGGTGGTCGTGGAGAAGTCAAAAAGAGGGGAAGATAGCCTCACATCAACTAGTTGTATCAACGGGCTATGGAGATGCCCATAAATAGATATCAATGTGAGTGAGAAGGGATTGCCATGCAACGGATGCACTAGAGCTATAAGTATATGAAAACTCAACAAAAGAAACTAAGTGGGTGTGCATCTAACTCTCTTGCTCATGAAGACCTAGGGCATTTTGAGGAAGCCCATCATTGGAATATACAAGCCAAGTTCTATAATGAAAAATTCCCACTAGTATATGAAAGTGACAATATGAGAGACTCTCTATCATGAAGATCATGGTGCTACTTTGAAGCAAAAGTGTGGTAAAAGGATAGTAACATTGTCCCTTATCTCTTTTTCTCTCATTTTTTTCTTTTTTTATTTTCTTTTTTTATTTGGGCCTTGTCTCTTTTTTTATGGCCTCTTTTCCTTTTTTTATTTTTCGTTCGGAGTCTCATCCCGACTTCTGGGGGAATCATAGTCTCCATCATCCTTTCCTCACTTGGTACAATGCTCTAAAAATGATGATCATCACACTTTTATTTTTCTTACAACTCAACAATTACAACTCGATACTTAGAACAAAATATGACTCTACGTGAATGCCTCCGGCGGTGTACCAGGATATGCAATGAATCAAGAGTGACATGTATGAAAGAATTATGAAAGGTGGCTTTGCCACAAATACTATGTCAACTTCATGATCGTGCTAGCAATATGACAATGATGGAGCGTGTCATAAGAAACGGAACGGTGGAAAGTTGCATGGCAATATATCTCGGAATGGCTATGCAAATACCATGATAAGTAGGTATGGTGGTTGTTCTGAGGAAGGTACATGGTGGGCGTATGATACCGGCAAAAAGTGTGCGGTATTAGAGAGGCTAGCAATGGTGGAAGGAAGAAAAGTGCGTATAATCCATGGACTCAACATTAGTCATAAAGAACTCATATAGTTATTGCAAAAATCTAGAAGTTATCAAAGCAAAATATTACGCGCATGCTCCTAGGGGGAAAGATTGGTAGGAAAAGACCATCGCTCGTCCCCGACCGCCACTCATAAGGAAGACAATCAATAAATAAATCATGCTCCGACTTCATCACATAACGGTTCACCATACGTGCATGCTACAGGAATCACAAACTTTAACACAAGTATTTCTCGAATTCACAACTACTCAACTAGCATGACTCTAATATCACCATCTTCATATCTCAAAACAATTATCAAGCATCAAACTTTTCTTAGTATTCAACACACTCAAAAGAAAGTTTTACAAATCTTGAATACCAAGCTTATTAAAAAATTTAAGCGAATTACCATGCTATTTAAGACTCTCAAAATAATCTAAGTGAAGCATTAGAGATCAATAATTTCTATAAAACAAATCCACCACCATGCTCTAAAAGATATAAGTGAAGCACTAGAGCAAAACTATATAGCTCAAAAGATGTAAGTGAAGCACATAGATTATTCTATCAAATTCCAATTCATGTATGGCTTTATCTAAAGGTGTGTACATCAAGGATGATTGTGGCAAACAAACAAAAAAACACTCAAATCATACAAGACGCTCCAAGCAAAACACATATCATGTGGTGAATAAACATATAGCTCCAAGTAAAATTACCGATGGAAGTAGACGAAAGAGGGGATGCCTTACGGGGCATCCCCAAGCTTTGAATTTTTGGTGTCCTTGGATTATCTTGGGGGTTCCATGGTCATCCCCAAGCTTAGGCCCTTGCCACTCCTTGTTCCATAATCCATCAAAAGATTTCACCCAAAACTTGAAAACTCCACAACACAAAACTAAACAGAAATCTCGTGAGCTCCGTTAGCAAAAGAAAACAAAAGACAACTTCAATATACTGTAATGTACTCATTATTTTTTTATATTGGTGCTAAACCTACTGTATTCCAACTTGTCTATGGTTTATAAACTATTTTACTAGCCATAGACTCATCGAAATAAGCAAACAACACACGAAAAACAGAATCTGTCAAGAACAGAACAGTCTGTAGTAATCTGTAACTAATGCAAACTTATGGTACCCCAAAAACACTACCAAAATAGGAAGACCTAGAAAATTTGTTTATTGATCAGCAGCAATTGGAATCAGTATTTTATCACGTTCTGGTGATTTTTAACAATTGTTTTTGTGAACATAAAGTTTCTGAAAATTACAGCAAGATCAAATAACTATCAACCAAGAAGATCCTATAGGTTTAACTTGGCAAAAACACTAATTAAAACATAAAACCACATTTAAACATAAGGTAGATGTATTATTTATTCCTAAACAGAAGCAAAAACAAAAAAAACTAAAAATAAAATTGGGTTGCCTCCCAACAAGCGCTATCGTTTAACGCCCCTAGCTAGGCATAAAAGCAAGGATAGATCTAGGTATTGCCATCTTTGGGAGGCAATCCATAAGTGGCTATCATGATAGATTCATATGGTAATTTTATTTTATTTCTAGGGAAGTGTTCCATTCCTTTCTTTAATGTAAATTGGAATCTAATATTCCATTCCTTCATATCAATAATTGCACCAACCGTTCTAAGGAAAGCTCTACCAAGAATAATAGGGCATGAAGGATTGCAATCTATATCAAGAACGATAAAATCGACGGGCACATAATTCCTATTGGCAACATAAGAACATCATTAATTCTTCCCATAGGTTTCTTAATAGTGCAATCCGCAAGATGCAAGTTTAGAGAGCAATCAGCAAAATCACGGAAATCTAGCAAATCACACAAAGTTTTGGGAATAGTAGAGACACTAGCACCCAAATCACACAAAGCATAAAATGCATGATTTTTAATTTTAATTTTAATAGTAGGTTCCCACTCATCATAAAGTTTTCTAGGGATGGATACTTTCAACTCAAGTTTTTCTTCATAAGATTGCATCAAGGCATCAAAGATATGTTCGGTAAAGGCTTTATTTTAACTATAAGCATGAGGAGAATTTAGCATGGATCGCAACAAGGAAATACAATCAATTAAAGAGAAACTTTCATAATTAAATTCCTTGAAATCCAAAATAGTGGGTTAGGAACATCTAGGGTTTCATTCTTTTCAATCCCACTTTTATCAATTTCATCATCAAGATCTAAAAACTCTGAATTTTTGGAACGCCTTCTAGGTAAAGGTGGATCATATTCAGTATCATCATTATAAAGATTCATATTGCAAAACAAAGATTTAATGGGAGACACATCAATAACATTTAGATCTTCATCTTCATTTTCATAGGAATTGAAAGAACACGCTTTAATAAAGGCATCTTTCGTAGCACGCATCCTAGCGGTTCTTTCCTTGCACTCATCAATGAAAATTCTCATGGCTTTGAGAGACTCATTGATATCATGCTTAGGAGGAATAGATCTAAGGTTTAAAGCATCAACCTCAAGAAAAATTCTATCAACGTTCCTAGCCAAATCATCAACTTTAAGTAATTTCTCTTCAAGCAAAGCATTGAAATTCTTTTGTGAATTCATAAACTCTTTAACACTATTCTCAAATTCAGAGGGCATCTTATTAAAATTTCCATAAGAGTTGTTGTAGGAATTTTCATAATTATTAGAAGTATTACTAGGATAAGGCCTAGGATTAAAGTTCCCTCTATACGCGTTGTTACCAAAATTATTCCTACCAACAAAATTCACATCCATAGATTCATTATTATTCTCAAACAAGGTAGACAAAGGCATATCATTAGGATCAGAAGAAACACTTAAGTTCATCCATCTTTCCACTCAAAACATTGATTTCTTCTATCGCATGCACTTTTTTATTAGTAGATCTTTCAGTGTGCCATTGAGAATAATTAACCATAATATTATCTAGGAGTTTAGTAGCATCTCCTAAAGTGATTTCCATAAAAGTGCCTCCCACGGCCGAATCTAAAAGATTTCTAGAAGCAAAATTCAATCTGGCATAAGATTTTTGTATAATCATCCAATAATTCAAACCATGAGTAGGGCAACTACGTATTATTAATTTCATTCTCTCCCAAGCTTCTGCAACATGTTCATGATCAAGTTGCTTAAAATTCATAATGTCATTTCTAAGAGAGATGATCTTAGCGGGAGGAAAATACTTAGAGATAAAAGCATCTTTGCACTTGTTCCAAGAATCAATACTATTTTTAGGCAAATACGAAAACCAAGCTTTAGCACGATCTCTAAGCGAAAAAGGAAATAGCTTCAATTTAACAATATCATTATCGACATCTTTCTTCTTTTGCATATCACATAAATCAATGAAGCTATTTAGATGAGTAGCAGCATCTTCACTGGGTAGGTCGGCGAATTGATCTTTCATAACAAGATTCAACAAAGCAGTATTGATTTCACAAGATTTAGTATTGGTAAGAGGAGCAATCGGAGTGCTAAGTAAATCATTATTGTTGGTATTAGTAAAGTCACACAATTTCGTATTATCTTGAGCCATCATGACTCAAGATGGGAACGGGGACGAAACCCACCGGGTTTTGCTTGCCCAAACCCATCCCCACGAGAAAATCGCAAACCCGTCCCCGTCCCCATCAACGTGTGCGGGGTTAAATTTTCGCCCGTCCCCTAAACCCATCGGGTTTTCAAAGCCCACGGGGAACCCGTTCCCACGAGCAGTCAATGAAAACAACACCGTTTAAAAGAAAAATATAAGCATATTACAGCAGGAGGCGAAACTGGGGGACCTAGGTTTAGGTTTAGGTGTTGTGTTGTGCAGGAGAGAGAGGCCTGAAGAGCGAGCTACACTATAGGGACCGAGCCTGGGGTTGGTTTGTACTCCAGGACCTCGCCGCTGTGGGGCTCGGCTGCTCGGGCACTGTGGCTTTGGGCCACTTGAGTCAAGATGAATCGGTGCATGCTAAATAACGTATTTTGACGGGGTTTGTCAGGTTTCGTGTTCGGGTAGTACTCAAACGGGTTTAAACCCGCGAAACATGTCGGGTTTTATAATGTACTCATGAGCAGCCCCGCGGGGATAGAAAGTCGCCCATCCCCATCCCCTAATAGGGTAAAAGCCCATGGGGACACGGGTTTCGGGGCCCCATTGCCATCTTGAATCATGACAAGCAAGCAAACCAACACACGAGCAAGCAAAAAGCAAGCGAGAAAAAAGGCAAACGGAAAAGAGAGGGCGAATAAAACAGCAAGGGTGGAGTGGCGGATAGGAAAACGAGAGGCAAATGGAAAATAATGTAGTGCGAGAGATAAGGGATTGTGATGGGTACTTGGTATGTTGACTTTTGCGTAGACTCCCCGGCAACGGCGCCAGAAATCTTCCTGCTAGCTCTTGAGCACTGCGTTGGATTTCCTTGAAGAGGAAAGGGTAATGCAGCAAAGTAGAGTAGAGAACCAAGCTATCAATCCAGTAGGAGACTACGCGCGAGTCCCTCATACATACACAAAATAAATAGCTAAACGCAACCATAGCGATTAGGGGTTGTCAATCCCTTCACGGTCACTCACAAGAGAAAGATCTGATAGAGATGATAGATAATATTTTTGGTATTTTTGGTATAAAGATGGAAAGTAAAATAAAAGGGCAAAGTAAAAAAGCAAAGCAATAATAAAGTGGTGGAAGATTGATATGATGAGAATAGACCCGGGGGCCATAGATTTCACTAGTGTCTTCTCTCAAGAGCATAATTATTCTACGGTGGGTGACCAAATTACTGTTGAGCAGTTGACATAATTGAGCATAGTTATGAGAATATCTAGGTATGATCATGTATATAGGCATCATGTCCGAGACAAGTAGACCGACTCCTGCCTGCATCTACTACTATTACTCCACTCATCGACCGTTATCCAGCATGCATCTAGAGTATTAAGTTCAAAACACAGTAACGTCTTAAGCAAGATGACATGATGTAGAGGGATAGTTTCATGCAATATGATAAAACCCCATCTTGTTATCCTCGATGGCAACAATACAATACGTGCCTTGTTGCCCCTGCTGTCATTGGGAAAGGAAACCGCAAGATTGAACCCAAAGATAAGCACTTCTCCCATTGCAAGAAAAACCAATCTAGTAGGCCAAACCAAACTGATAATTCAAAGAGACTTGCAAACTTAACCAATCATACATAAACGAATTCAGAGAAGATTCAAATATTGTTCATAGATAGACTTGATCATAAACCCACAATTCATCGGTCTCAACAAACACACCGCAGAAAGAAGATTACATCAAATAGATCTCCACGAGGGAGGGGGAAAACATTGTATTGAGATCCAAAAAGAGAGAAGAAGCCATATAGCTACTAAGTATGGACCCGAAGGTCTGAGATAAACTACTCACACTTCATCGGAGGTGCTATGATGATATAGAAGCCCTCCGTGGTGGTTGCCCCCTTCGGCAGAGCTCCGGAACAGTCCCGAAGATGGGATCTCATGGATACAGAAGGTTGCGGCGGTGGAATTAGGTTTTTGGCTCCGTATATGGTCGTTTGGGGGTACGTAGGTATATATAGGAGGAAGGAGTACATCGGTGGAGCAAAGGGAGGCCCACGAGGCAGGGGCGCGCCCTAGGGGCGCGACCTCCACCCTCGTGGCCGCCTCCTTTCTTTATTGACGTGGGGTGCAGGTCCCCTGGATCATATTCGGTGAGAAAATCACGTTGCCAAAGGTTGCATTCCGTTTGGACACCGTTTGATACTCCATTTCTTCAAAACACTGAAATAGGCAAAAAAACAGCAATTCTGGGTTGGGCCTCCGGTTAATAGGTTAGTCCAGAAAGTAGTATAAAAGTGGAAAATAAAGCCCAATATGGTCAAAAACAGTAGATAATATAGCATGGAGCAATCAAAAATTATAGATACATTGGAGATGTATCATGTATATCTATTAAAGCAAGAATAATAGCAGTAGCGCTGGAAATCATTTACTAGCAGCGCTAGATTAGCAGCAGTGCTTCATTTGTTCAAGCGCTACAGAGAGTTAGCAGTAGCGTTTGTCAGGGCAGCGCTACTGCTAACCATACTTACTAGTAGCGCTGCCCATACCAGCGCTACTGCTACAGCTTAGTTGTAGCACGGTAGCAGTAGGGCTGGACCCAGCACTACTGCTATGTGTATTTCAAGCGCTACTACTAGGGTTTTCCCTAGTAGTGTAATGTTACTATCTACAAAGCTTGACTTGTCGCAAAAAGTTCAAGGAGTTTACTACGATGAGACTTCCTCACCCGTAGCGATGCTTAAGTCCGTCCGAATCATCTTAGCAATTGTCGTATTTTATGATTATGAAATCTGGCAAATGTACGTCAAAACTGCATTCCTTAATCGGTTTATCCAAGAAGAGTTGTATATGATGCAACCAGAAGGTTTTGTTGATCCTAAAGGTGCTAAGAAAGTGAGAAATCTCCAGCGATCTATCTATGGACTGGTGCATGCATCTCGAAGTTGGAATATACGCTTTGATGAGGTGACCAAAGCATATGGTTTTATACAGACTTTTGGGAAAGCCTGTATTTACAAGAAACTGTGTCGGAGCTTTGTAGCATTTCTAATATTATATGTAGATGACATATTATTGACTGGAAATGATATAGAATTTCTGGATAGCATAAAAGGATACTTGAATAAGAGTTTTTTCAATGAAAGACCTTGGTGAAGCTGCTTACGTATTGGTCATCAAGATCTATAGAGATAGATCAAGACGCTTGATAAGACTTTCGAAAAAATACAAACCTTGACAATTTTTTGAAGGAGTTCAAAATGGATCAGTCAAATAAGGAGTTCTTGCCTGTATTGTAAGGTGTGAAGTTGAGTAAGACTCAAAACCCGACAATGGAAGAAGATAGAAAGATAATGAAAGTCATTCCATATGCATCAGCCATAGTTTCCATACAATATGCCATGCTGTGTACCACACCTGATGTGTGTCTTGCCACTTATCTGGCAAAGAGGGTACAAGAGTGATCCATGAGTGGACCACTGGACAGCGGCCAAAATTATCCTTAGTTACCTAAGAGGACTAAGGAAATGTTTCTCGGTTATGGAGGTGGTAAAAAGTTCGTCGTAAAGGGTTACTTAGATGCAAGATTTAACACTGATCCAATTGACTCAGAGTCACAATCTGGATATATATTAAGAGTGGGAGCAATTATGTAGAGTATCTCAATGCCGAGTATTGTAGACATAGAAATTTGCAATATAGATACGGATCTGAACGTGACAGACCCGTTGACTAAACTTCTCTCACAAGTAAAACATGATCACACCATAAGTACTCTTTGGGTGTTAATAACATGGCGATGTGAACTAGATTATTGACTCTAGTAAACCTTTTGGTTGTTGGGCACATGGCGATGTGAAATATGGGTGTTAATCACATGACGATGTGAACTATAGGTGTCAAATCACATGGTGATGTAAACTAGATTATTGACTCTAGTGCAAATGGGACACTGAAGGAAATATTTCCTAGAGGCAATAATAAATTTGTTATTTTTATTTCCTTATTCATGATAAAGGTTTATTTCATCCTAGAATTTTATTGATCGGAAACCTAAATACATGTGTGAATACATAGACAAACACTGTGTCCCTAGTGAGCCTCTACTTGACTAGCTCATTTATCAAATATAGTTAAGGTTTCCTCACCATGGACATGAGTTGTCATTTGATAACAGGATCACATCATTAGGCGAATGATGTGATGCACGAGACCCATTCGTTAGCCTAGCATTATGTTCGCTCAGTTTTATTGTTATTGCTTTCTTCATGTCAAACACATATTCCTTCGACTATGAGGTTACAAATGTCACAACGTAACTGGGTGATTATGAAGATGCTCTACAGGTATCTCCAAAGGTGTTTGTTGCGTTGTCATAGATCGAGATTAGAATTTGTCACTCCGACTATCGGAGAGGTATCTCTGGGCCCTCTCGTTAAAGCACATCATAAGAAGCCTTGCAAGCAAAGTGACTAAGGAGCTAGTTGCAGGATGATGCATTACGGAATGACTAAAGAGACTTGCCGGTAACGATATTGAACTAGGTATGAATATACCGACGATCGAATCTCGGGCAAGTAACATACCGATGACAAAGGGAATAATGTATGTTGTCATAACGGTTCGACTGATAAAGATCTTCGTAGAATATGTAGGAGCAAATATGAGCATCCATATTCCACTATTGGTTATTGACCGGAGACCTATCTCGGTCATGTCTACATAGTTCTGGAACCCGTAGGGTCCGCACGCTTAACGTTCGATGACGATATCGTATTATATGAGTTATGTGATTTGGTAACCGTATGTTGTTCGGAGTCCCGGATGAAATCACGGACATGACGAGGAGTCTAGAAATGGTTGAGAGGTAAAGATTGATATATAGGATGATAGTATCTAGACACCGGAAGTGTTCCGGAGTGTATCGGGTATTTATCAGAGTACCGGGGGTGTTACCGGAACCCCCGGGGGAAAGATATGGGCCATATGGGCCATAGGAGGGGAGCACACTAGCCCACTAGGGGTGCCCCCCCCCAAGGAAGGAGGCCGAGTGGGAGAAGGGAAAGAGGGGATTCGCCCCCCCCCCCTTTCCTTCTCTCCTTCCTCTTCCCTTTTCCCCCTCCGGCAAATGTGGAAGGGGGAGGCCGAATTGGGGAGGACCCCAAGTAGGATTCCTCCTACTTGGGGCGCACCCTTGCTGCTCCCCTCCCCTCCCACCTATATATACATGGGGAGGGGGTGCCTAGAACACACAACAACAATCATTATCCGTGTGCGATGCCCCTCTCCAGAGTTTACGCCGTCGGTCATATCTTCGTAGTGCTTAGGGGAAGCCATGCGCAGGTCACTTCACCATCACCGTCACCATGCCATCATGCTGATGTAACTCATCTACTTCCTCCACACCTTGCTAGATCAAGAGGGCGAGGGACGTCATCGTGCTGAACGTGTGCAGAACTCAGAGGTGCCATACGTTCGGTACTTGGTCGGTCGGAGCTAGAAGAATATTGACTACATCAACCACGTTGTCAAACGCTTCCTCTTACAGTCTACGAGGGTACGTACACACACTCTCACCCTCTCATTCTATGCATCTCCTAGATAGATCTTGCATGAACGTAGGAATTATTTTTGAAATTCCATGCTACGTTTCCCAACACTATGTCCATTCCTTAATGCAATCTCTTAGAACGTAATCGATCCAGAAATCATACCAAGGTTGGAGAATGATTTGGAAAAATTTCTTTTCAGTTTCGAGTTGATGTTGCCACCATCCTTCTTAAATGTCATGACGCACGTCCTAGTTCACATATGCGAAGAAATTGTCATTTCGGGTCCTGTATTTCTACACAATATGTTCCCTTTGAGAGGTTCATGGGAGTCTTAAAGAAATATGTTCATAACCGTGCTAGGCCAGACGGAAGCATCTCCAATGGCCATCAAAATGAGGAGGTCATTGAGTTTTGTGTTACTTTATTCCTGACCATAAGCCGATTGGTGTTCCTGAATCGCGGCTTAAGGGCAGACTGGGTCGAAATAGCACGCTAGGACCGAGAGCAATAATATGTATGGACATGCATTCTCTCACTCACGAACACTACACACTTCTCCAAAATTCCACCTTGGTGGCTCCATATATCGAGGAACACAAGAATATTCTATGCTCCAAACACCCGGAGCAGTCTGACGACTGGATTACACGTGATCCAACGGGGACTTTCGCCGGTTGGTTGCAAACACGTGCCATGCATGACGATGCTGTTGAAGATGACCTGTACTTGTTGTCCGAGTTACCATCTTCGAATATAATGACTTTCAAAGGGTACGAGATAAATGGGAATACATTTTACACGATCGCCCAAGATAGAAAGGGCACCAACCAAAACAGTGGTGTTTGCTTTGATGCAGCAACCAAGAGGGGAAAGGACACATATTATAGTTACATAGAGGAGATATGGGAACTTGACTATGGACGTGGTTTGAAGGTCCCTTTGTTTCGGTGCAAATTTGTCAATCTGACACGAGGCGGGGTAATGGAAGACCCGTAGTACGGAAAGACAACAGTGGATCTCAACAATCTTGTGTACGCAGACGAACCATTCGTCCTAGCCAATGATGTGGCACATGTTTTTTATTTGAAGGACATGTCTACCAAGGCGAGAAAAAGAAAAAGTAAGGAAGCGAATACATCATACGATGAGCCAAAGCGCCACATAGTTCTTTCAAGGAAAAAGTACATCATCGTAGTGGATGACAAGATAGACATGTCAGAAGATTATGAAATGTTTCATGAAATTGCTCCCTTCATAGTGAATATTGACCCGAGCATCAAGTTAAATGATGAAGATTGTCCATGGTTACGGTGCAATGGGACACATGCAAAGAAAAAGTTTTACACCCAAAGATCCCACTCTGGGATGTGACCTGTTTCACTCTCATCACTTTCTTCTCTAGTGAATTTCCGAACTTATATATCTGGAAAGTCGCACTTTGGACAAACCGGAGGGAATCTTTGTAATAGTTAGGGTGCTTATGTATTTTGGCATTTGAAACATGTACTTATGTGCTTCGGACAAACGTCATCAATTTTCAACCCTTTCTAACTTCATATGCTATTTTTCATGCGTTTACTGTTTTTTGAGCGAAATGACCCTAAAATTGAAAAGCACTACAAATGAACTCTGAGAAGATTGAAAGTTGGCATGGTATCATCATTTCACCCACATAGCATGTGCTAAAAAGTTGAGAGGGCTACGGCAAAAACTAGATGAACTTCGTGTACAAAATGGACAATCCCATTTGAAGTATTAGGGTTTCAGACGAAAACTCATGTGTTACAAAGTCATTTCATTTCTAAAAACTTATTTCAACTTCAGACTTTTTGTGCATTCAACATGCACCATTTAAATTCACGTCATCAATTTTCAACCCTTTTTTACTTCATTTGCTATTTTCCATGCATTTACAGATTTATTTGAGCTAAATTACCCTGAAATTGAAAAGCACAACAAATGAACTCTGAAAAGGTTGAAAGTTACAATTGTATCTTCATTTCACCCACATAGCATGAGCTAAAAAGTTGAGAGTGTTACGGCAAAAACTGGATGCACTTCGTGTACAAAATGGACAATCTATTTCGAAGTGTCATGGTTTCAGACGAAAACTCATCTCTTACAAAGGAATTTCAATTTTTTAAATAACTTAAGTATTAACAAATTGAATATAATGATAAAACACACTAATATTAAACAGAAGAAAAAAGAATCACTAAAAATGTATTTTTAAAGTGATGTTATTCACAAACTAGTGATTCACATAAGTTTCAAATAATTCCAATTTAAACTATTCAAATTGGAGAACTACTAGCACTAACAGAAAGTTTATAATTTTTGTTACCTAAAGAAAAAAGATTCACAAAGAAACTCTAAATAAAGCAAAAACAACTTAGAAATAAAAGAAAATAAGTAAAGCAGAAAACAAAAAAACGAAAATAAATATATTAAAAAAACCCTACTAGGCCACAACGTCCTACATACAACTAGAAACCCAACCTGTAGGTTGGCCAGGATGCAGGCTCGCAAGGCTCTATAGGCCCACTAGGGCAGTGCAGTAGAGGTAGGCCAGAAGGCCTGCATTAGAGAGGAGCTCAATGTAGTGCCCGCGCCGGGGCTTATAAACAGGTCGAGGCACCCCTCAACTAGCGAGGTGGGACTAAACATCCATCGCGCCCCTCGCCTGGCAGCAACCTTTAGTCCCGGTTGGTGGCTCCAACCGCGACTAAAGGTGGGTCTTTTGTCGCGGTTGGAGCCACCGACCGGGACTAAAGGCCTGGCTTTCCGCCACTTGTCCTGGCCAAAATTGACCTTTAGTCCTGGTCGGTGGCTCCAACAGGGACTAAAGGTCCGTCCTATATAAGCAGCACTTCAAATTTTCTCACTTTCCCTTTGCTTCTTCGTCTCTTCGACCACTACATACAGAGGAGATCTCTGCCCCCGACGCGCCGCCCGGCCACCCCATCATTGCCCCCGTCGCGCCGCCCTTCCTCGACCTCGTGCACCGTTGCTGTCGCCGCAGTCACAGTCGCCGACGACTCGCCTCATCGGCCGTCGCCCCGCTGTGAGCCCCTGCCGCCATGGGCTCCCCTCCCATCGAGCACGCACACACACACACACACACACACACACACACATGCATATGAACACACACACACACACATTATTATTTTCCGTTTTTTGTTTTTATGTTTTTTATACATTTAGTTATAGAAATGTTAGATAGATGAATGTTAGATATATATATATATATATATAAATGTTGGATGAATGTTTTTTTAGTTTTTTATACTTTTAGTTATATATAAATGTTAGATGAATGTTTTTTATCCCATATATATATAGATGTAAGTATTTTGACAACTAAGAGGAATTTTCACATTTGAGAGGAATCTTGACATAGATGCAAGAATTTTGAACATATGATCCAATGTATAAAAGTTAGATATATAAGAATTTTGACATGTTAGATATATAAGAATTTTGAAATGTTGGATATATAAAAGTTGAGGAATTTTGACATTTGAGAGGAAGCTTGACATTTGACAGGAAGCTTGACATTTGAGAGGAAGCTTGACATGGTATTTGCAAAAGTTGCATATTTTAATGTTGTATTTGTAAAAGCTCTTATGTATTTGCAATTAATTAGTATATGTATGTATAGTACAATAGATTCTCTTATAGTCTTAATATGGGATTTATCAAGAATGCCCCCATTATGGATGTGCACAAGTTGATCCGTTTTTTTTCTGATCTCATCTATATATCCTTCTATATGTCACGTTATCTGTCAACGTATTGTAGAAATACATGATCTTTCCAAAGTTGTTTTGGGAAGGAGTTCCTGATAGAATAATTTGCTTTTTGTTACGAATTTCAACAAAGGACTTCCAAATAGCGATATTCGGAAGGCTCTTGCTGAACTTCGTACCAAAAAGCTAATTATCCTATCCGGGACTCCGTTCCAAAACAACTTTGGGGAGCTTCGTACCATCATGCGCCTGTTACTTCCGGCTAAATGATGAAGCCATGGTTTTCTTGAATCCTTTGACACTATACAACATGACATATAGAAGGGTAGATGAGATCAGGAAAAATATGGACCGTTTTCTGCCCATCCATAATGGGGCCATTTTGTTAAATCCCTTAAATGTTAAGAGAATCCGTTATAATTCTGAATCATGTTCCTAGCCAGGGACTAAAGGTTCCCCGTATATTAAGAAATCACAATCCAAGCATTTAAAAAATGCTACATTTGCATAGAATTTGTTCTCGACGTCAACGATGCCCGGCTCGCATCCTCGTCGTCGAACCAGTCGCGACGACGTCCTGCTTCAGAGTCGCCATGTCCGAGACTGGGCTCCGCCAAGCTGGCACTGAGAGGTGCTAGCTTTAGGTGCGCGCAACTTGGTGAGGAACCCGTGTCCCATCGTCGACCCGGAGCTTCTTTGGTGGCGTGCACGTGGGCCACATTTGGTTCGGAGGCTGGCGTCCCCCATGGAGGTGGTACGTCACCGTGTCAGGGAGGAGGACGAGCACGTCCGTCGATACATGGTTGTGTTAGACGTCATGTTCTCCAATACCTAGCAGGTTTTTCAGGGATCTCACCCGAGCTATGATCCTGTGATGGTTCCTATGTCCACGCGAGTGAACTAGACTATTCGATAGTATTCGATCTGTATTAGCTAGTGATGTATTCGAGATAATATTCGAGACGGTGTATTCGAGATTATATTATTCGACAATATTCGAGATGATGTATTCGAGATTATATTTGATGATGCATATCAACTATCTGGATTATGTGAGATGCATATTATCTACTATTATTCAGCTTTTCCTTATTGATTGCATGCATGCATTCTAATTTGAATACTGAATTGTTTTATCTTTCTTCTTGATTAGTTAAATAAAAGCTATGGACAATAGCGGCAGAGAAGGAGAAGAGGCCCTGGTCAACTTCATAAGCTCCCCTCGCCCAGATGAGATTGAAGAAGATGACGGCTCGCAATATTTGAACCCTACCAGGTAGGGTATGATATTTGATGAAGACGAACGAATAGATGAAGTCGAGAACTATGATGGTGAAGGAAATGATTTTCTTCAAATATCACAGACCGGGGAGTTATATTTATATAAGCAGGCATCTGGTGATCATCACATGTTTCAATTGATTTGTATATATTAACGAATCAACCTTTCTTCTTTTAGCCCTCTGGATCGAGCAAATCTTCTACAAGCAGCAGGACAGTTCGAGGCCCGGCCAAAAAGTGAAAGGATGGCGTAAAGCACAACATCGATGCCATCAAACCTAATGGTGAACCGCGCAAACCTAAGAAGAATGCGAGCAAGTTCATTCGTCAATGTGAACTTATTGTCAGGGACCAAATTCTGGTCTCCATTCAAGAATGGAAAAAGCCAGCAAAGGGACATCCAGATGTTAGTTTTGTCGACCAAAGAGCAAAATATCGGCTTTGGGAATCTCTTATGTCACATTTCACCCTACCAGATCATTGCAGAGATGCAGATGTGGAGGAAGTCAAGAACGCTGCTCTTAGAAAGATGGCGATAGCATTCAACAACCACCAGAAAAGTACATGGGCCGCGTACGTCAATGTAGGAAAGAAGACCCCGGAATTGAAGGCAACACTGGAGAAGGCGCAAGAGATCACTCGGACGCTTTCGTGAAATTCAAGGAATCATAAGTAGCTCAGGAACGGACGAGAATAAACAAGATTAATGCCGCAAAAAAGAAGTGGCACCATAAGCTGGGGCTAGGTGGCTACGAGGTGGCCCGGCCTAAGTGGGATCTCGCTGAGCAACAGATGATGGATGCAGGGTTCACTCCAGTTACATTGAGCTGGCCCCCCAGGTGCAGGACTTGGTTCTATGCGCATTGGGGGACGTTGGAGCCAAAGACAAGTGAGGTTTTGGAGCGGGCAAGTATTGAAGGAGCTTACCTTAGTTTACTTGTTGCAATAGAAGAGGCTCGAACGGGGGTGTTCAAGCCCAACAGAGAGAACGACAAGCTTACGCGCGCCCTGAAGAATCCTGAACACGAGGCAAAGGCGTTGTTCCGTGGTTTGAGGGGTTTGTAGACTGGAACGCCGACTACAGAAGTCGTGCGAGAAAGAAGCAGCAGGAGGAGCAGAAGTGGAAGGTGGAGGTGGACAGGAAGCAGGAAGCAGACCGCCTTCGCATCATAGAATCAAAGCACGCGGAGTTGGCACTCGCTTTCCAGTGGCAGCAACAGCAGATCGACTCACTTAGCTAGGAAAGGGGGTCTCAGCAGCGGCATTAGCTAGCAGATCCAGCATTGGATAGCACGATCCCATCCATGCCGAGAAGAAGCATGGGTTCCGCCCTGGGCGATGATGCACTGCTGGATAGATACCCTGTGGATGATATCATAGATAGGACAACTTGTGAGCTACACTCTAAAATGAAGAACATATCCATGAAGGTGGCGAACGGCGTTGCTTATCAAAATACTCATGAAGCAACCTTCCATTGCAATCTTATTCCAGCTGGCTATGCTCGTGTCGGGGTTGACTAAGTGGTGGAACAATATTCGGGGCTAGAGCTTGACATTTCTAGAGGTGATGACAAGCGCACATTGGGAAAGGCCATACGTCCTATCATTCTATGGAGAAAGGATTGCATCGTCTTTCCAGGGCCACCGCCACCATGTCAGCCTGCTCCTCCTCCATGTCCACCACAACGTCAGCAGACTGACCCTGCTCCTCCAAGTCGGCCACCGCGTGAGCAGACTCCTGCTCCTCCAAGTCCGGCACCGCGTCAGCCGACTCCTCCTCCTCCAAGTCTGGCACCATGTCAGCTGACTCCTCCTCCTCCAAGTCCGGCACCGCGTCAGCCAACTCCTCCTCCTCCAAGTCATGCACTGCGTCAACCGTCTCCGCCGCCTCAGCGGGATCCACCGCCTCGGTAACAGCGGAAGTGAGGTGTCACAGTTACGGCGGCTAGCGTTACAACAGGAGGCAACAAATACAAATTTCGTCCAAGCCTCAAGCCTCTGCCGAGGTTGCCTTACCACCTGACTGACGAGGAAACCGACACCGAAATGGCTGCCCAAATGGCGGCCCATTTTGGACCGAAACGGCCCCCGCCACCAGAGGAGAAAGTACCTGAGCATGTCATTGACCATTTTATTCGTATGGCTCAACCACAAGCTCCCAAGCATACTTACTCAGACTATGGGCGCCAAATCAAGAAGTCATATCAAGCACACAAAAAGGAGTCCATGAAAAGGCCGGTATACTTGTTTATCAACTCCTAGAGATTGAGCCCATGAAAATGTTTAAAGAGGAGGAACTAAAACGGAAATATGCCTGCGGCTAACCTGTGGTGAAGCCTGAGGAGATCAAGCGTCTATCAACGAGAATGTATGAATTGCATGAATGGTCCATGAGAGGAGCCAAGACTACCGATCGAGAGTCCGTCACGGTGAAAGTCAAGCCAGAGCATTAATTCCATGAAAAAGCCATGTGAGTTGAGTTTCAAGAACTGTTTCAGTTATTCAATCAAGACGCACTCGACAAATTTATCGTCAGTTGCTATTATATGTAAGTGATTTCTTTATGTAATTTAAGTCTCTAGCTAGTAGTAGTGCTTGTTCATTAACTGTAATTATGCTCACTATATTTTTTTCTATGGTATTATGCAGAATGAAGATCTATGGAATGAAAAAAGGTGGACGCTATGGCATTGGGTTCATTGACCCAAATACCATCAATGAAGAGACATGGTCACGTGAATATGATCGACATACACAGAGAAAACCTTGCTAGAGTTCTTGGTGCGACTAATACCGCTTTTGCTTACTAGATGTTAATTAATATGTGTAGTTGATGAGTTATGCACATGCCCGCTTAATTATACAAACGTGTGCGCATGCAGTTTACACTGGATCCTGCTAATCATTAAAGTTGACGAGGGAAGAGTTCAAGTACTGAAATCACTACTTAAAGACGTTAATGACTACGCAATCGTGAGGGGGATGGTCCACAGGTAATTTCAATCATTATCACACTATGTCGGCCTCTTTAGTTCGTTTCCTGATATCAACAAATTAATAACTCCTTTATTCATTTTTTTGCTGGCGGGCAAGGCTTGGGAGAAGTTCATCAAGAAGGTTGAAGGCCGATGGAAACAAAAGCTGAAATGGACGCGATCTAAGGTAATTAATTAAGTAATACGAGCTACCTAACATATCTTTAATTCTAGTTTCAATACCATTATCTTGCTTGATTAATTGTTATCTGGTTGAATTCTATTCAATTAAAGGCCCCGAGGTAGGCAATGGGGACTGATTTATGTGCGTACTACGTTGGCGAGAACATTCGTATGATGGCGTCCGAAAGGAGCAAACATGATAGAAACCAATGGGTACGTTTGCCAAAACACTATTCACAATTTTTACATCATTATCTAATATATACACACACAACTAATACATGCATATTGATCTTTTTCTTTAAAGATGAGGGACATGCGGTATATGCTCCTACCAGAGAATCGCTTACGAGCGATTCCAGAGGAAATAACGGGATTTTTGCTCGACCATGTCATAGATCCCAAAGGAGAATACTTTTTACAAGTTGTAATGCCTTCATGTAATGATCTGAAAATTGTAGGAGAACTTGTATATTCCAAAATGTGTGTGTGTGTGTGTGTGCGCGCGCGCGTGTGTGCGTGTGCATGTGTGAATGGTCATGCGAGAAATTCGATGATATATATATATGATCGGTTCGACGAGAAATTCTCTATATATATGCATAACGTATACAATATGCACTAGCGTAAAATACGTTTGCAATGAAAAAGAATTAAATGGAAAACACAAAACTAAAACAAAAAATAAATCATAAACTCATAATCCCCTAAACCTTTTACTCCCGGTCGGTGCTACCAACCGGTAATAAAGGTCTCCCAGCCCCTGACGCGGGGTCGTGCCACGTGTTGGGCCTTTGTTCCCGGTTCGTGTTGAACCGGGACTAGGGGGGCCTTTAGTCCCCACCCTTTAGTGTCGGTTGAAGAATCGGGACTACTAAAGGTCCTTACGAACCGGGACAATACCCCGATTCTGCACTAGTGTGCAGACCCGTACAGATGGCACGCCCCGCTAGGTGAACGATGAATGCGGCAGTTGTACCATGCATGCTGCCTTGCCTGATGCTCCTCCTCTGACACCACGACCCTCAATCCCGAGGGACCGCCGCCTCAGAGGTAATGGAGTATGCGGACTCGCACCTTCATGATCGCGGGCGGAAGCTCATCCTTGACCCGGGGGTTGCAGCAGGGCGGCGGCACAAGCCCGTCAATGCACGTTCGATCTGGATGTCGCGGTTGCACGAGAGGAAGTGGGCACCTGACGTGATCACTCCGTCATGATCTACATCTGACAGACGAAGTATTCGTCTGTCAAAGCAGCCTCCGCGAGGAGGCGGGGCTGCTGCGATGGCACCCGGTCCTCCTTGCTCGAGGAGCCGACCGCCATGGATAGAAAGGTGGGCGGAGAGCGAGGGCGGCGACCACCCCTCGACATGTGCCCGCTGTTTTAGGTTGTAGATGGTGTAGGAGAAGGTGCACTCTCGACATCGATTTTTTGTGCATCACCCTTTTATTTATTTTGAAACAGCGGTAGAGCAACAAAGATTTTTAAGACATAAGGAAGGAAGAACAATGAGCGAACAATGAGCGGGTGAGTAAGGAGAGATTTGGCTAAGGAAAAGAAGAATAGATTGGTGCATGTGGATCGTCATATATAGGAAATCAATAGAAACAAGATATTTGTTTTTATGATAGGTTACAGATAAGGCAAATATTCATAAAATATAAATTATAGTTAAATAATCTGGTTATACATCTCTTATTTTGTATTTCATGGGGACAGACGGGCATTTAGCTAGTTAGTTTTTGTTCTCCTCAGTTGCCCAATTTGGACATTTTATCCCTGTTTTTAATCCCCGCTTGGAGTGTCACAGCTAACCAGACTTATACTATAAGATTAGGGATAGTGGTGGAGCGATCTATTCACGATATGCTGTCACTTAGGTTCAATTACAATGTAACGCCCCAAGACCGGAGATTCAGATGCCTTCCATGGTTTCCGGGTTTTTCGTCATGTGAGTTGGTCTGGTCCGTTGCATTTAATCATTGCATCATGTGCATTGCATCATGTCATCATACCATCATGTCTTTTCTTTTCTTGCTCAACTAAATAAATCATATGGATCTTTGGTCCATTTAAATTGAGGGAATTCACATGGTGAGTTATCTTTATAATATATTCTCCCGATATTAGTGGAGCTATTATAAAATAATCCATTCTTTGGAATCACCATAACACACTTGCAAAATCCCAATGCCTTTTATTATTTCAATTCTTGGCCTCTAACTTTGCCATATATCCTTTCGTCATTTTCCGGAGCTCCACCTAATTTCTCAAACATTTTTGGAAACTCCTAGAACCTAGCCCTAGTTAAAACACATTTGAAATAAATTCAAATGAGTTTGAATTTACATCTTCCAATCCTGGCTTTTTCTATTTTCTCGGAACAAGCGTATTTTTGTGAGTTCGGGAAAATTGTCCCCTTGTCCAAATTCTTTTCCTAAACCTCTCCTTCTTTTCCTCTCTTTTTTTAGTCTTTTCCTGCTAAAGTAATATGAGAGAGGGAGTGGAGAGCCCATCAGCCTCCCTCTCCTTTGGGCCGGCCTCCCAAGGCCCATCCGCACCCACCTAACCCTAGCCCGACCGATCCCATATCTCGATCCCCAGCTCTCTCCCTTCGTTCTCCTCCTGGCGCCGCCACTCGCAGGGAGAGATAGAGCAGAGCCACGCCTCGCGCCCTCGCCCGATCCCTTCCTACCCGCGCTCCTCGTCCGGACCCGCCGTCCATCCGCGCCGTGCCCTCAAGCGCCTCGCCTCGCCGCTGCCTCCCCGCCGCCCCGCAGCTTCTCGTCAGACCGCGCCCTACTGCAACTGCTCTTCCCGCGCGCCGCCAGTCCTCCCCGCTGCCAGCAGCCGCCGCGCCCATGGGCTCCTGCCGCCGACGCCGCACGGATCGGGTCGTCCCCGACCCCCACGGCCCTGGCCGCGTCCCGTGCCCGGATCCGGCTGCATCCGCGCCATCCCCGTCGCCAAGACCGCCGGATCTCGCCGCCCAGCCATGTACCTGGAGCCGCGGCGCCCGCTCGTCCTCTGCTTCGGGCGACAGGACATGCGCCGAGCCACCGTTGACCTCCACCGAACGCCAAGTCCAGCGCCTATCATCGGCTTCGTCTCGACCAGTCCTCCCCTGCCCTGCGTTGACCTGCTGCTCGTCCTCAAGGTCGCCGGCGTGCGTCCCGCCAAGCCGTCGCACCGCCAGTCCTTGCTGCTGCCCACTCGAGGCCCTCGTGTTGCTTCGTTTCGGTGACCATATGGACCGCCAAGTTCGACTACGTTCCTCGAGACCATCGTGTTGCACGCCAACATGAGTACGACCACGGACGGCTACCTGCGGATGGATTTCGTCAAGTTCAACGATGACCCGTGAAGCACATGGGTACATCAAGTTCCTCTCCGAACGTGAACGACTACCAATGCCGAGACCGCAAGTACGACGACAACCCCGAAGGGATTCGGACCCGTCAAGTACCTCTTCGAAAACGAACGTTTACCCCTACTTCCACTACCGTCACGAGAACAACAACTTCCCCTACGAACTCAAACCGCTCGAGAACGCTCCCTTGGAAGGTATAACCACCGAGACGACGCCCGTGAACGAATGTTGTGTGATGTATGAGATGCTCGTGTTTGCACCGTGTCCGAATTGTCACTCGTTTCCATGCCGTTGACCCGTGGGAACCTGGTAGCCGAAATCACCCCACCATCTTTTGCATGCTCCACACATCCGCACACTTGCTCTTTTGCACCGGTATGTCAATGAGTTGTCGGATCATCGGAATGTTGCCGTGGCACCATTTCCGTTGTCGTTGCCATGGCACACCTTTCGTTTCCGCCACGATGACAAATGCTTCATAATGCTCTTGTCAACATTTTCATAAAATTGCTTAAAACTTGCATATGTCATCCGCATCATTATAACAACAATTAAAATGTTTAAAATGTTGTTTGTTTAAATTTGCTTAAACGCCATGCTAAAATGATTTATTTCATAACTAAATAACCGTAGCTCGGATTTAAATAAACTTTATATGTAAATGGGGTAGAAAAATGCCTAGTTTAACATGGTGCACTTAATTTTGCTGTTTAACAACATTAAAATTGTGTTTAGGGAAGAACAGTACCAAATCTAAAATATGCACATGAGGATTTTCCGGAATTGTTGTTTGTTATTTCCGGCCTCATTTAAACTTGCCTCAATAGCTAGTTTATATATGTTTCACCTCTTGCCATGTTTAACAACATTTAATATTGTTGGGTATATAACCGAGAGAGAACTAAATAAGTCATGCGGTGTTTCATCAATATGCAACTCGTTGCATATTGAGCTCCACTTAACTTGTAGTGTTGTTTGTTGCACTTTGCCATGCCATGCTAGTTAAACCGGACATGCATCATACTTGATTGTGCATCATGCCATGTTTATGTGATGTTTGTTTACCATGTTGTTTGCTTCTTTCCGGTGTTGCTTCTTCGGGTTAGTTCCGATAATGTCGCGTTTGTGAGGATTTGTTCGACTTCGTTCGTTTGTCTTCTTCATGGACTCGTTTTTCTTCCTTGTGGGATTTCAAGCAAGATGACCATATCCTCGAAATCACTTCTATCTTTGCTTGTTAGATGCTCGCTCTTTTGCTAGGCCTATGCTGCGATACCTACCACTTGCTTATCATGCCTCCCATATTGTCAAACCAAGCCTCTAACCCACCTTGTCCTAGCAAACCGTTGTTTGGCTATGTTACCGCTTTGCTCAGCCCCTCTTATAGCATTGTTAGTTGCAGGTGAAGATGAAGTTTGTTCCTTGTTGGAACATGGAGATGTTGTTCCTTGATTGTAACATGTTTACTTGTTGGGATATCACAATATATCTTATTTAATTAATGCATCTACAGACTTGGTAAAGGGCGGAAGGCTTGGCCTTATGCCTGGTGTTTTGTTGCACTCTTGCCGCCCTAGTTTCCGTCATATCGGTGTTATGTTCCCGGATTTTGCGTCCCTAACGCGGTCGGGTGATTTATGGGACCCTCTTGACAGTTCGCTTTGAATAAGACTTTTCCAGCGAGGCCCAACCTTGGTTTTACCATTTGCCTCACCACCACCTATTTTCCCTTGGGAGTAATTAACCCAAGGGTCATCTTTATTTAGCCCCCCGGGCCAATGCTTGTCTAAGTGTTGGTCCAAACTAGAGCACCGTGCGGGACCGTCCCTTGGCAACTTGGGTTATGTTGGTACCTGTACGCTTCGCTTATCCGGTGTTGCCCTGAGAACGAGATATGTGCAGCTCCTATCAGGATGTCGGCGCATCGGGCGGTTTTGCTGGACTTGTTTTATTATTGTCGAAATGTCTTGTAGCCGGGATTCCGAGACTGATCGGGTCTTCCCGGGGAGAAGGAATATCCTTCGTTGATCGCGAGAGCTTATCATGGGCTAAGTTGGGACACTCCTACAGGGTTTGAACTTTCGAAAGACGTGCCCGCGGTTATGTGGCAGATGGGAATTTGTTAATGTCCGGTTGTAGAAAACCCGAAGTTGATCTTAATTAAAATACATCAACCGCGTGTGTAACCATGATGGTCTCTTCTCGGCGGAGTCCGGGAAGTGAACACGGTGTTGGAGTTATGTTTGACGTAGGTAGTTCAGGATCACTTCTTGATCATAGTTGTTCGACCGTGCTTTTGCCTCCTCTTCTCGCTCTCTTTTGCGTATGTTAGACACCAGATATGCTAGTCGCTTGTTGCAGCTCCACCTCACTACCCTGTCCTACCTTTAAGCTTAAATAGTCTTGATCTCGCGGGTGTGAGATTGCTGAGTCCCCGTGACTCACAGATACTTCCAAAACCAGTTTGCAGGTGCCGTTGAAACTATGCAGGTGACGCACCCGAGCTCAAGGAGGAGCTCGATGAAGATCTTGTTCATTGTGTTGTTTCGTTTCAGTTGATCAGTTGTGGAGCCCAGTCGGGACGATCGGGGATCTGTGTAGCATTTGGGGTAGTCTTCTTTCATTTTGGTTCCGTAGTCGGACCTTGATTGTATCTGTTTGATGTAATGCTTTACTCATGTATTGCATGAAGTGGCGATTGTAAGCCAACTATGTATCTCTTTCCCTTATGTATTACATGGGTTATGTGAAGATTACCTCACTTGCGACATTGCTTTCAATGCGGTTATGCCTCTAAGTCGTGCTTCGACACGTGGGAGATATAGCCGCATCGAGGGCGTTACAAGTTGGTATCAGAGCCTTCCCCGACCTTAGGAGCCCCCACTGATTGAACGTTTTTAGCGACCGAGTTGTGTCTAGAAAAATGTTTTGAGTCATTTAGGAATTATATATCGGAGAGTTTAGGAATTCATTTTACTTCCCAGTCTCCTCATCGCTCTGGTAAGGCATCCAGACGTAGAGTTTTGACTCTTCTCTTCTCAAATTTCACTAAAAATTTTTTTAGGATCACGCGGGTATCTTAGAATCGTTCCGATGGTTTTGTGATGACAACATTGTCTTGGTGCCTCCTGTCAGCAGGGGTTTAGTGGAGGTGTCCCGTGATGGGGAACGTAGTAATTTCAAAAAATTTCCTACGCACACGCAAGATCATGGTGATGCATAGCAACGAGAGGGGAGAGTGTTGTCTACGTACCCTCGTAGACCGAAGCGGAAGCGTTGACACAACATAGAGGAAGTAGTCATACGTCTTCCTCCCGATCTGACCGATCCAAGCGCCGTTACTCCGGCGCCTCCGAGTTCTTGACACACGTACAGCTCGATGACGTTCCCCAGGCTCCGATCCAGCAAAGCTTCGGGGACGAGTTCCGTCAGCACGACGGCGTGGTGACAATCTTGATGTACTACCGACGCAGGGCTTCGCATAAGCACCGCAACGATATGACCGAGGTGGAATATGGTGGAGGGGGGCACCGCACACGGCTAAGGAACGATCACGAAGATCAACTTGTGTGTCCATGGGGTGCCCCCTGCCCCCGTATATAAAGGAGCAAGGGGGGGAGGAGGCCGGCCCTATGTTTGGCATGCCAAGGGGAGTCCTACTCCCACCGGGAGTAGGATTCCCCCTTTCCTAGTCTAACTAGGAGTTCTTCCTTGTAGGGGCAGTAGGAGAGAAGGGAAGGGAAGAGAGAAGGAGAAGGAAGGAGGGGGCGCCCCCCCTCCCTAGTCCAATTCGGACTAGTCCAAGGGGAGGGGTGCGGCCACCCTTTTGGCCCTTTCTCTCCTTTCCCGTATGGCCCAATAAGGCCCAATACGAATTCCCGTAACTCTCCGGTACTCCGATAAATACCCGAACCACTCAGAACCTTTCCGATGTCCGAATATAGTCGTCCAATATATCGATCTTTACGTCTCGACCATTTCGAGACTCCTCGTCTTGTCTCCGATCTCATCCGGGACTCCGAACTCCTTCGGTACATCAAAACTCATAAACTCATAATAACTGTCATCGTAACCTTAAGCGTGCGGACCCTACGGTTCAAGAACAATGTAGACATGACCGAGACACATCTCCGGTCAATAACCAATAGCGGGACCTTGATGCCCATATTGGCTCCTACATATTCTACGAAGATCTTTATCGGTCAGAACGCATAACAGCATACGTTGTTCCCTTTGTCCATCGGTATGTTACTTGCCCGAGATTCGATCGTCGGTATCCAGTACCTGGTTCAATCTCGTTACCGGCAAGTCGCTTTACTCGTTCCGTAATACATCATCCCGCAACTAACTCATTAGTTGCAATGCTTGCAAGGCTTAAGTGATGTGCATTACCGAGAGGGCCCAGAGATACCTCTCCCACAATTGGAGTGAAAAATCCTAATCTCGAAATACGCCAACCCAACATCTACCTTTGGTGACACCTGTAGTACTCCTTTATAATCACCCAGTTTTGTTGTGATGTTTGGTAGCACCCAAAATGTTCCTCCGGCAAACGGGAGTTGCATAATCTCATAGTCAAAGGAACATGTATAAGTCATGGATAAAAGCAACAGCAACATACTAAACGATCGGGTGCTATGCTAATGGAATGGGTCATGTCAATCAGATCATTCAACTAATGATGTGACCTTGTTAATCAAATGACAACTCCTTTGTCCATGGTTAGCAAACTTAACCATCTTTGATTAACAAGCTAGTCAAGTAGAGGCATACTAGTGACACTCTGTTTGTCTATGTATCCACACATGTATTATGTTTCCAGTTAATACAATTCTAGCATGAATAATAAACATTTATCATGATATGTAAGGAAATAAATAATAACTTTATTATTGCCTCTAGGGCATATTTCCTTCATCCCGGGGATTTGAGCTCTGAGGTGTTGTCATCATAATTTTATCGTTACAGTTCTGGAATACCTGAGTTTAGTACGCCGACATCGAAAATCTCTTTTGTACACTTGTTGGTGAGATAACCCTGATAGCCCAGTACTGAGGCGAGTGCGGGAGTATTGCCATAACTCGTATAACAGATGTTTTTCGAAGGTTGAGGTAGACGATTTCCGAGGGTTTCTTGGTTATGTGTTGAAGGATGGATACAGCTGGATCTAGGTATTGTTAGTTTGGGTGATATATTTTGTGTCCCCTGTATCCCTAACACCTGATTGCATAACCAGAAAGTTTCGGGAGTTTATAAGTGGGAATTCAAGTATCACGTAGGAATTCTTTCCAACAGACACATGATACGATATGGGATCTATCATATGTTTGTTTCCGGCTTATTCTGCAAGCCAATCCTTTGTCTTGTTTTGAGTTGTGGTATTCGAGTTGCTTCGAAGTCAAGTGTTGATTCCATACCTTATTCTAAATGGTGTTCTCATATTTCTATGTGGATGCTAATCCTTCTTGATCATCAAGGTTTTCTTTTTAATTCTTTTCCAACCGGTGTGTTTCTCTTCAAGTAAATCCGATCATTCCAACATTCGCAAGATCAATTCTAAGCTTTTTTCCCAACGGTGTTCGTTTCATCCGACCCAAGTTGTTTTTGTTTTCCCACCCTCCCACCCTTTTTCTTCAAGGACTCAGATTTCTTAACCAAGTATCCATCTTATAGATGGGAAGTCTCTCCATTCTTTTCCGTCAATGTTCTTATCAGGTGATTTCCATGAAGATACTAACGGAGCTTCAAGTTCATCATTCGTCATTCTTTTCTTCTCCGGTGGATTCAATTCAAGCTTTTGGTGTCGATCATATCTTTTCCTCGTTTCAAATGCTTTTTTTCTCGTACCGGTGCACCTCTTAATCATCCACTTCTCGCTATTCAATTGTTCCAGAGTGATGAAGATATCTCAGAAGATACAAATTTCCATTCTCAATTCTCTCAATTTCTTTTGAGGTTGTTACCTCATTCAAGCCATTTAATTCAACCGGTGCAATATCCCTTTCAAGCAATCTTTTCAACGGTGTTTCTTTTGAGTGGGCCCTAACCCACAGGTCTTTTCCCAGGATCTTACCTGACTCTTCTAATTTTCCCGGAGCTATTCCCAAATTCTTTTGAAGTTTGACGTAAGAATGAATTATCTTCAGTCATATGTATTTCTCCAAAAATCTTTCAAATTCTTTTCATCGTTGGTTCAACCTGTCTAGTTTTCATCCCGGGGTATCTCAACAATTCATGGCGGTGTTTCTCATCGTCATTCTCACCATTTGAAGACCGAAGAAGAGTTTCTCTTAAATCTTGCTCCATTCTCTTCAAGATTCTTGGTTCTAGCTTGATGCCTTCCTTTCATATTTGTTTTCGATTGTGAGAATTCTTTTCATCCATCCGGGGCATTTCAGGAGTCTTTTCAGTTTGATTCTCCGAAGGCCATCATTTCAGAAGAATTATTCATTCTCAGCTTCGTCTATCGTTCTCCAAATCTTACCGGTGCATCATTCAATATTCTCTAATCAGTTCATGATTTCTTCGTTTTCATGTATCTAAATCCTAGCAAGCATCTTCGTTCATTTGCTAATTCTTCCCGGTGTTTCTTTATCTTTTCTTCGTCCATTTTAAATTCTTACGGTGGTTCGTTCAAGAATTCTCTTCCTTCGTTATCGTATAAATTTATTCGTTGTTTCAATCCTACCGGTGGTTCATCTAAGACCTTCCCAAGGTTGCGCTATATCTCTCCTAATCCTTTCTACGAGAATAAGTAGTATGCCAAATCCGTTGCTAGTCATCAATTTAAATTGGTGAAGGATAAGCATAATGTAATTCTTATTCTTGTTTCATCGACTAAATTCTATTCCTTATTCCGGAGGTTCATCAAAAAAATTCTTGATTTCAATTGTTTCACCTTATCTTCCTCGGAGTTCCAACCTCTCGCAATTATATCACCACGGAGATCCATCTAATCATTGCAAGGTTTCAACCTTATTCTTTTCATCCTTCATTTCATCTGATCATCCTTTTATTACCGGAGTTCTTTATGGAGGCTACATGATGATTCACAAAGGATTTAATTCCTTCTCGAAGTGTTCATCGAGATTCTTTTCAGAGGAGCTAAGTATTCTTTATCTTGCATTTTAAAGTGCAATTCTTTCAACCATATCATTCGAGGTGGTATAAAGTCATTCTTGATAATTTGAGTTCATGTCTCATGATTCACATGTTGTTAAGAATGAGATATTTTAAATCCATCGAGCTCTTCTTTGGAGTTATCTTGGGTTTATACTTCACCTAAAGCCTTCTCTAAGGTTTGTTGCTATTATGGTGCTTTTAAACGACCCAAGTTCTTCTTTTATCCTCCCGGTGACATAGCTTTCTCGTCTCCTTGTTCTTATCAATCCAATTCTTTTCCCGTGAGTGGCAGGTTGTCACCTCATAATTTGAGATGCATTCCTTAAGACCATATCAAGCTTATTCTTTTCGTTGTAGGTTTTCCCAACAACTCCGTTCGACCCTTCTCCTAAAGATGCCTTTTCAAGCTCATTTGTGGCAGAAGTTGTCTTTTTCTTCTCCATTTTTTTATTCCAATGAGATTTTTTCTATTCTTTCTTCCGGAGGCATTGTGATGTTTTCTTCAACTCATCATCTCGAATTGTCGAGATCATGTCCTTTTCCTTGCTAATCCATTTAACCGGAGTGTCGTGTCCTCCATTCAAGTTCTATCATCTTAACAAGTTTTGCCCCCCTTCTCAAACGGAGTGTCGTATGAAATCTTTCTTACCCATTGTGCCATTCTTTCAATAGTTTCGAAGGCAGAGTGTTGTTGATCTCATCAAGTATCCTCTCATCTTGCCAAGTTCATGTTCAAATCCCTTCCATTTTCAGTCGGAGGGCTGCCAAAATTATATCAATCTTATTCCTTCTCTATCTAGTTTTAACCGGAGTGGTTTCGATATCTATCTTATCACTAAACCTCTTGGTTCTCGTTGTATCCCATGTTCCTCTTTTCTAACGGAGTGTTTTCAACTTTGATTCATCTTCGTTGTTTTCATTCTTTCATTTTGTTCAACCTCTAAGGTTCGTGGTTTCACTCGTTTGTCAAAGAAGCAACTTAGTGTTACCTCTTCTCTTTCTATTCCGTTTTCCCCTCCGGTGCCATCCTAGATCTCGGGACGAGATCCTCTCGTAGTGGTGGAGTGTTGTAACGCCCCAAGACCGGAGATTCAGATGCCTTCCATGGTTTCCCGGTTTTTCGTCATGTGAGTTGGTTTGGTCCGTTGCATTTAATCATTGCATGATGTGCATTGCATCATGTCATCATGCCATCATGTCTTTTCTTTTCTTGCTCAACTAAATAAATCGTATGGATCTTCGGTCCATTTAAATTGAGGGAATTCACATGGTGAGTTCTCTTTATAATATATCCTCCTGATATTAGTGGAGCTATTATAAAATAATCCATTCTTTGGAATCACCATAACACACTTGCAAAATCCCAACGCTTTTATTATTTCAATTCTTGGCCTCTAACTTTGCCATATATCCTTTCATCATTTTCCGGAGCTCCACCTAATTTCTCAAACATTTTTGGAAACTCCTAGAACCTAGCCCTAGTTCAAACACATTTGAATTAAATTCAAATGAGTTTGAATTTACAACTTCCAATCCTGGCTTTTTCTATTTTCTCAGAACAAGCGTATTTTTGTGAGTTCGGGAAAATTATCCCCTTGTCCAAATTCTTTTCCTAAACCTCTCCTTCTTTTCCTCTCTTTTTTTGGTCTTTTCCTGCTAAAGTAATATGAGAGAGGGAGTGGAGAGCCCAGCAGCCTCCCTCTCCTTTGGGCCGGCCTCCCAAGGCTCATCCGCACCCACCTAACCCTAGCCCGACTGATCCCATATCTCGATCCCCAGCTCTCTCCCTTCGCTCTCCTCCTGGCTCCGCCACTCGCAGGGAGAGATAGAGCAGAGCCACGCCTCGCGCCCTTGCCCGATCCCCTCCAACCCGCGCTCCTCGTCCGGCCCTGCCGTCCAGCCGCGCCGTGCCCTCAAGCGCCTCGCCGCGCCGTGCCCTCAAGCGTCCCGCCAAGCCGTCGCACCGCCAGTCCTTGATGCTACCCACTCGAGGCCCTCGTGTTGCTTCGTTTCGGTGACCATATGGACCGCCAAGTTCGACTACGTTCCTCGAGACCATCGTGTTGCATGCCAACATGAGTACGACCACGGACGACTACCTGCGGATGGATTTCGTCAAGTTCAACGACGACCCGTGAAGCACATGGGTACATCAAGTTCCTCTTCGAACGTGAACGACTACCAACGCCGAGACCGCAAGTACGACGACAACCCTGAAGGGATTCGGACCGTCAAGTACCTCTTCGAAAACGAACGTGTACCCCTACTTCCACTACCGTCACGAGAACAACTACTTCCCCTACGAACTCGAACCGCTCGAGAACGCTCCCTTGGAAGGTATAACCACCGAGACGACGCCCGTGAACGAATGTTGTGTGATGTATGAGATGCCCGTGTTTGCACCGTGTCCGAATTGTCACTCGTTTCCATGCCGTTGACCCGTGGGAACCCGGTAGCCGGGATCACCCCACCATCTTTTGCATGCTCCACACATCCGCACACTTGCTCTTTTGCACCGGTATCTCAATGAGTTGTCGGATCATCGGAATGTTGCCGTGGCACCATTTCCGTTGTCGTTGCCGTGGTACCCCTTTCGTTTCCGCCACGACGACAAATGCTTCATAATGCTCTTGTCAACATTTTCATAAAATTGCTTAAAACTTGCATATGTCATCCGCATCATTATAACAACAATTAAAATGTTTAAAATGTTGTTTGTTTAAATTTGCTTAAACGCCATGCTAAAATGATTTATTTCATAACTAAATAACCGTAGCTCGGATTTAAATAAACTTTATATGTAAATGGGGTAGAAAAATGCCTAGTTTAACATGGTGCACTTTATTTTGCTGTTTAACAACACTAAAATTGTGTTTAGGGCAGAACCGTACCAAATCTAAAATATGCACATGAGGATTTTCCGGAATTGTTGTTTGTTATTTCCGGCCTCATTTAAACTTGCCTCAATAGCTAGTTTATATATGTTTCACCTCTTGCCATGTTTAAAAACATTTAATATTGTTGGGTATATAACCGAGAGAGAACTAAATAAGTCATGCGGTGTTTCATCAATATGCAACTCGTTGCATATTGAGCTCCACTTAACTTGTAGTGTTGTTTGTTGCACTTTGCCATGCCATGCTAGTTAAACCGGACATGCATCATACTTGATTGTGCATCATGCCATGTTTATGTGATGTTTGTTTACCATGTTGTTTGCTTCTTTCCGGTGTTGCTTCTTCGGGTTAGTTCCGATAATGTCGCGTTTGTGAGGATTTGTTCGACTTCGTTCGTTTGTCTTCTTCATGGACTCGTTCTTCTTCCTTGCGGGATTTCAAGCAAGATGACCATACCCTCGAAATCACTTCTATCTTTTCTTGCTAGATGCTCGCTCTTTTGCTATGCCTATGCTGCGATACCTACCACTTGCTTATCATGCCTCCCATATTGTCAAACCAAGCCTGTAACCCACCTTGTCCTAGCAAACCGTTGTTTGGCTATGTTACCGCTTTGCTCAGCCCCTCTTATAGCATTGTTAGTTGCAGGTGAAGATGAAGTTTGTTCCTTGTTGGAACATGGAGATGTTGTTCCTTGATAGTAACATGTTTACTTGTTGGGATATCACAATATATCTTATTTAATTAATGCATCTACATACTTGGTAAAGGGCGGAAGGCTCGGCCTTATGCCTGGTGTTTTGTTCCACTCTTGCCGCCCTAGTTTCCGTCATATCGGTGTTATGTTCCCGGATTTTGCGTCCCTAACGCGGTCGGGTGATTTATGGGACCCTCTTGACAGTTCGCTTTGAATAAGACTTTTCCAGCGAGGCCCAACCTTGGTTTTACCATTTGCCTCACCACCACCTATTTTCCCTTGGGAGTAATTAACCCAAGGGTCATCTTTATTTAGCACCCCGGGCCAATGCTTGTCTAAGTGTTGGTCCAAACTAGAGCACCGTGCGGGACCGTCCCTTGGCAACTTGGGTTATGTTGGTACATGTACGCTTCGCTTATCCGGTGTTGCCCTGAGAACGAGATATGTGCAGCTCCTATCAGGATGTCGGCGCATCGGGCGGTTTTGCTGGACTTGTTTTATTACTGTCGAAATGTCTTGTAGCCGGGATTCCGAGACTGATCGGGTCTTCCCGGGGAGAAGGAATATCCTTCGTTGATCGCGAGAGCTTATCATGGGCTAAGTTGGGACACCCCTACAGGGTTTGAACTTTTGAAAGCCGTGCCCGCGGTTATGTGGCAGATGGGAATTTGTTAATGTCCGGTTGTAGAAAACCCGAAGTTGATCTTAATTAAAATACGTCAACCGCGTGTCTAACCGTGATGGTCTCTTCTCGGCGGAGTCCAGGAAGTGAACACGGTGTTGGAGTTATGTTTGACGTAGGTAGTTCAGGATCACTTCTTGATGATAGTTGTTCGCCTGTGCTTTTTCCTCCTCTTCTCGCTCTCTTTTGCGTATGTTAGACACCAGATATGCTAGTCGCTTGCTGCAGCTCCACCTCACTACCCTGTCCTACCTTTAAGCTTAAATAGTCTTGATCTCGCGGGTGTGAGATTGCTGAGTCCCCGTGACTCACAGATACTTCCAAAACCAGTTTGCAGGTGCCGTTGAAACTGTGCAGGTGACGCACCCGAGCTCAAGGAGGAGCTCGATGAAGATCTTGTTCATTGTGTTGTTTCGTTTCAGTTGATCAGTAGTGGAGCCCAGTCGGGACGATCGGGGATCTGTGTAGCATTTGGGGTAGTCTTCTTTCATTTTGGTTCCGTAGTCGGACCTTGATTGTATCTGTTTGATGTAATGCTTTACTCATGTATTGCATGAAGTGGCGATTGTAAGCCAACTATGTATCTCTTTCCCTTATGTATTACATGTGTTGTGTGAAGATTACCTCACTTGCAACATTGCTTTCAATGCGGTTATGCCTCTAAGTCGTGCTTCGACACGTGGGAGATATAGCCGCATCAAGGGCCTTACATACAATCTCAGTTACACTAATTTGGGGGAAAGGAGGAAGAAGAGTAGGGAGACTAGGGTTCGCGTCGCTGCTAGGTTCATGATCCACCGGATGCCGATCCACTCGTGGCTGCGGCTAAAGTAGCAGCACGGGGCTGGGCTCACTGGGTCCACTCAGGCCCAGTGTTGCATCAGTTGGGCTTCTTGGTGCGTGACGGCCTCCTGGCAGTAGACGAGCGTAGCAAGTCGCTGTCGTCTGGGACTTGCTTGTCAGCGACGGGGCATGGCCTTTGTGTGGGAGGTGCGCTGACATCCCCTCCTCCTTGGGACGAGGCTTGCTCCCACACCTCCGCTCCTGGTAACCACGCTTGCAGCGCGAGCTTGTCCTCCCAAGTGTCGCCAAGAGCAGCTTGATTAGACCAACGAATCAGGACCTGCTCGATCATCGAGCTATTCTTCTTGCACCAGCGGTGCTGTAGGACGGCTACAGGCACGACAGAAATGTCAGTAAGGTGTGGAAGTCCAGCCGAAGAGTGCGTACACGGACGCAGGCAGTGGTGCTGTTGAGACATGTGGAAGACTGGATGCACTTGAGAGCCCGCTGGAAGTTCCAGTTTATAAGCTGTTACGTTGACTTTGGCGATCACTTGGAACGGAATATAGTATTTGAAGGATAGCTTGTGGTTTGCCCTCCTGGCCATCGATGTTTGTATGTAGGGTTGGAGTTTGAGGTAAACTTGGGCCCCCATAGAGAATGCCCTCGGTGAATGATGTTTGTCCGCCTGCGTCTTCATATGTTGCTGCGCCTGATGCAAATGCTGTTGTAGGAGGTCTTGAATCACCGCTCGTTCATCCAGCCAGCACTGAAGGGAGAGAACTTCACACCCATCGGTAGGCGAGATCCCCCAAGTCCGTGGTTCATGACCAAATATATCTTTGAACGGCGACATACCAATGCTTGAATGATGTGAGGAGTTGTACCAGAATTGTGCAAGGGGAAGCCAATGACTCCAGCGACTCGGGCATGCGTGGACGAAGCAACGCAGATAAGTTTCCAGGCACTGATTGACCCGTTCAGTTTGGTCGTCCCTCTGGGGATGGTTGACAGAGCTCATACACAGTTCTGTGCCTGCATACTTGAACAGGTCACGCTAGAAGTGGCTTGTGAATACCGGGTCGTGATCAGAGACAATAGAGTGCGGGAACTCGTGGATCCTGTAGATGCTCGACATGTAGAGGACTGCCACCTTAGACGTTGTGTACGGGTGAGATAGAGGCAGGAAGTGTGAAAATTTTGTGCTCTTATCCACGACCACCCAGATGCAATTGGCTTTTCCCTACTAAGGCAGGCCATCTATGAAGTCCATGGTGATCCATGTCCCATGGCTGGTGAGGAATTGGTAGGGATTCCAACGGGCCCAGAGACGCTGACCTATCAGGCTTAGCTTGCTGGCAGACAGAGAAGCAGCGCACGTACTGCAGAATATGCGCCTTCATTTGGGCTAGGCTAAATGACGCCAGATCCTCCTGAAAGTGGTCGGGAACCCACTGTGCCCTCCCATGGGGCTGTCATGGAAAGCAGAGATAATCTTCTGCTGCATAGCTGTAGTGCCTCCCAGACAAATTCTCCCACAGAATCGCGAAATCCCTGACTCCAGAGTGAAGCATTGTTTCGGGTCTTCCTTAATGGCTGATGACCCACATGTATAGGGGATCTATCGTAGTCCTTTCGATACGTAAGAGTGTCGAACCCAACCAGGAGCAGAAGGAAATGATAAGCGGTTTTCACCAAGGTATTCTCTACAAGTACTGAAACAAGTGGTAACAGATAGTTTTGTGATAGGATAATATGTAACGAGCAACAAGTAACAAAAGTAAATAAAGTGCATCAAGGTGGCCCAATCCTTTTTGTAGCAAAGGACAAGCCTCGAGAAACTCTTATAATGAGAAAAGCGGTCCCGAGGACACATGGGAATATCGTCAAGCTAGTTTTCATCACGTTCATATGACTCGCGTTCGGTACTTTCATAATTTGATATGTGGGTGGACCGGTGCTTGGGTGTTGTTCTTACTTGAACAAGCATCCCACTTATGATTACCTCTATTGCAAGCATCCGCAACTACAACAAAAGTATTAAGGTAAACCTAACCATAGCACAAAACATATGGATCCAAATCAGCCCCTTACGAAGCAACGCATAAACTAGGGTTTAAGCTTCTGTCACTCTAGCAACCCATCACCTACTTATTACTTCCCAATGCCTTCCTCTAGGCCCAAATAATGGTGAAGTGTTATGTAGTCGACGTTCACATAACACCACTAGAGGAGAGACAACATACATCTTATCGAAGTATCGAACGAATACCAAATTCACATGACTACTAATAGCAAGACTTCTCCCATGTCCTCAGAAACAAACGTAACTACTCACAAAGCATATTCATGTTCATAATCAGAGGGGTATAATATGCATAAATGATCTGAACATATGATCTTCCACCAAATAAACCAACTAGCATCAACTACAAGGAGTAATCAACACTACTAGCAACCTACTAGCACCAATCCCGGACTTGGAGACAAGAATTGGATACAAGAAATGAACTAGTGTTTGGAGATGAGATGGTGCTGGTGAAGATGTTGATGCAGATTGCCCTCTCCCGATGAGAGGAGCGTTGGTGATGATGATGGCGATGATTTCCCTCTCCCAGAGGGAAGTGTCCCCGGCAGAACAGCTCTGCCGGAGCACTAGATTGGTTCCACCAAGGTTCCGCCTCGTGGCGGCGGAGTTTCGTCCCGAAAGGTTGCTTCTTATTTTTTCCTCGACGAAAGACTTCATATAGCAGAAGATGGGCATCGGAGAGCCACCAGGGGGCCCACAAGGTAGGGGGCGCGCCCCCCACCCTCGTGGACAGGGTGTGGTCCCCCTGGCCTTCATCTTTGGCAGGTATTTTTCATTATTTTTTGTAAGATATGCCATGGAGTTTCAGGACTTTTGGAGTTGTGCAGAATAGATCTCTAATATTTACTCCTTTTCCAGCCCAGAATTCCATCTGCCGGCATCCTCCCTCCTTATGTAAACCTTGTAAAATAAGAGAGAATTTCCATAAGTATTGTGACATAATGTGAAATAACGGCCCATAATGCAATAAATATTGATATAAAAGCATGATGCAAAATGGACGAATCAATGGCCAATTGCTCCAAGAGTTTTTGGGCTTGAGGATTGCTGTGATAGCAGGCAGCCACATCCTCGAGCCAGCTGGGGCAACTGGTGGTGATGTCAAACAGGAGATCAGGCATTTGCGCGTGGGACAGGGCATCTGCGGCTGTGTTTTCAGACCCTTTTTTATAACCGATGACGTATCGGACCCCGAGTAATTTGGTGAAGGCTCGCTGCTGCCATGGGGTAGTCAAACGTTGCTCTTCAAGGTGGATGAGACTCTTCTGATCCGTATAGATAATGAACTCGTTGTGTTGCAGGTAAGGTCGCCATTGGTCCACGGGCACCACAATGGCGAGGTGCTCTTTTTCATAGGTGGAAAGCCCGTGATAACACGGGCTCAAACCTTTGCTCATGAACACAATCGGGTGTCCGTCCTGTTGCAGGACTACTCCAATGCCTCGGTCACAAACTGCTTACTGAAATCCGGTAGTGCCAGCACTGTTGCGGACACCAAATGTTGTTTCAGGAGCAGGAAGGCCTGGTTGGTGTTGTCGGTCCACACGAACAGCACGCCTTTCTTGAGCAGGTCGAACAAGAGACGGGCGATGATGCCGAATCCGCGCACGAATCTGCGATAGTATCCAGCCAATCCCAGAAACTGATGCAATTCCTTTGCATCACCAGGTATTTGCCATGATTGAACTGCTTAGATCTTGCTAGGATCAGTGGATACCCCTTGACAACTGATGACGTGCCCCAGGTAAGACAGATGCTGCTGTCCGAACTCGCACTTGGATTTCTTAACCTTCCATTAGTCACGACACAGTAAGGTGAGGACCTGGCGCACGTGGTCCAAGTGCTCTTCCCAAATTTTGCTGAACACAAGGATGTCGTCGAAGAAAACCAGCACGCAGAATCGTAGAAGGGGATGCAGGGTGTCTGTCATTGCTCCATTAAAAGTACCCGGCCCTCCTGCGAGGCCATACGACAGCACTTTGAATTTGTAATGGCCTGAGTGGGTTTGGAAAGCTGGTTTGAACTCTTCACCCTCGGCTAATCTGATCTGGTGGTACCGCGCACGTAAGTCCAATTGGGAGAACCTTCGAGCGCCATGCAACTCGTCCAGAAGTTCTTCGATGATAGGCACGGGAAATTTACTGACTCGACCCATCGCGTTAAGATGGCGATAGTCAATGCACATCCTCCACGTGTCGTCCTTCTTTTTAACGAGGATGACAGGTGATGAAAAATTGCTTTTTCTACATTGGATCACACTGGACTGCGGCAGTTCTTGATCTTGCCGCTCAATTTCAGACTTCAGTTCGGGCTTGTGGCGGTAAGCTCGGATATTGACTGGTTGTGCCCCCGGCATCAACGGTATGGTGTGATCGCAAGCACGCCAAGGTGGAAGCCCGTGCGGCTCACCAAAGACATCATCAAATTCAGCCAGTAACTGCTTCGGCTCTTTTGGTTCTGTTTCAGTGTTCTCCTGTTCCTTTGCTGACTAGGTACAGTAAGAAGATGTGCGTGAGTGACCCCTGGCGATGCAGTTGCTGCAGTTGTGCACTGTTTATCACATGACAAGTGGTTGAATTTGATTCGTGGCCAAAGAGGTGAGCCGGGCCCTTAGGTGTAGGAATTTGAAGATGCTTGTTCTTCCAGTGGACTGTCATGGGACTGTGTTGCTCTAACAAATCCATCCCAGGTATATCATCATATACTCCCAGTGGCCGAATTTTCATATCAGTGACGAAATCGAGCCCTTGCGATGACCACTGACAAAATAGTATGGACTCTGTGCAGAGGAGTTCTCCCCCGTCAGCCACCTAAATACGTGAGGGTCGAGGCAGAGGAGCTGAACCCATCAGTTGGTCAGCAAGCTTCTTGTTGATGAAAGAGGTCGAGCTGCCACTGTCCACCAAAATAAGCACCTCTCTGTCCTGTATGGTGGCCAATAACTGAAAGGCTTTTGGCGAAATGCCACCGTCAAGAGCTGATCGAGAGATGGCATGGACTTGCTGAATCTCCCTCTCACTGTCACTGATAGAATCGGCCCCCAGAAGTGCAAGCATCTCCTCGACTACATGCAGCTCGATTGTGCTTGGGCAGACGTGCTCGGGCACCCATCACTCGCCGCACTTGAAGCATAATCCACGGTTGCGCCGATAATCCTGAAGATCTTTGACCTTCGAAGTGTCCGCTCGCGCGGCATCAGTGCCACGGTGATCTGCGGTTGTCGTGGGCACAGTCGACGGCTCGGGGCAGGCTGGTGGTGGAGGTAGAGGAATCGCCAGTCCTGCACGCGCAGGCGCATCATGCGGGCACCGGCTGGTAGATGCCGCACCATCAGCCACTTCTTCTTGGAGTAGCGCCAAGGCGCAGGCAGTGTCCAGGTCCGGCGGCCGCTGAACCAACACCACTGCTCGAATGTCCTTCCGGAGTCCCTCCACAAAACGAGCGAGGAAATAAAATGTGTGAATAGTGTCAGCATAAGAGCTGAGATGATTTATAATTGACTCAAACTGCTCAATGTAATCTACGACTGTAGTTGTTTGCCAGACCGTGTAAAACTGACGGATCAACGTTTGATGTCGATGGCGGCCAAAGCGCGTGCACAGAAGGGCAGTGAATGATTCCCAATCAAATTCCTTGAGCCGTTTCTGGATGGATTGTAATCAGATTGACGCAGAACCAGAGAAGTTCAGCGCGGCCACGGGTAACCAAAACGACGGCAGAATGGCAAAAGTTCTGAAGTACTGTTCGCAAAGGGTTTTCCACGGCTTTGGGTTGTCGCCCGTGAACTGTGGGAACTGGATGGAGGGATCCACTTGGCCGAGGCTACCGAGTAGCTGGCTAGCATGCGCGAATGGGGAAATAGCATGTGGTGAGGGAGGGGCATCGTACTGACCGTTTGCCGGGGGCAGTGGCTACGCCGCCGATGGCCCCTGTGGGATGTTGTAGACGCCATGGCCTTCGAGCCCTTGCAGAGTTGCTGCCACGCTAGACGCGGCCCCGATGTGGGCGCCGATCGTCGTAGGAAGTTGTTGGCCCGACGAAGGCGCCTGGTGGAGTGCCCTCTCCGGAGGTGGCGGTGGCAGCGAGGCACGCTGGAGGACCGCCACCGCGTCGGACAAATCGGTGACACGCCGCTCAAGATCGTGGCGCCACGCCACGAGGTCGTCGATCTTGGAGTTGGAGCCGTGGATCGCGGTGGTGTGCTCCTTGATGGTGGTTTCCAGACGCTCCAGGATCGACTGGACGGACGGATCCATGGCTATGAGGCGGATTCACGCTTGGCGCAGGGATCTGGTTTCAACGAATTGTGCCAGATCGACGAAGGGAAGAACATGGGATTGGTCTCTGATAGGTCTCTGATACCAGATATAAGAGTAGGGATAGTGGTGGAGCGATCTATTGACGGTATGCTATCACTTAGGTTCGATTACAAGCTCAAGTACACGAATTTGGGGGAAGGAGGAGGAACAGTAGGGAGACTTGGGTTCGTGGCGCCGCCAGGTTCGTGATCCACCGGATGCCGATCCACTCGTGGCTGCGGCTAAAGTAGCGACGCGGGGCTGGGCTCACTGGCCACTCAGGCCCAGTGTTGTGCCAGTTGGGCTTCTTGGTACGTGACGGCCTCCTCTTATTTGTGCTTCATCTTTGTGTAGTGAAGCAACTAAATGGCAGGAAGATTCCTCAAAAAAAAAAACTAAATGGCAGGACGCAATAAGCTGTTTCAGAAAGTCAGGTTAGCTCAGCGATAATGTGTCTGTTGAGCAGTCTCGTTGTGAAGTTAGGTGGCAGGTACTCTGGAGACAGCAACCGTCTAAACTGATGTACTTGCCCTATTGCCACCAATCGCTGGTCCCATCCTAGCTAGGGCGGTCCGTTCGGGCGAGATTTATAAAGCCTGACCGCTGAATGCACCAACCCGGCCGGCCCAGCCGTGCACCGTGGAAAGCTTGTCACAGCTCGGTTGGCGACCTTGCAGACAAGATCGGTTTGCCCGGTGGTAAGGCTAACTCCAATGCACGAACGAACATTCATTCTTTCCAAAAAAATTTGTCCGTTTGAATAAGAAAAGGAGAGTGCTTTGACAGTAAAAAGAAGAAGTCAATGCAGCCCGTTGCAACGCATCGGCATTCTGCTAGTTAAAACATGAGGGATGAAATATCGAGTAATAGAAAATACGAGACCAAATTTATAATTCTGGTAAATTTGACGGACAAAAAACACAATTTTTTTCACCTTTTTAAATGATGTTATGACATTTTGAGAAAGTGTCAGCATAATTTTAAACAAATGTACGTGTAAATATTTATGACTTTCAGAAGTGCTGAAGCATTTCAAAAGTGTTCATATCAAACGGTCTTCGCATTTTAAAAATAATGGTCTATAAATTTAAAACATTCACTCATTTAATAAACAGTTGATATAAGTTTAAGAATTGTTCATGCATTTTAAAAGTGTTCATGTGTTTATTAAACCATATAATTTAAGAAAATTCACACATTTATGAAAATAATTCATATTATTTAAAAAATATTTCACATACTTTTTGAAAATGTTCACACATTTTTTTAAGTCAATGTGCATTTATACGAAAATCTTTGTACTTTTTCAAGAATGGTGCACCTGGATCGTCTTATAGAAGAAATCAATATAAACAAAATATTTGTTTTCGTGATAGGTCATAGTTAATTATCTTGTTATACACCTTTTATTTTTTATTCTGTGACAACAGACGGGCGTTTAGCTAGTTAGTTTTGTCCTTCCGAGGTGTCACGCCTAACCAAGCATATACCCAGCTTTACGTTCATCTTATTTATGATTCATCTTTGTATAGTGAAGCAAATAAAAGGCGGAAGGACGCAGTAAATTGTTTCAGATAATTCAGCATATAAGGTGTCTGTTTAACTGTCTCTTTTTGACGTAAATGATAGGCATACTTTGCAGACAGCAACAGTCTAAACTAATCTACTTGCCATAGGGGTCATCAATCGGTAGTCAGATCCTATGTAGTGCGGTCCTTCCGGACGTGAAGTAAAGCCTGACTGCGATGGCACCAACCAGGCCTAGCCGGGCAATTTTTTTTTTTAGAAAATGAGGACGACCCCCGGCCTCTGCATCTGGACGATACATACGGCCACTTTATTAATTATTGACACAAGACCGTACAGAGTCATACAACAATAAGTCTAAAACCACCAAATTAAGCAACAACTGTCGCTATCTCTATCCAGTTGATGTGGGGGCGCTGAAAGTCTGGGCCTAATACCAAACAGACCACACAGCCAATCCTAAACATCTAAAGACTTGAGGTCCCACCCAGGACGCCTGCCGGGTATGGGCACCCACCAGTCCGGCGTGCTTCTCAACCAGGACCCCTGACGGGTATGAGGCCGTCGCAGCCACCTGCCACGAATCCATCTTCAGAGCTGTACTGCTGCATCAACCTTGGCCGGTCCAACTACCGCCGACGCCACCATGACGCCAGGCAGCGTCATCCTCCTGCGCGAGTCCATCTCCGCTCATCAGGCGCCGAGTCTCCACTGCGCCACGCCGCCGAGATCCGTTGTCATGAATGGAGCAGATGAAACACCGCTCCTCCTCTTGTCCTCTCCAACCAGCACTCGCTCCAAAACGATGCCCCCATGAGGGAGAACGATACCGAAAGCACCGTCATCGTCCGATTCGGTAGACCCAGATCTAGGGTTTTCCCCGGAACTTCCCGATCAGGTTGATGAGACCTGCAACGACGATGCCTCCAGAAGGAAACGACGTCTGAGAGGCCGCCATCGTCCGCCAAGACCGCAGTCTGGCGCGATTTTCACCAAAAGCCACATCTTCCCGACCTCGTGGCTGGCTGGAACCGAGCGGAACCTCGCCACGAAGACGTATGTTGCCGTCGGTACTCCGGCGGAGATCCGGCATCTCCTCACAGGTACCTCCACGTGCCGCCGGTCGGCGGAAGACCTCCCTGCGACGCATTCAAACGGGGCGTTGGATCCACAGTAGCCGTCGTCACCATCACGAGCATGACAGCCCACCTCGCCGGATGGGGCGCTGCCACCGCCGCCGTCCATGCAGGGCCGCCGCTCCGCCGGCGATGGTGCTCGGGCCCCCGCCGCATAGCCCGGATACTCCGTCCTAGCCGCCGCCGTTGGATCGCATGAGAAGGGCCGCCCCCGCCGCCTCAGATGGGATCCGCCGCCTCCCCCCGCCCAGAACCTTTGGCGCCGGGCCCGCCGCCACCGCGTCCCACGCCGACGGCAGCGGCGGCAGGAGGGTGGTGGAGGGGGAGGTGCTGGCGGCGCTAGGGTTGGCCCCCCTGGCGTCGCCCGGGGGGAGGCGACGCGAGGGGTGCGAAGGACGCGAGGGGTGCGAGGGGCGACAGGAGGCCTAGCCGGGCAATGTGTGTCTACAGACTCGATCCTTCCGATATACACTTTCTCTTTGTGGCGGCGGTTTTCGTTCTTGTGCACCGGTCCTATATGACCTTAGTACGACGACTTCCTGCCTATACTACAACAAGGTTTGCCTGACTTTGTTAAGGAAGGAGTCTTGACGGCAGCGCGCCTTCGGCTTGCTGTAGCGCTTATAATCATTGCTAAGCGGCCTTTGCGCCAAACTCTAATTTTTATTTATGGTATTCCTTATAGTACCTTGACGGTTGATAAATAGCTCAGAGGTTTTTCTTGCAAAAAGAAAAGGAAAGACAAGAGTAAAATTTAACAATACAATTAGACTTCATTATCTTTTGTCGGTGTGAAAATATTAGGTTTGGTTAACCACCTGGTACACTCTAGTATAGAAAATCCTCGATTTTCCCTATTCTACAGATCGATAGCTTGCATTGCAATTTCTTTTAAAATACTAGAGTGAACAAACATTATTGAAAAGGCTGAAATAAATACAGGAAAATGCAAGGACCAATGCCAAGTTTAGGACTTAAACCTGGTGACCTGGTTTCATCACAAGGTGACCTAACTATCTGAACTATGCTCAATTCTGCACTTATTAGTAGCTAATCTTCTTTTCTTCTGGACTCCTCCAAATCTACTATTCTTATATAGTTCATCATCATTACCTCACCAACTCATGCGTGTCTGCATAATAATTACCCACGGAATTATCCACGTCATTCATCTTACTCAAACTCATGTCATTAGCATGTCATCTTATTTATGTGGAATGAAAAATTGACAAGAATTGTTTGTAAGCATTGATGGTTTGAATGTATTAAAGAGTGAAAGTATGAATTGAAGCAGACAATACAAGCATACAAGTACTGGCTGGTGTGTTGTCTATTGATAAACACTAGAGCATTTTTCTTAAGAAATTTTTTACAATGCTGCAAGACTGTTTGGAGATACATTTATTGAAATGAAAAAAAAGTGTTCGTGCGCTTAATAAACCATGTAATTTAAAAAATGTTCACACATTTAGGAAAATAATTCATATTATTTAAAAAATTGTTAACACATTTGTTTAAGTCATGATCCATTTAGAAGAAAATCTTTGCATTTTTTGTAAAGATGTTCAAGTAATCTTAGAACTACATATAGAAAAGTTGTCATACATTTTAGTAAGGGTATGCATATTTTATCAAAGTGTTCATGTAAGTTTTTAAAATTGTTGGGGGTTTCAGAAAATGTCAGGTAAATTTTAAAGGAAAAGAAAAAAATGAATAAAGCAGATGGAAAACAAAAAATGTCAAAGGAAAATGAAATATAAGAAAACTAGAAAAGAAACATGAAAATCCTGAAAAAATGCCCAAAGACAGTGCTACCCACCTTACCCCACTGAAGAGCGGCCTATCCTTGCAATCAAGCAAAAACGGATGAAGCTTCTGAGCTTGTTGGGACAAAATTTACATAAAAGGACTGATACTTCGACCCTATAACTAAAAGCTAGAAGAAAAAATCCAACAACGATAAGCGACCACTTCTTGCCGATCTTGTCCTCGGTCTTGCTGTCAAGGCGACGATGGCGCCTGATGACTGTCACCACAACATCTGGCTTGATGGCCATATACTGAAAACCCCCTTCCATACTACCCTACACCTTTTATATGTCTACCCATATCTCTATATCCACGGGGATTTACACCACGCAGGTTTGTGGGGCACGCAGATCTTGGGTCATCAATTTGTGCGAAGATTCGCGACTTGTATACATATCATTTCATTTGTGTTTATGCGTGTAATAAATTCATATATCATGGCTATATACGTGTTGGTCTGGGACCCGATACCTGTGACGTGGGGTCCCTAAACAATATAACGTACAAATATAGAATTGATGAGAAACAAGCGATTCATTAAACCAGGGCCTGCTGTGTTGAGTGACTGACATTGAAATTGAGTTTGAAGATCATAACGTACCTGCAGGCAGTGCTCAAGGAGACCTTGCGGCTGCGGCCGCCGGCGGTGTTCGCGCAGCGTGAGGCGATGCAGCCCATACACGTCCGCGGGTACACAATCCCTGTCAACACGTCGGTCTTCTTCAACATCTTCACCATCGGGCGCGACGCTGCGTGGTGGGAAGAGCCACTCGAGTTCCGTCCGGAGCGGTTCATGCCGGGCGGGGCCTGCGAGGGCATTGACCCCAAAGGACAGCACCTGCAACTAATGCCGTTCGGTAGCGGGCGCCGCGCGTGCCCCGGCGTGGGGCTGGCCATGCAAGCCGTGCCGGCGTTCCTCGCCGCGCTGGTGCAATGTTTCGACTGGGAGGTGCCAAAGCCTCCGCTAGACATGGAGGACGAGGCGGCGCTGGTGAGTGCGAGGAAGCAGCCGCTCGTGCTCCTTCCCATGCAGCGCCTCCATCCACTACCCCTACCATAAATTGTACCATCATCCCATTGTATCTTCTACCCCCTTTCCATACTACCCTACACCTTTTATACTAGATCGGATCGCGCCTTGACGCGAGGGTGCCGGTCCCAATGTTTTGGTCAAGCCCGTAATGCACAGTGATTTTAGGGTAAAACTGTAGAAGTATCATATACATTACATGAATCATACATAAGGCAACTTGCCACATAATCTCTCTATGCTTTGTATGGCTAATTGATATCATTCCGATCAGCTTGATTAAAAAGTTCCTTAAACGAAGGATACGATGCATGAAAAAGATGGTCCAATTTAAGGTTAACATAATTTGTTAAAAATCGAAAGAATAGACACATAACAAATAAGAACACATAAGCAATACTGCAAAAGAATGTGTGGCATACATGCTTCTCTCGGGAAGCAATAATTTCAACTAGTTTCATAAACTCGGTATTACAACTGAATAAACCCAATATACACGAAATGGTTTCAAGCGCATTGTAGGTACACCAACCATAGAAAGCTTAGTTGTCGCGGACCGGAGTATTTAATCCGCCAATTTAGACACCCAATTATCAAACATAAAGACAAATGTTTGGTGCTTTTCATTGAATAAATATACAAATGCACATACCTACAGGTAGACAGCACTAGAACATGCACTCTCTTCTCTAGGAATGGAGAGATGCATGTCTCCCTAGTAGATGCAACAATAATTCATAATTTTCAAGGAAGAGCGAGTAAAAGGACCGCCATAGACTAGTCTTCTTAGTAAATATATAGTTGCCTGATGATTGTCACCACAACATCTGGCTTGATGGCCATATACTGAAAACCCCCTTCCATACTACCCTACACCTTTTATATGTCTACCCATATCTCTATATCCACGGGGATTTACAGCACGCAGGTTTGTGGGGCATGCGGATCTTGGGTCATCAATTTGTGCGAAGATTCGCGACTTGTATACATATCGTTTCATTTTCGTTTATGCGTGTAATAAATTCATATATCATGGCTATATACGTGTTGGTCTGGGACCCGATACCTGTGACGTGGGGTCCCTAAACAATATAACGTACAAATATAGAACCGATGAGCAAAAGGCGATTCATTAAACCAGGGCCTGCTGTGTTGAGTGACTGACATTGAAATTGAGTTTGAAGATCAAAAGTTTTGAGACAACAATTGTTTGCACCGAAAGCACAGTGTTTCATGCCAGAGGATCCATTGAATATAAATGGAAACAAGAGCAATTCTAAAATCGTTTAGAATAATTTAGAGCACTAATTATGCAGAATAATTCCGTAGTTTATTTCAAATATAACGTTCACTGATCGCATAAGAGATACATACGTCTTGGTGCTTATATAATAGAAAGAATTATCTTCTATCTAGTAGTAAGAATTGTCGAGCGTGACGTATCTGTAGGTATCTCAAATTGACCATTCTATCATCTCTCCGTTCCACACGACTTTCATGTTGTGCATATTCTATTTCAATGTTTCATTGATAAATACGTATACATCTCACTAGCCCCTTCTAATCTCCCTGGTATACTGTACAACTGTGCTTCAAACTTGTGGGACTGCTACTCGCAAAAAAAAAAAAAAAACTCGTGGGGCTGCTATCACCTGTGCGTGTGATGTTCAGGTGAACGTGTGTGTGTGCAACAAAACACCGGGGGGGGGGGGGGAATTGATGTCATGATGCGGGCAACCTATACACAGGGAATCAAAACAGCATGTGAACGCCGTATCAAGCCCTGTTTCTCCACAACCAGGTTCCCTCAGCCTGGCTCATTTTCTCCATGCAACCTCTAAAAATTGATGCAGCGAACCCCATATGAAGCCTCGTTTCTCCTCAACCAGCCTCCACTCTGTCTGGCTCATTTTTTCCATCCAACCTCTAAAAATTGATGCAGTTAACCAAATAGGTCATCGATGGATATTGCAAAGGTCCTCATTGGGACATGGTTCCCACTGAGGATGTAATTAACTGATACATCCTTTACAGTGGTGGCCGTGTAGGTGGACGTCTGTGTAAAAGTGGTGTTGCTTGCTCAGGAAGAAGGAATGGCGTTGGCGCTTGCTCGGGAAGAAGTAATGACATTGGAGCCAATGTGTTACTTCGATGAGCCTTTATCTATAGTGGTTCGCGTGGGTTATCTTGTGTATATCTTTCAACGGTTTGAGGCGATTTTCACTCAGTTTCCCATTAATTAATCGGGAAACTCACTTATTGTTAATTAATGGATAAGGCAAATATTCTCCATTCGTTTGAGAAATAAAATAAATTATGAGGACCGGTGTCTCAACAAAGTAGTTTTTGACAGAACAGATGTACTCACCTTAAACCTCAAAGCAATATACTCATTTGAGAACAGCTTTAAAGTGCGCTGGCCCACGAAATGTTGTATGAGAAGAGTATGTTTTTTCATCCCTCAAGTTTACCATAATTCCAAGTTTAGTCCTTGAAGATATTCTGGACGACATTTTGTCCCTCATATCTTAAAACTGACATAAATCTTCCAAAACCATATCAAAGTGGTATCGGGAGGATGTGTCGTAGGTTTTGGAATTCTACTGATGACCCAACAGTCAGAGTAAGCTATTTCTGTCTCTCTCTCTCTCTCTCTCTCTCTCTCTCTCTCTCTCTCTCTCTCTCTCTCCCTCCCTCCCTCTCGACGGCAGCACCCCCAAATGAGCAACCCATGCTCTATTGTCCTGCCCATCGTGCCACTGCAGCTTGACCATGGACGGGAGAGATGCTCCGCCTCCTCATGGTGTGGTTAGTCCTCACCACAATCCCCCATTGCACCCAATGTGACAATCGCATCCCCACGTCATCCTGAGTCCGGATTTGAGCGTCATGCTGCTGGATCTTTGTCGGCATCCCCCGACCATCACCCTTCCTTCCTTCGTCACCATACGAGAGGGGGTCACGAATGGCGGGTGGTGCTGGCGTGACGGGCGCGTGGGGTGATCACTGCTGCCATGGGACCCTCCGGTGACAAGAACCTCGTTCTCCGCCTGCAACGACGAAATTGGATGGTGTTCTCAACGCCATGTCGATATAATCTAGAAGGCACATAGCTAGGAAGGGTAAAAATTACATGGACATTAACGTTTCCAGTTTTTTAATGAGTTTCCAATGGCCTACCATCATGCCACCCAAACTTTGAGCTCGCATACAAAGAGCAAATACCATTTTTTGCAACATCAAAACTGACAAATCAATACACTTCGAAGGTAAAGAAAAAAGGCATTCTCATGCATAAGATGATTTTTTTCACCAATGACCCAAGAAGAAATGAATTAGCCTGCTGTTCTCAGACCTAGATTCTAAATAAATTACATAAGCAAGTGAATCAAGTAACAAAATCATCATGCATTCTTTACTTTTGATTACAAAGGTCGAGACTTGCCACAACAAAGGGGGCGGGGGGGGGGGGGGGCAGGTCTGGACAAAAGGATAGACGATGCACTTCCTCGATAAAAAAAACAACTACGGCCAATAGATCCTGTGAAATGAGGCGTCGAATGGTTGCTAGCAATGACCGCTTGGACGACAAGTACGTGTGTCCTCAGGAGAAAGCCTATGAGATATGGGGCTGTGCAGCTGAGTACGTAGTCTTAGCGGCTTCTCATCAGGCCACGGAAATAGCAGTATCTCAATCACTCGTGTAGGTAATAATGACTTGTACGGAATACTGGAAGTGGTCCCTCTCAGAAAAGTACTCCCTCCGTTCAATATACAATGCGGAAGTACGTTCAATAATGAAACTAATGACATTGATTTGTAATTCTACATGTTAATATTTTTATCTATAAAATTTGTCAAAGTTTATAAAGCTTGACTTTAACCAAACCTAATATGCTGAGTAAATAAAAACGGACGGAGTACTCTACTCTACTAGGATTTGTGTGATCACAACTTGGCCTCTCCTGGCATAACCCATCGTATGGTCTTCTCTCTCATTGCTCGCCACTCTACCAACTTCGCCTTGTCACCACCTTGGTTAGGCTAGATAGATGCCCAACCTCTGAACGAGTAGTTTAAATTCTCCCAGATTCTGCCCCGAACTCTTCTCCAGCTATGCATGGCGAAATGGAGGATGGCTTCAATCTCTTCGTGTCTTGTCGGTGGATAGGATGTCGTCCTCCCATATGATCAGGAGAAGCACCTCAGTATAGGACGTCATTATTGCAGTGGACACCAAGTTCTCCAGCAGTGGTGCACATCGTCTGTTATAATGGCAGGTCACTGGCGTGTACTATTAACTGCATCGGTGATGCTCCTTTTGTTTGCCCAGAGATTTTAGCTTTGTCCTAAGTTAATTTTTTTTATGTATGACCAGATTCATAGGGGGGAAATTATTATGTACAACATCAAATCAGTTTCGTTAGATTCATCATAAAATATATTTTTGAAGCATGTTATATTTTGTATTGTAGATATTAGCATATTTTTTTATATACTTCGTTAATGAATATCAAGATTTTGGAATCTTACGTAAAAATATGTTGTATGACTTTTACACAAATTAGCTATATTTTGGAATATATTAAATAGAAAACACCCAAGTTAGTATTTCCAAGTCAGAAATACTAAAGAAAATACTAATATGAATCATACAAGGTTGGACGAATTGAAAAAAGAGCAGACCAGCTGGAATTGCATGTGGTGGCTCACTAAATTTGGTGTCATTTAGGCCATTAAGCAGCTGCTAGGCCAGAAATTTCTCAAATTGCTGAAATCACGTTGCAATGGGCCAATTTGTTGCCTTATTCTTACACATAATTTTTATATCACTATAGGAGTCATGCAATTTGCCATCTGTGGAGCTCTTTGCCGTCAGTTTTTTCATCAGGGCTAACGGCAAAGACCACTTTTTGCCTTCATGTTGTTGATGGCAAAGACAAACTTTGTCGTCTGTTTTTTTTACTCACGGGTAAGAGAAAACACACTACGCTGATCAATGACGTAGTGAAAATTGTACTTGCTTCCTATTGGTCCGGCTCTACATCCCAAAGATCGGTGACATGGTAGGGAAGCCCACCCCCACCACGTGCACTACCCACCACTGGTCTCTCTCTCTCTCTCTCTCTCTTGCTCTCCTTTCCCCATCTCTTCTCTCCTATGCAGGTTATTTATGTATGTACGCGATGGCTCCGTACTTGGTCTATCCTGCAGAGGCCGGAGGACAGGGACCTTTTTATGATCGCGTCTACGCGGCTTGAGAGTACGGCCAGGGAGGTTTTCTCCCCCATGGATGGCGGTGTGATCTCCGGATAGGATCTGCCACATCATAGGCTTGGACTAATTTATCTTTTTAAGTTGTAAAACGATTTTTCTTGGGCCGGTTGGACTTTTTGGCTGTGTGCATCGAGTTATGTAGAGGCCGGGCATTCTTTAGATGCGATTGTATCACCTCGATATATCAATTCAATGAAATGCCCTTTATCGAAAAATCTCTTCTCCACCCAGCCGAGAAAGCGCTACGAACGACGATGCGTCCTGCCCCCAGTGGGGTCGCGATGCGTGGAGGGGCTCTGCTTGTGGCAGAGCTGCAGCCGAGCCATGGGTGACCCTCTGCTGAGTTGCCTCCCGGGAGGAGCTCCAGCGAGCCACAGCAATAGCAATGTGCCTCAGAGAAGCCGAGCCCTGCCACTTCCTCATCCCGCTGGCGGGGTCGCACGGCATAGCCACACCGAGCCACAGCCTGGGAGGGCGTATTGTTGTGCCGCCTCCACGGGACCTCGACAGGGAGGAGCTGCGGTGATGCGCCGCCCCTCCCTTGCACTGCCAGTTAGGTCGCACGGCGTGGAGGGCCTTCTATTGGGTCGCCTCTCTCGCCGCACCAGCCCCTACGCTCGGCGGAGCCGAACCGAGCCACCTCTAGGAGAGGGCCTCCTGCTGGGCCACCACCATGGGTCGGCGGTGAGGAGGAGCTGCGATGCCCTGGCCGGCGGCCACAACCTCCCAGACAATTGCTTTGTTTTTAATATTTTACTATTATCTTTGTTGTCTGTGGACATACAACTGATGGCAAAGACGTACTTTCACTAACGACAAAGACGTACCTTCGCTGACGGCGAAGTCTTTGTCGTTTGTCTTTTTTTAGCCGATGGTAAAGCGGCTCTTTGCCGATTTATACTTTGTCGAATATCTTTGTTGTCAGCAAACTGAAGGCAAATTCTTTACCGTCTATTTTTAGGCCTTTGCCGTATGTTTACGGTTGATGGCGAATTAGCCGATTCATGTAGTTTATATGTGATGCACTAGTGAAAAGCTTGTTGGTTGAATTACGCTGCATGATCAGTGCTTGTCTTTTGATGCATGAACTTGTTTCCGTCAAGTATATGTGATATATAAAATATGATGCCTATTAATTGTATGCTTATTTCTTCATTTTTCATAATTTATCGAAAACGGCCTCTCTGATTCGCAAGAATTCCAAATTACATGGATAAATTCTTTTTAGGAATAGTGTGGCATGCCACCTTAAATACTACAGAATTGTAAGGATGTTTGATGGTACACAGGAAAAACGTAGGATTCTTTGAAAGAGCTTGGAGTGGGCGGGAAATTTCTTCGAGATCAAGTGCAAATGAATCCGCCTAAGGAAAAAAACTTTGCTTTGCAATCCTACGAGTGAAAAAACGGGATAAGAAATATTCCGAAGGATTAAAATCCTTCAAAATTTGATTGAGAGTATTTTAAATCAAAAAAGCCTTAAATCGGGCTTAGCTTCGCTATAGCTCCGGCATAGCATGCCACCGCTAAGTAGCATGCATGACCCGCTGTTTAAAACTTGTAATAGTATTTAGATAATAATTACTGAAGCAGAAACACTAGCTTTACGATTACATGCACACATATAACAGTCTGGGTAATCACAAAAAATATGTACAATTGAGCGACCGACGATGTGTGTGACAACGTGGTCGCTGGCGAGGCCACGCAAGGAATGGTGGTGCGCCTTGGTGCCACGGGGCCTCCACAGGCAGACAGCCACACGGCCACTACGTGCAGGTACAAGATGACGCCTAGTCTTGCTCTAGAGAGAGAGAGTCATCACTCGTAGCTCTCGTAGCTAGTACCTTAGCTACCGCTCTCGGAACCAAACATATATATATATACATATATATATATATATATATATATATATATATATATATATATATATATATATATATATATATTGTCGCCTGTTATCACGAAGTAATAATTAGCCTGGGCTTTGATCAAGCTATAATAAGTCTAGCCGTCCCTAGCTTGATCTCACACACCAACTCCTTTTTATACATACGTGGAGTAGCAACTTCTTTGGAACCGGGCTACCCCTTTCAACTGACAAGATCTATCGATCGAGAGGATGGGGAGGGCACCTTGCTGCGAGAAGGTTGGGCTGAAGCGAGGAAGGTGGACGGCGGAGGAGGACCATATACTCGCAAAATATATTGCTCGGCACGGGGAGGGCTCATGGAGGTCTCTGCCCAAGAATGCGGGTAAATATGGCATAAGCTGTTTTGCTTGTTCTTGGCAGCTACTAATTAATTAATTAAATCTCAATGATAAGAGATAACATGTACTACATATGGTAACATGTCCCTGCTGCTTCGGTTGGTATGCATATAGGGCTACTCAGGTGTGGCAAGAGCTGCAGGCTGCGGTGGCTCAACTACCTGACAGACAAGGTGAGAAGGGGCAAATTCTCTAGGGAGGAGGACGATCTCATCGTCAAGCTGCATGCCACCCTTGGCAACAGGTATGGGTCTCTATGTGGATACCGCTACCAGTATATATATGATAAGTGTGCGTGCGTGTGCGTGCTGGTCGAGCCGGGCACTGGTTCGTGGAAGTGCCATGTCGGTAGGCGTATGTGTCTGTGGCAGTGTATGTCACGGTGGTATGACGCGTGTGTGTGTGCGCAGCTAGCAAAGCGGAAGCGCGGGCGCTGCGTCCCGCGGGCTATAAAGGCGGCCGTGAGCTTAGTTAATTAGCGCGTCTAGGTTGTTTAGATGGATGAGGTTAGTTACGTGGAGTTAGTGGCCGGACAAGTGTGGGCGCATGCCAGAGTGGCTGCATGGTGGCCGGCGTGTCTGGTTACTTAAGTCATGTAATTCAGTCCATTTTTGTAGGGTATGATGCCGAGCGAGTTTGAGCTAGAAAGAAAAAAAAAACATCGTTCGTCGGCGTGGCGCCGTTCGTGCGGCGGGATGTTTGTCGACGGAAAATCCAGTGTCCTCCTCATCATCTTTCACCTCCATCCGAGCGAGTGCAAGAGAGAAAGGAGTTCGTCCCGCGTTCGTATCGCCGGAGGCTACTCGGCATGCAACGCCAAATCGGGTTTGTCCCAACATTTGGTATTCAGAGCATCAAGATTCGGGCCGTGGCGCGCGGTGAGTCTGCGGCGGCTGCATAGAGGCGTTGCGTGGTGTTACAGAGGCCGCGGACGCGGCGGCACGGAGTTGCGTGATGCGGCACAACACGCGGCGGGCGCCGCGGCCGTGAAGCCGCTGCGTGATGGTGTAGAGGTCGCGGATGCGGCGGCACGGCGCAGTGTGTTGCAGCACGACACACGGTGGCGTGGCAACATGGAGGTGTTGCGTGGAGGCGGAGGCTGCAGCAGCGCGGTGAGACGTCTTGAAGCGGCGTCCAAGAAGACCTGCGTATGAGCACGACGGCATCAACAACGTATTGTCATCGGAACACCAGGTGTGTATCGCCGGCTATGAAGGAGCTCGGCGTGTATCGCTGAGGAAGAAGGTGGTGGCCGTAGCAGCGACCATGGCCGCAGACCTTGTCATGGGCAGCCTGGCCCGGTCGGCCAGACCCGACCTGACCCGAAAAAGCACGGCCCAAAAAAGCCCGAACCCAGCCCGGCCCGGCCCGAGGCTCGACGGGCTTTTAACGTGATGGGCCTGGCTCGGGCCCAGCCCGGCCCGGCCCAAGGCTCGACCGGCTTTTAACGTGATGAGCCTGGCTCGGGCCCTGTCTGGCCCGGCCAGACAGATGGCCAGGTATACATGGTGACATCGACGACGACAGTCCCTCCCTCCTGTAGTTCATGGCTTAGGAGGTGAATGTTAGGAATAAGCCCCTCCTGTAGTTCATGGCTTAGGAGGTGAATGTTAGGAATAAGCCGATAATCAGTGTGCGTGCGTGTCATGTCCGTAGGTGTCTGCGTCTGTGTCTGTGCTAGTGTGTGTCACGGTGGTATGAGCCCGGCCGTGTTCCCGTTCGAGGCAAGCGAGTCGCCAGGCGGTCGTGCGTGCGTGCGTGCGCAGCTAGCGCAGAGGAAGCCTGGACGCTGCGTCCTGCGGGCTACAAAGCCGTCCGTGAGGTGAGTTACTTAGCGCGTCTACGTGGAGTTAGTGACCGGTCATGTGTGCGCGCATGCCAGAGTGGCTGCATGGTGGCCTGTGTGTCTGGCTACGTAAGTCATGAAATCCCGTCCATTGTTATACGGTGCACTCGAGGCACTATCCAAAGCCCTAGCGGCTGAGGAACTGAATACGCTTCGCTCCACGGTAAACTGGGACGATGTGATACTCGACAAAAGATCCAAGTCCACCTTTTTTAAACCAGTGGACGAAATAGTCAAATTCCAGGTCCATCCAACAGACCCCAATAAAACAGCTTCCATCGGGGTACAATTAAACCCTGATGTAGACGCCGCACTGCGAGAATTCCTACGTGAAAATTGGGACATCTTCGCCTGGCACCCTTCAGACATGCCAGGAATCCCACGCAGGATGGCCGAACATAGCTTAAATATCCTAAAAGGATTCAAACCTGTCAAACAAGCCCTTCGGCGTTTCTCCGAACCCAAGAGACAGGCTATGGGAGAGGAGCTAGCCAATTTATTGGAGGCCGGATTCATTAGAGAAATAAAACATCCGGACTGGCTAGCAAATTTGGTGATGGTACGAAAGAAGGACAAATCATGTCGCCTGTGCGTCGATTTCAAAGACCTTAACAAGGCCTGCCCAAAGGATCCCTTCCCCCTCCCTCGCGTCGATCAAATTATCGACGCCACTGCAGGACACGATTCGTTGTGTTTCCTCGACGCATACTCCGGCTACCATCAAATCACGATGGCTGAGTCAGACCAAGCCGCAACGGCATTCATCACACCATACGGCCCATTCGGCTTCAACACAATGCCCTTCGGGCTTAAAAACGCCGGTGCAACATATCAGCGCATGATTCAGACATGTCTGGCAAACCAGATCGGCAAAACAGTGGAGGCATACGTGGATGATGTGGTCGAAAAAACAAGACACGTCGAATCTCTAATAGACGACCTGAGGCTTACATTCGATAACCTCCGAACATATGACATCAAGCTCAACCCGAAAAAATTCGTTTTCGGCGTTCCAGCCGGAAAGCTCTTGGGCTTCATCGTATCTGGCAGAGGAATTGAAGCAAATCCAGCCAAGATCCGAGCTTTGTCGCAATTGGATATCCCAAAGGACCTCAAACAAATATAAAAATTAACCAGATGTGTGGCGGCTCTTAGCCGCTTTATCTCCCGCTTGAGAGAAAAGGCACTACCCCTTTATCGCCTACTTCGGCGCACCGAACACTTCGAGTGGACGGATGCCGCCACGGCCGGACTCAACGAAATAAAAGCCATATTGGAAAAAAAACCCAGTCCTGGCCGCGCCAAATATTGGCGAACCAATGCTATTGTACATTGCAGCAACACACCAGGTTTTTAGCGCAGTGATTGTCGTTGAACGAGAAACGGACGGACACAAATTCCCCCTTCAAAAGCCGGTCTACTATGTGTCCACTGTCCTCACTCCATGCAAATCACGGTACCCGCATTATCAAAAGGTTGCATACGCGGTATTCATGGCATCCCGGAAGCTGCGACACTACTTTCAAGAGTGTTCGATAACAGTAGCCTCCGAAGTACCTCTTAATGATATTATAAACAACCGCGATGCAACGGGCCGGATTGCAAAATGGGCCATCGAGCTCCTCCCATTCGACATAACATATAAGCCACGGCGAGCTATTAAGTCGCAAGTGCTGGCCGACTTCGTCGCAGAATGGACGGAGGCCGAACTCTCTAAAGAGTACGGCACATATTCAAACTGGATCATGCATTTCGACGGCTCCAAAATGTTGGCCGGTCTGGGGGCTGGCGTCGTCTTCACGTCCCCCACGAGAGACACAGTTCAATACGTACTCCAGATTATGTACACAGACTCCAACAATACAGCCGAATACGAGGCCCTCTTACATGGTCTCCGGATGGCAGTATCCATGGGCATTCAATGCCTAGAGGTGCGCGGGGATTCGAACCTCGCGATATCCCAAATAAATGGAGACTTCGATGCCAAGGATCCGAAAATGGCAGCCTACCGCAACGCCGTCTTAAAAATGTTAGCTCGGTTCGAAGGGCTCGAATTTCACCACATAGCCCGGGAAAACAATCAGGCGGCAGACGTCCTGGCACGCATCGGCGCAAAACGAGATGCAGCCCCCCCAACTTCTTCTTGGAAAGGTTGTTCAAGCCATCCGTAGTATGGGAAGGGGAACCTGGCAATAACAGCCCGGACCCAACCACACTGTCCGGCACCGAACAATCTGACACAATCGGAGGCTCTGCCAATGAAATTACAACTTCAACACAGGTAATAATGGCTGTCATCGCCCTGTGGACAGAACCATTCCTAGCCTACCTTACTAGGAAGGAGCTCCCAGAGGACCAAAATGAGGCACACTGCATAGTGCGGTGATCTAAAGCCTATAAAGTCTATGAGGGAGAACTTTACAAGAAAAGCCCTACCGGAGTCCTTCAAAGGTGCATCTCCGAAGAGGAAGGGCGGAAGTTGCTGGCTGAAATTCATGCCGGACTCGGTGGTCATCATGGTGCAGCTCGGTCCCTCGTAAGCAAGGCTTTCCGTGCAGGCTTTTATTGGCCGACGACCCGGGCAGACGCTCAGGACTTGGTCCAACGATGCGTCGGCTGCCAGCTTTTTGCAAACCAAAGCCACATGCCACCCACCGCCCTCCAAACTATCCCCATTACTTGGCCTTTCGCGGTCTGGGGGCTTGACATGGTTGGACCCCTTAAAGGCGGAACCCACAAGAAAAAATACTTACTGGTCATGGTGGACAAGTTCACCAAATGGATAGAATCCAAGCCTGTTAAGACGGCCGAATCCGGACCGGTGATAGACTTCTTATCCGGGGTCGTACACCGATACGGTGTCCCCCACAGCATCATCACTGATAACGGCACGAACTTTACGGCCGACGAGGTAAAACTCTGGTGCAAAAACATGGGCATCAAGCTCAATTATGCATCCGTCTATCACCCACAAACTAACGGCCAGGTCGAGCGTGCAAACGGTCTTATTATGAGCTGCATCAAACCTAGATTAGTGCGATCCCTCAAGGAATCCAACACGGACTGGGTAGAGGAGCTCGACTCCGTACTTTGGGGGCTGCGGACCACACCGAATCGTACCACCGGATACACACCATTCTTCATGGTGTACGGCGCAGAGGCGGTTTTTCCTTGCGACATCATTCATGACTCACCTCGAGTGCGCATGTACGAAGAAAGAGAAGCCGAACTCGATCGGCAGGACAACTTGGACGCCTTAGAGGAGGAGCGTGACGTGGCAAAAGCCCGTTCCGCATTCTATCAACAGCAGGCTCGAAGATATCAAAGCAGAGAAGTACGGGCCAAAAATTACAACATTGCGAACTAGTTCTACGCCTGCCGGACAAGTAAAAGGACAAACTGAAGCCCAAGTGGGCAGGTCCCTTCATAATCGACCAAGTCCTGACTGGCGGAGCGTACCGCCTGCGAGATGCGTCAGACAACCGACTCGAGCCGAACCCATGGAACGCAGCCCGTCTCCGAAGATTCTATGTCTAGCGCCGGACTCTGTGTTCGTCTCCTACCTCTGTCTATTTTTATATTCCCTGTCTTACATTTCTCTCCTTCCCTTAAAAACTCAAAAAGAGACGCGCTACCCGCGCTCACTATACCTGGGGGCTTCTTTAAACAGAAGCTTATTTATACGGGCTTCGCGCTCAACACATGTGTCAAACTTCCGCATGTACCTTTTCTTCACCATTATATGCATCGATATGACTTAAGTTTTGGCCAAGCTGGGTCGGTGAACTAAAGATGACCTTTTTTACTTATTTATCTGCCCCGAGACGTTTTTTCCTGCATTCGCAGTCCGGACATGCACTTTAGGGAATGACTCCCAGAGAAAGGAACCCCTAACGGAACTATTCTCTCTGGAAGATGTTTCTTACTAACCATGTAATATAACATAACTAGTTGGGCACTTGTCCGATAAAGCACTAATGACCCCTACGCCTGGTCTCCATGCATACCCCGGTTCTTATATAACCGCTAGGGTATTCGGACACACTCCGGACCGTCAGGTCCCGAGGTCGAAGCGAAAAGGTCAGCAACGACAAACGATCTACAATCCGGCTAGAAGGCATTGCACATGTCAATTAAAATTACATAGTCACATTGACTGATTGTATTCCTCTTCAATACCATCTAACAGGCTGTCTAATTTACAGTCCTGCTGGGAATACTTTGTGGCCAATTTTACTTGGCCGTATACTAAGCTTACAGGGATCTCCTTCCCATCGGGCCCCACAGGTCCGACCTCAGCCATGTGGTTTGGGTCAGCCTTTGTGTACCGCGTCTTCACCATGGCCAAGGCCTCCCTAGCGCCCTGACGGCAGGCTGATATCTTCCACAAACAGAAGCGCCGCCGCGCTCCCTTCAGCTTCTCGACGAGCTCTCCAAGGCCCTCGGGCATGGGGAGTGATGGCCATAAGGCTTGGGCAACGCCTTGCATCGCCTGTCGAACTCGCTCGTGCAGTTGCGAGAGCTCGGGAAGAAGGTCACCCGTAGAATCGGGCATCTCCTCTGCAGGACGACCTGGTAGCATACCTACAGACATAATTCTGTTAGTCGACTTCCTCGCCGAACTCGCCGATTCTCCTTAACGGAGTCCGACAGCTGGGCTCGAACATCTTTCAGTTCAACACCCAGCTTGGTGTTGGCATCCTGAAGATCATTCTTCTCCCGCCTCACCTTTGTCAGCCCGCTCTCGCCAGCCTTTAGCCGGCGAAGGAGTTGTTGCCTGTCCGGATCTAGTCCGGCGCCATCTGCAATTTCATTTGTCAGATTTGCACATATGCCGCATTTCACACTTATCTTTTTTGAAACATATAGTACGAGAGGGGGTCTCCTTAGGCTCCCCTGTCGCGGCCAGAGCGGCCTCAAGTTGGGCCTGGCACTCTTCTAACTCCTGAGACAACTGGGTATTCTTCTCCGAAAGAACCTGCATATTGCATGATCCTTAAATCAGTTATTCTCACTGCTTCAAGTCTCGGGGGCTACTGGTATATATAACCATTAAAATTTTCTCACCCGTATGTCTTTTACATATTGCTCCATGGCTCTGGCTAGACCATTCTGAGAGGCACGGCGATATGCATCTCCCGAATTGAATTCATCTAACGTCTCCTGGGAGAAACAGGTGTCGCGAAGAACTGTCCCGCGATGCCTGTGGTTGATGGCACTTTCCACCTCGGAAGGGGTGGCAGACAGCCTGTCTGCGTCCTCTGTCGGAGGAGCGTCCAGTGCGCACCTCGTGTTCGCCTCCGCCTCCGGTCCGGGCTTTGGAGCCTGGCTGGTGGAGGCACGATTGGCAACCTCTCCGGATACAGTCCGGCGAGTTCTCTTTGTCCCGAACAGAGCACGAGTGTTAATATGCCTTGAAGGAATAACACCTGGGGATAAGAGGGCGCCCTATACCTTTGCGCCGGCACCTCAGTCCGGACTTCACTTCTTTTCACCCCACGGGGCCCTGCTGCCCCTTGTTGGCTAGTCACCGCAGGCTCAGCTTCCCGCCTTAAGAATCTTCCCTGCAAAATACGTTTGTTGTCAGGAAACTGAAAACACACAAGGACGGATTCCTTTCGAGGTACTGGGACTCCGGTCACAGTTACCTGGGAGGCCGGGAGTCGCCCCGGGTAATCAGCCGTAATGGCTACCAGGGAATTGTCCCTGCTCAACTGATGAAACACCCCGTTAATCAGCTCCACCGAAATATCCGGATCCTCTTCGGAGGACGGATCGAGGGACCATTCAAGATCCTTGGGCTGTGGAGGACGGCTGTTTATATCCTTCACTTCCTGATGCAGTTCCTGCGTAAGAGTCGTTAAGACTATATATTTGATCATGGGAATATAAAACGGATGGGCAAGCAAGATTGTCCGCTTACCCAGCTTGGAGGGTTGTACATAGTAAACCCACCCTGTGGGTTGACGCGGAGGAATTCCTCCTCTTCTCCCTTGTACAAGGAGGACAAGATCTTTAATAGAGCGGCAACCGAGTCCGGCCCCTTACGGCCATAACGAGTGGCGTTATCCTCCCTGTTAAAATCCCACATGGGGTGGCTTCTATATTGAAGCGGCTGCACCCCCCGCATAATGCATGTGCGGCCATGACTCCGATCATGGTTAGTCCAGAATGAGCTAGCACTCTTATCCGGCCCATCACGTAAAGGACGTTCCTGTCATTTTCTTTCTGAGAGCTCCGTGGACACCAGCTTAGGCATTTCTTTAGGGGAGCAGTGTTGAACTCAGAGAGGCCGATCCGAACAGGATCCGGCAGCGGGACATCCTCGACATAAAACCATACCGAAGGCCAGTCCTCGGACGCCTTCTTTGGGGTTCCGGATAGATATCCGGTCCCGGGGATGCGCCATACTTCGGCTCCGCCCACTTGATATACTGACCCCCTCTGAGAGCGGGGCACCAGGCAGAATAGCCTCTTCCACAGCGCGAAGTGAGCCTCAACCCCTAAGAACAACTCGCAAAGGGCAACAAAGTCCGCGATATGCAAAATAGAGGCAGGCGTGAGGTTGTGCAGCTGGAGGCCATAGAACTCCAGAAGCCCCCGGAGAAACGGATGAATTGGAAATCCAAGCCCCCTTACTAGATAAGGGACCAGGCATACCCGCTCTCCTTTAGAGGGAGTAGGGGCGCTCTCCGCCTACTCTCCGCCATTATAGGTGGCGAGTCCGGCTCGAACCGGGACCATGTAGGCCAGAGGGAGTTATCCCTTGGTCTGAAGCGATACTAACTCGCTATGCGGGATGGAGCACCTCTCCCAGTCTCCGGGCTTAGGGTTAGAAGGGAGAGAGGAGGAGATGCGACGGTTAGCCATGGTGGAATGGATCTTTGTCGGATGCGCTCTGATGAACACTCACGGGAGGGAGAAGGTGTGGTTTCGATCTAAATCCCCATTCCTTTAAATAGGCAGCTCATTTACGCGGCTAGGGGTGTAAATGTAAAAACACCCAGTCTTTTCGTATTCGTTTGACACATGGAAGACGACCATTATTGAGCGTGGAAGCCAAGGAGCGCTACATTATAAAAACCGGACATTATTCGACAGATGCACGGAATTTGGAGAAGAACCCGCCTTGCAATGCCGAAGACAATCTGCGCACCGGACTCGTCGTCATTGAAGCCTGGTTCGGGGGCTACTGAGGGAGTCCTGGATTAGGGGTTGTCCGGGTAGCCGGACTATACGTTCAGCCGGACTCCTCGACTATTAAGATAAAAGATTGAAGACTTCGTCCCGTGTCCGGATGGGACTTTCCTTGGCGTGGAAGGCAAGCTAGGCGATGCGGATATTCAGATGTCCTCCCATTGTAACCGACTTTGTGTAACCCTAACCCTCTCCGGTGTCTATATAAACCGGAGGGTTTTAGTCCGTAGGACAACTCCAACATACAACAATCATACCATAGGCTAGCGTCTAGGGTATAGCCTTCTTGATCTCGTGGTAGATCTACTCTTGTACTACCCATATCATCAATATTAATCAAGCAGGACGTAGGGTTTTACCTCCATCAAGAGGGCCCGAACCTGGGTAAAACATTGTGTTCCCTGTCTCCTATGACCATCCGCCTAGACGCACAGTTCGGGATCCCCTACCCGAGATCCGCCGGTTTTGACACCGACACCTTTCCTTCCTGACCAGGTACTACAAAACCATCTGGCTGATCCATGTAAATTTCCTCCTTCAACTTTCCGTTGAGGAAAGCCGTCTTGACGTCCATTTGATGAACGAGAAGACCATGTGAGGCAGCCAGTGATAGTAGCACCCGAATTGTGGTCAGTCTAGCCACGGGTGAGTAAGTATCAAAGAAGTCCTCACCTTCTTTCTGGGTATAACCCTTAGCCGCAAGCTGTACCTTGCAATTTTCAATTGTACCACCAGGTGTAAGCTTCTTCTTGAACGCCCACTTACATCCTACAGGTTTGCACCCATAAGGACTGTCAGTGATCTCCCAGGTTCCGTTAGCTAAGATGGAATCCATCTCGCTATGTACAGCTTCCTTCCAGTAGTCAGCATCAGGAGATGCATAGGCTTCTGAAATAGTCCTGGGTGTCACATCCACGAGGTACACAATGAAATGATCACCAAAGGACTTTGCAGTCCTCTCTCTCTTACTCCTCACAGGAGTTCCTATCGAGGAACGTAGTAATTTAAAAAAAAATCCTACGCACACGCAAGATCATAGGTGATGCATAGCAACGAGAGGGGAGAGTGTTGTCCACGTACCCTCGTAGAACGAAAGCGGAAGCGTTATAACAACGCGGTTGATGTAGTCGTACGTCTTCACGGCCCGACCGATCAAGCACCGAAGCTACGGCACCTCCGAGTTCTAGCACATGTTCAGCTCGATGACGATCCCCGGAATCCGATCCAGCAAAGTGTCGGGGATGAGTTCCTTTAGCACGACGGTGTGGTGACGATCTTGATGTTCTACCGTCGCAGGGCTTCGCCTAAGCACCGCTACAATATTATCGAGGATTATGTTGGAGGGGGGCACCGCACACGGCTAAGAGATCCAAGGGATCAATTGTTGTGTCTTTGGGGTGCCCCACTGCCCCCGTATATAAAGGAGCAAGGGAGGAGGAGGCCGGCCCTAGGAGGGGGCGCGCCAAGTGTGGAGTCCTACTAGGACTCCCTAGTCCTAGTAGGATTCCACCTCCCATATGGAATAGGAAAAGAGGAAGGGAAAGGAGAAGGAAGGAAGGGGGCGCCCCCTGCCCTAGTCCAATACGGACCAGACTAAGGGGAGGGGTGCTGCCACCCTTGAGGCCCTTTTCCTTCTTTCCCGTATGGCCCAATAAGGCCCAATACGTACTCCTGTAACTCTCCAGTACTCCGAAAAATACCCGAACCACTCTAATATATCAATCTTTACGTCTCGACCATTTCGAGAGTACTCGTCATGTCCCCGATCTCATCCGGGACACCGAACTCCTTTGGCACATCAAAACTCATAAACTCATAATATAACTGTCATCGAAACCTTTAGCGTGCGGACCCTACGGGTTCGAGAACAATGTAGACATGACCGAGACACATCTCCGATCAATAACCAATAGCAGAACTTGGATGCTCATATTGGCTCCTACATATTCTACAAAGATCTTTATCGGTCTGACCGCATAACAACATACGTTGTTCCCTTTGTCATCGGTATGTTACTTGCCCGAGATTCGATCGTCGGTATCTCAATACCTAGTTCAATCTCGTTGCCGGCAAGTCACTCGTTCTGTAATACATCATCTCACAACTAACTCATTAGTTGAAATGCTTGCAAGGCTTATGTGATGTGCATTACCGAGGGGGCCCAGAGATACCTCTCCGACAATTGGAGTGACAAATCCTAATCTCGAAATACGCCAACCCAACATGTACCTTCAGAGACACCTGTAGAGCTCCTTTATAATCACCCAGTTACGTTGTGACGTTTGGTAGCACACAGAGTGTTCCTCCGGCAAACGGGAGTTGCATAATCTCATAGTCATAGGAACATGTATAAGTCATGAAGAAAGCAATAGCAACATACTAAACGATCGTGTGCTAAGCTAACGGAATGGGTCAAGTCAATCACATCATTCTCCTAATGATGTGATCCCGTTAATCAAATAACAACTCTTTTGTTCATGGCTAGGAAACATAACCATCTTCGATTAACGAGCTAGTCAAGTAGAGGCATACTAGTGACACTCTGTTTTGTCTATATATTCACACATGTATTATGTTTTCGGTTAATACAATTCTAGAAAGAATAATAAACATTTATCATGATATAAGGAAATAAATAATAACTTTATTATTGCCTCTAGTGCATATTTCCTTCAGTCTCCCACTTGCACTAGAGTTAATAATCTAGAGCACATCGCCATGTGATTTAACATCAATATTTCACATCACCATGTGATTAACACCCATAGTTCACATCATCATGTGACCAACACCCAACGGGTTTACTAGAGTCAATAATCTAGTTCACATCGCTTATGTGATTAACACCCAAAGAGTACTAAGTTGTGATCATGTTTTTCTTGTGAGATAATTTTAGTCAACGGGTCTGTCACATACAGATCCGTAAGTATTTTGCGAATTCTATGTCTACAATGCTGTGCACGGAGCTACTCTAGCTAATTTCTCCCACTTTTAGTGTATCTAGATCGAGACTTAGAGTCATCCAGATCTGTGTCAAAACTTGCATCGACGTAACTTTTTCCGACGAACGTTTTGTCACCTCCATAATCGAGAAAAAAATCCTTATTCCACTAAGGATAATTTTGACTGTTGTCCAGTGATCTACTCTTAGATCACTATTTTACTCGCTTGCTTAACACAGTGTAGGGTATACAATAGATCTGGTACACAGCATGGCATACTTTATAGAACCTATGGCTAAGGCATAGGGAATGACTTTCATTCTCTTTCTATCTTCTGCCATGGTCGGGCTTTGAGTCTTACTCAATTTCACACCTTGTAACACAGCCAAGAACTCTTTCTTTGACTGTTCCATTTTGAACTACTTCAAAATCTTGTCAAGGTATGTACTCATTGAAAAAACTTATCAAGCGTCTTGATCTATCTCTATAGTTCTTGATGCTTAATATGTAAGCAATTCACCGAGGTCTTTCTTACAAAAAACTCCTCTCAAATTCTCCTTTATGCTTTCCAGAAAATTCTACATCATTTCCGATCAATAATATGTCATTCACATATACTTATCACAAATGTTGTAATGCTCCCACCCACTTTCTTGTAAATACATGCTTCACCGCAAGTCTGTATAAAACTATATGCTTTGATCAACTTATCAAAGCGTATATTCTAACTCCGAGATGCTTGCACCAGTCCATAGACGGATCGCTGGAGCTTGCATATTTTGTTAGCACCTTTTAGATTTGACAAAACCTTCTGGTTGCATCATATACAACTCTTCTTTAATAAATCCATTAAGGAATGCAGTTTTGTTTATCCATTTGCCAGATTTCATAAAATGCGGCAATTGCTAACATGATTCGGACAGACTTAAGCATAGATACGAGTGAGAAACTCTCATCATAGTCAACACCTTGAACTTTGTCAAAATCCTTTTTCGACAAGTCTAGCTTTGTAGATAGTAACACTACTATCATCGTCCGTCTTCCTCTTGAAGATCCATTTATTTTCTATGGCTTCCCGATCATCGGGCAAGTCAACCAAAGTCCATACTTTGTTCTCATACATGGATCCTATCCCAGATTTCATGGCCTCAAACCATTTCGCGGAATCTGGGCTCATCATCGCTTCCTCATAGTTGTCAAGTTCGTCATGGTCTAGTAACATGACTTCCAGAACAGGATTACCGTACCACTCTGGTGCGGATCTCACTCTGAAGTTACATGATCATTATCATTAGCTTCCTCACTAATTGGTGTAGTAGTCACAGGAACAGATTTCTGTGATGAACTACTTCCTAATAAGGGAGAAGGTACAATTACCTTATCAAGTTCTACTGTTCTCCCACTCACTTCTTTCGAGAGAAACTCCTTCTCTAGAAAGTTTCCTTCGAGAGAATTTAGCAACAAAAAGTCTTGCCTTCGGATCTGCGATAGAAGGTGTACCCAACAGTTTCCTTTGGGTAACCTATGAAGACGCACTTCCCTGACTTGGGTTTGATCTTATCAAGATGAAACCTTTTCACATAAGCATCGGAACTCCAAACTTTAAGAAACGACAGCTTAGGTTTCTTGCTAAACCATAGTTCATACGGTGTCATCTCAACGGATTTACATGGTGCCCTTTTTAATGTGAATGCAGCTATGTCCAATGCATAACCCCAAAACGATAGTGGTAAATCGGTAAGAGACATCATAGATTGCACTATATCCAATAAAGTACGGTTATGACGTTCCGACACACCATTACGCTGTGGTGTTCCAGGTGGCATGAGTTTGTGAAACTATTCCACATTGTTTTCATTGAAGACCAAACTCGTAACTCAAATATTTGTCTCCGCGATCAGATCGTAGAAACCTTATTTTCTTGTCATGATGATTTTCCACTTCACTCTGAATTTCTTTGAACTTTTCAAATGTTTCAGACTTATGTTTCATCAAGTTTATATACCCATATCTGCTCAAATCATCTGTGAAGGTCAAAAAATAATGATACCCGCCGTGAGCCTTAACACTCATCGGATCGCATACATCAGTATGTATTATTTCCAATAAGTCTGTTGCTCGCTCCATTGTTCCGGAGAATGGAGTCTTAGTCATCTTGCCCATGAGGCATGGTTTGCAAGCATCAAGTGATTCATAATCAAGTGATTCCAAAAACCAATCAGCATGGAGTTTCTTCATGCGCTTTACACCAATATGACCTAAACGGCAGTGCCACAAATAAGTTGCACTATCATTATTAACTTTGCATCTTTTGGTTTACATATTAGGAATATGTGTATCACTACGATCGAGATCCAACGAACCACTTTCATTGGGTGTGTAACCATATAAGGTTTTATTCATGTAAACAGAACAACAATTTATTCTTTTACTTAAATGAATAACCGTATTGCAATAAACATGATCAAATCATATTCATGCTCAACGCAAACACCAAATAACACTTATTTAGGTTCAACACTAATCCTGAAAGTATAGGGAGTGTGAGATGATGATCATATCAATCTTGGAACCCACTTCCAACACACATCGTCACTTCACCCTCAACTAGTCTCTGTTCATTCTGCAACTCCCGTTTCGAGTTACTACTCTTAGCAACTGAACCAGTATCAAATACCGAGGGGTTACTACGAACACTAGTAAAATACACATCAATAATCTGTATATCAAATATACCTTTGTTCACTTTGCCATCCTTCTTATCCGCCAAATACTTGGGGTAGTTCCGCTTCCAGTGACCAGTTCCATTGCAGCAGAAGCATTTAGTCTCATGCTTAGGTCCAGACTTGGGATTCTTCACTTGAGCAGCAACTTGCTTGCCGTTCTTCTTGAAGTTCCCCTCCTTCCCTTTGCCCCTTTTCTTGAAACTAGTGGTCTTGTCAACCATCAACACTTGATGTTTTTCTTGATTTCTACCTTCACCGATTTTAGCATCGCGAAGAGCTTGGGAATTGTTTTCATCATCCCTTGCATATTATAGTTCATCACGAAGTTCTACTAACTTGGTGATGGTGACTAGAGAATTCTGTCAATCACTATCTTATCTGGAAGATTAACTCCCACTTGATTCAACCGATTGTAGTACCCAGACAATCTGAGCACATGCTCACTGGTTGAGCTATTCTCCTCCATCTTTTAGCTATAGAACTTGTTGGAGACATCATATCTCTCAACTCGGGTATTTACTTGAAATATTAACTTCAACTCCTGGAACATCTCATATGGTCCATGACGTTCAAAACGTCTTTGAAGTCCCGATTCTAAGCCGTTAAGCATGGTGCACTAAACTATTAAGTAGTCATCATATTGAGCTAGCCAACCGTTCATAACGTCTACATCTGATCTTGCAATAGGTATGTCACCTAGCGGTGCATCAAAGACATAATTCCTCTGTGCAGCAATGAGGATAGTCCTCAGATCACGGATCCGATCCGCATCATTGCTACTAACATCTTTCAACTCAGTTTTCTCTAGGAACATATCAAAAATAAAACAGGGAGCTAAACGCGAGCTATTGATCTACAACATAGATATGCTAATACTACCAGGACTAAGTTCATGATAAATTAAAGTTCAATTAATCATATTACTTAAGAACTCCCACTTAGATAGACATCCCTCTAATCCTCTAAGTGATCACGTGATCCAAATCAACTAAACCATGTCCGATCATCACGTCAGATGGAGTAGTTTCAATGGTGAACATCACTATGTTGATCATATCTACTATATGTTTCACGCTCGACCTTTCGGTCTCCGTCTTCTGAGGCCATATCTGTTATATGCTAGGCTCGTCAAGTTTAACCTGAGTATTCCGCGTGTGCAACTGTTTTGCATCCGTTGTATTTGAACGTAGAGCCTATCACACCCGATCATCACGTGGTGTCTCAGCACGAAGAACTTTCGCAACGGTGCATACTCAGGGAGAACACTTATACTTTGATAATTTAGTGAGGGATCATCTTATAATGCTACCGTCAATCAAAGCAACATAAGATGCATAAAAGATAAACATCACATGCAATCAATATAAGTGATATGATATGGCCATCATCATCTCGTGCTTGTGATCTCCATCTCTGAAGCAACGTCATGATCACCATCGTCACCGGCACGACACCTTGATCTCCATCTCCGAAGCAACGTCATGATCACCATCGTCACCGGCGCGACACCTTGATCTCCATCGTAGCATCATTGTCGTGTCGCCAATATTATGCTACTACGACTATCGCTACCGCTTAGTGATAAAGTAAAGCATTACAGGGCGATTGCATTGCATACAATAAAGCGACCACCATATGGCTCCTGCCAGTTGTCGATAACTCGGTTACAAAACATGATCATCTCATACAATAAAATTTGGCATCATGTCTTGACCATATCACATCACAACATGCCCTACGAAAACAAGTTAGACGTCCTCTATTTTATTGTTGCTATTTTTACGTGGCTGCTACGGGCTTAGCAAGAACCGTTCTTCCCTACGCATCAAAACCACAACGATAGTTTGTCAAGTTGGTGCTGTTTTAAACTTCGCAAGGACCGGGCGTAGCCACACTCGGTTCAACTAAAGTTGGAGAAACTGACACCCGCCAGCCACCTGTGTGCAAAGTACGTCGGTAGAACCAGTCTCGCGTAAGCGTACGCGTAATGTCGGTCCGGGCCGCTTCATCCAACAATACCGCCGAACCAAAGTATGACATGCTGGTAAGCAGTATGACTTATATCACCCACAACTCACTTGTGTTCTACTCGTGCATATAACATCAACGCATAAAACCAGGCTCGGATGCCACTGCCGAGGAACGTAGTAATTTCAAAAAATTTCCTACGCACACGTAAGATCATGGTGATACATAGCAACAAGAGGGGAGAGTGTTGTCCACGTACCCTCGTAGACTGAAAGCGGAAGCATTATAACAACGCGGTTGATGTAGTCGTACATCTTCACAGCCCGACCGATCAAGCACCGAAACTACGGCACCTCCAAGTTCTAGCACACGTTCAGCTCGATGACGATCGCCGGACTCCGATCCAGCAAAGTGTCGGGGATGAGTTCCGTCAGCATGACGCCGTGGTGACGATCTTGATGTTGTACCATCGCAGGGCTTCGCCTAAGCACTACTACAATATTATCGAGGATTATGGTGGAGGGGGAACCGCACACGGCTAAGAGATCCAAGGGATCAATTGTTGTGTCTTTGGGGTGCCCTCTGCCCCCGTATATAAAGGAGCAAGGGAGGAGGAGGCCGGCCCTAGGAGGGGGCGCGCCAAGTGTGGAGTCCTACTAGGACTCCCTAGTCCTAGTAGGATTCCACCTCCCATATGGAATAGGAAAAGAGGAAGTGAAAAGGAGAAGGAAGGAAGGGGGCGCCCCCCTTCCCTAGTCCAATTCGGACTAGACCAAGGGGAGGGGTGCGGCCACCCTTGAGGCCCTTTCCCTTCTTTTCCGTATGGCCCAATAAGGCCCGCTACGTATTCCCGTAACTCTTCGGTACTCTGAAAAATACCCGAACCACTCAGAACATTTTTGATGTTCGAATATAGTCATCCAATATATCGACCTTTACGTCTCGACCATTTCGAGACTCCTCGTCATGTCCCCGATCTCATCCGGGACTCCGAACTCCTTCGGTACATCGAACTCGTAAACTCATAATATAACTGTCATCGAAACCTTAAGCATGAGGACCCTACGGGTTCGAGAACAATGTAGACATGACCGAGACACGTCTCCGGTCAATAACCAATAGCGGAACCTAGATGCTCATATTGGCTCCTACATATTCTACGAAGATCTTTATCGGTCAGACCGCATAACAACGTATGTTGTTCCCTTTGTCATCGGTATGTTACTTGCCCGAGATTCGATTGTCGGTATCTCAATACCTAGTTCAATCTCATTACCGGCAAGTCTCTTCACTTGTTCCGTAATACATCATCTCACAACTAACTCATTAGTTGAAATGCTTGCAAGGCTTATGTGATGTGCGTTACCGAGAGGGCCCAGAGATACCTCTCCGACAATTGGAGTGACAAATCCTAATCTCGAAATACGCTAACCCAACATGTACCTTGGGAGACACCTGTAGAGATCCTTTATAATCACCCAGTTATGTTGTGACGTTTGGTAGCACACAAAGTGTTCCTCCGGCAAACGGGAGTTGCATAATCTCATAGTCATAGGAACATGTATAAGTCATGAAGAAAGCAATACCAACATACTACACGATCGTGTGCTAAGCTAACGGAATGGGTCAAGTCAATCACATCATTCTCCTAATGATGTGATCCCGTTAATCAAATAACAACTCTTTTGTTCATGGCTAGGAAACATAACCATCTTCGATTAACGAGCTAGTCAAGTAGAGGCATACTAGTGACACTTTGTTTTGTCTATATATTCACACATGTATTATGTTTCCGGTTAATACAATTCTTGCATGAATAATAAACATTTATCATGATATAAGGAAATAAATAATAACTTTATTATTGCCTCTAGGGCATATTTCCTTCAGTTCCATTGTCACCCTCAACCGGATTCTCAACGTTTTCCATCGCAATGGTGGGTTTAGGAATTACAGCGAATTCCTCACTAGATGGAGTAGGTATCTCCTGATTTGATGAACTCGACATATCCTTCATCGGAAATATGTCCTCAAAGAAAGTTGCATCATTCGACTCCATAATCATACCAACATGCATGTCGGATACCTCAGATTTTATTATCAAAAATCTATAGCTGATGCTATGAAAAGCATAGCCCAGAAGAACACAATCCACGGTTTTTGATCCAAGCTTGCGCTTCTTGGGAATTGGTATATTGACTTTCGCCAAACAACCCCAAATACGTAGATAAGAGAGTTTCAACCTTTTCCTTTCCCATTCCTCAAATGGATTCATGGTATTATGCTTTGTGGGAACTCGGTTTAGGACATGACACGCAGTCATTAGTGCCTCCCCCCACGATTCCTTGGATAGACCCGAAGTGTCTAACATGGTGTTAACCATATCAGTTAGAGTTTGGTTCTTTCTTTCGGCTACCCCATTTGACTGGGGTGAGTAGGGAGGCGTCCTCTCATGGATTATACCATGTTCCACACAAAACATATCAAATTCATTGGAAAAATACTCTCCACCACGATCAGACCTAAGCCGTTTAATTTTTCAATCAAGTTGGTTCTCTGCCTCAGCTTTATAGTTTTTGAAGAAAGTTAAAGCCTCATCTTTTGATTTCAGAAGATACACATAACAATATATAGTGGAGTCATCAATCAACGTCATGAAGTATCTCTTTCCACCTTTTGTCAACACGTCATTCATCTCACAAAGATCAGAATGTATAAGCTCTAGTGGCGCCAAGTCTCTTGCGTCTGCAGTCTTATGGGACTTTGCGAGGTTGGTTAGCTTGCACACATACTTGTCAATTAGAGCCTTTGACAGTAGAGATTTTCGGAATTAAATTCATATTGGCTAGCCGCATCATGCACCAAAGTTAATGTGACAAAGTCGTGAATGCCAAATATCAGACTCATTGTTGTGGCAAACATTATTAATAACTTTAGTGCAAATATCTGACAAACACAGGCGGAACAAGCCTCCGCTCTCATAGCCTTTTCCAAAAAATTGTCCATACTTAAAAATTTGAACTTTATTGGATTCGAAAACCAACTTAAAACCATCTCGACATAAACGGGAACCGCTAAGGATATTTTTATTGATGGATGACACATGATGAACGTTCTTCAGACGCACGGTCTACCCTGAAGTAAACTTCAGATCGACCGTACCAACACCTCGAACGATGGAATGTGACCCGTTCCCCATCAGCACGGGTGAAGTCCCTGTTACCTGGTAAGAAGAAAACATGGAGGCATCAGCACAAACATGTACATTGGCACCGGTATCAATTAACCAATCAGGAGATTGGAATACTGAAAGGATGGTAGGAAAAATACCGTACCCTAATTCCTTCATATCAGTATCACCGATGAAAACATTAGCGGACTTGCCGCTCTTCTCATGTTCGCGCTCCACAAAGCGGTTAGGACACTTCGGAGCCCAGTGATTAGGATCACCGCAGACATGGCAAAGTCCCTTCCCCTTCTTATGAGAATTCTTCTTGAAGTTGGTAGAATGTGATGGCTTGTTCTTTGTATCAAACTTGCCTTTGCCCTGAATTTTGTTCATGTCACTACTAGATAAAGGGCTATAGATGGGATTGACACTAACGGCGCACAAGACAAGCGGTGCGCCATTAGTATATACTAATGGCGCACCACATACAGATACGCCATTAGAGTTGAAACTACTAATGGCGCACCTGGCCCAGGGTGCGCCATTAGTATGAAACAATTTTTTTTAACTAGTGCGCCTGTCCAAACATACTAATGGCGCATCCAGAAAAAGTGCGCCATTACTAGTTGTAACTAGTAATGGCGCACCTGTCGGAAAGTGCGCCACTAATGTTGTTTTTTTATTATATTTTTTATTCCTTTCTTTGCAAAACTACTAATGGCGCACTGTTCCATCGTGCGCCATTACTAGTTTAAACTAGTAATGGCGCACTATGGAACAGTGCACCATTAGTATGTTTTTTTTGCAAAATTACTAATGGCGCACCAACAGAAGGTGCGCCATTAGTAACCTGGATTACTAATGGCGCATTTGTTGTTGGTGCGCCATTAGTAAGTGGGCAGCAACAAGATATTTTGGACAGCCTCTCCTACCCACACTCACTTTCTCCCCACTTCATTCTCTCCACCTCCTCCTTGTCTCGGGTGCCTCCTCTTTTTCACCTCATTTCCACCATAGATTCATTCAAATTAAGTGGTTAAATTACCTTGTTTTGGTAGGTAAGTAAGGGGGGAAGCTATATTTATGTTGTTCTCCCTACAACAATGTGCACATGCACTTTTTATGGCCTAGCTAGATCTATGTATGTTCGTGCTGTTGCATATGTTTGTCGTGTTGCATATGTGTTTGTGTTTGGAGGTGTACCGGTATTTGAAATGCGATAGTTGCCAATATTTTGCCGGAATGTTGATTCATTTCCGTTTCGGCGATAATTTTGGCATTAAGCATTCTTTCTGGTCCTATTTTTAGGGAAAGTCATGCCAAATTTTTTCTTGGTTCTAAAATATCGTTTTGCTCTACCCCGCAGGCGACCATGGTCCGCACGATGACCGAAGGCATCGTGAATAGGCTTTTGAGGTCCGCGAAGGCCGAGATGCTTCAAAAGAACGAGACCGAGATGCTTTTGTGTCGAAGATGCAAGTTGATCGAAGAGCCTTATTGCGGACCCGGATTCCGGGCAGGTGCGGGACCACCTGCTCTTGCGTGGTTTCATGGATGGCTATCGGTGGCAAGGTGATGAAGATGACTACGAAGTCGTCCATGGCGGCCGGGCAAGAAATGAGGAAGGGCAGCAAGACAACCACCGCGGCTCGGGCGGGCGAGAAGACGGAGAATCCCGAGGAGATGATCACGACGGTGATGCTGTACACAGTCATCATGTAGAAGCTGCAGGACATGATGATGAGGAAGATGCCGGAGAAGACGACGGGCATGATCATGAAGATGATGATGCCGGCGGAGCAGTCGACGGTGGACTATCAATGGGCTGGGTGCAGGACCCTTATATTCAAGAGCTGCTTCTCAAGCAGACGGATAACGCAAGAGCTGCCGCCCGAGAGAAAGCCAAGATGGATCAACTTGAGTTAGACGTGGTTACTCCATTGTATGAAGGATGCAGGCCCGAGGATACCCGCCTGAAAGTAACGCTCATGGCTCTGGAGATGAAGGTAAAACACAAAATGACCGACGCATGCTTCGACGAGAACATGTCATTCTGGCACGAACGTCTTCCAAAGGGGAACAAGTGCCCGACCAGTTTGGAGGAGGCGAAGAAAATCGTGTGTCCTCTGGATTTACCGCACGTGAAATACCATGTGTGCATGAACAATTGCATCATTTATCGGGACGAGCACGCGGAGTCTACCATATGTCCGGTGTGCGGCGTCACTCGATACAAGAAGAGGAAGAAAGCTCCTCGAAAAGTGATGTGGTACTTTCCGATCACTCCTCGTCTGCAGCGGTATTTCGCGGATCCTAAGGTAGCAAAGCTCCTGCATTGGCACGCGGATAGGGAGGAGAAGAAGCGAGAAGATGACGCAAATGATCCGGATATAGATAAAAAAGACAAGATGCTGAGTCACCCTAAGGATGCGAGCCAGTGGCAAGCGTTGAACTTCGAATAACCAGAATTTGGGAAGGATCCAAGGAACATCGTGCTGGGCGCGAGCACCGATGGAGTCAATCCGTTTGGCAGCCAGAGAAGCACACATAGCACCTGGCCTATGTTTGTGTGGATGTACAACCTTCCCCCCTGGTTGTGCATGAAGAGGAAGTACATTCACATGAGTATGCTAATTGAAGGGCCGAAACAACCAGGGAACGACATCGGTCTGTATCTGGGGCTGCTGAAGGAGGAGCTAGACACGCTGTGGAAAACGCCAGCCAATACGTGGGACGCCGCAGAGAAAGAATATTTCCCTATGAGAGCCGCACTGCTCACGACGGTGCACGACTATCTCGGTTACGAATATCTCGCGGGGCAGGTAGTCCACGGATGTTCTGGATGCGTAAGGTGCATGGATGACACAACATATCGCAAGCTAGATAGAGATCCCGGGTCTTCGAAAACCGTGTTCATGGGACATCGAAGGTGGCTTCACGACGATGACCCGTGGAGGAAACGCAAGGATCTGTTCGATGGTGAAATCGAACCCCGAAAACGCCAGTGTACGAGGAGCGGCGAGGAAATAGACAAGCTATTGAAAAATTGGAAAGACTGCCCACTACCGGGAAAGAAGCAAAAGGCGCCAGAGCCGGGAAAGAAGCGAAAGGCGCCAGAGCCGCTGCTGAAGGTATGGAAAACGAGGTCTGTTTTCTGGGACTTGCCGTACTGGAAGATCCACCGTGTGCCTCACAGCCTTGATGTCATGCATATCACCAAGAACGTGTGCGAGAGTCTGCTTGGTACCCTGCTCAACATGCCAGAGAGGACCAAAGATGGGCCGAAAGCAAGCGCAGACTTGAAATCAATGGGCATCAGGCAGGAGCTTCATGCTATATACGATGATGATGATGATGATGATGATGATGAGGCGAAGCAGGACACAGAAAGTCGTCGCAAAGGCAAAAAGGCCAAGAAGACCGGAAATGACTACCCTCCCGCGTGCTTCACGCTAAGTCAGGAGGAGATCGAGCAGTTTTTCACCTGCCTCCTAGGAGTAAAACTTCCTTACCGTTACGTGGGGAAGATAAGCAGATACCTAGACCCAGCGAAGCAGAAGTTCAGCGGGATGAAGTCTCACGACTGTCACGTGCTGATGACGCAGATACTTCCAGTTGTAATCCGTGGGATCATGGACGCGCACGTCCCTGAAACGCTATTTGGCCTATGCAACTTTTTCGACGTCATCTCTCGGAAGTCGATTGGCGTGAGGCAACTCAGAAGGCTACAGGAAGAGATCGTGGTGATACTATGCGAGCTTGAGATGTACTTCCCGCCCGCATTCTTCGACGTTATGGTGAATCTGCTGGTCCATATAGTGGAGGATATCATCCAACTAGGGCCGATGTTCCTGCACAGCATGATGCCGTTCAAAAGGATGAATGGTGTCATCAAAGGATACGTTCGCAACATGTCACGTCCAGAGGGAAGCATAGCCAGGGGCTTTCTGACCGAAGAGTGCATCTCCTACTGCACGAATTATCTAGGCATCGAGAACCCCGTTGGTCTGCCCGTCAACAGGCACCTCGGCAGGCTCGCTGGATGGGGTCACCGTGAGGGTCGCCGCGAAATGCATGTCGACTTCGAGGGTCGACTCGCCGACTTTGAAAGAGCAAACCTAGTCGCGCTACAACACATAGACGTGGTCAATCCTTGGGTGGTAGAGCACAAAACCTTTATTAAGAAGACGTACAATGACCGAGGCCAACAGAGGACGGACGGAGATATACTCAAAGAGCACAACTCATGTTTCACGCGTTGGTTCAAGCAGAAGCTTCTGTCGTACCCTTTACATGAGGATTCTTCCGCGGAAGAACAACTCATATTCGCCTTGTCACAGGGCGCCGAGCACAACCTGATGACCTATGAGGCGTACGATATCAACGGCTACACATTCTACACCGAGGCCAGGGACATGAAGAGCGATGGTTATCAGAACTCCGGGGTAACGATGGAATCCTACACCGGTAACGACAAGGACAGATACTACGGAAGGATCGAGGAGATCTGGGAGCTGAGCTACGCTGGAGAGAAGGTCCCGATGTTCCGTGTCAGATGGGCCAAGAGCGTCCTAAAAGAAGACCGGTATTTCACCACCATGGTTATACCCGAAGCCAAATCCAAGACAGCGGGCGCAAACGTCGCCGCGAAAAATGAGCCATGGGTACTGGCTTCCCAACTGGACCAATGCTTCTTCATTACCGACCCGTCAAAGACCAGTCGTGTTGTCGCGAGGAGAGGCAAAAGGAAGATCATCGGAATGGATGGAGTAGCCAATGAGCAAGACTTCGACAAGTACGGCGACCCGAGGATTGAACATGACGACGATGATGAAGTAGCAGCATACACCACAAGAAGAAGCAGGATCACCCTACCTAAAGGATGTCCGTTCCACAGAAGAACTCCATTTGCGAAAAAGAAGGGCAAGAAGATTGTGAACAGATAGCTAGCTAAGATCGATTGTATTTAAATCGTAGCCTTCATTTCTCGATTGTATTTCATGGGCACTTTTTGAACTATCATGAATATTTTTAAATTTCATGGACACTCGATCTCGATCCCCCTCCATCTCGATCGCTATCCCACCTCGCCAGATCCGCTCCCCCTCGCCGCCGAGCACCCTCCGGTCCACCGGCCGCCGCCGCCGACCCCCCGCACCCTCGATTCCCCTACTCAACCGCCGCCGCCGCCCCCCCGCACCCCTCCCCTACTCAACCGCCGCCGCCGACCCCCCGCACCCTCCCCCGCTCCACCGGCATTACTGTTTGATGATATTTTTTAAAAAATTATTACGGTCTTATAAAAAAATTACTGTTATGATTTAAACAAGTTTGAACATATTTAAACACAAATAAGTATCAAACAACATTTTAAATGCATAAAAAAAATTGTGGAGCCTAGGAATCAAACCCAGGACCTCCTGGTGTGAGAACTAGCTGCTGACCAGTCAAGCTAGTAGAGGGGACTTGTTGTGGATCAGGTCAGGTGGAAGATAACCTGTTGGCTCGAGCAGAAATCAAAAAAAAATACTAATGGCGCACCAGGGTGAGGTGCGCCATTAGTATGGATGTACCCTCGGTGCGCCATTAGTATTGTGCCGCCCCCATCCATATTCCATCCCCGGTCCAAACCTATCCCCTCTCTCTCCCTCGCCCTCGCCCTCGATCCCCTTCCCCTCTCCTCTCCCGACGCCGCTGCCCCGCCGCCTCGACGCCGCACCGACGCCGCCTCGACGCCGCCCCGACGCCGCCTCGACGCCGCCCTGACGCCGCTGCCCCACCGCCTCGACGCCGCGCACTCGCGCCCCACTACGCCGCCGCCGCGGCGCACCTCGCCGAGCAGGGCGTCGACGTGGCGCTGGCCAAGGTGGACGCCACCGAGGAGCACGACCTGGCGTAGGCGCACGGCGTGCAGGGCTACCCCACCCTCCTCTTCTTCATCGACGGCGTGCCCAGGGACTACTCCGGCGAGAGGACCAAGTGAGCAATTTCTGCAGATCCCCAAATCCCTCCCTGTTCCCGCTCCGTAGCTGCTCGCCTTCCTCGACCACCTCCAGGTATGCAATGCGCCTTCTCCAGTGGCGCCTCTTCCTTCTCTGTAGATATTTTGTTAGTGAAATATCACTCCACCTCACGGCCGCCTCTTCGTCCGTTGTGCCCATGCTCATCACCTTCTTCCTGGCCGTGAACGCCATCCACGGAAGGGTGGCGGCGATCGACCCGCCTCCCCTACGCGGTGTGGCCGTCCTGGAACAGCTCGTCGTCACTGCAGTGGCCATTGCCGCCGCCATGTCTCTCTTCATGTAGTACGGAGGCTGCATGCATACGTACGCCTGCCAATAAGCCCACACTACTCGCTGTTGCTATATACGTACTCCTTAATATACACCTACATCTACGTACTACCGTGTCCATCCTATAGCCACTGTTTTCCCCAAACAAAAGAGTATGCTGAACTGTAATTTCATTGAAATTACATGCAGCTCTCCTGGTTAATTTTCTAGGGAGCTCAATCACACGCACTATGATATAAGCTTGGCACCGTAGTATTGTTTTTTTGAGGCGTCACCTTTTATTTTCATTAAATTCACCAGGGCAAGGTTTATAGATTCAAAATCGATATTCCTTATACCTTGTTATTTCCGGTGCCCTCTGTTATCTCGGTAATTATGTTGTTTTGCGCGGCTGCTACGTTTTGGCTTTTAGTTGTTCGTTATGAAAATGTTTAGATGGCTTTTGCAGCTACACTAATGCAGTGATGCTTTCTATTCCAATGCAAAATAAATAATGATGCCCCATGTTAAAGAAAATAAGACCCAACGGCCTTGTCCCTACACTTTTTATTTTTGGTTTGGGATGTGAAATGATAGGTGGTTCCACACCCAAGCTCGTTAGTTCTAGGTTTTTTCGTTTCATCTATATGCTTCGGAGGCGTCCATCGTGGACCAAACAATGAATTAAAACATGTTTGAAATTCGTCTGAATATGAAAAAAAACACAGGCCTAAGAAGAACAATGGATCAAAAAGATATATTTGTTAATATTTCAAGAAATTTGGTGTACATTTGAGATATTGAGCCGGCACATCTTACGATTGACGAAGTCGTCATAGACGTCTCCGTAGTCGACGGAACGTTTTTCCTCTCACTGAAAGCACATCCCCAAAAGGTCCGAAATAAATTCAGAAAAACGCGACCAGTATTGTCTAAGTGTAGGACTTCAACCGTAATGGGTTGGTTTCACCATAAAAGTTTTTTTACTCGACCAGGCAAATTTTAGCATGGTCCCTCTTACCTCTCTTTTTCAGATGAGTGGTAAAAGTGCATAATTGATCCGAGCCACTGATTTTTGTTACAATGCTGCTTGCTGAATGGAGTGATATTTCACTAACAAAATATCTACAGAGTGCACTATACAACAGAATGAACTTACTCATTATGTCAGATTTTGTAAACCTTTTAATTGAATTGTTTCTCATACTTGCTGCAGAGAGGTGAGGCTAAACTTCTAACGGAAGATTGGGAAGGTGCGGTTGAGGATCTGAAAGAGGCTGCCCAGAAATCCCCACAGGTGAATTTTATGCAATTTTGCTTTGTTCTCCTGAGTATAGTATATCACAGCTCTCCTAAGTATATCTTTTTTTTTCTTTTGTTCCAACTGAAGGAGCCTAAGCTCCCAGTCTGTCAGAGCATGCTAATTTGAATTTCCTTTTAAAACCTGCATCTTGCTGTATTTGATTTACTCTCTGATGATGTGCTTCTGTTGGCTTGCATCTTGTTATTCCCATTTCCATTAGGCTGAATACAGTTATGTTCTGAAGAAATAGGTTTGTTATGCTCAGTGAGTACCCTACATATATAGTTTCCCGGTGGACAAATCATGTGTTTTAACTGCTTGGACGGATGACGTACACAGCAATAGATCCTGCATTAGCTAGACTTTGGTATAATACGGGGTGCAACTTGTGGTTAAAAGTTAACTCTCTGGCTGAGGTTACACGCACAGTAGGAACTCTGTTGTCATGCTCTGTTTCCTGTCCCTGTCCCCTTTATTATCTTTGAAATTCCAAAATAAGGATCACGCATCTCCAGTGGATAGTTTTACTTGCAAGCTTGGTTTATGGCTCGTGTGAACAAATGAAAGTGTAGATTTATTTTCACTAACTTACCTCACTAACTAATGGTGGCTGCCTAATGATGACAGACTAAGTTTCTGATTTATTTTCTTGTAAAAGTGTAGATTCATTGGTAGCAATTGTTTTCAGTGTCTCATGTTGCAGATTGTCTACTTTTCAGTATCTGATGCAGTATTGCTTGTAGTGGTTTGTCCAAAATGTTGAGTGATACTGCTTGGAGATGCATATATTGTTTCATCTCTTCACATGCCAATGTATTTTCCATGTTGTGATGGAGGCCTTTTTTGCCTTGTCCACCCGAGAGGCCCTTGAGTTTGCTGGAATGTCAATTAACTTCTGTTCCGGCAAATTCAGGTACTCCATATGTCCTATTTTCAGAAAGGTCATGCTGAAATTTTCCGTGAATTATAGCATGACTTTGCTAAAAATAGGACATGTGGGGTACTTGTGACTAATGCATGGGCCGGGGTATCTTGGTAGTTAATTAAGTAGGATCAAGTGCCCCTTTATTCTAGCTGCATTAAACCATAGGCGGCAATAGAGCCATGTGATTAGGCCCAACTTAGAATTCTCCTTCCCAGCTTAGCTTTTAGGATGCCTCGGTGTCGACAAACCATTAATTATACAACCTTGGCTTTTAGGGTGCCTCGGTGTCGATGAAAACCGAAATGATGAAAGCTTAGGCTTTTAGGGTGCCTCGGCGTTGAAGAACCCTCAATGATAAAAGCTTAGCTTTTAGGATGCCTCGGTGTCGACAAACCCTAAATGATGAGACCATGATCTTGTTCCTTGACAATAACCAACTTTTTTACCAAACTTTGTTCCTATTTAGAGAGAAACATGGCCAACAACGATGAGGCCGGGGGTTCAGGCGGCAAGGCATTCTGGGAGCTGTCCCAGGAGATGGAGGAACAACCTCACTTGTATGAGGACGCCGCCTTCCCCACTGATCCTGAGACCACTGATGGTGCCGCCGAGGATGACCCCACTGATGCCACCACTGATGGTGCCGCCGAGGATGCCACCACTGATGATGGCGGCGCACGCACAGATGGCAGCCAACCGAAGAGGCAACGGAAGGACCGGCGCCCGACCATGCTCCGCACCCTCAAGGAGGAAGTTACTGAAGTGGACTCCGACGGGAATCCAACGGCGCCCAAACGAATAGTCAAGGGGTACTCGCTTCAGCTCGGGTGCATTCTCCGGAGCACCGTCTCGATCAACACCGAGAACCTGAGGCATCCTGACCGAGGGAATTTGCGCAATCTCCTCTTCACGAAGCTGCACGAACGATACAAGTTCCCCGCTGAATTTGAAAACACAAGCCTCAAAGGGAATAAAGTGAACAATGCTGCCCTCACGAAGATGAGCAAGGCCCTGTCTACTTGGAAAAGCAATGTGAAGAGAATGATCGAGAAAGGTGAGAGTTATGAGAAAATCAAGGAGAAAAATCCTTAGCACCGCAAACTCCGAATCAAGTCGGTGGGGGAAAGAAATGCGGGAGCTGAACTTAGGGGAACACACACTCGTTCCCGGCGGTTACAGAGTGGCGGAGCCTATATGGGACAAGGAGGAGGCGGACCGTGCCGAGCAAGGCCTACCGCCCCTCTTTGATAAATACGGTGACAAGCAGACCAGGAACTATGTCAGGGCCCGGTACAAGAAGGACCCGAAAACAAAGGAGCTTACCACGGATCTGAAGACCAGGGCGCTTGAGCTTGTTCTGGTAAGGAATACACCCCCGCGTAATTAGCTCCATATGGCTGCATTCTAATTAATGAAGCCAAATTTCTAAATGGTTCACATTCCTTCCGCAGGCGACTGAAAGCAGTAGCACGGGGTCGACTAAGAGCCACCCTTGGGACACCACTCTAAATAGGGCGTTGAATGTAATGAAGAACAAGGATAAGCTTAGTAAGCCGACGTCAGCTGGTCGTGTGGCCGGCAAAGGCTTGTCGACAAAATGGGGGTCATACTATAACACTGGTGGGCGAAAGGAGAAAAAGACCGGCTCAGAAAGCCAGGCGCGCGAGGTTCAAGAACTCAAGGCACAGGTGGCGCGGATTCCGGAGATTGTCCAAGCGCAAGTGCAACAACAACTCGGAGCGATGATCACCGCCATTGTGCCTACCTTGATCCAGGGGTTGCGTGCGTGGATTGCGGGCGGCCAACAGGGGCCGCCCCCGATTCCTAGCTTCACGGCCAGCAACTCGCAGAACGCGATGGCGGGGCCATTGGTGTCTCCGGCGGAGGCGGCATTGGTGTCTCCGACGCCGGCACGACAGCTTAATGCACCCGGGTGTACGCCGGCCGGCACCTCTGCAGCAAGCGGCCCCTCCGTCAACTACAGGCCCGCCGTTGGCGGTGCCTCGACATTAGCCGAGCTCGACGCCATCATCACGGTAACTAATTAAGCCTCTCTCGGCCGAGGACTTCATCTCCTTGCCTTTGACTGGGCATCCCTGACGCCCTACATGTTTTCGCAGGGCGCCGCCGACGTTCTGTGCACTCTCCTACACTTCGTGAACAACGAGTTAGTCGATGTCGCCAAGGGAAAAATCGTTCAACCGGGCAACCCCTTGTTCCACGGTACCCATATGCCACCCAACTTGTTTAGGGTTCAACTGGTTCGGGTGCTGCCAGGCTGCGACGAGTTGTTACCTCCGATTCGATCCGTCGGGGCCAACGATGATGACGTGATGACCCTCAGCGCCTGCCTGAGTTGGCCCCTGCTTTGGCCGAAGAGCCAAATTCGTTTGGGGGCGGGGGACACCACCCCAAAGACAACACCGCCAGTCATGCCGGCGCCAAGTCGGCCCCATGGCAAGACCGCCGCAACCGTGCCAGACATCCCTATGCCACTGGATCCAAACATGCATATGGAACAGGATCATAACGACGACGACGACGATACATTTGGCAACGTCGATCAGTACTTTGCCGATCATGGGTACGATGGCGACTTCATGGGGCCTCCTTCTCAAGAACCCAACCCAACAAAAGACGTGCGCGATCTAGCTAGTACCGCGGAGAAGCCAAGTTGCAACAGGCGTCGTCTGCCGTTCAGCTCTCAGGAGACGCCTCCAGCTGCCGACTTCACCGAGCATCAGATAGGCGAGGTGCGAAATATTCTCAGCCCCAACACACTCAAGAAGGCGGTCTGTGTGCAGAACTCGGTCCCATTACAGGAGAAGAAGAAGGCATGCAAAAGAAAGACTAACAAGGGTCCGGGCCAGCTGGCACCGAGTACGATCCGTGCTCATGACGGGCCACCTTCACCTGAGGATTTAATGAGGAGGGTGCATGTGGCGGGTAGGCCGATGCTTCCGATAAATATGCTCGATGTTGCAGCCGGTGCTATGCGGAGTCTGCATGACAGTGTTCTTTCTTTGGAGAAGCGGCGTCTCAGAGAGAAGGATGTGGCATACCCGGTTTTCGCGTCCAAGGTGCCAGAGCGCAAGGGTTTTGTGGATAACCCCATCGGGGGTACGATCGTCCTGCGGTTTGATGACATCCACGCTATGTTGAACCTGCATCCGCTGCACTACACCTTCGTTCGGCTATTTTCGCTAAGTATGGAGATGCGGATCATTCGCGACAAGACCCCGGACATCGTGATAGTCGACCCCTTCTACATGCGTGCCAAGATCTTGGGCAGCGCTGGGGACCGGCAAGTCGCGAGTTCTTACCTCGAAGGCGTCATTCTGGCAAACCCAGATAAGGATAACTTCCTCGTGCCTTACTTTCCCAAGTAAGTCCTCCCCTCAACCGCCCCGTAACATACGAATTCTTAGATTTCGATCATTTTTCTTTTAACATTCTGTGTTTTCTGCAGTGACACACATTGCACGCTCATCCTCCCAAGCCCCAAATATTCCATGGCCACGTATTTCGACCCGGACCGTCAGTCGAACGTAGACTACACAAATGTCAAGAAGGTTCTTGATGATGTTCTCCCCGGCTACGCCAAATCTGGAGGCACCTTCACCAGGTCTATTCGTAAGTACGGCAAGCACGTGTTCTCCCACAATACGACGTTCTGCTGCGTCAAGCAGCCGCCTGGCGGTCAGAAGGGTGCCTACTACGCCATCCATCACATGCGGGCGATCGTACGGTACCATCATCAACTTCTGCTACCCAGTAAACTCAAAGATTGGGCCGCGAGCGTGTCGGCAATCCAGGACGCGGACATCAGACAAGAATTCTTTCGCATCTAGTCGGAGTTTGCGGAAATCATCCATCAAGATGTCCTTCGTACCTCGGGGCAGTTCTACCTCAGAAATCAACCGTCCAACAGTGACATCGACACAATACTACAAATGCAGGCTGACAACGCCCGTAATTTCATGACTCCCATGATAGACGGCGGCTTCATCCACGTTCCAGTCCCTTGAGTCGAGTCGAAATCAGTGATGCTGTGTTTAGTTCTGAAACATCGATTGGCTCATGTTGTAATTAAACTTTAATGAACATGTAGTATGTCTCTTTGGTTTCGAGAGTCGTTCAACTTAGATGTAATCGATGCTATTAATGTCTTGATTTTCTCTTCCGATCGTTCTGTTGCATACTTATATATTGCTTATGTATTGTCTGTGAATTGGTACTAACGTTTCGTTTGGCTAGTGCATAGCGATGCCGTCGTATGTTGTGTACAAGGGTAAGGTTCCCGGAGTCTACGACGACTGGGAGGAGTGTCGGAGACAGGTTCACCGATTCAGCGGTAACAGTTACAAAGGGTACACCACTAGGGCCGAGGACGAATCTAGATAGGCCCGCTATCTAGCGGGAGAGGGGAGGGAGCGTTGGAGGAACCGGATGAAGACGAGTTTCATCGTGATGATGCTCATCGTGATGACCGCAGCTCTCTTCTATGTGATGGTAGTTTAGATGATCGATATCGACTTGTAATGTGAAGAGAAACTCGCTACTCGCGGTCTCGAGACTTGTAATATAATGTTCTATCTTTGTTCGGTGTTTTCAATTCGGAGACTAATATGATGAATTGTATTCGGAGACTAATATGATGAATTGTATTCAGAGACTAATCTTCTATTGTATTCGATGAATCTGTTGTTGATGTGTGTTGTCTATATTTTGTCCAATTATACATTTGTAACCTGTGCAAAAAACAAAAAATTAAAAAATTAAAAAAAACCTAATATTCATACTAATGGCGCATCACATCACAGTGCGCCATTAGTATGCCAGAGGATACTAATGACGCATCATTAAGCAGTGCGCCATTAGTATGCCGAAGTTACTAATGGCGCATCTTGTTGTCGTGCGCCATTAGTATGCCAAGGCACCTGGGTATACATGGCCCCTGGGAGGCATACTAATGGCGCACTGTTGTATATACTAATGGCGCATCTGAGGTGCGCCATTAGTATACCAGATACCAATGGCGCACCAGTGGTGTGCCATTAGTAAAATATACTAATGGCGTGGTACTAATGGCGCACCACTAATGCGCCATTAATGGTCAAATTAGGTGCGCCATTAGTAGCCCTTTTTCTAGTAGTGTGTTGTTTTTGAACTTGTTGGGCTGGAAGTTCTTCTTCTGTACCATGTGGGCACTAGAACCTCCCTCAGCAACTTGAGTATGTGTGTCTTTTTCTCTCGCCTTCTCTTCAACATCAAGAGTACCAATGAGATCCGCAACGGAAAACTCCTGTCTCTTGTGTTTTAGGGAAGTAGCAAAATTGTTCCACGAAGGTGGAAGCTTGGCAATGATGCCCCCGGCAACAAATTTGTCCGGCAACACACGCTTGAAGTACTCAAGTTCTTTTGCGAGCGACTGTATCTCATGAGCCTGCTGTACAATAGGGCGCTCATCAGTCATCTTGTAGTCATAGAATTGCTCCATGACGTACAACTCGCCGCCGGCGTCCGAGGCACCAAACTTGGCCTCGAGCGCAGCCCACATGTCCTTGCCGTTGTCAAACGACATATACGAATCCACAATGGAGTCATCAAGAACACTCAGAAGACCGCCTTTAAAGGGGGTATTGATCTTCTCAAAAGCTTCCAGCTGTGCTGGATTAAGATCGCCCTCAGGCTTGCCCTTGGTGGCGTCATAGCAGCCCATGATCTGAAACCAATAGACTGCTCTCGTGCGCCACCTCTTATATTGCGCCCCCTTAAAGGCAGGCGGCTTCAGATGTGCAGCAAAACCACTCAGAGTAAATTGCCTATAATCAGGTTTTTGGATTGTAGGAAATATGAGCAAATTACTACGAGATTTAATCTGAATAAGTAGGAAATAGACCATGACAGCATTGGCAGAGATTAAACTAATCATGCGAACTAGCATAGTAGATGAACAGATCACATCTAGGGAACATACTAGAAACATGAATTCTACCACGATCTCGAACAAGAAGGATAGAATCACATACGGTGCAGCCGGCGCAGCACCGCCGGCGTTGACGTTGTCGCCCATGTCGTCGAGGATGAGGTTGCCGAGGGCGGGGAAGAAGTCGTCGTTCGTGAAGTCGTCGCTGCCAGCAGTCGCGCGAGTGCGCTCCCCAAAAACCTGATCGCCCCTCTCCCGTACAGGATCACGAGAGGCAGGGTTCCAGAGGCCTGCTGTGCCTTCTCCCGGTGCACGCCGAAAGGAGGGATGGAGAAGACTTGCTTGGCAGCACAATGATTTGGAACGGTGGTGAGAAACCATACGAAGCGGCGGCGGCTAGGGTAGACGTCTGCCTGACTATATAGTGCGGGCCAGGTAAGTCATGGGAGTAAACCCCATGTCCGAGTCGTCACGATCCAAAAGAATCGGAAACGGTTCAGTAATTAACACGTCCATTAATTATTAATTAATGACTCATTAATTTTTCCCGAGCATCAAAAATATAGACAACATGCATAGCTCTGTGCTCGGCTCGACTCAATCCCGCAACCCGCGGCGCGTCGTGACGAGGCGTGGCGTGGCGAGGCGAGCGAGGAGGAGGAGCATGCGTGTAGGTCTCCTCTTCTCATGCTCATACAAGTGGTAGAAGAGCTCCCCTTATAAAGAGGTGCAACTCTCTCTCAACTTATGAGGTGGGGCTAAACTTTATCCTCACTCACTCCGCTCACATGTGTGCATGAATGAGCCTAGAGAATTTCAGAATTTTAGTTGGGCTTTGGGCCAAAGGCCTACTAGCAAAATTCCAACATTACCTACCTTTGAATGGGTTTCATTCGATGACAGTGACAGTGCCTCCTTGTGTTTTTCTGAATGTACTTAAAACCATAAAAACAGTCTCATGGTTTGGTGAGATTGGTGAATAGTAATTTGCCTGCTGCTGAACCATCAGTTAGAAGTAAAGAACCTGCAAGGTTACACATAAGTCCAGTTAGTGATGCTCAATCCTCCCTAGCTAGTTCATGTTCAATCCTCATGTGTATGAGAGTCTGCTTGTGTTTTTGTGACAGTGAGCTAGAGAGGAATGATGCTTGAACTGTACAACAACAACCAAATAAACGGGATCAGGTTTGAGAATTACTGCAGGGACCCAGTCAAGAAGGTTTTCGAGACAGACCCGGTCACGACGGAGTTCATGAGACTGCTGGTAATTTTAGTTTTTGATCAATTCGACTGCATGTTTAGTCATATTTGTAAACGATCCTTGTTCCTTTTGCGGAGAGAGCAGCATAGGATTGCGGCCGAAAGCGACTAGCCGTGTGAGGCGTTGGCGATGCGCAAGTGGGACACCCAATTCAACCGGGAGTTGAACGTATTGAAACGACTCCCGGTGGAAACTTGACCATCGTATGGACGCGTGCACGGTGTCGGAGACGGTGCCACGTGCAAGAAGTACTACCGGGAGACCATAGAGGAGAGAAACGAAAGACGGAGGTTAACTAAAGAAAACATTGACAAGAAGGTTGAGATTGCGGTTGGGAAGAAATCAGCTAAGACAGTCGCAACAGCGGTAGCTGCCACAAAACAGGCGATTATAGATTTGTCTGGTGGCTTGCTTCCAGCCGTTGTCAGTTGGAGCAGGCAAAATCCAAATTAAAATGCAGCGGACTTTCCCCTTGCCAACTTCTTCGGGGGCAGCTCGACTAGCATTGCACCAACACCAGCACCTGCTCCTGCACCGGCTCCCGTACATGCTTAGCCCGTCCTCCATTTCGGACGTCCTCGGCGGTGCTTCATCTTTGGCTGAGCTCGACGCCCTGACGGTACCTGTCACACCGGCCCTATTCAATAAATGTATAATCTCCCGTTTCCGTTGCCTTTCGGATGTCTCACGTCGCAGACATGTCTTTGCAGGCTGACGTAATCTCGTGCACCATATTGTACACCATCAGCGATCGGAAGGTGGACGTGGGCAAGGCAGTGATAATGAAGCCGAAGGAACCATTGTTCCACAGCCGGCCGATCCCCACTGACATCTTCAAGGTTTTCGTGTCTAGTGTCAAACCAGGCCACGAGAATTTGGCTCCTCTGGTACTAGGGAGGATGACGATGAGACCCCGCGGTGGCTTGGCGATTGCAAGGGGTGGATCCTGTTGTGGCCAAAGAGTGTGCTTCGTCTGGAGGTGGCCGGGAGCACACCCACGACCACGCAGCCTCAGCAAGGTATGAACATCAACACCCCACCTACCTGATTAGCGTCGCCTGTCGGGTTGGGTGATAGTGGACGGGGTGAGGAAGAGGCTCCATTAGTTGCTGATGATGTCACCATAGATGAGGATGAGGATGACGATGACCCTCTAAAGTATCTCAATACTGGCGTCTATGATGACAAAGTATTGATGGCTCAGTAGTATGAGTACTTAAGGTTTTAGTGTCATGAGTCGGTGCTTGAATTGCCATCTCCGGAGGCTAAAAGTATTATAGACGACCTTCCGGTGGCAAAGAAGCATAGGAAGTGACTGAGGAAAGGCAACAAAGCTGCTTCAATAATTCAGCCACCTCAGCAACCTCGGGTTCAAGACCGTATACCTATCCCCGGTGCGGCAAAATGGCATATCCACGATGAACCAATCCTACCTAAGGCAGCAGTAGAGGCCTTATACGACGATCTAAGGAGACTGCATGAGGATTTGCTGCGGAGAGAGAAAAGCCTCGTCGCCTCGGAAAATCCAGGATCGCACTCTACGTGGTTAACGTGCCGCGACAAAGGTTGTACATCGACACATTCCCCGCGGAGAAGTTCTTCCTTTGATTCGATTACATCTTCGGCATGTTTCACTAGAAGAAGCTGGATTTTACATTTGTCCTCCTTTTTGCCTTGTACATGAACGACGTCATCGGGATTGAGAAGATACCATATATCCGTGTCGCTGACCCATACTTCATGCACGAGGGCTTCTTGGCAGTCTGCCCAGAGCACCATTGTCGGTGTCAAAACCGGCGGTTCTCGGGTAGGGGGTCCCGAACTGTGCATCAAGGTCGGATGGTAACAGGAGACAAGGGACACTTTATTTTACCCAGGTTCGGGCCCTCTCGATGGAGGTAAAACCCTACTCCTGCTAGATTAATATTGATGATATGGGTAGTACAAGAGTAGATCTACCACGAGATCAAGGAGGCTAAACCCTAGAAGCTAGCCTATGGTATGATTGTGTATGATGATGGTTGTCCTACGGACTACAACCCTCCGATTTATATAGACACCGGATAGGGTTAGGGTTACACAGAGTCGGTTACAATGGTAGGAGATCTTGAATATCCGCACGCCTAGCTTGCCTTCCACGCCAAGGAAAGATCCTTCCGGACACGGGACGAAGTCTTCAATCTTGTATCTTCATAGTCCTGGAGTCCGGCCGAAGGTATAGTCCGGGTATCCGACCACCCCCTAATCCAGGACTCCCTCAGTAGCCCCTGAACCAGGCTTCAATGACGACGAGTCCGGCGTGCATATTGTCTTTGGCATTGCAAGGCGGGTTCCTCCTCCAAGTTCTTCAAGAAGATTGTAAACACCAAAAATAGTGTCCGGCTCTGCAAAATAAGTTTCCGCAGTGCGCTGTAACACTGCGGCCAAGATCTTTATATAAATTGTTTTCATTGTTCCACCTCAGCGTGTTTAGCAAGGCAATTTCCTTGGCACGTCTTGTCAAAGCAGAGATCGTGTGCCCCTTTTAACGGGATTCTCATCAATACGGACGTGGGTAACCCAATCGTGCCCGTTAGCACGTTTGCCTTAATTAAAGGCTAGTCCAAGACGGTTCTGGGGAGGGCTCTTGGTATACAGCCTCTTATAAAGAGACCAAGACCCTGTTCCCTTCTTCTACTCTCAAAATGAGTTCGCCCGTCGCCTCGAGTTCCAACAACCTAGGCTTCTAGATTCCAGGCGCACCGGACCTTCGACAATGTCCGGTCCTGACCTCCAAGGCCGATGGATGCCCTCCTCCGTCACGGAGGAGGACGTATTAAGGTTGAGGGAGGCTAAATTCCTGACCGGCGAGACTTCGCATAGGTTGTCTGTTCAAGGACAGGTGATCCCTAGCCCTCTGCCCGGTGAGAGTGTGGTATTCATATCCCACTTCCTTCGGGGATTAGGCTTCCCAATGGATCCCTTTGTAAGGGGGCTGATGTTTTATTATGGGCTGGAATTCCACGACTTAGCTCCGGAGTCCATCCTCCATATCTCCTCGTTCGTTGTTGTGTGCGAAGCGTTCCTCCGTGTTACCCCTCACTTTGGATTATGGCTCAAGACCTTCAAAGTAGAACCGAGGATGATCGAGGGGCGCCACGCAGAGTGCGGAGGCGCTGCTGTAAAAAGAAATGCCGATGCTCCATGGCCCGGGGGCGCTTTTCAAGAGGAGCTTGGCTTGTGGCAACAGGAGTGGTTCTATATCACCGCCCCTCGGGGCACCACATGGGTGGCGCCTCCTGCCTTTCGCTCGGGTCCCCCACCGCGGCTAGCGTCGTGGATCAACACAGGGTTAGATCGGGGCTTGCCCAAAGACGTACCTCTGCTGCAGGACCGCATTAAGGATCTCTTGAAAGGAGACCTCAACCTGGTCAAGGTGACACAAGTCATGCTGATTCGCCGGACACTGCCCGACCAACGTCGGCCTCTTCGTCTGTGGGAGTTCAACCCATAGGGACCGCGAGCTCCCCGGGATTTTATGGGCGCGACGCCCGCGAAGATGTATAAACTATTCTTCGGATCACAAGAAGTGAGTCCGGATTTGACCGAGGACGTGGGTTTAAGCCGCAATCGCCCGGGTATTCAAGTAAGTTACCTTGTGCCCGTACCTTCTATTCGCATAATTGACTTGCTCTTAACGGTGCTTTTCCTTTTAAGCAGGAGTGGATAGCGAAGGTGAAGCTGATCAGGTGTCCGGCTCCCCTTCCCGAAACCATGCTGGATCTCGTGCTAGTCAGGATGCTGGAGGTAGTGCCTTTGGAGGGAAATAAGGGGGATGACAAGGAAACAATGGCCTCCTCGAAAGAGGCCATTCCGAAGGGGGGAATCGACAATTCCCCTCCTAAGGGAAAGAAAAGGGCCGCCTCTGACGACCCGGAGACCGTAGCCTCGAAGTGGGGGAAAGAATCCTTGTCAGAGGGCCCGACGCCGGGGAGCCCCTCGGCCAAACTAAACCCTCAAAGGGACCAGCTCTCCAGCGAGCCGTAAGTAGAAGAAGAGTTTTTCTTTCAAGAGAAATCCTTGATTTATATCTGAGAAGTTTTAACCGAAACCTTACTTTGTAGTTCGGACCTCAGCCCTTCTCAGCAAAGCTCGTCCTCGGGGGATATTCCTCCGGAGATGATGGAGAGCAGAACGTCTCCTCCTTCTGTATCGCCTAGCAAGGTGGGCGACGCTGAAGTGTCGTCGCGGAGGATTTCTCCGGATCCGACAGGGGCGAAAGGTGGCCATGTGGCCCCCCGAGGTTCTCCGCGTCCGCCCTTTGAGGGAGGCCATGGGACGAGTCCAGCACCATCTGGTGTTCGGCCGGAGGAGTTAAAGATTCTGCTGGGGCGAGCCTCTGTCTCAGAGGAGCATAGTGCGTTGATGAGCACGGTGGTTGAAAAGATTTCATCCGCAGAAAGTGGTTTGCACGAGGCCGTCAAAAGTTTACTGACGGGCCTTGAGGTACGTTTTAAATAATGTACACTTGTGTTAGTTGCGCATAAGTAAAATGCGCCCTGTGTAGATAGTAGCCCCTGAGACTTTGTGGGTCGTTAAAATTGACGGCGCGTAGAGGATCTTAATTCCAGGTCCTTTAAGTGGCACCTTTATATGTAGGTGGCGGATTGTCCGGAGTCAAGTCGGACTGGTGAATTTAGCCGAACTGAAGTGACAACTTGATGAGGCAGAAGCCGACATCGCGCTTGTTAACAAGCGGCTTGATGATGCTCAAGGTATTGAAATCATCAAGCGATGGTTAGTAAGAGGAGCTTTATGTCAATATCTTGACTGTGTGTATGCTTAACGCAGATGGTGCGGCCGCCGTGGAGGGTCTTAGGGCCGAACTCGCCCGAGCGAAGGAACAAGCCAGGAAAAGCGATGCGGCTGTCGTGAAAGCCCTTGAAGAGCTGAAAGCCGAACATGCTGCCCATTGCCGAAGCAAGGAGGAGATGGCTGATATGGCCGCAAAGTTGAAGAGTGCTACTGACCGTTGCAACTTCTTGAAGAAGAGGGACGGGCGAGGCAAACAAGCTTAGAGAAGGTTGTTGCTAATGCCAAGGATGCCCGCTCTATAATGAGAGCGGCAAGGGAAGAGCAGCGTCAAACCAGACAAATTGCGGATGGAAAGCCCTTCTCGCTGCGGAGAAAATTTTGTGATCCGAAGTTTGCCCCGTTAGACCGGATGTGGAGTGTAGAGGACACCTATCTGGATTTGGCGGCTAGTGCTGCTGATGCGACCGAACACTTTCGAGATAAAAAGGATCATGAAGTGGAGAAGCTCTTTTGGTCGCAATTCCTCAATCCAGAGCGTCCACTGGCAGTGGACGATCGCCTGGCCCAATGGGCCGAACTGAATAGGTTGTCCGGACTCGCCATGAAGTACGTCATGGATCATCTGTGTCCAGGGAGATCGAAGCCGAAGAGTTATTTCAGCTTGGTGCAGCAATTTCTTGACGTGGTGCCACGTGTCGATGCTATGAAGAGGTCAGCGTGCATAGAGGGCGCTCGGCTGGCTCTTGCCCGTGTCAAGACATACTAGGAAGATATGGAGCCCACCATTGTTGCGTCCCGGGATTCGGATAAAGGCCGAATACCTTCCGAGCACTATTTTAAGGAAGTCCTCGAAGGCGCTCGTGTAATAGAGACGCAGTGCTCGAAGGATGCTATATTATGATAGCATATGTAATCATAAAAGAGTATTTTGATAAATTGTAGTGGCATTTTTTAGACTTGTGCCTTCAAGTATTAAGAACACCTCCTGTGCGGCCGTTTTAATAAATTCTGAAAGATTGCAGTCGTTGGCTTCAGCCCCCACGCACATAGTGCGGGGGTGCGCGCAGAAGACGCATTTTCACACTTAACCCAACGTCTTGGTCCTACAAAGGAGGTGATAGCGCAGCGGGCTAGGCAACCGGACTATAATGCTTTAACACTTTCACTTAGCCATAGGAGCTTGACAGTGGGACTCTTTAGGTAGCCCCTTAGTGGCGACTCCGCTTGCTCGAATTCGGGGCGCATACGTGCCTGACCGGGAAACGGCCCTTCGTCAAAGCGGAGGAATCCGATAAATTCCTATAAGTCATCGAGTGGCGACCAGTCTCGCGCTACATCAGGACAGTCAGTTTTCGGCTTTCTCTACTGAGGTGCTCGCCCGGCCGAACCGGGGCACAATCGTAGTAGTTCTCCTGGTGCTACCTTAGCCGATAGAGCGGAACGTAAGGTAGCCGAACTCAGGAGCCGGGCAACCCAACATTTGACCAAAGACATGATTCGGAGCTGATGCATATAGTGCCAAAACTCGCGACGCCGAACACTCCCTAAGGTGTTCGGTCTTTATGAGTGCGGGTGAAACAACACCCTTCATTAAAAAAAAGAGAGCCCCTAGTGTCCTGGTACGAGCAAAAATTCTGGCGTGGCCACATGCAAAAACGCCAGCCTCCTCCTTGGTCATAGTAGAAAAAACCAGGGGATGTATAGCAGCAAGAGACAGTAAAAAAGGTTTACGCAGGGTCTTAATCTAAAAAGAATCCTTAGGACGGGTCCCTACTGCACGTCTGCGCCTGTCTCTCCGCTGTGTCGTGTCCTGGACGGGCGCCGCACGACGTTCATCTGTAAACGAGAGGAACTGAATTGAAAATGGGTCGTGCGGAACAAAAAGATAATAAACAAAATATAAAGTAAAAAATATATAAAGTTGAGCTTTATTGTCTCTGCTTATAGCCCCCAGTACGGGGGTATATGGCGTTTAAGCCTGCATTGATGATGGACTTGTGCCGAACTCATTTAATCCGGGTCCGTGGCCTTTAGTGACTTATATCGAAAAAGTCTTTTGGCTGGCGAGGCCACTTTATTGTGCGGCTGTTTAAGCGGCCGCGCAATCCTCTGTTTGGAGGGGGCGTATTTTAGTGCGCTCCCTTTAAAGAGATGATGCCTCGTGGACCGGGCATCTTAAGCGTGAGAGATGCATAGTGCGGTATTGCGTTAAAGCGAGCGAAAGCTCCGCTCCCATTAGTGCTTGATAGCGACTTGAAAATGGGACGACATGGAAGGTCAGCTTTTCGCGACGGAAGTTATTGGCAGAGCCAAATATGACTTCAAGCCGGAGAAAACCCATACAATGGGTGTCCGGGCCCGGTGCTACCCCTTGAAAGGAGGTTTTGCGGTGGCGGATTCTTGCTGGGTTAATGCCCATGCGGTGGATTGTATCCTGGTATATCAGGTTTAGTCCACTACCGTCGTCCATAAGGACATTGGTAAACTGGAATCCGTCAATTATTGGATCGAGTATCAGGGCAGTCCGGCCTGCGTTTTTGATATTTCTAGAATAATCTAGTTGATCAAAAATGATTGGTTTTAATAACCAGTGGCGGGACCCCTGAGGGATAGGTTTTATTGTGCGTACCTTTATGGGTGCCACACGTTTTGTTACGTGAAGTGAGTTCACTGTTTTAACTTCTTGTGGGAAGTTCTTTTGTTTCCTGGTGTTCTGCTTCTGGGGTTCGTCCTCGTCTTCGCTTGGTGTATCGAGCCCCTTGTGTTCGGCGTTAAGCCTTCCGGATTGTTTAAAAACCCAACAGTCTCTGTGGGTGTGATTAGCAGGCTTCCCATGAGTACCGTGTGTCTGACATATTCTGTCCAGGATTCTGTTTAAGCTGGACGGATCATCCCTATTGTCCTGAAGGGGTGGTTTTGTCTGATTTTGCCGTGAGCCTTTGAATCCGGCATTGACTGCCGTGCTCTTCGGACTTTTTTCTTTGGTTCGGCGATGGTCCTTATTTCGTCGCGGTTTTCCGTTTCGATCCCTGATTTCGGATGTACTTGGGTCGCTGGGGATGCATCTTGCCAACCAGCTGTCCTCTCCTGCGCAAAAGCGGGTCATGAGGCTTGTGAGTGTGGCCATTGTTCTTGGCTTTTCCTGGCCGAGGTGTCTGGCGAGCCATTCGTCTCGGACATTATGCCTGAAAGATGCTAAGGCTTCGGCGTCCGGACAATCCACTATCTGATTCTTTTTAGTAAGGAATCTGTTCCAGAACTGCCGAGCTGATTCTCCGGGCTGTTGAGTTATGTGACTGAGATCGTCTGCGTCCGGGGGGCGGACATAGGTCCCTTGAAAATTTGTTCGGAAAGCATCCTCGAGCTCTTCCCAACTTCCAATTGTGTTTTCGGGAAGGCTTTTAATCCAGTGCCGGGCTGGCCCTTTAAGGTTAAGGGGTAAATATTTGATGGCGTGGAGATCATCTCCTCTAGCCATATGTATCTGGAGGATATAATCCTCGATCCAGACTCCGGGGTCTGTTGTTCCATCGTACGCCTCTATGTTGACGGGTTTGAATCCCTCTGGAAATTCATATTCCAGGACCTCATCGGTGAAACATAGGGGGTGTGCGGCGCCCCTATATTTGGGTGTGCCGGATTCTGATGATGGCTTTTTTGCGTTGCTTGTGAGAGCTTGCTTTCTTGGCCCATAAATGGACCTGGCTGGGCCATGATGCGAGTCTTTAATTGGGTCGCATGCCGCATTGAGTGCGGCGCCGCTTGCCATTTTATGGTGGCCGTGGGGTCGTCTATCTGACCGTGTGGCTTTTTTATTTTTTGAATGCGAGGGCTCTAGGGCCTCTTGGTCGAATTCGGACAGTAGTTTTCTCTTCGGATAGCTCTTAGTGCGGCGGCTGCCGCCGTATTTGTCCGCGGTCTTGATTACCTTGCTCCATCTTATTCTGAGTGCATCTTCCGCCGTCTTTAGCTTCCGCTTCTGCTTTTTCAGGCTGCGTGTTGTGGCAACGAGCCTTTCGTGGAGATTCTTCTGCTCTGTGGTCTTATCCGGCGTGAGATCGTCCGGAGTTCTGTTATGGCCGGGGGAGGGCTGTCTGTCCTCTCTATCCGCGTTGCCCTGTTCGGACGGTTGCTCTGAGGAATGCTCGTCGTCTGCCAGCTCATCCTGCTCTATGGCTGGGTCTTGATCGAGGCGTGGCTTGGCTCGGCGATTTCGTCGCCGCTTTGATTGCTTTTCGGGGGGTTTATCCCTTTTTTCGTCCCCTTTTTCCTCGTTGTCATTTCCTTTAGGGGTATCCACCATGAATACATCGTGAGATGGGGTGGCGGTCCAGTGCCCTACAGGTGCTGGTTCCTGTTCGTCTCCATCTTCGTCGTCCATACCGTCGAAGTCTTCGGATCCGACGTCAAGTATGTCGGTTAAATCATCGACAGTGGCTATTAAGTGGGTGGCGGGTGGGCTTTGAATTTCTTTGTCGTCCGAATCCCAACGTCGCAGACCGTAATCCGGCCTGGGCTCTCCTGATAAAGAAAGAGACTTGAGAAAATTCAGGATATCACCGAAAGGTGAGTGCTGAATGATGTCCGTGGCGGTGAACTCCATTATAGGCGCCCCATCGGATTCGATCGGCAGGGGCACGGGAGGCCCGGAGTTCGGATAAGAATCCGACTCCTTGGAGTCATGGGCCGTGCGGAGTGCGGGGCTGGCGTTCGGCTCGATCGCCTTCAAGATCGCAGCCCCCACGGTGACGTCCAACCGTTCATCCTCAAAGAACGCAGCGGGCTCCGAGTCGAGGATCAGGGCCGGTGCGTGTGCGGCCTCCAGGGCACTATTCGGAGGCAGAGCTATATCATGCCCCTTGAGGTAGTGCGGCGCGCTTGGCTGTGGCTCGAACCCGTCGAAGATCAAGTCTCCGCGGATATCTGCTGTGTAGTTTAAGCTTCCAAACCTGACTTGATGGCCAGGGCGTAGCTTTCGATCTACTCCAGACGACCAAGCGAGTTGGCCCGCAAAGCGAAGCCGCCGAAGACGAAGATTTCTCCGGGGAGGAAAGTCTCACCCTGGACCTCATCGCTGTTGATGATCAAAGGAGCCATCGGGCCTAAAAAGCGACGACACAGAGGAACTCTCAATGAAATCACCAATGTCGGTGTCAAAGCCGGCGGATCTCGGGTAGGGGGTCCCGAACTATGCGTCAAGGTCGGATGGTAACAGGAGACAAGGGACACTTTATTTTACCCAGGTTCGGGCCCTCTCGATGGAGGTAAAACCCTACTCCTGCTAGATTAATATTGATGATATGGGTAGTACAAGAGTAGATCTACCACGAGATCAAGGAGGCTAAACCCTAGAAGCTAGCCTATGGTATGATTGTGTATGATGACGGTTGTCCTACGGACTACAACCCTCCGGTTTATATAGACACCGGATAGGGTTAGGGTTACACAGAGTCGGTTACAATGGTAGGAGATCTTGAATATCCGCACGCCTAGCTTGCCTTCCACGCCAAGGAAAGATCCTTCCGGACACGGGACGAAGTCTTCAATCTTGTATCTTCATAGTCCTGGAGTCCGGCCGAAGGTATAGTCCGGCTATCTGAACACCCCCTAATCCAGGACTCCCTCAACCGTGAATATGCGAGGGACTACATCGTCAACTTCATGGCCGTCAATAAGGACAAGGATATGATTCTCGTGCCTTATCATCCCATGTAAGTCATATGCGCGGATATCCTTCCTTCGATTTGAATCATTTATTTGCACGGTGGAGGCTAATTTGATTTGTACTTATTTTGCGCAGCGGTGGGCGCGCCGTTCTCATCATTCTTTACCCCCGATTCTCCCACGCTCTTTAATTAGACTCGTCGAAGAACATGAACAAAAAGGATTACACCCACATCAAGTCTGTTCTCGACAGTGCTATCTTTTACTGCGGCGTATGGGGTGGAGATATCAAGACAAAGAAGGCAAGGAACGGCAGGCCTACCTTCGGCCATAAGACCGACTTCTGCTACATCCAGCAACCGAGTGATACTCTTAGTGATGGATTCTATGTCCTACACCACATGCTGGAGTACAAACGGGATCAACAGAACCTTCGCATGTCACCTACATCCGGCGATGCCCATATTCTGCAATGCGTAAAGAACCTAGGAGATATCCCGAATCATCGACTTCGAGCTGAGTTCTATCACATCCAGCGTGAACTTGCCCAAATCATCATAAAGGAGGTCCTCGAAAAAACAGCAATGTTCACGGGAAGACGTCCGAACACGCATAGCTGCTCAGCGTCTCGACCTGAAGCCTTTCAATAAGCTCAGGGACTATCTCCCTGTCTTGGATGGATGGCACGACGTGTTGGAGTGATTTTCGATATATGACAATGTGTCCGTTTAGTCCATACTTTCTGTATGACGAAACTTTGAGTTATGCATGCCAAAATTTTATTTGTGATGTAACTAAACCGTCCTCCTCAACTAGCGAAGATCACTCCAGTTAGTGCATTTTTGGGTACGATCAACTTTGTTATTTATGCTTATGATATGTTGCTTCTATTTTTTGCCAAGCCTGTCTCTTTCTATTGCTCAACTATATATGTTGCATATTGTTGACTCATGTGACGATGCAGGTGCATAGATCATTAATGGCGAAGAAGTGCGACACCAGGAGTATACGACGAGTGGCCAGAGTGCCAAACCCAGGTGTACCACTTTCTGGTTTCCGAGCGACGGCTAGTAGTTAGTTTAGGTTCACGCTAATGCGAGAGAGGGATACAAACTCAAGTACTGCATAGTTCCGCTCTCACTCAAGTAATTGAGATGAGACGAGAGACCACTTTGTGTTTGATGATGATTATGATGATGAAATGATTTGATGAGACTATTTGTACGTATATGCTATGATTACATTTGTATGTGTATGATATGCTAAAGATTACTGTATAAAGTCTGTTCAAGTACAAAACAAATATGCAGAAAAAAAGAAAATAATAAAACTAGTAGTAGCGAGGGGAATAAAGTTAGCAGCAGCGCTCTTACCAGTAGCGCGTTGCTACCTCTTGAGCACTGCGTTGGTTTTCCCTTGAAGAGGAAAGGGTGATGGAGCAAAGTAGCGTAAGTATTTCCCTCAGTTTTTGAGAACCAAGGTATCAATCCAGTAGGAGGCCACGCACGAGTCCCTCGCACCTACACAAACAAATAAGATCCTCGCAACCAACGCAATAAACGGGTTGTCAATCCCTTCACGGTCACTTACGAAAGTGAGATCTGATAGATATGATAAGATACTATTTTTGGTTTTTTATGATAAAGACTAAAAAGTAAATATAGAAAAATAAACGGCGCTAGAAATAACTTGTTGACAGTAGAATAATATGATGGAAAATAGACCCGGGGGCCATAGGTTTCACTAGTGGCTTCTCACGAGAGCATAAATATTACGGTGGGTGAATAAATTACTGTTGAGCAATTGATAGAATTGAGCATAGTTATGAGAATATCTAGGTATGATCATGTATATAGGCATCACGTCCGTGATAAGTAGACCGACTCCTGCGTGCATCTACTACTATTACTCCACACATCGACCGCTATCCAGCATGCATCTAGAGTATTAAGTTCGTAAGAACAGAGTAACAATTTAAGCAATATGACATGATGTAGAGGGATAAACTCATGCAATATGATATAAACCCCATCTCGTTATCCTCGATGGCAACAATACAATACGTGCCTTGCTTCCCCTATTGTCACTGGGAAAGGACACCGCAAGATTGAACCCAAAGCTAAGCACTTCTCCCATTGCAAGAAAGATCAATCTAGTAGACCAAACCAAATTGATAATTCGAAGAGACTTCCAAAGATAACCAATCATACATAAAAGAATTCAGAGGAGATTCAAATATTGTTCATAGATAAACTTGATCATAAACCCACAATTCAACAGTCTCAACAAACACACCACACAAAAGAAGATTACATCAAAGAGATCTCCACGAGAATTGTGGAGAACTTTGTATTGAGATCCAAAGAGAAAGAAGAAGCCATCTAGCTAATAACCGGAGAAGCTATGGTGTTGATGTAGAAGCCCTCCATGATCGATGCCCCCTCCGGCGGAGCTCCGGAAAAGGCTCCAAGATGGGATCTCATGGGTACAGAAGGTTGTGGCGGTGGAATTAGGTTTTTCCCTCCGTATATGGTAGTTTGGGGTATGTAGGTATATATAGGAGGAAGAAGTACGTCGGTGGAGCAACATGGGCCCCACGAGGGTGAAGGGCGTGCCCAGGGGGGTAGGCGCGCCCCCTACCTCGTTCCCTCCTTGTTGCTTTCTTGATTTAGGGTCCAAGTCCTCTGGATCACGTTCGTTCCAAAAATCACGTTCCCGAAGGATTCATTCCGTTTGGACTCTGTTTGATATTATTTTTCTGTGAAACACTGAAATAGGCAAAAAACAGCAATTCTGGGCTGGGTCTCCGGTTAATAGGTTAGTCCCAAAAATAATATAGAAGTGTATAATAAAGCCCATTAACATCCAAAACAGAATATAATATAGCATGGAACAATAAAAAATTATAGATACGTTGGAGAGCATCCCCAAGCTTAATTCCTGCTCGTCCTCGAGTAGGTAAATGATAAAAACAGAATTTTTTATGTGGAATGCTACTTAGCATAATTCTCAATGTAATTCTCTTAATTGTGGTATGAATATTCAGATCCGAAAGATTCAAGACAAAAGTTTAATATCGACATAAAAATAATAATACTTCAAGCATACTAACTAAGCAATTATGTCTTCTTAAAATAACATGGCCAAAGAGAGTTATCCCTACAAAGTCATATAGTCCGGCTATGCTCTATCTTCACCACACAAAGTATTTAAATCATGCACAACTCCGATGACAAGCCAAGCAATTGTTTCATACTTTTGGTGTTCTCAAACTTTTTCAATCTTCACGCAATACAAATGCGAAGACTTAGCAAATGTGATGCCAAATGAAACACTTCAAACTAAAGTTTGGTGGTGGTATTACCCACCGTGTAGGAAGTATTAGACCCAGACAGGGCGCACAATTATCGTGGCGCTCCGAATTCAAATTCCGCATTAATGTATTCACATTTAGAGTGTATGTCTTCATTGATTGAAGATATACATTACTTCGTGTGTTGCACATCTAACTCATCAATATGCATAATTGTTAGTATGTGTGCCTAATGAAAGGACATTTGAGGATTCCAAGATATTTAACTCACACCGCAACCTGCAAAAACTTTTCTCATCCAAGGGCTTTGTGAAGATATCTACCAATTTCTCTTGAGTGTTGACGTGAATGATATCAATATCTTCTGTCATAACGTGATCTCTGAGGAAGTGATGACGAATTTCAATGTGCTTTGTATTCGAGTGCTGAACTGGGTTGTTTGCAATCTTCATGGCGCTTTCATGGTCGCAGTAGAGTGGTACTTGCTTCAGATCGATGCCATAGTCCTTGAGAGTTTGCTTCCTCTATAGAAGCTAAGCGCAGCAAGATCCAGCAACAATGTATTCAGATTCAGCAGTGGAGAGCGATACACAGTTCTGCTTCTTTGAAGACCAACAGACAAGTGATCGTCCCAGCAAGTGACATGTGCCTGATGTAGACTTGCGATCCACCTTGTCACCAGCATAATCAGCATCCGAGAATCCAACTAGATCAAAGTTTGAGCCCTTTGGATACCATAATACTAGTGTTGGGTTGTAAGCCAAATATCGAAGAATTCGCTTCACAGCTAAGTGATGTGATTCCTTTTGTGCCGCTTGGAATCGGGCACACATGCAAACACTAAGCATGATATCTGGCCTAGATGCACATAAATAAAGTAAAGAACCAATCAGGGAGCGTTATACCTTTTGATCGAACTCTTTACCATTAGCATCAGGACAAAGATGACTTTTGGTTGGCATTGGTGTCGTGTAACCTTTGCAGTCTTGCATTCCAAACTTCTTCAGGCAGTCTTTGAGGTATTGCTCTTGCATCATGTGTCCAAACTCATCACTATATTTCTGGTTAGTGTAGCCGAAGATAATGTCATCCACATAGATTTGGCACACAAACAGTTCCCAATCATATGTCTTCATGAAGAGAGTGGGATCCAGGGAACCAGGTTTGAAGCCTTTGCTCTTCAGGAAGTCTTTGAGTGTTTCATACCAAGTGTGAGGGGCTTGTTTGAGGCCATAAAGTGCCTTGTTAAGCTTGTATACCATATCAGGATGTTTTGGTGTTCAAAGCCAGGTGGTTGTGCAACATACACTTCTTCTTCAATCTTGCCATTGAGAAAGGCTCAATTTGATACAGAAGGATGTTGTGATGATTTGCATAGGCTAGCAGTATGCGAATGGCTTCGAGCCTAACCACGGGAGCAAATGTTTCATCAATGTCAATCCCTTCAACTTGTGTGTATCCTTGAGCAATGAGGCGAGCCTTCTTTCTGACAACTTGACCATGCTCATCTTGCTTGTTGTGATATATCCATTTGGTGCCAATGATATTGTGCTTACAAGGATCAGGATGCTTGACCAATTCCCATACATTGTTCAGCTCAAAATGTTGAAGCTCTTCTTGCATATCTTGAATCCATTTAGGTTCCATGAAGGCTTCAACAACTTTCTTGGGTTCAAATATTAAGACAAATGCAAAGTGCCCACAGAAATTTACCAGTTGCGTTGCTCTTTGATACGTCTCCAACGTAACTATAATTTTTGATTGCTCCATGCTATATTATCTACTGTTTCGGGCAATATTGGGCTTTATTATCCTCTTTTATATTATTTTTGGGACTAACCTATTAATCGGAGGCCCAACCCAGATTTGCTGTTTTTGCCTATTTCAGTGTTTCGAAGAAAAGGAATATCAAACGGAGTCGAAACGGAACGAAATCAACTGGAGAAGTTATTTTTGGAAGAAAAGCCACCGGATAGACTTGGACTCTATGTTAGGAGATACAGGAGGTGCTCACGAGGGTGGGGGGTGCCCCCCCTTATGGCGCGCCCCTGCCTCGTGGGGCCCCCATAGCTCCTCCGACGTACCCCCTTCACCCATATATACTCTCGTACCCTAAAACTTCCAGAACGGAGATTGGATCAGAAGTTCCGCCGCCACAAGCCTCTGTAGCCGCGAGAAATCAATCTAGGCCCCCTCTGGCAGCCTGCCGGAGGGGGCCATCATCACCGGTGGCCATGGAGGAGTATCCCGAAGGGGCCATCATCACCATGAAGGCCAAGGAGAGTAGTAAAAGCTTTATATCACAAGGGGCAATAAAAGCAACGGGCTGCATAATAAAGGTTCATATGACAAGGGGCAATATAAAGTGACTTTGTTTCGCATTGAGATTTTGTGCATCCAACCATAAAAGTGCATGGCAACCTCTGCTTCCCTCTGCGAAGGGCCTATCTTTTATTATTATCTTCTATCTTATGCAAGAGTCACGGTGATCTTCACCTTTCCTTTTTCATTTTATCCTTTGGCAAGCCCAGCATGATGGAAAGAACCTGATATATATATCTAATTGGATATAGGGGATCATGAGTTATTATTGTTGACATTACCCTTGAGGTAAAAAGTTGGGAGGCGAAACTATAAGCCCCTATCTTTCTTTGTGTCCGATTAAAACTCCATAACCACAAGTATTGCGTGAGTGTTAGCAATTGTGAAAGACTACATGATAGTTGAGTATGTGAAGTTTGCTAAATCAAAGCTCTGACATAGACTTCCTGAAAATAGGATGAATTGCCATTGTTTCATGACTGAGAATATTGTTTGTTAGTTTTCAAGAAAGTTTATGATCCATACTTTAAACTTGTGACTTGCTTGTTACTTGATCATGAAAAGTTTTATGAGATGAGCTATTGTTATGATATGTAATGATGCTAGAAAAAGTGATTAGAATTATCATTGATCAAACTTAAGCACTTAATAGCATTCCACATCAAAAATTATCTTTTTTTATCATTTACCTACTCGAGGACGAGCAGGAATTAAGCTTGGGGATGCCTGATACGTCTCCAACGTATCTATAATTTTTGATTGCTCCTTGCTATATTATCTACTCTTTCGGCCAATATTTGGCTTTATTATCCTCTTTTATATTATTTTCGGGACTAACCTATTAACCGGAGGCCCAGCCCAGATTTGCTGTTTTTTGCCTATTTCAGTGTTTCGAAGAAAAGGAATATCAAACGGAGTGGAAACGGAATGAAATCAACTGGAGAAGTTATTTTTGGAAGAAAATCCACCGGATAGACTTGGACTCTACGTCAGGAGATACGGTAGGTGCTCACGAGGGTGGGGCCGCCCCCCCTTAGGGCGCGCCCCCTGCCTCGTGGGGCCCCCGTAGCTCCTCCGACGTAATCTTTGCATGTTGTGTATGATGTCTAGCTTGTATTGCCTCTAACTTGAATTGCATCTGCTTACTTAACACATAATGCCTGTGAATATGACATGTGTTCCTGTTTCTAGAACATACGTGTACATGATGAGCACATCTCCCCTACTCCACCATCACAGGTGCTTGCTCTTACTTGGAACTGTTATACGTGGTTGCGTTTTCCGTATGATGTCTAGTTTGTATTGCTTCTGATTATGTTGAATTGCATCTGCGTAGCTTACAACTTATACCTGCAACGATCACTTACCCATAAGACACATTTAACTTGGGACTGTGATGTAGGTTGCATCTTGCATTGTCTTCTAGCTTTTACTGTTTCTAATTTTTTGAAATGGCACTTACGACGAGAAACTTTTTACGTGATAGAGTGATATTGGTTGCATGCTCATATGGTGCCTAGCTTTCATTTCTTCTAATTTTGTTGAAATGCCTTCCGCTTACTATTTTTTCATACATATTTCATCCTCCTATCGTACGTGTGAATATGAAACGCTGTCTTTTTTTGTATATATTCCATCCTCCTATCATGCGCTTGCCTTACATCAAAGTAGTGTTCGTGTGTATCATGCGTCAACCTGTTATGAAGAGCTAATTTTATTCATCTTCTTGTGGTTTTTACTTCATAAGGCAATATCAGAAAATAAGAAGGAAAAGAGTAAGTTAGTGGATTTTGGTGGTCCTCCGCACCGACTCAAACAGAGACTCTCTAGATTTTGGTGGTCCCAAGCCTACATGATGAGTTTATCTCCCGTACTCCACCATCGCAGGTGCTTGCTCTAAGTTGATAGTGTGATAATTGTTTTCATGTTGCATATGTTGTCTAGCATGTATTTCATCTATTTTGATTAAATTGCACCTGCTGAGTTTATACGTTATACATGTGCATATGACATGGCTTTCTGTGTCTAGAATACACTGCATCCATCTATCATACCATGTTCTTACATCAAAGTACTGTTGTTGTGTATCCCGCATCAGTCACTCATGATTGGACGCTTTTAACATGGCAGTTTGATAGTGGTTGCATCTTGCGTTGATTTATACGTTGTACTGCTTCTAATTTTTCGAATTGCCACCTATGACAAGACACTTTTAACTTGGCAGAGTAGTATTGGTTGCATCTTTCATATGGCGTCTAGCTTGCATTACTTCTATTTTCTTGAAAATCCTTCTGCTTAGTTTGCACATCGTAGCTGTGAATATGTTTGTCTTACATCAAAGTATTGCTTGTCTGTATCATGCATCAATGAGTTCTGAAGAGCGATTTTATTCTTTTTTGTTGTGGGTATAGCTTGACATGGATAAGTGAAAAAGAGCAAGGAAAATAATATAGTAGGGAGTGATGTTACTCGTCAGGTGAAACGGAAAAGGTTCTGCCGTCGAGATTCTGCTGGTACTTATAGTGCAGTAGAAGGTCCAAGTCCAACAGCTAAATCTACAAACATAGTATCACCTGCTCCACCAGCTGTAGCATCCGCTTCAACTGTACAAGCATCTCAACCTGTTACTCATTCGTTTGCTCTGGAACTAGCCAGTTCCCAAGTTGCCTTCACACCTAACACTACTTCCGAAGCACTGCTAACACAATAGGACTTGGCAAGATCAGATGAACCTCATGAGCATCAACACCAAGACGGTACCTGACTGGGTCAAGTTGTAGTTGCATGCTCCTTTATATGTACTCTCATAGTTTGATGTACACTAACACTTTCCATATTCGTTGTTGAACTAGCACCACGGCGCAAGCAGAAACAGACATCAGGGATCATGCTTGACAGATTAGCAAAATCTAAAGGAGGAAGAATGGAGATCCATTTTGAGGCAGGTTTAAAAAGGCCAGGTGACGCTATAGAGTCAGCCAAGTTAGTATCAGAGGTAGCCGTTGCCGTTAGGTGTCATGCACGTATCCTCCCAACGTGGATCCAGTACGGGAATGAGAAAGACAATACCCAGTTTAACACCTTCCTTGACCATTTATCCGTAAATAATGTTATTCATCGCAAGTAGTAATATTTTCTTGCTCTGTCCAATACTTTCTAGCTTCCTGCTAATAAGACTCACATTCTTTTTTCAACAGATGAGGTTCAAGTTGGATCCGAAAGATGATGCAACTAAACAAGCATGCACTCATGTTTTTCAGTCTGCTCTGCGACAGTATCAGTACCACCTTAGAAAATCTCACTTTGAAGGCAAGGCTAACAATGAAATCGCCCAAACATCTCCAGTGCAATATATTACAGATGAAGACTAGACAACCCTCGTTAAACAATGGTCTGATCCAAAGTATTAGGTAGGCTATATGTATTTGATCAGACCACATATTGAACTTGTATTTATGTATGTGCCTTACAAATGTATCTTCTTCTAGGCTAATGTAACACCCGGATAATCTTGCTACAGTAATCCTGCGCTAATCATGCCATGTCATCCCGATTACTGTTACTAACCTCGCAATAATCCGAAACCGTTCAAATTCAAATTCAAATGGCAATTAACAATAAAAGTTTTCAAAAATTAAAACAAAATTGTTCGGTGGTTGCTAAATATTACAAAGGTAATTGTGGTGAAGTAACCACATTTTTAGAAAAGGCCTAAGCAATTTTAAATGATTAAAACAGAAAAGAATTAAAAAAAAAGAAAATACAAAAAAAAAAAAGAAAGAAAGGGAGCCCCCCCCCCCGCTGGGCCACCCGGCCCAGCCAACGGCCCCCGGGCCACCGGCCCAACTGGGCAAAGGCCCAGCCGGCCACTTCCTCTCCTTAACCCCCCCCCCCCACCCCCTGGAAACCCTAACCGCACCCCGAACCCCCCCCCCCTCACTCGCGCCCCCACTCTCCCCCTCCCCCCCCGATCCAGATCGGATCGGGGCACGACTCCGCCGCCCTGCCTCCTCCTCGTCGACGCCGCCCGCCGACCCCGTCGCCCTGGACCTCGCCGCCCCATCGCCGGAGCTCCCCCGCCGGCCTGCTTCCCCCTACGCGCGTCGTCCCCGTCGGCCTCCGCGCCCTCCTCCACGCACGCGCCCGAGACCCTGCCCCCCGACGTGAGCCCCTCCTCCTCCCCTTCCCTCGTCGCCGTTCGCTCGCGGCCGCCATGCCCGGGGCACGCCCGAACCCGCGGTCGCCGCGCCCCCCCGTCTGTCCAGGCCGCGTCCCGCGCCCTCGTGCGCGCGCTCGCACTGGCCGCGCTCCCGCCCGCGCGGGGACACCCCTCGTGCCCCTCTGCTGCCCGCGCCTGGCCGCACCCTGCGCCGCCTGCACGCGCGCTCGCGCGCCCACCCGCGCTGCTCCACCGTCGCCCCGCGACTCGCTCGCCATCCGCCTCGGCGCCGCTCGCAGCCGAGCCCGCAGCTCCTCCCCATGCCGCCCGCCTCTCCTCTGGTCGCCCTTCGCCGGCGCCGCCCGGCGGTGTTGCCGGCCCCGCGCCGTCCCATCCCCTCCTCCCGGTCGTGGCCCCCTGGCCGCGCCGCGTCGGCGCCCCGCTGGCCTCGCCCCGCGCCCGGGCGTAGCGCCCCTCGGGCTCGGGCGCCCGCACCCGCTCGCCCGCGCCCTCTAGGCCCCCTCTGGGCCACTGCCAAACGGGGCCCACGCCCCACAAAACGTTAAAAAAAAAGGAATTAAAATTAATAAAAAAAATTAAAAAATTAATTAAAAATAAATAAATAAATAAAAATAAATAAATAAATAAATAAGTAATTAATTAATTAATTAAGGAATTAATTAATCTAATCAATCATAATTAGATTAACCTAATTATCTAATTAGTCTAATTAAACAATGATTAGTTAATTAATCTCTGATTAGCTTAATCACTGAATGACAGGTGGGACCCACACGTCAGATTTGACCAGTCAACGCCCCTGTTGACTGCTGACGTCATGCTGACGTCATGCTGACGTCAGCGTGCACTGTTTTGGATAATGTTATATTTAAATAATTAATTAAATTCCAGAAATTATTAAAATCTTTAGAAAAGCATATCTTTTAATCCGTAACTCGGATTAAAATATTTTCAACATGAAAGTTGCTCAGAACGACGAGACGAACCCGGATACGCAGCCCGTTCATCCGCCACACATCCCTAACATATCAAACTCGCAACTTTCCCCCTCCGGCTCCTCTGCCCGAAAACGCGGAACCCCGGGGAAACTTTCCCGGATGGTTCCCCCCTTCACCGGTATCATCCCATACCGCGTTAGGGCACCTCTAACGCCGTTACTTGTCATGTCATGCATCATTATGCATCTGCTTGCTTAAGTATTTATTGTTTCTTCCCCCTCTTCTCTCGCTAGACACCGAGACCGACGCTGTTGCTACCCAGTTCGACTACGGAGTTGACGATCCCTCTCTCTTGCCAGAGCAACCAGGCAAGCCCCTCCCTTGATCACCAGATATCGCCTACTCTCCTCTATACTGCTTGCATTAGAGTAGTGTAGCATGTTACTGCTTTCAGATAATCCTATACTGCTGCATAGCCTGACCTTGCTACTACTGTTGTTACCTTTACCTGTTATCCTACTGCTTAGTATAGGATGCTAGTGTTCCATCAGTGGCCCTACACTCTTGTCCGTCTGCCATGCTATACTACTGGGCCGTGATCACTCGGGGGTGATCACGGGCATATACTTTACACTGTTACATTATATGTGATACTGTTCGGAGATGGGGGCTGAAGGGGCAGGTGGCTCCATCCCGGTAGAGGTGGGCCTGGGTTCCCGACGGCCCCCGACTGTTACTTTGTGGCGGAGCGACAGGGCAGGTTCAGACCACCTAGGAGAGAGGTGGGCCTGGCCCTAGTCGGCGTTCGCGATACTTAACACGCTTAACGAGATCTGGGTATTTGATCTGAGTCTGGCCATTTGGTCTATACGCACTAACCACCTACGCGGGAGTAGTTATGGGTATCCCGACGTCGTGGTATCAGCCGAAGCACTTCTTGACGTCAGCGACTGAGTGGCGCGCGCCGGGTTGGACCGCGTAACGTGACTTCCGTTGTACTGGAGGTTGCTAGGTCTGCTCACCGGCCGCGTTCGCAACGTGCAGGTGTGCTCAGGGCGATGGGCCCAGACCCCTGCGCGCTTAGGTTTAGACCGGCGTGCTGACCGCTCTGTTGTGCCTAGGTGGGGCTGCGACGTGTTGATCTCCCGAGGCCGGGCATGACCCAGGAAAGTGTGTCCGGCCAAATGGGATCAAGCGTGTTGGGCTATGTGGTGCACCCCTGCAGGGAAGTTTATCTATTCGAATAGCCGTGTCCCTCGGTAAAAGGACGACCCGGAGTTGTACCTTGACCTTATGACAACTAGAACCGGATACTTAATAAAACACACCCTTCCAAGTGCCAGATACAACCCGGTGATTGCTCTCCAACAGGGCATCGAGGAGGGGATTGCCGGGTAGGATTATGCTATACGTTGCTACTTGGAGGACTTCAGTTTACTCTCTTCTATATGCTGCAAGACGGAGGCGACCAGAAGCGTAGTCTTCGATAAGACTAGCTATCCCCCTCTTATACTGGCATTCTGCAGTTCAGTCCACTGATATGGCCCATTACACATATATCCATGCATATGTAGTGTAGCTCCTTGCTTGCGAGTACTTTGGATGAGTACTCACGGTTGCTTTTCTCCCCCTTTTCCCCTATCCCTTCTACCTGGTTGTCGCAACCAGATGTTGGAGCCCAGGATCCAGACGCCACCGTCGACGACGACTCCTACCACACTGGAGGTGCCTACTACTACGTGCAGCCCGCTGACGACGACCAGGAGTAGTTAGGAGGATCCCAGGCAGGAGGCCTGCGCCTCGTTCGATCTGTATCCCCGTTTGTGCTAGCCTTCTTAAGGCAACCTTGTTTAACTTATGTCTGTACTCAGATATTGTTGCTTCCGCTGACTCGTCTATGATCGAGCACTTGTATTCGAGCCCTCGAGGCCCCTGGCTTGTATTATGATGCTTGTATGACTTATTTTATTTGTAGAGTTGTGTTGTGATATCTTCCCGTGAGTCCCTGATCTTGATCGTACACATTTGCGTGCATGATTAGTGTACGATTGAATCGGGGGCGTCACAAGTTGGTATCAGAGCCGACTGCCTGTAGGAATCCCCCTTCCACACTCCTTGGCCGAAGTCGAGTCTAGACATTACAAAAACTTTTACTAACTTGGTTGTGTGCCTTACGGGCCCACGTCGCCATCGGGTGGTACTAGGATCTTTTACTTCTCGACCCTTACTCTGGGACTCCGAACTCTCTTCTACTCGGGATAAACGAATTTACTAACTCTGACACTAGGGTCCCGTTACGACATTCACCCCAAAGTTGGATAAAAGCCATAGCTATTCCTTACTATAGTATTTTGAACAATTTCCACACTGTCATTTGACTCCTTGGAGACATCTTTGTTTTCAGATGGAACCCACGAGGCAGGTCGTGCGCCACACGACGGCCATGGGTGCCTCGGGATCACCGGCTGTGCTAGCTGAGATGATGACCTATCTGGGTTATCGCTGGCACCCCGAGTACACCGTCACCGAGGAGTACCAGGATTTTAACCAGGAGCAGTACCGTGCCACCGTCCACCTCTACTCTCGGGAGTATGACTCCACTACAGTGCTGCACACCGCTTATGGTGTTGGAGTGACCATTGATATGGCAGTTCACGATGCTGCCTATGCTGCTCTGACACGCCTTCGTAGGGAGTACCGGGAGTTGGACACCTCCCCCTTCAGGCACATTGCTATCGCATCTGATATTGGTGCGGAGGGTTACTACACTGCTGCCTACTCCACTGTCACCCGCGAGCCCTTCCACCATCAGAACTTTGTTCTGCACGCTGATGGTCTGGATCGAGCTAACCGAGCTCTTCGCCACGAGTTGTACACCACTCGTCAGCACCTCTACCGTGCCTTGACGATGTTGCACCCCTTTGTTGGATCTGGGGAGCTGCCGCGTTCTGCTATCTATCCAGCCAGGACCGTGATGCCTCAGGGTGTCGGTTGGCCAGAGGTGGGAGGCTACTCTCCCGCACTTGGTCCTCTTCTGCCACTTGAGCGTCGGGTTCAGCACCAGAGCCCCCGCGGACCCCAGGTTGCCGACGTGGTGTACCCGTTGCCACCCTACCAGCTTTCAGGCTACACCTACCTCCGCAGTGTCGTGTGGGATTGATGTAGACTTGCTTATTAGTGTTAGCTGCATTCGCCGCGAGCCTGCGTGCCGCCTATGATGTCTTAGTCTATGTACTGAACTCTATGTACCGAACCCTATGCATGATCCCTTTTGTAAGATATGCCAACTGTTATGTGGTATCTATCGTGCTGCTTTCATTATGCATGTTTCATCTTGAATGATTTTTGTAGTTGCCAATTTCTCAAATACTGAAATACCCCTGTTATATATTAACAGGATGGTTAGACCAGCTGGTCGTGGTCGTGGTGGTAACTTCCCACCACCGCCTGAGTACATGGCTGGTATGATCCAACAGCTTGAGATGAATCGCCAGTTCATGGAGAACATGATGGCGCAGTTTCCTCGCCCCAATATGAACCAGCAGCCAAACACAGTGACTCTGCAGGATTTCATACGCCTGAACCCAACTGTGTACCGCAGCTCAACTCAGCCTCTGGATGCTGATGACTGGCTCCGTGACATCACCTATGAGATGGAGTCTGCTGATGTAGCCCCTGCCAGCTATGTCACGTTTGCTTCCTTCTTCCTGAAGGGACCCGCAGCTCAATGGTGGGACAGCCACAGGCGTACTCTGCCAGCTGGAACAATCATCACCTGGCCAGACTTCCAAACTGCTTTCCGTGCCCGCTTCATTCCTCAGGGAGTCATGGACCGGAAGAAGCGTGAGTTCCGCAACCTCATCCAAGGCAACAAAACTGTTGAAGCTTATCAGCGGGAGTTTCTGGACTTGTCCCGCTATGCTGAAGAGGACATTGCTACTGATTCACGCAGACAGGAGAAGTTCCGTGACGGCCTTCAAGCTGACATCAAGTTCGCACTTCTAGTGCACGACTTTGATGATTTCGCCACCTTGGTGAACAAAGCCATCAACGTCGAAACTGGTCTGCAGGAATACCAGAGCTCTCACAGGCGCAGCCGTGACACGGGCTCATCTTCGGGCCCGTCCTCGCAGAAGCGCAGGATATGGATTCCCAACAGCATGTACCAGTCGAATGCACCTGTCCCAAGGCAGTCCTATGCTACACCTCGTCTGCCTAATGCTCCTGCTAGGCAGCCAAAACTTCCAGCTCCACCACCCCAAGCTCCGGTCCCCACTCCCAATAATGGTCTGTGCTATAAGTGTGGTCAACCAGGTCACCTTGCCAGGAACTGCTATCAGAATCAGAATCGGAATCAGCTGGCCCTTCCTGCAGCGGGTCGTGGGAACAACCAGAACCGTAACAGCAAAGCCAAGTCCTATGGCCGTGTTCATGCCAACCACGTTGATCTGAACGAAGCTCAAGACCAGCCTTCTACTGTGATGGGTACACTCCTCGTAAATTCAGTACCTGCATCTGTTTTATTCGATACAGGAGCATCGCATTCATTCATGTCAGAAGATTTTGCATTCAAGCATGGCATTAAATACGAGGAGATGAACACTTCGGTAGTGGTAAAAACCCCCGTGGGACAATGTCAAACCTCCATGGTTGGCGTCGACGTCCCCGTGGAAATCGAAGGGCTGGAATTCTATGCCGCGCCCATTATCCTGAAGACGTCTAACATCGACCTCATTCTGGGGATGGATTGGTTGAAAGCGCATACTGCTTCCATAGTTTGCGCCACTAAGACCGTCCATCTGCTACATCCTTCAGATGAAATAGTTACATACCACGCTCGCCTGGTGCAAAATGCCGAGGCAAGGCTTTATGTCTTGAATGCATTGAACTCTGCACCACTCGAGGGCATCGAAAACATCCCCGTCGTGCGTGACTTCCTCGACGTCTTTCCTGAAGAACTTCCAGGGATTCCCCCTGCTAGAGCTGTCGAATTCGTCATCGACTTGAAACCAGGCACCACTCCTATTGCCAAGCGACCCTACAAGATGCCACCACATGAACTCCTTGAGCTTAAGGAGGAAATCGACAAATCTCTTCAAAGTGGTTTCATTCGCCCAAGTTGCTCTCCTTGGGGAGCACCTTCTCTCTTTGTCAAGAAGAAGGATGGGACAAACCGACTGGTCCAAGACTACCGTCCTATTAACCAAGCTACCATTCAGAACAAGTATCCTCTTCCTCGGATCAATGATCTGTATGATCAACTGGCTGGTTCATCAGTGTTCTCTAAACTCGACCTGAGATTGGGTTACCACCAGATCCGTGTTCGTGAAGAGGATATCCCAAAAACCGCCTTTGTGACTCGTTATGGTTCATACGAGTACACTGTTATGTCCTTCGGCTTAACCAATGCCCCAGCCACCTTCTCTCGCCTGATGAACTATATATTCATGGATTACCTCGACAAGTTCGTCGTGGTTTATCTGGATGATATCCTGGTATTTTCCAAGAACGAAGAAGAACATGCTGAACATCTTCGTCTTGTGCTGGAAAAGCTACGAGAGCATCAGCTATACGCCAAGTTCTCCAAATGTGAATTCTGGCTTCCTGAAGTAACCTATCTTGGGCATGTCATCTCTAAGGATGGTATTGCCGTTAACCCTGAACGAGTTCAGGCTATTCTTGATTGGACTCCTCCAAAGAATGTCAAGCAAGTCAGAAGTTTTCTCGGTCTCGCCAGCTATTGCCGTCGATTCGTCGAGAACTTCTCCAAGATTGCCAGGCCTCTGACTAACTTGCTGCATAAGGGCGTCAAGTTCCAATGGACAGACAAATGTCAGGAAAGCTTCCAGGCACTTAAAGACAAGTTGACTTCTGCCCCAGTGCTAGCTCCACCTGATACAAAGAAGGACTTCGTCATTTACTGCGACGCTTCCCGTCAAGGATTAGGCTGTGTCCTAATGCAAGAGCGCAGAGTGATTGCCTATGCCTCTCGTCAATTGCGCCCTCATGAAGAGAACTACCCAGTTCACGATCTCGAGCTTGCGGCTGTCATTCATGCACTGAAGCAGTGGCGGCATTACCTTCTCGGTAATCGTTGCGAGATATTCACTGACCATCAAAGTCTGAAGTATCTGTTTACACAGCCAGACCTGAACCTCCGTCAGCAGAGATGGATGGAGACTGTTGCAGACTTTGACTTGGGTATTTCCTATACACCAGGCAAGGCTAATGTAATGGCAGATGCCTTGAGCCGCAAGTCTTACTGCAACCACCTCCAGGTTCATAAAGTTCAGCCCTCGCTCGTTGAAGAATTCAGAAAGCTGAACCTCCATATTGTCCCTCCGGGTGCACTCGCTCCCCCTCCTGAGGAGTTTCAGAAGATGAACCTCCGTGTTATTCCCCAGGGTTCCCTCTATACCCTGGCTGTCGAACCCGATCTCGTGAGCTCCATCAAGACAATACAAGGATACGACTCTGAAGTCCACAAGATTAAGCGCGATCTCAAGGAAGGAAAGCCCTCATACTTCACTATTGCTGGAGATGGCGCCTTGTACTTCAAAGGCCGCCTAGTGGTGCCGTGTAAGGAGGAAAACCTGAATATGACTCGGAAAGTTATGAAAGAAGCTCATGATACGCCTCTGTGTATCCATCCTGGTAGTACTAAGATGTACCAGGACATTCGTCAAAGATTCTGGTGGTCTAATATGAAGCAAGACATTGCTCGCTATGTTGCCGAGTGTGACGTTTGCCGTCGTATCAAAGCAGAACATCAAAGGCCTGCTGGAACTCTGCAACCTATCTCTATTCCGGAATGGAAATGGGACCATGTTGAAATGGACTTCGTCACTGGATTTCCCAAATCTCAGAAAGGTAATGATGCTATTCTTGTCGTCATTGACCGGCTTTCTAAAGTTGCACATTTTCTGGCGGTCAAGGAAACTATCACTGCAAGCCAGCTTGCAACTCTCTACATGTCCAGAATTGTTTCACTTCACGGTATTCCACTGGTTATCAGTTCGGACCGTGGCAGCTTATTCACTTCAAGATTCTGGGCAAGTTTCCAAGAAGCTATGGGAACTCATCTATCGTTCAGTACTGCTTTTCATCCGCAGTCTCAAGGACAAGTTGAACGTGTCAACCAAGTTCTCGAAGACATGCTTCGAGCTTGTGTTATTTCCTTTGGCAAGAAATGGGAGGAATCTCTCCCGTATGCTGAGTTCTCTTATAATAATAGCTATCAAGCTAGTCTGAAGATGGCCCCCTTCGAAGTGTTATATGGGCGAAAGTGTCGAACCCCTCTGAACTGGTCAGAAACTGGGGAACGTCCATTCTTTGGTCCGGATATTATCCAACATGCCGAAGAACAAGTCCGCATTATTCGCGAGAATCTCAAGACTGCTCAGTCACGCCAAAAGAGTAACTATGACCGTCATCATAAAGACATGGTCTATCAACCTGGCGAAAAGGCCTATCTTCGAGTTACACCAATGAAGGGTGCTCACCGCTTCGGGATCAAAGGCAAACTAGCTCCTCGCTATATTGGCCCATTCACTATTCTCGAAAAGCGTGGAAAAGTGGCCTATCAATTGGAGCTTCCGCCGAACCTTTCTCAGGTTCACGATGTGTTCCATGTGTCACAACTCCGCCGTTGCTTCAAGGACCCAATCCGAGCTGTGGATCATGAAGTGCTCGAATTGCAACAGGACCTCTCCTATAAAGAGCATCCGGTCCGCATTCTCGACCAAGCTGAACGCCGCACACGCCAGAAGGCGATCAAGTTCCTCAAGGTCCAGTGGTCGAATCACTCTGAGGATGAAGCCACCTGGGAACGCGAGGATCGTCTTCGTGAAGAATACCCCGCACTGTTTCCTTCTACCTCCTAAATCTCGGGACGAGATTTCTTGTAGTGGAGGAGATTTGTAACACCCGGATAATCTTGCTACAGTAATCCTGCGCTAATCATGCCATGTCATCCCGATTACTGTTACTAACCTCGCAATAATCCGAAACCGTTCAAATTCAAATTCAAATGGCAATTAACAATAAAAGTTTTCAAAAATTAAAACAAAATTGTTCGGTGGTTGCTAAATATTACAAAGGTAATTGTGGTGAAGTAACCACATTTTTAGAAAAGGCCTAAGCAATTTTAAATGATTAAAACAGAAAAGAATTAAAAAAAAAAGAAAATACAAAAAAAAAAAGAAAGAAAGGGAGCCCCCCCCCCGCTGGGCCACCCGGGCCACCGGCCCAACTGGGCAAAGGCCCAGCCGGCCACTTCCTCTCCTTAACCCCCCCACCCCCTGGAAACCCTAACCGCACCCCGAACCCCCCCCTCACTCGCGCCCCCACTCTCCCCCTCCCCCCCCGATCCAGATCGGATCGGGGCACGACTCCGCCGCCCTGCCTCCTCCTCGTCGACGCCGCCCGCCGACCCCGTCGCCCTGGACCTCGCCGCCCCATCGCCGGAGCTCCCCCGCCGGCCTGCTTCCCCCTACGCGCGTCGTCCCCGTCGGCCTCCGCGCCCTCCTCCACGCACGCGCCCGAGACCCTGCCCCCCGACGTGAGCCCCTCCTCCTCCCCTTCCCTCGTCGCCGTTCGCTCGCGGCCGCCATGCCCGGGGCACGCCCGAACCCGCGGTCGCCGCGCCCCCCCGTCTGTCCAGGCCGCGTCCCGCGCCCTCGTGCGCGCGCTCGCACTGGCCGCGCTCCCGCCCGCGCGGGGACACCCCTCGTGCCCCTCTGCTGCCCGCGCCTGGCCGCACCCTGCGCCGCCTGCACGCGCGCTCGCGCGCCCACCCGCGCTGCTCCACCGTCGCCCCGCGACTCGCTCGCCATCCGCCTCGGCGCCGCTCGCAGCCGAGCCCGCAGCTCCTCCCCATGCCGCCCGCCTCTCCTCTGGTCGCCCTTCGTCGGCGCCGCCCGGCGGTGTTGCCGGCCCCGCGCCGTCCCATCCCCTCCTCCCGGTCGTGGCCCCCTGGCCGCGCCGCGTCGGCGCCCCGCTGGCCTCGCCCCGCGCCCGGGCGTAGCGCCCCTCGGGCTCGGGCGCCCGCACCCGCTCGCCCGCGCCCTCTAGGCCCCCTCTGGGCCACTGCCAAACGGGGCCCACGCCCCACAAAACGTTAAAAAAAAAAGGAATTAAAATTAATTAAAAAAAAATTAAAAAATTAATTAAAAATAAATAAATAAAAATAAATAAATAAATAAATAAATAAGTAATTAATTAATTAATTAAGGAATTAATTAATCTAATCAATCATAATTAGATTAACCTAATTATCTAATTAGTCTAATTAAACAATGATTAGTTAATTAATCTCTGATTAGCTTAATCACTGAATGACAGGTGGGACCCACACGTCAGATTTGACCAGTCAACGCCCCTGTTGACTGCTGACGTCATGCTGACGTCATGCTGACGTCAGCGTGCACTGTTTTGGATAATGTTATCTTTAAATAATTAATTAAATTCCAGAAATTATTAAAATCTTTAGAAAAGCATATCTTTTAATCCGTAACTCGGATTAAAATATTTTCAACATGAAAGTTGCTCAGAACGACGAGACGAACCCGGATACGCAGCCCGTTCATCCGCCACACATCCCTAACATATCAAACTCGCAACTTTCCCCCTCCGGCTCCTCTGCCCGAAAACGCGGAACCCCGGGGAAACTTTCCCGGATGGTTCCCCCCTTCACCGGTATCATCCCATACCGCGTTAGGGCACCTCTAACGCCGTTACTTGTCATGTCATGCATCATTATGCATCTGCTTGCTTAAGTATTTATTGTTTCTTCCCCCTCTTCTCTCGCTAGACACCGAGACCGACGCTGCTGCTACCCAGTTCGACTACGGAGTTGACGATCCCTCTCTCTTGCCAGAGCAACCAGGCAAGCCCCTCCCTTGATCACCAGATATCGCCTACTCTCCTCTATACTGCTTGCATTAGAGTAGTGTAGCATGTTACTGCTTTCAGATAATCCTATACTGCTGCATAGCCTGACCTTGCTACTACTGTTGTTACCTTTACCTGTTATCCTACTGCTTAGTATAGGATGCTAGTGTTCCATCAGTGGCCCTACACTCTTGTCCGTCTGCCATGCTATACTACTGGGCCGTGATCACTCGGGGGTGATCACGGGCATATACTTTACACTGTTACATTATATGTGATGCTGTTCGGAGATGGGGGCTGAAGGGGCAGGTGGCTCCATCCCGGTAGAGGTGGGCCTGGGTTCCCGACGGCCCGCGACTGTTACTTTGTGGCGGAGCGACAGGGCAGGTTCAGACCACCTAGGAGAGAGGTGGGCCTGGCCCTAGTCGGCGTTCGCGATACTTAACACGCTTAACGAGATCTGGGTATTTGATCTGAGTCTGGCCATTTGGTCTATACGCACTAACCACCTACGCGGGAGTAGTTATGGGTATCCCGACGTCGTGGTATCAGCCGAAGCACTTCTTGACGTCAGCGACTGAGTGGCGCGCGCCGGGTTGGACCGCGTAACGTGACTTCCGTTGTACTGGAGGTTGCTAGGTCTGCTCACCGGCCGCGTTCGCAACGTGCAGGTGTGCTCAGGGCGATGGGCCCAGACCCCTGCGCGCTTAGGTTTAGACCGGCGTGCTGACTGCTCTGTTGTGCCTAGGTGGGGCTGCGACGTGTTGATCTCCCGAGGCCGGGCATGACCCAGGAAAGTGTGTCCGGCCAAATGGGATCAAGCGTGTTGGGCTATGTGGTGCACCCCTGCAGGGAAGTTTATCTATTCGAATAGCCGTGTCCCTCGGTAAAAGGACGACCCGGAGTTGTACCTTGACCTTATGACAACTAGAACCGGATACTTAATAAAACACACCCTTCCAAGTGCCAGATACAACCCGGTGATTGCTCTCCAACAGGGCATCGAGGAGGGGATTGCCGGGTAGGATTATGCTATACGTTGCTACTTGGAGGACTTCAGTTTACTCTCTTCTATATGCTGCAAGACGGAGGCGACCAGAAGCGTAGTCTTCGATAAGACTAGCTATCCCCCTCTTATACTGGCATTCTGCAGTTCAGTCCACTGATATGGCCCATTACACATATATCCATGCATATGTAGTGTAGCTCCTTGCTTGCGAGTACTTTGGATGAGTACTCACGGTTGCTTTTCTCCCCCTTTTCCCCTATCCCTTCTACCTGGTTGTCGCAACCAGATGTTGGAGCCCAGGATCCAGACGCCACCGTCGACGACGACTCCTACCACACTGGAGGTGCCTACTACTATGTGCAGCCCGCTGACGACGACCAGGAGTAGTTAGGAGGATCCCAGGCAGGAGGCCTGCGCCTCGTTCGATCTGTATCCCCGTTTGTGCTAGCCTTCTTAAGGCAACCTTGTTTAACTTATGTCTGTACTCAGATATTGTTGCTTCCGCTGACTCGTCTATGATCGAGCACTTGTATTCGAGCCCTCGAGGCCCCTGGCTTGTATTATGATGCTTGTATGACTTATTTTATTTGTAGAGTTGTGTTGTGATATCTTCCCGTGAGTCCCTGATCTTGATCGTACACATTTGCGTGCATGATTAGTGTACGATTGAATCGGGGGCGTCACAGCTAACTATTTGAAGAACAAAACCAAGCGTTCTAATGTCAAATTCCAACAGACAACAGGATCTCGTAGCTATATTACACACTGCGAGGCTCTTGTAACTATCTGCTACTTCCTTCTTCTTTTTGTGCAATATTACTGTATCTATATTGACTTGTTCCAAATACAGAGGAAAACCCGTGCGGACCAATAAGAACCTGAACCGAATGCAGTGCAAATCTTCAAGGATTGCCACACCAGCAAGAGCACACCAGTTCAAGCCGCTGTTGTAAGTCCTTACTCCTCCTGCCTTGAACTGATTGGTACTGTGATGTGTTCATTTAACTACTTGGTTTGCAGCCAATGTCAGTTACTCTGTTCACTTTTATTCACAGTTGTCTTAACGTATCATTTCACCTTACATGGTTTAAAAGAGATGAAGGATATTCTTTTGGTCTTGATCTGTAATCTAGTATTTATGCTCATGTGCACACACAATGATAAAATATGCTGTTTGTTTTATATCTGTTTGTCCATGATATGAACGATGTCATACTATGTTCATCCTACTTTAAACCATGTCTCTTTATCCTTAGATGTCAACTAATGTAAGGAAATAGACAATACAGTAGGCATGCTACATGGACATATGTTCCGACGGTGATTTTATTATGTAGTTGGCACTACAATACATACTAATGTATTACAGTAGTTCACCAAAATAAGTTATGTATAAACATTTAACCTACTTTGTTTGTTTTTGTCTCATTAGTAACTTATCTGGTACACTAATCTACAAGTTCAAACTTTCAGGAAGCTATGGAACAAATGATTGAACAGCCACAACCACCTGAAGGTGACAAGGCTACTACAGGCACAATGTCACCTCTTGCTACAGTGCGTCAGTATCTCTCCACTAACAGTGCAAAAAGCACCTTCCTGCGTAATTCTGGGTTAGTTGTCAAGGTAACCTCGTCCAAATCACCTACTGAACAAAATCTTTCTGCTAGATAGAGTGATATATCTGTGCTCCAGACACAAGTCCAATCCCTAATGGACGTTGTTTCGGAAACAAGAATAGTGGTTGAGAAGTACCGTCAAGATATGAATGGTTTTGAAACCAGACTATCAGACATTCGCTTCGTTGTTCAAGAGCAATGGCTGAAAAAAGGAGTAGATCGTGCTACTCCATCAGATTCTACAGGCTGAGACATTAGCAGTCAGGTCAAATGATCTGTGCTTCTATACATCTGATGGTGCTTTTATCTGGAAGGACTGTAAACTTTATGCCAACAGGCCTTTTGTTGTCTGGTTGGAATTTATTTTGTGGTGATACAACATTTATGATGCTGCCTCAGGCTGCAGTAATTACGACGCTATTTTTGTATAGTGTAGGTTTATCTTAGTAATGTATTCGGCCGATAGCTTCGTAGGAGCCCAACAAGCCAACATTCGTCGGGCCCATTCCAATTGGGCTAAAAACGATTACGGGCCGAAATTGGCATGTAGCCCACTAAAAATATCTGGTCCTAAATCAGCATAAGCTTTCATATTTTTCTGGTAGGCCTATGCCCATAGTGGGCCTTTAACAGGCCTAAACATAATTTGGGCCCTCAGTAAAAATAGGTCGTTTACAAGTGTAAATATCTCGAACCCATAAAAAACTTGGGCCTTTAATAGACCGAAAGTGAGATTGGGCCCTGATTGTGCCAAATAACCCACTGGACTTAGCAGGCCGAAATGGTGGCCCATTTACGATGCGGATCTTTGACAGGCCGAAATTCGGACGGGCCGTAAATGCGCCGACCTAATACACAGGCCTTTAACTGGCCAGAACTTTAGTCGGGCTGGATTATCGTCATTTTTATATGGGCCATTAATGGGCCCGATATGACCTTGGGCTACATATGGCCCATGGTTTACGTCCGGCGTTAACAGGCCGAAAATGACAACAGGCCGAAAGTGGCCCAAAGCTATAGTGGGCCTCTAACAGCCGAATGTCAAACATGGCCGAATATGACCCAAATCCTTCACGGTCGTTTATTGGTTGAAAGTTTTGTTGGCCTATAAATGGGCCCAAATGAAGCCGGACCTTTAACAGGCCGGAAATACACCGGGCCATAATTCGGCCCAATTACTTAGCAGACTGTTAACGGGCCAGAAGTGACCATGGGCCGCGTTGATGACAAGTTTAGGACAGGCCGTTGACGGGCCGATTTGACAAAGAATGTTGGGCTTTAGCTGGGCCGGCCCATTATGGTCTGTAGAATCTCTTGGGCCTTTAGCTGGGTCGGCCCATTGTGGTCCGCAAAATCTTGTGGGCCTTTAGCTGGGCCGGCACATTATGGTCTGCAAAATCGTGTGGGCCTTTAGCTGGGCCGGCCCATTATAGTCCGTTAAATCTTATGGTCCTTCGGTTCGGCCGGCCCATTTAAACATTGTGGGCCACTTTTGGGCCGGTCCACGTGTCAGCATATCATATGCCCATCTCGACCATTGGATGAGTGGCACCTGTGCCAACGCGGAGCTGACGCGTGGATCCGTCAGCCAATGAGAATTTTACACGTGGAAAATCGGCATTGGCCGTGGCTGTTAACAGGTTATCGGATCCAAAATCCGACCCGATAGCTTAACGGCGTTCCGTTACGGTGGATGCCACGTGTCGGTCACCCTTAACGAAAGCACTTCTGTGACGCGCGATTTATCGTCATGGAAGTGGACACTTCCGTGATGATAATTTTTGGAATGTCATGGAACACTTCTACGACAGCACAGGTATGACTATCTTGATTCTGTCATAAATTTGTCATGGATGTACATGCATGATAGAAAACGCGACCTACTATGACAAACACGTATCATCACGGAAGTGTATTTTTTTGTAGTGGTGTGATTTAACACCAATAGTTCACATCACCATGTGATTAGTTCACATCGCCATGTGACTAATACCCAAAGGGTTTTACTGGAGTCAATAATCTAGTTCACATCGCTATGTGATTAACACCCAAAGAGTACTAATGTGTGATCATGTTTTCACTACTAGGGAAAACCCTAGCAGCAGCGCGGGTTTTGTGCTCACTAGTAGCGCGGGTAGGCGCGCTACTAATAAGGCGCTACAGCTATTGCTTAGCAGTAACGTGTGCCGCACGCGCTACTGCTTGGACAAATAGCTACAACGCTTGTTCACTCCCACGCTACTGCTAATGTAACTACTGGCAGCGTGTTTTCTCTCCATCGCTACTAGTATTGTTTTTTTATTTTTTTATTTTTAGTGTATTTATGCGCCATCGTAGAAATATTGGTACAATACCAATTATGTGGTTTACATCATTATGTCCATAACAGTGTGTCAAATGAAGGTGGATTAGGTTCAAGTGGAGGCAATATGTGGTGCATGTCAAAAGTATACTACTAATCCAAACTTGATCTAGTTTGGACTAGTAGTACTTTCGATGTGCACCACATGTTACCTCCACATGAATCTAATCCGCCAGCACAAGCTATTTAATCATCATCATAATCATTACCACCAACAATATTAAGTTAATCACCACTAACACTAGCTAATTATAATCATCAATCATTACCACCAACACAAGCTATTTTATCATCATAGTAATAGTGTAGCACATAATCATCCTCAAACTCATTTCTAGCTAATCACTCCTACTCCTCTCTCCTAAGTAAAACAAAATAAAACATGTGTAGCTATCCTGCTTGATCAAGTTGGAGCATGCAGATGAGCCTGTCTCCTAATTTTGGGTAGCACATCTGCTTGCTGCCCCCTAGTACTTGTCTGCGCTCCCCATCACATATTTGGTCCAGTCTTGCACTATTAAGCATTCATCACTGATCTTGAATGCACTAAAGTAACACGTAGGATATCTTGGATGTAAGCTAATAATGCTCATGGTACCTTTAGTCTCGATCCCATAAGGCACAACATTCATCGGGAGTCCCTGTTGAAGAACATCGTATGGTCACATACTTAGCAATGAAGTTTAGCTTCACAAATAATGTATGGAAAAGATGCACTGAGGTTAAATAGTAAAAATCTTACCATCCTTCCTAAATAGATGTGACCGTAGTTCATTACGAACACTATTGGTCGCACGTTTTCAGTACTAACATTTCTAAGTCCAGGAAGAAAATTTGTCTTGACAGTATCAAGATCCTCAAGCCATGAAACATAATGACTTAGCTCCTCATAGTTTAGTTCAGCACCGGGACAGTAGTAGGTCCTGTCTACCAAGCGTCGGACATGTTTGCTTGCACCAAAATAAGCTGACAATACAAATTAGTTGTCAACTATTTTTGAATAAACAATATCAAAGACATAAATATGGTTGAGAAACTTACATAATGGTATAACTGGAGGCGTCTGCACATCGACCCAGATGTCGGTATTACCTTCAATATCATCTTCCGGACGAATATCAAAGGTGATAACCATATCAGGCTCAAATGCATAAGTCTTGCATAGTGCTCGCCATGTTTTGCATCCAAAATAGGTGTACTCGTCTGAATTGTATAATTTAGCATGGAAAATATAACCATGCTCGGTCTTCAAGTAAACATTCTTTACCTCCATAGTATGACTGAAACCTATCTTATCCAACACAAAAACTCTTGCATGGTAGGGGATACGCTAGTAGAATAGTAAAAAATATATAAGTTGAAGCAAATGAAGCAGATGTCATGCTTAATTACGAAAAAGACATGTCGTTGTGACTTACTGTATCCACTTCGAAGTTCTCGTCCATCTTGATGTTGAAGCGCCTATCATCATCTAGGAAGATTCCGTCGCACAGGCCGCGCTCGTCTTCGCAGTATTTGCAAATACCGAAATCCTTTTTGTCGTCAGACATTTCCTATGTTCATAGTTAAAACATTAATCGAAAATCGATAGAAGACAACTACCAGGATACTCAACACACAAATCCGGGGCACTCGATATTTCCTACCTATTCTGGCAAAAGTCATGCCAAAATTCACTTAAAAAGCCGGCATGACCTTTGCTAAAATAGGACATATCGAGCACCTGAAATTTTCCGAAACGGAAATGAATCAACACTCCGGCAAAACATAGGCCACTCGGAGGTGTAACCTGCAAACATGACCGGCCACTTGGATATTGAGCAACACAAGATATACATTTCAAAATATCTTATAGGACTCAAATTAGCATGCATTCAATAAGCAAAAGTAAATCATCTCATGCGTCCGTACATCGTCGAATATTATCACTAATACATCCCGAATAGTGTCTTACATATAACATCACTAGTACAACTAAAACCCTAGCACACAACGGGTATCGGCGCGGGCGGTCAACGGGTATCGGCGCGGGCGGTGGACACCCACAAAGAAGGAACCATCACAGGATCATAGCTCCAGTGAGATCCCTGGAGAACCTGCCAGGTATTGGAGAACCTGTGCTCCAACGCAAACAAGTAGCGATGGACGTGCGTGTCCTCCTCACTGACACGGTGACGCACCACCTCCGCGGAGTCCTCGAGCTTCTGGACCGTCACTGGCCCACGCGACCGCCACCAAAGAAGGTTCGGGTCAACGACAGGCTGGCTCCTCACCAACCTGCGCCCCCCGGTAGGTAGCGCCTCCCAGTACCACCCCGGCAGAGCCCAGTCCTGGACATGGCCCATCTGGTCAAGCAGGTGTCGTCCTCCGCCGACTCGACCACGAGGATGCGGGATAGGCATCGTCCACGTCGATGCGGGAAAATTGCTTTAACTAAAAAAATAGCAACAAGTTCTTACTAACTAGTTCTATTAATTCAACTAGTTCTTACTAAAAATAAACTTACTATAAATAAAAATATACTAGTACCTAATTAGTACCTAGTTCTTACTAACTAATTAGTACCTAGGAACTACTGCCCTAATTACCATCTAATTTGATGAACCTATAGGGGTGGAAAGTGGTAGCGGATATTCCAATTATCCAACTATAAAGTGAAATAAGTGGTCAAATTTTACTCGTTTTATGATTCATCTTAGAAATTTGATTCGTTTCCACCCTTACATGAACCATAACTCATTTGAGCCGCATCCGCATCCGATTCGTTTCCACCCTTACATGAACACTAACTAATTTGATGGAGGTAGAAAACCTAGGCAGAGGTAGGGGAGAGGGAGGAGCAGGCGTGCTCACCTCGGGTGCCTGCGACGAGGAAGGGGCAGGCGGCGTCGAGGTCGTGGTCGGGCCCCCGGGGCCGGCGTTGAGGTCGGGGGCGGGGGCGGCGTTGAGGTGGGGGTAGGGGGCGGCGTCCGGGGCCGCGTTGAGGTCGGGGGCGGGGGCGGCGTTGAATCTGGGGTCGGGGCGGCGTAGAGGGTGTGCGGAGAGCGCGCGGCGGCCGAGGGGCGACGGCGGCGGCGAGAGTGGAGTTGGATTTGGGGGATGAACTGGCCGTGGGGAAGGACGAACCCCGTGGTTAAGTCAGCAGTACGAGTAGCGTGTTCCAGAAAGGGCGCTACTGCTAGGTTAGCTACAGCGCGTTCTGGAATAGACGCTATTGTTACACCATTCTCTTTTTTTCCCTTTTTCATTTAGTTTTCTTCACATTTTATTTTTTTTCCTTTCACCTTATTCTATTTCTTTCATTTTCAATTACCTTTCTATTTTCTTTCCATTTAATTTTATATCCTCTATCAATAGCGAGTTTAGAATAAAACGCGCTGCTACAAAGAAAGTAGCGGTAGCGCGGTTCGTTATAGGTCGCTACTACTATGTGTAACCTATCGGCTAAGCCGTGGGAATTTTAGTAGTAACGTGTTTAGAAGAAGACGCGCTACTGCTAGAACTTTATCTGCAGGGCGGTTTGCGCAGGCGCGCTACTGCTACTTAGGACCAGCGTGCTTTTTTGACCCTCGCTACTGCTAAAGTTCTGTGTATAAGATTTTCCCTAGTAGTGTTTGCTTGTGAGAGAAGCTTAGTCAATGGGTCTGTAACATTCAGAGCCGTATGTATTTTGCAAAATTTCTATGTCTACAATGCTCTGCATCGCGCTACTCTAGCTAATTGCTCCCTTTTCAATATGTATCCAGATTGAGACTCAAAGTCATCCGGATCGGTGTAAAAATTTGCATCGGCGTAACTCTTTACGATGAACTCTTTATCACCTCCATAACCAAGAAATATCTCCTTAGTCTTCTAAGGATAATTTTGACCACTGTCAAGTAATCCACTCTTGGATCAATATCGTACCCCCTTGCCAAACTCATGGCAAGGTAAACAATAGGTTTGGTACACAACATAGCATACTTTATAGAACCTATGGCTGAGGCATAGGGAATGACTTTCATTCTCTTTCTATTTTCTATCGTGATCGTGTTTTGATTCTTACTCAACTTTACACCTTGCAATACAGGAAAGAACTCCTTCGTTGACTATTTCATTTTGAACTACTTCAAAAATCTTGTCAAGGTATGTACTCATTGAAAAATCTTATCGAGCGTCTTGATCTATCTCTATAGATCTTGATGCCCAATATGTAAGCAGCTTCCCCAAGGTCTTTCTTTGAAAAACTCCTTTCAAACACTCTTTTAAGCTTTCCAGAAAATTCTACTTCATTTCCGATCAGCAATATGTCATTCACATATACTTATCAGAAAGGCTGTTGTGCTCCCACTCACTTTCTTGTAAATACAGGCTTCGGCGCAAGTCTGTATAAAACTATATACTTTGATCAAGTCATCAAAGCGTATATTGCAACTCTGAGATGCTTGCACCAGTCCATAGATGGATTGCTGGAGCTTGCACATTTTGTTAGCACCTTTAGGATTGACAAAACCTTCTGGTTGTATCATATACAACTCTTCTTTAATTAATCCATTAAGGAATGCAGTTTTGATATCTATTTGCTAGATTTCATAAAATGTGGCAATTGCTAACATGATTCGGATAGACTTTAAGCATCGATACGAGTGAGAAAATCTCATCGTAGTCAACATCTTGAACTTGTCAAAAACCATTTTCGACAAGTGGAGCTTTTGAGATAGTAACACTACTATCAGCGTCCGTCTTCCTCTTGAAGATCCATTTATTCTCAATGGCTTGCCGATCATCGGGCAAGTCCACCAAAGTCCACACTTTGTTCTCATACATGGATTCTATCTCAGATTTCATGGCCTCAAGCCATCTGTCCGAATCTGGGCTCATCATCGGTTCCTCACAGTTCGTAGGTTCATCATGGTCTAGTAATATGACTTCTAGAATAGGATTACCGTGCCACTCTGGTGCAGATCGTACTCTAGTTGACCTACGAGGTTCGGTTCTAACTTGATCAGAAGTTTCATGATCATCATCATTAACTTCCTCACTAATTGGTGTAGGCATCACTGGAACTGATTTCTGTGATGAGCTACTTTCCAATTCGAGATAAGGTACAATTACCTCATCAAGTTCTACTTTTCCTCCCACTCACTTCGTTCGAGAGAAACTCCTTCTCTAGAAAGGATCCACTCTTAGCAACAAAGATCTTGCCTTCCGATCTGTGATAGATGTTGTACCCAACAGTTTCTTTTGGGTATCCTATGAAGACGCACTTCTACGATTTGGGTTCGAGCTTATCAAGTTCAAGCATTTTTCACATAACCATCGCAGCCCCAACATTGAGAAACGACAACTTAGGTTTCTTCCTAAACCACAGTTCATATGGTATAGTTTCAACGGATTTTTAGACAATGCCCTATTTAACGTTAATGCAGCTGTCTCTAGTGAATAACCCCAAAACGATAGTGGTAAATCGATAAGAGACATCATAGATAGCACCATATCTAATAAAGTACGGTTACGACGTTCGGACACACCACTACACTGTGGTGTTCCACGTGGCGTGAGTTGTGAGACTGGTCCACATTGTTTTAAATGAAGGGTAAACTCGTAACTCAAATATTCGCCTCCGCGATCAGATCGTAGAAGCTTCATTTTCTTTTTACGGTGATTCTCAACTTGACTCTGAAATTCTTTGAACTTTTCAAATGTTTCAGACTTGTGTTTCATTAATTAGATATACCCATATCTTCTCAAATTATCTGTGAACGTCAGAAAATAACGATACCTGCCGCGAGACTCTACGCTCATGGGACCGCATACATCGGTATGTATTATTTCCAATAAGTCAATGGCCCGTTCCATTGTTCCGGAGAACGGAGTCTTGGTCATATTGCCCATGAGGCATGGTTCGCAAGCATCAAGTGATTCCAAAAGCCCATCAGCATGGATTTTCTTCATGCGCCTTACACTAATATGACCTAAACGGTAGTCTCACAAATATGTTGTACTATCATTATCATCTTTGCTTCTTTTGGCATTAATACTATGAATATGTGTATCACTACGATCGAGATTCAGTAAACCATTCACCTTGGGTATATGACCACAGAAGGTTTTATTCATGTAGACAAAATAACAATTATTCTTTGACTTAAATGAATAACCTATTGCAATAAACATGATCCAATCATATTAATCTCAACGCAAACACCAAATAACATTTATTTTAGGTTCAACACTAATCTTGAAGGTAAAGGGAGTGTGCGATGATGATCTTATCAACCTTGGAATCACTTCCAACACACATCGTCACCTCACCTCAACTAGTCTCTGTTCATTTTCTAACTCTTGTTTCAAGTTACTAATAGTAGCAACTGAACCAGTATCAAATACCCAGGAGCTACTATGAATACTAGTAAAGTACACATCAATAACATGTATATCATATATACTTTTGTTCACTTCGCCATCCTTCTTATCCGCCAAGTATTTGGGGTAGTCCCGCTTCCATTGACCATTTCCTTTGCAGTAGAAGCACTCGGTTTTAGGCTTGGGTCTAGCTTTTAGCTTCTTCATGGGAGTGGCAACTTGCTTGTCATTCTTCTTGAAGGTCCCTTTCTTTCCCTTTCCCTTTTAATTGAAACTAGTGGTCTTGTCAACCATCAACAGTTGATGCTTTTCTTGATTTCTAACTTCGCCGATTTTAGCATTGCGAAGAGCTCGGGGAAACATTTTCGTCATCCCTAGCATATTATAGTTCATCATGAAGTTCCAGTAATTTGGTGACAGTGACTAGAGAACTTTGTCAATCACTATATTATCTGGAAGATTAACTCCCACTTGATTCAAGCGATCTTAGTACTCAGACTTTCTAAGCACATGCTCACTGGTTGAGCTATTCTCCTCCATCTTGTAGGCAAAAATACTTGTGAGAGATCTCATAGCTCTCGACTCGAGCATGAGTCTGAAATACCAATTTCAACTCTTGGAACATCTCATATGCTCCATGGCATTTCAAAACATTTTTAAGTCCCGGTTCTAAGCCGTAAAGCATGGTGCACTAAACTATCGAGTAGTCATCATACCGTCTTTATTTGCTCCTGCAATAGTTCTGTCACCTAGTGGTGCATCAAGGACATAATTCTTCAGTGCAGCAATGCAGATAATCCTCATATCACGGCTAGTCCGCATCATTGCTACTATCAAATATCTACTTAGTTTTCTCTAGGAACATATCCTAAATAAAACAGGGAAGCTATACGTGAGCAATTGATCTACAACATAGAATGCGAATACTATCAGGACTAAGTTCATGATAAATTTAAGTTCAATTAATCATATTACTTAAGAACTCCCACTTAGCTAGACATCCCTATAGTCATCTAAATGATCACATGATCCATATCAACTAAACCATGTCCGATCATCACGTGAGATGGAGTAGCTTTCAATGGTATCCTATGTTGATCATATCTACTATATGATTCTCGTTCGACCTTTCGGTCTTAGTGTTCTGAGGCCATATCTGCATATGCTAGGCTCGTCAAGTTTAACCCGAGTATTCTGCATGATGTGAACATAGATCTTATCACACCCGATCATCACGTGGTGTCTCAGCATGATGAACTGTCGCAACGGTGCATACTCAGGGAGAACACTTATACCTTGAAATTTTAGTAAGGGATCATCTCATAATGCTACTATCGTACTAAGCAAAATAAGATGCATAAAAGAGAAACATCACATGCAATCAAAATATGTGACATGATATGGCCATCATCATCTTGTGCCTTTGATCTCCGTCTCCAAAGTACTGTCATGATCTCCATCGTCACCGGCATGACACCATGATCTCCATCATCTTGATCTTGATCAACGTGTCGTCACATGGTCGTCTCGCCAACTATTGCTTTTGCAATTGTTGCTATCGCATAGTGATAAAGTAAAGCAATTATATGGCGCTTGCATCTTATGCAAAAAAGAGACAGCCATAAGGCTCCTACAAGTTGCAGATAACTTTAAAAAAACATGATCATCTCATACAACAATTTATATCTCATCACAACTTGACCATATCACATCACAACATGCCCTGCAAAAACAAGTTAAACATCCTCTACTTTGTTGTTGCAATTTTTACGTGGCTGCTACGGGCTTCTAGCAAGAACCGTTCTTACCTACGCATCAAAACCACAACGATTTTTGTTGGGGAATGTAGTAATTTCAAAAAAAAATCATACGCACACGCAAGATCATGGTGATGCATAGCAACGAGAGGGGAGAGTGTCGTCTAAGTACCCTCGTAGACCGTAAGCGCAAGCATTATAACAACGCGGTTGATGTAGTCGTACGTCTTCACGATCGACCGATCCTCAGCACCGAACGTATGGCACCTCCGCGTTCAGCACACGTTCAGCTCGGTGACATCCCGTGAATTCACGATCCAGTAGAGCTTCCGGGAAGAGCTTCGTCAGCACGACGGCGTGGTGACAGTGTTGATGAAGCTACCGACGCAGGGCTTCGCCTAAGCACCGCTATGATATGACCGAGGTGAATTATGGTGGAGGGGGGCGCTGCACACGGCTAAAAGATCTATGTTCAATTTTTGCGTCTCCAAGGGGTGCCTCCCTCCCCATATATAAAGGAATGGAGGATTGGGCGGGGCCAGCCCCTATGGCGCGACCCATGAGGAGTCCTACTCCCACCGAGAGTAGGACTCCCCCCTTCCAAGTAGGAGTAGGAGAGGAGAGGGAAGGGAGAGAGGAAGAGAAGGAAAGGGGGCACTGCCCCCCTCCTTGTCCAATTCATACTAGAGGGGGAGGGGGCGCGCGGCTGCCCTGGCCGCCCCTCCTCTTCCCCCACTAGGGCCCAATAGGCCCAATAAACTCCCCGGGGGGGTCCGGTAACCCCCCGGTACTCCGGTATATGTCTGGTAGTCATCCAATATATCGATCTTTACGTCTCGACCATTTTGAGACTCCTCGTCATGTCCGAGATCACATCCGGGACTCCAAACTACCTTCGATACATAAAACACAAAAACTCATAATACTGATCGTCACAGAACTTTAAGCGTGCGGACCCTACGGGTTCGAGAACTATGTAAACATGACCGAGACATGTCTCTGTTCAATAACCAATAGCGGAACCTGGATGCTCATATTGGTTCCTACATATTCTACGAAGATCTTTATCGGTCAAACCGCATAACAACATACGTTGTTCCCTTTGTCATCGGTCTGTTACTTGCCCGAGATTCGATCGTCGGTATATCAATACCTAGCTCAATCTCGTTATCAGCAAGTCTCTTTACTCGTTCCGTAATGCATCATCCCGCAACTAACTCATTAGTCACATTTCTTGCAAAGCTTATTGTGATGTGCATTACCAAGAGGGCCCAGAGATACCTCTCCGACAATCGGAGTGACAAATCCTAATATTGATCTATGCCAACTCAAAAAACACCATCGGAGACACCTTTAGAGCACCCATCAACCAGTTACGTTGTGATGTCTGGTAGCACACAAAGTGTTCTTCCGGTATTCGGGAGTTGCATAATCTCATAGTCACAGCAACATGTATAAGTCATGGAGAAAGCAATAGCAGTCAACTAAACGATCAAGTGCTAAGCTAACGGAATGGGTCGAGTCAATCATATCATTCTCCTAATGATGTGATCCCGCTAATCAAATGACTAGTCATGTCCATGCCTAGGAAACATAACCATCTTTGATTAATGAGCTAGTCAAGTAGAGGCATACTAGTGACACTATGTTTGTCTATGTATTCACACATGTATTATGTTTCCGGTTAATACAATTCTAGCATCAATAATAAACATTTATCATGATATGAGGAAATAAATAATAACTTTATTATTGCCTCTAGGGCATATTTCCTTCAATTTTTCATCAAGTGTTTTGTTTTAACCTTCAACGAGGACAGGGCGTAATCAAACTCGATTCAACTAAAATTGGAGAACCAGACACTGGCCAGCCACCAGTGTGCAAAGCACGTTGGTAGAACCAGTCTCATGAACGTGGTCATGTAATGTCGGTCCGGGCCGCTTCATCCAACAATACCACTGAATCAAAGTAAGACGTTGCTGGTAAGCAGTATGACTATTATTGTCAATAACTCTTTGTGTTCTACACATACATATAACATCTACGCATAGACCTGGCTCTGGTACCACTTTTGGGAACGTAGTATTTAAAAAAATTCCTATGATCACGGAAGATCTATCTAGGAGAAGCATAGCAACGTGCGGGGAGAGTGTGTCCATGTACCCTCGTAGACCGAAAGCGGAAGCGTTTAGTAACGCGGTTGATGTAGTCGAACGTCTTCGCGATCCAACCGATCCAAGTACCGAACGTACGGCACCTCTGCGTTCAGCACACGTTCAGCTCGATGACTTCCCTCGATCTCATCGAGTAGAGGGCGAGGGAGAGTTCGGTCAGCACGATGGCGTGGCGACGGTGATGATGAAGTTACCAGCGCAGGGCTTCGCCTAAGCACTATGACGATATGACCGAGGTGTGTAACTGTGGAGGGGGCACCGCACACGGTTAAGAGAAACTTGTGTGTTCTTCGGTGCCCCCTGCCCCTGTATATAAAGGAGGGGAGGGGGAGGCTGGCCGGCCCTGTAGGGCACGCCAGGAGAAGGGAGTCCTACTAGGACTCCAAGTCCTAGTAGGAATCCACCTAGACTAAAGGGGAAAGAAGGAAGGAAGAGGGGGAAGGGTAGGAAAGTGGGGTGCCACCCCCTCCTCCTAGTCCAATTTGGACCCAAGGGGGGGCGGCCAGCCCCTTGTGTCCGTTCCTTTCTGCCCACTAAGGCCCATCAAGGCCAATTAGTTCCCCCGGGGGTTCCGATAACCCTCCGGCACTCCGATAATTATACAGTACCTCTCGGAACTCATCCGATGTCCGAATAACATCATCCAATATATCGATATTTATGTCTCGACCATTTTGAGACTCCTCGTCATGTCCGTGATCTCATCCTGGACTCCGAAGAACCTTTGGTCATCAAATCACATAAACTGATAATACAAATCGTCACCGAACGTTAAGCGTGCGGACCCTACGGGTTCGAGAACTATGTAGACATGACCGACACACATCTCAGGTCAATAAACAATAGCGAATCCTGGATGCTCATATTGGCTCCTACATATTCTACGAAGATCTTTATCGGTCATCGCATAACAACATACGTTGTCATCGGTATGTTACTTGCCCCGGATTCGATCCTCGGTATCATCATACCTAGTTCAATCTCGTTACCGAAAGGTCTCTTTACTCATTTCATAATGCATCATCCCATAACTAACTCATTAGTCACACTGCTTGCAAGGCTTGTAGTGATGTGCATTAACGAGAGGGCCTAGAGATACCTCTTCGCTACATGGAATGACAAATCCTAATCTCGATCTATACCAACTCAACAAACACCATCGGAGACACCTGTAGAGCATCTTTATAATCACCCAGTTAAATTGTGACATTTGATAGCACACAAAGTGTTGCCCCAGTATTCAGGAGTTGCATAATCTCATAGTCAGACGAACATGTATTGTCATGATCAAAGCAATAGCAATAAAACTAAACGATCATTGATGCCAAGCTAACAGATGGGTCTTGTCCATCACATCATTCTCTAATGATGTGATCCTGTTCATCAAATGACAACACATGTCTATGGTTAGGAAACTTAACCATCTTTGATTAACGAGCTAGTCTAGTAGAGGCATACTATAGACACTCTTGTTTGTCTATGTGTTCACACATGTATTAAGTTTCCGGTTAATACAACTCTAGCATGAATGGTAAACATTTATCATGATATAAGGAAATATAAATAAGAACTTTATTATTGCCTCTGGAGCATATTTCCTTCAGACACAACTCTAAGCAATAGCAGGCACAACAACCAAGCATAAGTGAGTAGGGACATCATGGCTCAAACAACTCCTACTCATGCTAGTGGGCTTCAAATATTTACTGTGGCAAAGACAAGTCATGTAGAGGAAAGGGGTTTAACTACCGCAGCATGTAACAGTTGAATCATTGTTGTCTTAGTGCAGTAAAATATAGAAAGAGCGAGAGTGTGGGATTGTATCAGAATGGTCAATGGGGATTGCTTGCCTGGCACTTCTGAAGATAGTAATAGCTCTTCATCGGTGTCATCGATCTCATCACCGAAAAAACGTCTACTGAGAGGGAACAAACACCGACAGATAAGAGGGAACACAACCAATGCAATGTAACAATATGATGCATCAATGTGACATGGCAACATGCTGTGATTCGAGCTAATGCAGCTAGCAACAATTTAAACGGAGTTGGTTTTAACACTATATTCAAATTCAAACTCCATGTAAGGCATTTCAAATGCCATTAACTCAAATTGTCATATATAGTAGCTTTGGGTTGCTCAAATATGCATGAAAATGCCGTAAATCGATTCTTTGGATTATTCTGATAATTTTTCATATATAAAATATTTCATTTGGAGTTACGGTTCAATTTCTATGATTTTTAGAAGTTTTGGATATTTTTTGAAATAAATAAATAATTTCTGATTTATTTTAAATCCCAGAAAATACTTACTACATCAGCATGACCTCATGCTGACTTAGCAGGTCAACGGGACCGCCTAGGTCAAACCTGACCAGTGGGGCCCATCAGTCAGTGACTCATCTAACTAACCCTATTAATTAGTGCTAAACTAATCCTAACTAAAAGTGTCAGTGGGGGCGGCCCACATGTTAGTGACACGGGGGAGGACAAACCCTGGTCAAAGGAGTCAAACTCAACGGTGCGTCTTGACACGACGGAGCACTGCGGGATTGCTCCTTCAGCGTCCAAATGGATGGCCGATGTCACCTATGGGTTGCCGAGACTCGTCCGCATGGAGTGGTGGTGGCGGTCGGGCTGTAGTGGCTGGAGTTGACACCGGAAAGCTTGACTACGGTGGCTAGAGCTCGGGTGTGCGCGGGATCGATGATTCGGTGCGCAGGCGAGAAAAAAGAGGTGCTAGGGGGGCTCTATGCGCGGCCGTGAGCATGTTGGACGCGCGCCCGGGACCAAATGCTTACCGGAGTGTCAGCGACGGGGAGCGCAGGCGCTGGCGCGTTCGGTCGCGGACAAGACGGAAGCTAAGGCATGCAAACGAGACGGAGGAGAGGGGTATTCGGGGTAGGAGCTCACGGTGATTGCGTTGAGATACTCAGCTGGCTCAGGGAGGCATCAGAGCGGGCGAAGCGGCGAGCCGGATCTCCGGTGGCCGATGGTGAAGAAGACGGTGGGGGTGATGAAGTAGGGCCTCCGGGCATTGCGTAGCTCGGTGGATAGGACGAGGAAGACGCGACGGAGCTTATTGGCTGGTTGGCGAGGCGTATGGTGGCCGGTGGCCGCGGTGGCAGCGAGCGGCGGCGACGAGCGCGCTCGGGTGCGCTGCAGGGAGAGAGCAGAGGAAGGGAGAGGACGAGGGGAGAGGAGGAGTGGATACGCCAGAGTGGTCAAGGAATTGCGTGGCATCTCCAGCCAGCCTCCAGTGTCGGCGGAAGCAGGAAATGGCCCAGGCGTGTGTCGGCGCGCTGTGACCACGCGCGCGCGTCCGACTGGCGTGACCTGGAGGACGACTGGCAGCGCCAGGTGGTGGGCTGGGCCGGCTACAACGGTTGGGTCAGGTAAGTCCTTTTCTTTGTTTGTGTTTCTTTGTTTCTATTCTTATTTTATCTCTTTAGCCATTGTTTTGAATTTAAACAAAATTCAAACAATGCCAAAACAGTCTGAACAATTTTATATTACTTCACCGGACTATTCCGAAGGCACATAAAATATATCTGAGACATTTGGAAATATATTCCATATATTAAGAATATATATCCAAATTCAAATACAACAGTGATTTAAATTCAGAACCCAAATAATCCTTTAAAAAATGTTCCAACATTTCGGTTTGATATATATCTCTTGCCAAAATTCTCAAAACTATTTTCAGAGCATTTTGGATTCACTGAATGCATTTTCAGGGTTCTTGCCCTTTAATTAATTCACTGAATGCTCACTGATGCAACTAATTAGAAGCCTTATTCTAGGGCTGTGACAAAGGTGATGACCTTAGGATTAAAGAATGCTGGCGCCACGTATCAAAGGTCTATGAATTTAATTTTTCATGAATTACTAGGTGTTATACTTGAGGTCTATATTGATGATATTGTTGTCAAATCGGATGCTTTTGAATCTCACTTAGCCGATTTTGATTTGCCTTTTCAAATAATGAAGAAATATGGGCTGAAAATGAATCCTTTGAAGCGTGTGCCTTTGGGTAATATGCTGGGAAATTTCTGGGTTTCATTATTCATGAAGATGGCGTGCAAATTGATCCCAAAAAGATAGAATCTATTGAAGGAAATATTCCCTAGAGGCAATAATAAAGTTATTATTTATTTCCTTATTTCATGATAAATGTTTATTATGCATGCTAGAATTGTATTAACCGGAAACATAATACACGTGTGAATACATAGACAAACAGAATGTCACTAGTATGCCTCTACTTGACTAGCTCGTTGATCAAAGATGGTTATGTTTCCTAACCATGGACAAAGAGTTGTTATTTGATTAAGGGGATCACATCATTAGGAGAATGTTGTGATTGACTTGACCCATCACGTTAGCTTAGCACCCGATCGTTTAGTATGTTGATGTTGCTTTCTTCATGACTTATACATGTTCCTATGACTATGAGATTATGCAACTCCCGTTTACCGGAGGAACACTTTGTGTGCTATCAAACATCACAACGTAACTGGGTGATTATAAAGGTGCTCTACAGGTGTCTCCGAAGGTACATGTTGGGTTGGCGTATTTCGAGATTAGGATTTGTCACTCCGATTGTCGGAGAGGTATCTCTGGGCCCTCTCGGTAATGCACATCACATAAGCATTGCAACTAATGAGTTAGTTGCGAGATGATGTATTACGGAACGAGTAAAGAGACTTGCTGGTAACGAGATTGAACTAGGTATTAAGATACCGACGATCGAATCTCGGGCAAGTAACATACCGATGACAAAGGGAACAACGTATGTTGTTATGCGGTCTGACCGATAAAGATGTTCGTAGAATATGTAGGAGCCAATATGAGCATCCAAGTTCCGCTATTGGTTATTGACCGGAGACGTGTCTCGGTCATGGCTACATAGTTCTCGAACCCGTAGGGTCCGCACGCTTAAGGTTTCGATGACAGTTATATTATGAGTTTATGAGTTTTGATGTACCGAAGGAGTTCGGAGTCCCGGATGAGATCGGGGACATGACGACGAGTCTCGAAATGGTCAAGACGTAAAGATCTATATATTGGACGACGATATTCGGACATCGGAAAGGTTCGGAGTGGTTCGGGTATTTTTCGGAGTACCGGGGAGTTACGGGAATACGGGGGAAGAAGTATATGGGCCTTATTGGGCTTTAGGGGAGAGGGAGAGGCAGGCCGCGCGCCCCCCATTGACTAGTCCGAATTGGACTAGGGGGAGGGGCGACGCCCCCTCCTTCCTTCTCTTCCCTCTTCCCCTTCCTTGTCTCCTACTCCTATTACTTGGAAGGACTCCTAGTTGGACTAGGAAAGGGGGAATCCTACTCCCGGTGGGAGAAGGACTCCCCTAGGGCGCGCCATAGAGAGGGCCGGCCCTCCCCTCCTCCACTCCTTTATATACGGGGGCAGGGGGCACCCCATAGACACACAAGTTGATCTTGGTGATCATTCTCTTAGCCGTGTGCGGTGCCCCCCTCCACCATACTCCTCGATAATATTGTAGCGGTGCTTAGGCGAAGCCCTACAACGGTAGAACATCAAGATCGTCACCACGCCATCGTGCTGACGGAAATCTTCACCGACACTTTGCTGGATCGGAGTCCGGGGATCGTCATCGAGCTGAACGTGTGCTAGAACTCAGAGGTGCCGTAGTTTCGGTGCTTGATCGGTCGGGCCGTGAAGACGTAAGACTACATCAACCGCGTTGTTATAACGCTTCCTCTATCGGTCTACGAGGGTATGTAGACAACACTCTCCCCTCTCGTTGCTATGCATCACCATGATCTTGCGTGTGCGTAGGATTTTTTTTGAAATTACTACGTTCCCCAACAGTGGCATCCGAGCCTAGGTTTTATGTGTTGATGTTATATGCACGAGTAGAAAACAAGTGAGTTGTGGGCGATATAAGTCATACTGCTTACCAGCGTGTCATACTTTGGTTCGGCGGTATTGTTGGATGAAGCGGCCCGGACCGACATTACGCGTACGCTTACGCAAGACTGGTTCTACCGACGTGCTTTGCACACAGGTGGCTGGCGGGTGTCAGTTTCTCCAACTCTAGTTGAACCGAGTGTGGCTACGCCCGGTCCTTGCGAAGGTTAAAATAGCACCAACTTGACAAAATATCGTTGTGGTTTTGATGCGTAGGTAAGATTGGTTCTTGCTTAAGCCCGTAGCAGCCACGTAAAACTTGCAATAAAACAAAGTAGAGGACGTCTAACTTGTTTTTGCAGGGCATGTTGTGATGTGATATGGTCAAGACATGATGCTAAATTTTATTGTATAAGATGATCATGTTTTGTAACCGAGTTATCGGCAACTTGTAGGAGCCATATGGTTGTCGCTTTATTGTATGCAATGTAATCGCCCTGTAATGCTTTACTTTATCACTAAGCGGTAGCGATAGTCGTAGAAGCATATGTTTGGTGAGACGACAACGATGCTACGATGGAAATCAAGGTGTCACGCCGATGACGATATGGTGATCATGACGATGCTTCGGAGATGGAGATCACAAGCACAAGATGATGATGGCCATATCATATCACTAATATTGATTGCATGTGACGTTTATCTTTTTTACATCTTATCTTGCTTTGTTTGACGGTAGCATTATAAGATGATCTCTCACTAAATTTCAAGATAAAAGTGTTCTCCCTGAGTATGCACCGTTGCCAAAGTTCGTCGTGCGCAGACACCACGTGATGATCGGGTGTGATAAGCTCTACGTCCATCTACAACTGGTGCAAGCCAGTTTTGCACACGCAGAATACTCAGGTTAAACTTGACGAGCCTAGCATATCCAGATATGGCCTCGGAACACTGAGACCGAAAGGTCGAGCGTGAATCATATAGTAGATATGATCAACATAGTGATGTTCACCATTGAAAACTACTCCATTTCACGTGATGATCGGTTATGGTTTAGTTGATTTGGATCACATGATCACTTAGAAGATTAGAGGGATGTCTTTCTAAGTGGGAGTTCTTAAGTAATATGATTAATTGAACTTTAATTTATCATGAACTTAGTCCTGGTAGTATTAGCATATCTATGTTGTAGATCAATAGCTCGCGTTGTTGCTTCCCTATGTTTTATATATGTTCCTAGAGAAAACTAAGTTGAGAGATGTTAGTAGAAAAGATGCAGATTGGATTCGTGATCTGAGGTTTATCCTCATTGCTGCACAGGAGAATTATTTCCTTGATGCACCGCTAGGTGACGGGCCTATTGCAGGAGCAGATGAAGACATTATGAACGTTTGGCTAGCTCAATATGATGACTACTTGATTGTTTAGTGCACCATGCTTAACGACTTAGAATCGGGACTTCAAAGACGTTTTGAACGTCATGGACCATATGAGATGTTCCAGGAGTTGAAGTTAATATTTCAAGCAAATACCCGAGTTGAGAGATATGAAGTCTCCAACAAGTTCTATAGCTAAAAGATGGAGGATAATCGCTCAACTAGTGAGCATGTGCTCAGATTGTCTGGGTACTACAATCGCTTGAATCAAGTGGGAGTTAATCTTCCAGATAAAATAGTGATTGACAGAATTCTCTAGTCACCATCACCAAGTTAGTAGAACTTCGTGATGAACTATAATATGCAAGGGATAACGGAAATGATTCCCAAGCTCTTCGTGATGCTGAAATCGACGAAGGTAGAAATCAAGAAAAACATCAAGTGTTGATGGTTAACAAGACCACTAGTTTCAAGAAAAGGGGAAAGGGAAGAAGGGGAACTTTAATAAGAACGGCAAGCAAGTTGCTGCTCAAGTGAAGAAACCCAAGTCTGGACCTAAGCCTGAGACTAAGTGCTTCTACTGCAAAGGGACTTTTCACTGGAAGCGGAACTGCCCCAAGTATTTGGCGGATAAGAAGGATGGCAAAATAAACAAAGGTATATTTGATATACATATTGATGTGTACTTTACTAGTGTTTATAGCAACCCCTCGGTATTTGATACTGGTTCAGTTGCTAAGAGTAGTAACTCGAAACAAGAGTTGCAGACTAAACAGAGACTAGTTGAGGGTGAAGTGACGATGTGTGTTGGAAGTAGTTCCAAGATTGATATGATCATCATCGTACACTCCCTATAATTTCGAGATTAGTGTTGAACCTAAATAAGTGTTATTTAGTGTTTGCGTTGAGCATGAATATGATTTGATCATGTTTATTGCAATACGATTATTCATTTAAGTAAGAGAATAAATTGTTGTTCTATTTACATGAAACCTTATATGGTTACACACCCAGTGAAAATGGTTCGTTGGATCTCGATCGTAGTGATACACATATTCATAATATTGAAACCAAAAGATGCAAAGTTAATAATGATAGCGCAACTTATTTGTGGCACTGCCGTTTAGGTCATATTGGTGTAAAGCGCATGAAGAAACTCCATACTGATGGGCTTTCGGAATCACTTGATTATGAATCACTTGATGCTTGCGAACCATGCCTCATGGGCAAGATGACTAAGACTCCGTTCTCCGGAACAATGGAGCAAGCAACTGACTTATTGGAAATAATACATACTGATGTATGTGATCCGATGAATGTTAAGGCTCGCGGCGGGTATCGTTATTTTCTGACCTTCACAGATGATTTGAGCAGATATGGGTATATCTACTTGATGAAACATAAGTCTAAAACATTTGAAAAGTTCAAAGAATTTCAGAGTGAAGTGGAAAATCATCGTGACAAGAAAATAAAGTTTCTACGATCTAATCGCGGAGACGAATATTTGAGTTACGAGTTTGGTCTTCAATTAAAACAATGTGGAATAGTTTCACAAACTCATGCCACGTCGAACACCACAGCATAATGGTGTGTCCGAACGTCGTAATCGTACTTTACTTGATATGGTGCGATCTATGATGTCTCTTACAGATTTACCGCTATCGTTTTGGGGTTATGCATTAGAGACAGCTGCATTCACGTTAAATAGGGCACCATCTAAATCCGTTGAGACGACACTATATGAATTGTGGTTTAGCAAGAAACCAAAGTTGTCATTTCTTAAAGTTTGGGGTTGTGATGCTTATGTGAAAAAGTTTCATCCTGATAAGCTGAAACCCAAATCGGAGAAATGTGTCTTCATAGGATACCCAAAGGAGACAGTTGGGTATACCTTCTATCACAGATCCGAAGGCAAGATATTCGTTGCATAGAATGGATCCTTTCTAGAGAAGGAGTTTCTCTCGAAAGAAGTGAGTGGGAGGAAAGTAAAACTTGATGAGGTAATTGTACCTGCTCCCTAATTGGAAAGTAGTTCATCACAGAAAACGGTTCCTGTGACACCCACACCAATTAGTGAGGAAGTTAATGATGGTGATCATGAAACTTCAGATCAAGTTATTACTGAACATCGTAGATCAACCAAAGTAAGATCCGCACCAGAATGGTACGGTAATCCTGTTCTGGAAATCATGCTACTAGATCATGATGAACCTACGAACTATGAAGAAGCGATGGTGAGCCCAGATTCCGCAAAATGGCTTGAAGCCAAATCTGAGATGGGATCCATGTATAAAAACAAAGTATGGACTTTGGTTGACTTGCCCGATGATCGGCAACAATTGAAAATAAATGTATCTTCAAGAGGAAGATGGACACTGATAGTAGTATTGCTATCTACAATGCTAGAATTGTCGCAAAAAGGTTTTCGACAAGTTCAAGATGTTGACTACGATGAGAGTTTATCACTCGTATCTATGCTTAAGTCTGTCCGAATCATGTTAGTAATTGCCGTATTTTATGAAATCTGGCAAATGGATAAACAAAGCTGCATTCCTTAATGGATTTCTTAAAGAAGAGTTGTATATGATGCAACCAGAAGGTTTTGTCGATCCTAAAAGTGTTAACAAAGTGTGCAAGCTCCAGCGATCCATTTATGGACTGGTGCAAGCCTCTCGGAGTTGGAATAAACGCTTTGATAGTGTGATCAAAGCATTTGGTTTTATACAGACTTTTGGAGAAGCATGTATTTACAAGAAAGTGAGTGGGAGCACTACATCATTTCTGACAAGTATATGTGAATGAAATATTGTTGATCAGAAATAATGTAGAGTTATTCTGCAAAGCACAAAGGAGTGTTTAAAATAAGTTTTTCAAAGAAAGACCTCGGTGAAGCTGCTTACATATTAAGCATCAAGATCTATAGAGATAGATCAAGACGCTTGATAAGTTTTTTCAATGAGTACATACCTTGACAATATTTTGAAGTAGTTCAAAATGGAACAGTCAAAGAAAAGAGTTATTGGCTGTGTTACAAGGTGTGAAATTGAGTAAGACTCAAAGCCCGACCACGACAGAAGATAGAAAGAGAATGAAAGTCATTCCCTATGCCTCAGCCATAGGTTCTATAAAGTATGCCATGCTGTGTACCAGATCTATTGTATACCCTACAATGTGTTAAGCAAGGGAGTACAATAAGTGATCTAGGAGTAGATCACTGGACAGCGGTCAAAATTATCCTTAGTGGAATAAGGATATATTTCTCGATTATGGAGGTGAAAAAAAGGTTCACCGTAAAGTGTTACGTCGATGCAAGTTTTGACACTGATCCAGATGACTCTAAGTCTCAATCTGGATACATATTGAAAGTGGGAGCAATTAGCTAGAGTAGCTCCGTGCAGAGCATTGTAGACATAGAAAATTGCAAAATACATAACGGATCTGAATGTAAAAGACCCGTTGACTAAGATTCTCTCACAAGCAAAACATGATCGCACCTTAGTACTCTTTGGGTGTTAATCACATAGCGATGTGAACTAGATTACTGAATCTAGTAAAACCTTTGGGTGTTAGTCACATGGCGATGTGAACTATGGGTGTTAATCACATGATAATGTGAACTGTCGATGTTAATCACATGGTGATGTGATCTAGATTATTGACTCTAGTGCAAGTGGGAGACTGAAGGAAATATGCCCTAGAGGCAATAATAAAGTTATTATTTATTTCCTTATTTCATGATAAATGTTTATTATTCATGCTAGAATTGTATAAACCGGAAACATAATACATGTGTGAATACATAGACAAACAGAGTGTCACTAGTATGCCTCTACCTGACTAGCTCGTTGATCAAAGATGGTTATGTTTCCTAACCATGGACAAAGAGTTGTTATTTGATTAACGGGATCACATCATTAGGAGAATGTTCTGATTGACTTGACCCATCCCGTTAGCTTAGCACCCGATCGTTTAGTATGTTGCTGTTGCTTTCTTCATGACTTATACATGTTCCTATGACTATGAGATTATGCAACTCCCGTTTACCGGAGGAACACTTTGTGTGCTACCAAACATCACAACGTAACTGGGTGATTATAAAGGTGCTCTACAGGTGTCTCCGAAGGTACATGTTGGGTTGGCGTATTTCAAGATTAGGATTTGTCACTCCGATTGTCGGAGAGGTATCTCTGGGCCCTCTCGGTAATGCACATCACATAAGCATTGCAACTAATGAGTTAGTTGCAAGATGATGTATTACGGAACGAGTAAAGAGACTTGCCGGTAATGAGATTGAACTAGGTATTAAGATACCGACGATCGAATCTCGGGCAAGTAACATACCGATGACAAAGGGAACAACGTATGTTGTTATGCGGTCTGACCGATAAAGATGTTCGTAGAATATGTAGGAGCCAATATGAGCATCCAGGTTCCGCTATTGGTTATTGACCGGAGACGTGTCTCGGTCATGTCTACATTGTTCTCGAACCCGTAGGGTCCGCACGCTTAAGGTTTCGATGACAGTTATATTATGAGTTTATGAGTTTTGATGTACTGAAGGAGTTCGGAGTTCCGGATGAGATCGGGGACATGACGAGGAGTCTCGAAATGGTCGAGACGTAAAGATCTACATATTAGACGACTATATTCGGACATCGGAAATGTTCTGAGTGGTTCGGGTATTTTTCGGAGTACTGGGGAGTTATGGGAATACGGGGGAAGAAGTATATGGGCCTTATTGGGCTTTAGGGGAGATGGAGAGGCAGGCCGCGCGCCCCCCCCCCATTGACTAGTCCGAATTGGACTAGGGGGAGGGGCGACGCCCCCTCCTTCCTTCTCATCCCTCTTCCCCTTCCTTGTCTCCTACTCCTATTACTTGGAAGGACTCCTAGTTGGACTAGGAAAGGGGGAATCCTACTCCCGATGGGAGTAGGACTCCCCTAGGGCGCGCCATAGAGAGGGACGGCCCTCCCCTCCTCCACTCCTTTATATACGGGGGCAGGGGGCACCCCATAGACACACAAGTTGATCTTCGTGATCATTCTCTTAGCCGCGTGCGGTGCCCCCCTCCACCATACTCCTCGATAATATTGTAGCGGTGCTTAGGCGAAGCCCTGCGACGGTAGAACATCAAGATTTTCACCACGCCGTCGTGCTGACGGAACTGTTCCCCGACACTTTGCTGGATCGGAGTCCGGGGATCGTCATCGAGCTGAACGTGTGCTAGAACTCGGAGGTGCCGTAGTTTCGGTGCTTGATCGGTCGGGCCTTGAAGACGTACGACTACATCAACCGCGTTGTTATAACGCTTCCGCTATCAGTCTATGAGGGTACGTAGACAACACTCTCCCCTCTCGTTGCTATGCATCACCATGATCTTGCGTGTGTGTTGGAAAGTTTTTGAAATTACTACGTTCCCCAACATCTATGTAGAAAGGAGAGGCTCCATCATGCAAGAGAGATATGTAAAAATTCCTTGGCAAGGTCAATTATTTGAGCAGATTCATAGCCAATCTATTAGGGAAGGTTGATGCATTTACTCATATCCTTCGGTTAAAGAATGATGTTTATTTTACTTGGGGGGCAAAACTGCAACAGGCATTTGATATGATTAAGAAATATTTGTGCACTCCTCCGGTTATGAAAGCGCCCGGGCACAGGGAGCCATTAAGACTTTACATTGCAGCAGAGGAAGGTGTTATTGGTGCTGTTTTGACTCAATACACCGAAGGAAAGGAGCAGCCGACGCTTGTTGGACGCTGAGACAAGGTATACATTTATTGAGAAATTATGCTTATGCTTATATTATGCTTGCAGAAATTTGAGACATTATCTAGTGCCTAGTACTTGCATTATAGCTTGTCAAACCGATGCCATCAAATACATGTTGCATAGGCCAATTCTTAGTGGTAGAATTGGCTAGTGGGCATATGCTTTACTTGAATATGATTTGGCTTATAAATCTATGAAAGGCCAAATTGTTGCTAATTTTATTGTTGAGCATCGGATTAATGACAAGGATGATATTGATATAAACCTTGTCTCATTAGTACCATGGATATTATATTTTGATTGTTCAGTTTGTAGCAACGGCCAAGGTGTCGATATTGTTTACATATCTCCTCATGGTGCTGTTTTTGAAGCCTCGTGTCGCTTAGAATATTTTGGCACGAATAATCAAGCCGAATATGAAGCATTGTTATTCGGCTTAGAGATGTTGCTTGCCATAGGTTTTACACATATTGAGGCTTTTGGTGATTCGTTATTAGTAGTGCAGCAAAGATCTAGAGTTTTTTAATGTTTTGACGAATCACTTAATGTTTATCTTCATAAATGTCTAGATATAATTTCTGTTTTGGATTATTTTAGCATTGATCATATATCAAGACATGACAATTGGAGAGCAAATGAGTTGGCACAACAAGCATCCGACTATCATGTTGGTCGGGGCATGTTTCATATTTCTAAAAGGCTGATGTCTAGTCTTGCCAACATAGGGGAGGCTGATCCGGAGCCCACCGTTTCAGCCACTAGTGAAATATTTAGTGCAGGAGACAATCAAGACTGGAGGAAGCCCATTATTGATTATTTGTGTTATCCTAGTAAAAGGGAGGATTGGATTGTTTGGTGTATGGCTTTCAAATACACAATGCGAGATGATGATCTCTATCGTCGAATGGTTGATGATGTTCTTTTAAAGTGCATGGACGAGGACCAGGCAAGAGTTGCTATGGGCCGGGAGAGGTCCATGAAGGTATTCGTGGCACTCATCTGTCGGCTCCGAAGATGAAATGGTTATTACGACGTGCTGGCTTTTATTGGCCGACGATGGTTAATGATTGCTTCCGGTATTATAAAGGATGTGAAGCTTGTCAAAAGTTTGGTGATATTCAGTTGGCTCCCGCTGCTATGTTACATCCTATTATCAAGTCGTGCCCTTTTAGAGGTTGGGGATTAAACTTTATTGTAGAGATTCATCCTTCTTCTTCAACAGGGGATCGGTTCGTGTTGGTAGGAACAGATTATTTCACTAAATTGTCGGAAGCAATACCGCTCAAACATTATTCGTAGATTCGACATTGCTCAAACATTAACTTCGGACCAAGGTTCATCCTTTATGTCACGTAAAGTTAGAGAATTTGCCGAATCATATAAGATAAAGTTGCTCAATTCCTCCCCATATTATGCCCAAGCCAATGGACGAGCTAAGTCTAGCAATAAAATATTAATCAAGCTCATCAATAACACGATTGAGGATAATCCAAGGAGATGGCATGAGCTACTGTCCGAAGCATTCTGGGCACACAGAATCTCAAGGCATAGTTCTACAAAGTTAATTCCATATGAGCTCGTATATGCTCAATAGGTCGTTTTACGAGTGGAAGTGAATTTTAATGCTTTGAGAATAGCCAAACAACATGATTTATCGGCGGTGGACTTTTACAACTTGATGATGGACAATATTGATGAAGTCACCGATAAACGTTTGGCCGCTTTGAAGGCCATAGAGAGAGATAAGTTGAGGGTGACAAGAGCTTACAATAAGAAGGTCAAGTTGAAGAATTTTCAAGTTGGCGATCTCGTGTGGAAAGTGATTCTACCAATTGGTTCAAAAGATAGAAAATTCGGGAAGTGGTCTCCTAGTTGGGAAGGTCCTTTTAAGATTACAATAGTAGTTTCCGAAAACTCATATTTGGTGGAATCCATACAAGGCACATTGTTACCTCGAGCCCTCAATGGCAAGTATTTAAAGAAGTATCACCCAAGTGTGTGGAGACTAGATAGGCAACGGCCGATATATAACTATCGCCCTGAGCAAAGACATGGTCAATATATGATTCTGGACCTAAGAAAATACATGGACAATACATAATTATCGTCCTAAGCACATGTAAATGGCCGATGGAGTGTTGACATCGTCCTTAGAACAACCTCTGGGAAAATTATTTTTCGGCATCCAAGTTTTGCTGAAAAACAGGGGCACATGTGTTGGCATCAGATTTTGGCATGGTTAAGAACTTAATTAATATGACCTCAAATGAAGAAGTGATCTATATAAAAACGTTTCTTATTGTTTACATGAACATCTTTGAAGTTTGGGCCATCGCCATCCGATATCATCTTATATTGATAAGTACTAGGATTTGGGTACTCAGAGTACTGTTCAGCCATTTACACCTTTAAAACTTTATCAAACGGACAAACTTTCTACACTAATTGTCTTCGTCTCGTCGAAACAGCTGATTTTGATATAAAAACAAACTCAATTCGAGGTAGTATGCAAAAGTTAGAGCCATTCGAATGCAGCCCTGCCCAGACATGATGTCTGATGGGTAGCGCCACCAATCGGCTGTCTTGTGCGAGCAATTCGGCCCTCAAAATTGCGTCGAATGGAAACATATTCAACATGAAAGTTGTACGTCTCATCGAAACGGTTGAATTTGCTTTTGGTCAGATCTTCATCCGAGGTCGTTTGTGGCCCGTGCGAGTCAAAAACGGAACTAATGTCCCAGACTTACCTAAATTCGAGTTCGGTTAATTTTGGAAAGATTTGGACGTGATTTGGAGCCCTTTTCTTCTACGGGAAGTCCATCCTCCTCTTATATTGATAAGAGGTGACGGTCAATTGACCAACACACAATCGCAAAAGCCATCTACAAACTTTTATCTCCTACCCTAGTTTTCTGCTTCTCGTTCATCGGTGTTCTTCGCTTCGGAGAGCTTCGATCTACAAAGTCCTAGGGGCGGGCCAACCGACCTAGGGGAGCCCATCACTGCCGTGCGTCCAGACGGGGTCCTCCCGGCCGCACGGTGTTTCGGGTCTTGAAAAGAGCTCACTGGATTGTCTTGTGTATCGCGCTTCCGGTGAGCCTCCTTCGGCGACGTGTCTTGCGTATCGCGCTTGACGCCGAGGGTACACGGTGAAGTGTTCATGTGCGAACAGTGACGTCAAAGACGAATGGATAGTCGATAAGCGGTTTGACGAATTCTACCCGGTAGCCGACTGTAGGGAAGCGTTTCCCTACTACCACCCTGGCACCCTCCATACGGGATTACTAGTGCCAGAGACCCAATTTGCAGGACCAATGCAGTAATTATCAGCAGTGCTTAAAGCATGTAATATTAGGCTTTAAACCCGGATGGGGGTAGTAACTTTTTGTATACATGTAAAATGTGACCCGAATCAGGTTAACCTGACTAACGAAAAAATCTTCAAAATTATTTGGTAACTTGTTTCTAAATATCATGGTATTTTATGCTTTGCATGTTCATGAAACTTACGTACAAACATGCGGTAACTTTCTGAACAAATTAATTTTCATTAAAAAACATACGCAGTAACTTGTGTGTAAATAGCATGATATTTTACAAACCCCGGGGTAACTTCAACAGAACTCGTAACTCTTGTACTAACACTACAGTAACTTTTCACACATGAAAGATATATGAAAAACATAAGCCTGTAACTCTATGTAAAAAGCATGGTAGTAGACGCACAACAAAGCTGATAACCCATGTATAAAGACCGTGTAACTCTTAAACCGAGAAAAAATGCTGTTGAAATATAAACCAGTAACTCTATGTATTTTACATGGTAATATACGCACAACATGACTGATAACTTGCACACAAACACCGTCGTAACTTTTGACCTTTGACCCTAGAGAAAAAACCGTTGAAACGTGATAGTTTATGTGTAAATAACATGGTAATATACACATTGCATGCATGGTAACTTTGATGCAAAAAAAGTCATCGGAACATATCAATATGGTATATAGTCTCTAAAGTCTCGTCGCGGCGGATTTTGTATGTGAAAATAATTTTTCAACCGAACAGACGATTCAAGTTTTGAAACATAGAGATTCTTGGAGGACATTAGCACGTATACTTGTGCATGTGGGGAGAAGGTTGAAGCCCAAGAATTTTTTGTCATCAAGTGCAGGCATGCATGAGCATGTGGAGATAAGGTTGGAGAAATCATTTTTGTGGCCCATTAATTTCTATGTAAACAACATGATGACTGATGTACCACAGCATAATAACTTACATAGCACACGCGTGGTAACATTTTGACGAAAATACTCATTGGACATATCAACATGAGATCTAGTTTTAGAGGTCTCATCCCGATAGATTTTTTATATGTAAACAATTTTTCAATCGGACCAACGTTTTAAACTGCAGACCATTTTGAAGTTTCAAATACCACATAATCTAAAATGATGTCATCAATTTTATCTTACATGCATGCATGTGATTAGCTTTTGTAATTACTGTCAGATACATAGGCACATACATGTGGACGAAATATGCATGCACTCGCTGCATGGCTCTCTTCGGCCGCGAATCGTTCGGATCTATCGATAAAAAACGGAACTTTTGGAGTTAGTCCAGTCCATAATTTATATATACAGTAATACATGTTTATATATAGGGGTCAAATTTGGAATTGGCATGGGGCACCAGATTTTAAAAGTACAGCTCTACGGCCCATAGCTCATTTAAGTTCACGTATAAATCTTTTTCTAATAGTGTTGGATTGCAAACTGCGTCCTGACAATGAGGTCCAAATCCAGTGTTCCGACAAAACGAGATGGGGAGATATGTGAGCGATTTGAGGATCTGATTTGAAGATGCCTTAAGCACGAGCTGTAGCGATCCAGGAAGCTAGCTGGCGCACGTCAACCTATGAAAACGAAGTTGTAACCATAGCCGAAGAATCAGCCACATGACCCTGCGGTCCATACCAGTTCATCTGAAAAAGAGAAGCTATGTGTTTCCAACGCAACTGTACAAGTCCATATCCGACAACGCCATGTGGGGTGCATATGGATCGAGATGGCACCCGGGGCTAGTGTCTGGTTGTTTGAACTCTCTTGTAGAGCGGTACACCGATCCACCGAAAGCTGTGGCTATTCAAGGCAACGAAACAGTTTGTTTTCTTTAAGAACACGCAACTAAAAGTTGCCCGTCATTTTCACATGAACCACATTTCCGCACACATTAATGAACACTCTTTGCAATTTGAGCCAATTAGAATTGTTAAGTCATTTTTGCTTTGCAAGAACCCCCCCCCCCCCTGTTTTGTTGTTTTGATACAGTTTCAAACCCCGGTTAGTTTTCAAAAAGTTTAAAAAGGAGCATTTACATAATCACAAGAAGGACTCAAACTAGTATGAAAGAATGAAACCATGTCAAAACTAATTGAAAGCCATATGAAACATACATAAATAGCTTTAGTGAGACTCAATCGATCATGAAAATCGAAACACATACAAAATGAATGTGAAACTATAAAAACCAGAGTGAAAGTAACTAGAAACCGTATGAAACTTGCATCAGCAAAAAATGGTTTAAAAATGTTTCACCAATGTTCCATTCGAGTTTCAACACAAAGAATTTCTAAGTTTTAAAATCCACTAAAACATGTACCAAAACATATCAAACCCTGAAACCACAGTGGAAGCCACAAAATCCACATAAAACTTGCGTCAATTGGAAAATGATTTTAACAGAATAAAACACCAGTGTTTCAATTTATTTTCATGACTTGTTTTCTTAATCTTGAAAATCCATTAAAACCTGTACCAAAACCATGCAACTATGATAGCCATACAAAACTTGAATCGATAACGAAAAGGTTTAAAGCGGTTCATTCCAGTCCCACAAGATGGAAAATTTAATTCACAATAACATATGCGATGTTGAAAACGGATCCCAAATTAGAAATTCGTTTCGAAATATATGGCCAGTTCTTTTAACTATGAACAAAAATGTTAGATGCATGGATGAACGGATGGTAGGGGGAGAGGTGTATTATACTCCCTCCGTTCCTAAAAATACGTATTTTTAGAGATTTCATTACGTACTACATACGGACATATATAGACATATTTTAAATTGTAGATTCACTCATTTTACTCTGTATGTAGTTCGTAGTGGGATCTCTAGAAAGACTAAGGGGGTGTTTGTTTTCAGGGACTTTTTGATGTGGGAACTAGAGAAAGTCCCTCTTAGAGACTTTTTAACCAAACAGAAGGGACTACTAGGGACCAAAAGTTGATTTTTGATACTAAATAAAGAAGACTCTCAAGGAGAGTCTTTTTTGGGATTTTTTGGGACTTTTCCAACAATGCTCCTCCCTGCACCTATTGCCCCGCCGACCCATGGTGTTGTTTGGTTGTTATTTTTCTGTATGCTAGGTGTAACATGATCTTTTACATGTCATTTAATAACCTTTAGTGAGGGACTATGAACTTTTTAGTCTCTGGAAACAAACGGGAAAGGACTTTTTAGAAACTAGTGACTTTTTAGTTGGGACTAAAAAAATTCTAGGACTTATAAACCAAACAGGGCCTAATATTTAGGAATCAATGGAGTACTATTGTTGGTTGAATTCTCCAAAGCACAGGGTTTATAAATACAAAATAATGTCAGAAGGGATCGCGCTGGAGTATACTCCTATTGTTTTCCTACTACCGTAGAATTTAATCTCTGTGATTTCTCCGTCACTCTAGCAAAGCGCTTTAAAGAGTGCTTGCAAGTTTGGGGGTGTCCCTGCGCATTAAATTGGAGAGAAAGTCTAAGCCGGGGTAGTTTCCAGCAATTGGACCACCTACAAGCAGCACGACATACACAGCTGGCCTGCGGAGGAGACCAAAGAGCAGAGCGACTGTAGAATTGGCTACGGAGCGGGAGGGAGGGAGGGACGGACATGGACATGAGGCGGCCCAAGATGGTGCTGGCCGGCTTTCTCGCCACTCTGGCCCTCATCGTGTTCACCTTCGGCGGCCGCAGGAGCTCCTTGCCTTCTACCCCTTCCTCTTACTCATCGCCGTCCTCCATCCCCATGGTCCGCGGTCGCCACGTCGTCCCCGACGCCGGCGCCGGCAGCAATGCGCCCAAAAGTAAGCTCCTCTGCTCTGCACACATTTCCGACCTCTGAATTGCGAATATCACAGCCCGCAAAATAAAATAAAATGGCGAAAATCACGTATAAAAGACAAAAAGGCTCGAACCTCGACAAAAGGAATTCATGGGCGGGTCTTTCCCATCTTGCCACGTAGGAAAAACCCGGTGAAAAAGACGCATTGAATAGGGGCTCGGGTGGTGATTTGTCTGGTTTTGGATAGTTATTAACCGGATTATTAAGATCCCAATTTTGCAAGAGGGTGATGTACTTCTATCGTCTTTATTCGCTTCGCACAGGGCATGTACAATGTTGCTATTTTAGATGTGTCACGTAGGATAAATGTCAAGATGGAGGAGAGAAATTATAAAAAAAGGCTTATCTTCTTTTATTTAAGAGATGATCTCTTAGCACAATATGTCTCATCATGTTTATAGCAATTGTTAGTTATTTAATATATGGCTAAAGTATAACCCATTGTAGACATATACTTTTTTGTCATCTCTAAATTACATGTAAGACTTGATATAAGATTGTCTTATCAACCATTATGTATGCCCTTATTAAGGGGATTAAGATTCCGAGAAGTTTGGAAGTTTCCTTTTCTGTAATGGCAGGATTCCTGCATTCATTAAGAATAAGAGATTTGCTCGTAAATTTGAAAAAACTGAGCGAAATTCAAGTTGCCCAGTTGATTATGAAAAACTAGGTGAAAATCCATCAACCGCTGCGCGAAATATCTAAGGTACCTCACTCACACCTCTATAATGAGGGATTCGCCGAGACAGTGCACACGCTCATCATCATCACTCCTTCCCAAGATGCGTCATTGCCATCCGTGAACCCTGACAAAATGACTTTGACTTAAGCGATCATCGACTCAACCCCATATTGAAGAGGCCTTATGGAGCTATATGAAGATCTACATCATGACTCAACCGCCTGTAACTAGACAACCCAACTCCAACTCTGAGAAGAGCTGCACAGGAGAACTAGGCACAGCTGCGCCGCAGAAGATCATTGAAAGAACCACCTGCTGCTCGTCATCGTACGCTACCAGGCCCCGCCACTAGATCTTTGACTTCGCGGCAGCAAACCAGCTGAGACAATCTCACACACACATGGGAGAAGAGCGAACTACTTCAACAAATGTCACGTCTCTTACATTGCTCCCCATCATCGTTGCCATAGTAGCCCTGACGCCAACACCGACGTGGAGAGCAACCTCATCGCCCACACAAGACGAGGTCAGACACGCTCGATGCCGCCAAAATCTCTTGGTCGCCGCCCTGACCTTCATCTCCCGGACTGCGCCCTGCGCAACCCACCATTTCCACCTTCTGAGGCCGCCGCCCCAACATGCCACCACTCGCACTCGAGCTGCAACGTCGCATGAACCGCAGCCCATGCTGCTCAGGGAACCACACCTAAAGACCATGAACCCCACACCACATCCTAGGCATGTCACCCCGACATGCCACCACACACTATTGACCTGCGATGATGCACGACGCAGATGATCACAGCCCACGCTGCTCAAGACAACCGCACGCAGACCACGAATGCTACACCCTATCAGGGGGCTCCGCCCAGACATACTGTCCAACCGCCCCTGCTAGGGCGCGTTGACCGGGCTGGCCAACTTGCAAACCAATTGTCCCAACATTGCCACCCAAGCGAAGGCCAAGCCGCTGCACTGCCCCATGGAGCTTTCTTGCTCAACGCTTTCGAAGGTCGCCGCCATGGCACACATCAGCCGTTTTGTGGCCGCTGCCCTGGCCTCCACCAAACCTCACGCAGGAGAAACTAGTCGCACTAAGCACATTCTAGCTCTCCCAAGAAACATAACCAAGGAGGAAACAACGAAGGCGCTGCCGTCGCCCACTCCGGAAACCATCTGGAGCTTAATTATGTTTTTACTCAGAGATCCCAAGTCCCTAGTAGAGGAAGTGGAGTTCCACGGCGATGCCTCCAAGGAGGGAAACAATGGCCGAAAATGCCGCCTCGATGGCACCCAATAGAGTTAGGTTAAGGCTTTTGCTCGGAACACACCAATACCTACATAGGCCTGCAGATCTGGACTAGTCAAAAGTGTGGGGATCGTTTGAGCAGGTCCCACTAGGCATCGTGACTTCTATCATCGACGAAAGAGCTCAACAACTCTAGCACCCACAGGAGCACATCTCAAGCTACCCGTGAGAAGCCAGCGTACAAGTTGGGACTTCAACCGGACGGGGATCGGACGGATGAGCCAACCCCGGCGAGCACCACGACAAACACGCCACGGGCCCGGGGCCCCCGCTCCAGCTTCCTCCTTGCAGCCCTAGCACTGAACTCCGTCCGACAGGCCACTGTAGTAGTGGCGGATACAGTAATTAAACTTACGTGGGGAAAAACATTTAAGGTCTAAAAATTTTTATGTACAAATGCATGTCTGCTCAACCAAAACTCATAAAACTCAAGTACGAAGCTAGATGCTCTCAAAATTAACATAACCAACAATCCGTAATAGTTCACCATTGTGGACAACTAGATAATGTAACAAACAATAAAACACAAAATACAACATAAACATCAAGATAACAACTATCTCGCTGCTTGAATCATCCAGTCCCTGCCCAAAAATGTCCAACTCCATGTCTATAACTAACGTAATAGTCGTAAACATTGACTGAGGCATACTTCAGGTTCAGGAAACAAAGGTTGTATTTTTATTTTCTTTGCATATTAGAAGCTTCATTAGACCCAAATAAGCAGCAATTGCTTTTATTTTCTTATGGATTCCCTACATTACAACATCAGGAGGTTCAATAATTGGCTATAAGCCTATAAATTTAGGACGCTGACAACGCTCACACATGCGGTGGGCGTAACACCCGTCCACACGTCACCGCATGCATTTGGTAATCTTTTTGGATTTCCAGTTTTCAAAATGTTTTATCTTTTAAATTAAAAATACGATTTGGAGATCCGTTCTCAGCATTAAATCCATCACGACGAGATCTTCGAAATTAGATCTCATATCAATACGTTTCGAGGACTTTCTTGGGTTAAAAGTTGTCATGTCTATTGCACATGAATTGCCATGGTGTTTACACTGAAGTTGCCATGATATGGTTCGGCTATTTTTTCTTCTACCTTTAAAAGTAAAATTTTACATATTATAAAACGGGGAATTAAAAAAGTAGACTTGCCATGAACCATAAACTAAAATTGTCATGGTGAATTACTTAAATTTACGATGATACATGCACTAAATTTGCCATGGTTATGAAAAAATAATTTTCATGCTCAAAGTACTGGAATTTCCACGGTCAAAATACTAAAATTTCCGTGATCTATAAACTAAATTTAGCATGATGGATTACTGAAAATTGTCATGGTCCATACATTAAATTTGCCGTGGTTAATTACTAAAAATTGCCGTGAAAAGTAGTTGAAAATACAACAGTAGCTTTCTATCTAGAAAAAAAACATAGATAAAACATGTCATGGCAACTTTAGTGTAAACACTAAGACAATTACAGTGGAAACATCATGTCAACTTTTGGAAAAACATTTCGTCGAAACATATCAACATGGAATCTACTTTTCAAGATCTCGTCGAGATGGATTTAATGGTGAAACCGATTTGATTGGATTTTTTCATTAGGAGATAGAACATTTTTAAGCCGAAAATCAAAAAAAAAAAATTTGCTGATGTCATCTGTTTTGACGTGGCAAAAATGAATGATAATTAAGACGTTTGAGCATTGTTTTGGCGTGTGGGCGTTAACTTTAACATAAATTTAATGTTGATATGGGGGAAATTTGATTAGATTGGAACATTGAGTATACCTGCTGGAACTGCAACTTGACAATTGTGCGAGCTGGATGCTATTCCGCTGTCATTCCTACCTCACACGTTCCACATATGCCACACCGGGGACTACTTATCGTTCTCCCATTCGCTATGTGCCCAGCGTCCGGCGGGGCGGACCTCTGTGTCCGGCGACGGCGATGATGACAGCTAGTTTAAGCGCTAGATTGGGGATTTTTGGGATTTCCTGCTACATGGACGGCACTCGACATAAAATTTGGGCTGCAACTGGGCTTCTTCTATGCCATTTTTTTACTGAAGTCTTAGACCACGTTAAAAATGAACAATTTTCCTATTCCATATCTACGCAGTCACATTGTCCATGCCATCCAAAATCGGGGTTGGACTTGGCCACTTGGAAAGTTGGAATCACATCATGCAGTTACCCGGGGCAGGCGACCATACCTTCCCCTACAGTGGCGCCACCCCTGACTGCAGAGTAATGCTACATGCACGGGCTTGTTTTCACGGATTCAACGGACTGTGAATAGGTGCCAGTTTTTGATTGGAAATTAGGGGTGAGGCGGGGCCCATCCCCATGAAAATCAGGGGGAGAAGATTGATTAGTATTTAGATGCCCGTGAGATGCCCGTGTTCGTCCGTGCGTCTAGGATTATCGCCTGACTGCAGGAGCTGCCTCACCAGATCCATCGTCTCCTAGCACCAGAGACGCTGCACAGGGCCGCCGGACCCGCCTATAGAACAGCGTTGCCGACCAGGCCCATCTACAGCACGGCATCACATCACCTCCTCTGCACCATGTCTGCCCCTACTCGCAAGCCCTCACTAGCACACGGAGCTCCCAGAATGCATCCAGTCGCCGAGGCTGCATCCAGTGCGTCGCTCGGGATCACAAGGCCCCCGTCCAGTCCCATAATCCACCGCGATCACTGGTACTACCACGTCTATCAGACGCAGTTAGAAACCGCCATTAAGGAGATCAACCAGGCGGTGGATGAAGTTACATGCCAACCGAAGGCGATGAGGAGGAGGTTGGCAGCATCGCAACGGCCGCAGCACGGCACCACGATGTGGACACAGTTTTCCGGGGCTCATGGTCGGTCAGACATGAGAAACGGACGTGGGCAGTCATTTAGACTAGGTTAGAGTATGGTTTAGTTAAAAAATGTATGAAATGTAATGAATGTGCTCCGCTTTATACCAAAATCATCCGATTTGCATAAATTTCGTTCGGTTTCATAAAATGCAGTTTGAAATATTTATGCATAGCTTTCAATGACTAACTCCCGCATCAGTGTCTATGGACTGGCTCCTGCATCAGTGTCCGTGGACTGGCTGCCGCATCAGTGTCCGTGGACTGGTCACCCTGATCAGCGGATGGATGTGGTGTCCGGTTTGCGGGTCAGCATGGAAGATGTTGTTAGTCCTTGAACTAAAACCGGCGTAAATATTTTAAAACCTAAAGCAGGGAACTGTATTACTGAAGGACGAACACCAGCAAGACTTCAAAAAATGGTGGAATAGATAAATCCCGAACGTTCGAATTTTAAGCATGGCACTTTAGTTATGCGGGATTGATAAACATGGCAATTTTGTGACAAAACAAGACAAACTGGGACATAGTTGTCCACCTCGCAACAACTAAAGTTGCCATCGAAAATGTTCAGAATTTATTGGGGTCCAAAATTTGATCCCTAGAAGTTGAAAAGTTCTTTGTTTTACTAACTTGTTGTGCATATGGCACCTCGAAACTACTTTACTACCGAGACTTCTGTGTCCCATCCTTGCACGATGGTCGCTCCGATGGTGCGCTGCACTTTATTTTATAGATGGATGGTTGGGTATATAGCATTGTGCAAAAGTTCAAAAGTTCGTGCAATGAGCCTCGTCTGCATAACAGCTCTCATGGCACCTAGACCAAATGTTTTTTTTTTCAGTTTTGCATCTTCTTCTCGTTTTTTTCTCGGTTATCACCTTTTGATAGTGGAACACAATCCATATTTCCTCTGGAGAGACCGTCATTGATTCGAAGAAACTCCAAAAGAAAAGCCTTCTTTTCTTTTTAGTAGCTGACGGGTCAGTCAAATTTCCTCTGCAGAGACCGTCATTGATTCGAAGAACGTGTCTGCGCCAGCCACAATTCCGTCCCAGGACAAGCTTTTAGGTGGACTACCCTCGGCGGAATTCCAGGAATCCACGTGCGAGAGCCGATATAAGTCGTCCCTGTACCGAAAGCCATCGTCGCTCCCGCTCTCCCCGTACCTGGTGAAGAAGCTGCGGAGGTACGAGGCGTACCACAAGAAGTGCGGCCCTGGCACGCAGCTAACGCTGGGAACGGTTTGGACTGAAACCAGAGTTTCAGTCAGTTTTCATGCCGGGTTGCTTTTGGATTGGACGAAATGGGCTAAGTCTCTAAATCGGTTCAATTTAGTCTGGGCTTTAACAATTGTTGGACTGGGTTGGCCCGGTCTGGACAGGAACCAATTGGTCTCAGACCGTTTCGACCCGTAGTCTGAAACTGGATCGAGGACCAAATCGACACACGCAGCCTGACCTAGCGAGGAGCGCCTCCACCGCCCGCCGCCCGCCGCCCACGGCCGCCAAACCGGGATCTTTCGCCGCCGCCGCCGCCCGTGCTCTCCGTGCTGCTCCTCTCGGCGCTGCTCGGCGGGGCCGTCGCGCTCGTCTTCCTCGCCGACTACCTGCGCCGCAAGCGCGCCGACATCGCGCACGTGCCTCCCTCCGCGGCCGCCGCCGCCCCGGACCTGCCTAAGTAGGTCTGCCCCGCCAGCCAGAACAAGAAGGGCGGAGGGCACGCCCGCGTCCACCACCACCACGCCTCCGCCGCCGACAAGGTCCTCCATCTCATCACATCTCATCTCCATCCCCATCTCGCTCACACGCATACTGCACACTGGGATGGGATCCATGATTCAACACACGTAGTACTAGCTACTAGTATCGATCTTACTCTCACAGGCAGAGATTAGTCATAGTTTTTCAAGGCAAAGAAATCTGTGATAAAAGACGGTTCATATATAAAAGGTTTCCCATTATAGGTCCGATTATGATGCTCCTGTTAAGTACGTATGCACATTTTAGGTTCAGGTTCAGTCAAAAAATTTACATGGAGCGTTCAGGTTCAGTGAAGAACACATTTGATGTTTTAAGAGGAAAATTATAGCATACATGATTTAATTTTCTGTTAGCATGATGGGCATACAACTGTTTTAGTTCTTACATACTATTCTGTAGCAATTGGTCATATTGTTCTGAACCTTTTATTATGTTTGTCACATGCAGGTTTCATCATTCTTGTTCTCTTCATACCAAGCCTTTCATACTTTGAAGGTGTTGTGATTTGGGACAGAAGGAAGGCAGGACAAGAGGTGTTTGATTGGTGTGATAAACAGGCTTGAATCATGTCTGGGAATGTGTCGGACAGCTCAGGTATTGGTGAATCAGCTGATGAGTTGCAAACACCACATAGTAGGCGGGCTAAAGTCTGGGAATACTATGAGCCAGATTTGGTAGAGGTGGACAATGTCCCGAAGGCTGTGTGTAAGTATTGTTCCATGAAATTAGCATGCAAGTCTGGGACGAGCAGCCTTAGAAACCACATTGGCGAGTCATGCCCCAAAATCGATGATGAGTCCAGAAATAGGTTTCTTGCAACAATTAAGAAAAAACCATCAGATGTGGGGTTTGTTTTCGATCCTCAGAGAAGCCGTCAGCTAATGATCAAATATTGCATCCACGCCGAGGTTGCATTCAGGAAGTTTGACGATCCTTACTTTGAAGAGTGGATGAACTCGATGCAGCCCACCTTTAAAGTCATTCGGCGCCAGACTGTTCGCAACGACTGTGTGGACGCATATGAGCAAATGAAGGATCAGCTGCGCATTGAGTTCCAGTCTCTTGATTCCCGTGTTTGTTTGACCTCGGACATGTGGACCTCTGTACAAGAACTAGGCTATATGTGTGTTACCGCTCACTACATTGATGGCAATTTCAACCTGAAGAAGAAGGTCATATCCTTTAAAAAAGTCAAGTATCCGCACACAAGTGCGGCCATTGAAGAGACTTTGTGCAAGTGTTTGAATGAATGGGGCATCAAAAGGAAATTGTTTACTTTGACCTTGGACAATGCAACAAACAACAAACCAGCAGTTGACTCGTTTGTGCAACATCAAGACCATGGCATGTTGCTTGGTGGTGTGGATTTTCATGTAAGGTGTTCGGCACACATCCTTAATATCTTAGTTCAAGATGGAACAAGATATGTGCACAAGCCCATAGAAAAAATCCGTGAACTTTTAAGGCATATAGCTTCTTCGCCATCAAGAATTCAATCCTTCAATGCGATTGCCATAAATTTGGATCTTCCTGAAAAGGCTGGTGGCATAAATCTTGATATTCCAAACCGTTGGAACTCTACATATCTAATGATTGAAGAAGCTCTGGAATACAAGGGAGCCCTCAATAATTATGCAAGTGGAAATGGTGAAATAGCACCGGACGATGTGGAGTGGACGAATGCTGAAGTAATGTGCACATTTCTAAAAGCTTTTGAAGAAGCGACAAAGTTAGTATCAGCCGATAGAACACCAACAGCCCATCTTTTTTTGCACATGGTGTTGTGCATCCGCGACGCGCTAAGGGACCCTCAGTGGAGCACTAGTGGCACTATGTCAAACCTTGTCTATGCTATGGGCCAAAAGTTTGATAAATACTGGAAAGAGTCAAAACTGAATGTTGCAGTTGTCATCGCAACAGTGTTAGATCCTACCAAGAAATTTGACTTCTTGGAATTCTTCTTTGAAAAGTATTGTGAAAATGTGGATGATATTGAGAAGTGTCTAGAAGGTGTAAAAGACATGATGAGGTCGTACTATGAGAAGTACGAGGAAGCCAGAAGAACCACCGAGCACTCGGTATCTCGTCAAGTCAGCGCCAATATAGGATCACCAGTTCTTGGCAAAAGGAGGCTGGAAGAAGAGTTTGCTCAATACAAGTCAAGAAGGAGGTCCTACATGCAACCAAAGTCTGAGCTGGACATGTATTTGGAGGAAAATTTTGACAGCTCCGGGGGAAGTTTTGATATTTTGATATGGTGGAAAACACATGCTGAAAAATATCCCGTGCTCTCAACCATGGCTCGTGATTTCCTTGCAATACCTCTTAGCACCGTGTCATCTGAATCAGCATTCAGTTGCAGTGGAAGGACTTTAGGAGATTCCCGATGCTCGATGACGCCCGAAACTCTTGAGGCTTTAGTTTGCGGAAAAGATTGGCTTATCAAAATTCCAAATAATGAAGGTATGATATTATTTTCCCTGTTTGGTCTGGAAACTTCTTTACTAGTAGACTGAATAAGCTTTATGTTGCTTAACATGTACTTTGAAAGTGCAGGCCCAAGTGGGACAGCCTAATGGAGAAAAGGTCTTATGTTAACAAATTGGTAAGCAAAATATATGGACATTTGCATAGATTCAGTTTTAGACTGTCTCATGTCATGGTTGTAATGCTACTGTTCCGGTCTAAATCTTCATCATGTTGCCGAGAGGTTCCAGTCTAAATCTTCATCATTATGTCAGCGATACATATTGTATATTATGAAACTAGTACTACTAGTAGTATAGTTAACTGTACTGGATGCCCCAAGTTATGGTTCACACTTCACCTCAGCAAACTAGTCTCAAGTGACATAATGTCCTTTGGTCAAAATACTCTGCTTTCCCGTCACGAAAATTCTCTTCATTTGACCACATACTAATAGTGTATAGTGACAGGGATGTGATGGACGTCCAATTTTTCTTTGTTTCTTTAGAAGCATCCATAAGGAATTCTTGTTTTCCATGTAAAAACAGAGCGTAGCAATCACAAAAGTGATATTCTTCTAAGCCTGCAATTTTTTTGAATTGAAGAAATCTGTGTTCTACTAGTGAGATATGGTCGTGTTAAAGTGCGGCGATTGCTATATATCATTCTGATGTACCTGCTAATACACTCAGGTATAAAGACGAAAGCCGGGGTAGAAGAAACCATTCAGAAAAGGGAGATGGATGTCCAGCAACTATGTAAAATGCATTCTGTAACTGAGTAGTTGTGTAACATCTAGCATTCTGTGTAATAATTTTAAACCCCATGCTGTAACATCCAACGACTACTTAGTCTGCAAGCTATCATTTTCCTAGTAAAACTGGGTTGCCATTCTTATTCCCTGTCCATGGATTGAAACTATGGGTTAAATCCATAAATGGCATATGGTTTGGATTGGTCTGGGTGGAAAACGCATGTAGTTTGGTTTGGTTTGGATGCTAGCTTAATTATTTTGGTTTGGTTTGGTTTGGTTGCTGGAAGTGTAGTCATATGGTTTGGGCTGGGTTTAGTTTGGATGTCAAACTATTCCCAGGTCTACACGCAGCGCTACCGGACGGCCGTCAAGCAGCTCCAGGCGGGGCGCAACGCCGACAGCTCCGAGTGCAAGTATGTGGTGTTGTTCCCCTTGAATGGCCTCGGCAACCGCATGCTCGCCATCGCCTCCACCTTCCTCTACGCGCTGCTCTCCGGCCGGGTCATGCTCGTCAATGTGCCGCAGGAGCAGGAGGGACTCTTTTGCGAGCCCTTCCCGGGCACCTCCTGGGTGCTCCCCGACGGGTTCCCGGAGGGGAATCCGATGAAGCTCTACGCCGGTGCGCAGGAGAGCTACGTCAACATGCTCAAGAATAATGTGATCCGATACGACACACCGGCGTCATCCCTTCCGGCACACGTGTACCTCCACCTCGAGCAGATCGGGCAGAGGCTGTCAGACAACATCTTCTGCGACGACGACCAGCGGCTGCTCGGCAAGTTCGGCTGGATGTGTTAAATTATGATCCAAATTAGACCGTGTTGGACTAGACGTAGTACAACCGGTGTGGGCTTTTGCGTTGGTACCGACGCATACGAGTACAACTCGTTTACTTGTCCTACTAGGACTCCTATGTGTTGCCCTTCATATATACCCCATGTAGTCGCACCTCAGACGGCCTGTCGTCTCGTGCTTGTAATACTCCTCCTCATAGTGGTTGCGCCTTCGTGCGTCCGTGGTTTTCTCCCGCAAGGGTTTCCACGTAAAAATCCGTGTCTCTCGTGTCTCGTTTATCTCGTTATTATCTAACAAGTGGTATACAGAGCCAAGTTTGAGATACGAGATTCGTTCGAGACAAGAGGAATTAGGCCTGCGGTCTGTTCCGCCGCAGGCATCATCCGCGATCCGTCGAAACAGAAGACAGATCGCTGCAGCAGCCGCCGTTGAAACCGAGACTGACAGGAAATCGATCTGCGCTGCTGTCCCGCCTACAAAGCCGTGCGCTGTTGGAGCCGCTCTATCGATCCGCCGAGCCACGCGTTGCTGCGAGCGCACGCATTAATCCGCCGAGTCGCCGTCCATCAGTAGTACTACTTCTAGTACTAGTACACACGCGCGAGAATCAAGGCCGGGTTGATCTGCTAGTAGCCTAGCTACTTTTCACGTGAAGCCATCACGTCAACTCCTTTTGCTCTTCGGTTGCTACATCCACCCGAAGCTACCAGGTCCTATTTATCCTACTATCCGTTTGATCTGCATTAATTAAATTCTGTAAAGAATTTTCTACCGGCTTGTACTACTTTGTGTATACAGTTTTATCGACTCATGGCATCCATGAAGTACGATCTTCCGCTGCTGGACCGTGACACAAGGTTTACCCTATGGCAAGTCAAGATGCGGGCGTTGTTGGCACAGTCCGACTATGATGAAGCACTGGATAGTTTTGGGAAGAATAGAATTCAGGACTGGACTGATGAGGAGAAAAGAATTGATTGTAATGCTTTGTCACAAATTCAACTCCATTTGCATAATAATATTTTGCAGGAAGTTTTGAGCGAGAAAACTGCCGCCGCTCTATGGTTAAAGCTGGAAGGGATTTGCATGACTAAAGATCTCACCAGCAAGATGCATCTGAAGCAAAAATTATTCCTGCACAGGTTACCCGAGGGAGGTAATGTTTTGAATCATATTTCTGAATTTAAAGAGATCATATCCGATCTAACTGCAATGGAGGTTAAGTATGAAGAGGAAGATACTGCTTTAATGTTACTTTGTTCACTGCCAAGTTCTTATACCAATTTTAGAGACATCATATTAAACAGTCGTGATACTCTCACACTTAATGATGTTTATGAAGCTTTGAACTCTAAGGAGAAGATGAAATTAATGGTGCCTCATGATGGTTCGAGTTCATCCCAAGCCGAGGGATTATCTGTTCGTGGCAGGACAAAGGAGAAGAACTCACACAATGGAAACAGAGGCAAAAGTAAGAATGACCACAGAGGCCGGTCACAATCCAGAGACAAGAAATATTGCAGGTATTGCAAGAGAGACGGGCATGACATCTCAGAGTGTTTCAAGTTGCAGAACAAGGAAAAGAGAAAAGGTAACAAACAAGGTGAAAATTCTGCTAACGTTGCTCGTGATGATAGTTCCGATGATGCTCTTGTCGTTATTGCTGGATGTGCTGAGACCAATGATGAGTTGGTACTTGACACTGCATGCACTTTTCATATATGCCCGCATAGAGATTGGTTTACTACTTTTGATTCCACTTCTGCTGCTGGTTCCGTTTTGGGTTTTGATAATTCACCATGCAAGATTGAAGGCATAGGTTCTATTCGAATCAAGATGTTTGATGGCATAATCAGAACTTTGACAGATGTTCGGTATATTCCGAAGATGAAGAGAAATCTTATTTCTATGAGTGCCCTTGATGCAAAGGGATACAAGTATTCAGGTGGAGATAGTGTTTTGAAAGTCACCAAAGGTTCCCTTATTGTGATGAAAGGTGATTTGAGTTCGACCAATGGTCTTTATTACCTTCGAGGTTCTACCGTTTCAGGTAACGCTACTCCAGCTATTTTAAAGAATTCTGATTGTGATGCTGCTAACATTTGGCATATGCGTCTTGGACATATGAGTGAACTTGGTTTAGCAGAGTTAAATAAGAGAGGTCTTCTTGATGGATATGAACCTGGTAAATTAAAATTTTGTGAGCATTGTATCTTCGGCAAACACAAGAGGGTGAAGTTCAACACTTCGACTCATACAACTGAAGGTATTCTTGATTATGTTCATTCTGATTTATGGGGACCATCTCGCAGAAAGTCACTAGGTGGTGCTAGTTACATGCTGACTATTATTGATGATTATTCGAGAAAAGTTTGGCCTTATTTCTTGAAGCATAAATATGAAGCATTCTCAGCATTTAAGGAGTGGAAGATTATGATTGAAAGGCAGACTGAAAAGAAGGTAAAGATACTTCGCACTGATAATGGTATGGAATTTTGTTCTAAGCAATTTAAGAATTATTGCAAGTCTGAAGGCATTGTCAGACATTACACCGTTCCTTATACTCCTCAACAAAACGGTGTTCCTCAGCTTATGAACAGGACCATTATTTCCAGAGCCCGTTGCATGTTGTCCAATGCAGGTTTGCATAGGCGTTTTTGGGCTGAGGCCGCTTCCATTGCTTGTTATCTCATTAACCGTTCACCATCTATTGCTCTTAATAAGAAAACTCCAATTGAGGTATGGTCTGGTTCACCTGCTGATTATTCACAGTTGAGAGTTTTTGGTTGCACTGCTTATGCTCATGTTGATAATGGAAAGTTGGAGCCCAGGGCTGTTAAGTGCATCTTTCTTGGTTATAAGTCTGGTATTAAAGGTTTTAAATTGTGGAATCCTGAAACCCAGAAGGTTGTTATTAGCAAAATGTTATCTTTAATGAATCTGCTATGTTACATGATGTTTCATCTACTAATGTTCCCGTTGAGAGTGAATAGCAGCCTATTGTTCAGGAGCCTACTGTTCAGGTGGAGCATGTTATTGATTCAGGTGATACATCTGGTAATGAAATTGTTGATGCACATGATGAACCCGTCGTTAATGATGATAATGTCACTCCCACTCCAAATCAGCCTATTGTTCCACCCAGTTGGAATCTCGCACGTGACAGAGTTAGACGGGGTATTAATAAACCTGACAGGTTAATTGAAGAGTGCAATATTGTTTCTTTTGCTTTATCTGTTGCAGAAGAAATTGAAGGTACTGCTGAGCCTTCTTCATATTCCGAGGCTATTATTTCTGGTGATAGTAATAAGTGGATGACCGCTATGCATGATGAGATGGAATCACTTGAAAAGAATGGCACTTGGGATTTAGTAAGATTACCTATTCGTTGCAAGTGGGTTTTCAAGAAGAAAGAAGGTGTTTCTCCTAATGATGAGACAAGATATAAAGCAAGGTTAGTTGCTAAAGGTTACAGTCAGATTCCAGGTATTGACTATAAGGAAGTCTTTTCTCCTGTTGTGAAGCATAGCTCTATTCGCACTTTATTCAGTATTGTTGCCATGCATGATCTTGAGCTTGAACAATTGGATGTTAAAACTGCATTCTTACATGGAGAATTAGAAGAGGATATTTATATGGAACAACCTGAAGGTTTTGTTATTCCTGGAAAAGAAAAACTTGTCTGTAAGTTAAAGAAATCTCTTTATGGATTGAAGCAATCCCTTAGACAGTGGTACAAGAGATTTGACACCTTTATGCTCTCTCATGGTTTCAAAAGGTCTAACTATGATAGTTGTGTTTATTTGAAAACTGTCAAAGGTTCAACTATTTATTTGCTCCTTTATGTTGATGATATGCTTATTGCTGCAAAGAGTATGTTAGAGATTAATGAACTAAAGAAGCAATTGAGTAATGAATTTGAGATGAAGGATTTGGGTGCAGCAAAGAAAATACTTGGTATGGAAATATCCAGAGATAGACCGTCTGGAAAAGTATATCTAAGTCAGAAGGGATATATTGATAAAGTTCTTCGTCGTTTTAATATGCATAATGCCAAGCCGATGAGTACTCCGTTAGCTGCACACTTCAAATTATCATCAGCTTTACGTCCTAAGTCAGATGCCGATATTGAGTACATGTCTAGAGTTCCCTATTCAAGTGCAGTTGGTTCACTTATGTATGCCATGGTTTGTTCTCGTCCGGATTTATCATATGCATTGAGTGTTGTCAGTAGATACATGGCTAATCCTGGAAAAGAGCATTGGAGAGCAGTTCAGTGGATTTTCAGATACCTGCGAGGTACTTCTAATGCTTATTTACAGTTTGGGAAATCTAGAGATGGACTTGTTGGTTTTGTTGATTCTGATTTTGCTGGTGATTTGGATAAGAGAAGATCACTCACAGGTTATGTTTTCACCATTGGTGGTTGTGCTGTGAGTTGGAGAGCAACTTTGCAGTCTATTGTGGCTTGTTCCACTACTGATGCCGAGTATATGGCTATTTCTGAGGCATGCAAAAAAGCTATTTGGTTGAGAGGTTTGTACACTGAGCTTTGTGGAGACTCATCTTGCCCTACCGTATTTAGTGACAGTCAAAGTGCTATATATCTTACAAAGAATGCAATGTATCATGAGAGAACAAAGCACATTGATGTCAGATATCACTATATTCGAGATGTTGTTGCTGAAGGTGATTTAAAGGTATGCAAGATAAGTACTCATGATAATCCTACTGATATGATGACAAAGCCAGTTCCGACCAATAAGTTTGAGCTTTGCTCAGGCTTAGTTGGTATTTCTCACTAGTCCTATGGACTTTGAGGCACAAGGTGTTTAAGCTGATTTGGATGGAGTTATTCACTTTTTTCGACTACTGAAGGGAATTTGGATCAAGGTGGAGATTGTTAAATTATGATCCAAATTAGACCGTGTTGGACTAGACGTAGTACAACCGGTGTGGGCTTTTGCGTTGGTACCGACGCATACGAGTACAACTCGTTTACTTGTCCTACTAGGACTTCTATGTGTTGCCCTTCATATATACCCCATGTAGTCGCACCTCAGACGGCCTGTCGTCTCGTGCTTGTAATACTCCTCCTCATAATGATTGCGCCTTCGTGCGTCCGTGGTTTTCTCCCGCAAGGGTTTCCACGTAAAAATACGTATCTCTCGTGTCTCGTTTATCTCGTTATTATCTAACAGGATGATACTCAAGTCCGACAGCTACTTCGCCATGGCGCTGCTCCTGACACCCATGTACGACAAGGAGCTGGCGAGGATGTTCCCGTACAAGGAGGCGGTGTTCCACCACCTCGGTCGGTACCTCTTGCACCCGACCAACAGGGTGTGGGGGATCGTGAGAAGGTACTACGAGGCATACCTCGCGGGGGTGGATGAGAAGATCGGCTTCCACATCAGGATCTTCCCGGAGAGGCCGGTCAAGTTCGAGAACATGTACGACCAGCTCACCAGGTGCATCAAGGAGCAGCGGCTGCTGCCGGAGCTCGGAAAGGTGGAGCCGGCGGCGAACGCGTCTGGCGATGGGAAGGTGAAGGCCGTGCTGATCGTGTCCCTGTACTCGGGGTACTATGACAAGATGCAGGGCCTGTACTACGAGAACCCGACCAAGACCGGCGAGATCGTGGCGGTGTACCAGCCGAGCCACGAGGAGAAGCAGGAGTCCGCCTCCAACGAGCACAACCAGAAGGCGCTGGCGGAGATCTACCTGCTCAGCTACTGCGACAAAATCACCACGAGCACCTGGTCCACCTTCGGGTATGTTGCCTACGGCTTCGCCGGCGTAAGGCCGTGGATCCTGCTCCGGCCGGACTGGGACAAGGAGATGTCCGACGTCGTGTGCGTCCGGTCCACGTCCGTCGAGCCGTGCCTGCATTCGCCGCCCATCCTCGGGTGCCGGGCGAGGGAGGAGGTCGACGTGGCCCGTGTCAAGCCGTACGTCCGGCACTGCGAGGACGTCCGGTCCGGTCTCAAGCTGTTCAATAGCTAAACATGGAGCTAGTATCGTGTTCTGTTGCGAAAACGGCATAAGTACGGTTTTTGTTAAGTCATCTTCTTTCCCAACTGGAATAATAATATGTTTGGGGGTTGTCCTTCAAATCCTTTCGTACTGTATTCAAATTGGAAACTACTCCATCCGTCCCTAGATATAAGCCTTTTTTAAAAGATATTTCAATATGGATGCGTTGCTACGGGAGAAGAAAACATTATGTCCTACCCAAATAAGTATGGCTCAATACTCTGACATATGAATGTCCTCTACTTTAACAGGTGGCTCACCATGATGTCATCTAACATTGTTAAGAAATTGTTCCCCACTACTCCCTATTCTCTCACCATGCACACTATCCACATCAGCAATGTCCCACGTCATCCTATATTGACATGCAACATGTATACATCAGCAATGAACCACGTCACACTCATGCATTCCCCACGTACAACACCTCCTCGGGCGTGAATTGACCGATAATGAAGACCAAGTTTTCTAACCGTAATAAGGCCTATTCTTTTCTTCTCCCCACTAGATTAATATTTCTGTTTGTTCCTTCAACGTCTCTTAATTCTCCGGCAGTTTGGTCAGCTATTGATTTCCTTCAACGTCTCTTAATTCTCCGGCAGTTTGCTCAGCTATTGATTTCCTTCTCCGTCTTTTAATTCTCCGGCAGTTTGCTCAGCTATTGATTCCATTCTCCGTCTCTTCGTTCTCCGGTAGTTTCCTTGGCTATTAATCCCCTCGTGTGATCTACTGTCCATCGTCCATCCATTCCGAAGTACAGTGGCCAAAGTCACCTGCACTCTAATGGAAGATAGATCTCACGTGTAGTTTGTCCTTCCTGTCAATCATCCACTCCACCAAAAGAAAACAAGAAAAGGGGAGATCCAATCCAACGACGAAGTGATGATCGTCTGATGGTCTCTCCTTTCCTGCCTGTGTAGGAAGCACAGAGGAGAGCGACCCATCAAGCGGCTCCGTACAGCGCCGCCGCGGGGCAGCATCGAGGAGGGCCTCCCTCCTCCTAGCGCTCTTCTTTCCCCACTTCTGGTACCAGATTGATAAAAGATGCAACTCGACTTGCTATTGTTTCGTACCACCACAGCGAGTATTTCCTCTTCCAGTGCGATGCCTCCTCCCGGGTCGTTCCCCATGGTTGTGGGTGAAGGCGTGCTCTGTCGCACCTCAGAGAAAACTTTGGCAGGGTTGTCCACGCCTCAAACACCGTTCTCTGGGAAAATGGCTGGCCGACAGGCAATGGCTCGATTTGTGGTGAATTGGTGACAGGTTCTCTATTCTCTGTTCTCTTTTTTGCATTATTAAAGATTAATCATATGTCTTAGTTCGGTTTCAATGGAAAGTCGAAGGTACTACTGCTTCAGTCTTAATGATGTTTATTGGTATTGTTTTTATTAGTAACCACGGTTGTCTCTTCACTATCTTCAGGTGGAACATATATGAGATTATCTTACGGAACTATACAGGAGTGCTTGCAAAGGAAAATCATCCTATATATCATCCATCATGTCCAACCTGAATCTTGGTATATCTTTGCTCACCTATTCTGTAGGATTCCCTTAAATGAACTACAGTGCACGTGAATATATATAACTGATTTCAGTTATTAATTATCATCTATCTAGTTTTAGGCTACTAATTTATATATGTTTACGTACCAGATTACTATTTGTATCTGCATATTCAGGGACATGATGTTCTCTTTCTTTTGCAAAAATACTACTAGGATGGCATATTGAGTTCATATATGGCACATCACGGAAACATTTGTTTTGCAGCTTTTTGTACTAATTATTGTGTTGAAAATATGCCATTGTTCTCTTATATTTGCATCAAAATCAGTTGCGAACAAATTAATTTAGTAAGTATCATGTACCATGCTAGAATACTTCCTAGGTGAAAAAAGGCCCGTCACTTTTTTCTGAATCGAGTATCATGTTAGGTTCTTTACCTACATGTGCTGTCCAATACTGAAGACAATAGATCTATGGATTGTTTCCTGCGAGCAAGTTACTATTGATTGGTTTCGGGAATATATGGATTGGTCGTCTCAAATCAATAAGCCATTCATGACTTGGTTTATCTTGCCCGTTTATTCGACCACGAACATTATCAGATAAAGATAGTCCATTGGTTGCCATTTTGTAATCATAAGAGTCCATTAAAGTGGCGCCCAACTCTTTTTTATCTTCTTTTTGAACACTCTATTTGGATTTTAAACAAGGAATGACCATAAAGGCCAGAATGATATTAGGTGTTAATTAATTTTAATACGACAAACCAATGCCCTAAAACCTTATAGTAATTTTTCTGACTCCTCATATAATTCTATCAAAGGTTCAAACAAACATATATTTATTTATACACCCTTTAATGGTCTCACTACTCACTACTAGGAAAAGGGCTATAGATGAAATTGACACTAATGACGCACGAGAGAAGAGGTGCGCCACTACCATATACTAATGGCGCATCATGATGTGATGCGCCATTAGTGTGTAAGACACTAATGGCGCACCAGGCATAAGGTGCGCCACTAGTAACAATTGTTTTTTCATTTTTCCAAACATACTAATGGCGCATCCAGGCGAAGTGCGCCATTAGTAGTTCTAACTAGTAATGGCGCACCAGCCAAAGAGTGCGCCGCTAATATTTTTTTATTCCTCTTTTCGCAAAACTACTAATGGCGCACCGTGGCACAATGCGCCATTACTAGTTTAAACTAGTAATGGCGTACTATGCCACGTTGCGCCATTAGTATATATATATATTTTTTAACTTTTTTGCAAAACTACTAATGGCGCACGGCCAGGTGGTGCCCCATTAGTATGTTGGGTTAATAATGGCGCATGGCCAGGTGATGCACCATTAGTAACCTGGGACCAGCTAGATATTTTAGACAGCCACACCTACACACCCACTTTCCCCACTTCATTCCCTCCACCTCCTTCTCCAAGCTTGTCGGCTGCTTCCTCCTCCTCACCTCATTTGCACCATAGATTCATCAAAGTTAAGTGGTGAAATTACCTTTTTTTTATAGGTAAGTAAGGGGAAAGCTATCTTTATGTTTTAGATCTACTTTTTTTCTCCCTAGCTCACTCCAACAACGTGCACATGCACTTTTTGTGGCCTAGCTAGATCTATGTATGTTTGTGGTGTTGCATATGTTTGTGGTGTTGCATATGTTTGTGGTGTTGCATATATGTTTGTGTTTGCAGGTACTGGTATTTGAAATGTGATAGTTGCCAATATTTTGCCGGAATGTTGATTCATTTCCGTTTCGGCGAGAATTTTGGCACTATGCATTCTTTTTTGTCCTATTTTTAGGGAAAGTCATGCCAAATTTTATCTTGGTTCTAAAATATCGTTTTGCTCTACCCCGCAGGCGACCATGGTCCGCACGATGACCGAAGGCATCGTGAATAGGTTTTTGAGCTCCGCGAAGGCCGAGATGCTTCAAAAGAACGAGACGGAGATAAGATGTCCGTGTCGAAGATGCAAGCTGAAGAGCCTTATTGCGGACCCGGATTCCGGGCAGGTGCGGGACCACCTGCTCGTGCGTGGTTTCATGGATGGCTATCGGTGGCAAGGTGATGAAGATGACTATGAAGTCGTCCAGGCAAGACAACCAGCGCGGCTCGGGCGGGCGAGATGACGAAGAATCTCCATGACATGATCACGACGGTGATGCTGTACACAGTCATCATGTAGAAGATGCCGGAGCAGACGAAGGGCATGATCATGAACATGAAGATACCGGCGGAGCAGACGACGATGGACCATCGATGGGCTGGGTGCAGGACCCTCATATTCAAGAGCTGCTTCTCAAGCAGACGGATAACGCAAGAGCTGCCGCCCGAGAGAAAGCCAAGCTGGATCAACTGGAGATAGACGCGGTTACTCCATTGTATGAAGGATGCAGGCCCGAGGATACCCGCCTGAAAGTAACGCTCATGGCTCTGGAGATGAAGGTAAAACATAAAATGACCGACGCATGCTTCGACGAGAACATGTCATTCTGGCACGAACGTCTTCCCAAGGGGAATAAGTGCACGGCCAGTTTCGAGGAGGCGAAAAAAATCGTGTGTCCTCTGCATTTACCGCACGTAAAATACCATGTGTGCATGAACAATTGCATCATTTATCGGGACGAGCACGCGGAGTCTACCATATGTCCGGTGTGCGGTGTCGCTCGATACAAGAAGAGGAAGAAAGCTCCTCGAGAAGTGGTGTGGTACTTCCCGATCACTCCTCATCTGTAGCGCTATTTCACGGACCCTAAGGTAGCAAAGCTCCTGCGTTGGCACGCGGATAGGGAGGAGAAGAAGCGATAAGATGACGCAAATGATCCAGAGATAAATAAAAAAGACAAGATGCTGAGTCACCCAAAGGATGCGAGCCAGTGGCAAGCGTTGAACTTCGAACACCCAGAATTTGGGAAGGATCCAAGGAATATCGTGCGGGACGCGAGCACCGATGGAGTCAATCCGTTTGGCAGCCAGAGAAGCACACATAGCACCTGGCCTATGTTTGTGTGGATGTACAACCTTCCCCCCTGGTTGTGCATGAAGAGGAAGTACATTCACATGAGTATGCTAATTGAAGGGCCGAAACAACCAGGGAACGACATCAATCTGTATCTGGGGCTGCTGAAAGAGGAGCTAGACACGTTGTGGAAAACGCCAGCCAATACGTGGGACGCTGCAGAGAAAGAATATTTCCGTATGAGAGCCGCACTACTCACGACGGTGCACGACTATCTCGGTTACGGATATCTCACGGGGCAGGTGGTCCACGGATTTTCTGGATGCGTCAACATGCCAGAGAGGACCAAAGATGGGCCAAAAACAAGGGCAGACTTGAAATCAATGGGCATCAGGGAGGAGCTTCACGCTAATGATGATGATGATGATGATGACGCGAAGCAGGACATGGAAAGTCGTCGCAAAGGCAAAAAGGCCAAGAAGACCGAAAATGACTACCCTCCCGCGTGCTTCACTCTTAGTCAGGAGGAGATCGAGCAGTTTTTCACCTGCCTCATTGGAGTAAAACTTCCTTACGGTTACGCGGGGAAGATAAGCAGATACCTAGACCCAGCGAAGCAAAAGTTCAGCGGGATGAAGTCTCACGACTGTCACGTGCTGATGACGCAGATACTTCCAGTTGCAATCCGTGGGATCATGGACGCGCACGTTCGTGAAACGCTATTTGGCCTATGCAAACTTTTCAACGTCATCTCTCGGAAGTCGGTTGGCGTGAGGCAACTCAGAAGGCTACAGGAAGAGATCGTGGTGATACTATGCGAGCTTGAGATGTACTTCCCGCCCGCATTCCTCGACCTTATGGTGCATCTGCTGGTCCATATCGTGGAGAATATCATCCAACTCGGGCCGACGTTCCTTCATAGCATGATGTCGTTATGATGCCGTTTCTAGATACGTTCGCAACATGTCACGTCCAGAGGGAAGCATAGCCAGGGGCTTCCTGACCGAAGAGTGCATATCCTGCTGCACGAATTATCTAGGCATCGAGGACCCCGTTGGTCTGCCCATCAACAGGCACCTCGGCAGGCTCACTGGATGGGGTCACCGTGAGGGTCGCCGCGAAATGCATGTCGACTTCGAGGGTCGACTCGCCGACTTTAAAAGAGCAAACCTAGTTGCGCTACAACACATAGACGTGGTCGATCCTTGGGTGGTAGAGCACAAAACCTTTATTGAGAAGACGTACAATGACCGAGTCCAACAGAGGACGGACGGAGATATAATCAAAGAGCAGAACTCATGTTTCACGCGTTGGTTCAAGCAGAAGCTTCTGTCGTACCCTTTACATGAGGATTCTTCCGCGGAAGAACAACTCATATTCGCTTTGTCACAGGGCGCCGAGCACAACCTGATGACCTATGAGGCGTACGATATCAACGGCTACACATTCTACACCGACGACAAGGACATGAAGAGCGATGGTTATCAGAACTCCGGGGTAACGATGGAATCCTACACCGGTAATGACAAGAACAGATACTACGGAAGGATCGAGGAGATCTGGGAGCTGAGCTACGCTGGAGAGAAGGTCCAGATGTTCCGTGTCAGATGGGCCAAGAGCGTCCTAAAAGAAGACCGGTATTTCACCACCATGGTTATACCCGAAGCCAAATCCAAGACCGCGGGCGCAAACGTCACCGCAAAAAATAAGCCATGGGTACTGGCTTCCCAAGTGGACCAATGCTTCTTCATTACCGACCTGTCAAAGCCCAGTGGTGTTGTTGTGAGGAGAGGCAAAAGGAAGATCATCGGAATGGATGGAGTAGCCAATGAGCAAGACTTCGACAAGTACGGCGACCCGAAGATCGAACATGACGACGACGATGAAGTAGCAGCATACACCACAAGAAGAAGCAAGACCACCCTACCTAAAGGACGTCCGTTCCACAGAAGAACTCCATTTGCGAAAAAGAAGGGTATGAAGATTGTGAACAGATAGCTAGCTAGCTAAGATGGATTGTATTTAAATCGTAGTCTTCATTTCTCAATTGTATTACATGGGCACTTTTTGAACTCATGAATATTTTTAATTTCATGGGCACTTTTTGAATTCATTAATATTTTTTCAAATTTTATGAATATTTTTAAATATCGATCGCTATCCCCCTCCATCTCGATCTCGATCCCGGCCCGCTCCACCGTCGCCGAGCACCCACCGCAACCTCCCCCGCTCCACCGCCGCCGCCGACCCACCGAATATATGTTACTCCCAAAAGCATATAAAGTTTGTCAAATTTGGAGCTATGGATATTTATTTTTGATTTAAACAAGTTTGAACATATATAAACACAAATAAATATCAAACATCATTTTAAATGTTGTTAACATGGCAGCAAACTGCATATTATTTTTCTGCATGTTATATTTGGATGCATGCATAAAAAGATATGTGCAAAGAAAAAAATGCATAAAAACAAAAATTGGGGAGCCTAGGAATCGAACCCAAGACCTCATAGTGTGTGTGCTGCGTGCTGACCAGTCGGGCTAGTGTGTGTGTTCTGTTTCAAATACGGTTAGGTGGAATATAACCTGAGTGCTCGAACTGTAATAAAAAAATTACTAATGGCGCACCGGGGGGAGGTGCGCCATTGCTGTCGTCGTACTTATGGCGCACTAGGGGGAGGTGCGCCATTGCTAACCCTCCCCCACTCCACCTATTCCCCTCTGGCCTCTCTCCCTCCCTCGCCAGATCCCCCACTCGACCTAACCTCGCCGCAGCCACCCACGCGCCCCCGCCGCCTCCCTCTCCCCTTCGCCGCCTCCACCCGAGCCTCGTCTCCCCCCCGAGCGCCGCCTCCCTCACCTCGGAGCCGCCCCACGTCCACCAGGAGAGGAGGCCCCCCGTCCACCAGGAGAGGAGGCCCCACGTCCACCAGGAGAGGAGGCCCGCGACCTCCCCGCCGTCTATCCCCGCCTCCCCCAAGCTCTCCGTCGTCTCCGCTCCGGCCACCACCTCATCGTGATCAGGTAACCCTCCTCCCTCTGCCTCTCTTCTCCTCTCTTCCTCCCCTCCTCCCTCCCGGCCATGCCCTCTTCTTCTCTCTTTTTCTAGGTTTAGGTCAAATCCCTCTCGAATTTAGGTCAAATTAGGTTCAATACATCTGCTTGGGTTCAAATTAGGTTCAAATTAGGTCAAATTAGTTGTGTTCTCTTGGGGTATATTTTTGTGCTAATCTACTTGTGCTTGATACAGTGTTAGGAATTAGGAATAGTTAACTAAAACTCTTGTAGTTTGAAAAAACAATTATCTAAAACTCTTGTTGTCTAAAACTCATAGGTGTTAGGAATTGTCTGCAACTGTTGCAAACTTGTTGATAAGTAGATTAAGAATTTCATTAGGGGAATAAATCATTATGGAACTTAAAACTCTAAATCATTCGAATTAGCCCATTTGTCAGGACAGTTACACCACGATTTTGCACAGGAATTTGTCATGAACTGCAACTGAAGGTCTTTGATTGAATTGTCATGCACAACGTTCAGATTCTGGTGTAGATGCTGTTTGCTGCAATACAATGATCTTTTAGGGTTTATTATTGTGCTAATCTGCTAGTGCTTGATACGATTTACTGAAACTTTTTTACTCCCAGAAACAGTTTACTGAAACTATTGTATGAAAAAACAGTTAACTGAAACTCTTGTAGTCTAAAACTGATAGGTTTTGGGAATTGTCTGCATGCAACATTTTTTTGGGGTGGAATTGTCTGCATGCACATCCCATGACTGGGAAGTCCACATTGCAAATTCAATACATGCACTAGAAGTAGAAGACAATAGTTGGCACACCACACATCAGAGGCATCTGCTGTGATACGTAACACAAGATGGGTTTGGTGTGGTTCTAGTCAAGTGATATGGACTCTTAATTACAAGTAAATATAGGGTTCAAGATGAGTATGTTGATTATCCAGGGCTGAATCTTAATTACAAGTAAATATAGGGTTTAATTTGTGTTTGGGGTTGGAGCTGGGAAAGAGAGAGAGGGATAGGAGGGGGGAGGGGAAAGAGAAAATTTTGTTTTAGGGTTTAATTAGGGCAGTGGCATGGTGCCCAGCCCAGGTGATATGACTGTCACTACATGTTCATGTTCATGTAGAGAACCTGTCACAATGCTTGACTTGAGTATGTTCAATCCTCATTTTCTATGCATGCAGAACATCTTATTTCAGTAGTAGTGCTATTTTGACAAAAATGTTTTAGTTACTTTTGTAAGGAAAAAAATAGGTGCATTTTAAGGAGAATCGTATTGTCTGTGTACCTAAGTAGTACAGCAGCACTGCATGCCTAACAGAGCTGCACGATAATTAAACATTAACAAGAGGTTGATTTTCTTCTTTCTGTCCAACAAACATCATGGTGCCAGGTAAAGGTATCTTTTCTGTGAAGTCATGCAGATTCGATGAATCTTCTCATATGTGCTTCTATATGATTTTTTTCTTTTTTCTCCTGTTGTTCTGTTAATAACCAGATCTAATACCAGTGAGTTAGATGCCCATGCATGCATGAGTTGGCTGACACACAAAGACAAGTAAGCCAGGCTTCAAGACAATGCAGCTTAATCAAATTAAACTCAAGTGTCGGTGTCAAAACCGGCGGATCTCGGGTAGGGGGTCTCGATCTGTGCGTCAAGGTCGGATGGTAACAGGAGACAAGGGACTCTTTATTTTACCCAGGTTCGGGCCCTCTCGATGGAGGTAAAACCCTACTCCTGCTAGATTAATATTGATGATATGGGTAGTACAAGAGTAGATCTACCACGAGATCAAGGAGGCTAAACCCTAGAAGCTAGCCTATGGGTATGATGATGGTTATGATGTGTTCGTCCTACGGACTACAACCCTCTGGTTTATATAGGCACCGGATAGGATTAGGGTTACACAGAGTCGGTTACATTGGTAGGAGATCTTGAATATCCGCACGCCTAGCTTGCCTTCCACGCCAAGGAAAGAACCTTCCGGACACGGGACGAAGTCTTCAATCTTGTATCTTCATAGTCCTGGAGTCCGGCTGAAGATATAGTTCGGCTATCCGAACACCCCCTAATCCAGGACTCCCTCAGTAGCCCCTGAACCAGGCTTCAATGACGACGAGTCCGGCGCGCAAATTGTCTTCGGCATTGCAAGGCGGGTTCCTCCTCCAAATTCTTCAAGAAGATAATAAACACCAAAAAATAGTGTCCGGCTCTGCAAAACAAGTTTCCACGTATTGCCATATAGAGAATAATACAAACACAAATCAAATCTGCTGACGTATTCCGCAGTGCGTCACAACACTGCGACCAAGCCTTCTGTATGGATTATTTTTTGTTGTTCCACCGCAGCACGTTCAACGAGGCGGTTTCCTTGGCACGTCTTGTCGAAGCAGAGATCGTGTGCCCCCTTTAACGGGATTCTCATTAATACGGACGTGGGTAACCCAACCGCGCCATTTTACCATGGCACTTCGGAGGCAAGCGAGTTTTATTAGGTAGGTGGGGACGCATAACCGCATCCGCCCATATAAGGGGATAAGGATCCACCTTTTTACCTACGCCTTCTTCCTCCTTTGCCAATCCATCTCTTGCGCACTCAAGCTCCAGCGCCCAAGCCCGCTCTTCCCAGCTCTAATGCCGGAATGTATCCGAGCTCCAACGCCGGACTATATCCGAGCTCCAACTCTGGATTGTATCCGAGGTGTCGTAAATCACCTTGGTTCAAAGAAGTTTCAAGGAGTTTAGCCGAGCTTAGTGCCAAAAATGCCCTCTATGGAGCCAGCCACTAGCGCCCGAGCTTTATGCCGGACTACTTCCGAGGTGGTGCACCACCCCGAATGTGGGCCGATTCAATATTTTTGATTGGTGCAATTTAATCTGTGCCGAGATATATAGCCAGTAGCCCTCAAGGTGGGTATCGGTCTAAAACCCGAGATGCACATGAAGGATGACATAAGACCGCTGATCCCAGTAGCCACTGAGACTCAGGTCATTTTGCAAAATCGGCCTGAGAATCAAGTCCTAGCTTGGCAGAATACTTCGGGACACTAAAAGCGGCGTGCTCAGTCCTCGAGACTCAGGTTGGGTGCGGCCGACCAACCTGAGGATCAAAATCTCCTCGGAAACTATATTGCACATAAAATTTTCTGCATTGGACAAGCAATGCAGTAGCCCCCGAGACACTGGTCGGGTGGAAACACCAGATCAGGGGATCGATGTGCCCTTTTAATATGTTTAAATAATAAGCCCGAAGCCCAGTAGCCCTCGAGCCTTAGTGCGGGCACGGGTGGCCGAATTAAGGATCGATATCTATAGTAAAATCACAAATTGTGTGTAATGACTCTATGTATCCAAATACTTTATGTCATTTAATGCTCGGATCCGCATTGTACAAAACTTTGTTGACCTGCCATCAGCTTCCACCTCCTCGGCCAGTAGCCGAGGAGTGTTTGTCTTACTTTATGAAGCCTTTATGAGGGCAAAGATTTACGGCAAACAAGGCAATCTGGCCATACGGTTTTATAAACAAAGGTACGCAGAGAGATACGTTATATGACTGTTTAACAGAAGAGATGTCTTCCAAAGAAAATAGTCCCGCTATCGGTTCCTTTCTTTGGGTTGTCATGCTAAGCATGATCATAAAGCCTCAGCTCCCATGTAAGAGCAAAATATCGAGGATTTAGTTTGGGAGGCCAGTTAATAGCCCCAGGTAGTGTTCGGCGACAGTCGAGGTCAAGCCGTAAACACTTCGGCCAATGTTATGAATGGCCCATAGTCATCGGATCGCTGACCAGTTTACGCTTATTGTGACAGTCAGTTTTCGGCTTTCTCCACTGAGGTGCTTGACCATGCGAGCTGGAAGCACAATCACAGTGGTTCTCCCTTTGCACACCTAGCCGAACAAAGTGGAATGTAGGAGGCAAGCGCAGGAGCCGGGCAACCGAACTATTGACCGAAGACACAATTCTAAACCGATGCATATATAGCAATATCCGAGAATGTTTTTGCCGAATCCATAAAGGTGTCCGGCGTTGCACTGCGAGACTAATGCTGGAAAAGCACAAATAGTTTAAAAGTGCCAAAAAGCTTGGAAAACCAAGAAACGTCAGTAAAAACATGACGTCCGAACAATATCAAGTGTTCGGTGCCAACCCGAAAATTGGTCTTAGAAAAAAGAAGTGCTTCTGTCGTGCTTTAACATGATACATCCTATCTCAAGACTTCGAGCGGGTCAGCCTACGGCTTCAACCTCCTATCCCGAGGGCGGAGTACTTCTCATCAGGCCAGTTTAGCAAACTAAACTCTAGCGGCTTTTGAGAGAGAAATTAGGCTCCCCGGCTAGTGATCGCATACTCGTGTCGAAAAAAGGAGTGATAAATAATAATAACTTTGCAACAACTAAGAAGAAAAACACTTAGTATGAAACGACTCAAATAAACACAAGAGCCCCCAAGTGACTTGGGTAAAAGTTGACTATATAATGTAAGGTGACATGTAGAATGCCTTCTAGCCGGATTGTAGATCGTTTGTCGTTGCCGACCTTTTCGCTTCAACCTCGGGACCTGACGGTCCAGAGTGTGTCCGAATACCATAATGGTTATATAAGAACCGAGGTATGCATGGAGACCAGGCGTAGGGGTCATTAGTGCTTTATCAGACAAGTGCCCAACTAGTTATGTTATATTACATGGTTAGTAAGAAACATCTTCCAGAGAGAATAGTTTCGTTAAGGGTTCCTTTCGCTGGGGTGGCGTGCCCTGAAGTGCACGTCCGGACTGCAAATGCAGGAAAACATCTGGGGGCATGTATAAGTAAAAAAGGTTCGTCTTTAGTTCACCGACCGAATATTCCCTTAAGAACGCTAGCTTTCGGCTTCACCCAGTCTGAGGTACACATCCGGCTTATCCGGCAGTAGCAATCGCAGAGGTGCTCCCTTCACCGCTTGGCCGAAACTTAAGTCATATCGATGCATATAATGGTGAATAAAAGGTACATGCGAAAGTGTGACACATGTGTTGGGCATAAAGCCCGTATTAATAAGCTTCTGTTAAAGAAGCCCCCAGGTGTAATGAGCGCGGGTAGCGCGTCAAGTATGTGTGAACAAAGTTTGGACAAGAATTTTTTTTTACAAGCAACTTTTTTGTCAAAAAAGTATAACGCTTGATTGAACCGAACACAAGTTAGAAATTAAAGCTTTGAGCATGACAGCGACTTAGCTGGTTAATGTGTTCGCAGTCCGAGCTTGATGCGGGACAAGGTTCTATCCTCCAAGCTGGTCCCGAGGTGGCGGAGCGGAGAGCTCGACACGCCGAGGTGGTGACATAGCACGGTCGATGCAGACTGGCAGAGTGACGCCGAAATCCCCGGATCATTTTCCTGTGCACAAAAAATAGTGCAAACGGGAGATAATGGTAATAATGATAAATAAAAAATCGTTGCATAATGAATAATTTATGCAAAGTGAGTAATAAAAGAAATATGGCCTGGCGCTGAAGTCGATGTCGATGCAGGGCATCGGCGTGATGCGGTAAAGGCGTGGCAAAGCCTGAATTCACAGGTCGGTCCGCGCTCCGGATGCGGCGTTCGTCGGACTATGTACGGAGAATGTCCGAACCAGCATGCGACCGTCGTTAATGCGACCACCATTTGATAGACCTGTGAACATATGATGGACAAACCAGAGTAATAATTCCTTGGAAAAAATGAACCCAAACATGCAAAAAATATTAGGATTAATAGCACATGTTTTATTTGTTGTAGTAATCCAAAGAAAGATGATGCTGGCAAAGGTTGGCTCGCCGAGGCGAAGCCCTCGGTCCGGCCAATCGTGGCGAAGCTGGTCGGCTAGTGACGCCGAAGTGTCCGGAGTAGGTTGATGAAGAGATGATGAATCCTCCGGTCCAGCAGAGATGTCGAAGCCTCGGGGCCAGTCGATGACTCGAAGTAGTCCGGCGTGATGGACACCGGCTTGAAGGGGCAACAGTGCGGCCCTGCCGATGCAAATCGTGACGTGGTAGATGCCGGCTTGATGAAGCAACCGTGCGGTGATGCCGGTATGCCCGCTCCGTGTAATCCGTGGGGCGGTGATGTTCGTGATGATTTGTCCTTCGCGATGCCGGACTCTTGTTCGGCTTGCCGAGATGATGATCCGCAGAAGTTTGAGCTCGGCTCAACAAAGTGACGACGTGTCTAGCACAGGTCGGCAGCCGTGGAGCAATATTGTCGGACTGGTTTGACACCAGCAATGATGTTGAAGATCATGTTCAAAAGATCTTAAAGTTAGTGGGATGTGTTCGGGAACAATGCACAATATCCCATACGAAACTTCCTTCAAAAAGGATGTCCGAAATCCCGTTCATAAAAAAGATGAATTCGGGTCGGATTCGTTCTCGCGCAGAAAACAGATCCGAAAAGTGATGCACTAATCGGAAGGTTCCCGGAGTTTGGACGGTCGGATCGAGCTGAAATTTGGAGGGGTGGTAGATATAGTAATTCCGCAGCCGATCAACGGTTGGATCTTCCAAAGGACGCCCGAGCTAGAAGCTGGACACCACGCCCTAAACTCGTCCAGATTCCCGCGCAGATTTGACAGGGCTCCAGTATATTATGGATTGCCGGAGATTCCTCCATCGGAACTCGACGAAATTTTCCAGGGTTGTTGTAGGCTCAATTCCGCACAATTCCACCAAAGCGATTGTCAAAGCGACACTCGAGGAGGTGGCGGCAGAAGATACGAGTTCGTTGTCCAGAAAAACAGCACGGTCGCTTGAGGGCAATGTTGACGTTGAGCCCCCGAGCTTCATGGATGATTCCTCCGTGATCTTGATAGAGATCGGAGTTGATGTTTGATGAAGGCCCTCGTCCGAACATGATGGTCCGAACACGGGGCGCAATTCTTGGTCGAACCAAGATGACCAGTCGAGCTGGTGACGAAGATGCCAAAGTCGCAGTTGATCTGCAGGCGAGCCATCGATCCTTTTGTCGACCACACAGCGGAACTCTCAATGAAAGCACCAATGTCGGTATCAAAACCGGCGGATCTCGGGTAGGGCGTCCCGATCTGTGCGTCAAGGTCGGATGGTAACAGGAGACAAGGGACACTTTATTTTACCCAGGTTCGGGCCCTCTCGATGGAGGTAAAACCCTACTCCTGCTAGATTAATATTGATGATATGGGTAGTACAAGAGTAGATCTACCACGAGATCAAGGAGGCTAAACCCTAGAAGCTAGCCTATGGGTATGATGATTGTTATGATGTGTTCGTCCTACGGACTACAACCCTCCGGTTTATATAGGCACCGGATAGGGTTAGGGTTACACAGAGTCGGTTACATTGGTAGGAGATCTTGAATATCCGCACGCCTAGCTTGCCTTCCACGCCAAGGAAAGAACCTTCCGGACACGGGACGAAGTCTTCAATCTTGTATCTTCATAGTCCTGGTGTCCGGCTGAAGATATAGTTCGGCTATCCGAACACCCCCTAATCCAGGACTCCCTCATAAAGATTCTGGTGTTTAACCCTGTTGTGTTGCTTCTAGAAATAATATAAAAGCTGTGAAAAAGAAATTTGTGGAATTGGCACTTTACATAAGGTTGTAGATCATTGTAGTGTCCTAATGTCTAAGACTGTTGCATTGGAGATTCATCTTGCAAACATATCAGAACTTGCAAACATTTTATTACTTGTTGCATTGGAGGTTCATCTTGTCTTGAGGCAAAAAAAAATCAGCATTGGAGGCTCATCTTTATTTCATATCAGAACTTGCAAACAAATCTGTGAAAGACTTGTAAACTTGCTGGGTTTTGTCTCCGACCATTGTGTCGTGATGAATTTGCAGGTACCCCGAGAGGCCCTTGAGTTTGCCAGAATGTCGATTAACTTCCGTTCCGGCAAATTCGGGTACTCCATATGACCTATTTTCAGCAAAGGTCATGCTGAAAGTTTCCGTGAATTTTAGCACGACTTTGCTAAAAATAGTACATATGGGGTACTTTGCGACTAAGGTTGATTATCTTCTGCTCGAAATTTATGCTGCTATAATGTTGTATGATAATGTTGTAAGGGTACTAATTGTTCTCTTCTGCTGCTTATCAGAGATGGGGGGAAGCCGCCACCGCCGCTCTGCCTCACCGGAGTACGAGTTGGATGCTTTCGAGTTCTTCACTATCATACTTTCTTCTTCAGTATCAGCCACGAGGCAGGTATATAAAATGAGAGATCTCCCCTTCACCCATCTCATTATGATAACTCTGTTGTTTGCTACATCACTCCTTGTCCCAAATTGCAGAGGCTGCCTGACGCTTTTATGAAGATGCTGGGTGAAGATCCGCTAGATAATGTGAAGCTCCGACAGGCCGGCAGCGGGGTTCGCAGGCTGTGGGACGTGGAGTTGGTGATCGAGGAGGGCCACATGTACCTGTGTCGTGGCTGGGAGAAGTTCTACAGTGCCTACCACCTACGGACCGGGTACTTTCTTCTCTTGAGGTACGACGATGACGCCACAATGCTCATCGTGAAGGTTTTCAACACGACTATGTGTCGCATGTGCTACACTGAAGACGAAGATGCCAGTGTGTTCTGCCTCTTCTTATTCCTCTACATTTGGCTTTGTCTCACATCGATTGTTAACGGTCATTGTTGCATTTGGACAGGCGATGGGAGCAGCAGCAGCGACACTGGCTACAGCCAAAGCAGCAGCGGTTATGGCTGTAGCAAAAGCAACATCGATTCTGGCCTTAGCGAAAGTAGCAGCGATTCTGGCAGCAGCGAAGACAACAAGAAGGATGATCCGGACTGGAGTGGGGGAGAAGAGGAGCAGAGTGGGGATGAGGAGCTGCAGGATGATGACGGGCATCAGGCTGAGGATGACCTAGCGCTGGTGGTGGCTGACCAAGGGCAAGATATGGTGGTGGTTGACCAAGTGCAAGAGATGGTGGTGGCGGGCCATGGGCAAGAGATGGTGGTGGCTGACCATGTGCAAGAGATGGTGGTGGCTGAGGGTGGCCTCGCGATGGTGGTGGTGCCTGACAATTACCATGCACCGGTGGTGGCGCCGGCGATCCCACAGCTGGGCGACATGACCACGCCAATTGTGGTAGAAGACTACATCCCACAGCTGCCTCCACCGTCTCGCCGCTCTTGGCGCATCAGGCTGAGGAAGGAGAAGGAGAAGAACAATGAGAACTGAACTATGTTAGGTATGTCAGATCTCCAAAATGATATATATATATATATATATATATATATATATATATATATATATATATATATATATATATATATATATATATATATATATATATATATACTTAGTTACCTATGTTATCTCTAATATGCTTAGTTTCCTATAGGTTAGCTACAAAATTACTTATGTTAGGACAAAATGATCAAGTTTACATAATAAGCTTATAGTCGTCTTCTTATTCTTCTTCTTTTTCAAAATGACATATGTTAGCTTCATTTTACCTAATTTGGCTCTAATATGCTAACTTAGAGCTTACTAGTCGTCAACCCGTGCGACTGCACGGGCTAGATTATATGAATTAAACATGGAAGCAATGAAAGTTTCAAGCTGTAGTAAATATTGTAGGCAGATCATCACCTATCATGATCAAGTTGAGCTCCATATCCATAGATGATATATCGGTTCCAATTATTCAAAAACATGTCTATATTGGTGGTTACTGTTCCAATTCAAAAACTGGAGTTTGAAATTACTTAGGTTCAGGTTATTTACAAACATTGTTCCCAAGCATGTTGAGGTTATATATGTCCGCATCCAATTCATTAAGTTTTAAAATGCTCAAGTTTTAATTCTTCACGAACATGGTTCCAAAGCATGCTCCGGTAATGTATGTCCACATCCATGTTTGAAAATAACAAATGAACTATCACCAATCATAAATACTCCACCCAGTTAATTGCTTCAACAAAAATGGAAAGAAGTACACATAAAGTAAGATAAACCTCTCTAGACAATAAGATAATGTGTGGAACGTGCTATGATTAACAGAGTCTACCATAGCTTCAACTTTGTCCAGGGATATTTTCGTTTGCTTGACATGTATTCTAAATATAATACATTTAGTAAAAGGCAATATGAAGATAGGATGCATGAAAAGCAGCATCTAACAGAGTTATTCTATCAAAATTCCATATTCATTCTTCAATTATGAAATGCTTTATAGAATTACCATCAATATCAGTGTCAGAAATCATTATATAAATCGGAAACTAATTTTGATATAATAAGGTAAAGACAGAATCTTAAGGTCACAGTGACATCGAAGATCTCCTGATTTATAAGCATTGATACTTGGTATCTTAACTAAAAACACATGTACACATCCATGAAATATGTTGAGGAAATTATTTTTGCTGAAAAATATTAGAACTATATCTGAAGGTGATCCTTTTAGTTGAATCTGTAAGATAACTACCTAGAAATAGTTATTGGTTAATTTGAAAGATAATTCAAATTGAAGCTTTTGTAGTAAACTGAATTCTTTTTCTTGCAAAATATCTTTTTGACCTGGTGCAATAGCTTCGACCGAAAAAGCTATCGAGACACAGAAAAACAACCGTTGTCGAATCATGGGAGAACCTAACAGAGAAGTCTTATGAATAGATTGCATAAATAATCAAATCAAATTAAGTCATGAAAATACCTGTCAGCTATTATCCATCAAAAAAATTACTTCCACTTTGATCTTAAGATAGTTTAGTTGAAGGATGTACAGAGCATTTAACCATGTTGTTTTATTTCTTTTTCATGTCTAGCTTGTTGGATATTTCCCTGCTCTGTACTCTGTACTGTTCTAGCTGTAACTTTCTCGAAGTTACTGCAGAACTAATATATGTCAAAAATACTGTTCTGTTACAGAATAATATAGTAACTCAGACAATTATTTTCTATCCACCATTTTTTAACATTTATCTGTAGCTTGCTCTGCCTATTTGTTTAGCATGCATTTAGGTTGTACGCACATCATGTAATGAAGTGTGGGAAAGTAGTGGCTGCACCCAAGTTCTGCACACACATAAAATGAACAGTAAAATGAACATATACAAAATAATCTGAAACTTTGTGGTATTGATTATGAGAAAATGATCTATGAACCTGCCAAGTTTGGTCGCCAAATAACATCAAATGATCTCCATAGTAAGCAAAATATAAATTCTTGCTCTGCACCCAAGTTTCAGATTATATGTTTGAGCACAAACTTTGTATTCTTTTTGTACAGAGCTCCTCAAAATAAAACATTGATTCATAATCGAAGCTACAGAGTTCCAGATTTTTTTATTTGTCTTGCCAATTTTTCAGTCGTGGGTGTAGTGGGGGTGCAATGTCCGTGGGTGTAGAAAACACACACTCATGAAATACATGTAGGATGACGTACATGTAGGAATAGTTTAACAGAAGGATTTTGGCACACACTGCAGTAAATATTTTGAATAGCCCTACAACTGACCAGTCACCTATTAACAGCACCAAGTTAACAAAGACCATCGTAAACTCGTAAGTTAATTCCGGCAGTCCAAGTATTAGTCTCTTATTTTTAGGAACATCCGGAGGGGAGGCCCCCACCTTCCATTAAAACAAAAACTGGCAAGCAACAGCTTGCTCAAGAACCTCTTTACATGATTTGACACCTTTTCCTTTTCACGGGAGCAGAAGTTCGTAATGTCCACTATACAATTTAACACAGGAAGGCATTTAAATAAACATGTCAATTAGATCAGTTGGTGCCTTACTGTTTGTTGGGGTATGGTTTCGTCCTTCGGCAAGTATTTTACCTCGAGCATGGGTATGATAGTAGCGGTGAATGCCAGCTACAGCTAGCGGTCAAATTGCCATTCATGTGCCTGGGCGGCAGATTTAGCGACCATGCTCCGGTAACTGAACCCCGCAAGCTACTGAAATCTGGAGTATATATCTATCCGCATGACTGCCATTCTCAAACATGAACGCTAGCTCCATGGATCCATCTGCTTGCTGGGCACCATAGACGGTAGAAAATGACGAATTGTGGAGTCATCGGCTCGCTACCCTTTGGAACGTTTCTTCCCTGTTTAGTTCAACATCAACCGAAGATGACATGGAGGGATGGAGCTTTCTCAGGAATTCTTATATTGTACTGAAATATGTTACCTCGTGTAGCATTCCCGAAGAAACAACACACATAACAACCCAGAGAGATACAAATACTAAAGCCAGGAAGTAAGAAACATACAAACTACAAAGCCTAAGAGACAGTTATATAATTGATAGTTAAATGAGTTGTACGTGTTCTATGCATAATGTTTACCATTTCTCAGATAATTGAATCCAACAGTTGAACCAAGACAATCTAAGGTTCCAGTACCACAACAACTGAAGATTCTCTCCCAAGCACTCCTGGACAGTTTGGATGGGATGATATTGATCTATACTTCAGAAAAATGAACAGATACCTTGGCTTACTAATACAACAATAACCATCAGACTGAAACGGTATGATCGTCTCCGAGGTGATCAAATTAATATAAGATTATTCTTTAATTAATGATACTGAAGATTGAACCGATGCCATAAGAACTTTAAGAGGGCATGATGAATGAGTGTATCCCTAACATCTGTCCACAGTACTACTCTCATATGCTGGAAATCAAAAAATTCATTCGAGGTGTGAAGAACAATTTTAAATTAAATTATCTCCGTAGCTTTTATATCAACAAAAAGAAAAGAAATAAATGATACTGAAGATTGAACCAATGTCATAAGGACTTTAAGATGGCATGATGAATGAGTGTATCCCTAACATATGTGTCCATAGTAATAATCTCATATGCTAGAAATCAAAAAAATCATTCAAGATGGAGGACAACTTTAAATTCATTTATCTCAGTAATTTTGACAAACAATTGGTGACCATGCCATAGAGCAACTGTATCATAGAAAGGCATCAACCAATGAAACCTGCAGAAACTACATCTCGAGGAAACGAAGCAGCCAGTTGTATCATATAAAGAACTGAAGAAGAAAACAGAAAATATGGGAAAGACGTTAGGCCAAGATGAGTTCTGCGGACATCATATGAAATTGCATCATGTTGTCCTCCGCTGCGATCAGCTAACTCTGTCTGGGGGTAGAGCTCGTGACTGGATTGAGTATTAACTGACTCCCTGTATCTTCAGTGATGGGAGATTCGTTTTGTATAGATGACACAGACGATTAAGCTGGCACCGGCGGCCGGCGCTTGCAGGAGGAGATTGCACCTTGGAGTAGAGCAGGGGCGAGGAGACGGAAAGGCACGCTACGAAGAGGGGTTCGGTGGCTGCATGCTAGGAAGAGGTGACCGAAGGCGGCACGGAGGGGATCGACATGTGTTTTCCTTTTTCCCCGAACAACGTGACCTCGTAGCGTGGAAGGAAACCATATCACAACCACCAATAGATAGATACGTTCCGTAAAAAGAAGATAGATACGTAAATGGATTATCAAGAGAGGATTATATAGACGGCTTTATATATATTTTTATATTAATTTGTGGAGTCTCTAATTAGATCTACAATCCGATAGATCAATGGCTTGCAGTTTGAATTTTTTCTATGATCGACATGAGAAACGTTGATTTTTCTAACGTGAGGAGATGTCTTGGACCTGGAGCATAAGAAAGATTGAGATTGAGATGGGATTCTGTTTCTAGAACCGTTAAAAGAGACACGGAGCCGTAGATAGATTAAGTTAGGTTTTTTTTTCTTCTTGCGTTTTTTTTGGCTTTGGAGTTTATAGGTTGACGACTCGTAAATTCTAATTAACGTGATAATTTCTTGGAACTCACAAATTAGTATAGGTATAGACAGATAGATATGCTTAGTTTCCTATAGGTTAGCTCCAAAATAACTTATGTTAGCACAAAATGATCAAGTTTACATAATAAGCTTATAGTCTTCTTCTTATTCTTCTTCTTATCCAAAATGACATAGGTTAGCTTCATTTTACCTAAGTTGGCTCTAATATGCTAACTTAGAGCTTATATGCTTAGTTTCCTATAGGTTAGCTCCAAAATTACTTATGTTAGCATAAAATGATCAGGTTTACATAATAAGGTTATAGTCTTCTTCTTATTCTTCTTATTCTTCTTCTTATTCTTCTTCTAGTCTTCTTCTCTTCTTCTTCTTCTTCTTCTTCTTCTTCTTCTTCTTCTAACTTCTTGTTTATCATTTTGCAGATTTGATTTAATTCATGGAAACTTGCATGGATGGAGTGCTTCTTTTCCATTTGTGTTTTTTATTTTGTATCAATGTAAAACTTGTGAATTGATGGATAACGGTGTTAAATGAACATTGTGAAACTTTTGTAATATGTCACGATGGAACTATGTGTTGGTTATGTATGTATATATGATGAAACTTGTGTGTTGGATATGATCTGGTGGACGCAGGTAACGTTGGTACATATGGCCCCATGTATGTAAGCTAAGCAGATCTGTGTTGTATGTTATCTCTAATATTTTGTAACCTGTGAAAATATCAGAAATGAAAAAAAATCCTTAATATTCATACTAGTGGCGCATCACACAAGACGCACTGTGATAATCACACTAATGGCGCATCACCCACTGGTGCGCCATTAGAATGCCAAAGCACATGGGTACATATGGCCCCCTGGGAGGCATTCTAATGGCGCACTAGAGGCTATACTAATGGCGCACTACGTGGTGCGCCATTGGAACACCAGATACTAATGGCGCACCAGACGTGCGCCATTAGAATTTAATTCTAATGGCGTAATGCCAGTGGCGCACCAGTAGTGCGCCATTATAAGGCAAAACTGGTGCGCCACTAGCATGCCTTTTCCTAGTAGTGACTTTTTACTCGATAAACCCCCTCCTTATAGCAGCACAAGTTTTCGCAGCAAGGCGCGGGGTATCATCTAGTTTATATTGTTTCACACCCTCACAGTTGATGGTTGCGGACCGCGGTGTTCATGTAAAACTAATCTAATCGACCATGAACTACTCCCAACTCCTAGACATATAAATACTTAACAAAAACTAACTAAATCCTAGACATAGCAAACCGTTTTTAATTGACAAGCATATTGTTGAAATTTGGGAACAAATTTTGAAATTCACTAACATTTATTTTCTTTAGACGAACATTTTGTGAAATGAATGAATAATTTTCGTATCAACGAACATTTTTTGAATCGATCAACTATTTTTTAAAATGGGGAACCAATTTTGAAATTGATTTTTTAAATAAGGTGAACATGTTATGAAACTTCATGGACATTTTTTCCAAATTAAAGAATATGTTTTGAATATATGTATCAATATCATGAGTTCTTTTATAATATGGGAACAATTTTTTTCAAATCACCAACATATTTTTAATCCGTGAACTTTTTATGAATTTCTGAATATTTTTTGGAGGCACACACATGCAAAAAGCCGGTGAGACGAAAACTTCAACCACTGCGGTACTTATGTGTTTGCTGTATCTTAGGGTATTACTTTGTACAAGAACTGTACCTGACGCGTCTTTGACAGAAAAGATTGAAACGTGGATAATTTATGACGACTTTGGAGTTAGTTTCGATGACGTATGACTAGAAGCAATAGCAGTTTTTTAATTAGGTAAAGATAAAGATTACAATACGGACTACATGCGTCTATATACATCATCTGTTTGTAGTCCGTTTTGAAATCTCCAAAAGATCTTATATTTACAAATGGAGGGAGTAATTCCTTACAACCAGCTGTAGACTCACGCGGCTCCAACCACCTTGCTTGAGTGAAACATGGTAGTTCCAACACTGAAACGTAAAATTAGATTTATCATCCGTCCGCAGACACTCAAGCAGCCAGCCATCCATCAAATGCAATCTTGCATATGTCTGCGAGTAAATGAAAATTCGAAACTCAGATAAAGTCTGATTCATAGCGCTCGCCAAATCACCAGCAGCGCCAGATCACATGTCTGATCACAAAGAAAAAGAGTCATGATGCATTGTTTTTACACGCCCGGCAACAAAAATATATCAGTCCGGCTGTCTGTGCAAAAATTCATATTTTCGGCATTGGCGGACCGGCAGTCCGAGCTTCCACGCTCAAGGTGACATCAGTGTTGCGTATGCCGCTTCCGTCTCGTTCCATCCATATCCTCCTGCACCTCACTTTCTTTCTGCGATGATGAGCTCATGAAGGGTTTTCAAACAGAAGGAGATGCAAAATGGTATAACATAAAGGACATCCCAGAGAAATATTTTAACCAGCGCTTGCAACACTAGAAAAACACACATTGCCTAGTAAGAATATGTAAGCCAAGGGCTGAAACACGGGTTTTCGGCATATGTGAACCCAGGGGCGGAGCCAGAAAATTTGGCCATTGGGTTCGCTCATTGACTGGTCAAAACTTGGTAGTACTAAATTTTGTTCCGGCCGTTAATTGCAAATGCATCACTCCCATCTTGTCCCTCATTGTAATCTTTGGAAAGGTAGCAACACAAACAGAAGGCAATATGCACTTTGTTACTGTACTCAAGCCAACGGCCATATTCATCAAACCTATGGATTAAATCACCGTTGAGTATCTCCAATTTCCCTCTGCAGATAATCAAAATTAAATGGTGGCCTATAAGGTTCCCTCGATAAAAAAATGCGTCTTATCCCATATTGCTTCTTGAGGTTTCTTGTGTACTTTGAAAAATTCTCTTCCAATCAGCGGGGTCATAAGGCAACTCATCCAAATTAATTTATGTATGAATAGAAGACTTCAGAAGACTAGCAGCAGGCCTGCAGTGACATTTGACAGACTTCGCCTCGGCCTAATGGTGACCAGGGGTGGAAAGTGGTAGCGGATAATCCGAAATATCCGATATTCGTATTCGAGAAAATGCCTATTCGTATCCGAAACATCCGCATCCGAACAAAAATGGAAATGGAATTTATCCGTATCCGAATTTATAAAACAAATAAAACATAAAATATGGCAGGAGGTTTTGACACAAATATGGATATGGAAGTGGATATATCTGTATCCGAATAAGATTATGGGAGGTAATTTTCAAAATTCTAGACCCAATATTCCAATTATCCAACATAAAAGCCAAATAAGTGGTCAAATTTTACTCTTTATATGATTAAACTTATAAATTATTGTGCATTACAATAGTATTTATTCATAAACCTATTTATCATTGAATTATTGTATGTCACAAGTTGAGTATTTCAGGTCACATAGGTATCGACTAATTTACTTAAGCAATATGTTGATATTATTCGTATCCGTTCCGAATCAAGAAAGTATCCGATACGTGTCCGTATTCGAATAATATCCGAGCCACATCCGTATCCGATAACATCCGTATTCGGATTCGTATTCGTTTTGAAAATATGAAAATGGAAGTGGTAAGAGCACTATCCGATCCGTTTCCACCCCTAATGGTGACCTTCAGATGCATGCATCATTATCTGGATCTATTTCTTCTTGAAAAAATACCCTACCATAGCCTAGATCAATCAAAGTCCATGCAAGATAAAAATCTGAAAACTAGGGGACTATTAGGCTAGATAGAACATACACAAGACAAGAGGTAGGAGACGTGTAACCTAATTTACTTCAAATTTTGTTGTCTCGTGGATGTCAAATTGTCGATCTGCAGCAGTCTACTTGCCGTTGGCGTCCGGCGGCCGAGCTATGCACGAACAAACGAGAGATGCCTCAGATGCGAGTTCAGAAAACGAACAGACGAGAGTGGAGGCGTGCGGCGGCCGTGCGTGGTTACTAATTAACAGGGCCTGCTAATCAAGTCAAGGTATTTAGGCCTGGGCATGACTAAGCATGCTATTTGCTCGTGGGCTTTCCGGCCATTCGCTTGGCTCTCCACGACACATTAGATGGGGTCAGCCTGTACTTTGTGTTGGGTTCAGATGAGCAAATATTTAGGCCTGCACACGTAGATGAGAGAATCCGTTGGGTTCACTTGAACCCAACGATTGTATGCTGGCTCCGCCCCTGTGTGAACCTAAGCCGAGTACGCACCTGAGGGCACACAACGAACATGCAGGACTCGGCTTACATACGTGTATGTTGTCAACCCAGTGACCTCGGCTTAATACAAATACACGGCGTACACGGGAAGGTAGTGGCTGCACCCACTTTCGGTGCACCCACGGTGCACCCACGCAAGAAAACATATCAAAACATTTTTAAAAAATCTGAAACTTCGTGGAAATGATCGTCAACAAATGTTATGAGGGCTTGCAAAGTTTGTTGGTCAAATAACATTCGAGAAGCGCTCTACAAAAAAGACAAAATTGCAAAATCTGCTCAAACAGTGCATGTACATTTTGACTAATTTTTAGTGATTTTGTCTTTTTGTAGAGAGCTCCTCGAATGTTATTTGACCACCATATTTTGCAAGCCCCCATAATATTTGCTGATGATCATTTCCATGAAGTTTCAGATTTTTTCGAAATGTTTTGATATGTTTTCTTGTGTGGGTGCACCGAGAGTGGGTGTAGAAGAACCACTCTCCGGCGTACACTCAGGTAAGCCGAACTTTCCCCGCCGAAACACTCGGTTTATATATCAACTCAGGGCAAACCGTACCTGCCACGTGGCCCGCACGCCGCCCGCTGATGTGTAACGCCCTCGATGCGGCTATATCTCCCACGTATCGAGGCACGACTTAGAGGCATAACCGCATTGAAAGCAATGTCGCAAGTGAGGTAATCTTCAAACAACCCATGTAATATATAAGGGAAAGAGATACATAGTTGGATTACAGTCGCCACTTCACACAATACATAAATAAACATCCATCATTCAGATTACACGCAAGGTCGAACCAAAATGAAAGAAGACTACCCCAAATGCTACACAGATCCCCGATCATCCCAACTGGGCTCCACTACTGATTATCAGGAAAAGACACATAGTAACGACCACGTATGCGAATGCGATGCACATGATGACATGATATGAAATGCATGACAAGGACAAAATGCAAAATGAAGGAAAACCCAACCACGGAGGGAATATCATATCACATTGCCGAAAATGGCAAGAGTTGGAGTTACAAATATGGCAAGTTACATCCGGGGTGTTACAACACTCCACCACTACGAGAGGATCTCGTCCCGAGATCTAGGACTGAAAGAACTCCGGATATTCGGAACGGAGGTGGTCCTCGCGCTCCCAGGTGGCTTCTCGGTCTGAATGGTGAGACCACTTCACTTTCAGGAATTTGATAGACTTGTTGCGAGTCTTGCGCTCATTTTCTTCAAGAATAGCAACGGGATGGTCATGATAAGACAAATCTTCTTGAAGATCAATCTCTTTGAAGTTGATGGTGCGCTCAGGCGTCTTGAAGCACTTGCGAAGCTGTGACACGTGGAACACATCGTGCACATTTGCAAAGTTGGGGGGAAGCTCAAGTTGATAGGCGAGATCGCCTCTTTTGCCGATGATCTTGAAAGGACCGACGTATCTATGGGCAAGTTTCCCTTTGATACCGAAGCGATGAGTGCCTTTCATTGGAGAGACGCGGAGGTAGACATGGTCTCCGATCTCGAAAGCCAAATCACGGTGTTTGCTATCGTAATAGCTCTTCTGGCGCGACTGCGCGGCTTTGAGATTCTCACGAATGACTTTACACATATCTTCAGCCTCTGTGATCAAATCGTTGCCAAGAAATTGGCGTTCGCCCGTCTCTGACCAATTGAGAGGAGTACGACACTTTCTGCCATAGAGAATCTCGAATGGGGCTTTGCCCGAGCTGGCTTGAAAGCTGTTGTTGTAAGAGAACTCAGCATATGGAAGACAATCCTCCCACTTCATGTCGAAAGAGATAACACAAGCCCTGAGCATATCTTCAAGAATTTGGTTGACACGCTCGACTTGTCCACTAGTTTGAGGATGGAAAGCTGTGCTGAAGCGAATGTTTGTGCCCATGGCCTTCTGGAAGGAGTCCCAGAACTTGGAGGTAAAAATGCTGCCACGGTCTGAAGAAATCAATTGTGGAATGCCATGCAAGGAGACAATTATGGAGGTGTAGAGCTCTGCCAGCTGTGCTGCTGTGATGGACTCTTTGATAGGAAGAAAATGAGCCACTTTAGTGAGCTTGTCGATGACGACGAAGATAGCATCATTTCCATGCTTGGACTTAGGAAAACTAGTCACGAAGTCCATTTCAATATGATCAAACTTCCATTCTGGAATAGCAAGAGGTTGGAGTAGACCAGCTGGTCGTTGGTGTTCTGCTTTCACCCTTCGACAGACATCACATTCATTCACGAATTGAGCAATTTCTCGCTTCATTCGAGTCCACCAATACGACTGCTTGAGGTCATGGTACATCTTCGTACTTCCAGGATGGATGGACAGAAGAGAATTGTGCGCCTCGTTCATAATGACCTTACGAAGATCACCCTTAGGAACCACAATCCGGTCCTCGAAGAAAAGAGTATCTCTGTCATCAACGCGATAGCACTTGTATTTGGAAATGCCCTTGTCAATACCACGTTTCACCTTCTTCACCATGGTATCCATCAATTGAGCCTCGCGAATTTGATCTTCCAAAGTAGGAGAGACTATGAGGTTGGCAAGAAAACCTTGAGGAACAACTTGGAGATTCAACTTGCGGAAAGCTTCACAAAGATCCAGTTGAAAAGGCTTGAGGATTAAGCTGTTGCAATAAGCCTTCCTGCTCAAAGCGTCTGCAATCACATTAGCCTTGCCTGGAATATATTCAATACTCGGATTATACTCTTGAATCATTTCGACCCATCGAGTTTGCCTGAGGTTGAGGTTGGGCTGAGTGAAGATGGACTTGAGACTCTTGTGATCGGTGAAAATGTCCACTTTCCTTCCCAACAAGAGATGTCTCCATGTTATTAATGCATGGACAACTGCCGCCAACTGAAGATCGTGAGTGGGGTAGTTCTTTTCGTTGGGCTTCAACTGACGAGAGGTATAGGCCACAACCTTCTTCTCTTGCATTAAAACAACACCGAGACCTTGAAGAGAAGCATCACAGAAAACTTCATAAGGCTTGGATTCGTCAGGAGGAGTCAAAACTGGAGCAGTGACAAGTTTCTCTTTGATAGTGTTGAAAGCAACGTCACACTCAGGAGACCAGACATACTTCACATGCTTCTGGAGGAGGTTGGAAAGAGGCTTTGCAATCTTTGAGAAATTCTCAACGAATCTTCGGCAATAGCTTGCAAGTCCAAGAAAACTGCGAAGCTGCTTGACATTCTGAGGAGGTTCCCAATTCAAAACTGCAGAAACCCTCTCTGGATTAATAGCAATGCCCTTTGCAGAGATGATATGCCCAAGGTAAAGAACTTCATCAAGCCAGAATTCACATTTGGAGAACTTCGCATAGAATTTATACTCTCTGAGCTTGTCGAGCACCAATCTCAAATGCTTGGCATGATCCACTACTAGAAAAACGGCTATAGGTAATATCACTATTAGTGGCGCACCAGAGAAGTGGTGCGCCACTACTATATAGCAGTGGCGCACCACAAACAGGTGCTCCACTAATAGTGACATTACTAGTGGCGCACCAGGTGTGCTGTGCGCCACTACTATTTTTTTGAACAGTAACCAGCCATGCCCAGGCTTACCAGTGGCGCACCAGGACAAGGTGCGCCACTACTATTTTTGATAGTAGTGGCGCACCTTGCCCTGGTGCGCCACTACTATTTTTTTTGAACAGTAGCCAGCCATGCCCAGGATTACCAGTGGCGCACCAGGCCAAGGTGCGCCACTACTATTTTTGATAGTAGTGGCGCACCTTGCCCTGGTGCGCCACTGGTAAAGCTGGGCATGGTGGTCCAAAAAAAAACATAGCAGTGGCGCACCCCTTCACTGGTGCGCCACTAGTATTGCTGGCTACTAGTGGCGCACCACTGAAGGGGTGCGCCACTGGTAACCTGGGAGCAGTAGCTATAATTAGGCAGCCACACCTACCACACACTCACTTTCCCCCCTCCACCAAAACAGATTTGGTCTTCTTGCTCCTCCTCCTCACCTCATTTGCACCATAGATTCACCCAAATTAAGTGGTCAAATTTCCTTTTTTTGATAGGTAAGTAAGGGGAAAGCTTTCTTTATGTTCTAGATCTACTTTTCTCTCCGTCTCCAACAACGTACACACTTTTTATGGCCTAGAGATCTACGTATGTTTGTGGTGTTGCATATGTTTGTGTTTGCAGGTACCGGTATTTGAAATGCGATAGTTGCCAATATTTTGCTGGAATGTTGATTCATTTCCGTTTCGGCGAGAATTTGGCACTATATGCATTCTTTTTGGTCCTATTTTTAGGCAAAGTCATGCCAAATTTTTTTTTGTTCTAAAATATCATTTTGCTCTACCCCGCAGGCGACCATGGTCCGCACGATGACCGAAGGCATCGTAAATAGGTTTTTGAGCTCCGCGAAGGCCGAGATGCTTCAAAAGAACGAGATGGAGATAAGATGTCCGTGTCGAAGATGCAAGCTGAAGAGCCTTATTGCGGACCCGGATTCCGGGCAGGTGCGGGACCACTTGCTCTTGCATGGTTTCATGGATGGCTATCGGTGGCAAGGTGATGAAGATGACTATGAAGTCATCCATGGGGGCCGGGCAAGCAGAAAAAAGGAAGGGCAGCAAGACAATAGCGGCGAGGGCGGGCGAGAAGACGAAGAATCTCCAGGACATGATCACGAAGTAGATGCAGGACACGGTCATCATGTAGAAGATGCCGGACATGATGATGAGGAAGATCAAGACGAAGGGCATCATCATGAAGATGAAGATGCCGGAGCAGACGACGATGGACCATCGATGGGCTGGGTGCATGACCCTCATATTCAAGAGCTGCTTCGCAAGCAGACGGGTAACGCAAGAGCTGCCGCCCGAGAGAAAGCCAAGCTGGATCAACTGGAGACAGACGCGGTTACTCCATTGTATGAAGGATGCAGGCCCGAGGATACCCGCCTGAAAGTAACGCTCATGGCTCTGGAGATGAAGGTAAAACACAAAATGACGGACGCATGCTTCGACGAGAACATGTCATTCTGGCACGAACGTCTTCCGAAGGGGAACAAGTGCCCGACCAGTTTGGAGGAGGCGAAGAAAATCGTGTGTCCTCTGGATTTACCGCACGTGAAATACCATGTCTGCATGAACAATTGCATCATTTATCGGGGCGAGCACGCGGAGTCTACCATATGTCCGGTGTGCGGCGTCACTCGATACAAGAAGAGGAAGAAAGCTCCTCGAAAAGTGGTGTGGTACTTTCCGATCACTCCTCGTCTGCAGCGGTATTTCGCGGATCCTAAGGTAGCAAAGCTCCTGCGTTGGCACGCGGATAGGGAGGAGAAGAAGCGAGAAGATGACGCAAATGATCCGGAGATAGATAAAAAAGACAAGATGCTGAGTCACCCTAAGGATGCGAGCCAGTGGCAAGCGTTGAATTTTGAATACCCAGAATTTGGGAAGGATCCAAGGATCGAAGGTGGCTTCGCGACGATGACGCATGGAGAAAACGCAAGGATCTGTTCGATGGTGAAACCGAACCCCGAAGACCCCCACGTACGAGGAGCGGCGAGGAAATAGACGAGCTGTTGAAAAATTGGAAAGAGTGCCCACCGCCGGGAAAGAAGCGAAAGGCGCCAGAGCCGCTGCTGAAGGTATGGAAAACGAGGTCTGTTTTCTGGGACTTGCCGTACTGGAAGATCCTCCGTGTGCCTCACAGCCTTGATGTCATGCATATCACGAAGAACGTGTGCGAGAGTCTGCTTGGTACCCTGCTCAACATGCCAGAGAGGACCAAAGATGGGCCGAAAGCAAGGGCAGACTTGCAAAAAATGGGCATCAGGGAGGAGCTCTGGCGCCCTAATGATGATGATGATGATGAGGCGAAGGACACGGAAAGTCATCGCAAAGGCAAAAAGGCCAAGAAGATCGAATATGACTACCCTCCCGCGTGCTTCACTCTAAGTCAGAAGGAGATCGAGCAGTTTTTCACCTGTCTCGTAGGAGTAAAACTTCCTTACGGTTACGCAGGGAAGATAAGCAGATACCTAGACTCAGCCAAGCAGAAGTTCAGCGGGATGAAGTCTCACGACTGTCACGTGCTGATGACGCAGATACTTCCAGTTGCAATCCGTGGGATCATGGACGCGCACGTCCGTGACACGCTATTTGGCCTATGCAACTTTTTCGACGTCATCTCTCGGAAGTCGGTTGGCGTGAGGCAACTCAGAAGGCTACAGGAAGAGATCGTGGTGATACTATGCGAGCTTGAGATGTACTTCCCGCCCGCATTCTTCGACGTTATGGTGCATCTGCTGGTCCATATAGTGGAGGATATCATCCAACTCGGGCCGACGTTCCTGCACAGCATGATGCCGTTCGAAAGGATGAATGGTGTCATCAAAGGATACGTTCGCAACATGTCACGTCCAGAGGGAAGCATAGCCAGGGGCTTTCTGACCGAAGAGTGCATCTCGTACTGCACGAATTATCTAGGCATCGAGAACCCCGTTGGTCTGCCCGTCAACAGGCACCTCGGCAGGCTCGCTGGATGGGGTCACCGCGAGGGTCGCCGCGAAATGCATGTCGACTTCATGGGTCGACTCGCCGACTTTGAAAGAGCAAACCTAGTCGCGCTACAACACATAGACGTGGTCGATCCTTGGGTGGTAGAGCACAAAATCTTTATTGAGAAGACGTACAATGACCGAGGCCAATAGAGGACGGAGGGAGCTATAATCAAAGAGCACAACTCATGTTTCACGCGTTGGTTCAAGGAGAAGCTTCTGTCGTACCCTTTACATGAGGATTCTTCCGCGGAAGAAAAACTCATATTCGCCTTGTCACAGGGCGCCGAGCACAACCTGATGACCTATGAGGCGTACGATATCAACGGCTACACATTCTACACCGAGGAAAAGGACATGAAGAGCGATTATCAGAACTCCGGGGTAACGATGGAATCCTACACCGGTAACGACAAGGACAGATACTACGGAAGGATCGAGGAGATCTGGGAGCTGAGCTACGCTGGAGAGAAGGTCCCGATGTTCCGTGTCAGATGGGCCAAGAGCGTCCTAAAAGAAGACCGGTATTTCACCACCATGGTTATACCCGAAGCCAAATCCAAGACCGCGGGCGCAAACGTCACCGCGAAAAATGAGCCATGGGTACTGGCTTCCAAAGTGGACCAATGCTTCTTCATTACCGACCCGCCAAAGCCCAGTCGTGTTGTCGTGAGGAGAGGCAAAAGGAACATCATCGGAATGGATGGAGTCGCCAATGAGCAAGACTTTGACAAGTACGGCGACCCGAAGATGGAAGATGACGACGACGATGAAGTACCATACACCACAAGAAGAAGCAGGACCACCCTACCTAAAGGACGTCCGTTCAAGAGAAGATCAATTCAAGGGGTTCCGGGGCTAAATTATTCAACCGCGAGGAAGAAGGGCAAGAAGATTGTGAAAAGATAGCTAAGATTGAATCACGACGTGTCGGCCGCGTGTGTGTGTGTGTCAGTGGCAAGCTCAATTATTACATGCAACTAAATTATTACATGTATCACTTGATTTCAACCATGTCATCTAATTCTAAATCTTTGCACAATGGTTTTATCACTCCATTTGCATTTTCCTATTCTTTTATCTCAAATCTTAAATTATCACAATGATTCAAATCTTAAATCTAAACACATAAGCCCACGTATATTGTCCTAAAAGATGTAAATATATTTAATAGGAAATATTCAAATACATTAAAATGTATGTTGTTTAACAATATTTACATTCAAATGTATGTTGTTTAACAATATTTACATTCAAATACATTCAAATATTCAAATACATTCAAATATATTTAATAGAAAACTAAAAAAGAACTGACAAAAACAGTAAAGAAAAAACACAGAAAAAGGTAAAAAAATGTTTAAAGACCGGACTAGTGCAACCAATAGACATATATACATCAAAAACATTTTTTTAAAAGATTGAAAAAAATGGGGCCGCCAGGATTCGAACCGTGGCTGGCTGGGTTATGCATCAAGGGTCCGACCACTAGGCCATGGCAGTAGTTCTGTCCATAACACAGACGCGGACAGTTTTAACCTATTACTACGAGTAGTAATGGCGCACTACCAGAGATGCGCCATTGAAATGCTCTGTTTATGGCGCACCTGCGAGGGGTGCGCCATTGTTAGCGCTGCCCCACCCGACTCCTTTCTTCTTCTTCTTCAAAGAAAAAAATCCCCCAGACGAGTACGTGCTAGCTGTTCCCAAATCCCACCAGCGCCGCCACAAGCCGCCGGTCGCCGGTCGCCGCTCCACCGGATCCCGCCGTCGGCGCCCTCTCGCCTCCTCCGTAGTGCACGCATCCTCCGTCGCCGCCCCCTCGCTTCCTCCGTAGTGCACGCATCCTCCGCCGGACGCCGCCCCACCTCCCCCGTGGCGCAGAGCATCCAGGCGGGACGCCGACGCCCTCCCTCTTCCTCGACGCTCATGTCCTCGCCACCGCCCTCCTAGACGCCCCCTCCTCGCCAACGACCCGAATCGGCCTCCTCTCCAACGCTGGCCCCCGCGGATCTGCATCTGCCTCGTCGCCGGACGGTGAGCTCCTCTTCTACTCTACTGTTGTGCCATGGATGGGTGATTGTGCTGATGCTAGCTAGTGGCTGCTGTTCTCGGAAATTTGTTGAACTCATCTCTGAAGCTAATTGCAAACTAGCTAGTGGTTCAGACCGAGAAGGACTAATTGCAAACTAGTACAATTCACTAAACCAGTTGGTATAGTTCCTGTAATGCTGTTATTATAAAGATAAAGGTACTTCAAGCTTGTGAAGTTCCCCACCATATCTGGCAGCATTCCTGTCATATTGTTGTCATTTGAGCGCAAGCTCTCCAATTTGCTGGACGAACATTGTGGCAGTTTCATCATGAAGTCTGTCAGGTTCGCAAACGCAAGACTCCCATCGAGGTCTAGGCTATCTAGATCACATAGATTTTTCAAGTCCGCCGTCATTGTGGCTGAATTACCGTTGTCGTTAAATCCCAGCCACTGGAGGGAAATCATACCTCCTAGTGCATCAGGGAATGGACCATAAAGATATGTTGAAGCGAGTAGTAGCTCCTTGATGCTTGTTAGGTTCGAGAACCAACATGTTTCAATTCGATGGCCTAAATAGTTTCTGGAGAGATGAAGCTGCTCTAGTTTTGTAAGGTTTACGTGCGTAAGCGACTGGTTTGCATTTGGAAGTGAGCAATTGACAAGAATAAGGGCCTTCAGAGATGGGATTGTGTTGGCCATGAGAAAAACATCCGCGCTGCTGAGATTTATGTCACTCATGTCAACAAATTCCAAGAAATGATGGGTCATGGAACCTCGGTATCTCTCTGATATCCATAGAGGGAGACACACAAAGTACCATTTTAACTTATATATGTTGATTGAATTGAAATGATTACAACTGAATATGGCCTGAATCTTTGAATATAATTGCCAATGTTTAGAGCCAGATTAATTAAATAGGATCCATTTGAAATTAGCGGATTAGTTGTTGTCAGTGGCACTGTAATTACATACAATGTGGCATAGGACATTTTGGCTATAAAAGGAGGGGGCTCCATATGTAAGACTTAGTTATTTTTAGTTCAGTTTAGTGTTGCTTGTGAAACTAGTGCATTTATCTTCTTTTTAGTTGGCTAAACCAGCAGATTAAGCTCTACTTGTAACCCTAGACAATCCTAAATCTATATGTATGCAATTCTGAGATTGCTTGTTAGCTTGTTCTACTGGGTTCTTCCATCTCTTGCATGAACATACTCTAATATTTAGGCCATCATGGTTTTGGGAAAAGGCTGATAACATCTCAGGGGTTGGTTCAACGGTTGCTTGGCTAATCAGTCCTCTTGGAAAGTAGCCTGGATCATAATGATCACCTCCAAAAATCGAAGGTATCTATCTCATTGAAAGGCCAGGCCACTCTAGTGGTATATCAGTAGGTATTTGTGATTAGTTAGCCTTCGGTCATTCTAGTGGTAAAAGAGCAATAGGTGATTCTACTGCTATTACTCGGGTCTAGTTATTTTTCTTATTTCTGTGGTTGAACAGTGGAAAAAACGAAATTGACATGTAAATATTGTACTTGTTATCTCTTAATTCAGTACTGTGCTTGTTATCTCTTAATATAAGATCTGAAGAAAACTGTACAGTGAAAGCATGTAAATATTGTTTGATGCTTCTCTGCAATGACAAGTAGTTTTTGAATTATACTGATGGAAATTGACATGTACTGTGTATTGTTTTGAATTTCAATGACAAGCATGGAAATTGACATTGGCAAGTAGCAAATCTAAAGTATGTATTGATGGAAATTTACAAGTAGCAATGTGAAGTAGCTTTTAAATTTCTCTGATGGAAATTGACATGTACTGTGCATAACAACCAAATCCTGTATATGTACTGTGAATAACAACCACTTTTTTTTGCATATGCTTCTGTTCACCAAAAGAGTGATGGGCTTGCTGCTCTGTTGTGCCTATGTGTAGGCCTTTTTTGTCCATATGAAAGCAGAGGACCATATGGTCTGTGGCCTTTTCATCCATATGAAAGTAGAGGCACATTGTGGTGCTAGTTTGCTGGGTTTTGTCTCCGACCATCGTGTCGTGATGATTTTGCAGGTACCCCGAGAGGCCCTTGAGTTTGCCGGAATGTCGATTAACTTCCGTTCCGGCAAGTTCGGGTACTCCATATGTCCTATTTTCAGCAAAGGTCATGCTGAAATTTTCCGTGAATTTTAGCATGACTTTGCTAAAAATAGGACATATGGGGTACTTGCGACTAATGCATGGGCCGGGGTATCTTAGTACTTAATTAAGTAGGATCAAGAATTAAGTAGGACTAGTTCTGAATAGCTTCTATCAACGGCACTCTAAATGATAAAACCGTAGCTTTTAGGATGCCTCGGTGTCGACAAACCCTAAGTGATGAGACCATGATAATTCCTCACAAACCTTAAATGATGAGATCTTGTTCCTTGACAATAACCAACTTTTTGACCAAACTTTTTTCCTATTTAGAGCGAACATGGCCGACAACGATGAGGCCGGCGGTTCGGGCGGCAAGCCATTCTGGGAGCTGTCCCAGGAGATGGAGGAATACCCTCACCGCTATGAGGACGCCGCGGAAGACACCGATCCCGACTACACAACCCCTAGTGGCGTCGGGGATGACACCACTGATGGTGCCGCCGGGGATGCCACCACTGATGATGGCAGCGAACGCACAGATGGCAACCAACCGAAGAGGCAACGGAAGGACCGGCGCCCGAACGTGCTCGGCACCGTCAAGGAGGAATTTACTGAAGTGTCCTCCATTGGGCATCCAACGGCGCCCAAAGAATTAGTCAGTGGGTACGCGGGACAACTCGGGTGCATTGTCCGGAGCACCGTCACGATCAACACCGAGAACCTAAGGCATCGTGAACGAGGGAATTTGCGGATCCTCCTCTTCACGAAGCTGCACGAACGATACAAGTTCCCCGGTGACTTCGCAAACACACGCCTCTCAGGGAATAAAGTGAACAGTGCCGCCCTCACGAAGATGAGCACGGCCCTGACTTCTTGGAGAGCCCGGGTGAAGAAAATGATTGAAAGAGGTGATAGTTATGAGAAGATCAAGGAGAAAAATCCTTCGATCAGCAAAGCTGACTACCTGGAGTTCAAGACCAAGTGCGAGAGCAACGCATCCGTGGAATCAAGTCAGTGGGGGAAAGAAATGCGGGAATTGAACTTAGGGGTCCACAAACTCGGTCCCGGCGGTTACAGAGTGGCGGAACCTAAATGGGACAAGGAGGACGCGGAGCGTGTCGAGCAAGGCCTACCGCCCCTCTTCGATAAATACCGCCATGAAAAGCAGACCAGGAACTATATCAGAGCCCGGTACAAGGAGGACCCGGTAACAAAGGAGCTTACCACGGATCCGAAGGTGAAGGCGCTTGAGCTTGTTCTGGTAAGGAATACACCCCCGCGTAATTAGCTCCATATGGTTGCATTCTAATTAATGAAGCCAAATTTCTAAATGGTTCACGTTCCTTCCGCAGGAAACTGAAAGCAGTAGCGCGGGGTCTCAGAGCTCCCCGTCTGCCCCTTGGGACACCACTTTAAATAGGGCGTTGAATGTAATGAAACAGAAGGATAAGTTAGCTAAGCCGACGTCAGCTGGTCGTGTGGCCGGCGAAGGCTTGTCCATGAAATGGTCGGAATACTATAAGACTGGGTGAAAGGAGAGAAAGACCAGCTTGGAAAGCCAGGAGGTTAAAGAACTCAAGGCAAAAGTGGCGCAGATTCCTCAGATAGTCGAAGAGCAAGTGCGAGACCAACTGGGAGCGACGATCACCGCCATTATGCCTACCTTGGTTGAGGGGCTGCGGGGGTGGTTTGTGGGCGGCCAACAGGGGCCGCCCCCGATTCCCAGCTTGACGGGCAGCAACTCGCACAACGCGCCGGCAGTGGTGTCTCCGGCGGAGGCGTCATTGGTGTCTCCGGTGCCGGCGCCGGCATTGGAGCTTGATGCACCCGGGTGTGGGAAGAATACGCCGGCCGGCACCTCGGCAGCAAGCGGCCCCTCCGTCACTTGCACGCCCGCCGTTGGCGGTGCCTCGACATTAGCCGAGCTCGACGCCATCACGGTAACTAAGCCTCGGCCGATGACTTCAACTCCTTGCCTTTGACTGGGCATCCCTGACGCCCTACATGTTTTCGCAGGGCGCCGCCAACGAAGTTCCATGCACTCTCCTGCACTTCGTGGACGGCAAGTTGATCGATGTCGCCAAGGCCAAAATCGTTGAACCGGGCAACCGCGTGTTCCACCATAATCCGATGCCACCCACCGTGTATAGGGTTCAACTGGTTCGGGTGCTGCGGGGCTGCGACGACTTGTTACCTCCGTATCGACCCCATGGGGCCGACGAAGAGGATGTGATGACCCCCGGCGCCTGCTTCAACTGGCCATTGCTTTGGCCGAAGAGCCAGATTCGTTTGGGGGCGGGGGTCACCACCCCACAGACAACACCGCCAGTCCTGCCGGCGCCAAGCCATGGCAAGACCGCCGCAACGCTACCGCCGTCAGTTGATCCGGGCATGCATATGGCACAGGATCCGGACGTCGACGACGGTACATTTGTCAACGTCGATGACTACTTCAACGAACATGGTGGGTACGGTGACGAATTCTTGGCGCCTCCTTCTCAAGAACCCAACCCTGCAAAAGTCGATCGCGATCTAGCTGGTACCGCGGAGAAACCCAATTGCAACAGGCGTCGTCTGTTCGGTTCTCAGGAGACGCCTCCAGCTGCCGCCTTCACCGAGACTCAAACAGCCGAGGTGGGAAATATTATCAGCCCCACCACACTCAAGAAGGTGGTCTCTGAGCAGAACTCGATCCCATTACATCAGCAGAAGCCAAAGAAGGGACGGAAAAGAAAAACTAACAAGGGTGCGAGCCAGCCGGCACCGAGTACGATCCGTGCTCAGGACGGGCCACCAATACCTAAGGATATCATGAGGGCGGTGCATGTGGCGGGTAGGCCGATGCTACCGGCTAATCTGCTCAAGGCTGCAACCGGTGCTATGCGGAGTCTGCATGACAGTGTTCTTTCTATGGAGAAGCGGCGTCTCTCCGAGAAAGATGACTCATACCCGGTTTTCGTGGCCAAGGTGCCAGAGGGCAAGGGCTTTGTCGATGGCACCATCGGGAGTATGATCGTCCTGCGGTTTGATGACATCTTCGCTATGTTTAACCTTCATCCGCTGCACTACACCTTCATTCGGCTATTTTCGCTCAATATGGAGATGCAGATCATTAGAGACAAGACCCCGGACATCGTGATAGTCGACCCCTTCTACATGCGTGCCAAGCACTTGGACAGCGCTGGGGACCGGCAAATCGCGAGTTCATACCTCGAAGGCGTCATTATGGCGAACAAAGATAAGGATACCTTCCTCGTGCCTTACTTTCCCGAGTAAGTCATCCCCTCACCGCCCCGTAACATATGATTTCTTAGATTTCGATCGTTCTTTTTTTTTCCTAACATTTCGTGTTTTGTGCAGTGACACACGTTGCACACTCATCCTCTTAAGCCCGAAATATTCCACGGCCACGTATTTCGACTCGGACCGTCAGTCGAAGAAAGACTACACAAATATCAAGAAAGTTCTTGATGATGCTCTCCCCGGCTACGCCAAATCTGGAGGCACCTTCAGGAAGGAAATGTGTAGGTACGGCAAGCACGTGTTCACCCACGTAACGACGTTCCCCTGCGTTAAGCAGCCGCCTAGCAGTCAGAAGGATGCCTACTACGCCCTCCATCACATGCGGGCGATCGTACGGGACCATAATCACCTTATGCTACCAAAGGGTCTCCAAGATTGGGCCGCACACTTGTCGGCAATCCAGGACATGGACATCAGACAAGAATTCTTTCGCATCCAGTCGGAGTTTGCGGAAATCATCTGTCAAGATGTACTTCGTACCTCGGGGCAGTTCCACCTCAAATATCAACCGTCCAACAGGGAAATAGAAACAACGCTACAAATGCAGGCTGACAACTACCGCACATTCATGACGCCGACGGATGACGGCGGCTTCATCCACGCTCCGGTCCCTGAGTCGAGTCGAAGAAAGTATTGATGGTATATAGTTCTGAAATGTCGATTAGCTCGTGTTGTAATTAAACTTTAATGAACTTGTATGTCTCTTTAGTTTGGAGAGTCGTTCAACTTATATGTAATCGATGCTATTTATTAGTAGGACCATGAACCGTGCTATTAATGTGTTGCTTTTCTCTTCCGATCCTTTTGTTGCATACTTATATATTATCTGTGAATTGCTACTAACGTTTTGTTTGTCTAGTGCATAGAGATGCCGTCGTATGTCGTGTACAAGGGTAGGGTTCCCGGAGTCTATGACGACTGGGAGGAGTGTCGGAGACAGGTTCACCGTTTCAGCGGTAACAGTTACAAAGGGTACACCACTAGGGCGGAGGCGGAAGCTAGATACGAGAGCTATCTAGAGGGAGAGAGGAGGGAGCGGAGGAGGAACCGGATGAAGACTAGTTTCATCGCGATACCGCAGCTCTCTTGTATGTGATGGTAGTTTAGATGATATCAACTTTGTAATGTGACGACAAACTCGCTACTCGGTCTCGAGACCTAAACTTGTCTAATATTTGAACTTTGTTCGCTATTTCGAATTCGGAGACTGCTAATGTGATGATTTGTATTATGTGCTGTTTATATTCTGTGATGTATTGTATTTTGTAACCTGTGCAAATACCAGAAATGCAAAAAAAAATTCCTAGAATTAATAGTAGTGGCGCACCATATTGCACATTAGTGGCGCACCCAGTTAAATAACAGTGGCGCACCCATATGGCACTACTAGAAAAAGGGCTATCCGTAATATCACTATTAGTGGCGCACCGTGGATGTGGTGCGCCACTGCTATATAGCAGTGGCGCACCATAAGCAGGTGCGCCATTACTATTTTCTTACTAGTGGCGCACCTGGTGTGTGGTGCGCCACTAGTAAGTTTGTTCTGTGAAAAAAAAATTTGAAAAAAAAAATTCTGAAAAAATATCAGTGGCGCACCCTTATACTTAGTAGTGGCGCACCAGCAGGCCACCCCTATACATTATCAGTGGCGCACCAGGGGGGATATCAATGGCGCACCAGGTGGTGCGCCACTGATATCTGGATTAGTAATGGCGCACCTCCGGTGCGCCACTAATACACATTACTAGTGGCGTGGTAATAGTGGCGCACCAGAGGTGCGCCACTAATACCCAAAAGTGGTGCGCCACTAATGAGCTTTTTTCTAGTAGTGATCCTTCTTATTCCTGGAGAAGACCAATATATCATCGAGATAGACCAAGACGAATTCATTGGTGTAGGGGTTGAAGATGAAGTTCATCATGCGAGAGAATGTTGGAGGAGCATTGACAAGGCCGAAAGACATGACAGTATATTCATAAGAACCAAAGCTTGTTCTGAATGCTGTCTTGGGAATATCTTCTTCACGAATGCGAATTTGATGATAACCCATACGAAGGTCAAGCTTGGAGAACACTTTAGCACCTTTAAGTTGCTCGAATAGCTCATTGATGTTGGGAAGTGGGTACTTGTTCTTGATAGTCTTCTTGTTCATTGGACGGTAATCGACGCAAAGCCGGTCCGTGCCATCCTTCTTCTGGACAAAAAGAACACCACAACCCCATGGAGATGAACTCGGTCTGATCAGACCCAGACGCTCTTGTTCATCGAGTTGTTTCTTCAATTCCTTCAACTCTTTTGGCCCAAGCTTGTATGGACGCTTGCAAACGGGTTTCGTGCCAGGCTCAAGATCAATAACGAATTCAACTGGCCGGTGAGGAGGCATACCCGGAAGCTCTTCTGGAAAGACATCTTGGTACTCACAAACGACTGGAATCTGAGAGATAGCATCCAATTCGCCCTTCTCATTGAGAGAAAACAACCGAATGGTTTCATCGCGAGCGGCATAGATGATCACCTCGTCATAAGAGTGAGTCAATTGAATTTCCCTGGCAGCACAATCAAGCTGAGCCTTGTGCTTATAGAGCCAGTCCATCCTGAGAATAAGATCAATATCAGAGTCACCAAGAACAATTGGTTTAGCCAGAAATCTATAGTCGCCCATCTTGATACCGACATTCAGAATGAACATGGTAGATCTCAAACGTTTAGCTGGGGAAACAACTTGCAAAGCTTTAGGTAAAGCCTCTGTGTCAAAATTGTGCTTCGATGCAAAAGGATATGACATGAAAGAATGCGATGCACCGGTATTAAATAAGACTTTTGCAGGAATATCATTAACTGAGAGATTACCCATGATCACTTCAGAAGAATCCTCCGCTTGAGCTACATTCATCATGTTCACCTTTGCAGACTGGGAATTATGCTTGACCACTGCATTGCTGGAAGATCTCACAGGAGGAGGAGGCGGAAGGCGCCTTTGGTTGAAGCACTTGTTCGCATAGTGACCCTTTTGCTGACATTTGTTGCAAGTCACCTCTGAGAGCGGACGGTGATAAGGAGCATTTGGCCTTGGAGCTTGATTCTGAGACTTGTTCTGATAGCCTGGGTTGGGTGGGTGGGAAGATCCACGACCACCTGAGTTCTTCTGCTGGTAAGGCTGACGGAACGGAGGAGGACGAGGCAACCAAAACTTCTGTTGCTTGGCCGCCACTAGTGAGGAAGAAGAGGACTGAACTGCGTCTCTGACTCTCTTCTTAGATGCCTCACACTTGAGCTGAGCAGCTTCTTGTTTCAGAGCCATGTTGTAGAATTCATCATACTTTAACGGATCAAAAAGCACGAGAGCTAGTTGCAGATCTTCTCTAAGGCCACGCCTGAATTGGTAAATCATGCTCTTCTCATCAGGGATGTCTTGCTTAGCAAAACGAGAGAGCTTCTGGAACTAAGTGTTGTATTGATACACAGACATGTTGCCTTGCTTGAGATTGCGGAACTCCTCATGCTTACTCTCAACAACACTTTCTGGAATGTGATGAGCTTTGAAGTCACGACGGAAATCATCCCAGGTAATCACACGAACTCCTCTGGAATCTTTGTATTGTTGATACCACTCCGCAGCTAGATCCTTGAGTTGAAAAGAGGCAAACTTGACAAAGTCCTCAAGTCTGACATTGCTACATTCGAAGTGCTTGTTGATGTCCACGAGCCAATCATCGGCGTCTGTGGTCTCGACACAGTAGCTGAAAGTCTTTGGCTGATTTGCAAGGAACTGATTGAGGGTAGCAAAATGCGGTTGATTGTTGCCTTGGCCTTGATTTCCCTGATTACCTTGCCCTTGGTTGCGATCTTGCAAGAGCTGAATCAGAATCTGAGCGTTGGCATTGGTGGCTGTCATCAAGGCTTGCCATGCCTCCGGAGGCGGAGGTGGTGGCGGAGGGTTAGCCTGACTTCCTTCATCGTGTTCCGGATTCTGACGCGTTGGCGGAGCCATCCTGAAGAGGGTGACATCCATTAGCATCTTGAAAGACATATATTCAAGCTGAATCAGAGGATCGAAATTGCAACATATAGTCTTCACAATAAACATTCGAACAAGAATGAACGACTGAATTCCAAAGTACAGCATCACACTTCCAAAAGCTGAGAAGCCATTTAGATAAAAGGTATGGAATCACCATCTGCCTCGAAACAACTCGAATATCACAACTGAAAACAAAACAAAGTATTGGCTTGCAGAATAAGCCGGAACAAACATATGATAGATCCCATATCGTATCATGTGTGTGTTGGAAAGATATCCTACGAGATACTTGAATTCCCACTTATAAACTCCCGGAACTTTCTGGTTATGCAATCAGGTGTTGGGGATACAGGGGACACAAAATATATCACCCAAACTAACAATACCTAGATCCAGCTGTATCCATCCTTCAACACATAACCAAGAAACCTTCAGAAATCGTCTACCTCAACCTTCGAAAAACATCCGTTATACGAGTTATGGCAATACTCCCGCACTCGCCTCAGTACTGGGCTATCAGGGTTATCTCACCAACAACTGTACAAAAGAGATTTTCGATGTCGGCGTACTAAACTCAGGTATTCCAGAACTGCAACGATAAAATTATGACGACAACACCTCAGAGCTCAACTCCCCGGGACACCTCAACTAAACCCCTGCTGACAGGAGGCACCAAGACAATGTTGTCATCATAAAACCATCGGAACGATTCTAAGATACCCGCGTGATCCTAAATTTTTTTTAGTGAAATTTGAGAAGAGAAGAGTCAAAACTCTACGTCAGGATGCCTTACCAACTTGTAACGCCCTCGATGCGGCTATATCTCCCACGTGTCGAGGCACGACTTAGAGGCATAACCGCATTCAAAGCAATGTCGCAAGTGAGGTAATCTTCACAGAACCCATGTAATACATAAGGGAAGAGATACATAGTTGGTTTACAGTCGCCACTTCACACAATACATAAATAAACATCCATCATTCAGATTACACGCAAGGTCCGACTACGGAACCAAAATGAAAGAAGACTACCCGAAATGCTACACAGATCCCCGATCGTCCCAACTGGGCTCCACTACTGATCTTCAGGAAAAGACACATAGTAACGACCACGTATGCGAATGCGATGCACATGATGACATCATATGAAATGCATGACAAGGACAAAATGCAAAATGAAGGAAAACCCAACCACGGAGGGAATATCATATCACATTGCTGAAAATGGCAAGAGTTAGAGTTATAAATATGGCAAGTTACATCCGGGGTGTTACATGATGGCTCTGTGACGGCACTGTAGGTAAGCCGAGTACCCGATATAATACACTCGGCTTACGGAGCACAAAATACAAATATTGCAAGAAATAAAATTGGTGAGTTGGACTTATAACTATTACTTGTTGAATTTCTTTTCATTTCCCCTATTTCTCACACATTCTATCTATGCTAGTTTTCATCGCGCTATCGATCTCATTTCATCACTGTTAGAAAAAACAAAGACGCGTACTCGATTTACCGAGGACTAAAAGTAATCGCATGAAAACGACACAGAGATTTGTTAATGGGATTCACTGATTGGGATATATAACACCACTTGAAAGGTGAGAGTTGGGAAGACTCGGAGAGCTGAAAGTCAACAAACAAGCCGGAATAGTGATATGTGTGTTGGCATCCTCGAATTAACACACATATCCTTGTAGTTTGCGATGACATCCTAGAATTCCATATAGACTTATACATTGTGTGGTAGAAGGTGCTAGCATCATTCTCGAGGTTATGGCTTCCACCGATGACGTAGCTTCCTCTAGGGTCCACTCCACAGTCAAGGAGTCGTGCGACAATGAGGACCGCTTGGCGACGCTCCTTAAGGAGAACCTGCAGCTCATCCGTATTAAGTTTTTTGTGGATCTGTCGAAGAAGGAAGCAACACCTAAGGAGGGTGTCAACCCTTTGCCACTGACTCCACCGACCACCATTCCCGATGATGCTTGCTCCTCCACTGAGGAGGAGATCCCCACCATCTCCGACTCCACGCTTACCGGCTTCACAGAGACAACCAGTCTGATTAGAGCTCCATTTTAAGAGGAGCCTTGTTAGATAGTTTGATGCTGATGTCGTAAATGTAGTTGCTGATGTCTGCTATGAGTATAACTTGTGATGTTGTATTTGGGTATATAAATCTTTAATGCTTATGGTGGCTATGTTACTTGTGGTCTTCTAAACTTCTGTTGCTTCTCCTGTTTTGCTTGTTCAAATCATATTCTTCTATTGGTAGATGAGGTGGTATGCGGTGTGTAGAGGGAGGTCTCCTGGAGTGTACGATTCATGGGAGGATTGTCGTAAATAGGTGAACGGTTACAACAATACCTCGCATAAAGGATTTCCAACTAGGCAGCAGGCAGAGGATCATTACTACGAGTTCCAGCTCAGAGCGAGGTCTCCTGGAGTGTACGATTCATGGGAGGATCATTGCTCCCAGTTTCTTCTCAAAGCGAAGGGCGATGATGGAGTGGGCAGGCTTGTAGGTCAGATCTGGTTTGGTGGCTGGAAGAACCTGATAATCATTGTCCATTTCGTCATCACTTTGGTGTTGATGATATCTTATGCCTGGTTAGTATACATTGGGGGGGGGGGGCTAATGTTACTTCTTTCATGATTATTTGGCACATGCTTTAATAAAATGTCAACGATGGACCTCATGGGTGCGAACTTGATGGTCTTATATGCTATGTTCATAGCGGTGGAGCTCATGGAGCTTATGTTACCTATTGCCTATTATGCAACTATGTTACATATTATACACTCGTGAACTTGCTTTTGGCTCTGGATTTGTTGGATAAATATGCACTTGTATATATATATATATATATATATATATATATATATATATATATATATATATATATATATATATATATATATATATATATATCACGGGATCAGAATAATATTCTGATCACAACCTGAACTGCGTGAGTAACGCGCCTGAACTTCTCTCTGTACGAACCCGACCTTCGGGCTATCTTCGCAACCGTGCCTTCTACCGTGATTTTTTCTGGTTAGTCATGTTCCATGTGATGTAAGTGTAATCTTTAAACGATTTTTAGCAACTAAATGCTCGTTTTAGATAGGAATCTCGCTCATAGGCGGATTTTGCACTCGGGTCGTGAAGAACTCGTGTTTTTTGCGATTTTACTGCCTGAGTTGTTCGACCTGAACTTCCCCCTATGCTAGGTTGAACTTCCCGCAACATTGCCCAAATAGGGCTTCCTATATACCGTTTTTCGCAAAATGTAAGCGGTTTAAGAGTAGTTTTGAAAACCGTTTTTTCTTCACACAAAAAACGTGAATCATAATTTCTATCGCATTTCTAAACCGTTTATCGGAATGAGGCAAGTAATATGGCGTTGGAAAACTTCTGCAAAACCGCTTCTTCCACATGTTAAAAGTTTTCTCTAATTCCCTAGGGTTAAAGAGTAATTTGAAAAAACGTAAAATTTCACAAACCGAACTGCCGTGTCCGTATTTTTGATGTCATTTCTAAACGGCTAATCCAATTGAGGCAAATGATATGGCGTTCGAAAGCTTATGAAATTGCGCTACTTTTTCATGTTGAAAGTTTTTTCTAATTGTAAATGGTTTAAAAGTGATTTGTAAAACGGTCCAAGTCCTACCGAGTGTGTATTTTTCAGCTAATTTTTGAACCGTACGTCCGAATGTAGCAAATGATATGGCGTTGGAAAGCTTGAGGAAATGCGAAACTTTTTGTATATATTTTTTCTCCCAATTCCTTACTGTTTTAAGTCAGTTTCAAAAATGGCGAAAAATGTATTTTCGCCGTAATTTCTACAAACTTTATCGGAATGGGGCAAACAATATACCGCTGAAAAGTTACGGAAAATGCGAAACTTTTTCATGTTGATGGTTTTCTCTGTTTCCTAGCCATTTTTAAGTAATTTCGAAAAAAGCGGTATCATGCGTTCTGCCTCTATCGCGAAACAGATTCTTCGAAAATGCACCGCGTGAAGAACCTGAACTTCTCGGCGCGTCTACCTGAACTTCACTCTGTTTTTCACGTGATTTTTTTGCTCGTAGGTCTTCATCCACTGCTCGTAACTCTCCATCCACTCACCGGAATTGAGCGAGTGATATACCGAGTGAAAGCTGCTGTAAGCACGCAAGTTTCCCGTGTTGATCATCTTTTCATACTCGCGAGGATTTTGAAAGTTTTTCATCTGAAATTCATTCAGTGTAGTAGGTGAACTTCCTGCTGTTTTCACGTTGAACTTCTGTGACGTATTTTGGTTTGCAGCAGTTGAACTTCTGTGTTGTTTTCACCTCTATCACAAGAATTTTAGAACTTTCTACGGCCAAGCACTTGAACTTCTAGCAAGAAAACTTTAGGCTTTGCATTTTCATTATTTTTTTAATACAAAATGCACACCATGTACTACGTGAACTTCTGGCAGTTATGGATCTGAACTTCTGAGATCACGTGTTTTGCCTTCATCGAAATAACAGAGCCTCCAGAAAAGCACTTCGTGAAGAGATTCAACTTCTGGATCAGTTCTTTTTGAACTTCACTCTTTTTTTCACGTGTTATTTTTTACCCGTAACTCCCCAACCACTTACCAGAATTGAGCAAATGATATATCAATGAAAAGCTGTTGAAAACACGCAACTTTACCGCGTTTATCATTTTTCATACTTGTGACGGTTCAAAATTATTTTTTCATTACACTAAAACGTGTTTTAATTGGTATACATGAAACTTTTAAACTGTAGATAGGAATGTAACATATAATATACCGTTGGAAATCTTATGAATAGGAGCATCTTTTTCATATAGGCAAACGTTACAATTTTTTATCGTTTGAGAGTGGTTTTAAAAATGGAAAAAACTACGTAGTTTTTTGCCTGTTTTTACATGTAATTGAAGGTTGGACGTCTCATACTAGAGATCTTGAACTTCACCAGGAGGAGCACGTGAACTTCTTGCAACAAACTTTCTAAGCTTTTTATTTTCTATTCTTATATTCCTATCTAAAACGCATTTCCTGTACTAGTTGAACTTCCCGCTGTTTTCACCTTGAATTTCTGTCACATTTTGGTGTATACGTCGAATTACACACAATTGGAGGTTGAACGTCATTTTTTTGCCATTTTAAAACATGTAATTGGAGGTCGAACGGCTTGCAACAAATCCGAGTTTTTTATATACTTCAAACTTCTCTGTTATTTCAAATTGAACTTCTAAGTCTTATTCTTAGAAAAAAATATGTTTTCAAATAAGCATCAAACATTTTTTTAAATTGAACCTCATACTTTTATTTTTCCTAGAAATTGACACAATTTGAGTTTTCTATAAACATCAAACTACTCTTATTTTAATTTGAACTTCTTTAAATTTATTTTTTACTAACGAAGAAAACCTGTGTTTTTTATAAATATTGAACTTTGTGAATTTTTTGTATGTTCGCCTCTTTTTTTATACCCAATGTGTGCGTTTTGCCCTAAGCGAACATATTGAACTATCCGCGATAGAGAATATGAACTTCGCATCAACCTTTTTTTGTCTTCAAGAAATGCCCACTTGTTTTTTTGCTTTTAATATCGAACTTCTATGATCTATTATTTTGTAACAATTTCATGAAGGAGAAGGAAAGGAGCAACATAATGTGTGTCAGAGAGCAACTACTTGAGGAAACCAACCAATATGTGATATATTTTTACTGTAAAGAGCAGAGAACAATTTTTTCTATGTCTTTCCAATTTGAACCCCACTAAAAAAGTTTCTATTCAATGTATTTTTTAGTGTTTCCGTATTGGTTGAACTTGTTGCTTCCTTAAAATTGAACTTCCTAATGTTTTACTACATGAACACAAAAAATTTGACACTATAAAACCAGTATGGAAAACAAACTTCTTGGAGCCGCATCGTTGAACGGCCCGAGACGGCGGCGTTGAACTTTCTGGGCAACACAATGTTAACGCATACAATTTAGAAATGTATGAGCTCATCAACAAGGATCTGGTTTGAATACAAATGATAGACTATCATGTATAGTCAGAGAAAACATGAAAGAAAACAAAAAAACTACTGAATATATTCACTTTTTTTGTGTCTGCATTTTACATCATATTTGGTTGTAACAAGATCCTGTACGTGCACTTTTCTTGGCGTCTAGTTGTGGCCAAATGGGATGTTCAGAGAAATATGCCTTTCTCATTCTTCTTCCCACAGAAAACCGACTTGTTAAACTGAAACAAATGGACCAAATCACTTGGATACAGCAGAGGCAAGCACTCGATGGCTGGAGTACGGTCGTGGCCGAGGTCGTTGGAGAGGGTATAGCTGAATTTCCTCGATGACAGTAAGTGAACTTCATGCCTTCTTCTGCAAAACCAAAACCTGAATACATATATAAGAGAAATACATATCTGAACTAGCATGAACAAAAATTGTGACAGGGCATATTTTTCTGAACTTTTTATGCAAAAACTCTCTGTATTTTTCACCCCTTGTTTTCAGAACAAAAACTTGGTTGATCGAACCGATGGATCGACATGTCAGGGAGATCTTTGCGGATGGCAACTGCACCGTCGGGCATCGGAATCATCCTCGAGAATAGCGTTCGCACTGTGCAGGGGGTTGGGGACGACCACATCAGCAGGACACGAGAGCTTGAAGAACAAGAACAGCGCCGCGATGGTGGTCCGAGGGTCACGCACGGATGAACAAGAGGAACTGGGCGACGATGAGCAGGAGGATCTAGGGGAGTTCCCCAGAGGTAGAGGAGTAGAAGACGGAGAAGGTCATCTGCGGGGCTCCCTGGAGGTCCGAGCGGTGTTTCATGCTCGACGCAGACGGAGAAGGCCGAAGTAGCAGGTTCGTCATGGGGAAGGTCATTTGCTGGGCTCCACGGAAATGGGGATCTTCTCCCCATCGCATCAGGGAGGAGGAGAGACGGAACCTGCTGCCGGCGGTGAAGCGCGGGTTGAAGGCGAGGGGTGTTGGTGGGATGCGATCTTGGGAGGAAGGGTGATGGCGGCAGGCACATAGGGTATGGGAAGGAAGGCGGTGGCGGGAGGCGCACCGGGGCTGGAGGTGCGGCGGTGGAGGCGTGCCGGAGTAGGACGCGGCCACGCATGCTGACGGTGGATCCGGTCGCGGGGGCGGCACGGCGGCCAGAACCAGATGCGGGGGCGGCGCGGCGGCAAGACCCGGGCGCGGGTGGCACCGAGGCCAGATCCAGGCGATGGGGCGGTGTGGGGGCCGGATCCAGGCGATGGGGCGGTGCGACGAAGCCAGGGCGGCGGCGGGACGCGCGCCGGAGCCAGGGGACCGGCGGCGGGGATGGGGCAGAGGTGGTGTGGGAGGTGGGGGTGGTTGGGAAGGTCGTCGTGGGGGAGTGGGCTAGTCGAACGCGTCTGATGGACCGGCCAGGTTTATTATAGTTTCTGTTTTCAGGAGTTCGGGAAGAGCCGTCGGGCCTTACAGGGCCGACTGTGATCAGAATAACTATTCTAATCCTATGATTAGAATAGTATGTATATGTACACACACACACACACACACACACACACACACACACACACACACACACACACTATTCTGATCACGGGATCAGAATAATATTCTGATTACTACCTGGGCTGAAAATTCTCAAACATTGTCCAAATGAGGCTTGCGATATACCATTGGAAAGATATCGATATGAGTATCATGATCTAAGTTAAATTATTGGCAAAATCTAAGTGGTTTAAGAGAAGTTTTGAAAATCGTTTTTTCTTCATACAAAAAATATGAATAATATTTTTGATCCCATTTCTAAATTGCTTATCAGAATGTGGCAAATAATATGGCATTGGAAAGCTGCTGCAAATGCGCTCCTTCCACATGTAGAAAGTTTTCTCTGATTCGCTATGGTTAAGAGTAATTTGAAAAATCGTAGAATTTCGCAAACCGAACAACCGAGTTCGTATTTTCGTTGCCATTTCTAAATGGCTAATACAATTGAGGCAAATGATATGGCATTGGAAAGCTTATGAAAATGCGATTCTTTTTCATGTACAAAGTTTTTTCTAATTCTGAACAGTTTAAGAGTAATTTAGAAAACTGTCCTAGTTCCACCGAGTTCATATTTTCGAGTTAATTTTTTTAACCTTATGTAAGAAGGCAGCAAATGACATGACTCTCGAAAGCATGAAGAAATGCAGAAGTTTCTGGTATATGATGTTTCTCCCAATTCCTTATGGTTTTATGTTTATTTTAAAAATGGTTAAAAATGTTTTTTGGTCGTAATTTTTGCAAACTTTGTCGGAATGGTGCAAATTATATATTGTTGGATAGCTATCAAGAATGCAAAAAAATTCATATATAAATTTTCTCTAATTTCTGCATTTTGATGTAATTTATAAAATTTCGAGATCATGATTTCTGCGTTCATCGCGAAAGGAAATGCACTGCGTGAAGTAGTTGAACTTCTAGGACTTGTCTGTTTGAACTTCACTCTATTTATGACGAGCTATTTTTTCCCCGTAACTCCCAAACCACTTACCTGAATCGAGCAAATGATATACCGACGGAAAGTTGTTGAAAACACGCAACTTTTCCGTGTTGATTAGTTTTTCATGCTCGCGGTGGTTCAAAAGAACCATTTGATTACATAAAAATGTGTTTTAAACAGTGTACATGAAAATTTTAAACCATTCATCAAAATGAAGCACATAATAAACTGTCGGAAAGCTTATGAATAGCAGCAAGTTTTTCACGTAGGCGGGTGTTTCAAATTCGTTGTCGTTTGAGAGAAGTTTTAAAAATGGCAAAACAATGTTGTTTTTTGCCTTTTTTAAACATGTAAATGAATGACAGACCTCTCGCACATGAATTCTGAACTATGCTAGGCGGAGCACGTAAACTTCAAGCAATAAATATTTTTAAGCTTTTTGTTTTCTATTCTTATGTTCTTATCTGAAACGCATTTTGTGTAGTAGTTGAAGTTCCACCTGTTTTCACCTTGAAATTTTGTCACGTATTTTTGTTCAACGTATCTCACAAGAATTTTAGAACTTTCTCGGGCTGAGCACTTGAACTTCTATCAACACAAATTTTTAGTTTTGCTTTTTCATTCTTTTTTTCATACAAAATGCACAACGTGTAGAACGTGAACTTCTGGCAGTTATCAATCTAAACTTCTCTCTGTTACGTGAAAATATCCGAGTTTATTATAGACATTGAACCGCTCTATCCTTTGTAGAAACATCGAACTTCTTCGTTATTTGAAATTGAACTTATTGGTTTTATTCTATAGTAACTAGAAAATTCTGATTTTTCAAATAAATATCAACTGCTCCGCTTTTCCCAATTGAACTTCTTGGTTATATTCCCTTATAACATGAAAACCTGAGTTTTTTATATACATTGAACTACTCCATTTTTTGATATTAAACTTCCTAATTTAATTCCTTACTTGAAGAGTCCTAGTTATGTAATAAATATCGAACTTCTCAATTATTTAAAGTTGAAGTTCTAGGTCTTATTTTTAAAGAGGGAAATCTTATAAACTTTTAAAACTGCTCGGTTTTTTACAAGGTTAGACTTTTCTTTTTTAACAGCATACACCAATTTATTTTAACCCTTTTTCGTAATAAGAATGTTATATACCCTTGGAAAGTTGTTGAACATGTGGAACTTTTTTCATGTAGATCATTTTTGTTTCAAATTTGTAATGGATTGAGATAAAAAAAATAAAACACCAAAAAAAATTGCGCGTGTTTTTGAACGTGTAAATACACGTTGAACCTCTTTCAAAACAAGTTTTGAACTTTCCCATGCCGACCACCTAAACTTCTAGCAACAAACTTTTTATACGTTTGCCTTTTTATTCATTTTATCATAAGAAAACACACGCAATGCAGTACGTGGACTTCTGGTTGTTTTCAATTTGAATTGATCTCTAATTTTTTTGTCTCTAACTCCTAACCACTTATTGAATATGAGGAAATGATTCCAACAGAAAACTATTGGAAAGAGGTTTTTTTAACAAAATCATGACGGGTTATACAACCATCTTTTTGAGCACGCTAAAACTTGTTTTGAACAATATACACAAAACATTCAACTTATCAAATACCGTTGGAAAGATTATGTTCTTTGAAGCAATTTTTCATGTAAACAATTTTTCAAAATTCGTTGCCATTCATGACTAGTTTCTAAAATGCAAAAAATGGTACCGTTTTTTACATGTACATATGAGTTTTTATAAACTTCGTACTTCTCTATTTTTTAATTTGAACTTCACAGTGAAGTACTCATGAACTTCTATTTTTTTTAGTTTGAACTTCATATTTTTTTATATTAAGGAATTTTTTATTTTTAAATAAAAATCGAGTTTATTTTTTTTTCATTTTGAACTTCTTGGTTGATTCTTTAATATTAAATGATATTTGAGTATTTTAAAAATGGTAAAATCCTAGTTTTTAAATAAACATTGAACCACTTCATTATTTTACTTTGAACTTTCTTGTTTTTTAGAAATGGGGGAAATCTATTTTCTAAAACATTTTTTAGTTTTTCCTTTTTTTAATTGGAACTTCTTCGTTTTGTTCTTTAGTAATGAGAAAAATCTGTGTTTTTTACAATCTTCGAACTTCTCTGTTATTTTAAGTTGAACTTCTTAGTCTTATCACTAGTAGAAAACGATCTTATGTTCACCTCATTAGTACCGATTCAATTACGAACCAGCACTAATGTGCCCATTAGTGCCGGTTCCAACGCCTAGGCGGGCGGCACTCATTAGTACTGGTTCGTGTTGAACCTCTAAAGAGGTGTTGGCAGGCTAGTGTCAGGCTAGGACCCAACCAGTCCCTTTAGTCCCGGTTCGTGGCACGAACCGGTACTATAGGTTAACGTTTAGTCCCGGTTTGTGTCATGAACCGGGACTAAAGTTATTCCTATATAAACCCTTCGTCCAGCCCGCGACTGAGCTCGCTCCGTTCTTCCCCTTTCCCCTCTCTTCTATGTTCTTCCCCAAAGATTGAGCTCATCCTTGATTTTGCCCAAAATTTGTCAAGATTTGAAGGCCCCTCATCCATCCAAGTGATCACAAAGGTTAGCCACTTTGTCCTTTTATCTCTCATTGCTAGATTATCAGTTGCAATGCTCTATAAGTATAGTGATTTGTGGGCTTTACTTTGGGAGTAATTATATGTGGGAGTTTATTTGATTTATATGCAATTTGGGCTCAAATTAACTCTTAGTTTGCATATGTAGGTGCGGTTTACTTAGTGCCTTCCCATCCCGGTCCTAACCACCATCGATCGCCCGCACCGTCCCGTCTCCGGCACCACCGAGGTGAGCCTCTAGGTCTTATCTTTAAAAAAAAAAGCATGTTTGTGTGATTTAGATATATAGTTACTTGTATAATTTTCTTACCAGTACGTTCCTTATTAGACATAGTGGCATGGTTTTGATATCCGTCCCCGTCGGCCTTCGTCCAGTTTATGATTAAGATGTGGTATATTCTCTTTTATAACTATTTGTTGCATTTCATGTTTATGAAAAATTATGCCCATCAAGTTGACATAGATATTTTTATCTAGGAGGTATGTGAACCGGAAATTCCAACAAACCCTCTTGTTGAGAGGTTAAATTTAGTTGAAAAATAAAATGAATATTTGAAAGAAAAATTGAAAATAATTGAAGAAGAGAAGATGAAACTGGAGTTGTATGTTGCCGATGTCGTCGATGATCACAAAATCAAGATGGATAAAATGCGCTTGAAGATTAGAAAGATTAGAAAATATGCCATTGATAGTGAGGCTTGGTAGCATTATGTTGTTGGATCAATTCTTACCTTAGTTGCGATCTTGATCGCATTTGTTGTTGCATTTAAATGATTTAGCTAGAGAGTTTGTATGTTGTTTTATGAGAATAAGTGTGTATGAACTTTATGGTTGAACTTGTATTAATTTGGTCGTTTCGGTGCTATGTACGATGACCAATGCTCTCCCCAGTTCATTAATGGTGTGCGTACTTATCTGCTTGCGGCTGAGGCAAACCATCGGATGGATGGTTTTATGTGTTTTCCATGTGCTGGCTATAAGAATGATTGGTATTACTCTAAGCGAAAAACCATTCACGTCCACCAATGTTTCATGCCCCACTATAATGTTTGGACCAAGCACGAAGAAAGAGGGGTTATGATGGAACACAATGAAGAAGATGAGGAGGACGACAACTATCCTGACCATGGGTTCCCTGAATATGATGGTACAACAATGGGGGAAGAAGCTGAGCCGGCAATGCTGGAAGAAGCTAAAGAAGAGGCATCAGATGAGCTCGTTGATGATCTTGGTCGGGACATTGCCGATGCAAAGAGAAACTGCACAAGTGAAAAAGGAGAAGCTGAAGTTGCAGCTCATGTTAGAGGATCACAAGAAATTGTTGTACCCAAATTGCAAAGCTGACAAGAAAAAGTTGGGCACCACACTGGAGTTACAGCATCCTCTACCGCGGTTAGTACGAGGATTTGAGTGCATGGCCGGTATGCGGTGCATTGCGCTATAAGATCAGCCATGATGACCCTATTGATGTTGAGGGCAAGCGCCCTAGGAAGAAGATACCTGCCAAGGTGATGTTGTATGCTCCTATAATACCACGGTTGAAACATTTATTCCAAAACAAAAAGCATGCCAAGTTGATGCAATGGCACAGAGAAGACCGTAAGAAAGACAGGAAGTTGGGAGTACCCGCTGACGGTTCGCAGTGGAGAAAAATCGAGAGGAAGTGGAGGGACTTTGCAGATGACGCAAGGAACGTATGGTTTGGTCTATGCGTAGACGACATTAATCCTTTTGGGGAGTAGAGCAGCAATCATAGCACCTAGCATGTGACTCTATATATGTATGACCTTCCTCCTTGGTTGTGCATGAAGCGGAAGTACATTATGATGCCAGTGCTCATCCAAGGCCCTAAGTAACCCATCAACGACATTGATGTGTTCCTAAGGCCATTAGTTGAAGAATGTGTACGTGCGTGGGATGAGGACAATCTGGAAGAATTTGACCTACATGCGTTGCTGTTTGTGATCATCAATGATTGGCCTACTCTCAGTAACCTATCAGGATAGACAAACAATTGATTCCGCGCATGCATGCACTGTTTGCATGATACTGATAGTATATATTTGAATAATTGTATGAAGAATGTGTACCTGGGACATCGTCGATTTATTCCGAGTAGGCATCCCGTAAGAAAGAAAGGCAAGCATTTCAGAGGTGAGGCAGATCACCGGACGAAGCCTCGCCCCAGTACTGATGATGATGTACATGATATGGTCAAGGATTTAAAGGTAATCTTGTGAAAGGGTCCTGGCGAACAATCTGTTCGGAATGACGTTGGTGGACGCACAACCATGTGGAAGAAGAAATCTATATTTTGGGACCTACCCTATTGGAAAGACAAAATGGTCTGCTCTGCAATCAACATGATGCACGTGACGAAGAATCTTTCCGTGACCCTGCTTGGCTTCTTGGGCGTGTATGGGAAGACAAAAGATACACTGGAGGCACGGGATGACCAGCAATGTATCCACGGTAAAGACGGCATACATCAGGGTCATACCAACTACGCTCTTACCCAAGAAGAGAAGGAAATCTTCTTTGAATGCCTGGTCAGTATGAAGGTCCCGTCTGGGCTTTCGTCAAATATAAAGGGCATAATAAACATGACAGAGAAAAGTTCCAAAACCTAAAGTCTCATGACTGCCACATGATTATGATACAACTGCTTCCGGTTGCATTGAGGTGGCTTCTATCGAAAAACGTTCGATTATCCATTGTGAAGCTACGTGCATTCCTCAATGCGGTCTCTCACAAGGTAATCGATCCAGAAATCATACAAAGGATCGAGAATGATTTGGTGCAATGTCTTGTCAGTTTTGGGTCTTAATTTACCAGCAATGTATCCACGGTAAAGACGGCATACATCAGGGTCATACCAACTACGCTCTTACCCAAGAAGAGAAGGAAATCTTCTTTGAATGCCTGGTCAGTATGAAGGTCCCGTCTGGGCTTTCGTCGAATATAAAGGGCATAATAAACATGACAGAGAAAAGTTCCAGAACCTAAAGTCTCATGACTGCCACATGATTATGATACAACTGCTTCCGGTTGCATTGAGGTGGCTTCTATCAAAAAATGTTCGATTAGCCATTGTGAAGCTATGTGCATTCCTCAATGCGGTCTCTCACAAGGTAATCGATCCAGAAATCATACCAAGGATCGAGAATGATTTGGTGCAATGTCTTGTAAGTTTTGAGTTGGTGTTCCCACCATCCTTCTTCAATATTATGACGCACTGATGTCTACTGCACAACCTTCTTCTTGTAGACGTTGTTGGGCCTCCAAGTGCAGAGGTTTGTAGGACAGTAGCAAATTTCCCTCAAGTGGATGACCTAAGGTTTATCAATCCGTTTGAGGCGTAGGATGAAGATGGTCTCTCTCAAGCAACCCTACAACCAAATAACAAAGAGTCTCTTGTGTCCCCAACACACCCAATACAATGGTAAATTGTATAGGTGCACTAGTTCGGCGAAGAGATGGTGATACAAGTGCAATATGGATGGTAGATAGGGGTTTTTGTAAACTGAAAATATAAAAACAGCAAGGTAGCGAGCGGTAAAAGTGAGCTTAAACGGCATTGCAATGATAGGAAACAAGGCCTAGGGTTCATACTTTCACTAGTGCAAGTTCTCTCAACAATAATAACATAGTTGGATCATATAACTATCCCTCAACATGCAACAAAGAGCCACTCCAAAGTCACTAATAGCGGAGAACAAACGAAGGGATTATGGTAGGGTACGAAACCACCTCAAAATTATTCTTTCCAATCAATGCGTTGGGCTATTCCTATAAGTGTCACAAACAGCCCTAGAGTTCGTACTATTATAACACCTTAAGACACAAATCAACCAAAACCCTAATGTCACCTAGATACGCCAATGTCACCTCAAGTATCCATGGGTATGATTATATGATATGCATCACACAATCTCAGATTCATCTATTCAAACCAACACAAAGTACTTCAAAGAGTGACCAAAAGTTTGTACCGGAGAATCAAGACAAAAACGTGTGTCAAACCCTATGCATAGGTTCATGGGCGGAACCCACAAGTTGATCACCAAAACATACATCAAGTGGATCAATAGAATACCCCATTGTCACCACGGGTATCCCACATAAGACATACATCAAGTGTTCTCAAATCATTAACGACTCAATCCGATAAGATTACTTCAAAGGGAAAACTCAATCCATTACAAGAGAGTAGATGGGGAGAACAAACATAAGATCCAACTATAATAGCAAAGCTCACGATACATCAAGATTGTGCCAAATCAAGAACACGAGAGAGAGAGATCAAACACATAGATACTGGTACATACACTCAGCCCCGAGGGTGAACTACTCAAACGTCGTCATGGAGAGCACCAGGATGATGAAGATGGTCACCGGTGAGGGTCCCGCCCCTCCGGCAGGGTGCCGGAACAGGGTCCCAATTGGTTTTTGGTGGCTACAGAGGCTTGCGGCAGCGGAACTCCCGATCTAATCTATGTTCTGGAAGTTTTACGATACGTAGGTGTATATGGGTGCAGGACATACGTCGGTGGAGCTTCGGGGGGTGGGCGCGCCCCCCACCCTCGTGGCCAGCTCCCTCCTTTCCTGACGTGGTGTCCAAGTCTATCCTGTAGCTTTCCTTCCAAAATTAACTTCTCCAGTTGATTTCGTTCCGTTTCGACTCCGTTTGGTATTCCTTTTCTTCGAAACATTGAAATAGGCGAAAAAGAGCAAATCTGGGCTGGGCCTCCGGTTAATAAGTTAGTCCCAAAAATAATATAAAAGTGGATAATAAAGGCCCATGTTGCCCAAAACAGTAGATAATATAGCATGGAGCAATAAAAAATTATAGATACGTTGGAGACGTACCAAGCATCCCCAAGCTTAATTCCTGCTCGTCCTCGAGTAGGTAAATGATAAAAAAGAATTTTTTTGATGTGGCAGGCTAGTTGGCATAATTACATTGTAATTCTCCTTAATTGTGGTATGAATATTCAGATCCAAAAGATTCAAGGCAAAAGTTCATATTGACATAAAAATAACAATACTTCAAGCATACTAACAAAGCAATTATATCTTCTCAAAATAACATGGCCAAAGAAAGCTATCCCTACAAAAACATATAGTCTGGCCATGCTCTATCTTCACCACACAAAGTATTTAAATCATGCACAACCCCGATGACAAGCCAAGCAATTGTTTCATACTTTTGAAATTTTAAAAACTTTTTCGATCTTCACGCAATACATGAGCGTGAGCCATGGATATAGCACTACATGTGGAATAGAATGGTTGTTGTGGAGAAGACAAAAAGGAAGACGATAGTCTCACAGCAACTAGGCGTATCGACGGGCTATGGAGATGCCCATCAATAGATATCAATGTCAGTGAGTAGGGATTGCCATGCAACAGATGCACTAGAGCTATAAGTATACGAAAGCTCAACAAAAGAAACTAAGTGGGTGTGCATCCAACTCGCTTGCTCACGAAGACCTAGGGCATTTTGAGGAAGCCCATAATTGGAATATACAAGCCAAGTTCTATAATGAAAAATTCCCACTAGTATATGAAAGTGACAACATAGGAGACTCTCTATCATGAAGATCATGGTGCTACTTTGACACAAGTGTGGTAAAAGGATAGTAGCATTGTCCCTTCTCTCTTTTATCTCATTTTTTTATTTTTTTATTTTGTTTTGTTTGGGCCTTTTCTCTTTTTTTATGGCCTCTTTTTTTTGTCCGGAGTCTCATCTCGACTTGTGGGGGAATCATAGTCTCCATCATCCTTTCCTCACTGGGAGAATGCTCTAATATGATCATCATCACACTTTTATTAACTTACAACTCAAGAATTACAACTCAATGCTTAGAACAAGGTATGACTCTATATGAATGCCTCCGGCGGTGTACCGGGATATGCAATGAATCAAGAGTGACATGTATGAAAGAATTATGAATTGTGGCTTTGCCACAAATACAATGTCAACTACATGATCATGCAAAGCAATATGACAATGATGGAGAGTGTCATAATAAACGGAACGGTGGAAAGTTGCATGGCAATATATGTCGGAATGGCTATGGAAATGCCATAATAGGTACGTATGGTGGCTGATTTGAGGAAGGTATATGGTGGGTGTATGATACCGGCGAAAGGTGCGCGGTACTAGAGAGGCTAGCAATGGTGGAAGGAAGAAAAGTGTGTATAATCCATGGACTCAACATTTGTCATAAAGAACTCATATACTTATTGCAAGTATCTAGAAGTTATCAAAGCAAATTATTATGCGCATGCTCCTAGGGGGATAGATTGGTAGGAAAAGACAATCGCTCGTCCCCGACCGCCACTAATAAGGAAGACAATCAATAAATGAATCATGCTCCGACTTCATCACATAACGGTTCACCATACATGCATGCTACGGGAATCACAAACTTTAACACAAGTATTTCTCAAATTCACAACTACTCAACTAGCATGACTCTAATATCACCATCTTCATATCTCAAAACAATTATCAAGCATCAAACTTTTCTTAGTATTCAACACACTCATAAGAATTCTTACAATTCTTGTATGCTTAGCATATTAGGATTATTTAAGCAAATTACCATGCTATTTAAGACTCTCAAAATAATCTAAGTGAAGCATGAGAGATCAATAGTTTCTATAAAACAAATCCACCACCATGCTCTAAAAGATATAAGTGAAGAACTTGAGCAAAAACAAAACTACTCCGAAAGATATAAGTGAAGATCAATGAGTAGCCGAATAATTATGAAACTATGTGAAGACTCTCCCATTTAATAATTTCAGATCCTGGTACTTTATTTAAACAGAAAGCAAAGCTAAAGAAAATGACATGACGCTCCAAGCAAAACACATATCATGTGGTGAATAAAAATATAGCTCCAAGTACAGTTACCGATGAACGAAGACGAAAGAGGGAATGCCTTCCGGGGCATCCCCAAGCTTAGACGCTTGGTTATACTTGAATATTACCTTGGGGTGCCTTGGGCATCCCCAAGCTTAGGATCTTGCCACTCCTTATTCCATAGTCCATCGAATCCTTACCCAAAACTTGAAAACTTCACAACACGGAACTTAACAGAAAACCCGTGAGCTGCGTTAGCGAAAGAAAAGAAAACACCACTTCAAGGCACTATAATGAACTCATTATTTATTTATATTGGTGTTAAACCTACTGTATTCCAACTTCTCTATGGTTTATAAACTATTTTACTAGCCAAAGATTCTTCAAAATAAGCAAACAACACAATGAAAACTGAATCTATCAAAAACAGAACAGTCTGTATTAATCTGTAACTAACGCACACTTATGGAACTCGAAAAATACTAAAATAAATATTTGTACCTTAGGAATTTTTCTAGTAATCATCTGCAAAAAGAATCAACTAAATAGCACTCTCCAGTAAAAAGTTGTAGCTAATCTCGTGAGCGCTAAACTTTCTGTTTTTTACAGTATGATCATAAAGACTTCACCCAAGTCTTCCCAATGGTTCTACTTGGGACAAACACTAATTAAAACACAAAACAACATCTAAACAGAGTCTAGATGGATTATTTATTCCTAAACATAAACAAAAATCAATAAACTAAAATAAAATTGGGTTGCCTCCCAACAAGCGCTAACGTTTAACGCTGTCGGTGTACTAAAGTAGGGGTACCTTAGTACCCCAAACTCGTGCACGGGCAGTCGTAGCATCCCACGGTAAGGCTTGCCAGGTGATCGCCAACGCCTTCCATGGTCCCCTTTTGGGCCATTCAAGAACAAAGTATTTGAGCCAAGGCCCCGACAGGAGGAGCTTGCCGGGAAGGCCACCCGAAGAGAGCGAGGCCCCGGCAAGAGGAGCTTGCCGGGACTGCCGCTCGAAGCACAAGACCCCGGCAAGAGGAGCTTGCCGGGAAGGCCAACCACGGCACGACAGGAGCCTTGCCGCAACGCGCCGTGCGTCCCGGCAAGGACCGGTGAGCGACGAGCTCCCGGGCGCGTTAAGACATCCACCACAGCAAGGCGCTTGCCGCGGCAAGTTACCACCCCGTGCCTGCGCTCCAGCTCATCCACCAACGTGTCGCTCTGGGGGCATTCCAGGCGCACGTGGCGGGAGGCTGTGTAGCCAGGGGCATGCGGTGGCAAAGCAAAGCTGACAGGGTAGCCATCGTGGCAAACGGTGGCGCTCCTGATGGTCCTTTTCCTGCACCGTCTCGGCGATGCGGACGGGCATTTAATGCCCTTGTCCCCCGCCGTCAGAGTTAGGTATGATAGCACTGTACAGCCACTGTGCAGGTAGCTGTACCCACTACAGCATTCTCCCATATTTGCCCCCACCTACGCTGCCACCTGTGGGTAACCCCTTGAGCATATAAAAGGAGGCCCCATGCGCACGTAGAGGAGGAGGACACCCATCGCTACGCCCGGTCTCGCCAGCGGCTCGTGTGTACTGTAGCACCACGCGCCTCCGAGCAAGAACACAATACAAACCACAAAGCAGCAGTAGGGTTTTACGCATCCGTGCGGCCCGAAGCTGGGTAAACCCTTTGTGTGCATCGCCTCGATCCGCTCTTCACGCGACCTCCGCCCCCTGCCGAACCAGAAAGGGGCTCGGTCCCCATAGGTGTTCGAGGAAGCCGATTTCCCCCGACATCTTTGGCGCGCTAGGTAGGGGGCGTCGAGGTTGTGTGAACCTGATCCGGCGTCCGCACAAGCTAGATTTCCGTCATCTTCATCGACATGCCACCGAATAAGAAAGCTCCGGAGGTGGCTGGTCCGTCCGCGTCGAACCCACCGCCCCTGGAGCAAACGGGTGGTGGGGATGGCACCGGCGGCGGGACGTACGTCGTCGAGCCAGCTCATGGTGCCACGGCGTCCGAGCATGCGCCGCGCCCCTCTCAGGAGGCGCGGGACCAGCAGCGCCCAGGTACTCACGGTACCATACGCTCGCTGGACCCGGATCGAGCTGGCGGATCCCAGGGTGTTCAAGGCCAGCATGCACACCGGCGTGTTGGCACGAGCATGGCGCGACTGCCTGGGCCGGGTGCTGCTCCTTCTAACATAGTTAGAAGTTCGAGCACATCCCGCTCCACGCGCCATTCACCACCGCTGGCCGCCACTCCAGCAGAAGCTCTAGCACGAGCTCAACTGCTCCTAGATTACCCTCCAATGGCGGACAAGCTCGACAACTGGAGGGCCACGATACAGAGTCTCATCGGCTTTGCTAATGGCGACACCCCGCCGCAGCACAGTGCGTCGCAGCCGCGGCAGGTCGGCCAGGCGCGAACCGATGGCGCCAAGACCGGTGGGGGTGCAACCACCGTGCATTCCCCGCCCTAGAGGCCGAGATCGCCGACTCGCCGGAACCATCACGACAACGACTCCACCACGTCGTCAAATCCGCGAACTCGTCGCGATCAACGCCAAGTTATTCACGAACGAAAGCAAGAGGACGCTCGCACTCGCATCGAGCGTCGGAGAGAAACGCGGCGTCAATCAGACGAGTGCGCTGGGCCCTCTGTCGACATGCATGCGCCGGGGGGACCAGGCGACCTGCCGTACGCGGTAGGTTGCCCTGCATTCACCCGTGAGCTGTGGCAAGTCCAGTGGCCCAGCACGAAGAATTTCAAGCCAGACGTACCAGAGAAGTACGATGGCAAGTCGCATCCGTCGGAGTTCCTCAGCATCTACACCATTGCAGTGCAGGCTGCCGGGGGGCGAGACGACAAGATCCTTGCCAACTACTTCCCGCTGGTACTCAAATCCAACGTCAGATCCTAGCTCATGCACTTGCCGGACAACTCCATAACCTCCTGGACAGACTTGTGCCATCAGTTCGTTGGCGCCTTTACAGGCGGCCACAAACCCCATGGCCAAGCGAGCGACCTTCATCTGCTCGTCCAGAAGGAGGGAGAACCTCTGCGCAAGTTCATTCAGAGATTCAGCCGTGTGCACTACAACATCCCCGATGTCCACCCTACCGCGGTCATCAACGCGTTCCATCAGAACGTGCGCAACCGCAGGATGCGGGAGGAGATGGCGATGTGCAAGATCAAAGACGTCAGCGAGCTATATGCCCTGGCCGACAAGTGTGCACGTGCTGAGGAAGGGAGGAAACTCCCCGGAGAGAACATTGGAGCAGCAGAATCTGACAGTGAGGATACCGCCCCTGCAAGGAAGAGCCGGCGGCGGACCAGCAGGAAGAAGAAGAGCCAAGAAGTACTGGTTGTTGAGCAGTCTGGCGATGAAGGCGCCGCCAAGAAGGCCCAGGCTGGTAGCTCCGGCAAGGGGGTTGCCGGATGCGCCAACTGCCAGGTCGTGGCGGTCGCCGACAAGCAGGACGGCACCAACAAGCAGTACTGGAAGATCCACCGCACCAAGGGCCATGACCTCCAGAGTTGCAAGCAGGTCGAGCGGCTCGTCGAGCTGCAAAAGGCCGAGTACGAGCGGCGCGACAAGGAGAAAGACCGAGGAGGTGGCGGAGGATCCGGCACGAAGCGTCCCGGCCAGGGAGGACGCCGCGACAAGGACAAGCAGCGGCAAGCAGACAGACCTCCCCGCGGCCGCGACAAGGACGAAGACGACGACGAAGACGAAGACATGGATGATGTCGAGACCACTGAGCAGGAGTTTCAGAAAGCCACAGAGGTCTTGTGCGTAGACGGCGGTGCTTCTCTGCATACTTCTCGCCGCCAGCTCAAGCAGTGGGCGCGGGAAGTCAATGCAGCGGAACCGCCCGTCGAGTCACACAGGCCTCTAAAATGGTCCAGCACGCCTATCATCTTCGATATTGAGGACCACCCTGACCGCACAACTGCGATCGGGTGCTTGCCGATGTTGGTCTCACCGACAGTCCACAACCTCAAGGTCACTAAGATGCTAGTCGACGGCGGGGCCGGCTTGAACCTGATCTCCTCCGCTGTGCTCCAGAAACTCCAAGTCCCCGACAGTGAGCTCGAAGAGACCGGCACGTTCCAAGGAATCAACCCGGGAAGGAGCAAGCCGAAGGGGAAGATAACGTTGCCAGTGACATTTGGCAGCGAGTTGAACTTCAGGACAGAGAGGATCACTTTTGATGTTGCCGATTTTCCATTGACCTACAATGGAATTCTCGGCCGTCCAGCACTCGCCAAGTTCATGGCGGCCTCTCACTACGCATACAACATGCTCAAGATGCCAGGCCCGATAAGCGTCATCTCTGTCCCTGGCGACAAGAAGGATGCCCTTATCTGTGCCGACAAGATCTACCGGGAAGCAGCAGCCGCAGCGGATCACAAGCCACTTGCCACTGAAGCTCCCGGAAGGAAGAAGAAAACCAAGCCCGGCAAGTGCTCTGGTGCCTACTCCGGCAAGTGCACCTCTTCGGAGTGCTGCGATGCCGTCGAGGACGCGCCATCGAGCTCCGCCGGCAAGAAGAAGACCAAGCCCGACAAGTGCTCTTGTGCCCACTCCGGCAAGCGCACCTCTTCAGAGTGTTGCGCTACCGTCGAGGACACGCCATCGAGCTCCACCGCCAAGAGTAAGAAGTCAATGGCAGCCCCGCCAACGACCAAGAAGGTGTCCGCCAAGGAGGACGGCACTGGTGGTACCTTCACCATCAGTGCCACTCTCGACCCCAAATAGGAAAGCGCGCTCGTTGCTTTCCTGCGGGCGAATGTCGATGTGTTCGCCTGGCAACCATCTGACATCCCCGGCGTTCCTAGGAAAGTGATTGAGCACCACCTTGCCGTCTGTCCTCACGCGCGGCCCGTCAAGCAGAGAGTCAGGAAACAAGCAGTGGAGCGCCAAGAGTTCATTGCAGAAGAGATCAGGAAGTTGGAAGCGGCAGGCCTCGTCAGAGGTGTGCTCCATGCGACGTGGTTGGCCAATCCTGTTGTCGTGCACAAAGCAAACGGGAAATGGAGGCTTTGCATCGATTTCACCGATGTCAATAAAGCTTATCCCAAAGATCCATTTCCCTTGCCGCGCATTGAGCAGATTGTTGACTCCACGGCCGGATGGGACCTGCTTTCATTCCTTGACGCATACTCAGGATACCATCAGATCTTCATGGCTGAAGAAGATGAAGAGAAGACCGCATTCATCACTCCATGTGGCACGTACTGTTTCGTACGGATGCCTTTCGGACTAAAGAATGCTGGTTCGACATTGCCAGGATTGTCCACACCGCTTTTGAGCCACAAACCCACAGAAATGTGGAGGCCTACATGGATGATATAGTGGTCAAGAGCAGAGACAGGGCAACCCTGATTCAAGACTTAGAAGAGACCTTTGCGAACCTGCGCAAGATCAGCCTCAACCTCAACCCCGAGAAGTGCGTGTTTGGAGTCCCTTCCGGCAAGCTTCTCGGGTTCTTCGTGTCTTAGCGGGGAATCGAAGCCAATCCCGACAAGATCAAGGACATCGAGCAGATTGAAGCACTAACACGCGTCAAGGATGTACGAAGGCTTGCCGGCTGCGTGGCGGCTCTCAGCAGGTTTATTTGCAAGTATGCAGAACGCGCCCTGCCATTTTTCAAAGTTTTGAAAAGGTGGGTCCAGTAAAATGGACTCCGGAAGCGGAGGCTGCGCTGCGGGACTTGAAGAAATACCTGTCCTCCGCTCCAATACTTGTTGCGCCTAAACCACAAGAGAAGTTGCTGCTATACCTGGCGGCAACCAATCAAGTGGTTAGTGCTGCGTTAGTAGCGGAGAGGGAGGTAGATGATGATCTAGCAATCGCGGCAAGTGCATCCAGCGACAAGCAGGGGGCTCCCTCGACAAGCTCTGGCCCCGACAAGGATGGATCTGCGCAGGCGCAAGAGGAGGCGCAGAAGAAGAAAATGGTGCAGCGCCCAGTTTACTTTGTCAGTTCCCTCTTGCAGGGGGCTAGGTCAAGGTACTCTGGTGTGCAGAAACTTCTTTTCGGCCTCCTTATGGCCTCGAGAAAGCTGCGCCATTACTTCCAAGCCCACGAGATCACGGTTGTCACTCGCTTTCCGCTAAAGAGGATACTGCAGAATCCCGAAGCGACAGGCAGGATCGTGGAGTGGGCGCTGGAACTGTCAAGCTTTGGCCTCAAGTTCGGGAGCACCTCAACTATCCAAAGCAGAGCATTGGCAGAGTTCATAGCAGAGTGAAAGCCGACGCCAGACGAAGAAATTCCAGAGATGAGCATCCCCGACAAGGAAGCAAGCAAAGAGTGGCTGATGTACTTTGATGGGGCCTTCTCGCTGCAAGGCGCCGGTGCCGGCGTGCTGCTTGTCGCACCCACCGGAGAGCACCTCAAATACATCGTCCAAATGCACTTTCCCAAGGAGCAAGCAACCAACAATACAGCAGAGTATGAAGGTTTGCTTGCCGGTCTCAGGATCGCGGCAGAACTTGGGATCAAGAAGCTCATTGTCAGGGGAGACTCGCAGCTTGTCGTCCGCCAAGTGAACAAGGATTACCAGAGCCCGTTGATGGAAGCGTACGTTGATGAAGTGAGGAAGCTAGAGGAGCGCTTTGACGGCCTGCAAATGGAACACGTTCCAAGAACTGAGAACGACATTGCCGATGGCCTGTCAAAGTGCGCATCACTTAAGTTACCTGTGGAACCAGGGACCTTTGTGCTCAAGCTGACTCGGCCATCCGTAACACCATCAACCGGACAGAGCAAGAAAAGGAGGTTGGTCTCCGGCGGCTATCTTCCGACAGAGCTCCCCGGAGCCGCCGCCAAGAAGGTCCCCAAGATCGACGCCAAGAGTGCTGAGGAGCAGTCTGCTCCGGCAAACCCCAGGGTTTGTTCCGTAGAAGCAGGCGCTCCCGACAAGTTTTGCTCCGGCAAGCTTGCCGGGGAACATCAAGCTCCGACTGAGCCGCAAATCCTCGCCGTGGAAGCAAGTGTTCCCGCAGCAGCAGACATGCCTTTAGTCCTTGTCGTCGAGCCACAGGCTCTGGCATGGGCACAGCAGATCGTCCGTTTGCTCCAGACAGGAGAACTTCCCGATGAGCAAGAAGAAGCAGAAAGAGTAGCCCGGCAGTCAAGTATGTACCAGTTTGTCGACCACACATTGTACTGAAGAGGACGCAACAGGGTGAAATTGAAGTGTATTCCCCGGGAAGACGGACAAGAGCTGTTGGCAGAGATACATGGAGGCATATGTGGTCACCACATCGGCGCAAGAGCACTTGCCGATAAAGCGTTCCGGCAAGGTTTCTTCTGGTCGACAGCCCTCCAGGATGCAACTGCACAAGTAACCAAGTGTGAAGCGTGCCAGTTCCATTCCAAGCAGATACACCAGCCAGCTCAAGCTCTCCAGACGATCCCTTTATCCTGGCCATTTTCGGTCTGGGGGCTCGACATCCTCGGCCCCTTCCCCCGAGATGTCGGGGGCTTTGAGTACTTTTACGTTGCAATCGACAAAGTTCACAAAGTGGCCGGAAGTGGAACCAGTGAGGAAGGTGACAACACAGTCAGCCATCAAGTTCTTCAGGTCGATTGTTTGCCGCTTCAGGATCCCCAATAGGATCATCACCGACAACGGTACGCAATTCACGAGCCGCGCCTTCATGCAATACGTCCAAGATCTCGGCGCCAAGGTCTGCTTCGCTTCTGTTGCTCATCCCAGGAGCAACGGTCAAGCGGAGAGGGCCAATGCTGAAGTACTGCGCGGGCTCAAGACCAGAACTTTCGACAGGCTGCACAAGTGCGGAAGAAACTGGATCGAGGAGCTGTCGGTGACTCTTTGGTCGATCAGAACGACGCCAAATCGAGCCACCGGCCAGACACCATTTGCTCTAGTCTATGGAGCAGAAGCAGTTACCCCCACGAAACTCGTATACGGGTCACCTCGAGTGCTCGCTTATGATGAGCTTGAGCAAGAGCGGCTGCGTGAAGATGACGCGCTGCTCCTCGAGGAAGATCGTCTTCAGGCTGCTGTGCGAGCCACTCGCTACCAGCAAGCTTTGCGTCGCTACCATAGCCGCAAAGCTAGAGCCAGAAGCTTCGAGGAAGGCGACCTTGTTCTTCGGCGCGCTCCGTCCGCCAAGAGACACAACAAGTTGACGCTGAAGTGGGAAGGCCCTTACCGGGTGAGACGAGTCACGAGGCCCGGCGCTGTCCGCCTTGAGACCGAAGATGGTACTCCGGTGAGCAACTCCTGGAATATTGAGCATCTTCGTAAGTTTTACCCGTAAGGCGCGGTTGTCGGACCCTGTCCGGCAACCAACCTTTTGTACAAGTCTTGCCGCAGTTGCATGTAATCCTTTGTACAAAGACAGGCGCAGACCCTGAGCAGCAGTAAATGAAGCGCTGGCGCCCTAAGTTTTAGCATGCATGCTGAGTCGAGTCTTGTCCTTGGTTAGGGTTGATAGTGCCTAACAGCTGCTAACCCCTAGCTTAGAGGTCGAGTCGGCGTCCCTTTTCCTGTCCTTTCGTTCCCTTTGGTTGGCAGGGTTTTGCATATCCTGGCCGGACTGCTAAAGGACGAAGAAGAGAAGAAGGGCGGGCCAGCATATGGACCCCGGCAAACCAGTGTTGCCGGGGGCTGCAAGTACAAGGATTCGCCCGCGGCAAGCCAAAGTTGTCGGGGGCTGCCATCCCAGATAAGTTTTTGCATCCCTTGTCATGCATTCTCTTATGAACTATGGAATACGAAAACCTTGTTTCCTCCTAAAAGCTACCGTGCTCCCTTAACGACAGGCCCCAGAGCGCGTTCCTGGGGCCCGTTTTGGTAGTAGTCGCGGCGACAAAGGGGCAGAACGAGGAGCCCGAACCTGCCTCATCCCCACCTCCACCAAGGGCGTGAGAGAGGTCGAGTGGCGCGGGAAGACGACAGGGCCTGTTGCCGGGCAAAGAAATGTCTATCGTAACGATATAAAGGATTCGCTCCTTGGCATGGGTTTCACCCGCGAGACAAGTGGCCCGGCAAACATCCCCTTTTCATTAAAAACATTCCGCTCAGGTATAGTTCAGAGAGAATGAAAAACATGAAAGAATGGATTACAAGCTTTAAATGCAGCTAAGGCCCGAGGGCTTACAGATTGAAAAAAGATAAGGTGCCCGTAATCCCTTTCTTGTCTCTCTCCTCAGGAGGTAGGGCAAGGAGGCGAGAAGGGCAAAAGGGGCGCCTAGGCGAGCTACGGGTGGCAGAAGACACCAAGAGAACACCCCGGGGGCCGTCTGAAAGCTGGACGGTGACGGCGGCGCCGGAAGTAGGGCTCGACGTGGCGGAAGGACGTCAGCACGTTGTCGAAGGCACCATGCCCCCGTACCCCGAGTTGACGGCCTTGCCGCCCGCCCTCTTCCTCCTCCGCAGCCTCCCTACGCCAGCCACGAAGGAGACGACCCCGAGCAGCTCAAGGAGCCGGCGACACGGATGATGGGGTCGCTGGTGCCACACGGAGCTGCAACCGGCGCCTAGTCGGACCCGTCATCCCGACGACCGCTACCCTCGTCGTCGATGTCGCTCCCCTCCTCGTCACTCTCGCTCGAGGAGGAGCTTTCGCTGTCGGAGGAGCTATCCACGCAGCCTGTCAGCTTTGCTTTGCCACCGCATGCCCCTGGCTACACAGCCTCCCGCCACGTGCGCCTGGAATGCCCCCAGAGCGACACGTTGGTGGATGAGCTGGAGCGCAGGCACGGGGCGGTAACTTGCCGCGGCAAGCGCCTTGCCGTGGTGGATGTCTTGTCGCGCCCGGGAGCTCGTCGCTCACCGGTCCTTGCCGGGACGCGCGGCGCGTCGCGGCAAGGCTCCTGTCGTGCCGTGGTTGGCCTTCCCGGCAAGCTCCTCTTGCCGGGGTCTTGTGCTTCGAGCGGCAGTCCCGGCAAGCTCCTCTTGCTGGGGCCTCGCTCTCTTCGGGTGGCCTTCCCGGCAAGCTCCTCCTGCCGGGGCCTTGGCTCAAATACTTTGTTCTTGAATGGCCCAAAAGGGGACCATGGAAGGTCTTGGCGATCACCTGGCAAGCCTTGCCGCGGGATGCTACGACTGCCCGTGCACGAGTTCGGGGTACTAAGGTACCCCTACTTTAGTACACCGACAGGAGCCCCCGGGCCTGGGCCATACACGGTGCCGAGCGCTGTTGGGCCAGGCCCAAAACAGTGCACGGGCACGTGCGGCCTGGGTCACGCTGCATCTTAACTCCGCATCCGTCACGCCTTCCCCAAATGGCACGCGTCGAATGCGGCGTCGTGGGGAGAGGCGTGCCTGATGTGGGAGGCGTGCGCGGGGACGGTTCGCGCCATCTTCACAAGTGGAGGGAGGCATGGAGGCGTGGCTCGTTCGCTGGACGGGGCCGAGGCACGGTCTCCGAGGCGTCCGCTCCCCACGATCACGGGGTGGGGAGAGGTCGCCTCACCCGTCGCCTCGATCCTGCACGCCAGCCACGCGGCTGCCATGCACCTGGAGTTGCGGGCGGTGGAGGCAGGAAACCGGGCCGTCGCGGGTTGAGGCAGCAGGCCGGTCCCGGTCGCCTAGCCTCCCTGCGCCTTGATTGGCTGACCGGGGCGGTCGAGCCCCCACCCTGCTCCTTTATAAAGAGCAAGAGGGGGGTGACGGGAACCCACACTCCTTCATCTTTTCTTTCCTTCAGCTTCTGATCCCCTCCCTCCATTCGCCATGGAGAAAGGGAATCCTGGTCCTTCATCGGTGGTGGCGAGGGTTGCCGCTAGGCAACGCGCCCCTCCTCCCCTTGCACCCACGGTGGCGGAGCCATCCGTAAGGGGAAGGGGGAGGGGGCGAGGTCGTGGACGAGGCCGAGGCGCTCGGGAGCGAGGCGGACGGGGCGACGCGCCGGCCTCGCCTCCGCCAGCGGCTTCACTTCTCACGGCGGTCCACATCGGGGACGACCCTTGCGAGTTCTTCGTCAGGCTGCGCCGGGCGCCTCGTCGCCGCCTCCGTCTCTCGGTGCCCTTCGCAAGCGTGATGGAGGTGGAGCAACCCGAGACGCTGAGACTGCGCATGAGGGGCTGCGGGATCAGTGGCGTGCGAGTCCATGTAGAGTCCCCAGCCCCCGGCGAGATGTATCTTGGTCGAGGGTGGAAGACGTTCGCCTGTATCCACAGCTTGACGGAGGGGTTCACCCTCCAAACGCCCCTAGCTAGGCATGATGATTTCAATGATGCTCACATAAAAGATAGGAATTGAAACATAAAGAGAGCATCATGACGACTATGACTAGCACATTTAAGTCTAACCCACTTCATATCCATAGGGATTTTGTGAGCAAACAACTTATGGGAACAATAATGAACTTGCATAGGAAGGTAAAACAAGCATAACTTCAAAACTTTATGCACGTAGAGAGGAAACTTGATATTATTGCAATTCCTACAAGCATATGTTCCTCCCTCATAATAGTTTTCAGTAGCATCATGAATTAATTCAACAATATAACCAGCACCTAAATCATTCTTTTCATGATCTACTAGCATAGAAATTTTATTACTCTCCACATAAGCAAAATTCTTCTCATTCGGAATAGTGGGAGTATCATAAGAAACTTGAATACTATAAATTGTTTCCACATTAAAAGAGTAATGTTCAGAGAAAGGGTACTCATAACCATGACAAGTTTTATAAATATAATCATCACTACTGTTTATAGAATAAGTTTTATCACAATAATCATCATAAGTAGCAACTTTGTTCTCATCATAATCAATTGAAACCTCTTCCGAAATAGTGGATACATCACTAAATAAAGTCATGACCTCTCCAAATCCACTTTCATAAATATTATAAGATTCAACATCCTCCAATATTGTGGGATCACTACTTCCTAAAGTTGACACTCTTCCAAACCCACTTTCATCAATATAATCATCATAGGTAGAAGGCATGCTATCGTCATAACAACTTTGCATATCAAAACTTGAGAGGCTAAAAATATCATCTTCATGATCTTGCAAATCTTTTTGGCACTTGCTTGAAAGAATATGATAATTGCTGTACAATTGGTGCTATCCATACTATTAATGATGAGAGTGATTATGCTTATGATACGAAAAGGCCCAAGCTTGGGGAAGCTATGTTTGATGAGGATGACATATTTCAGAATATATTTGCTGCAATTAATGTTTGTCCCAAGCTTGGGGATGCTATAAACAAATGGATATGGAAATGATTATTGTGATGATCTTGCACTCTCAAATGGATATGGAAATGCTCTTGCACTCTCAAGGTCAGAGTCTTTGGATGGGTACTTCTTATGGATAGACTCAACACAAGGGATATGATGCAGCGCAGGCACTGGATTATCCAAGATGATTGCTGTGTGCTTTGCCAATATCAAACTCATGAAGACAGAATTCATCTCTTCTTCACATGCAACTTCAGCCAGAGAGTTTGGAATTATCTTGGGATTTCTTGGCAGGTTCAACCTCACCAGTCAACCTACTCGATGGCATCTTCGGCTAGAGATGAGTTTGGTTTGCCCTTCTTCACAGAAGTGGTCTTTACTGCCACCTGGAATATATGGACTCAAAGGAATGGCAAAATTTTCAGGAATGAGACACCAAGCTTCAGAGCCTGGAGAAGGAATTTTGTACATGATTTAACCCTATTAACCCATAGGATCAAATGTAAATATAGAGATAAACTTCTAGACTGGTTAGCCTCTTTACCCTAGATAGTTAGTTCTTTTTTCTCTTGTCTTGTACCTTGGACTTTTATGCTGAGTTTTAATAAAGCACTATGAGGTTGTTGCCTTGCAGTATATATTCAAAAAAAATAAGTATCATTATCTTCCCAATCATAATCATCACAACAAGCAATAGGCATAAGGAGATCATCATCAAGTGTATCGTCTACATTTTCATGAGGCACAACAATAATAGGCGCAACCTTATTTGGGAGAGATACCTTTTTACCTCTCTTCCTTTTTCTTTTCTTCTTGTCCACCACATCATGTGTGGGTTCAATCCTCTTTTTGGAGCTCTTTATTAATGAGATTGGTTGAGTAGACGGCTCCTCCTCGTTACCTGACTCATCATAAGAAATAACAGGAGGATATTGTGAAATCTCTTCCCTTTCATTAGTATTCTCTTCATCCTCTATTTGTTTTCTTTTTTTATGTAATTGGCAATATAAGGATTTTCAATGCAATTCACCGCACAATACATATAAATCTTCTCTAGATCAAAATCAAGAATTCTATCAAGATTAAACTTTGGAATACCCTCAGTTATATGTTTCATTTCTTCATAACCCAAAAGAAGAGTAAGCTCTTTATGATGCTCAAGGGTAATCAAATTATCACAATATTTGGACACTACTTGATCATGAAACAAATAGCATTGGAGTTTTAAATGACCATGTCCATTGCGAAGTTCACAAGGGGCATGAAAAATATTGAATCTTTCAGCACATTCATCTAGCTCTTCTTCCAACAATTTGGTTTCTAAGTACTTATGCCTCTTGCAATGTCTATCTTCCCTATTTGGTGTGTACTTACGAACCCAATGCACTCCACAAAAATTGACATGTTTACAGGAGGCATTTTCATCATAACTAGTGCAATCATCACTAGTGCTATGGATATTCAAGGAGTTCATACTAACAACATTGCAATCATGCTCATCATTCAAAGATTTAGTGCCAAACATTTTAATGCATTCTTCTTCTAACACTTTGGCACAATTTTCTTTTCCATCATACTCACGAAAGATATTAAAAAGGTGAAGCGTATGTGGCAAACTCAATTCCATTTTTGGCAGTTTTCTTTTATAAACTAACTAGTGCTAAAACAAGAAACAACAAGATTTGATTGCAAGATCTAAATATATACCTTCACTTACCTAGCCTCCCCGGCAACAGCGCCAGAAAAGAGCTTGATGTCTACTACACAACCTTCTTCTTGTAGACGTTGTTGGGCCTCCAAGTGTAGAGGTTTGTAGGACAGTAGCAAATTTCCCTCAAGTGGATGACCTAAGGTTTATCAATCCGTGGGAGGCGTAGGATGAAGATGGTCTCTCTCAAGCAACCCTGCAACCAAATAACAAAGAGTCTCTTGTGTCCCCACCACACCCAATACAATGGTAAATTGTATAGGTGCACTAGTTCGGCGAAGAGATGGTGATACAAGTGCAATATGGATGGTAGATAGGGGTTTTTGTAAACTGAAAATATAAAAACAGCAAGGTAGCTAGCGGTAAAAGTGAGCGTAAACGGTATTGCAATGATAGGAAACAAGGCCTAGGGTTCATACTTTCACTAGTGCAAGTTCTCTCGACAATAATAACATAGTTGGATCATATAACTATCCCTCAACATGCAACAAAGAGTCACTCCAAAGTCACTAATAGCAAAGAACAAACGAAGGGATTATGGTAGGGTACGAAACCACCTCAAAGTTATTCTTTCCAATCAATCTGTTGGGCTATTCCTGTAAGTGTCACAAAAAGCCCTAGAGTTCGTACTAGAATAACACCTTAAGACACAAATCAACCAAAACCCTAATGTCACCTAGATACTCCAATGTCACCTCAAGTATCCATGGGTATGATTATATGATATGCATCACACAATCTCAGATTCATCTATTCAAAACAACACAAAGTACTTCAAAGAGTGCCCAAAAGTTTCTACCGGAGAATCAAGACGAAAACGTGTGTCAACCCCTATGCATAGGTTCATGGGTGGAACCCGCAAGTTGATCACCAAAACATACATCAAATGGATCAATAGAATACCCCATTGTCACAACAGGTATCCCACGCAAGACATACATCAAGTGTTCTCAAATCATTAAAGACTCAATCCGATAAGATACTTCAAAGGGAAAACTTAATCCATTACAAGAGAGTAGAGGGGGAGAAGAAACATAAGATCCAACTACAATAACAAAGCTCACGATACATCAAGATCGTGCCAAATCAAGAACACGAGGGAGAGAGAGAGATCAAACACATAGCTACTGGTACATACCCTTAGCCCCGAGGGTGAACTACTCCCTCCTCGTCAGGGAGAGCGCCGGGATGATGAAGATGGCCACCGGTGAGGGTCCCCCCCCTCCGGCAGGGTGCCGGAACAGGGTCCCGGTTTGGTTTTTGTGGCTATAGAGGCTTGCGGCGGCGGAACTCCCGATCTAATCTCTGTTCTGGAAGTTTTACGATACGTAGGTATATATGGGTGCAGGAGGTACGTTCGTGGAGCTTCGTGGGCCCCACGAGGCAGGGGGCGCGCCCTAGGGGGCTGGGCGCGCCGCCCACCCTCGTGGCCAGCTCCCTCCTTTTCCTGACATGGGGTCGAAGTCTATCCTGTAGCTTTTCTTGCAAAATTAACGTCTCCAGTTGATTTTGTTCTGTTTCGACTCCGTTTGATATTCCTTTTCTTCGAAACACTGAAATAGGCAAAAAATAGCAAATCTAGCCTGGGCCGCCGGTTAATAGGTTAGTCCAAAAAATAATATAAAAGTGGATAATTAAGCCCAATATTGCCCAAAACAGTTGATAATATAACATGGAGCAATAAAAAATTATAGATACGTTGGAGACATATCACGCACGTCCTAGTTCACCTATGTGAAGAGATTGCTATTTTGGGTCCAGTATTTCTACACAATATGTTCCCCTTTGAGAGGTTCATGGGAGTCTTAAAGAAATATGTTCATAACCGTGCTAGGCCAGAAGGAAGCATCTCCAAGGGCCATGAAAGTGAGGAGGTCATTGAGGTTTGTGTTGACTTTATTCCTGACCTTAAGCCGATTGGTGTTCCTGAGTCACGACGTAAGGGAAGACTAGGTGGAATTGGCATGCTAGGACCGAATCAAATAATATGTATGGACGGGCATTCACTCACTCAAGCACACTACACAGTTCTACAAAATTTCGCCTTGGTGGCTCCGTATATCGAGGAACAAAAGAATATACTACGTTCCAAATACCCAGAGCAGTCCGACGAGTGAATTGCATGTGCACAATTGGGAACTTTCGCTGGTTGGTTGCAGACATGTGCCATGCATGATGACACTATTGAAGATGACATGTACTTCGTGTCCCAGTTGCGAGATAAATGGGAATACATTTTACACGAACGCCCAAGATAAAAAGATCACCAACCAAAACAATGTGTCCCCTTTGATGCTGCAAGCACCAATAGGCCAAAGGACACATATTATGGTTACATAGAGGAGATATGGGAAATTGACTATGGATGTGATTTGATGGCCCCTTTGTTTCGGTGCAAATGGGTCAATCTGACAGGAGGTGGATTAATGGAAGACCCACAGTATGGAATGACAACAGTGGATCTAAACAATCTTGCATACACAGACGCACCAGTCGTCTTGGCCAATGATGTGGCATAGGTTTTCTATGTGAAGGACATGTCTACCAAGCCAAAAAAAGAAAAGATAAGGAAGCGAATACATCATACGATGAGCCAAAGCACCACATAGTTCTTTCAGGCAAAAGAAACATCGTGGGAGTGGATGACAAGACAGACATGTCAGTAGATTATGAAAAGTTTCATGAAATTGCTCCCTTCATGTTGAATATTGACTAGAGCATCCAGTTAAATTATGAGGATTGTCCATGGTCATGGCGCGAAGGGACACACGCGAAGAAAAAGTTCTACACCCAAAGATCCCACACTGGGATGTGACCGGCTTCACTGTCATCACTTTCTTCTCTAGTGACCGTGTTTCGAGACTTATATATCTAGAAAGTCCCACTTTGGATAAACAGGAGGGAATCTTTGTAATAGTTAGGGTGCTTATCTGTTTTGGCATTTGAAACGTATACTTATGTGCTTCAGACAAACGTCATCTATTTTCAACCCATTCTGACTTCATTTACTATTTTTCATGCATTTATTGATTTTCTTGAGCTAAAAGACCATGAAATTGAAAGGCACTACAAATGAACTCTAAAAATGTTGAAAGTTGACATCGTATCATCATTTCACCCACATAGGACGTCCTAAAAAGTTGAGATGGTTACGGCAAAAACTGGATACACTTCGTGTAAAAAATGGATAATCTCTTTCGAAGTATCAGGGTTTAGGACAAAAACTCATCTGTTACAAAGGCATTTCATTTTTTAGAACTTATTTCAACACAAACTTTTTGTGCATTCAGTATGAACCATTCGAAGCCACGTCATCAATTTTCAACCCGTTCTGACTTCATTTGCTATTTTTCATGCATTTACTGAATTGTTTGACATAAATGACCCTGAAATTGAAAAGCACTACAAATGAACTCTAAAAAGGTTGGAAGTTGGCATGGAATTTCACCCACATAACATGTGCTAAAAAGTTGAGAGGGTTACGGCAAAATCTGGATGAACTTTGTGTATAAAATGGATAATTTCTTTCAAAGTATCAGGTTTTTGGGCTAAAACTCATCTGCTACAAAGAAATTTCATTTTTAGAACTTATTTCAACTCCATACTTTGTGTGCATTTAGTATGCACCATTCGAAGCCACGTCATAAATTTTCAACCCTTTCTAACTTCATTTGTTATTTTTCACGCGTTCACTGATTTTTTTAGCTAAATGAACCTGATATTGAAAAGCACTACAAATGAAGACTAGAAAGGTTGAAAGTTGGCATGTCACCCACACAACATGTTCTACGTTCTCTTTCGAAGTATAATGGTTTCGGACGAAAACAAGTTGAGAGGGTCATGACAAAAACTGGATGCACTTCGTGTACAAATTGGACAATCTCTTTCGAAGTATAATGGTTTCGGACGAAAACTCATCTGTTACAAAAGGAATTACATTTTTTAAACTTATTTGACTCTAGACTTTTTCTGCGTTCAGTATGCACAATTGTAAGCCACGTCATCAATTTTCAACCTTTCTGACTTCATTTACTATTTTTCATGCATTTGCTGAGTTTTTTTTGCTAAATGATCCTGAAATTGACGAGCACTACAAAATGAACTCTAAAAAGATTGAAAGTTGGCATGGTATCATCATTTTACCCACATAGCATGTGCTAAACAGTTGAGAGGGTTACAATGAAAACTGGATGCACTTCGTGTACAAAACGAACAATCTCTTTCGAAGTATCAGGGTTTCGGATGAAAACTCATCTTTTACAAAGGCATTTCATTTTTTTAAATAACCTAAATATTACCAAATTGAATATAATGATAAAACACACTAACACCAAACATAAGAAAAAAGAATCAATGGAAAAACTATTTTTAAGTAAAGATATTCACAAACTAGTGAATCACACAAATTTCAAATAAGTCAAATTAAACTGTCCAAATTTGAAAACTACAGGCACTAACAGAAAATTTATAATTTTTTTTACCTAAAGGAAAAAGATTCACAAATAAACTCTAAGTAAAGCAAAAAAAACTTAGTAAAAAGGAAATTAAATAAAGAAGAAAACATAAAAATGAAAAATAAATAAATTAAAAAAAGCCCGCCTACTGGGCCACAACGGCCTTGCTACCTCTTGAGCACTGCGTTTGTTTTCCCTTGAAGAGGAAAGGGTGATGCAGCAAAGTAGCGTAAGTATTTCCCTCAGTTTTGAGAACCAAGGTATCAATCCAGTAGGAGGCTACGCGCGAGTCCCTCACACCTACACAAAACAAATAAATCCTCGCAACCAACGCGATAAGGGGTTGTCAATCCCTTCACGGTCACTTACGAGAGTGAGATCTGATATATATGATAGGATAATATTTTTGGTATTTTTGTGATCAAGATGCAAATTAAAATTAAAGCAAAGTAAATAACTAATTGTTGGAAGATTAATATGATGAAGATAGACCCGGGGGCCATAGGTTTGACTAGTGGATTCTCTCAAGAGCATAAGTATTTTACGGTGCGTGAACGAATTACTATTGAGCAATTGACAGAATTGAGCATAGTTATGAGAATATCTAGGTATGATCATGTATATAGGCATCACGTCCGAGACAAGTAGACCGACTCCTGCCTGCATCTACTACTACTATTCCACTCATCGAGCTATACAACATGCATCTAGAGTATTAAGTTCATGAAAACAGAGTAACGCCTTAAGCGAGATTACATGATGTAGAGGGATAAATTCATGCAATATGATAAAAACCCCATCTTGTTATCCTCGATGGCAATAATACAATACGTGCCTTGCTGCCCCTACTGTCATTGGGAAAGGACACCGTAAGATTGAACCCAAAGCTAAGCACTTCTCCCATTGCAAGAAAGATCAATCTAGTAGGCCAAACCAAACTGATAATTCGAAGAGACCTGCAAAGATAACCAATCATACATAAAGAATTCAGAGAAGATTCAAATATTGTTCATAGATAAACTTGATCATAAACCCACAATTCATCGGTCTCAACAAACACACCGCAAAAAGAAGATTACATCGAATAGATCTCCACGAGAGAGGGGGAGAACATTGTATTGAGATCCAAAAAGAGAGAACAAGCCATCTAGCTAATAACTATGGACCCGAAGGTCTGAGGTAAATTGCTCACACTTCATCGAAGAGGCTATGGTGTTGATGTAGAAGCCCTCCGTGATGGATGCCCCCTCCGGCGGAGCTCCGGAGCAGGCCCCAAGATGTGATCTCGTGGGTACAGAAGGTTGCGGCGGTGGAATAAGGTTTTGGCTCTGTATCTGATCGTTTGGGGGTACGTAGGTATATATAGGAGGAAGGAGTACGTCGGTGGAGCAACAGGGGGCCCACAAGGGTGAAGGCGAGCCTCGGGGGGGGGGGGGGGGTAGGTGCGCCCCCTACGTGGCCTCCTCTTTTGTTTCTTGAGATAGGGTCCAAGTCTCTTGGATCATATTCTTCCTAAAAATCACGTTCCCGAAGGTTTGATTCCGTTTGGACTCCGTTTGATATTCTTTTTCTACGAAACTCTAAAATAGGCAAAAAACAACAATTCTGGGTTGGGCCTCCGGTTAATAGTTTAGTCCAAAAAATAACATAAAAGTGAATAATAAAGCCCAATAATGTCCAAAAGAGAAGATAATATAGCATGGAGCAATAAAAAATTATAGATACGCTGGAGACGTATCAAGCATCCCCAAGCTTAATTCCTGCTCGTCCTCGAGTAGGTAAATGATAAAATCAGAATTTGATGCGGAGTGCTACTTGGCATAATTTCAATGTAATTCTTCTTAATTCTGGTATGAATATTCAGATCCGAAAGATTCAAGACAAAGGTTTAATATTGACATAAAAATAATAATACTTCAAGCATACTAACAAAGCAATTATGTCTTCTAAAAATAACATGGCCAAAGAAAGTTGTCCCTACAAAATCATATAGTCTTGCTATGCTCTATCTTCGCCACACAAAGCATTTAAATCATGCACAACCCCGATGACAAGCGAAGCAATTGTTTCATACTTTTGACATTCTCTAACTTTTTCAATCTTCACGCAATACATGAGCGTGAGCCATGGACATAGCACTATATGTGGAATAGAATGGTGGTTGTGGAGAATAAAAAAAGGGAGAAGATAGTCTCACATCAACTAGGCGTTTCAACGGGCTATGGAGATGCCCATCAATAGATGCTGATGTGAGTGAGTAGGGATTGCCATGCAACGGATGCACTAGAGCTATGAGTATATGAAATCTCAACAAAAGAAACTAAGTGGGTGTGCGTCCAACTTGCTTGCTCACGAAGACCTAGGGCATTTTGAGGAAGTCCATCATTGGAATATACAAGACAAGTTCTATAATGAAAATTTCCCACTAGTATATGAAAGTGACAAAATGAGAGACTCTCTATCATGAAGATCAAGGTTCTACTTTGAAGCATAAGTGTGGTAAAAGGATAGTAACATTGTCCCTTCTCTCTTTTTCTCTCATATTTTTTTGGGCCTTTTCTTTTTTTATGGCCTCTTTTTCTTCGTCCGGAGTCTCATCCCGACTTGTGGGGGGAATCATAGTCTCCATCATCCATTCCTCACTTGGGACAATGTTCTAAAAATGAAGATCATCACACTTTTATTTTCTTACAATTCAAGAATTACAACTCGATACTTAGAACAAAATATGACTCTATATGAATGCCACCGGTGGTGTACCGGGATATGCAATGAATCAAGAGTGACATGTATGAAAGAATTATGAACGGTGGCTTTGCCACAAATACGATGTCAACTACATGATCATGCAAAGCAATATGACAATGATGGAGTGTGTCATAGTAAACAGAACAGTGGAAAGTTGCATGGCATTATATCTCGGAATGGCTATGGAAATGCCATGATAGGTAGGTATGGTGGCTGTTTTGAGGAAGGTTTAGGGTGGGTGTATGATACCGGTGAAAAGTGTGCGGTATTAGAGAGGCTAGCAATGGTGGATGGAAGAAAGTGCGTATAATCCATGGACTAAACATTAGTCATAAAGAACTCATATACTTATGGTAAAAATCTACAAGTTATCAAAGCAAAGTATTACGCGCATGCTCCTAGGGGGATAGATTGGTTGGAAAAGACCATCGCTCATCCCCGACCGCCACTCATAAGGAAGACAATCAATAAATAAATCATGCTCCACTTCATCACATAACGGTTCACCATACGTGCATGCTACGGGAATCACAAACTTTAACACAAGTATTTCTCAAATTCATAACTACTCAACTAGCATGACTCTAATATCACCATCTTTATATTTCATAACAATTATCAAGCATTAAACTTTTCTTAGTATTCAACACACTCATAAGAAAGTGTTGACACCTGATTTTGGCAAGATACAGAGTGAAATGGTTGTCAGCATGAGAAAGTTTCATATCGTCGAGTGGAACAACTTTGATGTTTAGGCTATCGCCATTCGACCTCATCTCAGTGGCCGAAGCTGTATTCCGAGTGCCAAAATTTAATGTTCTGAGTGTTTTTCGGCCGATTACGCCCTCAATATGACCTCAGATGAAGGAGCACACTTAAGGAATTATCTTCGTTTCGTTGAGGCAATCGATATTGATAGATAAATCATCTCAATTTGAGTTCATATGCAAAAGTTAGAGGCAATACACTGCAGACCGAACCTCAACGGAAATATGGCGCGAGGTGCCAGACACTTGTCTGATAGGTTGCGCGAGTAATTCGGACGTCAAGACGGCCTTAAATCGGAAAACCTTCAACACAGAAAAGTTTCACCTCGTCAAGCCGATCGATTTTTGTATATAATTCATCTCAATCCGAGGTCGTATCAGGCCTGGAGAGACAAATCAAGATCAAGCTATGTTTTCAGTCGGAAAATCCTAGTGAAAAGTTTACCGTCCGAGCGAAAGTTTACGGTCGAGTGAAAATTGACCGGTCGAGTGAAAATATAGTCATCCGAGTGGAAATATGGTCATCGGAGTGAAATTGTCCTCCAGGTGAAAATATTCCGAGTGAAAAGTTTACCGTCCGAGTGAAAGTTTAAGGTCGAGTGAAAATATAGTCATCCGAGTGGAATTATGGTCATCCGAGTGAAATTGTCCTCCAGGTGAAAAAATTCCAAGTGAAAATTGTATTCCGAGTGAAAAACTCTAAACATCCGAGTCAAAAGTCCAGTCGGACGATCCAAGTGAATGACTCTAATCCGAGTGGATGAGCTCGGATCCGAGTGAAATTGAACATATGCCTGAACGTTTATCAAGATGACCTCGGATGAAGAAGTGTTCAATACAGAAGTTGTGCGTATCATCAAGATGGTAAACTTTGATTTTCGAGTCGTCATCATCAGAGATAGTATATAGCCTACAAATTCACTACGAGCCTCGGATAATCCAGTCTACCACAAGACCAAGTCCGACTGGAAGATAAAGATGACCTCGAAAAGTATTCAAGATGGCCTTATTTGAAAAAGTGATCAACATGAGAGTTGTTTGTATCGTCAAGGCGCATGAGTTAGATATTTGGTCCGTCTTGATCGGAGATCATATGCAAGCCCGGTGGCCCGCGCAAGAAGGAAGACATAGTTTGGGCCAGATTCAGACTTAATCCGAGTTGGAATAGAATTAGGACTCTAGGACGTGAATTGATGTAGTTTTTCTTGTAAGGAAAGCCTAGATGAATCCTTTACTTGTATGGGAAATCCAGCCGCCTCTTATATATGTTGGGGTGATGGCCGATTGAACAACACACAATCGAACAAATCAATATACTACTTTTTCATCTACGTTTTATCTCTCCATCGTTTTTCTCTCTCGTTCTTCGCTGTTCTTCGTGTTTGAGAGCTGCGAATCCCGAGGCTCTAGTGGCGAGCGAATCGACCTAGGGCAGCCCATAGCCGCCGCACTCCCTGACGGGGTCCCACCCGGGGGTGTGGGGTTTTCGGGACTGCAAAAGCGCCCGTCGACTGTCTTGCGTATCGCGCTGTCGGTCAGGTCTCCTTCGACGTGAGCTGCGGTGCATCACCCCCGGCGTCGAGGGTACACGTGACGTGTTCGTGTGTCAACACACTTTTTGGCGACTCATCTCGGGAACAAAGATCAATCGTCATCATCCACCATGTCTGATCTTCCGAAGCCATCTGAGGTAGACGCCGATAACATCATTAAGCCTAGTCTTGATGAGATATCGGCCGATCATCGCCAAGTTTATGAGGAGTACAAGAAGCCGCGCGAGGAGAAGGACCTGCAGGAGTTCCTTGCAAAATTCAAGAAAGATCGCCCAGGCAACATCACTCCGATTGAAGTAATCAAGTTCCCTCCTCTTCAAACTAAACAGGTTAAACCCTCTGTAAGTACCGCCTTTTCTCCTAAGTAGTGGGCTCAGATTGAACGTCGTATTGCTGATGGTAACAATCTAGTCTATCAAACTCTCATAGAAAATACTAATGCTCAGAAGAATATATCTCAATCGTCTAGTGGTAATGATGGTGTAGCTGCTAGTGTGCAAAACCCTAATCTGGCTTTACCTATTGCATCGGCGCCTCCCATGCCGATGGCTTATTACCCTACCTGTCGGTGTCAAAACCGGCGGATCTCGGGTAGGGGGTCCCGATCTATGCGTCAAGGTCGGATGGTAACAGGAGACAAGGGACACTTTATTTTACCCAGGTTCGGGCCCTCTTGATGGAGGTAAAACCCTACTCCTGCTAGATTAATATTGATGATATGGGTAGTACAAGAGTAGATCTACCACGAGATCAAGGAGGCTAAATCCTAGAAGCTAGCCTATGGGTATGATGATGGTTATGATTTGTTCGTCCTACGGACTACAACCCTCCGATTTATATAGGCACCGGATAGGGTTAGGGTTACACAGAGTCGGTTACATTGGTAGGAGATCTTGAATATCCGCACGCCTAGCTTGCCTTTAACGCCAAGGAAAGAACCTTCCGGACACGGGACGAAGTCTTCAATCTTGTATCTTCTTAGTCCTGGAGTCCGGCTGAAGATATAGTTCAGCTATCCGAACACCCCCTAATCCAGGACTCCCTCAGTAGCCCCTGAACCAGGCTTCAATGATGACGAGTCCGGCGCGCAAATTGTCTTCGGGGGTATCCTCCTCCGAATTCTTCAAGAAGATAATAAACACCAAAAAATAGTGTCTGGCTATGCAAAAAAAGTTTCCACGTATTGCCATATAGAGAATAATATAAACACAAATCAAATCAGCTGACGTATTCCGCAGTGCGTCATAACACTGCGACCAAGCCTTCTATATGGATTATTTTTTGTTGTTCCACCGCAGCATGTTCAACGAGGCGGTTTCCTTGGCACGTCTTGTCGAAGCAGAGATCGTGTGCCCCTTTTAACGATATTCTCATTAATGCGGACGTGGGTAACCCAACCGCGCCATTTACCACGGCATGTGAGCGGCAAGCGAGTTTTATTAGGTAGGTGGGGACGCATAACGGCATCAGCCAATATAAGGGGATAAAGATCCACCTCTTTCACCTACGCCTTCTTCCTCCTTTGCCCATCCATCTCCTGCGCACTCAAGCTCCAACGCCCAAGTTCGCTCTTTCTTCCCCAACCTGCTCCAGCGATGTCCGGAGCGGGTGGCAAGTGGATGGCTTCCTCCATTACGGAGGGTCAAATCAAAAAGCTTAGGAAGGCCGGACTGAGAGTTCGGCACAAAGGTATAACGCGCCCTCTGTCTTCCTGGCGTTATTCTGTCAGGGCATGTTAACATCCGTACTATTTCCAGGACGAAGAGGCCTCGCCGGACTATATCCAGAGGGGCCGCCAACCGCGCCTCTACCAGCCAGGCCCCAACGTCTGGTTCGGAGGCGGGGACAAACACCAGGCTTGCGTCGGACGCTCCTCCAACAGAGGCCGCGGACCGGCTATCTACCACAAATTCAGAAGTGGAGAGCGCCATGAACCATAGGCGTCGCCGGACAGTTCTACGCGACGCTTGTTTCTCCCGAGATGCCTTAGACGCCTTCAATTCGGGAGATGCGTACCTTCGTGCTGCTCAAGATGGTTTAGCCAGAGCCATGGAGCAGTATGTGAAAGACATACGGGTAAGAAAATTTAAAAATATATATATCAGTAGCCCCCGAGACTTGAAACAGTTAAATTAACTGATTTAAGGATCATATAATATGTAGGTTCTTACTGAGAAGAACACCGTGCTGTCCCAGGAGCTGGAAAAGTGAAAGGCCCAACTAGAGGCCGCACTAGCCGCAACAGGGGAGCCCAAAGGGACCCCCTCAGGTATGATATACTTTGAGAGATTAGTATTGTGCGGCTTATGTGCGAATCTGACAATTAATGTTGCAGATGGTGCCGGACTAGATCCGGAGAGGCAACAACTCTTACGCCAGTTAAAGGCTGGCGAGAGTACGTTGACAAGGGTGAGGCGAGAGAAGAATGATCTTCAGGATGCCAACACCAAGCTGGATGTTGAACTGAAAGACGTTCGTGGCCAGCTATCTGACTCCACGAAGGAGAATCAGCGTCTTCGACGCGTCATATTTAGTAAGTGCTTGAGCGAACCCTTTGAAGAAAAAGGAGTTTGGCGAGGAAGACGAATAACAGAATTATGTCTGTAGGTACGCTCACAGGTCGTCCTGTAGAGGAGATGCCCGGTTCTACGGGTGACCTTCTACCCGAACTCCTGCAACTGCATGAACGAATTCGGTAGGCAATGCAAGGGGTTGCCCGGGCCTTATGGCCTGCCCACTCCACGCCCGAGGGCCTTGGAGAGCTTGCGGAGAAGCTGACGGGAGCTCGGCGGCGCATCTGGTTGTGGAAGATATCAGCCTGCCGACAACGCGCGAGGGAGGCCTGGGCCATGGTGAAGACCCGCTTTACGAAGTCTGACCCCAATCACATGGCCGAGGTCGGACCAGTGGGGCCTGACGGGAAGGAGATCCCTGTGAGCTTGGTGTATGGCCAGGTAGAGCTGGCCGCAAAGTATTCCCAGCAGGACTGTAAATTAGACAGCCTGTTAGATGGTATAGAGGAGGAATACGATCAGTCAAGATGACTATGTAATTTATAATTGACATGTGTAATGCCTTCTAGCCGGATTGTAGATTGTTTGTCGTTGCCGACCTTTTCGCTTCGACCTCGGGACCTGACGGTCCGGAGTGTGTCCGAATACCATAGCGGTTATATAAAAGTCGGGGTATGCATGGAGACCAGGCGTAGGGGTCATTAGTGCTTTATCAGACAGGTGCCCAACTAGTTATGTTATATTACATGGTTAGTAAGAAACATCTTTCAGAGAGAATAGTTCCGTTAAGGGTTCCTTTCGCTGGGGTGGCGTGCCCTAAAGTGCACGTCCGGACTACAAATGCAGAAGATCATCTGGGGGCATGAATAAAATAAAAAGGTTCATCTTTAGTTCACCGACCGAATATTCCCTTAAGAACGCTAGCTTTCGGCTTCATCCAGTCTGAGGTACACATCCGGCTTTTCCGGCAGTAACAATCGCAGAGGTGCTCCCTTTACCTCCTAGCCGAACAATCGGGAATGTAGGGGTAAGCACAGGAGCCAGGCAACCCAGCTTGGCCAAAACTTAAGTCATATCGATGCATATAATTGCGAAGAAAAGGTGCATGCGAAAGTCTGACGCATGCGTTGGGTGTGAAACCCATATAGACAAGCTTCTGTTAAAGAAGCCCCCAGGTTTAAGGAGCGCGGATAGCGCGTCATGTAATGAGCCTTCTAAGGGATGGAAAAGAAAAGAGTAGTAGACAAAGTAAAAAAAGGTATAAATGTAAATAATGGACAGAGGAAGGAGACAAACACAGAGTCCGGCGCTAGGCATAGAATCTTCGGAGACGTGTGGCGTTCCATGGGTTCGGCTCGAGTCGGTTGTCCGACGCATCTTGCAGGCGGTACGCTCCACCAGTTAGGACTTGGTCGATTATGAATGGACCTTCCCATTTGGGCTTGAGTTTGTTCTTTTGGTTATCCGGCAGGCGCAGAACTAGTTCACCAACGTTGTAATTTTTGGCCCGTACTTCTCTGCTTTGATATCTTCGAGCTTGCTGTTGATAGAATGCGGAACGGGCCTTAGCCACGTCACGCTCTTCCTCTAAGGCGTCCAGGTTGTCCTGCCGATCAAGCTCGACTTATCTTTCTTCGTACATGCGCACTCGAGGTGAGCCATGAATTATGTCGCAGGGCTGAATCGCCTCAGCGCCGTACACCATAAAGAATGGCGTGAATCCGGTGGTACGATTTGGCGTGGTTCGCAGCCCCCAGAGTACGGAGTCGAGCTCCTCTACCCAGTGCATATCAGATTCCTTGAGGGACCGCACTAGTCTGGGTTTGATGCCGCTCATGATGAGACCATTTGCACGTTTGACCTGACCGTTAGTTTGTGGGTGATAGACACAAGCGTAGTCGAGCTTAATGCCCATGTTTTTGCACCACAGCTTTACTTCATCAGAGGTGAAGTTTGTGCCATTATCGGTGATAATGCTGTGGGGGACACCATAACGGTGTACGACCCCGGATACGAAGTCTATCATAGGTCCGGATTCAGCCGTCTTGACAGGCTTGGCTTCTATCCATTTGGTGAATTTATCCACCATGACCAATAAGTATTTTTTCTTGTGGGTTCCGCCTTTAAGGGGTCCCACCATATCGAGCCCCCAGACCGCGAAAGGCCAAGTGATGGGGATAGTTCGGAGGGCGTTGGGTGCCATATAGCTTTGGTTGGCAAAGAGCTGGCAACCGACGCACCGTTTGACTAGGTCCTGAGCGTCTGCTCTAGCCGTCGGCCAATAGAAGCCAGTACGGAAAGCCTTGCTTACAAGGGACCGAGCCGCGGCGTGATGGCCACCGAGTCCGGCATGAATTTCAGCCAACAGACTCCGCCCTTCCTCTTCAGAGATACACCTTTGAAGGACTCCTGTAGTGCTTTTCTTATATAGCTCTCCCTCGTGGACTTTATAGGCTTTAGATCGCCGCACTATGCAGCGTACCTCGTTTTGGTCCTTGGGGAGTTCCTGCCTAGTAAGGTAGGCTAGGAATGGTTCTGTCCACGGGGCGATGACCGCCATTATTGCGTGGGCTGAGGGTGTAATTTCGGTGGCGGGGCCACCGATTATGTCTGATTGTTCGGCATTGGGTTGTGCGGTTATGCCCGGGCTATTATCCGAGGGTTCCCCTTCCCATGTTACGGATGGTTTGAATAATCTTTCTCAGAAGATGTTGGGGGGGACTGCATCTCGTTTTGCTCCAATGCGTGCCAGGACGTCCGCTGCCTGATTATTTTCTCGGGCTATGTGATGGAACTCCAGTCCCTCGAACCGAGCTGACATTTTAGTACGGCATTGCGATAAGCTGCCATTTTTGGGTTTTTGGCGTCGAAGTCACCATTTATTTGGGATATCGCGAGGTTTGAGTCCCCGCGTACTTCCAGGCGTTGAATGCCCATGGATACCGCCATCCGGAGGCCATGTAGAAGGGCCTCGTATTCGGCTGCATTGTTGGAGTCCGTGTACATAATTTGGAGTACATATTGGACTGTATCTCCTGTAGGGGACGTCAAAACGATGCCAGCCCCCAGTCCGGCCAGCATTTTGGAGCCGGCGAAATGCATGATCCAGTTTGAGTACGTGCCGTACTCTTTAGGGAGTTCAGCCTCTGTCCATTCGGCGACGAAGTTGGCTAGGACTTGCGATTTAATTGCTCGTCGTGGCTTGTAGGTTATAACGAACGGGAGGAGCTCTATGGCCCATTTTGCTATCCGGCCTGTTGCATCGCGGTTGTTGATAATATCCTTGAGTGGTACTTCCGAGGCTACTGTAATAGAACACTCTTGAAAGTAGTGTCGTAGCTTCCGGGATGCCATGAATACCGCGTATGCGATTTTTTGATAATGCGGGTACCGTGATTTGCATGGTGTGAAGGCAGTGGACACGTAGTAAACCGGCCTTTGAAGGGGTAAGTTATGTCCGTCCGTTATCCGTTCGACGACGAGTACTGCGCTAACAACTTGATGGGTTGCGGCAATGTACAATAGCATGGGTTCGCCGGTATTCGGCGCGGCCAAGACGAGGTTTGTTGCCAAGATGGCCTTTATTTCCTCGAGTCCGGCCGTGGCAGCGTCCGTCCACTCGAAGTGTTCAGTGCGCCTAAGGAGGCGGTAAAGGGGTAGTGCCTTTTCTCCCAAGCGGGAGATGAAGCGGCTTAAGGCTGCCACGCATCCGGTGAGTTTCTGAATTTGCTTGAGATCTTTTGGGACATCCAATTGTGACAGAGCTCGGATTTTAGCTGGATTTGCTTCAATTCCTCTGCCGGATACAATGAAGCCCAGGAGCTTTCCGGCTGGGACGCCGAAAACACATTTTTCCGAATTGAGCTTGTCGAATGTAAGTCTCAAGTCGTCTACTAGAGATTCGACATGTCTTGATTTAATGACCACATCATCTACGTACGCCTCCACTGTTTTGCCGATCTGGTTTGCCAAACATGTTTGAATCATGCGCTGATATGTGGCGCCGACGTTTTTGAGCCCAAAGGGCATTGTGTTGAAGCAGAATGGGCCGTATGGCGTGATGAATGCTGTTGCAGCTTGGTCGGATTCTGCCATCTTTATTTGATGGTAACCGGAGTATGCGTCGAGGAAACACAGGGAATCGTGTCCTGCGGTGGCATCGATGATTTGATCAATTCGAGGGAGTGGAAAGGGATCCTTTGGGCAGGCCTTATTAAGGTCTTTGAAGTCGACACACAGGCGCCAGGATTTGTCCTTCTTTGGTACCATTACCAGGTTTCCTAGCCAGTCCGGGTGTTTGATATCTCTAATGAATCCGGCCTCCAATAATTTGGCTAGCTCCTCTCCCATGGCCTGTTTCTTTGGTTCGGAGAAACGCCGAAGGGTTTATTTGACAGGTTTGAATCCTTTCTGGATATTTAAGTTGTGCTCGGCCAGCCTGCGTGGGATTCCTGGCATATCTGAGGGGTGCCAAGCGAAAATATCACAGTTCTCTCGTAGGAACTCGCTCAGTGCGACGTTTACATCAGGGCTCAATTGTGCCCCGATGGAGGCTGTTTTATTCGGGTCCGTTGGGTGGACCTGGAATTTGACTATTTCGTCCACTGGTTTGAAGGATGTGGATTTGGATCTCTTATCGAGTATCACATCATCCCTGCTAACCGTGGATCGCAGCGCCGTCAGCTCTTCAGCCGCTAAGGCTTCAGATAGTGCCTCGAGGGCCAATGCGGCTGTCTTGTTTTCGGCGCGGAGTGCTATGTCCGGATCACTAGCGAGAGTGATAATTCCGTTTGGCCCAGGCATCTTAAGCTTCATGTACCCGTAATGGGGTATGGCTTGGAAAACTGTGAATGCCTCTCGTCCTAATATAGCGTGATATCCGCTTCTGAACGGGGCCACCTGGAACGTGATTTGTTCAGACCTGTAATTATCCGGCGTGCCGAATACCACATCTAGTGTGATCTTTCCGGTGCAGCGCGCTTCCTGACTAGGGATTATTCCTCTAAAGGTTGTGTTGCTTCGCTCAATGCGGTTTCAGTCTATTTCCATCTTTTGGAGGGTTTCCTCGTAGATGAGGTTCAATCCGCTGCCTCCGTCCATAAGTACCTTTGCAAGGCGACAACCGTCCACTATGGGACTGAGAACCAATGCGGATGGCGTTCTGGTTGTTCGGAATTTAGGTTCGTCGCTCGCATTGAAGGTGATGGCAGTATTGCTCCATGGTCGCTACTTGGTAGACTTCGGCGAGGCTGCGAAGTGTTCTTTTCCGCATGTTATTTGATGCGAAAGTCTCGGAGATTGTGATAACGGTACTGAAATTCTCGGGCTGGTTTCCTTCGGCCTCTGGATTTAGGAGGTCCTCGCCAATTTTGGCCACCTGCCAGAGTATCCAACATGCCCTGAGGCTGTGAGTTGGGGTGGCATCCTCCGTACAATGAATCTTGCAGGGTCCATCGAGCCACCTTTCTAGCACGGTTCCGTGCCCCCTAGAGGGTTTTGATTTTTTATTTAATCCGGGCGCTTTGCTGTAGTGCGCCCTTTTGATTCGGACGGGATTGCTATTCAAGGCCAGATTATCCCAAAATTTAATTTCGGTTTTTTGAGCACTTTCCATCGCATAGTATTTTTGTACTATGGACGCTAAGTCAGCAAAGCGCGTAATATTACGATGACTTATGGCGTTGAGTATCCCCTTGTCCGTGTAGTTACTGCAAAAGATTGTAATCGCGTCTCCCTCGTGGCCGTCCTTTATCCTGTTCATAAGCAGGAGGAATCTGGCCCAGTAATGATGTACTGTTTCTTCGGGCATCTGCTTGATTCGGGAGAGGTCGCTTAAGATCGGACGAGCGGAATTCATTAGATGAGATACTTCGCCCTGTTTGCTGTTCGGAGGCCGAACGACCTCCGGATTTCGAGATCCGGAGTCCTGTATGTTTTCCGGTTTGCCTGGTTCCAAGCCCAGGTCTTGGGTTGTATCCTCCCCTCCGTGGATATCCGGCATGGAGGGTTCCGGAATTCGGACGTAACTGGTCCTTAAGATTGATGAAGGGTCACCGCATTGTGTTTCCACCTCAGCAACATGATGGGTGGCTTGGGCAGAGTTGATTTCCCTTAGATCGGGTTTAGGCCCAACCTGGTCGTAGTTTGTAGTGACCCCCAAGGCAGCGATGCGATCCAGGAGATCGTTTATGGAGGAGAGCTCCACCAGATCTAGCTGCTCGGCCAATTCCGAGCTGACACGGAGATTGTTTTCGGGCGTAATGGCCGAACGGGCGGTCATGAGAAAACCACCCAGCCGGAGGGGTTGGCCGATAGCCAAAGCTCCCTCAGTGACGGCACTGTCTTTAAAGACGGGAAAAGGCATCCTTCCTGATCGCGACGGCACAAAGGAACTCTCAATGAAAGCACCAATGTCGGTGTCAAAACCGGCGGATCTCGGGTAGGGGGTCCCGATCTGTGCGTCAAGGTCGGATGGTAACAGGAGACAAGGGACACTTTATTTTACCCAGGTTCGGGCCCTCTCGATGGAGGTAAAACCCTACTCCTGCTAGATTAATATTGATGATATGGGTAGTACAAGAGTAGCTCTACCACGAGATCAAGGAGGCTAAACCCTAGAAGCTAGCCTATGGGTATGATGATGGTAATGATGTGTTCGTCCTACGGACTACAACCCTCCGGTTTATATAGGCACCGGATAGGGTTAGGGTTACACAGAGTCGGTTACATTGGTAGGAGATCTTGAATATCCGCACGCCTAGCTTGCCTTTAACGCCAAGGAAAGAACCTTCCGGACACGGGACGAAGTCTTCAATCTTGTATCTTCATAGTCCTGGAGTCCGGCTGAAGATATAGTTCGGCTATCCGAACACCCCCTAATCCAGGACTCCCTCACTACCCATACAAATCAGATCGTGGCTGCACCCATTAGTCCTATCATGAGCATGCCAAGTTCGGTGGCAACTCCGAACCAAACCCTACCTATAGCTACAACCACTCGACCACTACCAAATTATGGGTCGACATACATGCCCACAATTGTTACCTACAACTAGTAACCCTACTGCTCCTATGCCACTGCCACAAGCTTCATCGTCCACTATGGATGATGGTCTAGCTAATCTTAGAGAGGAGATGGCTAAGATGCTTCGAGAGAATTTTGGAGTTGAGTTACCTCGTAATCGGATTTACCAAAAGCCGTACCCCGAGTACTTTGATGCCATCCAGTGCCCTCCAGGATATAAAATTCTAGATTTTGTTAAATTTAATGGAGAAGGCACAAAAACCACATGGAAGCATGTTAGCCAATATTTAGCACAACTGGGTGAGGCAAGCTCATTGAATGAATTGAAAGTGCGTTTATTTCCTTTATCATTAACTGGTACCGCATTTTCATGGTTTTCTTCTTTACCCCATGGTTCCATTCGGGTTTGGTCGCAGCTAGTGCAGAAATTTCATGATCACTTTTATAGCGGCGACAATGAACTCAAGTTGTCACATCTAACATCGGCTAAACAGAAAAATGATGAATCGGTCTCCGATTACGTCAAGAGATTCTGAGAAACAAAAAAACTGCTGTTTTAGTTTGGTGATAACCGAGAGGGACTTGGCAGACCTAGTACTGAGTGGTTTGATAACTCCCATTAGAGAAAAGCTAGAAGGCTACGAGTTCTTAAATATCAACCAAGTCCTATAGAGGGCTTTGGCTCAGGAAAGCCGAAGCAAAGACCTCAAAGAAGTGCATAGATACAAAGCCGATCGTCCAAAGATAAATATGGTGGAATATCACAGTGATCACTCGGACGATGAGGGTGATGTTTTTGCTACTGATTTTTTTTGGCCATCTAAGGCCAAACCCTTTACTTGCAATGATCTGAAACCGATTAATAAGAATCGTGATGAAGAGATGAAGTTTACTTTTAAAATTCCTAAGTGTGATAGAATATTTGATGCTTTCCTGCAGGCTAAGATTTTTAGAATATCTCATACTTTACCGCCGTTTGAAGAGCTAAAACGGCGTGCTTATTGCAAGTATCATAATTCTTTTTCTCATGCTACTAACGATTGCAATGTTTTTCGACGACAGATACAATCGGCCATTAATGACGGACGATTGAACTTTTCTGAGATGCAGGTTGATAAACAACCTTTTCCAATGAATACCATGGATTTGGAGGGGAAGAAGCTACTCATTCGGCCAAAGGTAGCTGAATCTGCCAATAAAGCTAATGTCATTGTTGGTGAACCCAGGAAAGACAAGGAGGACAACAAGGTCTTGGGGAGACAAGTTATGCTTGATAAGCAACCCGATGGCAAGGAAGTAATCAAAATCACCATCAAGAACCCTACACTCGGGGGGCAACCGCAAGTGCAAGAAAATACTCGTGTTAAATTTGTCAAGCCCAAGAGTCCAAAAGCTGGCAAGTGGAAGAAGAATGAAGCTAAAGTGCAGCGCAAGCGGATCAAGCCAACTTTTGATATGTTGTTGTCCAAGTATGCTAACCAGTAGACCGGTTCTAGTTTTAATCGACAGACTCATCTGAAACGACCAAGGTCACCATCAGCTGATATGTTCAGTCGATATACAAAACCTAGTGGACCAAGGGTCCAGTTTTCAGAAGAGCAGAGGCAGTCCATGTGGGATCGACTTGATTACTAATATAATGGCCGAATGAACATCGGTGACTATCTGTCGGCTGGTCAAAACATGCGACCGGATGGAAATTATCCGAGTGTAAGAATGCACCCAGGTGGAAGCTATCCGAGTGAAAAAATGTTGTCAAGTAGATTCCATCTGACTGAATTCCATCCGAGTGGATTCCATTCGAGTGACATCCATCCGAGTGGATTCCATCAGAGTAAAGAGGTGCGCCCGAGTAGAAACTTCATGCATCTGGAAAGTCGAAAAGAATGGCGTGTTAAATCACCAAGTGTTGCAGCAGTTGAGTCGGGAAAAGGCAAGGAGAAAATGGATGCCGACTCACTTATCTTGGGCACCAAAACATTCGCCATATGGCAGCCGATTGTGCATAGCAATCCGACTGAGCCGATACTTGCTATCGCGCCAAAGCACTCGGCTAATGACCATGAAGCAAGCACCAACCAGGTAAAAATGAGAGATCCTAAATACACTCAGCCAAAGTGGTGTCCTCCAGGGCTAACAAAGACACAAAAGAGGAAACTACAGAGGTTAAGGAGTCAAGAGATGGCAGAACAAGAGGCTGAGAAGCAAAGGGATAAGTTGTTCAATGACACTCGGCCAATGGTACCTACAAAACAAGTGTGGAGGCCCAAACAAATACAAGATACAGTGGCTTCTACACCTATCACAGCAGCACCTACACTACCAAAAGAGGACGATGCAATCCTTGCATCGTCTACGTTACCTATTGCTTCCTCTTCACTCGGAAAAATTTCAGAATCGGTAGATGCACTCGAGGAGGAGGCTGATATGTTGGACTATGAATCTACGCTGGTTCGTGAAGGTATGGATATCAATATGGTGCATTACTTACCTGCTAAGTTTCGTGCTGTAGATGAGGAAGGGGAGGTGGCTCAGATGGATGTTAGCCCTAAAAACGCAATATTCGAGAAGCCAAAAGAACCAGTAACGCATCTGAAACCATTATATCTCAGAGGTCATATCAATGGGTCGCCGCTCACTCGGATGTTTGTTGATGGTGGTGCTGTGGCAAATCTTATGCCCTATTCGGTCTTCAAGAAATTGGGTTTGCCTGATGAAGAATTGATCAAGACCAATATGGTGCTCAACGGATTTGAAGGCAATGAAAAAACTGAAGCCAAAGGTGTAATGTATGTGGAGCTTACAGTAGGAAGCAAAACTTTGGCTACTGCAGTCTTTGTCGCTGAGGTAGAAGGTAACTACAACGTCATACTAGGCCGTGATTGGGTTCATGCAAACCAATGTGTGCCATACACTATGCACCAGTTTTTGATTCAGTGGATCGATGATGAAGTGGAAGTCATTCATGCGGATAACTCGGCTTGTGTTGCTTTGGCCAATGGACCGATGGATTGGCAACATCCCAATGCTACTTGCTTGACGGGATGTGACTTATCAGAGTTTGAATTTCTCAGCGCGACCAAGAATGGTTTTGTGCCCGTCTCTTTAAAGCCGACTGAATGCAATCGGCTCCAAGGTATGATATGTTTAAATGGATTCTAGCTCCGAATGGTTACAAAAACGTCTTGTGAAATATCGGTCCAACGAGAACGATATGTATGAGTCTATAGAGGAGTTGGATGACATGGATAAACTTGGACAAGGTTTTACATCGGCCGATCCATTAGAAGAGGTTGATATTGGAGATGGTTCAGTCACTCGACCGACCTTTGTAAACAAAAATTTGAAAGCCGATTGTAAAGCTAAGTTAATCGAGCTATTGAAAGAATATGTTTGTTGCTTTGCATGGGAATATCATGAGATGCCAGGGTTAAGCCGAGAGCTAGTGGAGCATCGGTTGCCTATAAAGGCCGGTTTTAGACCTTACAAATAGTCGGCCAGAAAATTTAATCCGAAAACATATGACCGGATCAAGGAAGAGATCGGTCGACTGCTTGAAGCTAATTTCATTCGACCTTGCAGGTATGCCGAGTGGATTTCTAACATTGTCCCAGTGGAGAAGAAAGGATCTGGCAAGTTGAGGGTGTGCATTGATTTCAGAGATTTGAATAGGGCTACACCCAAAGATGACTATCCTATGCCAATAGCCTATATGCTTATTAATGATGCTTCTGGACATAAGGTTATTAGATTTATAGATGGTAATGCCGGATACAATCAAATTTTTAAGGTCGAAGAGGACATGTACATGACTGCTTTTCGATGCCCTGGTTTCCTTGGTTTATTTGAGTGGACAGTGATGGCATTCGGATTAAAAAATGCTGGCGCCACATATCAAAGGGCTATGAATTTGATTTTTCATGATTTACTCGGTGTCATACATGAAGTTTATATTGATGATATTGTTGTCAAATCGGATGCTTTTGAATCTCACTTGGCTGATTTGCATTTAGCTTTCGAAAGAATGAAAAAGTATGGACTGAAGATGAATCCTTTGAAGTGTGCTTTCGGCGTATCAGCTGGCAAGTTTTTGGGTTTCATTATTCATGAAGATGGCATAGAGATTGATCCCAAAAAGAAAGAGGCCATAGAGAAAGTGGAAGCTCCAACATGCAAGAGAGATATGCAAAAATTCCTTGGCAAGGTCAATTATTTGAGAAGGTTCATAGCTAATCTATCAGGGAAAGTTGATGCATTTACTCCTATCCTTCGGTTGAAGAATGATGTTGATTTCACTTGGGGGGGAAAACAGCAAGAAGCATTTGATATGATCAAAAACTATTTGTGCACTCCTCCGGGGATGAAAGCACCCAAGCATAGAGAACCCTTCAGGCTTTACATTGCAGCAGAGGAAGGAGTTATTGGTGCTGTTTTGACTCAAGAAACCGAGGGAAAAGAGCATACTATTACATATTTGAGCAGGCGCTTATTGGACGCCGAGACAAGGTATACATTTATTGAAAAATTATTTCTATGCTTATATTATGCTTGCACAAAACTGAGACATTATTTAGTGCCGAGTGCTTGTGTAGTAGCTTGTCAAACCGATGTCATTAAATACATGTTGCATAGGCCAATTCTTAGTGGTAGAATTGGCAAGTGAGCTTATGCTTTGATTGAATATGATTTGGCTTATGAATCTCTAAAATCCATGAAAGGCCAAATTTTTGCTAATTTCATTGTTGAACATCGGATTAATGACAAGAATGATGTTGATATGAACCTTGTTTCATTAGTACCATGGAGATTATACTTTGATGGTTCAGTTTGTAGCAATGGACAAGGTGTTGGTATTGTTTATATATCTCCTCATGGTGCTGTTTTTGAAGCCTCATGCCGCTTAGAATATTTTTGCATAAACAATCAAGCCGAATATGAAGCATTGTTATTCGGCCTAGAGATGTTAGTTGCTATAGGTGTTACACATATTGAGGCTTACGGTGATTCGTTACTAGTAGTGCAGCAAATATCTAAAGTCTTTCAATGTTTGGACGAATCACTTAATGTTTATCTTGATAGATGTCTAGATATAATTTCTACTTTGGATTGTTTTAGCATTGCACATATATCTAGACATGACAATTGGAAAGCAAATGAGTTGGCATAGCAAGCATCTAGATATCATGTTGATCATGGCATGTTTCATATTTCTCAAAGTCCGATGTCTTGTATTACCAGTATAGAAGAGGCCGAACAAGAACCCACTGATTGAGTCATTAACAAAAAATCTAGTGCAGATGACAATTCCGACTGGAGGAAGCCCATTGTTGCTTACTTGCGTAATCCGAGTGAAAGGGTGGACAGGGCTATTCGGCGTATGGCTTTTAAATATACTATGAGGGATGATGATCTTTATCGCCGAATAGTTGATGATGTTCTTTTAAAGTGCTTGGATGAGGACCAAGCAAGAGTTGCTATGGGAGAGGTAGATGAAGGCATTTGTGGTACTCACCAGTCGGCTCCCAAGATGAAATGGTTATTACGACGTGCTGGGTTTTATTGGCCGGCCATGATTAATGATTGCTTCAGATATTATAAAGGGTGCGAAGCTTATCAAAAATTTGGTGATATTCAATTGGCTCCTGCTGCTATGTTGCATCCTATTATCAAGCCGTGGCCTTTCAGAGGATGGGGTTTAGACTTTATTGGGCATATCCATCCGTCTTCTTCAAAAGGGCATCGGTTCGTATTGGTGGCAACTGATTATTTCACTAAGTGGTCTGAAGCAGTACCTCTCAAGAACATGACGCATACGGAGGTAATTAAATTCATAACCGAGCACATTATTCATAGATTCGGTATTCCTCAAATGTTAACTACAGATCAAGGTTCATCTTTTATGTCACACCAAGTCAGAGTGTTTGCCGAATCTTATAACATAAAGTTGCTCAATTCCTCCCCATATTATGCCCAAGCTAATGGACAAGCTGAGTCTAGCAATAAAATTTTAATCAAGCTCATCAAGAAGAAGATTGAGGATAATCCAAGGAGATGGCATGACTTGTTGTCTGAGGCATTATGGGCACATAGAATCTCAAGGCATGGTGCTACGAAAGTGACTCCATATGAGCTAGTATATGGTCAGGAGGCTGTTTTACCGGTGGAAGTAAATTTGAATGCTTTGAGAATAGCCAAACAAAATGATTTATCGGCAATAGACTTCTATAACTTGATGATGGACAACATTGATGAGGTTGCTGATAAACTTTTGGCTGCTTTAAAGGCCATAGAGAGAGATAAGTTAAGGGTGGGAAGAGCTTACAATAAGAAAGTCAAGTTGAAGAATTTTCAAGTTGGTGATCTCGTCTGGAAAGTGATTCTGCCGATTGGTTCAAGAGATAGAAAATTCGGGAAGTGGTCTCCAAGTTGGGAAGGTCCTTTTAGGATTACAAGAGTTGTTCCCGGTAATTCATATTTGGTGGAATCAATACAAAGGGCATTGTTACCTCGAACTCTCAATGGCAAATATTTGAAGAAGTACCACCCGAGTGTGTGGCAGGAAGCCTAAGTAGGCAATGGCCGATATACAATTATCACCCTTAGCACAAACATGGCCGATACATAATTATCGCCCTGAGAAAAATAAATGGCCGATGGAGTGTTGACATCGTCCTTAGAACGAACACCATCCATATTATTTTTCAGCGTGCAAGCTTTGCTGAAAAACAGGGGGGCATGTGTTGACACCTGATTTTGGCAAGATACAGAGTGAAAGGGTTTTCAGCATGAGGAAGTTTCATATCGTCGAGTGGAACAACTTTGATGTTTAGGCTATCGCTATTCGACCTCATCTCAGTGGCCGAAGCTGTATTCCGAGTGCCAAAATTTAATGTTATGAATGCTTTTCGGCCGATTACGCCCTCAATATGACCTTAGATGAAGGAGCACACTTAGGGAATTATCTTCGTCTCCTCTAGGCAATCGATTTTGATATATAAATCATCTCAATCCGAGTTCATATGCAAAAGTTAGAGGCAGTACACTGCAGACCGAACCTCAACGGAAATATGGCGCGAGGTGCCACACACTTGTCTGATAGGTTGCGCGAGTAATTCGGCCATCTAGACAGCCTTGAATCGGAAAACCTTCAACACGGAATAGTTTCGCCTCGTCGAGCCAATTTTGGTACATAATTCATCTCAATCCGAGGTCGTATCAGGCCTTCAGAGACAAATAAAGATCAAGCTATGTTTTCAGTCGGAAAATCCGAGTGAAAAGTTTACCGTCCGAGTGAAAGTTTACGGTCGAGTGAAAATATAGTCATCCGAGTGGAAATATGGTCTTCCGAGTGAAATTGTCCTCCAGGTGAAAATATTCCGAGTGAAAAGTTTACCGTCCGAGTGAAAGTTTACGGTCGAGTGAAAATTTACCGGTCGAGTGAAAATATAGTCATCCGAGTGGAATTATGGTCATCCGAGTGAAATTGTCCTCCAGGTGAAAATATTCCAAGTGAAAATTATATTCCGAGTGAAAAACTCTAAACATCCGAGTGAAAAGTCCAGTCGGACGATCCAAGTGAATGACTCTAATGCGAGTGGATGAGCTCGGATCCGAGTGAAATTGAACATATGCCTGAAAGTTTATCAAGATGACCTCGGATGAAGAAGTGTTCAATACAGAAGTTGTGTGTATCATCAAGATGATAAACTTTGATTTTGGAGTCGTCATCATGAGAGATAGTATATAGCCTACAAATTCACTACGAGACTCGGATAATCCAGTCTACCGCAAGACCAAGTCCGACTGGAAGATAAAGATGACCTCGAAAAGTATTCAAGATGGCCTTATTTGAAAATGTGATCAACATGAGAGTTGTTCGTATCGTCGAGGCGCATGAGTTAGATATTTGGGCCGTCTTGATCGGAGATCATATGCAAGCCCGGTGGCCCGCGCAAGAAGGAAGACAGAGTTTGGGCCAGATTCAGACTTAATCCGAGTTGGAATAGAATTAGGACTCTAGGACATGAATTGATGTAGTTTTTCTTGTAAGGAAAGCCTAGATGAATCCTTTACTTGTACGGGAAGTCCAGCCGGCTCTTATATATGTTGGGGTGATGGCCGATTGAACAACACACAATCGAACAAATCAATATATTATTTTTTCATCTACGTTTTATCTCTCCACCGTTTTTCTCTCTCGTTATTTGCTGTTCTTCATCTTTGAGAGCTGCGAATCCCGAGGCTCTAGGGGCGAGCGAATCGACCTAGGGCAGCCCATAGCCGCTGCACTCCCTGACGGGGTCCCTCCCAGGGGTGTGGGGTTTTCGGGTCTGCAAAAGCGCCCGTCGACTGTCTTGTGTATCGCGCTGTCAGTCGGGTCTCCTTCGACGTGAGCTGCGGTGCATCACCCCCGGCGTCGAGGGTACACGTGACGTGTTCGTGTGTCAACAGAAAGTTTTACAAATCTTGAATACCAAACTTATTAGGATTATTTAAGCAAATTACCATGCTATTTAAGACTCTCAAAATAATCTAAGTGAAGCATCAGAGATCAATAGTTTCTATAAAACAAATCCACCACCATGCTCTAAAAGATATAATTGAAGTGCTAGAGCAAAACTATATAACTCAAAAGATATAAGCGAAGCACATAGAGTATCCTAATAAATTCCAAATCATGTGTGACTCTCTCAAAAGGTGTGTACAGCAAGGATGATTGTGGTAAACTAAAAAATAAAGACTCAAATAATACAAGATGCTCCAAGCAAAACACATATCATGTGGTGAATAAAAATATAGCTCCAAGTAAAGTTACCGATGGAAGTAGACGAAAGAGGGGATGCCTTCCGGGGCATCCCCAAGCTTTGATTTATGGTGTCCTTAGATTATCTTGGCGGTGCCATGGGCATCCCCAAGCTTAGGCTCTTTCCACTCCTTGCTCCATAATCCATCAAAATCTTTCACCCAAAACTCGAAAACTTCATAACACAAAACTTAACAGAAAATATCGTGAGCTCCGTTACCGAAAGAAAACAAAAGACCACTTCTAGGTAGTGTAATGAACTCAATCTTTATTTATATTGGTCTTAAACCTACTTTATTCCAACTTCTCTATGGTTTATAAACTATTTTACTAGCCGTAGATTCATCAAAATAAGAAAACAACACACGAAAAACAGAACCTGTCAAAAACAGAACTGTCTGTAGTAATCTGTAACTAACGCAAATTTCTGGAAATCCAAACAATTAGCCAAAATAGGACTACCTAGGCAATTTTTTATTGACCAGCAGCAATTGGAATCACTATTTTATCACGTTCTGCTGATTTTTAACAATTGTTTTCGTGAAGAGAAAGTTTCTGGAAATTTTTGCAAGATCAAATAACAAATATCCAAGAAGATCATATAGGTTTAACTTGGCACAAACACTAATTAAAACATAAAAACACATCTAACCAGAGGCTAGAACAAAGATTTATTCCTAAACAGAAGCAAAAAGAAAAAAACTAGAAATAAAATTGGGTTGCCTCCCAACAAGCGCTATCGTTTAACGCCCCTAGCTAGGCATAAAAGCAAAGATAGATCTAGGTATTGGCATCTTTGGTAGGCAATCCATAAGTGGCTCTCATGATAGATTCATATGGTAATTCTATTTTATTCCTAGGGAAGTGTTCCATGCCTTTCTTTAACGGAAATTGGAATCTCATATTCCCTTTCTTCATATCAATAATTGCACGAACCGTTCTAAGGAAAGGTCTACCATGAATAATAGGACATGAAGGATTGCAATCTGTATCAAGAACGATAAAATCTATGGGCACATAGTTCCTATTTGCAACAATAAGAACATCATTAATTCTTCCCATAGGTATCTTAATAGTGGAATCCGCAAGGTGCAAGTTTATAGAGCAATCATCAAAGTCACGAAAACCTGCAAATCACATATAGTTTTTGGAATCGTGGAAACACTAGCATCCAAATCACACGAAGCAAAGAACTCATGGTCCTTAATCTTAATTTTAATAGTAGGTTCCCACTCATCATAAAGTTTTCTAGGGATAGAAACTTCCAACTCAAGTTTTTCTTCATAAGATTGCATCAAGGCATCAACGATATGTTTGGTAAATGCTTTATTTTGACTATAAGCATGAGGAGAATTTAGCACGGATTGCAACAAGGAAGTACAATATATCAAGGAGGAATTTTCATAATTAATTTACTTGAAATCCAAAATAGTGGGTTTATTAACATCTAATGTTTTGATTTCTTCAATCCCACTTTTATCAAATTTAGCATCAAGATCTAAAAACTCCGAATTTTTGGAATGCCTTCTAGGTAAAGGTGAATCATATTCAGTCCCATCGTTATCAAGATTCATATTACAAAACAAAGATTTAATTGGGGACACATCAATAACTTTTAGATCTTCATCTTTATTTTCATAGGAACTAGAAGAACACGCTCTTATAAAGGAATCTTTCTTACCATGGATCCTAGCGGTTCTTTCTTTGCACTCATCAATGGAAATTCTCATGGCTTTGAGAGACTCATTGATATCATGCTTAGGAGGAATAGATCTAAGCTTTAAAGAATCAACATCAAGAGAAATTCTATCAACGTTCCTAGCCAAATCATCAACTTTAAGCAATTTCTCTTCAAGCAAAGCATTGAAATTCTTTTAAGAATTCATAAATTATTTAACACTAGTCTCAAATTCAGATTGCATCTTATTAAAATTTCCATAAGAATAGTTGTAGGAATTACCATAATGATTAGAGGAATTACTAGGATAAGGCCTAGGATTAAAGTTTCCTCTATACGCGTTGTTACCAAAATTATTCCTACCAACAAAATTCACATCCATAGATTCATTATTATTCTCAATCAAAGTAGACAAAGGCATATCATTAGGATCAGAAGAAACACTCTTTGTAGCAAATAATTTCATAAGTTCATACAACTTTCCAATCAAAACATTAATTTCTTCTATCGCATGCACTTTTTTATTAGTAGATCTTTCAATGTGCCATTGAGAATAATTAACCATAATATTATCTAGGAGTTTAGTAGCTTATCCTAAAGTGATTTCTATAAAAGTGCCTCCCGCGGCCAAATCTAAAAGATTTCTAAAAGCAAAATTCAATCCGGTATAAATTTTTTGTATAATCATCCACAAATTCAAACCATGAGTAGGGCAATTACGTATCATTAATTTCATCCTCTCCCAAGCTTGTGCAACATGTTCATGATCAAGTTGCTTAAAATTTATAATATCGTTTCTAAGAGAGATGATCTTAGCGGGAGGAAAATACTTAGAGATAAAAGCATCTTTGCACTTGTTCCAGGAATCAATACTATTTTTAGGCAAAGACGAAAAGCAAGCTTTAGCATGATCTCTAAGTGAAAAAGGAAATAGATTCTATTTAACAATATCTTGTCCACATCTTTCTTCTTTTGCATATCACACAAATCAACGAAGCTATTTAGATGAGTAACGGCATCTTCACTAGGAAGGCCGGCGAATTGATCTTTCATGACAAGATTCAACAAAGTAGCATTAATTTCACAAGATTTGGTATAGGTAAGAGGAGCAATCGGAGTGCTAAGGAAATAATTATTGTTGGTATTGGTAAAGTCACATAATTTGGTATTATCTTGAGCCATCGTGACAAGCAAGCAATCGAACACATGAGCAAACAAAAAGCAAGCGAAAGAGAGGCGAATGAAAAAGAGAGGGCAAATAAAATGCCAAGGGTGAAGTGGGGGAGAGGAAAACGAGAGGCAAATGGAAAATAATGTAATGCGGGAGATAAGGGTTTGTGACAGGTACTTGGTATGTTGACTTTCGTGTAGATCTCCCCGACAATGGCGCCAGAAATCCATCTTGCTACCTCTTGAGCACTGCGTTGGTTTCCCCTTGAAGAGGAAAGGGTGATGCAGCAACGTAGCATAAGTATTTACCTCAGTTTTGGAGAACCAAGGTATCAATCCAGTAGGAGGCTACGCGCGAGTCCCTCGCACCTACGCAAAACAAATAACTCCTCGCAACCAATGCGATAAGGGGTTGTCAATCCCTTCACGGTCACTTACGAGAATGAGATCTGATAGATATGATAGGATAATATTTTTGGTATTTTTGTGATGAAGATGCAAAGTAAAATAAAAGCAAAGTAAATAACTAAGTGTTGGAAGATTAATATGATGAAGATAGACCCGGGGGCCATAGGTTTCACTAGTGGCTTCTCTCAAGGGCATAAGTATTTTAGGGTGGGTGAATGAATTACTATTGGTTAATTGACAGAATTGAGCATAGTTATGAGAATATCAAGGTATGATCATGTATATAGGCATCACGTCCGAGACAAGTAGACCGACTCCTGGCTGCATCTACTACTATTACTCCACTCATCGACCGCTATTCAGCATGCATCTAGAGTATTAAGTTCATGAAAACACAGTAACGCCTTAAGCAAGATTACATGAAGAGACTTGCAAAGATAACCAATCATACATAAAAGAATTCAGAGAAGATTCAAATATTGTTCATAGATAAACTTGATCATAAACCCACAATTCATCGATCTCAACAAACGCACCGCAAAAAGAAGATTACATTGAATAGATCTCCACGAGAGAGGGGGAGAACATTGTATTGAGATCCAAAAAGAGAGAAGAAGCCATCTAGCTAATAACTATGGACCCGAAGGTCTGAGGTAAACTACTCACACCTCATTGGAGAGGCTATGGTGTTGATGTAGAAGCCCTCCGTGATGGATGACCCCTCCGGCGGAGCTCCGGAACAGGCCCCAAGATGGGATCTCGTGGGTACAGAAGGTGGCGGCGGTGAAATTAGGTTTTTGGCTCCGTATCTGATCGTTTGGGGGTACGTAGGTATATATAGGAGGAAGGAGTACGTAGGTGGAGCAACAGGGGGCCCACGACGGTGGAGGGCGAGCCTGGGGGTAGGCGCGCCCCCCTACCTCGTCCCCCCTCTTTTGTTTCTTGACATAGGGTCCAAGTCTCCTGGATCATATTCTTCCTAAAAATCACGTTCCCAGAGTTTTCATTCCGTTTGGACTCCGTTTGATATTACTTTTTTGCGAAACTCTGAAATAGGCAAAAAATAGCAATTCTGGGCTGGGCCTCCGGTTAATAGGTTAGTCCCAAAAATAATGTTAAAGTGAATAATAAATCCCAATAATGTCCAAAACAGAAGATAATATAGAATGGAGCAATCAAAAACTATAGATATGTTGGAGACGTATTAGGCCTTCATACGACTAGAAACCCGACCTGTAGTTTGCCAGGATACAGGCCCGCAAGGCCCAGTAGGCCTACAGGGCAGCGCAGATGAGGTAGGCCCAAAAGGCCTGCTTTAGAGAGGAGCTCGAAGGAGCAGCCGCAACTGGGTTTATAAACCAGTGCGGCTGCCCTTCCCTGGGCGAGGTGGGACTAAACTTCGTGCACCGCGGCTGTGGTAGTGCACCACCTTTAGTAGCGGTTGGTGGCTCCACCTGTGACTAAAGGCCCCCCTTTAGTCCTGGTTGGAGCCCCCAACCACGACTAAAGGTGGTCGCTTCCCGCCGCTTGGCCTGGCCAAATGTGACCTTTAGTACCGGTTGGTGGCTCCAACTGGTACTAAAGGAGGCTCCGATATAAGCTATGTTGGGGAACGTAGTAATGTCAAAAAAATTCCTACACACACGCAATATCATGGTGATGCATAGCAATGAGTGGGGAGAGTGTGTCTACGTACCCTCGTACACCGAAAGCGGAAGCGTTATGTCAACGTGGTTGATGTAGTCGTACGTCTTCACGATCCGACCGATCCTAGCACCGAACGTACGATACCTCTGTGTTCAGCACACGATCAGCTCGATGACGTCCCTCGTATTCTTGATCCAGTTGAGGCCGAGGGAGAGTTTCTTCAGCACGACGGCGTGATAACGGTGATGATGATGCTACCGACGAAGGGCTTCGCCTAAGCACCACTACGATATGATCGAGGTGGATTATGGTGGGGGGGCACCGCACACGGCTAAAAGATCAATGATCAACTTGTGTGTATATGGGGTGCCCCCCTCCCCCGTATATAAAGGAGTGGAGGAGGGGGGAGGGCCGACCCTCTACTATGGCGCGCCCTAGGGAGTCCTACTCCCACCGGGAGTAGGATTCCCGGCCCCCTTCCAAGTACTAGGAGTAGGAGAGAAGGAAGGGGAAGAGAGAGAAGAGAAGGAAGGAGGGGGCGCCGCCCCTCCCCCTAGTCCAATTCGGACTAGCCCTTGGGGGGCGCGCGGCCTGCGCTAGGCAGCCCCTCTCTCTTCCCCCTAAACACCAATAAGGCCCATATACTCCTCGACCAATTCGCGTAACTCTCTGGTACTCCGATAAATACCCGAATCAATCGGAACCTTTCCGATGTCAGAATATAGTCGTCCAATATAGTGATCTTTACGTCTCGACAATTTTGAGACTCCTCGTCATGTCCCCGATCTCATCCAGGACTCCGAACTACATTCGGTACATCAAAACACATAAACTCATAATACGGATCGTCACCGAACATTAAGCGTGCGGACCCAACGGGTTCGAGAACTATGTAGACATGACCGAGACCCATCTCCGGTCAATAACCAATAGCGGAGCCTGGATGCTCATATTGGTTCCTGCATATTCTATGAAGAACTTTATCGGTCAAACCGCATAATAACATATGTTGTTCCCTTTGTCATCGGTATGTTACTTGCCCTAGATTTGATCGTTGGTATCTCAATACCTAGTTCAATCTCGTTACCGGGAAGTCTCTTTACTCGTTTCGTAATGCATCATCCCGCAACTAACTCATTAGTCACATTTCTTGCAAGGCTTATAGTTATGTGCATTACCGAGAGGGCCCAGAGATACCTCTTCGACAGTCAGAGTGATAAATCCTAATCTCGATCTATGCCAACTCAACAAGTACCATCGGAGACACCTGTAGAGCACCTTTATAATCACCCGATTACGTTGTGACGTTTGGTAACACACAAAGTGTTCCTCTGGTATTCGGGAGTTGCATAATCTCATAGTCATAGGAACATGTATAAGTCATGAAGAAAGCAATAGCAATATACGAAACGATCAAGTGCTAAGCTAACATAATGGGCCAAGTCAATCACATCATTATCTAATGATGTGATCTCGTCAATCAAATGACAACTCATGTCTATGGCTAGGAAACTTAACCATCTTTGATTCAACGAGCTAGTCAAGTAGAGGCATACTAGTGACACTTTGTTTGTCTATGTATTCACACATGTACTAAGTTTCCGGTTAATACAATTCTAGCATGAATAATAAACATTTATCACGAAATAAAGAAATAAATAATAACTTTATTATTGCCTCTAGGGAATATTTCCTTCAGTCTCCCACTTGCACTAGAGTCAATAATCTAGTTCACATCGCCATGTTATTTAACACCAATAGTTCACGTCACCATGTGATCAACACTCAAAGAGTTTACTAGAGTCAGTAATCTTCGTTCACATCGCCATGTGATTAACACCCAAAGAGTACTAAGGTGTGATCATGTTTTGCTTGTGAGAGAAGTTTAGTCAACAGGTCTGCCATATTCTGATCCGTATGTATTTTGCAAATTTCTATGTCAACAATGCTCTGCACGGAGCTACTCTAGGTAACTGCTCCGACTTTCAATATGTATCTGGATTGTGGCTTAGAGTTATCTAGATCGGTGTCAAAGCTTGCATTGACGTAACTCTTTACGACGAACTCTTTATTACCTCCATAACCAAGAAATATTTCCTTAGTCCTCTAAGGATAATTTTGACCGTTGTCCAGTGATCTACTCCTATATCAAAATTGTAATCCCTTGACAAACTCAGGGCAGGGTATATAATAGGTCTGGTACACAGCATGGCATACTTTATATAACCTATGGCTGAGGCATAGGGAAGGACTTACATTCTCTCTATATCTTCTGTCGTGGTCGGGCTTTGAGTCTTACTCAACTTCACACCTTGTGTCGGTGTCAAAACCAGCGGATCTCGGGTAGGGGGTCCCGAACTGTGCGTCTAGGCCGGATGGTAACAGGAGACAAGGGACACGAAGTTTACCCAGGTTCGGGCCCTCTCGATGGAGGTAAAACCCTACTTACTGCTTGATTAATATTGATGATATGGGTAGTACAAGAGTAGATCTACCATGAGATCAAGGAGGCTAGACCCTAGAAGCTAGCCTATGGTATGATTGTTGTATTATGAAGTTGTCCTACGGACTAAAACCCTCCGGTTTATATAGACACCGGATAGGGTTAGGGTTACACAGAGTCAGTTACAATGGTAGGAGATCTTGAATACCCGCATCGCCAAGCTTGCATTCCACGCCAAGGAAAGTCCCTTTCGGACACGGGATGAAGTCTTCAATCTTGTATCTTCATGGTCCAGGAGTCCGGCTGAAGGTATTGTCCGGCTATCCGAACACCCCCTAATCCAGGACTCCCTCAGTAGCCCCTGAACCAGGCTTCAAAGACGACGAGTCCGGCGCGCTGATTGTCTTCGGCATTGCAAGGCTGGTTCCTCCTCCAAGTTCTTCATAAAAGATTGTAAACACCAAGAGTAGTGTCCGGCTCTGCAAAATAAGTTTGCACATATTGCCATAGAGAGAATAATATTAACACAAATCTAATATGCTGACGTATTTCATAGCGTGACATCACACTACAGCCAAGCCTTTATTCGAATCATTTTTACTTTTCCACCTTAGCATGTTCTGCGAGGCGGTTTCCTTGGCACGTCTTGTCAAAGCAGAGATCGTGTCCCCCATTTACGGGATTCTCATCAATACGGACGTGGGTAACCCAACCGCGCCATTTATCACGGCACTTGGGAGGCAAGCGAGTTTGACTAGGCTGGTGGGGACGCATAGCCGCATCTGCCCATATAAGGGGATAAGGAACCACATTTTTACCTACGCCTTCTTCCTCCTTTGCCTATCCATCTTCTGCGCACCCGAGCTCCAGTGCCCAAGCCCGCACTTCCCACCTCAACCTTCTCCAGCATTGTCCGGAGCGGGAGGCAAGTGGATGGTCTCCTCCATCACGGAGGGCCATGTCAAAAAGCTGAGGAAGGCCAGATACTTGTCCAAAGACATCGCGCACCGGCTTCCCGAGGAGGGGCAGCTTCTCCCCACCAAATGGCCCCATGAGAGGGTAGTTTTCCTTCCCCACTTCCTCCGCGGACTGGGTTTTCCACCCCACCCATTTGTCCGGGGGCTCATGTTCTACTACGGCCTGGATTTCCACGATCTGGCCCCGAACTTCGTCCTCAACATCTCGGCGTGTATAGTCGTGTGCGAGGCTTTCCTCCGCATCAGCCCCCATTTCGGCCTCTGGCTCAAGACCTTTAACGTCAAGCCCAAGGTGGTGCGCGGCAGCCAGGCGGAGTGCGGAGGCGCCATGGCGGGCAAGATGGCCAAGGTCCTATGGCTCGAGGGCTCCTTCGTGGAGACCCTAAAGGGGTGGCAATCCGGGTGGTTTTACATCACCAAGCCACGTGATCCGAAATGGATCGCAGCCCCCGAGTCCCGATCCGGACCCCCCACGCGGCTTATGTCCTGGAAAGAGACGGGCCTGTCGTGGGGAAACGAAAAAGAGGTGACCGGATTGCAGACATGCATCCAGTCCCTGGTGAACAAGCCGATCAAGCTTGTTAATGTAGTCCAGGTTATGCTCGTCCGCCGGATCCTCCCGTGCCAACAACGAGACTTTAACCCGTGGGAGTTCGACCCGGCGCAGCACCAAACCCTCAACAGGCTCTTCGACACGACGTATGAAGATGTTTGGAAGGTGCTAACCATGGGCGCCGAGGCTCCTGCATCCGCTTCTGAGGACCGTGGATACAGCTCGTAGCATCACGCTAGCGAGGTAAGCTATTTTCACCTTTTACAGGATGTTAAGTTTGTTTCATAGTTTGACTCTATGCGGGATCTAAACACCCTCACCTTTGACAGGCTTGGCAGGCGAAGTCCGGACCGATTAACTGTCCAGCTCCCTTGCCTAAAGACCCAGCCCCTGCTCGCTTAGCGAAGCTGCTGGCTCCGGCGCCTTATGTGGTGCCGGAGAAGAAGGCTAAGAAGAAGAAGGCCACAGGGACTCAAAAGAGTGCCCGTCATATGGTGGTGTCGGACTCGTCGCCCGACGAGACCGAGATGCTCTCCTCCCGTGAAAACGAGGAGGAGGAAGAAGAAACCTCTCCCCCTCCAGCGGGGGGGGGGGGGGGAAGAAAAGGAAGGCCGCCCCAATGAGGGAGGCCGAAGGGTCTAGGAAGAGGAAGACCCTCCGCCGGACTACTCCGTTAACGCCGATGAGGATGACGAGGAGTGGCCGGACAGGGCCAAGCGTCCGGCGGCATCGTAAGTATTCGGATACCAGAGTAACTCATGATATTCCTTTGTCGCACAGCTTTCCCTAATGTCATATAATCATGCAGCCCGCCCCGGGCCGGACTCGACGAGTCGTCGAGCGGCTCCCTGGATTCATCGGACGTGAACTCAGTTCCGCCCGCTGTCTCCCCCCGCACTGCGGACGACGCCGAACTGGCGACGCGACAAGCTCCGGGGCAGGAGGATGTGGTCCTGGAGGAGCCGCAAGGCGACCTCCCGGACCCCAGGAGTAAAGGGGACAAAACCCCCAAGGGCTCCAAGTCTGGCTTTGAGCCAGACACCGTGCCGGATTCTTTAACGGTTTCGGACCGCGACAGGCGAACTCCTGTCAAGAGGAGCAAGACTAACGAGCCGGCGGCCTCCGTCCAATCGAAGGCGCCGGGTAATCTACTGGAGGTGCTTAAGGGCGCCTCCATCGATGAGGAGCACCGTACTATCATGAGTACGGTGATCCAGAAGGTTCAGTCCGCCAAGAGCGGACTGACTGAAGCTTGTGCTAGCCTTCTAACAGGCTTCGAGGTAAGTAAAAATATGTAAAAATATTACCACATAGACAGTAGCCCATGATGCTCTGTTTGGCGTACGGAAATAAAAGCCGAATAGAGGATCTATTAAACTTCGCAGGAGTCTAACAAAAAAGAGTCAACATGCGTGTGCAGGCTTCGAGCGGATGCGTAGGTGGGTGCCCTGAAACAGGGCCTCGAGCGGACCGAGCAAGAGCTCGGCCTTGCCAAGCGGCAGCTCGAGGAGAAAGAAGGTAAGAGATACCTTACAGAAAAAAGTGTCTATAAAAAGACGCAATTGCAAAAAATGACAGGATTGTAATACTTATTGTAGGGGCCACAACTGAGGTGGCAACCCTCAAGCAGGCGATGCCCGAGGCCGAGAAAAGAGCAGCTTCGGAGCGCAATGAGCGGGAGAAATTTGAGGCGCAGGTCGGCGAGGCGCAGCAAGAGCTTCAGGCTCTCATGTGAAAACATGAGAGTTTGGAGCTTGACTCTAAAACGCGAGCGTCCGAGCTCGCCGCGGCCGTCAAGACCGCCGAGTCTGCCAAGGCCGAAGCCCAGAAGGCCCTCCAAGAGTTGGAGGAGATGAGAAAGATAGCGGCGTGTAAGGCATTCTTTATGCAAAGCAGAAATATAAAAGTAAACTACTTGTTACTTACCCGAATCCGGAGCTCTCCAGGGGCATTCGCAGATCTTCACCGCAGCGTATCCGATGCCACCGCAATCTACCGATCCGAAGAGGGCAGCTCGACGGAGAAGGTGTTCTGGTCTCAGTATGCTGAGGCCGGACACCCTGTGCCCTTGAGCGACCAGCTGAAGCAGCTGGTCGAGCTCCACAAGGCGGCCGAACAGGCCATGAAGGGCTTCATAGTTCGGCTGTGGCCTGGAGAGGCCCTGCCTGGGAGCTACTTCGGACTGGTGTGGCGGCTGGTGGAGGCTTGTCCAAGGCTCGAGGTCATCAAGCGCTCTGTCTGCATCGAAGGTTCCCGTAGGGCCCTTGCCCGTGCAAAGGTGCACTGGGGTAAGCTGGACGGTGAGAAGCTTGTGAGGGACGGGCCGCCACCGGGGAAGGAGCATCGCAAGCCCGAGAACTATGACAAGGATGTTCTTGCGGGCGCCCGCCTTGTGGCGGATGAATGTACCAAGGATGTAATTTTTGAATGAACTCGCTCGTGTTTATCCTGTGCGCTGAAAACTTGTTCATATGCGCTAAGCAATGCTTGTTGAATTTAAAATATTATTTTCTGTGCGGCCGTTATCAAAAAATTGAGAGATGGCCAGTCGTCGGCTTCCGCCCCCATGCCACTAGTGCTGGGGTGTTCGGGATAAACCTGAGCGCTCTTTTTCCCATGTTTGGGTCCTTCGAGGGAGGCGCTCAGCACAACGAACAAGACAATCGGACTATCATGCTTGAACACTCTCACTTAGCCATAGAACTTTATAATTTTAAATTTTGGCGAAGCCCCTAGTTCAGAAGACCGAGTTCGGGGCGCTATCCACACCTTGGCCGGACAAAGCCGGCTCCTCACTCGAAGCGGCATAAGTCTTTAGGGACTCGGAAAATCTCTCGAACAGCGACCGGTCTCTCGCCTCATCATGACAGTCAGTTTTAGCTTTCTCCACTGAGGTGCTCAGCCCAGCTCAACTGGGGCACAATCGCAGTGGTTCTCCTAGTGCTACCTTAGCCGATATAGCGGAACGTAAGGCACCAAAACATAAGAGCCGGGCAAACCCAACTATTGACCCAAATCATGATTCGGAGCCGATGCATATAGTTCTATAAGTTCGGGGTGCCGCACTTATGAAGTGTTCGGACTTCTTACACCATATTAAGGGGTACTGAAGCCCCTGGCATATTTGCCGTACCACAATGTACGGGTGCCACATGTCATTAATGAACATATATATAAAAAGAGGATAATGCAAAAAATAGACAAAAAGTTATGCATTGTTTATAAAGAGGCTGCTATCAAAGCGGAACGATACAAATAGTGCGATAAGCAAAAGGTATTGGACTATTTAACATGTCCTGGCCAGTGGCAGGCCGCGTGGAAATGTATTCAAAACAGGTATACTGCTTGTAACAGAGACCACCTGGAAGTTCCTTAGTGCGGCATGGCTTGTTTGCTTCCCTGGGTCTTGCATCGTTTGTGCGGCAGTTGAATTGCCGAAAAGGTCGTCCGAAGTATGGAGTCCTGAAAGTAAGAAAAGATTAAAAAGAACTCGGCAGCCCCCAGTATGGTTTAGGCCGTGTTTTGGGCTCGCCGTGATTGTGCCCCTCCCCCTGTGCCCATGGTATTTCCAGAGCGTAGTTATGTACGCGAAGCACTGGTTTCGCTGCGTCACGAGGGCTGGGGTTGGGGCCGCATTGCTACGCCTGCTCAGAACGTGTCAGGCTGTCCTGTTGTAGGTTACTCCGAGCGCGCTTGACAGTCCGACTTTTTAGCGGCCGGACTGGAGAATTGCATAAAAAGGCTGCTTTGCACTCCTGCTACGAGGGCCGCCATGTGCTCCTTCATTCGGAGGGAGCGCTCGGTGTTTCCATTGACCGTAATTACTCCTTGAGGGCCTGGCATCTTGAGCTTGAGATATGCGTAGTGCAGCACCGCATTAACTTTGCAATTGCGGTTCGCCCGAGCAGGGCGTGATAGCCACTGCCAAAAGGGACTATATCCAAGATTAACTCTTCGCTTCAGAAGTTGTCCGGAGATCCGAAGACCACTTCAAGTGTTACTGAGCCTGTGCAGTTGGCCTCTACACCTGGTATAACGCCTTTAAAGGTCGTTCTTGTGGGCTTGATCCTCGAGGGATCGATGCCCATTTTCCGCACTGTCTCCTGGTAAAGAAGGTTTAGGATGCTGCCGCCGTCCATGAGGACTCTTGTGAGATGAAATCCGTCGATAATTGGGTCAAGAACCAATGCGGCAAACCCGCCATGACGGATGCTAGTGGGATGGTCCCTTCGATCAAAGGTGATCGGGCAGGAGGACTATGGGTTGAACTTTGGAGCGACTGGCTCCAGCGCGTATACGTCTCGTAGCGGACGCTTCTGCTCCCTCTTGGGAATGTGGGTTGCGTATATCATGTTCACCGTCCACACATGTGGGGGAAAACCCTTCTGTCCACTATTGTTCGGCGGCCTGGGCTCCTCCTCGTCATCGCTATGCAGCCCCTTGTCTTTATTTTCGGCTCTTAGCTTGCCTGCCTGCTTGAACACCCAACAATCCCTGTTGGTGTGAGTTGCTGGCCTTTCGGGGGTGCCATGTATCTGGCACGAGCGGTCGAGTATTCGGTCCAAACTGGACGGGTTCTGAGTATTCTTTTTGAATGGCTTATATCCTCTGAATCCGGCATTTACTATCGTGTCCACGTTGCGATCGCTGTTAACGCGGCGCTTTTGCTTGTTCCGGCGCGACCTACCGCTTTTGTCCTTGGTATCCGAATTGCCAAGGTTCTTGGTTAAGTTGTTGCTACGAGCCAGCCAGCTATCTTCTCCCGCGCAAAAGCGGGTCATGAGTGTCTTCAGGGCTGCCATAGATTTCGGCTTTTCCTGTCCCAGGTGCCGGGCAAGCCACTCGTCGCGGATATTACGCTTGAAGGCTGCTAGGGCCTCAGCGTCCGGACAGTCAACTATCTGGTTTTTCTTTGTTAGGAACCGTGTCCAGAATTGCCTGGCCGATTCCTCTGGCTGTTGAATTATGTGGCTTAAGTCATCGGCATCCTGTGGTCGCACATAAGTGCCCTGGAAGATGTCGAGGAATGCAGCTTCCAGGTCCTCCCAAGAACCGATTGAGTCTGCTGGCAAGCTGTTGAGCCAATGCCGGGCCGGTCACTTGAGTTTGAGTGGGAGGTATTTGATGGCATCTACATCATCACCGCGGGCCATGTGGATATGACGGAGATAATCCTTGGTCCATACCGCAGGATCTGTTCTGCCATCGCATGATTCGATGTTTACGGGTTTGAAGCCCTCAGGGATTTTATGATCCATTACTTCATCTGTGAAGCATAGTGGGTGTGCGGCGCCTCTATACTGGGCTCTATCACAGCGCAGCTCAGAGGAGCTTTGTCCATTGTGTTCGGCCCGGCCAGATTTATCGTATCCGGAGTGACGATCACCGTCACGTGCCGTGGGGCGCCCGCGCGATCCGTAGATCGATCTTGTTTGCCTTGCCTTGTCCTCCAGTATATCTCGCAGGTCTGGCGCGTTTTCCCGTGCCTTAGCATGTTTTGAGCGGCGTCGGGGCATGGCTTGAGTGGAGGGCTTAGAGGCCTCTCTGTCGCGGCCACGAGGTGGCCGGTCGGCCATGTCATGCGCTGGTGATGTAGGTGCTTCCTCCTCTAATCGGGGTAGCAGCCTGCGCTTTGGGTAACGCTTGGAGGGGCGTTCGAGTTCATACTCTTTGGCCGCAAGGACTTCAGCCCATCTGTCAGCTAGCAAATCTTGATCATATCTAAGCTGTTGTTGCTTTTTATTGAGGCTGCTTGCCGTGGCTAAAAGCCTGCGTTTGAAATGCTCTTGTTCGGCGGGGTCTGATGGTACGACGAATTCGCCGTCGTCGAGGCTTGCCTCGTTTTCGGAGGGAGGCATATAATTATCGTCCTCAACCTCTCGGTCTGCCGCCCTTTCATGAGGGTTGGCTTCTCCATCTTCCTGTGCCGAATCTTGCTGGAGGGGGTGTTCTTCAGCGCTATCCGGAGTAGCATTATCTCCGGTGCCGGAATCACCGTTTTTACTTTGGCGGGATTTAGAGCGGCGCCGCTGACGTCGGCGTTTGGGATGTTTCTTAGAAGTATCATCCCCCGCTTTTCCATCGCCATCTCCATCTTTTGGAGCATCCACCATATATATGTCATCTGACTGTTGGAAATATGCCCTAGAGGCAATAATAAAAGTATTATTATTATATTTCCTTGTTCATGGTAATTGTCTTTATTCATGCTATAATTGTGTTATCTGGAAATCGTAATACATGTGTGAATACTAGACACCAATATGTCCCTAGTAAGCCTCTAGTTGACTAGCTCGTTGATCAATAGATAGTCATGGTTTCCTGACTATGGACATGGGGATGTCATTGATAACGAGATCACATCATTAGGAGAATGATGTGATGGACAAGACCCAATCCTAAGCATAGCACAAGATCGTGTAGTTCGTTTTGCTAGAGCTTTCCAATGTCGAGTATCTTTTCCTTAGACCATGAGATCGTGTAACTCCAGGATACTGTAGGAGTGCTTTGGGTGTACCAAACGTCACAACGTAACTAGGTGACTATAAAGGTGCACTACAGGTATCTCCGAAAGTATCTGTTGGGTTGACACGGATCAAGACTGGGATTTGTCACTCCGCATGACGGAGAGGTATCACCGGGCCCACTCAGTAATGCATCATCATAATGAGCTCAAGGTGACCAAGGTTTGGCCACGGGATCATGCATTACGGTACGAGTAAAGTGACTTGCCGGTAACGGGACTAAACGAGGTATTGGGATACCGACGATCGAGTCTCGGGCAAGTAACCTACCGATTGACAAAGGGAATAGTTTACGGGGTTGCTTGAACCCTCGACATCGTGGTTCATCCGATGACATCATCGAGGAACATGTGGGAGCCAACATGGGTATCCAGATCCCGCTGTTGGTTATTGCCCGAGAGTCGTCTTGGTCATGTCTGCATGTCTCCCGAACCCGTAGGGTCTACACACTTAAGGTTCGGTGACGCTAGGGTTATTAGGAAGACTTGTATGTGATTACCGAATGTTGTTCGGAGTCCCGGATGAGATCCCGGACGTCACGAGGAGTTCCGGAGTGATCCGGAGGTAAAGATTTATATATGGGAAGTTGTCATACGGACACCGGAATAGTTCGGGGGCATATCGGTATTGTACCGGGGCCACCGGAGGGGCCTCGGGGGTCCGCCGGGAGGGGCCACCTCTCCCGGAGGGGCTCATGGGCTGTAAGGGGGAAGGGAACCAGCCCAAAGTGGGCTGGTGCGCCTCCCCCCCAAGGGCCCATGCGCCCTAGGGTTTGGGGAACCCTAAAGGGGGCGCCCCCCTTGCTTGGGGGGCAAGCCCCCTCCCCCTTGGCCGCCGCCCCCCCCCTCTAGATCCATCTAGAGGGGGCCGGCCCCCCTTGCCCCTTCCCCTATAAATAGAGGGGTGAGGGGAGGGCTGCATACACAACTCAAGGCGCAGCCCCTCCCCTCCCCAACACCTCTCCTCCTCCGTACGCGCTTGGCGAAGCCCTGTCGGAGTTCTGTTGCACCAACCTCACCACGCCGTCGTGCTGCCGTTGGAGTCTTCTTCCTCAACCTCTCCTTCCCCTTGCTGGATCAAGAAGGAGGAGACGTCGATCGTCCCGTACGTGTGTTGAACACGGAGGTGCTGTCCGTTCGGCACTTGGTCATCGGTGATCCGAATCACGACGAGTACGACTACGTCATCACCATCCCCTTGAACGCTTCCGCACGCAATCTGCAAGTGGTATGTAGATGCAATCTCTCTCCCATGACTTGTTGCTTAGATGAACTCATAGATGGATCTTGGTGAAACCGTAGGAAAATTTTAATTTTCTGCAACGTTCCCCAACAGTGGCATCATGAGCCAGGTTTATGAGTAGTTCTCTATTGCACGAGTAGAACACAAAGTAGTTGTGGGCGTCGAATTGTCAATTCTTCTTGCCGTTACTAGTCCTATCTTGGTTCAGCGGTATTGTGGGATGAAGCGGCCCGGACCAACCTTACACGTACGCTTACGTGAGACCGGTTCCACCGACTAACATGCACTAGTTGCATAAGGTGGCTGGCGGGTGTCTGTCTCTCCCACTTTAGTTGGATCGGATTCGATGAACAGGGTCCTTATGAAGGGTAAATAGAGATTGACAAATTCACGTTGTGGTTTTAACGTAGGTAAGAAACGTTCTTGCTAGCAACCTATAACAGCCACGTAAAAACTTGCAACAACAATTAGAGGACGTCTAACTTGTTTTTGCAGCAAGTGCCTTGTGATGTGATATGGCCAGAAGTTGTGATGAATCATGTGATGTATGAGATGATCTTGTTATTGTAATAGGAATCACGACTTGCATGTCGATGAGTATGACAACCGGCAGGAGCCATAGGAGTTGTCATTATTCTTTTATGACCTGCGTGTCGCCATGTAAATTACTTTACTTTGTTGCTAAACGTGTTAGCCATAGTAGTAGTAGTAATAGTTGGCGAGCAGCTCCATGGAGACACGATGATGGAGATCATGATGATGGAGATCATGGTGTCGTGCCGGTGACGAGATGATCATGGAGCCCCAAGATGGAGATCGAAGGAGCTATATGATGATGGCCATATCATGTCACTACTATATAATTGCATGTGATGTTTATTATGTTTATGCATCTTGTTTACTTAGGACGACGGTAGTAAATAAGATGATCCCTTACAAAATTTCAAGAAGTGTTCACCCCTAACTGTGCACCGTTGCTAAAGTTCGTCGTTTCGAAGCACCACGTGATGATCGGGTGTGATAGATCCATACGTTCACATACAACGGGTGTAAGACAGTTTTACATATGCAAAACACTTAGGGTTAACTTGACGAGCCTAGCATGTACAGACATGGCCTCGGAACATGGAGACCGAAAGCTCGAACATGAGTCGTATAGAAGATACGATCAACATGGAGATGTTCACCGATGATGACTAGTCCGTCTCACGTGATGATCGGACACGGCCTAGTCGACTCGGATCATGTAACACTTAGATGACTAGAGGGATGTCTAATCTGAGTGGGAGTTCATTCATTAATTTGATTGGATGAAATTAATTATCATGAACTTAGTCTAAATCTTTACAATATGTCTTGTAGATCAAATGGCCCACGGTAATGTCAGCCTCAACTTCAACGCGTTCCTAGAGAAAACTAAGCTGAAAGATGATGGCAGCAACTACTCGGACTGGGTCCGGAACTTGAGGATCATCCTCATAGCAGCCAAGAAGGATTATGTCCTAGATGCACCGCTAGGTGATGCACCATTCCCAGAAAACCAGGACGTTATGAAGGCCCATCAGTCACGCACTGATGATTACTCCATCGTTTAGTGCGGCATGCTTTACAACTTAGAACCGGGGCTCCAAAAGCGTTTTGAGAAGCACGGAGCATATGAGATGTTCGAGGAGCTGAAATTGATTTTCCAAGATCATGCCCGGGTCGAGAGATATGAAGTCTTCGACAAGTTCTTTAGCTGCAAAATGGAGGAAAATAGCTCTGTCAGTGAACACATACTCAAGATGTCTGGGTTGCACAACCGCTTGACTCAGCTGGAAGTTAATCTTCCGGATGAGGCGGTCATTGACAGAATCCTTCAGTCGCTCCCACCTAGCTACAAAAGCTTCGTGATGAACTACAACATGCAAGGGATGGAAAAGACCATTCCCGAGTTGTATTCAATGCTGAAATCCGCGGAGGTGGAGATCAAAAAGGAACATCAAGTGTTGATGGTGAATAAAACCACTAAGTTCAAGAAAGGCAAGGGTAAGAAGAACTTCAAGAAAGACGGCAAGGAGGTTGCCGCGCCTGGTAAATCAGTTGCCAGGAAGAAGTCAAAGAATGGACCCAAACCTGAAACTGAGTGCTTTTATTGCAAGGGAAATGGTCACTGGAAACGGAATTGCCCCAAGTACTTAGCGGATAAGAAGGCCGGCAACACTAAAGGTATATATGATATACATGTAATTGATGTGTACCTTACCAGTGCTCGTAGTAGCTCCTGGGTATTTGATACCGGTGCTGTTGCTCATATTTGTAACTCACAGCAGGAGCTACGGAATAAGAGAAGACTGGCGAAGGACGAGGTGACGATGCGCGTCGGGAATGGTTCCAAGGTCGATGTGATCGCCGTCGGCACGCTACCTCTACATTTACCCACGGGATTAGTTTTAAACCTCAATAATTGTTATTTGGTGCCAAGTTTGAGCATGAACATTGTATCTGGATCTCGTTTAATACGAGATGGCTACTCATTTAAATCCGAGAATAATGGTTGTTCTATTTATATGAGTGATATGTTTTATGGTCATGCTCCGATGGTTAATGGTTTATTCTTAATGAATCTCGTGCGTGATAATACACATATTCATAGTGTGAATGCCAAAAGGTGTAAAGTTGACAACGATAGTCCCACATACTTGTGGCACTGCCGCCTTGGTCACATTGGTGTCAAGCGCATGAAGAAGCTCCATGCTGATGGACTTTTAGAGTCTCTCGATTATGAATCATTTGACACATGCGAACCATGCCTTATGGGCAAAATGACCAAGACTCCGTTCTCCGGAACAATGGAGCGAGCAACCAACTTATTGGAAATTATACATACTGATGTGTGCGGTCCAATGAGCGTTGAGGCTCGCGGAGGATATCGTTATGTTCTCACACTCACTGATGATTTGAGTAGATATGGCTATGTCTACTTAATGAAACACAAGTCTGAGACCTTTGAAAAGTTCATGGAGTTTCAGAGTGAGGTTGAGAATCAACGTGACAGAAAGATCAAGTTTCTACGATCAGATCATGGAGGAGAGTACTTAAGTCACGAATTTGGCACACACTTAAGAAAATGTGGAATAGTTTCATAACTCACGCCGCCTAGAACACCTCAGCGTAATGGTGTGACCGAACGTCGTAATCGCACTTTATTGGATATGGTGCGATCTATGATGTCTCTTACCGATTTACCGCTATCATTTTGGGGATATGCTCTAGAGACAGCCACATTCACTTTAAATAGGGCACCGTCTAAATCCGTTGAGACGACACCGTATGAATTATGGTTTGGAAAGAAACCTAAGCTGTCGTTTCTAAAAGTTTGGGGATGCGAGGCTTATGTCAAGAAACTTCAACCTGAAAAGCTCGAACCCAAATCGGAAAAATGCGTCTTCATAGGGTACCCTAAGGAAACCATAGGGTATACCTTCTACTTAAGATCCGAGGGCAAGATCTTTGTTGCCAAGAACGGAACCTTTCTGGAGAAAGAGTTTCTCTCGAAAGAAGTAAGTGGGAGGAAAGTGGAGCTTGATGAAGTACTGCCTCTTGAAACGGAGAATGGCGCAGCGCAAGAAAATGTTCCTGTGGTGCCTGCTCCAATTAGAGAGGAGGTTAATGATAATGATCAAGATACTTCGGACCAAGCTTCCACTAAACTTCGTAGGTCCACAAGGACACGTTCCGCACCAGAGTGGTACGACAACCCTGACCTGGAAATCATGTTGTTGGACAACGGTGAACCTTCGAACTATGAAGAAGCGATGGCGGGCCCGGATTCCAACAAATGGTTAGAAGCCATGAAATCCGAGATAGGATCCATGTATGAAAACAAAGTATGGACTTTGACAGACTTGCCCGATGATCGGCGAGCGATAGAAAACAAATGGATCTTCAAGAAGAAGACGGACGCGGATGGTAATGTTACCATCTATAAAGCTCGACTTGTCGCTAAGGGTTATCGGCAAGTTCAAGGGATTGACTACGACGAGACTTTCTCTCCCGTAGCGAAGCTGAAGTCCGTCCGAATCATGTTAGCAATTGCCGCATACTATGATTATGAGATATGGCAAATGGACGTCAAAACGGCATTCCAAGAATGCTAACAAGGTGTACAAGCTCCAGCGATCCATTTATGGGCTGGTGCAAGCATCTCGGAGTTGGAACATTCGCTTTGATGAGATGATCAAAGCGTTTGGGTTTATGCAGACTTATGGAGAAGCCTGCGTTTACAAGAAAGTGAGTGGGAGCTCCGTAGCATTTCTCATATTATATGTGGATGACATACTATTGATGGGAAATGATACAAAATTCTTGGAAAGCATAAAGGCCTATTTGAACAAGTGTTTTTCAATGAAGGACCTTGGAGAAGCTGCTTATATATTAGGCATCAAAATCTATAGAGATAGATCAAGACGCCTCATAGGTCTTTCGCAAAGCACGTACCTTGATAAGATTTTGAAGAAGTTCAAAATGGATCAGTCCAAGAAAGGGTTCTTGCCTGTATTGCAAGGTGTGAAATTGAGCTCAGCTCAATGCCCGACCACGGCAAAGGATAAACAAGAGATGAGCGTCATCCCCTATGCTTCAGCCATAGGATCCATTATGTATGCCATGCTGTGTACCAGACCTGATGTAAACCTTGCCGTAAGTTTGGTAGGTAGGTACCAAAGTAACCCCGGCAAGGAACACTGGACAGCGGTCAAGAATATCCTTAAGTACCTGAAAAGAACTAAGGACATGTTTCTCGTTTATGGAGGTGACGAAGAGCTCGTCGTAAAGGGTTACGTCGATGCTAGCTTCGACACAGATCTGGATGAGTCTAAGTCACAAACCGGATACGTGTATATGTTGAATGGTGGAGCAGTGAGCTGGTGCAGCTGCAAGCAGAGCGTCGTGGCGGGATCTACATGTGAAGCGGAATACATGGCAGCCTCGGAGGCAGCGCATGAGGCAATTTGGGTGAAGGAGTTCATCACCGACCTAGGAGTCATACCCAATGCGTCGGGGCTGATCAAACTCTTCTGTGACAACACTGGAGCTATTGCACTAGCCAAGGAGCCCAGGTTTCACAAGAAGACCAGGCACATCAAGCGTCGCTTCAACTCCATCCGTGAAAATGTTCAAGATGGAGACATAGAAATTTGTAAAGTGCACACGGATCTGAATGTCGCAGATCCGTTGACTAAACCTCTCCCTAGGGCAAAGCATGATCAGCACCAGAACTCTATGGGTGTTCGATTCATCACAATGTAACTAGATTATTGACTCTAGTGCAAGTGGGAGACTGTTGGAAATATGCCCTAGAGGCAATAATAAAAGTATTATTATTATATTTCCTTGTTCATGGTAATTGTCTTTATTCATGCTATAATTGTGTTATCTGGAAATCGTAATACATGTGTGAATACTAGACACCAATATGTCCCTAGTAAGCCTCTAGTTGACTAGCTCGTTGATCAATAGATAGTCATGGTTTCCTGACTATGGACATGGGGATGTCATTGATAACGAGATCACATCATTAGGAGAATGATGTGATGGACAAGACCCAATCCTAAGCATAGCACAAGATCGTGTAGTTCGTTTTGCTAGAGCTTTCCAATGTCGAGTATCTTTTCCTTAGACCATGAGATCGTGTAACTCCCGGATACTGTAGGAGTGCTTTGGGTGTACCAAACGTCACAACGTAACTGGGTGACTATAAAGGTGCACTACAGGTATCTCCGAAAGTATCTGTTGGGTTGACATGGATCAAGACTGGGATTTGTCACTCCGCATGACGGAGAGGTATCATCGGGCCCACTCAGTAATGCATAATCATAATGAGCTCAAGGTGACCAAGGTTTGGCCACGGGATCATGCATTACGGTACGAGTAAAGTGACTTGCCGGTAACGGGACTAAACGAGGTATTGGGATACCGACGATCGAGTCTCGGGCAAGTAACCTACCGATTGACAAAGGGAATAGTTTACGGGGTTGCTTGAACCCTCGACATCGTGGTTCATCCAATGACATCATCGAGGAACATGTGGGAGCCAACATGGGTATCCAGATCCCGCTGTTGGTTATTGCCCGAGAGTCGTCTTGGTCATGTCTGCATGTCTCCCGAACCCGTAGGGTCTACACACTTAAGGTTCGGTGACGCTAGGGTTATTAGGAAGACTTGTATGTGATTACCGAATGTTGTTCGGAGTCCCGGATGAGATCCCGGACGTCACGAGGAGTTCCGGAGTGATCCGGAGGTAAAGATTTATATATGGGAAGTTGTCATACGGACACCGGAATAGTTCGGGGGCATATCGGTATTGTACCGGGGCCACCGGAGGGGCCTCGGGGGTCCGCCGGGAGGGGCCACCTCTCCCGGAGGGGCTCATGGGCTGTAAGGGGGAAGGGAACCAGCCCAAAGTGGGCTGGTGCGCCTCCCCCCCAAGGGCCCATGCGCCCTAGGGTTTGGGGAACCCTAAAGGGGGCGCCCCCCTTGCTTGGGGGGCAAGCCCCCTCCCCCTTGGCCGCCGCCCCCCCCCCTCTAGATCCATCTAGAGGGGGCCGGCCCCCCTTGCCCCTTCCCCTATAAATAGAGGGGTGAGGGGAGGGCTGCATACACAACTCAAGGCGCAGCCCCTCCCCTCCCCAACACCTCTCCTCCTCCGTACGCGCTTGGCGAAGCCCTGTCGGAGTTCTGTTGCACCAACCTCACCACGCCGTCGTGCTGCCGTTGGAGTCTTCTTCCTCAACCTCTCCTTCCCCTTGCTGGATCAAGAAGGAGGAGACGTCGATTGTCCCATACGTGTGTTGAACACGGAGGTGCTGTCCGTTCGGCACTTGGTCATCGGTGATCCGAATCACGACGAGTACGACTACGTCATCACCATCCCCTTGAACGCTTCTGCACGCAATCTGCAAGTGGTATGTAGATGCAATCTCTCTCCCATGACTCGTTGCTTAGATGAACTCATAGATGGATCTTGGTGAAACCGTAGGAAAATTTTAATTTTCTGCAACGTTCCCCAACAGTGGCATCATGAGCCAGGTTTATGAGTAGTTCTCTATTGCACGAGTAGAACACAAAGTAGTTGTGGGCGTCGAATTGTCAATTCTTCTTGCCGTTACTAGTCCTATCTTGGTTCAGCGGTATTGTGGGATGAAGCGGCCCGGACCAACCTTACACGTACGCTTACGTGAGACCGGTTCCACCGACTAACATGCACTAGTTGCATAAGGTGGCTGGCGGGTGTCTGTCTCTCCCACTTTAGTTGGATCGGATTCGATGAACAGGGTCCTTATGAAGGGTAAATAGAGATTGACAAATTCACGTTGTGGTTTTAACGTAGGTAAGAAACGTTCTTGCTAGCAACCTATAACAGCCACGTAAAAACTTGCAACAACAATTAGAGGACGTCTAACTTGTTTTTGCAGCAAGTGCCTTGTGATGTGATATGGCCAGAAGTTGTGATGAATCATGTGATGTATGAGATGATCTTGTTATTGTAATAGGAATCACGACTTGCATGCTTTTCCATCGCCGTCTCCATATTTTGGAGCGTCCACCATATATACGTCATAAGAAGAGGTGGCCTTCCAGCGCCCTACATGTGCTGGTTCCTGTTCATCTCCTGCATCGTCGTCCATGCCGTCGATGTCTTTAGAGTCGAAGTCAAGCATGTCGGTTAATTCGTCGAAAGTGGCTACGAAGTGGGTGGTGGGTGGGCTTTGAATTTCTTCATCGTCCGTATCCCATCCTTGCTGACCATAGTCCGGCCAGGGCTCTCCCGATAAAGAGAGAGACTCTCCGAAGGGCGAGTGCTGAAAGATGTTCGCGGCGGTGAACTCTATGATCGGCGCCCAATCGGATTCGATCGGCAGGGGCGTGGGGGGTTAGGAGTCCGGAGAGGAGTCCGGAGAGGAATCCGGATCGTCGCGGCGGTGATTTGCATGGAGTGATCCCGTGGTAGATCTACTCTTGTACTACCCATACCATCAATATTCCTCTCCGGACTCCTAACCCCCCACGCCCCTGCCGATCGAATCCGATTGGGCGCCGATCATAGAGTTCACCGCCGCGAACATCTTTCAGCACTCGCCCTTCGGCGAGTCTCTCTCTTTATCGGGAGAGCCCTGGCCGGACTATGGTCAGCAAGGATGGGATACGGACGAAGAAGAAATTCAAAGCCCACCCACCACCCACTTCGTAGCCACTTTCGACGAATTAACCGACATGCTTGACTTCCACTCTAAAGACATCGACGGCATGGACGACGATGCAGGAGATGAACAGGAACCAGCACATGTAGGGCGCTGGAAGGCCACCTCTTCTTATGACGTATATATGGTGGACGCTCCAAAATATGGAGACGGCGATGGAAAAGCGGGAGATGATACTTCTAAGAAACATCCCAAACGCCGACGTCAGTGGCGCCGCTCTAAATCCCGCCAAAGCAAAACGGTGATTCCGGCACTGGAGATAATACTACTCTAGATAGCGCTAAAGAACACCCCCTCCAGCAAGATTCGGCACAGGAAGATGGAGAAGCCAACCCTCATGAGAGGGCGGCAGACCGAGAGGTTGAGGACGATAACTACATGCCTCCCTGCGAAGACGAGGCAAGCCTCGACGACGACGAATTCGTCATACCATCAGACCTCGCCGAACAAGAGCGTTTCATACGCAGGCTTTTAGCCACGGCAAGCAGCCTCAAGAAAAAGCGACAACAGCTTTGAGCTGATCAAGATTTGCTAGCTGACAGATGGACTGAAGTCCTTGCGGCCGAAGAGTATGAACTCGAACGCCCCTCCATGCCTTACCCAAAGCGCATGCTGCTACCCCGATTAGAGGAGGAAGCACCTACATCACCAGCGCATGACATGGCCGACCGGCCACCTCGTGGCCGCGACAGAGAGGCCTCTAAGCCCTCCACTCAAGCCATGCCCCGACGCCGCTCAAAACATGCTAAGGCATGGGAAAATGCGCCGGACCTGCGAGATATACTGGAGGACAAGGCAAGGCAAACAAGGTCGATCTACGGATCGCGCGGGCACCCCACGACACATGACGGTGATCGTCACTCAGGATACGATAAATCCGGCCGGGCCGAACACAATGGACAAAGCTCCTCTGAGCTGCGCCGTGATATAGCCCAGTATAGAGGCGCGGCACACCCACTATGCTTCATAGATGAAGTAATGGATCATAAAATCTCTGAGGGCTTCAAACCCGTAAACATCGAATCTTACGATGGCACAACAGATCCCGCGGTTTGGATCGAGGATTATCTCCTTCATATCCACATGGCCCGTGGTGATGATCTACATGCCATCTAATACCTCCCACTCAAACTCAAGGGACCGGCCCGACATTGGCTCAACAGCTTACCAGTAGACTCAATCGGTTCTTGAGAGGACCTGGAAGCCGCATTCCTTGACAACTTCCAGGGCACTTATGTGTGACCACCGGATGCCGATGACTTAAGCCACATAATTCAGCAGCCAGAGGAATCGGCCAGGCAATTCCGGACACGGTTCCTAACAAAGAAAAACCAGATAGTCAACTGTCCCGACGCTGAGGCCCTAGCAGCCTTCCAGCATAATATCCGCGACGAGTGGCTTGCCCGGCACCTGAGACAGGAAAAGCCGAAATCTATGGCAGCCCTCACGACACTCATGACCCGCTTTTGTGCAGGAGAAGATAGCTGGCTTGCTCGCAGCAACAACTTAATGAAGAACCATGGTAATTCGGATACCAAGGACAAAAGTGGCAGGACACGTCGGAACAAGCAAAAGCGCTGTGTTAAACGCGACAGCAACGAGGATACGGCAGTAAATGCCGGATTCAGAGGCTATAGATCCGGTCAGCGGAAAAAGCCATTCAAAAAGAATACTCAGGGCCCATCCAGTTTGGACCGAATACTCGACCGCTTGTGCCAGATACATGGCACCCCCGAAAGGCCAGCAAATCACACCAACAGGGATTGTTGGGTGTTCAAGCAGGCAGGCAAGTTAAGAGCCGAAAACAGAGACAAGGGGCTGCACAGCGATGACGAGGAGGAGCCCAGGCCGCCGAACAGCAGTGGACAAAAGGGTTTTCCCCCACAAGTGCGGACGGTGAACATGATATACGCAACCCACATTCCCAAGAGGGAGCCGAAGCGTGCGCTACGAGACGTATACGCGCTGCAGCCAGTCGCTCCAAAGTTGAACCCATGGTCCTCCTGCCCGATCACCCTTGATCGAAGGGACCATCCCACTAGCATCCGTCATGGCGGGTTTGCCACATTGGTTCTTGACCCAACTATCGACGGATTTCATCTCACAAGAGTCGTCATGGATGGCGGCAGCAGCCTGAACCTGCTTTACCAGGATACAGTGCAGAAAATGGGCATCGTTCCCTCGAGGATCAAGCCCACAAAAACGACCTTTAAAGGCGTTATACCAGGTGTAGAGGCCAGCTGCACAGGCTCAGTAACACTTGAAGTGGTCTTCGGATCTCCGGATAATTTCCGAAGCGAAGAGTTAATCTTCGATATAGTCCCGTTTCGAAGTGGATATCACACCCTGCTCGGGCGAACCGCAGTTGCAAAGTTCAATGCGGTGCCGCACTATGCATATCTCAAGCTCAAGATGCCAGGCCCCGAGTTGTCTTATACTTTCCTTTAAAGCGAGGTGGGGCGGTATGGCGTTCGGCTTGAGTTGTCGCTTTATCCGGAGCGAGTTGTCGTTGGCCTGCCGCATTGTGCGATGGTGGTATGGGCTCCAACGCCTCGTCATCAAACTGAGGTAGCAGTCTACGTTTCAGGTAGCTTTTGGCCGGGCTACTAAGGCCATATTCTTTGGCGGCCAAGACTTCGGTCCATCTATTATTGAGCCGTTCTTGGTCAGCTTGAAGCTGTTGCTGTTTCTTTTTCAGGCTCCTTGCGGTGTCTATTACCCTGTGCTTGAAGCGCTCCTGCTCAAGAGGTTCCCCGGGCATGATGAAGTCTTCGTCGCCGAGGTAGGGAGTCCAGGATTAGAGTGTATCCGGACAGCCGGACTATATCCTTTGGCCGGACTGTTGGACTATGAAGATATAAGATTGAAGACTTTGCCTCCTGTCCGGATGGGACTCTACTTGGCATGGAAGGCAAGCTTGGCGATACGGATATGTAGATCTCCTCCAATTGTAACTGACTCTGTGTAACCCTAGCCCCCTCTGGTGTCTATATTAACTGGAGGGTTTAGCCTGTAGGAAAAAAACAATCATACCATAGGCTAGCTTCTAGGGTTTAGCCTCTACGATCTCGTGGTAGATCAAGACTTGTACTATTCATATCATCAAGATAAATCAAGCAGGAAGTAGGGTATTACCTCCATCGTGAGGGCCTGAACCTGGGTAAACCTTGTGTCCCTTGCCTCCTGTTACCATCCGCCTTAGACGCACAGTTCGGGACCCCCTACCCGAGATTAGCGGGAACACATCAAGTTGTAAGCGTAGTTCTCGTCGTCGAACGAGAAACGGATGGACACAAATTTCCCCTTCAAAAGCCAGTATACTATGTATCCACTGGCCTCACTCCATGCAAATCACGGTACCCGCACTATCAAAAGATAGCATATGCGGTATTCATGACACCCCGGAAACTACGACCCTACTTCCAAGAGTGTTCAATTACAGTGGCCTCAGAAGTACCACTGAATGATATAATAAACAACCGCGATGCCACGGGCTGGATTGCCAAATGGGCCATTGAGCTCCTCTCGTTTGACATAACATACAAACCCCGACGAGCCATCAAGTCACCGATTTCATCGCCAAATGTACAGAAGCCGAACTCCCTAAAGAATAAGGCACGTAGTCCAATTGGATTATGCACTTCGACGGCTCTAAAATGCTGGATGGTCTGGGGGCTGGAGTCGTTCTGATGTCCCCTACCGGAGATACATTCCAATATGTACTCCAAATACTATACACAGACTCCAACAATGCAGCCGAATACGAGACCATGTTACACGGTCTCCGGATGGCAGTCTCCATGGGCATCCGACGCCTGGAGGTGCGCGGGGACTCGAACCTCGCTATATCACAAATAAATGGAGACTTCAATGCCAGAGACCCAAAAATGGCGGCTTATCGCAACGCCATCCTCAAGATGTCAGCTCGGTTCGAGGGGCTGGAATTCCACAATGTGGGTCGGGAAACCAACCAAGCGGCGGATATCCTCGCCGTATTGGCGCTAAGCGCGATACAGTCCCACCCAACATCTTCTTGGAAAGACTATTCAATACATCCGGGGTATGGGAAGGGGACACCGGCAACAATAGTCCGGACCCGGCTACAACCGCCAGACACCGAACACTCTGACATAATCGGAGGCTCCGCCACCGAGATAACGCCTTTAGCCCATGTAATAATGGACGTCATCGCCCCATGTAACGAACCATTCCTGGCCTACCTAACTAGGCAGGAACTTCCCAAGGACCAAAGTGAGGCACGCTGCATCGTGCGGCGATCTAAAGACTACTAGGTCCACGAGGGAGAGTGACGATGTCCTGGACTAGGGGGTACTCACCACGTCATCTCCTGATCTGTTAGATTGGGCCGAGGACCCCCATGGCCGTATACTCATGGGCTAGTTCGGAATGCTGCCGCATACAAGGAAGATTCCACAAGACTTGGCGATCAAGACAAGGACTCCTCCCCACCAGCGTATTCGTCTAGGACTCTTGTTAACCTAGGCCACTGGTGCATTATATAAACCGAGGCCAGGCTAGTCGATAGATATATACAACAATTATACCATAGGCTAGCTTTTAGGGTTTAGCCTCTACGATCTCGTGGTAGATTAACTCTTGTAATACTCATACCATCAAGATCAATCAAGCAGGAAGTGGGGTATTACCTCCGTAGAGAGGGCCCAAACCTGGGTAAACATCATGTCCCTCGCCTCCTGTTACCATCGATCCTGGACACACAGTTCGGGACTCCCTACCCGAGATCCGCCGGTTTTGACACCGACAGAGAGCTTTATAAGAAAAGCACCACTGGAGTCCTTCAAAGGTGCATCTTCGAAGAGGAAGGGCGGAAGATTCTGGCAGAAATAAACGCCGGACTCGGCGGCCTCCACGTCGCAGCCTGGGCCCTCATAAGTAAGGCCTTCCGTATAGGATTCTATTGGCCGACGGCCCGGGCGGACGCACAGGACTTGGTCCAACGCTGCGTTGGTTGCCAGCTTTTTGCAAACCAAAGGCATATGCTGCCCGTCGCCCTACAAACAATCCCCATTACCTGGCCTTTTGCGGTCTGGAGGCTTGACATGGTCGGACCCCTTAATGGGGGAACCATAAGAAAAAAATACTTACTGGTCATGGTGGATAAATTCACCAAATGCATATAAGCCAAACCCATTAAAACGGCCGAATCCAGACCAGTGATAGACTTCATATCCGGGGTTGTACACCGTGATGGCGTCCCCCACAGCATCATCACTGACAACGGCATGAATTTCACTGCCGACGAGGTAAAACTATGGTCCAGCAACATGGGTATCAAGCTCGATTATGCTTCTGTCTATCACCCACAAACTAACGGTCAAGTAAAGCAAGCAGATGGTATTATCATGAGCGGCATCAAACCCAGATTGGTGCGGTCCTTAGAGGAATCTAACACGCACTATGTAGAGGAGCTCGACTCCGTACTCTAGGGGCTGCGGACCACTCCGAATCGCACTACCGGATAAACACCATTCTTTATGGTGTACGGCGTAGAGGCGGTTTTGCCCTGCGACATAATTCATGACTCACCTCGAGTGCACATGTATGAAGAAAGAGAGGCCAAGCTCGATCGGCAGGATAGTTTGGACGCCCTCGAGGAGGAGCGCGACGTGGCAAAAGCCTGTTCCGCATTCTATCAACAAAAGGCCAGAAGATACCAAAGCAGAGAAGTACGGGCCAAAACTTATACTCGTTCTACGCCTACCGGAGAAGAGAAAGGACAAGCTCAAGCCCAAATGGGAAGGTCCTTTTGTTATTGACCAGGTTCTGACCGGTGGAGCGTACCGTCTGCAGGATGCTTCGGACAATCGACTCAAGACAAATCCATGGAACGCAGCCAGACTCCGAAGATTCTACGCGTAGTGCCGCACTCCGTGTTCGTCTCATTACCTCTGTCAATTTTTCTTTTGCACTCGTTATCTGTCTTTTCTTTCTTTCTTTCTTCCCCTTCTTCTTTCAAGGCCTTAATAGGCTAAAAGGTGTTTTTAACCACAAAATTTTGACGCGCTAGCCGCACTCATGATAACTGGGGGCTTCTTACACAGAAGCTTAATTATTTTTTCAGGGCTTCATGCCCCTTACATGTGTTATTCTTCCGCATGTACCTTTTTTTGCCATTATATGCATCGATATGACTTAAGTTTTGGCCAAGCTGGGTTGCCTGGCTCTTGTATTTGTGCCCTACGTTCCCGTTAATTCGGCTAGGGCATAAGGGGAGCACCTCTACGATTGTTACTGCCAGGTCAGCCGTATGTGTACCTCAGACTGGGTGAAACCGAAAGCTAGCGTTCTTAATGGAATATTCGGTCGGTGCAGAAAAGATGACTTTTATATATTTTTTCCACTTGCCCCCAGATGTTTTTTTCCAGCGTCTCTTCTCGCAGTTTGGACATGCACATTAGGGCATGCGTACCCAGGGAAAGGAACCCATAACAGAACTATTCTCCCTGGAAGATGTTTCTTACTATCCATGTAATATAACATAACTAGTTGGGTACTTGTCTGTTCAAGCACTTATAACCCCTACGCCTGGTCTACATGCGTACCCCGGTTTTTACATAACCGAGCGGGTATTCGGATACACTCCGGACTATCGGGTCCCGAGGTCGAAGCGAAAAGGTCCGCCATGACAAATGATTTACAATCCGGCTAGAGACATTTTACAAGTGATTAAATTCTTCTTCTGTGCCATGCAACAGGATGTCTAGCCTATAATCCTGTTGGGAATACTTTGCGGCTAATTCTACTTGGTGATACACCAAACTGACAGGGATCTCCTTCCCATCGAGCCCCACAGGTCCGACCTCGGCCATGTGGTTTGGGTCAGCCTTGGAATACCGTGTCTTCACCATGGCCCAGGCTTCACTGGCACCTTGACGGCAGGCTGATATCTTCCATAATCGGAAGCGCCGCCGCGCTCCATTGAGCTTCTCCGCAAGCTCTCCAATGCCTTCGGGCAGGGAGACGGATGGCCACAAGGCCTGGGCGATACCTTGGATCACCTGCCAAACTTGTTCATGCAGTTGTGAGAGCTCTGGTAGAAGATCGCCCGCAGACCCGGGCATCTCCTCCACGGGATGACCCGTCAGTATACCTGCAGACACAACTCTGTTAGCCGGCTTCTTCGCCGAACTCTTTTTAAAGTTCGTTCAAGCACTTACTGAAAATGTCGCATCAAAGCCGCTTATTCTCCTTCACGGAGTCCGACAGCTGGGCGTGAACATCCTTAAGTTCCACACTCAGTTGAGTATTGGTGTCTGGAGATTATTTTTCTCCAGAATGACGCCCGTGAGCACGCGCTCACCAGCACTTAGCTGTCGATCAGCACGTTGCGCATCCCCTGGCACGTCGTCTGGATTTGCTCCAAAATCATCTGCAACATCTATTGTTAGATTTGAATACATGCCGCATACTCTCTAGTACCTGCCATTCTTTGCAATGGAAATAATAGTTACCAATGGGGGCCTTCTTGGACTCTTTTCCTGCGGCAACTGCGGCCTGAAATTGGGCTTTGCATTCTTGTAACTCTTGAGACAATTGGGTATTCTTCTATGTAAGTACCTGCACAAATAATGATCCTTAAATCAGTTGTGCCAACTGTGTCAAGTATCAGGGGCTATTGATATATATAATCATCAAATTTTCTTACCTGTATATCCTTTACATACTGGTCCGTGGCTGTGGCAAGACCGTTTTGAGCGGCACGGATGTACGCGACTCCCGAGTTGAAGGCGTCAAAGGCCTCTCGGGAGAAACAAGCGTCACGGAGTACGGCCCGGCGACGCCTGTCGTTCATGGCGCTCTCCACTTTGGAATTTGTAGCGGATATTTTATCCGCATCCTATGTAGGAGGAACATCCGATGCGTGCCCCGCCTCCATGTCCGGCCCTGGAGCCCGACTAGTGGAGGCGTGATCGGCAACTTCTCTGAATATAGTCCGACGAGCATTTTTCCTTCTAGGAAACATGGGTGTTATTACGTTTTTACAGACGACAACCACGGAGCGAGGTTTTGTATCATACCTCTGCGCTGGCCTCTCAGTCCGAACCGCTTTTCTTTTCGGCCTGCCCGGCTTTGGCACCTCTCGTTGGCAACTCGCCATGGGCTCGGCATGGTGTCCTGAGGACCTTCCCTGTAAAACACCGTACAGATACGGTAGGTGAAGGGTGTACACAGGGATTCTTCTCAAAGGTTGGGACTCTTGTCTCACTTACCCGTGAAGCAGGGAGTAGTCCGGGATAGTCGGTTGTGATAGCCAACCTGGCCTCATCACAGCTCAATGGATAGAATATTCTGTCAATCAGCTCCACAAATACGTCTAGATCTTCTTTAGGGCCGGGGTCGAGGGACCGTTCGGGATCCTCTGGTTGTGGAGGTGGGCTACTGATCTCCCCTACAGCTTTACGCAGCTCCTGCGATGAAATGGCAAGACGAAATATTTATTGCAAAAATGCGGAAAGGATGGGTATAAAAAGTGGCAGTATACCCAGCTCGGAGGATTGTACATGGAGAATCCGTCCCGCGGCTAGATGCGGAGGAACTCCTCTTCCTCTCCCTTGTACAGACCGGACATAATTTTTGCCAAAGCGGCAACTGAGTCCAGCCCCTTACGGCCGCAGCGGGTGGCATCATCGTCCCCGTTAAAATCCCACATAGGGTAGCCTCGACATTGAAGCGGCTGCACCCCTCGCATAATGCATATTGACATAACCTCGGTTGTATCCAGTCCTGATAGAGCCAGCGCCTTTATCCGGCCCATCAGGTAAGAAACGTCTCTGTCATCTTCCTCCTGAGGGCTCCTTGGTCGCCATCTTAGGCGCTTCTTCAAAGGAGCATTATTGAACTAAGGAAGGCCAATCCGAATAGGATCCGGGAGGGGGACGTCCTCCATATAGAACCACTCTGAAGGCCAGTCTTCGGACGTCTTCTTTGGGGTACCGGATAGGTATCCGGTCCCGGTGATGCGCCATACTTCGGCTCTGCCCACTTGATATATTGAGCCCCTCTTTGTACGGGGCACGAGGCACAATATCCTCCTCCACAGCGCGAAATGAGCTTCAAAGCCGAGAAACAGCTCGCAAAAGGCCACATAACCAGCGATGTGTAATATTGAGGCGGGGTTGAGATTATGCAACTGGAGGCCGTAAAACTCCAGGAGCCCTCGTAGGAACAGATGGATTGGAAATCCGAGCCCCCTTAATAAATAAGGAATGAGGCATACCCACTCCCCCTTGGAGGGGTCGGAAGAGCTCTCCGCTTGCTCTCCGCCATTATAGGTGGCGAGCCCGGCTCGGGCAGGGACCATGTACGCTGGGGGGAGGAATCCCTGGGTCTGTAGCTTCACTAATTGACTGTGCCGGTTGTAACTCTTCATCCAATCTCCGGGCTTAGGGCTACGGGAGCGAGAGGAGGAGCTGCGCTGGCCGGCCATGTTGGGATGGATTTAATTCAGGCGCGCTCCGATGAATGCTCGCTAAAGGAAGATGGTGTGATTTGGATTTGAGAATCCTCGTCTCTTTAAATAGGCAGTTTATTCACATAGCTGGGGCGGTAAATGTAAAAATGCCCTGGCTTCTCGCATTCGTTGGACACGTGGAAGATGGACATTATTAGGCGTGGAAGCCAAGAAGCGCAAGTACTTATGAGAAGGCGGACACTATTTAACAGGTATTCGGGATTTGGAGAAGAACCCTCCTTGCAATGTCGAAGACAATCTGCGTGCCGTACTCATCGTCATTGAAGCCTGGTTCGGGGGCTACTGAGGGAGTCCTGGATTAGGTGGTATCCGGACAGCCGGACTATATCCTTTGGCCAGACTGTTGGACTATGAAGATATAAGATTGAAGACTTCGTCTCGTGTCCGAATGGGACTCTCCTTGGCATGGAAGGCAAGCTTGGTGATACGGATATGTAGATCTCCTCCCATTGTAACTGACTGTGTGTAACCCTAGCCCCCTCCGGTGTCTATATTAACCAGATGGTTTAGTCCGTACGACAAAAATAATCATACCATAGGATAGCTTCTAGGGTTTAGCCTCTACAATCTCGTGGTAGATCAACTCTTGTACTACTCATATCATCAAGGTCAATCAAGCAGGAAGTAGGGTATTACCTCCATCGTGAGGGCCCGAACCTGGGTAAACCTTGCGTGCCTTGCCTCCTGTTACCATCCGCCTTAGACGCACAGTTCGGGAACCTCTACCCGAGATCCGCTAGTTTCGACACCGACACCGAGGCTTACCTCATCTTCGGAGAGCAGAAGGTAGTTGTCGTCCTCCGAATTGGAGCAAGAGAAATCGATCGGCGCAGTCTCAAATCCGTCGAAGATCAAGTCTCCACGGATGTCCGCGACGTAGTTCAAGCTTCCAAATATGACCTGATGGCCAGGGGCGTAGCTATTGACCTGCTCCAGGTGGCCAAGTGAGTTGGCCCGCAGTACAAAGCTGCCGAACATGAAGATCTGTCCGGGGAGGAAGGTTTCTCCTTGGCAGTGTCACTATCGACAATTGAAGGGGCCATCGAACCTTTCGTCGACGTCACAGTGGAACTCTCAATGAAAGCACCAATGTCATTGTCAAAACCGGAGGATCTCGGGTACGGGGTCCCGAACTATGCGTCTAAGGTCGATGATAACAGGAGACAGGGGACACGATGTTTACCCAGGTTCGGGCCCTCTCTATGGAGGTAATACACTACTTCCTGCTTGATTGATCTTGATGAATATGAGTATTACAAGAGTTGATCTACCTCGAGATCGTAATGGCTAAAACTCTAGAAGTCTAGCCTATATGACTATGGTAGTGAGTATCCCTCCTTCTGGACTAAGTCCTCCTGTTTATATAGATATCGGGGAGATCTAGGGTTACATAGAGTCGGTTACATAGAAAGGAATCTACACGGTCGATCAACAAGCTTGCCTTCCACGCCAAGGAGAGTCCTATCCGGACACGGGTACAGTCTTCGGCCTTCATGTCTTCACAGCCATCAGTCCGGCCCATGGATAACAGGTCGGACGCCCGAGGACCCCTTTATCCAGGACTCCCTCAATGTGCTTCGCACCCAGGTGGCTGGTGGGTTTCTGTTTCTCCAACTTTTGTTGAATCGAGTTTGACTATAGCCGGTCCTTGTTGAAGGTTAAAACATCACACTTGACGAGAAATCATTGTGGTTTTGATGTGTAGGTAAGAATGTTTCTTGCTACAAGCCCGTATCAGCCATGTAAAACTTGCAACAACAAAGTAGAGGACGTCTAACTTGTTTTTGCAAGTCATGTTGTGATGCGATATGGTCAAGACGTGATGAGATATAAATTGTTGTATGAGATGATCATTTTTTGTAGAAGTTATTGGCAACTGGCAGGAGCCTTATGGTTGTCGCTTTATTGTATGAAATGCAATCGCCATGTAATTTCTTTTCCTTATCACTAAGCGGGAGCGATAGTCGTAGAAACAATAGTTGGCGAGATGACAATGACGCTACAATGGAGATCAAGGTGTCAAGCTGGTTGTCGGTGTCAAAACCGGCGGATCTTGGGTAGGGGGTCCTGCCGGGGTTTTCTGGGCTCCCCGAGCACCTATGGGGACGGAACCCCTTCTCGGTTCAGCGGGGAGCGGAGGTCGTGCGAAGAGCGGATCGAGGCGAGGCACGCGGGGGTTTTTTACCCAGCTTCGGGGCTCTCCGGAGAGATAACACTCCTACTGCTGCTTTGTGGATTGTATTGCGTTCTTGCTCGGGAGCGCTAAGTGCTACAGTGCACCCAAGCAGCTAACGAGACCGAGCATTCCTCTGTTTTCCTCTAAGAGATCGTTCTCTGAGGGCCGATCCCCCCCCCTACGTTGTGCATGGGCCTCCTTTTATATGTTCAAGGGGTCTCCAACAGGTGGCAACGTAGGTAAGGAAAAAGTGGAAATATGTCGTGGTAGGTACAGCTACCTACACAGTGTATCATACCTAACCCTGACGGCAGGGGACAAAGGCATTAAATGCCTATCTACGTCGCCCAGACGGTGCAGAAAAAGGGACCGCCAGGGGCGCCATCGCTCGCCACGATGGCGATCTTGTCAGCGCTGCATGCCACAGTGTACCCCTGCCTGCACAGCCTCCCGCCACGTATGCTGGGAAGGGTCCCGGAGCGACACGTAGGTGGGTGAGCTGGAGCGCGGGTACAAAGTGGTTGCCCGCCACGGCAAGTGTCTTGCCGCGGCCGTTGTCTTGCCGCGTCTGGGAACTTGTCGCTCGCCGAGTCCGGCCGGGACGCGTGGCGCGTTGCGGCAGGTTCTTTGAGATGCTCTGGTTGGGCTTCCCGGCAAGCTCCTCTTGCCGGGGTCTTGTGCCTCGAATGGCCTTCCCGGCAAGCTCCTCTTGCCAGGGACTTGTCTCGTTGGCTTAAATACTTTGTTCTCGAATGGCTCCAAAGGAACCATAGAGAGCCTTGGTGATCACATGGCGGGTTTTGCCGGGGGGTGCTGCGACTGCCCGTGCACAAGTTCGGGATACTAGAGTACCCCTACTTTAGTACACCGACAGGAGCCCCCCGGGCCTGGGCCACACACGGTGCCGAGCGCTGTTGGGCCAGGCCCAAAACAGGGCACGGGCACGCACGGCCTGGGTCACGTCGCACCTCGCTCCGCATCCACCACGCCCTCCCCGACCGGCACGCGTCGATTGCGGCATCGTGGGAGAGGTCGTGGGTGGTTCCTTTACTCGGAAAAGCGAAACGTCCGCCCCCTGGCGGTTCGCATCTTCCTCATAAACGGAGGGAGGCGTGGAGGCGTGGTGGCGTGGTCTTCGAGGTGTCCACCCCCCATGATCACGGGGTGGGGAGAGGTCGCCTCACCCGTCAACTCAACTCTGCCTTCCTGCCACACGGCCTCCATGCGCTTGGAGTGGCGAACGGCAGAGGCGGGAAACTGGGTCGTCACGGGCCCAGGCAGCGGGTCGGGCCCAGTTCCCTGCTCCCTCCGCGTCTTGATTGGTTGAGCGGGGCGGCCGAGCCCCCACCCCGCTCCTTTATAAAGAGCGGGAGGGGGGAACGGAAAACCGCATTCTTTCATCTCTTCTCCCCTTCAGCTTATGTTCCTCTCTCTTCCACTCGCCATGGAGAAAGGGAATCCTGGTCCTTTGACGGTGGCGATGAGGGTCGCCGCCAGGCAACGCGTCCCTCCTCCCTCCGCACCCATGGCGGCAGAGCCAGTCGCAAGGGGAAGAGGGAGGGGATGAGGCCGCGGATGAGGTCGAGGGCGAGGCCGAGGCGATCGGGGAAGAGGTGGACGAGGCAGCTCGCCGGCTTCGCCTCCGCCAGCAGATCCTCTCCCCGTGGTGGACCACATAGGGGACGACCCTTGCGAGTTCTTCGTCAGGCTGCGTCGGCCACCTCATCGTCGCCTTCGTCTCCCGACTCCATTTGCGAGTGTGATGGAGTTGGATCCGCCCGAGACACTGATGTTGCACATGAGGGGCTGCGGAATCAGCGGTACGCGAGTCCGCGTCGACTTCCCGGCCCCTGATGTGATGTATCTTGGTCGAGGGTGGAAGACGTTCACCCGCATCCACAGCTTGACGGCGGGACTCACCCTCCATTTTAAGCTGATGGAGGGCGGTCTCCTCTCCGTCAAGGTCTTCGGGTGCTTTGGGACTCGGGCACGATGCTGCGTGGAGAGCCCCTCCGATAGCGAAGGCTCCTCCTCGGGCGGGAGTGATGAGGAGGACAACGACAGTGACGACGAGGGCGGCGGGCGGCGGGATGACGGGTCCGACTAGGTGTCGGGTGCCGCTCCGCGGGGCACCGGCGACCCCATCATCCGTGTCGCTGGCTCCTGGAGCTTCTCGAGGTCGTCTCCTTGGGCGGCTGGCGAAGGGAGGCTGCGGAATAGGAAGAGGGCAGGCGGCAAGGCTGTCAACTCGGAGTACGAGGGCACGACGCCCTCGACAGCGTGCTGACGTCGTGCCGCCTCGTCTTCGAGCTTTTGCCTCCGGCGCCGCCATCACCATGGCGCCGAGACGTTCTGTCGGTGTCTTCTGCCACCCGTAGCTCGTCTAGGCGCCCCTTTTGCCCTTTTTGCCTCCTTGACCTGCCTCCTGAAGAGAGGGACAAGAGAGGGATTAAGGGCACCTTATCTCTTTTTAATTTGTAAGCCCTCGGGCCTTAGTTGCATTTAAAGCTTGTAATCCCATCATTCATGTTCTTCATCCTCTTATGAACTGTACCTGAGTGGAATGCTTTTTAATGAAAAGGGGATGCTTGCCGGGTCACTTGTCTCATGAGTGGAACCCACGTCAAGGAGCGAATCCTTTATATCTTTAAGATAGACACTTTCTTTCCCGGCAGTAGGCCCTGCCTTCTTCCCACGTCGCTCGCCCTTTCTCACGCTTTTGGCGGAGGCAGGGAGGAGGCGGGATCAGGCTCCTCGCTTCGTCACTTAGCTGCCGCGACTACGACCGAATCTGGCCCCAGGAACGAGCCCGAGGGCCTAGAGTTAAGGGAGAATAGTAGCTTTTAGGAAGAAAAAAGGTTTCGCATATCCCAGCCCATAAGAGAATGCATGATAAGGGATGAAAAATTTATCTGAGATAGCAGCCCCCGGCAACTTTGGTTCGCCGTGGGCTAATCCTTGCACTTGCAGCCCCTGGCATTACTGGCTTGCCGGGGTCTTGCAGCCCCCGGCAACACTGGCTTGCCGGGGTCCAGATGTTGGTCCGTCCTCCTTCTCCTTTTCGTCCTCAAGTGGTCCGGCAAGGATATGCGAGCCTGTGAACCAAGGGAAACGAAATAATGGCAAAGGGACGCACACTCGACCTCTAAGTTAGGGGTTAGCCGCTACTAAGCACTATCAACCCTAACCAAGGAGGAGACTCGACTCAGCATGCATGCTAAAACTTAAGGCGCCAGCGCTTTATCTTCGCTCAGGGTCTGCGCCTGGCTATGTACAAAGGATTACATGCAACAGCGGCAAGACTTGTACAAGATGGTGGTTGCCTAACAGGGTCCGACAACCACGCCTTACGGGTAAAACTTACGAAGATGCTCGATGTTCCAGGAGTTGCTCACGGGAAAGCCATCCTCGGTATCAAGGCGGACAGCGCCAGGCCTAGTGACTCATTTCACCTGGTAAGGGCCTTCCCACTTTGGCGTCAACTTGTTGGAATTCTTGGCGGAATGAACACGCCGAAGAACAAGGTCGCCTTCCTCGAGACTTCTGGCTTTAACTTTGCGGCTGTGGTAGCGGTGCAAAGCTTGTTGGTATCGAGCAGCTCATACAGCAGCCTGAAGACGGTCTTCCTCAAGGAGCAGCGCGTCATCTCGTGGCAGCTGCTCTTGCTCAAGCTCATCATAAGCGAGCACTCGAGGTGACCCGTATACGAGTGCCGTGGGGGTAACTGCCTCTGCTCCATAGACTAGAGCGAAAGGTGTCTGGCTAGTGGCTCGATTTGGCGTCGTCCTGATCTACCAAAGAACCACCGGCAGCTCCTCGATCCAGTTTCTTCCGCACTTGTGCAGCCTGTCGAAAGTCCGGGTCTTGAGTCCACGCAGCACTTCAGCATTTGCCCTCTCTGCTTGACCGTTGCTCCTGGGGTGAGCAACAGAAGCGAAGCAGACCTTGGCGCCAAGGTCCTGGACGTACTGCTTGAAGGTGTGACTCGTGAATTGTGTACCGTTGTCGGTGATGATCCTGTTAGCGATTCCGAAGCGGCAAACAATCGACCTGAAGAACTTGACTGCTGACTGTGCTGTCACCTTCCTCACTGGTTCCACTTCCGGCCACTTTGTGAACTTGTCGATTGCGACGTACAAGTACTAAAGCCCCCAACTGCTCGGGGGAAAGGGCCGAGGATGTCGAGCCCCCAGACGAAAATGGCCAGGATAAAGGGATCGCCTGGAGAGCTTGAGCTGGCTGGTGTATCTGCTTGGAATGGAACTCGCACGCTTCACACTTGGTTACTTGTGCAGTTGCATCCTGGAGGGCTGTCGGCCAAAAGAAGCCCTGCCGGAACGCTTTGCCTGCAAGCGCTCTTGCGCCAATGTGGTGACCACAAATGCCTCCATGTACCTCTGCCAACAGCTTCTGTCCATCTTCCCGGGGAATACACTTCAATTTCACTCCGTTGAGTCTTCTTCTGTACAGTGCATTGTCAACGAACTTGTACATACTAGACTGCCGGGCTACTCTTTCCGCCTCTTCTGGCTCTTCGGGAAGTTCTCCTGACTGGAGGAAACGGACGATCTGCTGTGCCCATGCTGGAGCCTGTGGCTCGACAACAAGGACTAAAGGCATATCTGCTGCTGCGGGAACATCCGCTTCTACAGCGAGAACCTGCGGTTCAGCCGGAGCTTGACGATCCCCGGCAAGCTTGCTGGAGCGAAACTTGTCGGGAGCGTCTGCTTCAACGAAACAAACACTGGGGCTTGTCGGAGCAGACTGCTCCTCAGCACTCTTGGCGTTGATCTTGGGGACCTTCTTGGCGGCGGCTTCGGGAAGCTCTGCCGGAAGATAGTCACCAGAAATCAACTTCCTCTTCTTCCTCTGTCCAGTTGGTGGCATCACGGATGGTTGGGTCAGCTTGAGCACAAAGATCCCTGGTTCCACAGGTAACTTAAATGCCGCGCACTTTGACAGGCCGTCAGCGATGTCGTTCTGAGCTCTAGGAACATGTTCCATCTGTAGGCCGACAAAGCGCTCTTCCAGCTTCCTCACTTCATCAACGTAAGCTTCCATCAACGGACTCTGATAATCCTTTTTCACTTGGCGGACGACAAGCTATGAGTCACCCCTGACAATGAGCTGCTTGATCCCAAGGTCTGCCGCGATCCTGAGACCGGCGAGCAACCCTTCATACTCTGCAGTATTGTTTGTTGCTTGCTCCTTGGGAAAGTGCATCTGGACCACGTACTTGAGGTGCTCTCCGGTGGGTGCGACAAGCAGCACGCCAGCACCGGCGCCTTGCAGCGAGAACGCACCATCAAAGTACATCAGCCACTCTTTGTTTGCTTCCTTGACGGGGATGCTCGTCTCTGGGATTTCTTCGTCAGGTGTTGGAGTCCACTCTGCTATGAATTCTGCCAATGCTCTGCTTTGAATAGTGGAAGTGCTCTCAAACTTGAGGCCAAAGCTTGACAGTTCCAATGCCCACTCAACAATCCTGCCTGTTGCTTCTGGATTCTGCAGTATCCTCCTCAGCGGAAAGTGAGTGACAACTGTGATCTCATGTGCTTGGAAGTAATGGCCCAGCTTTCTCGAGGCCATAAGAAGACCGAAAAGCAACTTCTGCACACCAGAGTACCTTGACCTAGCCCCCTGTAGAAGGGAACTGACAAAGTAGACTGGGCACTGCACCATTTTGTTCTTCTGTATCCCTTCGCACATCTGCGCAGATCCATCTTCATCGGGACCAGAGCTCGTCGGGGAAGCCCCTTGCTTGTCGCTGGACATGCTTGCCACGGTTGCTGGCTCATCATCTGCCTCTCTCTCCGCTACTAACGCAACACTAACCACTTGATTGGTTGCCGCCAGTTATAGCAGCAACTTCTCTTGTGGTTTAGGTGCGACAAGTATTGGAGTGGAGGATAGGTATCTCTTCAAGTCCTGCAGCGCAGCCTCCGCTTCGGGAGTCCATTTCATTAGACCTGCCATTTTCAAGATTTTGAAAAACGGCAGGGCGCGCTCAGCAGACTTAGAGATAAACCTGCTGAGAGCCGCCAAGCAGCCGGCAAGTTTTCGTACATCCTTGACGCGCTTCGGTGCTTCGATCTGCTCAATGGCCTTGATCTTGTCGGGATTGGCTTCAATCCCCCGCTGAGACACAAAGAACCCGAGAAGCTTGCCGGAAGGGACTCCAAACACGCACTTCTCCGGGTTGAGCTTGAGGCTAATCTTGTGCATATTTGCAAAAGTTTCTTCTAGATCTTGAATCAGAGTTGACTTGTCCCTGCTCTTGACCACTATATCATCCATGTAGGCTTCCACATTTCTGTGTATTTGTGGCTCAAAAGCAGTATGGACAACCCTTGTAAATGTTGAACCAGCATTCTTCAAACCGAAAGGCATTCGTACAAAACAGTACGTGCCACATGGAGTGATGAACGCGGTTTTCTCCTCATCCTCTTCTGCCATGAAGATCTGATGGTATCCTGAGTATGCGTCAAGAAACGAAAGCAAGTCGCATCCGGCTGTGGAGTCGACAATCTGGTCAACGCGCGGCAAGGGAAATGGGTCTTTGGGACAAGCTTTGTTGACATCGGTGAAGTCGATGCACAGTCTCCATTTCCCTTTCGCCTTGCGCACGACTACAGGATTGGCCAACCACGTAGGATGGAGCACTCCTCTGACGAGGCCTGCTGCTTCCAAGTTCTTGATCTCTTCGGCGATGAACTCTTGGAGCTCCACTGCTTGTTTCCCGAGTCTCTGCATGACGGGCCGCGCGTGAGGATAGACGGCAAGGTGGTGCTCGATTACTTTCCTGGGAACGCCGGGGATGTCAGACGGTTGCCACACAAACACATCCACATTCGCCCGCAGGAAAGCAACGAGCGCGCTTTCCTATTTGGGGTCGAGAGTGGCACTGATGGTGAAGGTACCACCAGTGTCGTCCTCCTTGGCGGACACCTTCTTGGTCGCTGGCGGAGCTGCCATTGTCTTCTTACGCTTGCCGGTGGAGCTCGATGGTGCGTCCTCGACGGTAGCGCAGCACTCCGAAGAGGTGCGCTTGCCGGAGTGGGCATCAGAGCTCTTGCCGGACTTGGTCTTCTTGTTCCCCCCGGGAGCTTCAGCGGCGAGTGCCTCGTGATCCGCGGCGGCTGCTGCTTCCCAGTAGATCTTGTCGGCACAGATAAGAGCGTCTTTCTTGTTGCCATGTACGGAGATGACGCTTATCGGGCCTGGCATCTTCAGCATGTTGTACGCGTAGTGAGAGGCCTCCATGAACTTGGCGAGCGCTGGATGGCCGAGAATTCCATTGTAAGGCAATGGAAAATCGGCAACGTCGAAAGTGATCCTCTCAGTCCTGAAGTTCAGCTCGCTGCCAAATGTCACCGGCAGCGTGATCTTCCCCTTCGGCTTGCTCCTTCCCGGGTTGATTCCTTGGAACGCGTCGGTCTCTTCGAGCTCGCTGTCAGGGACTTGGAGTCTCCGGAGTACAGTGGAGGAGATCAGGTTCAAGCCGGCCCCGCCGTCAACTAGCATCTTAGTGACCTTGAGGTTGCGGATAGTTGGTGAGACCAACATCGGCAAACACCCGACAGCAGTTGTGCGATCGGGGTGGTCCTCAATATCAAAGATGATAGGCGTGCTGGACCATTTCAGAAGCTTGCGTGACTCAACAGGTGGTTCTGCTGCATTGACTTCCCGCACCCATTGCTTGAGTTGGTGGTGTGAAGTATGCAGAGAAGCACTGCCGTCAACGCATAAAACTTCTGTGGCTTTCTGGAACTCCTGCTCGCTGGTCTCGGCGTCATCCATGTCTTCGTCGTCGTCGTCATCTTCATCCTTGTCGCGGCCGCGGGGAGGTCTGTCGCCTTGCCGCTGCTTGGTGTTGCCGCGGCGTCCCCCCCGGCCGGTGCGCTTTGTACCGGATCCTCCAGTACCTCCTTGGGCCTTCTCCTTGTCGCGTCGCTCGTACTCGGCCTTTTGCAGCTCAACGAGCTGCTCGACCTTCTTGCAGCTCTGGAGGTCATGGCCTTTGGTGCGGTGAATCTTGCAGTACTGCTTGTTGGTGCCATCCTGCTTGTCGGCGGCCGCCATAGCCTAGCAGTTGGCGCATGCGGCAACCTCCTTGCCGGAGCCACCAGTCTTGGCTGTCTTGGCGCCACCTTCGTTGCCGGATTGCTCGACAACTAGCACATCTTTGCCTTTCCTCTTCCTGTTGTTCCGCCGCAGGTTTTTGCTTGCCGGGGCGGCATCATCGCTGTCAGATCCTCCGGTTCCTACGTTCTCTCCGGGGAGTTTCCTTCCTTCCTCAGCACGTGCACATCTGTCGGCCAGGGCATACAGCTCGCTGACGTCTCTGATCTTGCACATCGCCATCTCCTCCCGCATCCTGCGGTTGCGCACGTTCTGATGGAACGCACTGATGACCGCGGCAGGGTGGACGTCTGGGATGTTGCGTTGCACTTGGCTGAATCTCTGGATGTACTTACATAGAGGCGCCCCTTCCTTCTGGGCAAGCAGGTGAAGATCACTCTCCTGGCCATGAGGTTTGTGGCCGCCTGTAAAGGCGCCGACAAACTGATGGCATAGGTCTGCCCAGGAAGATATGGAGTTTTCCAGCAAGTGCATGAGCCAGGACCTGACGTTGGGCATGAGCACCAGAGGGAAGTAATTGGTGAGGATCTTGTCGTCTCGCCCCCCGGCAGCCTGCACCGCAATGGTGTAGATGCTGAGGAACTCCGACGGATGCAGCCTGCCGTCGTACTTCTCTGGTACGTCTGGCTTGAAATTCTTCGTGCTGGGCCACTGGACTTGCCGCAGCTCACGAGTAAACGGAGGGCAACCTACCGCGTACGGCAGGTTGCCTGGTTCCCGTGGCGCTTGCATGTCGACAGCGGGGCCAGCGCATCGGTCTGATTGACGCCGCGTTTCTCTCCAGCGCTCGATGCGGGTGCGAGCGTCTTCTTGCTCCCGTTCGTGAAGAACGTGGCGCTGATCGCGACGAGTTCGCGGATCTGAGGAAGCAGTGGAGTCACTGTCATGGCGGACCCGGCGAGTCGGCGATCTTGGCCTTTGGGGCGGAGAGTGCACGGTGGTTGCACCCCCACCGGTTTTGTCGCCATCGGCTCGCACTTGGCTGGCCTGCCGCGGCTGCGATGTGGTCGCTGGCCGCGGAGTGTCGCCGTTGGCGACGCCGATGAAACTCTGAATGGTGGCCCTCCAGTCGTCGATCTTGTCTGGCGCTGGAGGGAAGCCTAGGAGCAGTTGAGCTCGCGCTAGAGCTTCTGCTGGGGTGGCGGGTAGCGGTGGCGAACGGTGCGAGGAGCGGGATATGCTCGGACTCCCAGCGATGTTAGAAGGAGCAGTATTCCGTCCAGGCGACCGTGCCTCGCTCGCGCCAGCACGTCGGCGTGCATGTTGGCCTTGAGCGTCCCGAGATCCGCTAGCTCGATTTGGGTCCAGCGAGCGTATGGTACCGTGAGTACCACGACGATGTCGGTCCTGCGCCTCTTGAGATGGGTGCGGTGCGTCTACGGATGCCCGGTCATCGTGGGAGCCGACTACGCCGCCAACGGGCAGCGCGGTCTTGTCCTTGGACTTGTTGGCACCGTGGGTTCCCTCGTCGACGCCCGTTCTACCGCCGGCGTCCTCCCCACCGGCCGTTTGGTACGGCGGCGGTGGATTCGACGCGGACGGCGCAGCCGCCTCCGAAGCCTTCTTCTTTGGCGGCATGTCGATGAAGTCGATGAAGATTTAGCTCGCGTGAACGCCGGATCAGGTTCACACAACCTCGACGCCCCCTACCTGGCGCGCCAGAGATGCCGGGGTTTTCTGGGCTCTCCGAGCACCTATGGGGACGGAGCCCCTTCTCGGTTCGGCGGGGGGCGGAGGTCGCGCGAAGAGCGGATCGAGGCGAGGCACGCGGGGGGTTTTTACCCAGCTTCGGAGCTCTCCGGAGAGATAACACTCCTACTGCTGCTTTGTGGATTGTATTGCGTTCTTGCTCGGGAGCGCTGAGTGCTACAGTGCACCCAAGCAGCTAACGAGACCGAGCGTTCCTCTATTTTCCTCTAAAAGATCGTTCTCTAAGGGACGATCCCCCCCCCTACGTTGTGCATGGGCCTCCTTTTATATGTTCAAGGGGTCTCCAACAGGTGGCAACGTAGGTAAGGGCAAAAGTGGAAATATGTCGTGGTAGGTACAGCTACCTACACAGTGTATCATACCTAACCCTGACGGCAGGGGACAAAGGCATTAAATGCTTATCTACGTCGCCCAGACGGTGCAGAAAAAGGGACTGCCAGGGGCGCCATCGCTCGCCACGACGGCGATCTTGTCAGCGCTGCATGCCACAGTGTACCCCTGGCTGCACAGCCTCCCGCCACGTATGCTGGGAAGGGTCCCGGAGCGACACGTAGGTGGGTGAGCTGGAGCACGGGTACAAAGTGGTTGCCCGCCGCGGCAAGTGTCTTGCCACGGCCGTTGTCTTGCCGTGTCTGGGAACTTGTCGCTCGCCGAGTCCGGCCGGGACGCGTGGCGCGTTGCGGCAGGTTCTTTGACATGCTCTGGTTGGGCTTCCCGGCAAGCTCCTCTTGCCGGGGTCTTGTGCCTGGAATGGCCTTCCAGGCAAGCTCCTTTTGCCGGGGACTTGTCTCCTTGGCTTAAATACTTTGTTCTCGAATGGCTCCAAAGGAACCATAGAGAGCCTTGGTGATCACCTGGCGGGTTTTGCCGCGGGGTGCTGCGACTGCCCGTGCACAAGTTCGGGATACTAGAGTACCCCTACTTTAGTACACCGACAGGTCCAGAACTGTGCGTCTAGGAAGATGGCAACAGGAGACAAGGGACACAATGTTTTTACCCAGGTTCGGGCCCTCTCGATGGAGGTAAAACCCTACTCCTGCTTGATTGATCTTGATGATATGAGTATTACAAGAGTTAATCTACCACGAGATCATAGAGGCTAAACCCTAGAAGCTAGCCTATGATTATGATTGTTGTATATATCTCTATCGACTAGCCTGGCCTCGGTTTATATAATGCACCGGAGGCCTAGGATAACAAGAGTCCTAGCCGAATACGCCGGTGGGGAGGAGTCCTTGTCTTGATCACCAAGTCTTGTGGAATCTTCCTTGTATGCAGCAGCTGTCTGAACTGGCCCATGAGTATGCGGCCATGGGGGTCCTCGTCCCAATCCAACTGATCGGGAGACGACGTGATGAGTACCCCCTAGTCCAGGACTCTGTCAGTAGCCCCCTGAATCAGTCTTCAAGTTAGGAACGCTCCTCGATTCTTCTGAACTGTTGTTCATCTTCGATCGTCGGTCATGAAAACTAGTTCAACAAATCTTCTCATCTTCGATCTTGAGGATCGCCGAAGTGCATCCGAAGAGTTTACACGTCGGGTATCCGAGGAGCCCCTTTAAGTTTCCGGCCTTTATAAATGCCTTGTTATTTTTATGCCACACCTCGGGTTTGGAAGTTGTTCCTGGTAGGCTGTGTCCTCTTGCGTCCGAGCTCCAACGCCGGACTGCATTCGAGGTATCTTTTGCAGCCGAGTACCAATGCCGGACTGCTTCCGAGCTCCAACACTGAAATGTATCCGAGCTCTAATGCTGGATTGTGTCCTAGCTCCAACGCCGGACTATATCCAAGATGTCATAGATTATCTTGGTTCGAAAAGGTTGAAGGAGTTTAGTCGAGCTTAATGCCGGAAATGCCCTCGATGGAGCCAGCCACTGGCACCCGAGCTTTATGCTGGACTGCTTTCAAGGTGGTGCACCACCCGACAGCGGGCTGATATTTTGTGAATATTTTTTATTGGTGCAATTTATTCTCTGCCGAGATATATAACCGGTATATGTATATCCAGTAGCCCTCAAGGTGTGTGTCGTTCTAAAAGCCGAGATGCACATGAAGGAAAACATGAAACCGCAGTTCCCAGTAGCCCCTGAGAGTCGGGCCGATGCGCGAAATCGGCCTAAGGATCAACTCCTAGCTCGGCAACCTACATAGGAATAAAAACCCAGTGTAATATATTAGAGATAAAAGTGATAGGCGAATGGGCCCTTGAGATACGGTCTTGAAAAGTTGCCATAGTACACTAGTAGAAAATGGGGCAAAGTTCAGGCCGGGTAAGCCCATTAGTCCCGGTTCAGTCTAGAACCGAGACCAATGGGTGCATTGGACCCGGTTCGTTCGCCCAGGGGGCCGGCCGGGCCACGTGGGCCATTGCTCCCGATTCGTCTGGACCTATTGGTCCCGGTTGGCGGGACGAACCGGGACCAATGGGCCTCGCTCCTGGCCCACCACCATTGGTCCCGGTTGGTGGCATGAACCGGGACCAATAGGCCCCCTTTAGTCCCGGTTCATGCCACCAACCGGTACTAAATGGTTGGTCCTCGTTGCGATTCACAGTTTAGTCCCACCTTGCCAACCGAAGGGCGCCCACACTGGTTTATAAGCCCGTCTCTCTCTGCCTTGTTGAGATCCTCTCAAAATGAAAATAGATGCCCCTATATAGGAAATTTGACCTAAATTCATAATGAATTTCTCTGAACTTCATAGAAATTGATTATGAATTTAGGTTGAATTTTCTCTATAGGTGCATCTATGTTCATTTTTTTAGTAAAATTAATCACAAACTTGAGATTCACACAAATTTCAAAGAATTCAAATTTTAACTATTCTAATTTGAAAACTAATGGCACTAACTGAAAGTTTATAACTAGGACTTTGGGCACCAACCGGGACCAATGCCCACCTTTAGTCCCGGTTGGTGGCACCAACCGGCACCAAAGGCCGCCGCTTCCCGACCTTTGGGCTGCCGAAAAGTGGCCTTTGGTCCCGGTTGCTGGCGCCAACCGGGACTAAAGGTGGCATTGGTCCCGGTTGTTGCCACGAACCGGGACCAATGCCTCGTCTATATAACCAGGACTTGTGAATTTTTTGTTCTGTTCCTCATTCTCCCGCCGCGACGCCGCCAGGCTGCCCGTCTGCCTCGCCATCGCCGTCGTCGCCCTGCCTCCGACGCGCCGTCTCGATGCCGTCCCGCGCCGCCCTGCCCCGACGCCGTAGCACGCCGCCCCACCCCGACGCCGTCGCTGCCCCGCGTCGCCCCTGCCCCGACGCCGCCGACCCTTCCTCCTCGTCGCCATCGCCGCGCACCCTGTGAGTGTCGCCCCGATCCCCTCCTCCTCCTCCCGATAATGGCCGCCGCCGCGCCGCCGCACCCAGGGCCGCCGCACTAGTTGTATTAATTTTTATGTGTAGTTAATTAGTTTAGGAGGATGCGGGATGTGTAGTTTAGATTTTTTTGGTAATATTTTTGTTGAATATGCGAATGTTTGTATGTTCATATGCAAAGAATATCTCAATTTTTCATAGATTTTTTATGATTTTTTTCTGTTGTAATTTTGTTCATAGATTTTTTATGATTTTTTACTGTTGTAATTTTGTTCATAGATTTTTTATGATTTTTTCTGTTGTAATTTTGTTCATAGATTTTGTATGATTTTTTTCTGTTGTAATTTGGTTCATAGAATTTTTATGATTTTTTTTGTTCATAGAATTTTCTTTGTCAATTTATGTATATGTTCATATTGTGTAGGAATCTGAAAATTATGTATGATCAAAGTCATTTATGTATATGTTCATATTTAGAAGAAAAAGAAGGAGAGAAAAAAGGAAAATAAGAAGAGGAAGAAGGAGAAGAAGAAGAAGAATAATAAGAAGAGGAGAGGAAGAAGAGGAGAAATAAATAAAGAAGATGAAAAAGAAGAAAAAAAAGAGGAGAAGAAGAAGGACTTCTTCTCCTCTAGTCCTTCTTCTTCTCCTCTTTTTTTCTTTTTTTTCTTCGATCTCCTCCTCTATTCCTTTCTTCTTCTCCTCTTTTTTTTCTTCTTCCTCTTCTTATTTTTGTTATCGGGTATGTCGTTGTCGATATACCCCCCTCCCCGATAACTTTTAGTAAGTACTACTTAGAATGTGTTTAATGGAATTAGTTAGAACTAGGTAAACATGTTTATTTTTAGTAAGTACTACTTTCTTCTATTTATAGTAAGTGCTTAGTAGTTGAACTAGTTGATTTAATAAAACTGGTTTATTTTACTATAGAACTAGTTTATTTTTAGCAAGAAAATTAATAGAACTAGTTTATTTTTTAGTTAAAGCAATTATTACCGCATCGACGTGGACGATGCCTATCCCGCATCCTCGTTGTCGAGTCGGCGGAGGACGACACCTGCTTGACCAGATGGGCCATGTCCGGGACTGGGCTCCGCCGGGGTGGTACTGGGAGGCGCTACCTTCCGGGGGCAGCTTGGTGAGGAGCCAGCCCGTCGTTGACCCGATCCTTGTTTCGTGGCGGTCGCGTGGGCCAGTGACGGTGCCGAGGCTTCCGGACACCGCGGAGGTCATACGTCACCGTGTCAGCGAGGAGGACCAGCACGTCCGTCGCTAAAGGGTTGCGTTGAAGGGCAGGTTCGAGAATACCTGGCAGGTTCTTCAGGGATCTCACAGGAGCTATGATCCTGTGATGGTTCCTTCCCTTTGGGTGTCCACCTCCCGCGCCGATACCCGTCGGGCGCTACGGTTCTAGCTGGCGATATGTATGATAGTATTGGACGTGTATTAGTGATATTATTCGACGATCTACGGACACATGGAGATGATGTAGTTTTTCTTATAATTGAATGCATCCTAATTTGAATACTACTTTATTTTGCGATTTGATTTGTCTTATTGAATGCTCAAATTGGAGAGCACTATGCAAGGCATATGCATATGATTAGTTGAATAATAATGATCTAATTTAGTTTTTGTAGTACATATATATATTATATTCAATTGTACATGTTTAATCTTTGAATTATGATCGTAGGAAATGTCATCACCGGACGACGGAAGTCTCCCGGGGAAGTGTGACTGGTGCCACGATGATCGAGGTCTGTGCGACAGGCCTCACCTGGACGATGATCGGCGCTTCAGCATTAAGCTCGAAGAGACCTTCGAAGTTGAAATGGTACGCAACGACGACAAGTGTTTTTTTTCATCATTAAGCATGACTTCAACTATTTCAACGTGTAATTTTCATCTTTTACAATTCGAGTATAGTTTATCCCATGCCATGCAAGACGCTATGTCTTGGAGAGGATGGATTTTGAAGACCATGAAAATTTTGAAACGAAGAAAATTCACCTAAGGACCAATCATGATGTGGATTTTGAAGTCAAGCTGTATAATGCTGAGAGCGTAACCCATTTTGGTTGCAAGAATTGGGAAGCATTTTGCAAATTGTATGGTTTTGATGAGGGTATGCTTGTCACCATGGATCTTGGTGATCCTGAAATCGAGCAAGGCAATATGGACATTTGGGTCCTTGTTGATACGCCTCCAGTTCTACCGCTATGTGAGTTTCTCAAACATAGTTAATTATTAACTAATTTATATTGTTCGTTTCAAAATAGTTGACAGCTTATTTCCATTGACAGCTTATTTTGAAGTATCAAAGAATGTGTAGAAGATAGTAGATAGACCTTACTACACCGATGGCTCTGAGTTAACTTACAAGGAGAAAATTCATCTGGTTGGATTTTGAAATGATCTTGAGAATTACAATATATACAATCGAACTCCTCAACATTATGGTCAATACGTGCCACTAGTGCACGTGTTGAACTACGGTAACTACTATGGAGATACCCTGCTAAGATTTTTTACTATTACGACATACGTGCATCTTTTGCATACTTCTATATAAAACTAGTACTTCATTGCTAACTATGAAGTTATTTCTATGTTTTTCAACAGATAATCCCAGAGGATTGTGTGCCTCATCTGATGTATGAGCATGGTCGCCTTGATGTTTTGAACATATATCCAGGTCATCCTACGAATCTCAACTGTCCATACCGGATTTCTAAAAGAAGTGGAGACATGCAAATCAGAGAATGGAAAAAATGTATGGACACTCGTAAAGAGATTCTTGGACGCAAAAGGAAGCGCGGCGCAAGAATTGGAGACAGGATGATCTCCATTCTCCATAATGGAGAGTCAGGGTCTATACTGTTTTATGCTATTTTACCTTAAAGAGGGTATTTAGGTCCTACCTAATACTGATGATCATGTGCTAAGAACAATTAAGTAGGGTTGGGTTCGATGACTATGAGGATGATGATCGTATGACTTGTTATTAATAACAATCGAGTAGAAGTTCTATCATGATGATTAGTAGGACTTATTATTATGATGATGCATGATGTTAGCATGAAGAGTTATTATATATATATATATATATATATATATATATATATATATATATATATATATATATATATATATATATATATATATATATATATATATATATATATATATATATATATATATATCAGTGGGTGAAATGAAGATGGATTGGATTGAAGTGAAGGCAACATGCATGTGGTGCATGTCAAAAGTAGTACTAATCCAAACTTGATCAAGTTAGGATTAATTAGTATTACTTTCGACATCCAGCACATATGTTCCCTTCACTTCAATCTAAGCCATGTTTAGGCATAACATAGCGTTGGTATAAACCAAGCACGGAGATATAAGAGAGGACACTTCTCTCTATTAGCTAGCTAATAGCAAACTAAATTAACACCCATAACCCCTAAACAAGCCCCTTTAAAAAACCCAGCCACAGAAATGCTGACGCGTGGATGCCTATTGGTCCCGGTTGGTTCCACCAACCGGGAATAAAGGCCCTCCTCCTTGGGCTCGGCACACCGGCCACGTGGAGGCCCATCTGTCCCGGTTCTGGTTAGAACCGGGACTAAAGGGCCAGGGCATTTATAACGACCCTTTAGTCCCAGTTCAAGAACCGGGACAAAAAGCCCTTATGAACCGGGACAATAGGCCCGTTTTCTACAAGTGATATATTTAGCTTGACGCCGGATAGGTCCAGATGGTACTTATTGCTGCCCGAAGATGCGCTTTCGCATAGTTCGATCAAGCCGAACACCGAGCCCTTTGAATTTTCTGCATTGAATAGGAAATGCAGTAGCCCCCGAGACACTGGTCGGGTGGCAAGACCAGATCAGGGGATTGATGTGCCCCTTTAATTTTTGTAAATAATGAGTGCAAAGCCCAGTAGCCCCCGAGCCTTAATGTGGGCACGGGTGGCCGAATTAAGGATCGATATCCAGAGTATAATCACAGATTATGTGTAATGATTCTATGTATCCAAGTACTTTACATCATTATTTTGACTCCATCGTGACCATTTATCAGTTGAAAGTGGCCCATCGTCGGCTTCTACCCCTTGGTAGATACTACGCAGGGCATTTCCGCACTAACAAAACAACCCTTAGCAGACGTCTCGGTGCCCGAAAGCGGTTGTGTTAGCGGAAACGAGGCAATCAGATATGCAGGCTTTAAAATTTTCACTTAGTCATAGGAGCTTTAAACTGGGGAAGCTAGCTATGAGCCCCCAGTTACTGTTTGGCGACATCCGAGGTCAAGCCATAAACACTTCGAACAATATTTTTAGGAGCTCATAAATATTTATTTTGGACATTTGGAATTAATCCACTAATTATTTGCGTTGGATAAATATTTTTATATATATAAAATATTGTCCAATAATTCTGAATTTTGGTGAGGGGCTTTGGAATAATCCCTTAGGCCCCTGCAAAAATTGTCAGAAGAAAATAAAATGGTTTAGTATTTTTATTAAACCAAACAAATGTCAGAAAAATAGAAAACATAAATAGAAATAAAAAGGAACTTACCTGGGCCACTTACCTGTGTAGCCGGGAACAGTGCAGCCCTGTGGCCCAACAGGCCGGCCCAGCCGACTGGCACTGCCAGCCGTCATCTCCACCGCGCTAGGAGGACGCCAAGCACGCGCTCACCGCACGCGGCCACGCGCCCGGCCACCTCCTGCCTCCCTGCTTGCTCTGCGACCCCTGCAGCGTCGCCACGCGACCCCCAGTCTCTCACTCTCTCTCGCTCTCCCTCCTCCCCTAGATTTCTCCCTCACCCCGCGACCAAAGCGCTGCCGTCGCCGCAGCTCACCGCCGACGCGCTCCCCGCCGTCCCCTCGCCCCTCCTTCGAGTCCACGAGCTCCGCGCCGTCAACTGCTACCTCTCCGTCGAGACATGTGGCGCGGGAAGCCCTGGAGAGTCGCCATCGCCGTCGTCTTCGAGCTTCGGCCGACGAGATCACCGTCGTTGCTCCGGCTGCGCCAAGCCTCCACCGAGCTCGCCGTCCACGCCTCTGGATCCGCTGTGAGCCCCGCCCTCGAACCCCCCTCTTCCCTGCTTCTCCGGCGCCCTCTAGCCCTCTGCCGCTCGAACTCCAGCCGCCGCCCCGAGCTCCGCTCCGGCGAGCTCCGGCCGTCCCCGCCTCTCCCACTTGCTCCAGATGACGCGGACGAGGCTCAGCTCCTCGCCTGTGGTCTCCGCCGCCCGAATGGTCGCCGGAGGGCGATTCCCGTGCCCCTCCGCCGCTTTCGGCCTCGCCGGCGGCTAAATGCCGGCGGGATTGACCGAGTCAACCCCGCTAATTAACCCCCCCTCTGTGACACTGACAGTGGGCCCCGACGCCCTAATCTGTTAATTAGATTCAAAAAACCCCTCTCTGCTAATTAACCTATGAAACTGACGTGTGGACCCCACACATCAGGTTTGACCTGGTCAACCACAGTTGACCCGCTGACGCAGTGCTGACCTCAAGCTGGCGCAATAAATGATTTCTGGAATTATTCTAAAATAGAAAATTCCAGAAATTAGCCAAGACTTCAAAAAATCACAAAAATTCAACTGTAGCTCAGATTGAAATAATTTATATATGAAAAATTATCAGAAAAATTCAATCTATCCATCTTTATCAGTTTCATGCATGAAAAACCAAGTTATACCTGATGTATAGGTGAAAACATATGAATGGCATTTATAAGAGCTTATTTTGAAGATGCATTTGAACCTTTCGTTCAAATGGACCATATCACATCTTCATGCCATGTTCATACACATATTGTTGCATATGATTGTGTATTGATTGCCGACACCTTTCCTTCTCGATAGGTCCTGCTTCGGAGACCGATCCAGAGTACCTGTGTAACGCCCCGGATCTGATGCGCCAGGTGTCCGCCAGTTATTCACCGTCGTTGCCATGTCATGTGCTTGCGTGTTGCACTTTGCCATGTCATCATCTGCATTTCATATCATGTCATCATGCGCATCGCATTTGCATACGTGTTCGTCTCATGCATCCGAACATTTTCCCCGTTGTCCGTTTTGCAATCCGGCGCTCCTATGTCCCCCGGTGTCCCCTTTTACCTATTTTCATGTGCGGGTGTTAAACGGTCTCGGAATGGACCGAGGTTTGCCAAGCGGCCTTGGTATAGCACCGATAGACCGCCTGTCAAGTTTCGGGTCAATCGGAGTCCGTTTGATACTCCAACGGTTAACCGGGTAACCGCAAAGGCCTCTTTTGGTGCAGCCCAACACCCCCTTCTAAGTGGCCCAAAACCCATCCTAACCCCTTCTATCCTCTCGGTCGTTCGATCACGATCGCGTGGCCGAAAACCGCACTCCATTTGGAGCTTCATAGCCCCCTCTACCTAGAAATATGTGCTCCCCCCCAGATTTTCGGGCAGATGAACCCTAGCCCCGCTCCCCTCGCGCCGCCGAACATGTTCGTCTCGCTAGCGGACGTGTCCACCCCGCTGCCACGTCGCTCTGGCCAATCCGGAGGCGACACGTCATCTTCGCCGCCGCCCGCAACCAACCATGCATCGCCACGTCACCGCCCTCACCCTCTCTCTTCCCTCCACCGCGCGGCCCGCTGAGCCCGCGAGCGGCCCGCCGTGGGCCGGAGCGGGCCCGTCCCGCCCTGCCGCCACCCGCGGGCGTCCCGCCGCTCCGCTCCGCTGCCGACCTCCGCGCCTGCGCCGCCCGCGGCCGCCTCCCGGCACGCCGCCGCGCCGCGCCGCTCTCTCCCCGGCGTCGCCTTCCGCCGCCGCCTGCCTCGTTCGCCCCCGGCGCCGCTCGCCGCCCCCGATGCCGCTCCGCCGCCCGCCGGCGTCGCGCGCCTCGCCGCCACGAGGTCCGGCCACCGCGAGCCGCCGACCCCTCGGGTCGTCTTCAAACTCGCCGGCGCCACCCCGCACCGGCTCCGGCCGCCTCCGACCCCTCGGCCTCGCCCCGCACCGGCGAGCTCCGTCGCCGGCCGCCCCGTCCGGATCTGGATCTCGAAGTCAAGGTTGACTTTCCCCTCCCCGAAATTTTCCTCTAAGTCCTTTTCTGTCACATTCTGGTGCACTCTTGTTCATGCGATAACTCTCTGCATATAGCTCCGTTTCGTGCGTGTAATATGTCAATTGTTCGTATCGTTGAGTACATCATTTCATTCCATTGCATCATTTTCATTTGAGCTCATCTTGATGCCCGAAATGCTGCTAGAAGAGGGCTATGTGATGTTAGTTTCTGATTCTTATCAGAACATGCACTTTTGTCATTTTTGCCATGATTGATGTGTGCACCCTATGAAGTTAAGTCCTACATGAGTTTTGTAATATGCCATGCCATATTTCCAGAGATTTATGCCATGTATTTTTGTGATCTATGTGGTGACTAGCACAAGCATGCAAACTAGGTTACTTAATGTTGCTGATTTCAGAGACTTAGTAATTTCACCAAGTCCTTGCCTGCTGTTATTTTGATGCCATGTGTTCATGTTGTTTCAGAGAGATCTATGCCTCTTTTGAGCATGATCAGTAACAGTGTTTTGAGAATATGGATTTGCTCTATCCATCCGTGCCTTTGTTTGTATTTATGGAGTGCGTTAGCTTGAGTCAATCGAGCTCTACTTTTGCTATAAATTGTTGCTGGCAGATTGTTTACATGTTATTCGATTTTGCCAAGCTTGTTGTAGTTGATCCCTGCATGCTATGATGTTCTCTTTCCATGCCTAGCTTCTATGCCATGTCTTCTTGATGTATGTATGCTTATTTTATCATGCAATGCTCTGTAGTGAGTGCGTCGAGCTCACGAACATGCCTACTTGTTATCTGTTCTTGACATGTCCAGTTTTCTGCGAAGTCTGAAATCTGTAACGAAACTTGCTTAATTGACCTGGGTGTTATTATATTTTCTGATCTCTTTTGGCTTATGGTCAGTAAGGGACTTTTGTTAAGTGCGTTGAGTAAATTCACGCCATGCCTTATTTTGCTATGTCCTGTTCCTGTAGCATGTTGTTTCATTGCTCTAAACATGTCATCCTGATGTTATTTTCCGACATGTTGCTATTTTCTCCAAGTCTGTGAACCTGTTATCTTTTGCACTTTTGCCATGCTTGTTTGAACCTGTTGTGGAGTGATTTAGCCGTATCTCAGTGTTCATATTTTTTCAAGCATCTTGAGTAGATTACTATCATATGCTTTGTTGATATGTTTGGGTGCAGTAGCTTAGTTTCTTGTTGCTTGCTAAGTAGCATCATGCTGTTAATGGCAGATTCTTGTCATTCTTGCTTTGCTTGTCATTTGCAAACCGTACATCCGATTCCGGTGATCTTTATATCGATTTCAACCGAAATCACCTCACCTTTCCAGTGGCATACTTGGTTTGCCAAGATTATGCTTTGTTCATCTTTTCCCTTCCCGAGCATGCATATGCATTGCATACCACATCTCGCATGTCATGCCATGTTTATGTGGTGGTTGATTACTTTGTTGTTTGCTTCTTTCCGGTGTTGCTTCTTCGGGTTAGTTCCGATAACGTTGCGATTGTGAGGATTTGTTCGTCTACGTCCGTTTGTTTTCTTCATGGACTCGTTCTTCTTCCTTGCGGGATCTCAGGCAAGATGACCATACCCTCGAAATCACTTCTATCTTTGCTTGCTAGTTGCTCGCTCTTTTGCTATGCCTTTGTTGCGATACCTACCACTTGCTTATCATGCCTCCCATATTGTTAAACCAAGCCTCTAATCCACCTTGTCCTAGCAAACCGTTGTGTGGCTATGTTACCGCTTTGCTCAGCCCCTCTTATAGCGTTGTTAGTTGCAGGTGAAGATGAAGTTTTGTTCCATGTTGGAACATGGAGATGTTGTTCCTTTTTGGAACATGTTTACTTGTTGGGATATCACAATATATCTTATTTAATTAATGCATCTGTATACTTGGTAAAGGGTGGAAGGCTCGGCCTTATGCCTGGTGTTTTGTTACACTCTTGCCGCCCTAGTTTCCGTCATATCGGTGTTATGTTCCCGGATTTTGCGTCCCTAATGCGGTCGGGTGATTTATGGGACCCCCTTGACAGTTCGCTTTGAATAAGACTCTTCCAGCAAGGGCCAACCTTGGTTTTACCATTTGCCTACCACCTATCCCTTTCCCTTGGGTTTGATCAGCCCGAGGGTCATCTTTATTTAGCCCCCCCCCCCCCGGGCCAATGCTTGTCTAAGTGTTGGTCCAAACTAGAGCCACTTGCGGTGCCGCCCCGGGGCAACTTGGGGTATCGTCGGTTGCCGTACGTACTGCTCATCCGGTGTTGCCCTAAGAACGAGATATGTGCAGCTCCTATCAGGATGTCGGCGCATCGGGCGGCTTTGCTGGACTTGTTTTATTACTGTCGAAATGTCTTGTAGCCGGGATTCCGAGACTGATCGGGTCTTCCCGGGGAGAAGCAATATCCTTCGTTGATCGCGAGAGCTTATAATGGGCTAAGTTGGGACACCCCTGCAGGGTTTGAACTTTCGAAAGCCGTGCCCGCGGTTATGTGGCAGATGGGAATTTGTTAATGCCCGGTTGTAGAAAACCCAAAGTTGATCTTAATTAAAATACACCAACTGCGTGTGTAACCGTGATGGTCTCTTCTCGGCGGGGTCCGGGAAGTGAACACGGTTGTTGGAGTTATGCTTGACGTAAGTAGTTTCAGGATCACTTCTTAATCGTAGTTGTTCGACCGTGCTTTTGCCTTCTCTTCTCGCTCTCATTTGCGTATGTTAGCCACCATATATGCTAGTAGCTTGCTGCAGCTCCACCTCATACCTTTTACCCTACCTTTAAGCTTAAATAGTCTTGATCTCGTGGGTGTGAGATTGCTGAGTCCTCGTGACTCACCAGATACTTCCAAAACCAGTTTGCAGGTGCCGATGAGACCGTGCAGGTGACGCACCCGAGCTCAAGGAGGAGTTTGATGAAGATCTTGTGCATTGTGTTGTTTCGTTCTAGTCGATCAGTAGTGGAGCCCAGTTGGGGTCGATCGGGGATCCTTTGTCGCTTTTGGGGTTTCTTCTTTTATTTTGGCTCCATAGTTGGGCCCTGATTGTAACTGTATGATGTAACGTTTTATTCATGTATTTGTGTGAAGTGGCGATTGTAAGCCAACTATGTATCTCTTTCCCTTATGTATTACATGGGTTGTGTGAAGATTACCTCACTTGTGGCATTGCTATCAATGCGGTTATGCCTCTAAGTCGTGTTTCGACACGTGGGAGATATAGCCGCATCGAGGGCGTTACAACCTGTCAGAGGAGCAGTGCCCCCCCTTGTTGATCTACAAGGCAAGCAAAACCCCCTTGTCCATTCCAATAGAATCCCACTCTCTCGCTCCTGCTCTCTTTTATTGCATTAGGACAACAACGATTCAACTGCTACTTTATGCTGCGGTAGTTGAACCCATTCCTCTGGATGACCTGTCATTGCCACAGTAAATAGTTGAAACCCACTATCATGTGTAGGAGTTGATTGAGCCATGTTGTGTTCCTACCATGCCATGCCTGCTATTGCTTAGAGTTGTGTCAGGTCTGATCCATTGGGAATGGATTGGAGTGTTATGATATGTTCTGATGCTGAGAGATAAGCGTGTGAACACGATTTGGTAAAGGTAGCGGTGAGAGGCCATGTAGGAGTACATGGTGGGTTGTCTCACTGGAACCGTCCTTAGGCACTGAGTTCCGTGTATGTTGTCCAATGACTAGCTACTACCACACATTGGGCTCCAGGCGCTCCAAGCTCTCTCGACTTATTAACCAACTTAGTCTCTGTCCAGGAGTTGCAAATAGTTTCTGGTGTTTGTAGGTAGTGTTAGTAGTCTACCAAGTGGCACCCGACCAGGTGGGCTTGGGACAGACTAGGCACAGTGGCACGGTGTACCAAGTGGCACCCAGATGGTGGGCTTGGGAACCCTGCTCACATCGTTTGGGGCCGTGAGCGACACCCCGGCCGGATCTCCTCGCGGATGGAACTCGAATAGGCGATAAACCTGGACTAGAGTCTTGTGTGGTTAGTCAGGTCGTGGCCGACACGCTCGCCAGGCTTCTGCTTGAAGGTTGCCGAGTACATGACATGTACATGGTGATAAGTGGTGAGAGCGTGTGTGAAGAAGTACACCCCTGCAGGGTTAACATGATCTATTCGAATAGCCGTGTCCTTGCTTATGGACTTCTTGGATGCTTACGTGGTACATAGACAACTTAAAGTGGATACTCTAAAATGCTCAAGATAAGTGTGAGTGCTATGGATGGCCTTCTCATAGAGAGACGGGGATGAATCCATAGTGGAGTATTGATGTGGTGATTAGTGGACTCGTGTGCGCTGCCTCACCTCAAAGAAGTTTCTTGTAGTCATAGAACAGGATAGCCACTGAGTCAAAGCTGGCTTGCTGCAAGTAAACTCCGCATTACTTTATTGATACAAATGCATGTACGATAGGATCTGATGTAAGTCTTGCTGAGTACCTTTGTACTCACGTTCGCTTTATTTATGTTTTGTAGATGAGACATTTGTCTTACTAGTAGTTCCTCTTGGACTTCGACGAGTAGCTTGTTACCTCAGCTACGATCTTGTACCCTTGGGAGGGTCTTGTAGATAGTCAGGTTTCTCAGCCTTTTTCTTTTGTAGTTGTCTGTACTCGGACATGTAATGCTTCCGTTGCTTGTATGCTCTGAATGATGGGTCATGTGACCCCTGTTTGTATTTAATGCTATGTGGCTCTTCTGGGCCTTTATCTATATGAGTTTGTGTTATGTTGTGATGCCATGTTGTACAGCACATACTTGCATGTTATGCGTACGTGTAACGTGTATTGCTATGTGTGGGATCCGACAATCTAGTTGTTTATCCTTGTCAGCCTCTCTTATGGGGAAATGTAGTCTAGTGCCTCCTTGAGCCATAGTAGTCTGCTACAGCCCGGTTCACTAGAGTCCTGCTAGCCCAGCACTACTGTTCAGGACACTTGACTGGGCGACATGTGTTTCACTTCGTTCCTGTGTCTGTCCCTTCGGGGAAATGTCACGCGGTGACATCTGGAGTCCTGCCTAGCCTGCTACATGCCGGGTTACCGAAGTCCTGTTAGCCCAGTGCTACAGCCCGGATTCACACGCTGCTGACCGACATGCTCGAAGTTGATTCATGTATGCCTGTCCCCATGGGTTAGTGCCGCTTTGGGTTCACGACTAGTCATGTCGGCCCGGGTTCTCTGTCATATGGATGCTAGCGATACTATCATATATGTGAGCCAAAAGGCGCGAACGGTCCCGGGCCATGGTAAGGCGACACCCGTGGGAATACCGTGCGTGAGGCCGCAAAGTGATATGAGGTGTTACATGCTAGATCGGTGTGACTTAGATTTCAGAACCACTCCTTTCTTTGATGCAACTCAGGTTTTGAGCATGATTTCTCTATTAAATTTTTTGTGCATGATTTGTCTATTAATTTTTTTGCCAGGAAGCTAAAATTTTCATTTTCTGGTTTTTCTTTGATTTCAGAACCACTCCTTTCTTTGATGCAACTCAGGTTAAATTTCATGCCGCAGAAACCAAGGCCAACTTGCTACGATCATTCAAAATAAATGTTCACAAAGATATAATACTCTTTCCTTACAACTTCAAGTGAGTGTTACTGTCTTGTGCATATTCGGTTTCCCTTCTATATTAGTCCAGGTTATAGTAATGTAATTGATGAGTTATGCATGCGTGCGCAGGTACCACTATATTCTCCTAGAGATTAGGCTTGAGCAGGGAGTAGTAACTGTCTTGGACTCTAGACGAAAAGAGCCCCAGGAGTATGCGGACATGACTCAAATGCTCGATAAGTAAGTTAAATCGATCATTATCTACCATATCAGCAACTTTGTTCATTTCTGATATCAAGTAATTGTTTTCTTTGTCCGGAAGGGTTTCGAGAAAATTCACCAGAAAAGCTCCGGGACAGCCGAAGGAGCTGGAATTTAGACACCCGAAAGTAAGTACTATAGTAGCATCTTCCGCGCATCTCCTAGTGATTCAAGCGCTAGTTTCATCAATACCATTTGGCATTCTTGCTTATTAGTTTGATTGACCTCTATTTCTTGTAAAGTGGTTGTGGCAGGAACAAGGGAATGATTTCTGTGGATACTATGTCTGCGAGTCCATCCGCCACACGACCTGTGAGCGGGGCTACTCTGACGAACAATATGAAGTGCGTAAATAACAATATTCACAATTTTATTTTATTACCATAATTTGTGTTGAGTTTCATTCATTCATTCATATATATATATATATATATATATATATATATATATGTATATATATATATATATACATATATATATATATATTTAAGGACAGTAAAACCGAGCCACTTTCCAGCCCTCTCACGCGCTAGACGATTTTGGTCGTCAGATCTCGCATCTCGATATTTCTGGCCGTTCGATGGCTGTCCGAGGGGCTGCTGCTCCGGTGGAAAAATCCAAAGCATGTGGTTAACTGGGCCTTCTGCCGTGTGAAGCCCACAAACGAATAACCCTAACTTCCCCTCTCTCTGTTCGTTTGCACGACAGCAGGTCTCGGGCGACTGCACGAAGGAGCAACCGCTGCCGCCGCAGGCGGGACTTGCTCGCCGCCGCCTACTCTCCCTGGCCGCCGCTGCTTCAAATCTTGCCATGGTCTGGACTGGGCTGCACTTCTCCGTCTGTCTGCCTTCACCACCATGGGTAACACACTCAGGGAGCCATCTTCGCTCCAGCTGCTTCCTCTGAATTGTCCTTGTTTGCGATGCCCCACCTATGTATGTTTCCCAATCTAATTTACTTGCTTTCCTGTCTTTTCTCTTCTAGGTCTGTAGTTGTAGTAGCAAGATCAGGGGCTAGGCGTCGACACCTTCAGCCACGATATAAAGTTGATGCTGGTGAGAGCCAAATTAGATTAGATCCACCACTCGCCTCACCACGATCAGGGGCAATCACTACATCTCTAATACTGGTTGGAAATTGTGAGTTTTAGATTTATTAAATCTGGTGGTGTGTTGGTCCCTGTTGTGATTTGAGGAGAAGGTTGTGGTACGGGTGTTGCACATGCAGTAGGCACAAACGGGAGATGCTGAATGTGGAGTTTTACTGGCACCGATTTTTTTCTCTAGATAATGACGGGCACTGTACAGGCAGTGGGCACAAAATGTGATTTGATCTGTTATAGACTGTACTCCATATGAACATGAGTCGTTAGCTATCTGAAAAACAATTAAAAAAGTGTGCACTCATTTATATGTATGGTTACATAAGATAAATGGAGATCCCTCTGCCCCGTTCTTCGTCAGTGCTTTGTTTCCCCTTTCCGTATTACATTTTCAGATGTGACTTTTGCCGTGTTGCTCCCCCCCCCCTTTCTTATACTGTTATTTATTGTACTTTTTGTGCGATTTTCTATATCATTACTGACATTGATAGACAGCGATGGAACGACCATGATCACCCTACCTTGTTGCTTCATCTTGCAGTACAATGATGATATGCCAAATTATTAGCATTATGATTTGGAATAAAGAATTTCTAGGCATCATTTTTTTCTTACAATAGTATTTTGAATAAACACCCCCTTGATTCATAAGATATTTAGATGAATGGATGTTAAAGTAATATGGTCCTTTCATTTCAAGAGTTATCGTTTCGTTGCATTATTTTTTAGAATAAATAGCTCTTACATTTTATTGGGTTTCTTGCCAAATGGATCCTCCTAAAGTATATGCTTGCGTTATTCGGAACCTCTACAGTGGTTTGCCAAGAGCATAGGGCCTTGCTGCATCTTATCTGTCTATCTACAAATTTATCCCAATATTACCATTCTGGTGCATCTTTAATTTAGTTCAGTTTAGTCCTCACATATGTTCATCTTCATGTTCATCAGATTGATGAGAGACTAATGTTGCTGTGATGATAAGTGCCGGTGATTTCTGTACTTTGCACTGAACCAACTGAAGCTGACATTGATTCTTGGTAAGAATAATGTGCGCTCAACTTTGCATAGTTTTTATATAGTTAAGCTTGTAATGTATATGACCAAATGCGGCCACATGGCTCACCAAATAGTATTTGCAGTGTCTTGGATTGTTATTTATACAAAAAAATTCATTTATATTGATCTGAACAGAAAGGTCACTGCATTTGGGTTTCGTATATGTAGTACTTCCACTAATCTTTTTTCCTATACAAATACAGGGTGCAAGATTTGGGAGTATCTAAAGCACCAACGGTTGAAGGAGCTCATCCGCCCACCGAGAGCATTGCAGCTTTCCACATGCCATTGATTAATCCATCTGCTTTAGTTGCATCAGATACTCCATCCTTTAATTGTTCTTTAATTGCATTGCTGATGTCACTTACATATATGTAACTAAGTGAAAATAGGGCTTTGTAAGGATGTCACACTATTATTAGTTTGACATAGTGTGACATGTTTTACTGAGAAGCTTTGTCAAGATTAGTACAGTGATTACTTTCATGGAATGCCATTTGCTTTCATTTTCCGTGTAGGATCACCTATTGGCACATTCATGGTCATGAAATGCTTATGTTGTAGATTTTTCATCCAATTTAGAAAAAAGGGTTTCCCCCCGCGTTATATTATAAAGCAAATCTCCGATACATCCAGCACGCTGGGGCCACAACACAGATAAGCCAAAAGAAAACAAAAGAAAATGAAAGAGAAATGAATGCCGACACCGGCAGATCAACGACGAAAGGGAAAACCGGCAACCGTTGCACCCTCCGACGAAGTGCCACCGCGCTCCCAGCATCGCGAAGCGCCTCGCACCAAGCAACACCTTCAAGAAGGAATGCGACGACGCCGCCGCTGTTGCCTGAACAAGTTCTAGGGTTTCCCCTGGTACGCGAGGGACGGTGGGGAAGGGATATATCCGACGCCCCTCAGGAAGGTCCAATGGCGCCCGCAAGCGTCACCGCGTCGGTGCCGGACAAGCCGACAAGGATTTCTCCCGATTCACAACCACCACCATCACCCGACGCACTTCGAGATGCACCACCACAACAGCCGCCCACCAGCCTGTGCCACCACGGTTACCAGACAACCCCGCCGCCTCACTGGAGCTGCCAACACGAGGCCTAGCTCGGGCAAGGAGAACCCGGCCACGGGAGCGAGCACAACTCAAACGGGGGGAGGGGACAACCTCCACCGCCGCAGCGGAGCCGACCGGATGCGGCGATGAGGACTTGCCGGGCCTCGATGACCCGGCCGGGTCCACTTGGACCCGGACAATCCTGTCGCCACGCTGCAACTCGCCGACCGACGAAGTCCGCACCACCCGAGACCGCCGCCACCATGCCATCACCAGGAAACGACGCAACACTGAGCCACCGGCCCACCCAAACCCAGATGAGGCCCAAATCGGCCCAGATCTAGGCTGAGCGGGCGCCGCCAGCCATCAGCGCCACCGCTCCGCCCCACGGCCAACGGCCGCACGCCGCATCGAGCACCACCGTGGCACGCGGCATCACCGCCAACGGGCCACACCGACGCCGGCCGAGGAGCACCGCCGCCAGCCCCCATCGGCCGGGCATGGGGGGCCGCGCGCGGGGAAGGGAAAGCCCGCCGCCACCAGTACCACGCGGCCGAGGCCCGGCAGCGCTCGCTGGCTGCGGCGGGAGAAAGGAGATGCGAGGAGAGAGCCTAAAGGGGAGCGGCGGAAGGGCCCCCCGGCCGCCTTGCCCGGGGAGGCAACGCGGGGGGTACCGGGAAGGAGGAAGGGGCGGGAGGAGGGGTGGGGGAGAGGGAGAGGTGCGCGGCGATGGTGGGCTCCGGCCGCGGCCGCGGCTCTGCGCGGGGGAGCCGCCGGCGGCGGCGCAGGAACCCTAGGCGGAGGGCGGGGTCGGCTTTATTTTCTTCTAACCTGCTCAATCAAAGAAGGGAAATAGTTGGTAGATATGGAACTAAGAAGTTGGTCAATATGACCCAAAAAATATACAAGATGATAGCTATCTATTTGTAAAATTCGTATCACTCTTTTGAAAAAATAGACGGGCGCTGCAACACGCGCCAATCATGATCTAGTATATATATATATATGTATTGACCCCCTTCTTCAAATTAGATGTTTCGGATGCGGAATCAACTCCTAGCACCAGATCGCATGCGATCAATTCAAGAGGAATTGGCGGCATTCTTTCTTGACCACGTGATCGCTGAAGACAGAGAATACTATGTGGACCATGCGTCCGTAATTTAGGAGATTATATTTGTAAGAGATAATTATTGTATATATGTAGCCGGTAGTGTCAGATAGATATACGAGAACTTTTTTTTTGAAGGATTGACAGTGAGAGAGAACTCCCACTATTTTTTCATATATCTATATAAATGGGGTGTTTACATAGACATATACAACCACATCATCCACCACTCCTGGTTGACACACCAGAGGGGTGGATAGACTACTCCATACTAGTTGGTAGGCAATATGCTAAATGTATTTTACAGAGTTAGGGAGGAAACAACAGAGGTGACTCAATGAAGCGTATCACAAGACGAGAGCAGGGACGTTCGACGTGTCACTTTAACTCTGTGTTGCAGAAGTCGTAGATCCTCTTTGAATCGGGCAAGCCAGGAGTCAACACTGGGGGCAACACCTCTGAAATGCTTGCTGTTTCTTTCCTTCCATAAGCTCCAGGCAGCGGTGAAAAAGACTTCAACAAAGAACGCATTTGGCCAACCCAGTTGTTTGTTATGGAGCACAGTGAATCTATCTTGGAAGTCACCCCAATGAATGTGTAATTTCCCCCAGCATATCTTGCTAAAAGGGCATGTGAAGGTCATATGATCAAGAGTCTCATCTACATGGCCGCAATGTTATAGTGTCTTCTACGAAGCATATCACGCGTGTTGAGTCTATCATGCAGAAGCAGCCATCCGAACACTTTGATCTTCATTGTACAGTTGGATTTCCAAAGCTTTTGGAATGCAGGATGGGCTGTTGCAGTCGCAAAGTAGTTGGTGTAGTAGTCTTTTGGCTTGTAATCTGCCTTACTCCAAATGTAATGCCAGATATCAGTTACTGTTGTTGAAGGGTTTAGCTCGGATGAAGCCTGTCGGATATCTAGCACCTCAGCATGAGCCTAAGGAGACAACGGAAGCTGAAAGGTGTCATGCAGGTCCAAGGTGGCCCAGAAGTCAGCCACTGACATGTCTTCAAGCAAAGCATAAGAGAAGCTCGGGGATGTGACACCTCGAGTACATCGGTTGACCACAAGTCTTTCCAGAGCAACGTAGTCGAGCCATCTACCACTTGCACACGAGAGATCCCACGATATATGGGCGTCAGTTTCAGAACATCTTTCCACCAAAAGGACCCCACCGAATCCATAGCATGAGGCACTCGGCCGACATACTGGTTTGCCCAAGTCAGGGTGACCCAGGGGATGTCTAGTTTGTTATAGAACTTATGCAGAAATTTCAACAAGAGGGCATCATTATGAACTTTAATATTTATCACTCCCAATCCACCTTTGCTCTTTGGTTTGCAGACCAGCTCCCAAGCCGCCAAAGAGTTACACTTGTCTCCTTGATCTGTTTTCTTTGTCCATAGGCATCTTCTCCTAATTTTGTCAAGGATTTCAATCATCTTGGGAGGGAACTTTAGGGTGCACATGGCAAAAACCAGGAGCGAGGTAACCGATGCATTGAGCCATGACAGGCGCCCTCCATATGACATCATGGCGATTGTGGCCGTGAGGCGACGCTCCATTTTGCAAACTAATGGCATGAGTTCTTGGATGGTGGGCTTGGTGGTGCCGAGTGGGATTCCAAGGTAAGTAAAAGGCATGGTCCCCACCGTGCATTCAAAAATGTTGGCAATGATAGACGTTGTTGTTGCATCAGTGTTGATAGGGATGAGAGTGGACTTGTGAAAATTAATCTTGAGGCCGATAGAGGACGCGTAATCAGACAGAATTTGTTTAACACGCAGCGCTTGTTGCGGGCAAGCTGGAAGGACCAGCAAGGTGTCAGCCGCAGACTGAATTACCGGAAAGTCACTTTGACCGTTACAAGGAAATGGTAGAGAGAGATCGCCACGACGGAAAGCATCATTAATTGCGGCTTGCAATAGTTCAGCAGCAAGGACAAATATTAGGGAGGACAGGGGGTCACCTTGTCTCACCCCACAACGGCAAAGGAATTGTCGGCCGGGGACCCCATTAAGAAGAACGGACGAGCGGCCCGAGGAGAAGAGACACTTGATCCAAGAGATCCACTTATCATTAAATCCCATCTGCTGCATAATGCGAATCATGGGCTCATGAGCGATCGTGTCAAAAGCCTTGGCAAAGTCCAGCTTGAGTAGAACGATTGGCCGGCCCGAGTTTTGGCAATGGTATATGTATTGGTATGCCCATGCAAGACAATCTTGTATAGTGCGCCCTTTTATAAATCCATATTGGTTACGGTGGACAATTGAAAGGATGACACGTTGGAGTCTGTCCGCCAACAACTTGGTAAGTAGCTTGAGGCAGCAGTTTAGCAGCGTTATGGGCCTGTAATCATTAACCATCTCGGGGGCATTAGTCTTAGGTATGAGAGTGATAAGACCATCGTTAATGCTTGTCACATCCAGCGATCCCTCATAGAATTGGTCACATAGAGCATAGAAGTCATGATGAATGATTGGCCAACATGCTTTGAGAAAAGCCCCACTAAATCCATCCGGTCCAGGTGCACGATCCAGTGGCATTTCCTTAACAACATTGTCAACTTCTTCATGGGTGAAAGGAGAAGTGAGCTGATCAAGATTGACGGCACAGGGAATGATGGAAGGAAGGTCAAATTTCATGTCCGAAGGGGAAACTGTCCCAATACGAGCTTTGTAGGTTTGGAACAAGAGAGCTTCTTTGGCGGGGTGGTCATCAATCAGCGTGCCATCATCCAGTTTGAGGGAAGAAATAATGTTTTTACGACATTGTTCCGTGGCCACTGCTTGGAAAAATTTGGAGTTTTCATCCCCGAATTTGATCCATCGAATAGTGCATGGCTTTTTCCAATAGAGTTTTTGGTATTTAAGCAAAGTCAGCAGATGTAACTTCAGGATGGATCGGAAATTCATTTCTGGAGTAGTCAAATGCCGTTTGTTCTCAAGGTCATCTAAATCAGCCAGAACCGCATTGCAGTTTGTGATAGCCACAGACAGGCGGGAAATAGACTTGCTCCAAATTTTTAAAGCATGTCTAAGAGCTTTGAATTTACGGCATAGAACTATAGCAGCATTATCAACCCTAAATGGACGATTCCATACCTCATTAACCGTATCCATGAACCCAGGGTGGAGGATCCAATAGGATTCAAAACGGAATAACTTGGATCGGGGTATTTTGGTTTCAATGGAGACCACACAGGGAGTGTGATCTGAAACAGGTTTGCCAAGAGGTTTAACTAGTGTCTTGGGGTACACATTAGTCCAATGAAGAGAAGTGAAAAACCAATCGAGCTGTTCCAGCAGCGGGTCAATTTGCATGTTACTCCACGTATAAGCCCTTCCTTTTACTGGGATTTCAATTAATTCCTGCTTGCGGATGATGTCATTGAAAGTAATCATGTCGTTAATGTTCCCTCCTGGCTTATTACGATTCTCCGGGGCTCTCATATAGTTAAAATCACCAAGAAGTAACCAGTCTTGGCCATTCAGGATGTTAACATCATAAAGCCAGTGAGTGAAAATATCTCTATCCGAACCCGTGCATGGCCCATACACATTAACTAACATCCAACGCTGCGCGGATTGAGTACTGATAAAATCGATGACTAACGCAAAAGGATCAGACGAGACGACCGTGCCAGAGAAGACCGAGCTCTTCCAAATCGTAAGAAGCCCCCCCGAGGCACCATGCGAAGGGACAAAAGCAAAGCGATCAAATTGTTTAGGGCAACAAGTTTTAATAAACGCAAAAGAAAAATCTGTCATCTTTGTCTCCTGAAGACAAACCACAGCACAACCACTAGCAGACATAGCATTATTCAGAGCCAACTGTTTCTTCTCAGAATTAAGCCCTCTGATGTTCCAAGAAAGCACGTTCCAGCAGCATAGAGGCGACATGTGGAGATCAAACTAAGCAGAGTGACGGGAGATAACCTCTCCTAGTTCATCAGAGGCAGTATCAGTCACCGCAGCAGGTTCAGCTAACAGGGCATCTTCAGTGATAGAAGCAGCTGGTATAGCACATCTGTTAATGCCAATGTCCTGCAAAGTATCTATAGGAGTGGGCGGTGGAATTTCCCCAGCAGCAGAGGCAGCAGAAGAAGATGTGCCAATAGATGGAATAACACGGGGCTTGACTTTGGAAGTGGTCTTGCGAGTGTCAGAAGGGGCTGGTACCTTGAACCCGTCGTACTTGTTGGAGCGGAGGCTACAACGCACTTCAGTAGTGGTGGTGGGAACCACAGCCTTGCTCCTGCGAGGACGCGAGTTGGACGGAGCCACTGGAGCCATTGTTGCGTTATCAACAGTCACAACAGGGTCAGGGATGATTTCAACTTGGTCAGGGCCTCCTGGGGCTTCAAGCAGAAATGGGAGCATTGGATTCACAATGGGGCCGTCAACAAGAGCAGTTTCAGGCAGCTCTTCAATGGTGACTGAAAGTTGTTCTGGGGCTTCAAGCAGAAGTGGCAGCGTTGGATTCACTCTGGGGCCGTCAACAAGAGCAGTTTCAGGCAACTCTTCAATGGTGACTGCATTGTTTGTAGTGGTGGTGGAGGAAAAGTTGAGATTGCCATCCCCCAACATGACCGTAACCGAGAGGTGCACCGGGCTTGAGCGCAGACCAAATCCTTCCCTCCAGGGTCCAAAAGAAGCGATCAAAGGACTAACAGCCTGAAATATGAAAGTATTGAGGTTTTGGCGCGGGATTGGGTCATTCAGCAGCCTGGAAAGTATCTCATCACCCTGTGCAGATAAGCCAAACCTGATACCTTGTTCATGAACCTCCAGAGAAATAGCAAGTGGCTCCACCTGTGAGTGTGCAGTTAACTGTATTGCCGACTCTGGCATGAAGTATATGTCTGATTGAGTGGAGCTAGAGCTATAAGACTGAGTGATGGAGTCATTCCAAGCTTGAAAAGCATTGTCCTGAATGTTGTTTTCAGGAACCACAACGTGCTGCACCGTTAGGCCCTGCGCAGCTAACCAGGCTTGATAGTTAACCAAATGAGGCGGCATGGGTGGCAGAGGAGGAGCAGCAGGTCGGGCCAGGCATCCCAGCCCTGGTTGGCATTTGCCTGTTGAGCAGGGGCACCGTTAGCAGGTCCCTCATTATTTCCCGCCCCAGGGGCCCCGTTCTGAACCAGCCAGTTATGTACTTGCTGTTGATAGAGTTGTTCAGCAATGAGCTCTGGACCAAACTGCGGGTGTGGGTTGCCATCAGGTGGTGGTTGTTCTTCACCGAGGGCAGGAATCTCCGGTAGCAAGCCATTCCAGTCATTGCTGCGGAGAATCGTAACCTGAACAGTCCAGCAGTTACGCTCACCGCCAAGCTGCCAAACCACGAAGCTTTTAGGGATGAGACGGAAACTGATGACCCTTGCCTTCAAAAGAATGAATCTGCGGTCCTGCCTAGGGTTATACCAAGAAACAAGGGATCCATATCCACCCAGAGCCTTAGTGATGTAGTAGTCTGTTTGGTAATCATAAGGAAAGCCAAACATCATGAGCCAAACCTGAGGCCCAAGAGTTGTGGTTCTTCTGTTCAGAGCCTCATTATGCGGGACAAAGGTAATGAGCAGGTCCTCATCAACAAGCTCAATCGGGGTGTTCACCGCAGTATCCCGCAAGAAAGAATCAACGAATCCAAAGATCCCAATGCCAAAGGGGTGGTCACTGACCTCAGTAGTGAAAAGCTGGGCTGCATGGAGATGCTGCACGATCTGGTTGCGGACGATAGCACGGCGATGCAGAGGGACGTAGGCACTATCTTTAGCAATGGCCAAAAATTCGTGGCTCAGCGGGGCAATCGGGCCGACCACCATTCCACTGCGCACAAGTCGATCCGCCGGCCCTAGCTCGACGGCGAAGCCCGGAGGGAGGAATGCCACAGGGTTGAGCGGGTAGTTCGCCATTGCCGTAGGGTGGAGGAGCAGAGTGTTGGGCGGTGCAGTTGGATGTGGATGTGACGGCAATGGAGGCGGAGGGAGCAGTGCGGAGGACTGCGGCGATGGGACTAGGCGGGGCGATGCCTGTTGGGTTTTCGAGGTGGAAGGCCAAGCGTGAATGGGGGCGGGTGGAGGCAAAGTTGCCTTGGCAATCCATTTCCATTTCTGTTGGAAAATGGTTCGTCGACAGGATCGTGCCACGTGGCCATAGAATCCGCAAGCATCACATCGAACGGTACGCCTCTGCGATTTAGTCCTCATTTTTGTGGGTAAACAATTGGACAGAGATTTTGACACCGTAAAATTAGCTTCCTTCTGTGACTCAGGCAGGTGACGAGCATCACGGTGGCTGCGATTGGGGCATATTCCAGTTTTGTGATCCGGCTCCGAGCAATTAATGCAAATGAAACGAGCATGGCAGGCGATTCTGGTGTGCCCCCATTGAAGGCATCTAGCGCATAGAGCCGCCCAATTAGCGGTAAGGGTATTAATTTCGGCTGCCGAATATTCCGCTTGGGACAAATCCGCCTGATGGCGATAGCTGAGTAGTGTGGGCCACGAGTCATAGTGACGGTGGATACCGACCATGCAACGGTAATTTGAATTGCCCAAATGAAATGGATTCAATAACTAGGTCCTCCTCCAATTCCGCCTGGGTCAGGTAATGATCCATTAATGCCCTTTTGGCACTGATCGTGGCATTGACATCGCAATGCGAAGTTGACGGTTGGATCGAGCCAAATTCGATTTGAATGTTATTGTTTTTCTTCACCAACGAGGAGGAAGAAGCTTCATGATCATTCGAGCTAGAAAAATTCCAATGCTTCAAATTAACAAGATTAAACTTGCTCAGCTCTTTGATCGATGAGTGATTAGGAGAATTCTCCTTTCGTAAGAAATCCAAAGGAGCAGTGATGGCCATAGGTCGTCTATCCAGAACCTCGACCAGTTCTTGATCCGCATGCCAATGTGAGGCAGAGAAACGCTTAACAAAGCGACCATTGAACAAATGGAAGTGACAAACAAAGTCCGGCCAAACCCGGTCCTTTAAACCATAGATGAAATGCCCCACTTTGTTGCTAGCCACAGAGAAACGAAATGATCGAGGGGACAGAGCCACAACCTTAAAACCAGAACAAAGACCACCGAGGCAGCATTGCAGAGCTAAACCAACCGAGTCCTTCGTGAGAGGGAAGGAAGCCGAAGAAAAAGAGACAACCAGGGGGGAGAAGTGCACCGTAGATCCAAACTTACATCTCACCTGATCGCTAAAGACAAACCAGGAGCAAAATCCCAGTGTAGAAGGTCGTCCATGGTGGAATCTAAAAATCTCCATTGGTGTTGGTCAGCAGGTGGGAGAGGAGAGGGGTGGGAGAGGAGAGAGCCATGGGATCGGCGAATCGATATACGAGAACTTATTGTTCGACCAATCTCTCGGAGAAGGAGAGGTGGTCGATATCACTTCTCTCTGTACGCATATATGTTCATGACGATCTTCTGTTTCCTTCGTTTGCTTACTAGCTAGCTAGCGTGTCTAGTCCTCTCTATACGTATGTATAGTACGTAGCGTCGACCAAGCACTGACATAAGAGAGGACACTTCTCTCTATTAAGTAGGTATCTAACACAATATATGAAATACCTAAATTAACCCCCCAAAACCCCCAACCCCCCCCCCCCTTTCAAAAAAAAAACCCAGCCACAGAAATGCTGACGCGTGGAGGTCTATTGGTCCCGGTTGGTGCCACCAACCGGGACCAAAGGCCCTCTTGCCTCGGCTCACCACGCAGGCCACATGGAGGCCCATCTGTCCTGGTTCTGGTTAGAACCGGGACTAACGGGTCAGGGCATTAGTAACGACCCTTTAGTCCCGGTTCAGGAACTGGGACAAAAGGCCCTTACGAACCGGGAAAATATGCCGGTTTTCTACTAGTGGCCCGAGCCACACGCGTGCGCCAGCTGCCCTCTGGAGCAGTCCAAGCTCATCCGCAAGCGCTCGTCGCCGCCACGTCCCCCTGCTGCTACAGAATGGAGTTCGCCAGCGATCCTATCCACGGCCACCGCGAACCGACATGGCTGCGCTATTTAAGGAACCCCCCCCCCCCCCCCCGAGCTCGCTAGACCCTTAGGCAACCTCAAGCCAACTCCCTGGAGCTCCCCTAGCCCGCAATCGACCAGGGAAGGCCGTCTTCCCCAGCTCCGGCAGGTTCGGCCACCGCCACCCTCCGGCTCAGCTCGTCGCAAACAGAGCCATCCCCACCATTCCGGTGCCACCGTTTGAACCACCATGGCCTTGCAGAGCCGCTCAATCCCTCAGCTGCGACAGGGAACAACCGTAGAGCAAAACCCCAAACCACACGAAGCCTCCTCCGCCGCAGAGGTCGCCACAGGCGACTCCTTTCACCCCCGACGACCCAACGCCCACCGGGAGGACCGCCCTGGTCTGGCGGGTCCATCCCTGCTCTCGGATTCCCTCGAGGAGCCTTCGTTCGCCGGCGAGCATCGCCGAAGTCCCGCCTCCGCTCGGGCGGAGGAAGAGGAGGGAGAGACGACTAGTCAAACCTGACCAGTGGGCCCCGTGGACCCACTGTTAGTGACCCACGGGCCCGTCCATGCTGGATAAGTGAAAGCGTAAAGTCTCGAGTACGTATCCCCTACCCCGAAAGCGTATTCTGTATCGAAGCGTTTTCCTTTTTCTGTTTTATTTTAAAAACAGAATTTGACTAAACTTTGACTGACTATATCTTTTTAAATAAAACTCCAAATGGATTGATTCTTTTTCCTACCCCTCTCAAATTTCACCTAGTTTATTTTAAGATTTATTTCAAAAATAATTAGGGCAACTTTTTGTACTGTTTTTAAAATATGTGTTATTGGAATATTTTTTAAAACAGGATTTTGGAGGGGAGATATAACTTTCAAAAATTTTGGAGAGCACCTCACCTCTCCACACCATGAAGGCAAGCATTCTGAACCCTAGCATAATATTGCCGTGTGTTGTTAAATTTTGGTTACAACACCACCCTGTCTCGAAATTTCCGTTACTTATTGGGGTGATATAATCCTACTCGTAAGGGCATGCTAGTAATACCGCGCTTTTGAACATTGATATGTTGTGATAGTGGTCACCCTCATATAGCCTTCATACCTACCGGAAGGAAACCGGGAAAGCCTCTGTCTTGGGTAGATACGATGCTTGTCTCCAGTTCCTCGTCGAGACAGTTGTGTCCGGTATGGCATGATGAGGTATGATGAGTGGTGATTCTGTCTATTGGATTGAAATATATTTGTTATGCTAATCATGCAGGAAATTCCTAAACCTCCTGAGTCGACCATAGATTGAGTCTTGTTCCAGTAACCCCCATACTTGTTTTGTGATGCCACTTGTCCCTGCCATAGGTAGGGTACAGTTCAGTAAGTTGTCAACCCCTGTCCTAGCACACACCGTATAGAGAGGCCATGGTGGAAGATACCGGCTGCATCCGGTAGGCATGCCACCTGGTCCGGGGGCATGGGTGTTTCCGGTTGGGACCGAGAGGGGGCACCCCTTAGAGCGCGCGATAGAAATTTGATCCCATGCTACGCGAGGTTGTAGCCTCCCCACTTAGAGTTTTGCATAACATGTGTCGTGGGTGATTCCAGACACCGGTAGGTTAAGCTGGTGTGTGCAGTCAGGTGAGTTTTCAACTAAAAGACCGTATATGGAATTAGTCCCGAAGGACTAAAGAAATCCGTTACTCGTGGGTAAAGAGTACACTCTCTGCAGAGAAAAAAATCTATTTGAATAGTCGTGTCCATGGTTAAGGACTACAGTCTGGGATGGGTCAAGTGTCTGTCTTAGTGTCGGTCTTCGGAGGAGAAACTACTAAACCAGAACGTTGATCATGACTTGTGACGTACGATGATTATGATTATTATTATTATGGACTGACCATGTATGTTATTTGAATTATTAAGTTTCCCTGAGACGGTTCTACCTCCTAGATATTCACTGTGATTATTCTTATAAGCCCTTTATGTGGTGTCGCTCAGACGCCTAACTGTGGCATGCTTGTCATTTCATTTACTTATAAGCCCTTTATGTGGTGTCGCTCAGACGCCCGACTGTGGCATGCTTGTCATTTCATTTACTTATAAGCCCTTTATGTGGTGTCGCTCAGACGCCCGACTATGGCATGCTGGTCATTTCATTTACTTATAAGCCCTTTATGTGGTGTCACACAGACGCCCGACTGAGGCATGCTTTATATTATTATCCTTTCGAGGCATCGCTTCAGACACCCGATCGATGCATTTTATTCTATCCCTCGGTTGCTGTTCATATTCTATATGATTAACTTGTTTGTGTGCATCATATATCTGATTTCATGACTGACGTAGTGATCATGGCATATTTCAGAGCATGATTGTCGTTTGTTATATTATACCGGTGTTCATAATGTTTGCAAGTACATTCAAAGTACTCACTGGCTTGTCCCTGGCTATTGTCTTGGCTAGATTTCTTGCGTGGAAAGGAGCGTTAAGATGACAGCCCCGGAACCTATGCATGGAGATAGCCACCTCGCGAGGATAGGAATTATCCTGGTCAGCTGTTCCTGTGGGAAATGGAGTCCCATAGTCAATGGTGAACCACAAACCGCTTCCGCCATCAACCACTAGAAACCATTTTGTTGTACTCATAGGCCAGAATTGTCTTGTACTTCATATCCTGTAATTTTTCTTGAAGTTTCTGTATCAAGTTGGTGCCTCATCAGCTAACAGTAATCCTGGGGCTGGTGAGCACAAGGGCCATTTTCTGGGAAACTATACCCCAAAAATCCGGTCCCGACAACTATTGACCGAAGACATAATTTGAAACCGATGCATATATAGCAATATCCGAGAAGGTTTTGTCGAATCCCTAAAGGTGTCCGGCATTGCACTGCGAGACTAATGCTGGAAACGCACAAATAGTTTAAAAGTGTCATAAGCTTGGAAAACAAAAAAACGTCTGTGAAAACCTGACGTCCGAACAAGATCGAGTGTTCGGTGCCAATCTGAAAATTGGACTTCAGAAAAAAGGGTGCTTCTGTCGTGCTTTAACATGACACACCCTATCTCAAGACTTCAAGTGGGTCAGCCTACGGCTTCAACCTCCTATCCCGAAGGCGGAGTACTTCTCATTAGGACATATTAGCAAACTAAACTCTAGCGGCTTTGAGAGAGAAATTAGGCTCCCCGGCTAGTGACCACACACTTGTGTCGAAAAAAGGAGTGATAAATAATAATATAGCAATAATAATAATAAACTTTGCAACGACTAAGAAGGAAAACACTTATTATAAAACGGCTCAAATAAACTTAAGAGCCCCCAAGTGACTTGGGTAAAAGAATGATTGTATGTACCGAAGTACTTATATCATATCTATGTAACCCGAACTTTAAACGCGTCTTAACCGACCGTCGTCTTCTCCCTCTTTGGTCAAGGACCGAAAAGTGTTATGTACTCCACTTGCCGAGAATATCAACGGTGTTTCCAATAACCAGGCAATCAGGCCATAAGGCTGTAACAGACAAAGCGCACTCAGGAAACTTATGCTATATTACTAATGAAGTGTAAGAAGCATCTTCGAAGAAAATAGTACCCCCACCGATACCTTTCTTCGGTGCTCATTGTTACTATGAGACTTGTGCAATAGATTTTTTATACTCATGAGTTCCGTTGTGTGCCGACCGTAATTGAAAACAATAAGAGCGTTAGCTTTCGGCTTCACCCAGTCTGAGGTCCGGCTCGGGTGACCAGATCGTGACAATCGCAGAGGTGCTCCCTTTACTCCCTAGCCGAACAATCGGGAACATAGGGGTAAACACAGGAGCGAGGCAAACCAGCTTGCAAATCGCTTAAGTCAATATGGTGCATATTGTTGCGTAATACACAAACAAGGAACGAAGCCGTACAAGTATAATCATATGCAATAGGAAAAGCTTCATAAATGAAGCCCCCAAGTAAATGTGGTACTTGAATTTGTGTGTCACAAACAAAGTATAATGCTTGGCCGAGCCGAACACAAGTTAAAAATTTAAAACTTTGAGCATGAAGGCAACTTAGTTGGTTAATGTGTTCGGTATTGATGACGCGGTCCGAGCTTGATGCGGGACAAAGAGCTCGACACTCCAAAGTGGTGACATAGCACGATCAATGCAGGCCGGCAGAGTGATGCCGAAGTCCCCGGCATGGGGTAATGAACTATTGACGAAGCCCCCCGTCCAGCCGAGGTGACGCCAAAGGATATAGTCTGGCTGGATCGTTTTCCTGTGCACAAAAAATAGTGCAAACCGGAGATAATAGTAATAATAAAAAAATCGCTGCATAATAAATAATTTATGCAAAGTGAGTAATAAAAGAAATATGGCCTAGCGCCAAAGTCAATGTCGATGCAGGGCGTCAGCGTGATGCGGTAAAGAAGTGGCAAAGCCTGAATTCACAAGTCGGTCCGAGTTCCGGATGCGACGTTCGCCGGACTATGTACGGAACGTGACCGAACCACCATGTGGCCGTCGTTAATGAGGCCATCATTTGATCGACCTGTGTACATATGATGGACAAACCAGAGTAACAATTCCTTGGAAAAAATAAACCCAAACAAGCAAAAAATACTAGGCCTAATAGCACCTGGTTTATTTGTTGTAGCAATCCAAAGAAAAGTGACTCCGAAAAATCGCACTAGATCCACACACCCATTGCATGATGGGCGATAAAGCGACGGCATGGTGATGCTGGCAAAGGTTGGCTTGCCAAGGCAAAGCCCTCGGTCCAGCTAACGTGACGAAGCTGGTCGGCTAGTGATGCCGAACTCTCCGGAGTAGGTTGATGAAGAGATGGCGAAGCCCCCGGTCTAGCCGAGATGTCGAAGCCTCGATGTCAGCCGATAAGTCGAAGTAGGTCGGCGTGATGGACATCGGCTTGAAGAAGCAATAGTGCGGCCCTGACGATGCCTGTCGTGACGTGGTCAATGCCGGCTTGATGAAGTGACCGTGCGGCGATGCCGGTGTGCCCGCTCCGGGTAATCCATGGGGCGGCGATGTTGGTGATGATTTATCCTTCGCGATGCCGAACTCTTACTCGGCTTGCCGAGATGATGATCCGAAGAAGTTGAGCTCGGCTCAATAAAGTGACAACATGTCTAGCGCAGGTCGGCAGCCGTAGAGCAACATTGTCGGGCTGGTTTGGGAACAAAACACAATACGCCATTCAAAACTTCCTTCAAAAAGGATGTTCGAAATCCCGTTCATAAAAAAGATGAATTCGGGTCGGATTCGTTCTCGTGCAGAAACAGATCCGAAAAGTGATTCACTAATCGGAAGGTTCCCGGAGTATGGACGGTCGGATCAAGCTGAAATTTTGAGGGGTGGTAGATATTGGAATTCCGCAGCCGATCAACGGTTGGATCTTCCAAAGGACGTCTGAGCTAGAAGCTGGACACCACGCCCTAAACTCGTCCAGATTCCCGTCCAGATTTGATAGGGTTCCGGCATATCGAAGATTGTCGGAGATACCTCCATCGAAACTCGATAAAATTTTGCATGGCTGTTTTACACATAATTCCGCATTGTTCGACTGAAGCGATCATCAAATCGATGCTCGAGGAGGCGGTGCCGACGGATACAAATTCGTTGTTCAGAAAAAGAGCATGGTCACACGAGGGCAATGTTGACGTTGAGCCCTCGAGCTCCGTGGATGATTCCTCTATGATCATGATAGAGACCGGAGTTGATGTTGATGAAGGCCCCCGTCCGAACATGATGATCGGAGATGGAGCGCGGTCCTCGGTCGAGCCAAGGTGACCAGTCGAGCCAGCGACGAAGATGCCGAAGTCACAGTTGATCTGCAGGCGAGCCATCGATCCTTTTGCCGATCACACAGCGGAACTCTCAATGAAAGCACCAATGTCGGTGTCAAAACCGGCGGATCTCGGGTAGGGGGTCCCGAACTGTGCGTCTAGGCGGATGGTAACAGGAAACAGGGAACACTATGTTTTTACCCAGGTTCGGGCCCTCTCGATGGAGGTAAAATCCTACTCCTTCTTGATTGATCTTGATGATATGAGTATTACAAGAGTTGATCTACCACGAGATCGTAGAGGCTAAACCCTAGAAGCTATCCTATGATTATGATTCTTGCATATATCTCTATCGACTAGCCTGGCCTCGATTTATATAATGCACCAGAGGCCTAGGATAACAAGAGTCCTAGCCGAATACGCCGGTGGGGAGGAGTCCTGGTCTTGATCGCCAAGTCTTGTAGAATCTTCCTTGTATGCAGCAGCTGTCCGAACTGGCCCATGAGTACACGGCCATGGGGTCCTCGGCCCAATCCAACCGATCGGGAGACGACGTGATGAGTACCCCCTAGTCTAGGACACCGTCAGCTAGGGTTACATAGAGTCGGTTACAACGGAAGGAGATCTACATATCCGTATCGCCAAGCTTGCCTTCCACCCCAAGGAAAGTCCCATCTAAACACGGGACGAAGTCTTCAATCTTGTATCTTCATAGTCCAACAGTCCGGCCAAGGGTTATGGTCCAGCTATCCGGACACCCCCTAATCCAGGACTCCCTCAGTAGCCCCTGAACCAGGCTTCAATGACGACGAGTCCGGCCCGCAAATTGTCTTCGGCATTGCAAGGCGGGTTCCTCCTCCGAATACTTCGTAGAATATTTTGAACACAAGGATAGTGTCCGGCTCTGCAAAATAAGTTCCACGTAACACCGTAGAGAGAATAATATTTACACAAATCTAATCTGCTGACGTATTCTGTAGCATGAAATCAAACCACAGCCGAGCCTTTATTTGAGTCGTTTTCACTTTCCCACCTCAACGCGTTTTGCGAGGCGGTTTCCTTGGCACGTCTTTGTCGAAGCAGAGATCGTGTCCCCTTTATTTATGGGATCCTCATCATTACGGACGAGGGTAACCCAATAGTGCCCGTTGGTATATCCCCTCTATCAAAGGTATGTCCCAAACAGTCACGGGGAGGGCTCTTGGTATTCAACCTCTTATAAAGAGACCAAGGCATCACTCCTTTCTTTCGATCTCAATCGAATCCGCCTCTCGCCTCGAGTTCCAACACCCAAGGCCCCAGATTTTAGGCGCTTCGGACCTTTGATGATGTCCGGTTCCGACCTTTGAGGCCGGTGGATGCCTTCCTCCGTCACAGAGGAAGACGTGCTAAAGCTGAGAGAGGCCAGGTTTTTGACCAGTGAAATCTCGCATAGGCTACCTGCTCATGGGCAAGTTATACCTAGTCCCAAGCCTGGTGAGAGCGTGGTGTTTGCGTCTCACTTCCTCCGAGGGCTAGGCTTCGCGATTGACCCCTTCGTGAGGGGGCTCATGTCTTATTATGGGCTGGAAATTCACGACTTAGCTCTGGAGTCCATCCTCCACATCTCATCGTTCATTGTGGTGTGCGAAGCCTTCCTCCGTATTCCTCCTCACTTCAGACTATGGCTTAAGACCTTTAAAGTAGAGCCGAAGATGATCGAGGGACAGCACGCGGAGTGCGGAGGCGCTGTTATAAGCAAGAATACTGACGCTCCATGGCCCGGGGGCTCTTTTCAAGAGGAGTTCAGCTTATGGCAACCAGAGAGGTGTTATATCACAGCTCCCAGGGGCACCAAGTGGGTGGTGCCACCTGCTTTCCACTCGGGTACCCCACCATGACTAGCGTCATGGGTCAATAAGGGGCTGGACTGGGGGCCGGCAAAGGACGTGCCCCTGCTGCAGGGCCACACCGATATCTCCTAGAAAGGGACATCAGCCTGGTCGTGGTGATGCAGGTTATGCTAATTCGCCGAGTTCTGCCCTGCAAATGTCGCTCTCTCCGCCTGTGGGAGTTCAATCCGGAGAGACCGCGAGCTCTCCAACACTTTCTTGGCATGACGCCCATGGAGATGTACAAATTGTTCTTCGGATCACAAGTAATGTGTTCGGATTCTATGGAGGACGCAGGACTAAGATGTAATCGTTCGGATACTCAAGTAAGTAACCCTGTTCCCGGACATGCCATCCGTTCATTTATCACAGCATCACCCTTAAAAGAGTTGTCTTTGAAACAGGAGTGGGTAGCGAAGGCGAAGTTAATCAGGTGTCCGGCCCCCCTTCCTGAGACATCGCCGGATCCCGTGTTAACCAGGATGCTGGAGATCGCTCCTTTAGGGAAAACAAAGGGGGGGACAAGGAAGCTATCGCCTCCGTGAAGGAGGCTGTCAGGAAAGGAGGAATCAAAAATTCCACTACCCAGGGGAAGAAGAGGACCGCCTCTGAAGACCCGGAGACCAAGGCCTCAAAGCGGGGGAAGAAATCTTCGCTAGAGGGTCCTGTGCCGGGGGATACCTCGGCCGCACTGTGCCCCAAGGGGATCAGCCCTCCATCGAGCCGTAAGTAGAGAGGGGAGGTTTTAAAATGAGAGGAATCCTTATTTTATCTCCGGGGAAAATAACTGACGTGATACCTTGTAGTTTAGATCTAAGTCCTTCTTAGCAGGACTCATCTTCGGGGGACCTTCTTCCGGAGATGATGGAGAGCAAAACGCCTCCCCTGCCTTTCCGCCTTACGAGCCGGGCGACCCTGAAGTGTCGTCGCGAGGGGTTTCTCCTAATCCGGCTGGGCCGGAAGGCAGTCATATGGCCCCCCAGAGCTCTCCGCGTCCGGCCTTTGAGAAAGACCATCAAGCGAGTCCGGCACCGCCTGGTGCGCGGTTAGAGGAGCTGAAGGACCTGCTAGGGCGAGCGTCTATCTCGAAGGAGCACTGTGCATTGATGGGTTCGGTAATTGAAAGGATTTCGTCCGTGGAAAGCGGGTTTCACGAGGCCGTCATGAGTTTGCTGACAGGTTTTGAGGTACGTGAAGTGATGTACCCTTTGATAGTTCTACATATGTGAGATGCGCCCTGTGTAGATAGTAGCCCTTGAGACTCTGTGTGTTGTCGAAGACGGCGGCACGCAGAGGATCATAGTCCAAGGTATAATTTTGCCACCTTCTTATGCAGGTGGCGAAGTGTCCGGTGGCTAGCCGGACTGATGAATTTGCCGAGCTATCACGGCAACTTGACGTGGCGGATGCCGACATTGCGCTTTTCAACAAGCGGCTTGACGAGGCACAAGGTATGTAATTTCTCCGGAGACACCTGGTAACAGGAGCTTGACGCCAGTATCTTACAGTGTCTGCACATGATGCAGATGGGCCTGCCGCTGTGGAGGACCTTCGGGCAGAGCTTGCCCGAGCCAAGGAGCAAGCCAGAGAAAGCGATGCGGCTGACCCAAAGGCGGTTGAGGAGTTGAAAGCCGAACTGGCTGCTCATTGCCAAAGCAAAAAGGAAATGGCCGTGATGGCTGCGAAGTTGAAGACCGCTGCTGACCGTTGCAAGCTTCTTGAGAAAGAAGATCAGGCGGAGCGGACAGACCTGGAAAAGGCCATTACGGCGGCCAAGGATGCTCGTTCTGCGATGAGAGCGATGAAGGAGGAGTTGCGTCAGGCCGGAGATATCGCGGCTGGAAAGCCCTTTATGCTGCGGATGAAGTTCCGAGATCCTAAGTACGCTCCGTTGGACCGGATGTGGAGTTCGGCGGACGACTATCTGGATTTGGCAGCGAGTGCCACTAATGCGGCCAAACATTTCCGAGATCAGAAAGATTGCGAAGTGGAAAAGCTCTTCTGGTCACAGTTCAACAATCCGGAGCGTCTACTTCCATTGACCGATCGTTTGGCCGAATGGGCCGAACTGAATAGGTTGTCCGGACTCGCCATGAAGGATGTCGTGGATCATCTGTGGCCGGGGAGGCCAAAGCCGAACAGTTATTTTAGCTTGGTGCAGCGGTTCCTTGGTGCAGTGCCGCATATCAATGCGATGAAGAGGTCAGCATGCATAGAGGGTGCACGGATGGCCCTTCCCCGTGTCAAGACAAACTGGGCAGAGATGGAGGCCACCGCTGTTGCATCCCAAGACTCGGACGGAAGCCGAGTACCTGCCGAGCACTATTTTCAGGAAGTTCTGCAAGGCGCTTGTTTAATAGAGACGCAGTGCTCGAAGGATACTATGTTCGAATAACATGTATTATTGTACAACAATATTTTGATGGAATGTAAAAGCTTTTAATACTTGTGCCTTCAAGAATTAAAATACCTCTTGTGCGGCCGTTAATGTATATGTGTATATAACCTGAAAGATGGCAGTCGTCGGCTTCAGCTCCCACGCATATAATGCGGGGGTGTTCGCAGAAGGCGCATTTTTACACTTGATCCAACGTCTTGGTCCATGAAGGACGTGATAGTGCAGCGAACTAGGCAACCGGACTATAATGCTTTATCACTTTCACTTGACCATAGGAGTTTGACAGTGAGGCTACTATATAGCCCCTGGTGGCGCCGCGGTTGCCCGAATTCGGGGCGCATGTGTGCCTGGCCGGGAAACGGCCCTTCGTTAATGCGGAGGAATCCCGAAGATTCCGATAGGTCATCGAGTGGTTGACCAGTCTCACGCTATATCATGACAGTCAGTTTTCTGCTTTCTCTACTGAGGTGCTCGCCTAGCTGAACCAGGGCACAATCGCAGTAGTTCTCCTGGTCCCACCTTAGCCGATAGAGCGGAACGTAAGGCAGCAAAACACAGGAGCCGGGCAAACCCAACATTTGACCAAAGACATGATTCGGAGCTGATGCATCTAAGGTCAAACTCGCGACGCCGAACACTGCCTAAGGTATTCGGTCTTTATGAAAAACGGTTTGAGCAGTGCCCTTGATAATAAGCCCCTGGTGTCCAGGTACGTGCAAAATTCTGACTTGGCCACATGCCAAGACGCCAGCCTCCTCCTTGGTTATACTGAGAATCCAGGGGATGTGTATCAACAAGAGACAGTAAGAAAGGTTTACGTAGGGTCTTAACCTAAAAAGAATCCTGGAGGTGGGTCCCTGCTGCACGTCTGCGCCTGTGTCTCCGTAGCATGGTGTTCGTCTGTAAAAGAGAGGAACTTAGCTGTAAAAAGAAAAAGGAATAGTCGTGCGGAATGTACATTGTACTAGATAAACAAAGTATAATTCAAGACGGGTAAAATTGAGCCTTATTGCCGCTTATTTTACATACGCGGAGCCCCTTGTATAGGGGTGCACGGTTACTGAACCTTTATCAATTATATGTTTGTTAATGACCTGTTAGATGCTTTTGTTGCTGAAGCTGTTTTAATGTGTGGCTATCAAGGCAGACGCATATTCTTCCGCGCGAGAGGAACACTCGATATTTCCCTTTAGTGAGATGGTGCTTCGGCGACCGGGCATCTTGAGCGTAAGAGATGCATAATGTGGTATTGCGTTAAAGCGGGTGAAAGCCTCGCGTCCCAGTAGTGCTTGATAGCTACTTGAAAATGGGGCGATGTGGAAGGTTAGCTTTTCGCGGCAGAAGTTATCGGGGGAGCCGAACATAACTTCTAGCAGGAGAGAACCCGTGTAATGGGCCTTCGGGCCTGGCGTTACTCCTTGAAAGGATGTGTTGCTATGGAGAATTTTTGTTGGGTCCATCCACATTTTGTGGACTGTGTCCTGATATAGCAGGTTTAGTCCACTGCCGCCGTCCATCGGGACTTGTGTAAAGTGGAGTCCGTCGATTATCGGATCTAATACTAAGGCAGTCCAACCTGCGTTCCGGATACTTCTAGAGTAATCCTGAAGGTCGAAGGTGATCGGTTTTAACAACCTGTGACGAGACTCCTTTGAGGTAGGCCGTATGGCACGTATCTCTATAGGCGCCACTCTATTTTTCCCTTTTGTCACGTGGAGTAGGTTTACTGTTTTGACTTCGTGTGGGAAATTCTTTTGTTTCCCCGTGCTCTGCTTCTGGGGTTCGTCACCGTCCTCACTTGGTGTGTCGAGCCCCTTGTGTTCGGCGTTGAGTTGGCCGGATTGCTTGAAGACCCAACATTCTCTCTGGGTATGGTTTGCAGGCTTCTCAGGGGTGCTATGGATTTGACATATCTTATCCAAGATTTTGTTTAGGTTAGATAGCTCGTCCCTGTTACCCTTGAGGGGCACCTTTTTCTGATTCTGCCGAGAGCTTTTGAATCCAGCGTTGATTGTCGTGCTCTTCGAGCTGCTTTCCTTATTCCGGCGTTGTTCCTTGCTGCGTCGCGGTTTCCTGTTTCCATCCCTGACTTCAGATGTACTTGGGTCGCTGGTGCTGCATCTTGCCAACCAGTTGTCCTCTCCCGCGCAAAAGCGGGTCATGAGGCTTGTTAATGCAGCCATTGTTCTTGGCTTTTCTTGGCCGAGGTGTCTGGCGAGCCATTCATCTCGAACGGTGTGTTTGAAAGCTGCTAAGGCTTCAGCATCCGGACAGTCGACTATCTGGTTCTTTTTAGTAAAAAAATTGTTCCAGAGTTTCCGGGCTGACTCGCCGGGCTATTGAGTTATATGGCCTATGCATCCGGAGGTCGGACATAGGTCCCTTGAAAATTTGCCCGAAAAGCATCCTCGAGCTCCTCCCTACTTCCAATGGTGTTTTCGGGAAGGCCTTTAAGCCAATGCCGGGCTGGCCCTTTGAGCTTGAGGGGTAAATATTTTATGGCATGGAGGTCGTCTCCTCTGGCCATGTGTATGTGGAGGATATAATCCTCAGTCCAGACTCCAGGGTCTGTTGTTTCGTCGTACGCCTCTATGTTTGCGGGCTTAAATCCCGCTGGAAAATCATGGTCCATTACCTCATTGGTGAAACAGAGGGGGTGTGCGGCACCCCTGTATTTGGGTGTGCCATGTTGTTCGGATATTTGTTGTGTCACATTACTTGCTAGAGCTTGCTTTCTTGGCCCGTAGAGAGACTTGGATGGGCCATCCTTTTGATGCGAATCTTTGGGTGGATCGCGTCTTGGTTTGTGTGCGGCGCCATATGCCGCTCTATGTTGGCCATGGGGTCGTCTATCCGACCGAGTGGCTTCCTTATTTTTTGATTTTGGGGGCTCTAGGGCCTCCTCATCAAATTCGGGCAGTATCTTTCGCTTCGGGTAGCTCTTTGTGTGGCGACTACCGCCGTATTTGTCTGCGGTGTTGAGTACTTTGCTCCATCTGATTCGGAGTGCGTCTTCCGCGGTTTTGAGCTTCCGCTTCTGCTTTTTCAGGCTACGCGACGTGGCGGCGAGCCTTTTGTGGAGGTTTTCCTGTTCTAGGAACTTGTCCGGCGTGAGGTCGTTTGGACTGTTATCTTCACCGAGGATGGGTTGTGCGGTTTGTTTATCCAAGTTGTCTTGTTCGGATGGTTGCTCGATGCTATGTTCGTCGTTCATCGGCTCGCCCTGCTCTGTGGCTGGGTTTGTATGACCGCTGTCTCTGTCGGGGCGAGGCTTGGAGCGGCGCTTACGCTGCCGCTTTGGCTGCTTTTCGGAGGAACGAACCTTCGTTGCGTCATCCCGTTCTTCCTCGTCGTTTCCTTTGGGTGTGTCCACCATGTATACATCGTAGGATGGGGTGGCTGTCCATTGCCCTATAGGCGTTGGTTCATGTTCGTCTCCTACATCGTTGTCCATACCGTCGATGTCTTCAGAGTCGAATTCGAGCATGTCGGTTAAATCATAGACAGTGGCTACGAAGTTGGTGGTGGGTGGGCGTCAAATTTCTTCATCGTCCGCATCCCAATCCTGTTGGCCGTAGTCCGGCCAGGGCTCTCCTGACAAAGAGAGAGACCTTAGTGAATTCAGAAAATCGCCGAAGGGCGAGTACTGAAAGATATCCGCGGTGGTGAATTCCATGATCGGCGCCCAATCGGATTCGATTGGCAGGGGCGCGGAGGGTTCGTAGTCCGGATAAGAGTCCGACACCTTGGAGTCACAGGCTTCGCAGAGGATAAGCCTGGTGTTCGGCTCGATCGCCGTTGAGACAGCAGCCCCCGAGGCGGTGTGTCGGTGTCAAAACCGGCGGATCTCGGGTAGGGGGTCCCGATCTGTGCGTCAAGGTCGGATGGTAACAGGAGACAAGGGACACTTTATTTTACCCAGGTTCGGGCCCTCTCGATGGAGGTAAAACCCTACTCCTGCTAGATTAATATTGATAATATGGGTAGTACAAGAGTAGATCTACCACGAGATCAAGGAGGCTAAACCCTAGAAGCTAGCCTATGGGTATGATGACGGTTATGATGTTTTCGTCCTACGGACTACAACCCTCCGGTTTATATAGGCACCGGATAGGGTTAGGGTTACACAGAGTCGGTTACATTGGTAGGAGATCTTGAATATCCGCACGCCTAGCTTGCCTTCCACGCCAAGGAAAGAACCTTCCGGACACGGGACGAAGTCTTCAATCTTGTATCTTCATAGTCCTGGAGTCCGGCTGAAGATATAGTTCGGTTATCCGAACACCCCCTAATCCAGGACTCCCTCAGTAGCCCCTGAACCAGGCTTCAATGACGACGAGTCCGGCGCGCAAATTGTCTTTGGCATTGCAAGGCGGGTTCCTCCTCCAAATTCTTCAAGAAGATAATAACACTACTAGAAGAAGGTCTACTAATGGCGCACCTAATTTGGCCATTAATGGCGCATTAGTGGTGCGCCATTACTAGCACGCCATTAGTAATATTTACTAATGGCGCACCACTGGTGCGCCATTAGTATCTGGTATACTAATAGCGCACCACTGGTGCGCCATTAGTATAGGGCACGGTGCGCCATTAGTATGCCTCCCAGGGGCCATGTATAGCCAGGTGCTTTGGCATACTAATGGCGCACGACAAGAGGATGCGCCATTAGTAACCTCGGCATACTAACGGCGCACTGCTTAAGGATGCGCCATTAGTATCCTCTGGCATACTAATGGCGCACTGTTATGTGATGCGCCATTAGTATGAATATTAGGTTTTTTTATTTTTTTAATTTTCTGTTTTTTTGCACAGGTTACAAAATGTATAATTGGACAAAATATAGACAGCACACATCAACAACAGATTCATCGAATACAATAGAAGATTAGTCTCTGAATACAATTCATCATATTAGTCTCCGAATACAATTCATCATATTAGTCTCCGAATTGAAAAGACCGAACAAAGATAGAACATTATATTACAAGTCTCGAGACCGCGAGTAGCGAGTTTGTCTTCACATTACAAGTCGATATCGATCATCTAAACTACCATCACATAGAAGAGAGCTGCGGTCATCACGATGAGCATCATCACGATCAAAATCCTCTTCATCCGGTTCCTCCAACGCTCCCAACCCTCTCCCGCTAGATAGCGGGCGTATCTAGATTCGGCATCGTCCCTAGTGGTGTACCCTTTGTAACTGTTACCGCTGAATCGGTGAACCTGTCTCCGACACTCCTCCCAGTCCTCGTAGACTCCGGGAACCTTACCCTTGTACACGACATACGATGGCATCGCTATGCACTAGCCAAACGAAACGTTAGTACCAATTCACAGACAATACATAAGCAATATATAAGTATGCAACAGAACGATCGGAAGAGAAAAGCAAGACATTAATAGCATCAATTACATCTAAGTTGAACGACTCTCGAAACCAAAGAGACATACTACAAGTTCATTAAAGTTTAATTACAACATGAGCCAATCGATGTTTCAGAACTAGACACAGCATCACTGCTTTCGACTTGACTCAAGGGACCGGAGCGTGGATGAAGCCGCCGTCTATCGTGGGAGTCATGAAATTACGGGCGTTGTCAGCCTGCATTTGTAGCATTCCGTCTATCTCACTGTTGGACGGTTGATTTCTGAGGTAGAACTGCCCCGAGGTACGAAGGACATCTTGATGGATGATTTCCGCAAACTCCGACTTGATGCGAAAGAATTCTTGTCTGATGACCGCGTCTTGGATTGCCGACACGCTCGCGGCCCAATCTTTGAGTTTACTCGGTAGCAGAAGTTGATGATGGTCCCATACGATCGCCCGCATGTGATGGATGGCGTAGTAGGCACCCTTCTGACAGCCAGGCGGCTGCTTGACGCAGCAGAACGTCGTATGGTGGGAGAACACGTGCTTGCCGTACTTACGAATAGGCCTGTTGAAGGTGCCTCCAGATTGGGTGTAGCCGGGGAGAACATCATCAAGAACCTTCTTGACATTTGTGTAGTCTACGTTCGACTGACGGTCCGGGTCGAAATACGTGGCCATGGAATATTTGGGGCTTAGGTGGATGAGCGTGCAATGTGTGTCACTGCAGAAAACACAGAATCTTAAAAGAAAAACGATCAAAATCTAAGAATTCGTATGTTACGGGGCGGTTGAGGGGAGGACTTACTCGGGAAAGTAAGGCACGAGGAAGTTATCCTTATCTGGGTTTGCCAGAATGATGCCTTCGAGGTAAGAACTCGCGACTTGCCGGTCCCCAGCGCTGCCCAAGATCTTGGCACGCATGTAGAAGGGGTCGACTATCACGATGTCCGGGGTCTTGTCGCGAATGATCCGCATCTCCATACTCAGCGAAAATAGACGAACGAAGGTGTAGTGCAGCGGATGAAGGTTCAACATAGCGTGGATGTCATCAAACCGCAGGACGATCGTACCCCCGATGGAGTTATCCACAAAGCCCTTGCCCTCTGGCACCTTGGCCATGAAAACCGGGTATGCCACATCCTTCTCTCTGAGACGCCGCTTCTCCAAAGAAAGAACATCGTCATGCAGACTCCACATAGCACCGGCTGCAACATCGAGCATATTTCTCGGTAGCATCGGCCTACCCGCCACATGCACCCTCCTCATTAAATCCTCAGGTGAAGGTGGCCCGTCCTGAGCACGGATCGTACTCGGTGCCGGCTGGCCCGGACCCTTGTTAGTCTTTCTTTTGCGTGCCTTCTTCTTCTCCTGTAATGGGACCGAGTTCTGCTCACAGACCGCCTTCTTGAGTGTGTTGGGGCTGAGAATATTTCGCACCTCGCCTATCTGAGGCTCGGTGAAGTCGGCAGCTGGAGGCGTCTCCTGAGAGCTGAACGGCAGACGACGCCTGTTGCAACTTGGCTTCTCCGCGGTACCAGCTAGATCGCGCACGTCTTTTGTTGGGTTGGGTTCTTGAGAAGGAGGCCCCATGAAGTCTCCATCGTACCCATGATCGGCAAATTACTGATCGACGTTGGCAAATGTATCGTCGTCGGCGTCGTTCTGATCCTCTGCCATATGCATGTTTGGATCCAGTGGCATAGGGATCTCCGGCACCGTTGCGGCGTTCTTGCCATGGGGCCAACTTGGCGCCGGCACGGCTGGCGGTGTTGTCTTTGGGGTGGTGTCCCCCGCCCCCAAACGAATCTGGCTCTTCGGCCAAAGCAGGGGCCAGCTCAGGCAGGCGCTGAGGGTCATCACGTCATCATCGTTGGCCCTGATGGGTCGAATCGGAGGCAACAACTCGTCGCAGCCTGGCAGCACCCGAACCAGTTGAACCCTAATAAGTTGGGTGGCATCTGGGTACCGTGGAACAAGGGATTGCCCGGTTGAACGATTTTGCCCTTGGCGACATCGACCAACTCGTTGTTGACGAAGTGCAGGAGAGTGCATGGAACATCGGCGGCGCCCTGCGAAAACATGTAGGGCGTCAGGGATGCCTAGTCAAAGGCAAGGAGATGAAGTCCTCGGCCGAGAGAGGCTTAATTAGTTACCGTGATGATGGCGTCGATCTCGGCTAATGTCGAGGCACCGCCAACGGCGGGCGTGCAGTTGACGGAGGGGCCGCTTGCTGCAGAGGTGCCGGCCGGCGTACACCCGGGTGCATTAAGCTCCCGTGCCGGTGTCGGAGACACCAATGCCGCCTCCGCCGGAGACACCAATGGCCCCGCCATCGCGTTCTGTGAGTTGCTGGCCATGAAGCTAGGAATCGGGGCGGCCCCTGTTGGCCGCCCGCAATCCACGCACTCAACCCCTGGATCAAGGTAGGCACAATGGCGGTGATCGTCGCTCCGAGTTGTTGTTGCACTTGCTCTTGGACAATCTCCGGAATCCGCGCCACCCGTGCCTTGAGTTCTTGAACCTCGCGCGCCTGGCTTTCCGAGCTGGTCTTTTTCTCCTTTCGCCCACCAGTGTTATAGTATGACCCCCATTTTGTCGACAAGCCTTTGCCGGCCACACGACCAGCTGACGTCGGCTTACTGAGCTTATCCTTGTTCTTCATTACATTCAACGCCCTATTTAGAGTGGTGTCCCAAGGGTTGCTCTTAGTCGACCCCGCGCTACTGCTTTCAGTCGCCTGCGGAAGGAATGTGAACCATTTAGAAATTTGTCTTCATTAATTAGAATGCAACCAAATGGAGCTAATTACGCGGGGGTGTATTCCTTACCAGAACAAGCTCAAGCGCCCTGGTCTTCGGATCCGTGGTAAGCTCCTTTGTTTTCGGTTCCTTCTTGTACCGGGCCCTGACATAGTTCCTGGTCTGCTTGTCACCGTATTTATTGAAGAGGGGCGGTAGGCCTTGCTCGTCACGGTCCGCCTCCTCCTTGTCCCATATAGGCTCCGCCACTCTGTAACCGCCGGGACCGAGTGTGTGTTCCCCTAAGTTCAGCTCCCGCATTTCTTTCCCCCACCGACTTGATTCGGAGTCTGCGGTGCTCGAGAAATTGATCTTGAAGTCGTTGCAGTCATCTTCGGTGATCGAAGGATTTTTCTCCTTGATCTTTGTCATAACTCTCACCTTTCTCGATCATTCTCTTCACATTGGTTTTCCAAGTAGACAGGGCCTTGCTCATCTTCGTGAGGGCAGCATTGTTCACTTTATTCCCTTTGAGGCTTGTGTTTTCAAATTCAGCGGGGAACTTGTATCGTTCGTGCAGCTTCGTGAAGAGGAGGTTGCGCAAATTCCCTCGGTCAGGATGCCTCAGGTTCTCGGTGTTGATCGAGACGGTGCTACGGAGAATGCACCCGAGCTGAAGCGAGTACCCCTTGACTATTCGTTTGGGCGCCGTTGGATTCCCGTCGGAGTCCACTTCAGTAACTTCCTCCTTGAGGGTGAAGAGCACGGTCGGGCGCCGGTCCTTCCGTTGCTTCTTCGGTTGGCTGCCATCTGTGCGTGCGCCGCCATCATCAGTGGTGGCATCCTCGGCGGTACCATCAGTGGTGGCATCAGTGGGGTCATCCTCGGCGGCACCATCAGTGGTCTCAGGATCGGTGGGGAAGGCGGCGTCCTCATACAAGTGAGATTGTTCCTCCATCTCCTGGGACAGCTCCCAGAATGCCTTGCCGCCCGAACCCCCGGCCTCATCGTTGTTGGCCATGTTTCTCTCTAAATAGGAACAAAGTTTGGTCAAAAAGTTGGTTATTGTCAAGGAACAAGATCATGGTCTCATCATTTTGGGTTTGTCGACACCGAGGCATCCTAAAAGCTAAGCTTTTATCATTGAGGGTTTTTCGAGGCCGAGGCACCCTAAAAGCCTAAGCTTTCATCATTTTGGTTTTTATCGACACCGAGGCACCCTAAAAGCCAAGGTTGTATAATTAATGGTTTGTCGACACCGAGGCATCCTAAAAGCTAAGCTGGGAAGGAGAATTCTAAGTTGGGCCTAATCACTTGGCTCTATTGCCGCCTATGGTTTAATGCAGCTAGAATAAAGAGGCACTTGATCCTACTTAATTAACTACTAAGATACCCCGGCCCATGCATTAGTCACAAGTACCCCATATGTTCTATTTTCAGCAAAGTCATGCTAAAATTCACGGAAAATTTCTGCATGACCTTTGCTGAAAATAGGACATATGGAGTACCCGAATTTGCCGGAACGAAAGTTAATCGACATTCCGGCAAACTCAAGGGCCTCTTGGGGTACCTGCAAAATCATTATCCCAGGTGGACAAGGCAATGTGCTACTTGCTTAAATCTCTGTCCAATGCTCTATTTACAAGACAAACAACAGGTGGCAAAGCCCAGTGTTAAAAAAAAGGCCTGTGCTGATTCAGTTCTACCATCATGCTCACAAGAATATGGTCAATCATTGGGCCAAGATTCAGTTCTGTTCGGAGGTGTCAATAAACCCACATGAAGCAGTACGGTAGTAATGCTGAAATATATCTGTAATAATTAGTAAAATAATACGGAGTGTGCCCAGACCCATCAATAAACGTAGGCCACCCTGCCCAAGTTACAAATGCGGGTAAGTTAAAATATATGAATATGATTAAAAAAAATCGAGCATAACTTAAACTTCCGCCCTTGTCTTGGTGTAAAAGAGGTGTGGTGATCAAGTATATAAACACTCCTAGCAGCAAATTCCATAAGGGCGCTGCTCATAGTGAAGAGTAAATTATTTTTATGAGGAGGAAAAGCATCCAGTTTCACCACCCCTACAATACACTGGTAGAAAAAGAGGCTTCCATACGCCCCCATTAGTCCCCAAAACAATCGAACCGCGACCAAAGGGGTCTTTAGTCGCGGTTCGGGAGAAGACCCGCGACCAACTATCTGGGCCCAGCGCGCTCGGTCGACAGCTGGCAGACGGGAGGGGCTTTAGTCCCGGTTGGCCTCGCCAACCGGGACTAAAGGTCCCCGAAGGCATTTAGTCACGGTTGGCCAAGCCAACCGAGACTAAAGGCCCATCCAACTGGCGGACGGGAGGGGCTTTAGTCCCGGTTGGCCTGGCCAACCGCGACTAAAGGCCCATCCCTATATATAGGACTCAGCTCACTTCACTTCACTCAGCTCACTTCACAATTTTCAGAAGGTGGTGGTGGGTTTGCTTTTGGTTTCTCCTATGCACACAAGGTGTTTGATGAAATGCCCGAGAGCCTGAAACAAACATGATATGAAGTGTCCGAGCCACACTTGAGCTTTCTCATTTATTTTTCCTCCGCGATCGCGGTTAGCAACTTGAACCTTTCATGTGTCATTGATAAAATACGCATGTGTGTAGTTCATTGTTTAATTTGTATTATTTCTAGCTAGTTAGTTTAACAAATGCATGATGGTTAATTATATACTTTATATAATAATAATGCAGATGAATCGGCAATGGATGTACGGTCCCCGACTCTCCGGCGAGTTCACTACGGGTTTGAAAGATTTCCTCGTAGTGGCAAATGCGAACAAGCAGCAAGGTTTTATTATCTGTCCATGTGCTGTCTGTAAGAATCAGAAGGGTTACTCCTCCTCAAGAGACGTTCACATGCACCTGCTTCGGCATGGTTTCATGCCAAGCTATAATTGTTGGACCAAGCATGGAGAAAGAGGGGTTAGAATGGAAGAAGATGAAGAAGGGGATGATATCGATGACAACTATCATGATCATTTCAGTGATACTTTCATGGAGGATGATGCTGAAGGTGGGGAAGGGTTAGGTGAAGGTGAAGAAGAGGCACATGATGAGCCCGCTGATGATCTTGGTCGGACCATTGCTGATGCACGGAGACGCTGCGAAACTGACAAGGAGAGGGAGAATTTGGATCGCATGTTAGAGGATCACAAAAAGTCGTTGTATCCAGGATGCGATAATAGTCTGAAAAAGCTAGGCTACACACTGGATTTGCTAAAATAGAAGGCACATGAAGGTGTAGGTGACTCATCATTTGAAAATTTGCTGAAAATGTTGAAGAATATGTTCCCGAAGAATAACGAGTTGCCCGCCAGTACGTACGAAGCAAAGAAGGTTGTCTGCCCTCTAGGTTTAGAGGTTCTGAAGATACATGCATGCATTAATGACTGCATCCTCTACCGCGGTGAATACGAGAATTTGAATGAATGCCCTGTATGCACTGCATTGCGTTATAAGATCAGAGGCGATGACCCTGGTGACGATGTTGAGGGCGAGAAACCCAGGAAGAGGGTTCCCGCCAAGGTGATGTGGTATGCTCCTATAATACCACGGTTGAAATGTCTGTTCATGAACAAAAAGCATGCCAAGTCGTTGCGATGGCACAAAGAGGACCGTAAGTCCGACGGGGAGTTGAGACACACCGATGATGGAAAGCAATGGAGAAAGATCGACAGAGTTTTCAAAGATTTTGCAGCTGACGCAAGGAACATAAGATTTGGTCTAAATACTGATGGCATTAATCCTTTTGGCGAGCAGAGCTCCAACCATAGCACCTGGCCCATGACTCTATGCATCTACAACCTTCCTCCTTGGTTGTGCATGAAGCGGAAGTTCATTATGATGCCAATTCTCATCCAAGGCCCTAAGCAACCCGGCAATGACATCGATGTGTACCTAAGGCCATTAGTTGAAGAACTTTTACAGTGGTGGGCCAGACCTGGTGTACGTGTCTGGGATGAGCACAAAGGAGAGGAATTTGACCTACGAGCGTTGCTTTTTGTAACCATCAACGATTGGCCCGCTCTCAGTAACCTTTCGGGACAGACAAATAAGGGATACAATGCATGCACGCACTGCTTACATGAGACTGAAAGTGTACGTTTGGTTAATTGTAAGAAGAACGTGTACCTGGGTCATCGTCGATTTCTTCCCCGAAATCATAACGTAAGAAAGAAAGGCAAGCATTTCAACGGGAAGGCAGATCACCGGCCGAAGCCTGCGGAACGTACTGGTGCTGAGATATTTGATATGGTCAAGGATTTGAAAGTCATCTTTGGAAAGGGTCCTGGCGGACAATCAGTTCCGCGGGGAGTTGACGGGCACGCACCCATGTGGAAGAAGTAATCTATATTTTGGGAGCTAGAATATTGGAAAGTCCTAGATGTCCGCTCTGCAATCGACGTGATGCATGTTACGAAGAATATTTGCGTGAACCTGCTAAGCTTCTTGGGCGTGTATGGGAAGACAAATGATACAAAGGAAGCACGGCAGGACCAGCAACTTTTGAAAGACCCAGATGACCGGCATCCGGAATGGTTTCAAGGTCGTGCCAGCTACGCTCTTACCAAAGAAGAGAAGGTCATTTTTTTTGAATGCTTGAGCAGTATGAAGGTCCCGTCTGGCTTCTCGTCGAATATAAAGGGAATAATAAACATGTCGGAGAAAAAGTTCCAAAACCTGAAGTCTCACGACTGCCACGTGATTATGACGCAATTGCTTCCGATTGCTTTGAGGGGGCTCCTACCGGAAAATGTTCGAGTAGCCATTGTGAAGCTATGTGCATTCCTCAATGCAATCTCTCAGAAGGTAATCAATCCAGAAGATCTACCACGGTTACAGAACGATGTGGTCCAATGCCTTGTCAGTTTCGAGTTGGTGTTCCCACCATCCTTCTTCGATATTATGACGCACCTCCTGGTCCACCTAGTCGAAGAGATTTCCATTCTCGTTCCTGTATTTCTACACAATATGTTCCCCTTTGAGAGGTTCATGGGAGTATTAAAGAAATATGTTCGTAACCGTGCTAGGCCAGAAGGAAGCATCGTCAAGGGCTATGGAAATGAGGAGGTAATTGAGTTCTGTATTGACTATGTTCCTGACCTTAAGCCGATTGGTATTCCTCAATCGCGGCACGAGGGGAGACTAAGTGGAAAAGGCAAGATCGGAAGGGAATCCACGATATGTATGGACGGTCATTCTATGACTGAAGCACACCACACAGTTCTGCAAAATTCCAGCTTGGTGGCTCCGTACTTCGAGCAACACAAGAATATTTTACGCTCGGACAACCCGGGGAAGCCTGAATCCTGGATTAGAAAGGCCCACATGGAGACTTTCGGCAGTTGGTTGCGAAAACATTTAATGAATGACAATGATGTTGGAGATCAGCTGTACATGTTGGCCAAGAAACCATCTTCGACTATAACGACTTTCCAAGGGTACGAGATAAATGGGAATACATTTTACACCATCGCCCAAGATAAAAAGAGCACCAACCAAAACAGTGGTGTCCGCTTTGATGCAGCAACCGATAATGGGCAAAAGGTCACATATTATGGTTACATAGAGGAGATATGGGAACTTGACTATGGACCCTCCTTTAAGGTCCCTTTGTTCCGGTGCAAATGGTTCAAGCTAACAGGAGGTGGGGTAAAGGTGGACGAGCAATACGGAATGATAATGGTGGATTTCAACAATCTTGGTTACCTTGACGAACCATTCGTCCTTGCCAAAGATGTCGCTCAGGTTTTTTATTTGAAGGACATGAGTAGCAAACCGAGGAAACGGAACGATAAGAAAACGATCAGTACATCATGCGATGATCCAAAGCGCCACATTGTTCTTTCAGGGAAAAGAAACATCGTGGGAGTGGAGGACAAGACAGACATGTCAGAAGATTATAATATGTTTGGTGAAATTCCGCCCTTCAAAGTGAACACTGACCCAAGCATTAAGTTAAATGATGAGGATGCTCCATGGATACGGCACAATCGTAAGCAAGCAGGGACACAAGGGAAGAATTGATGTGTAATAATTTATTGTACCAAACTTTGTATTTGGTCGATGAACTGAATGATGTATCAAACCTTTTGTCAAACCTTCAAGGGATTTTAAAATGAATTAGTTTTATTTTTCTGATTTTTTTGATATATAATTGTATTTTTAAGATTTTAAAATGAATTAGTTTTATTTTTCTGATTTTAAAAGGAAAAAGGAAGAAGAAGAAAGAAGGAAAAAGGAAGAAAAAAACAGAAGTAAAAAACAAAAGAAAAAAGGAAAAACAGAAGAAAGAAAGCGCCAGTTCTAGCACAGACCCTTTAGTCCCGGTTGGGGAGGCGGACCGCGACTAAAGGGTACCCTTTAGTCGCGGTTGTTGTCCCCAACCGCGACTAAAGGGTCTTTCTGCGCGGGAACGAAAGCGGCGCCAAAACCCTTTAGTCCCGGTTGGGGAGGCAGACCACGACTAAAGGGTACCTTTAGTCACGGTCCGCCTCCCCAACCCCGACTAAAGGTGCGTCTATAAATACTGCACTTAGCAGTTTTCCCACTTCCCATTCTCCTCTCTCTCGACGCCGAAGCGCTGCCCCGATGCCGATCGACGCCGACACCGACGCCTAAGCCCTGCCCCGACGCCGACGACGAAGCCCTGCCCCGACGCCGAAGCCCTGCACGCCGCCGCCCCCGTCCCCAGTGAGCGCCGCCTCCGCCCGTGCCTGCCCTTGCCCGCCGCACGTGCCCGCCGCCCGCCGCCCGACGACCTGCCGCCCGCCGCCCGACGCCCTGCCGCCCGCCGCCCGGCGCCCGCTGACCCTGCCTGCCGTCCTCCGCGCGCCGGCAGAAGAAGAAGAAAGAAGAAGAAAAAGGAAGAAGAAGAAGAAAGAAAAAGGAAAAAGGAAGAAGAAGAAAGAAGGAAGAAGAAAACAAAAGAAAAACAGATGAAAAAAGAAGAAAAAGGAAGAAAAAAGGAAAAAGAAAGAAAAAAAAAAGAAAGAAAACAACAGAAGAAAAACAAAGGAAGAAGAAAAAAAGAAAGAAGAAAAAAAAGGAAAACACAAGAAAAACAAACATAAGAAAAAAACAAAAGAAAACAAAAAAACAGAAGAAAAACAAAGGAAGAAGAAAAAAACAAAAGAAAACAAAAAGAAAGAAGAAAGGAAGAAGAAAAAAAAGAAGAAGAAAGGAAGAAGAAAGGAAGAAGAAGAAAGAAAGAAAAAAGAAAAAGGAAGAAGAAGAAAGAAAGAAGAAAGGAAGAAGAAGAAAGGAAGAAGAAGAAAGAAAGAAGAAGAAAGGAAGAAGAAGAAAGAAAGAAGAAGAAGAAGAAGAAAGGAAGAAGAAGAAAGAGGAAGAAGAAAGGAAGAAGAAGAAAAAAAGAATTTTTACTTAAAGAATCTTATTTTTTAATTCCTCCTCCTCTATGTCCCCTTAATCTTATTTTTTAATTCCTTTATACTCAAAGAATTTTTACTACATGCAGGAGTGACATATGGCGGACGATAGAACCGAGCCGCTTAGGGATCCGGAGGCTGAACGTTATTTAATGGGCATCATCAACAACGAGATTCCTTATGTGCCGGGCTCAGAATATGAGCAACAAGAGGATGTAGTCTCTTCTTATCTGAACCTTGACGGTGGAACAGAGATTGTCGATGATCAAGAAGGTGAAGGAACGGACATTGTCGACGGAGGTCAACCGTCAACAACCGACGATCTCGAATTGCAAGTAGCAACCACCTCCGGCGAGGTATATATATACATTGAGAGCCTCTCGTGATACAAACTTACTGAAACGTGAATACATATGTATTAACGCGCGCGACTCTCTTTCTGTTTTTAGCCCTCCGGATCGAGTACGACAAAGCGTGGCAAATCCAAGGCGATGAAAACAGGAGAAACATATGCCATTGAGTTTGTCAGTGAAATCGGCAAGCCCCTACAGCACACCTCAAAGTTTATCAACCAATGCGGAGTCGTTGTTAGAGACAACGTCCCGATCACCGTCCAGGAATGGAAGGAGCCAAAGAAGGCACGTCTTGGTTTCAGTTTTGTTGACAAGAGAACGAAAAAGGATTGCTGGAGAAAGCTTATGGAACATTTCATTCTACCTCCGGAATACAACAAAGTCGATGAATTCGGTAACGAGGTTCCGGGTGGACGTCAGAGGAGGAGGCTAGTTAAAGAGTTCGCTCTTCAGAAGATGGGCGAAGCATTCCAGAACTTCAAGAAAAATTTAACCCGTGACTATGCCAACAAGGGCAAGACTCCGGATTTCAATGGACAACATGAGAAACTGAAAGATGATTGGCCAGAATTTGTGAGGCAAAAGAAGTGGGCTAAGGATTTTTTGACGACACCGTCCCAAGCCGAGCTGAATATGCCTGACGACTATGGACATGAACTTCGTAGGCAAGCAAAAATATTGAAGGAGGAGAAAGAAGAAAGTAAAAAAAGCGGGAAACAAGTTGACCAGCTCGGGATGCAGAAGAAACAGTCGATCCCCCCGCTCATAGTGAAAGCCGGTCAGGAAGAGGACCCCGAGATCATAGCAGCTGCGGCAGCACTTGGATTGACTGTAGCGGGTGCCATGAAACAAGCGTCCGAGATGGGTTTGACTCTTCGTGCCTTCTTAGGCCTTGAGGATGTGCCAGTATGTGAGATAGCATTACAATATGTGCGGAATGGGCCTCTCATCGAGCCTGCGCAGGAAAAGAGTCTACCACCACAAATGCGAAATATGCTACGTTGGTATAAGCAATTCATAACATGGGCCCACAAAGAATATGTTTATGCGGATGTTACAGATGAGCATCACACCAAACGGTACTCTATAGAAGTTCATATGAGTGAATTGTTCCAGTTGTTCAATCTGCGCGACCTTGACAAATCTATGCTGAGTTGCTACGTTCTGTAAGTGATTTATTTCTACCTCATCTCGTTCTTCATTGCCTGCACTATATATATATATTGTCCTAACTATATTGTTGCGTACGCTATTATGCAGATTGAAGATTTGGGAATGCAAAATAAGAAACATCCATGATGTTGGGTTCATTGACCCACATATCGTTAATGGACATGTGTTACAACATCACCCCGAAGACGTGGAGAAAGACTTGTACAAGTTTCTTAGAAAGCATCAACTCAAAAGTCATATTCTATTTCCTTACCATTTTGGGTGAGTGTTTCTCTCTTGTGCCCATTCTCTTTTGTTTACTCCATGCATGGTATGTCTTATCGATGAGTTATGCATGACTGTGCATGTAACGTGTCCGCAGGTTCCACTGGATTCTGCTAAATATTGAACTTCACACCTCCAGAGTTCTAATCATGGACTCTATAGATTCGGATCCAAAGCGTTGGGCCGACATGAGAAAAATGCTGCAAAAGTAATTATTTTCAATCATTTGAGCTCTATATCGATCGGTCTCTTTCGTTCATTTCCTAATATCAAGTAACTAATAACTTCCTTATTCATTTAATTTTCTTTGCCCTGTAGGGTTTGGAGACGGTTCTCAGAAGAAATTGTCGGTGAATTCAAACATGAGCTAGATTTCAGAAGGTTAGTTAATGTGGATAAGCAGCCACAGGGGACCAATCTATGTGGATACTATGTTTGTGAGAACATCCGGAGACACACCACTGAGCGGAAGGCATCAGATAGCGTGCGGAACGCGACGCATAACTTGCGGAGGAGGCTTAGTCCAGAAGCTCGCTTCCCACCAATTCAAGAAGAATTAGCAGGATTTTTCATGAGGGAAGTCATCAATCCTAAAGGAGAACACTATACCGAGGACGAAGAAATTTATATGCATACCCGAGATTGAAACTTGTTCGAAGTTGTATATGGTCATCCATCCTAATTGTGTATGGAAACTTGTTCGAAGTTGTATATGGTCACCCGAGATTGAATATATATTATATATTCCTCTTGAATTCTTCTTGTTTGAAATTTCATATGCATGTATATAGTAGCGTAGAATATGTGTACTGAAACTTCATCAAAAATAAAATAAAACACAAAATAAAATATAAAACAAATAAAACACTACAAATTAAAAAGAAACCAGGTTTAGGGGGGCTGAAACCCTAAACCTGCGGAGGAGGCCTTTAGTCCCGGTTGGCCACGAGAACCGGGACTAAAGGTCCTCCGCCCCGACGGACCACGGGCGCCCACGTGGACGGGCCTTTAGTCCCGGTCAGCCACAAGAACCGGGACTAAAGCCTTTAGTCGCGGTCCGTAAGAGGCGCGACTAAAGGAGGGGGGGTCTTTAGTCGCGCATATTTAGTCCCGGTTGCACAGCCGGGACTAAAGGTTGTTGCGAACCGGGACTAAAGGGCTTTTTTCTACCAGTGATATGCACCTCTTATAAAATTACTACACAATGCACTCCAATATTTCATTCCTCCAAACCTTAGCCGGTATAGCAGTGCATAAAAAATACTATTCTGAACCGTAACAGTACCCAACACCAATATCAAACCTTGCAACCCCAGCATAAAACTGCATAGCACACACTGATAAAGGTAAACTACATGGCCAAGGATTATCAATCCACCAGCAGAGATGTTACTTGGCTAGCATCAGGGTACCAACATAGCTAATCCGATCACTAACATCTACTCACTTGAAAAGCACTACAGCAGTACCTCCCCAAGCCTCTGTAGCCACTTCAATTGCAGCCAAGCAAATCGATAGCAAGAACACTAAAGGTGTGGTGATCAAGTATATAAACAATCATAGCAGCAACTTCCACATGCACCGATCCTAATATATGCACCTCTCGTAAAATTACTACATGATGCAGTTTAATGCTTCATTCCTCTCAACCTTTAGCTGGTATAGCAGTGCATAAAAAACACTATTCTGAACCATAACAACAAAATCACCACTCTTGTGAGGACAATACACTAAAATGCTCAAACAGTACCTATATCACGCCTTGTGTACCTCTTGTACAATTACTACACGATGCATTCCAATACTTGTCATCCCCCTCAACCTTAGCTGGTATAGCAGTAACAAAAAGCACTACTCTGAACAGTAACAGCAAAATCACCACTCCTAGGCGCACACAGTAAGTAAGCTTAAATCCTCAAACAGTACTCACAACACAGATAGCAACCCCAGCACAAAATTGCACAATACGCACTCATAAAGGTTAAATTCCCTGCTTATCACATAGCAAGGATTACAAATCCATGAGAACAGACGTCACTTCGCTAGCACCGAAACCGTCAGCATACTAAATTCTCCTGCGTCACTTGCTACCTAGCTCTAACAAATTCTGCCTCTGGACTCGTTCTAAGGAAGTAGTACCAATGTTCCTAGAAGCAGGTTCCGCCGGCCGGGGAGGTTGGGTCGAGGAGCAAAGCCGCACCTTAGATACAGCTCCGGCGACGGTGGTGTGGACGGGGCGGCGCTGGTGTCGGGGCGGTGTCGAGGGCGGCGGTGCGATGGCGTCCAACGAGGTGGGGCGACGGGGAGAGCGGCGCCGACGTCGGGGCCTCAGGCGGCGGTGGTTGGAGATGGGCGACAGGGACGACGGGGCACCGGCGATGGGCGCAGGGGCAAGGGGCGGCATCGAGGCGTCGGGGCGGCGTCGAGGCGGCGGGGCAGCGGCATCGGGAGAGGAGAGGGGAAGGGGATCGAGGGCGAGGGCGAGGGAGAGAGAGAGGAAACCCCCAACCCCCCCCCCCCCCCCTTTAAAACAAAATCAAAAACCCCAGCCACAGAAATGCTGACGCGTAGAGGTGTATTGATCCCAGTTGGTGCTACTAACCGGGACCAAAGGTCCTCCTGCCTGGGCTCTGCACACAGGCCACATGGAGGCCCATCTGTCCCAGTTCTGGTTTGAACCGGGACTAAAGGATGAGGGTATTAGTAACGACCCTTTAGTCCCGGTTCAGGAACCGGGACTAAAGGCCTTTACGAACCGGGACAAAAGGCCGGTTTTCTACTAGTTCAAGATAGTGAGGTCATATTTATCAAGGTGGAGTGTTAAAACAACGTGTCAAATATTAGGCGTATGAGTTGTGCTACAATTATACTTATAATTAGCGAAGACTTAAGTGTTTGCAGGTATAACCCAAGACTATTATATAGTCCTGGGGTCGCTAAATAGACTAGGCATAAGTTATAGGTTAAAACAGAGATCACATGTGAGATGGACCGGACACCCATGGCAAGGGTGGCCGGACCGGCCGTGAAGCGTCGGTCGGAGCACTGTCTGGTGGCCTTGGAGGCTTAGTGTCGCCGTGCTTTTTCTTTGCCCTCCCGCTTGCAGTTGTTGCGAGCTTCTTCCCTTCAGTCAGTGGGGAAGTGGTGGATGCCACACCATGGCAGTGCTCATCTCCATGAAAACACCCGGTGTATATTTGGAGATCACCTGGTCCTGGGAGCCAAAACACGAATATCTAGGATATATTGTACAATTATTTGCTTGAAACAAATTAGGATACATATCATCCGGGAAAGCAAATTAACAGGAAAAAGTAAAATTATGGATACATATCCTTCCGTGCAGCTGAGAGAGAATCAGAGCTTGGATGAAGCTGAAACCGGATTATAAGTGAGGTCCGATTTTGCTAATTCTCGGATGAAAGCGTCGGCGTGCTCCTGTTTGACACAGATGGACTGCATGTTGTACTCGTCATTGCAAGGGATGCACGTCGCGCAGCTTGGCAGCGCCGTCCTTACCTTGGTGTACTCCATCAATCTCGCCGGCGGCCCAAAACCAAAGTCAATCGCCTCCATGCCAAGGTTTCGCCAACATGACATGAAGAAAAGATTGTACCCATCCAACTGTCCCAGCTCGTCGATCTCCGACTGACCAGACACTCGATCCTTGGCATGCTGGATCATCTTCACTAGCTCCATGAGGTCGCCGTTCGCCACGGCGCCACCGGTCGCCGTCACCAGCTGCGCGGTGACGCAGTTGCCGTAGAAGCCCTCCCTGGCAACCGCGTGCTTTCGCGCGTTTGCTGGGAAGGTAAGCACGATGAGGGCCGACGGGTCAGACATGATTGCTCGGGTTCGGCACTGCCACAGAACGGCGGCAACTGCCTCAAACACCGAGCATGGCCGCTTGTAATTCATCCTATAGTTTCTTTTGATGTGGTTGACTAAGCGGGATGAGACAGTAATGTCAAGGAACACCATTGGGGACGGCTGGAGGGTGCCCAAAAATTGTACAAAATTTATGGAAAATGGAGGCAAGTCCGAAACGAGCGAATTCTTGGACCTCACCGGGATGACAGACGGCGACGGCAGCCCTCGGGCCAACTCTCCGATTGCCTGCATAAACTGCGCCATCCCGGTGCCATCGCCGACGGCATGGTTCCATGTCACCCCCATAACGAACCCGCCACAAGTGAACACGGTCACCTGCATCAACACTAGTGGTTCAGTGTTGCTGAAACCCTCGGCCGCATGGAAGATGGCGAGCTCTTCTTGCAGCGAAGAGTCACAGAACTCTGGGACGTCCTTGATGGCGCAGTTGGCAGAGGCGGCAACAAAGGAGACCCCCTCGCCGGTGCATTTGATGACGAATTCGTCAGATGTGGCTCCAGCAGCAAGGCGGCTGGCAATAGAGTAGTAGTGGACAAGTGCTTGTGATAATCCCCTTTTAATTGTCTCCACGGGATCTTGAATTGGAGATCGCCATCCTGTTATGCGACCGCCATCCGAACCGGTTTAAGCTGCTAATTAGTATACACTGGATTGTCGTTTTTCAATTAGAGCATTCCAACAGATCACTACCTAACATTATGCTCGCAGAGCTATTCGAATTCAAGTTGAAGATGAGTCCTTCGTATTTTTAATCTCTATTAAATTATGGAATAGAAGTTTACTTCACTCCACCGAACTGTACTGTACTTCTAATTCTAATCTCGTACTGTACTTCTCAACCGTCAACTGTTTGTTTATGCATTTTTTCTGATGATTCCAATCGCTCACTTGCTAAAGACGAGAGTGCCCGCCTTTTCTGTCAAGTAGGCTATTTTTTTTCTCAACACAGTCAGTAGTTGATGAATTTCTTTCATTTGCTCAATATTCCCAACAGCCAGGTCGATTACTATTCGACAATACACACGTGTGCTAGCTCGATTACATTCCCAACAGGTCGATGGGAGACCGACATGCACATACAAAACTACTCCCTCCATAACCTATATTAAGTTACAAAGGTAGTAGCTAACTTTGGCTTATTTAAAAAGGTAGGTGAACTAGTATGCACACGGTTTTCTATAATTTTTTCAGGTTATACTACAACAGGGCCGGGGATACGTGGTAGTTTAGAGCTAACCTAACCTTATACAGCGTGTTTTATTCCAACATACCTCTAGTGAGGTAAGGTGGAGTATCTTAAATCAGCTCTAAATGCTGCAGAGAAAATCATACTTACAGAATTTATCCAACAATGAATAATTTCAAATATACGTACACTAATGATTCAGTACACTAATCAATCATTGTTGGGCGTTGGCTCGTGTGATTATATATGGCTGTTCGAACCGGTGGCATCGGGTGGCATCTCGTACATGTTCAAGATGCATACGCTCCTATGTGCCATTTTCCTCATCCTCCATCTCTCGTCCTCCATGCCGGTGATCTCGTCACCCTCCGGCGCTCGGCATTACAAGTCTATTTTTAGCTTCGGCGACTCCTTAGCCGACACCGGCAACGGCCCTGTCATCTTCGAGTGGTTCTCCATCTTCAACCCCGTTACACGACCTCCCTATGGCAGCACCTTCTTTGGCCGCCCCAGTGGCCGAGACTGCGATGGGGGGCTCATCATCGACTTCATTGGTACGTACATAGTACTAATAGCGTAGGCCTACTCCTAGCAAGAAGCTAGATTAATTTGTCAATGTGTTTAATGTATTTTTGGGATGTTGGTTGTAGCTGAAAACTTGGGCTTGCCATATGTGCCGGCCACCCAGGTGCACAACGGCAGCTTCCATCAAGGTGCCAATTTCGCGGTTGCTGCCGCCACCACTCTTGACGCCGATTTCTACCACGAGAGGGGTATCCCCGGTGCACCCAGCAAGTTCCCGCTCAACACCAGCTTAGGCATGCAGCTCGAGTGGTTCGAGTCCATGAATCCCTCCTTGTGCCGCACAGACGGAGGTAATGTATTCATACACGGGCATCATTATCCAAGTGAACGTCTGATGGGAACTCACGTGATCATGCATGCAGAGTGCGAGGAATTCTTTGGCAGTTCCCTCTTCTTCGTGGGAGAGTTCGGCGTCAACGACTATCACTTCTCTTTCCAAAAGAAAACGGTACAGGAAGTCAGGTCCTTCGTTCCAGATATCGTGGCAACCATATCCATGGCCATCGAGGTAATTCCATCAAGCAATCATGTGGATGCATCACGTATGCCTATATATTGAACCAAGTTTGCATGCTAAATAGATTGCTGATGTGATCAACAGAGGCTGATCACCAAGCATGGCGCGCGGAGCCTGGTGGTTCCGGGTGTGATCCCATCAGGATGCTCACCGCCGATTCTGACCAAGTTCGACGACGCCTCACCAGCAGCATACGACTCCAAAACTGGTTGTCTAAAAGCTTACAACGAGCTGGGGATGTACCACAACTCGCTGCTGCAGGCTGCCTTGTCCAAACTCCAGGCTAAGCACCGGAACGTCAGGATCATCTACGCGGATTACTTCGGCCCAGTCATGGACATGGTGGAGTCGCCTCACAAGTTTGGTTAGGGCCCTACCCTCTGTTAAATACTATAATATAGTATACTCCCTCCGTCTTAAATATAAGTCTTCTTAGTTATTTCAATACGTACTACATATGAAGCAAAATGAGTGAATTTGCTCTTTAAGATATGTCTATACACATCCGCTTGTACTTCTTATTGAAATCCCTAAAAGACTTATATTTAGGAACAGACGAAATGCGCCTAAGTGGTTGTTTCGATACAAGGAATTAGATGTGCGATTTTAGAAAACGAGTTTTGGGAGGATTTTTAGGAAAACCACTTTTGGTTAATTATTCTGTTAAGGAATCTATGTTAGTTTGCGCACTGGCAAAATTTCATTATCCAATGTGTTGACTTTGATGGCTATGAATGATTGCAGGGCTCGTACTTTCTCTGTAAATTAATTCGCACACGGCCCCCGCGTTGCCTAGGGTAGGCGACTCGGGCGGCAGCCCCCAACCGCGCCGCGGCCGGGCCCCCTTCTCCAGCTAATCCCCTCGCCTCCGCCGGAGGCCACAACCGGGCGAAGCCCGCGTCGTGGCGGCGGCGGCGGGGTCTTCCCCCCGTGGCGCAGCTCTCCTCTCCCGCGGGGCCCCGCGGCTGGCGGCCCGCCTGTGGCTCGGATCCATGGCGGCGGCCATGGCTGGTGGCACGCGGCGCTGCTTGGCAGCGGGCGGCACCGGCTGCGGCGGGAGGTGGTGGGCTTCGGCTGCGGCGGCGGTTCCTCGCTGGATGTTGGTGGCCATGGTGATGTTCGTCCTCGACCCCGATCTACTTCGATCTGTAGAGGATCCGTCTCTTGGTGGCTTCGGTCACCGTTCTTGGGTGCTGGCCTTGCAGATCCGGTGGCTGGAAGGGTTCCGGGGGAATCTCTTGGCCGGCGTGGCGGCCACTCCAGTGGCAGTGCCTTTGGGTGTTGCTTCTCTCGTTGGAGGCTTCGGAGAGGATCTCCTTCCTTCCACCCCTCCCAGGAGCTCAGGTGAAAACCTCAGACCCCCTGTTCCAAGCGACGACGACACCACGGTGGCGTGCTCCTTCCTGAAGGCGTTGCTCGGGGGCTGCTCAAGCGGCGGTGGAAGTGGCGGCGGTTCGGTGTCGACACATGCATTCTGGTCAGCTTCATCTTGGAGGCTGCGGCGACGTAGGCGACGCTCGTCTGGTGGAGCTACTGCCGATGGTCGAGGCATCGTTGGCAGTCTGCGCCATCAGGTTCGGGGTGCTCAGGGGGAAACCCCAGATCTGGGTCTTCCAGATCGGATGATGATGGTGTTCTATCGCTTTCCCTTCTGGGGGCATCGTCTTGGAGCAAGTGCTGGCTGGAGGGATGGTGGAGCGGTGTTCCATCCCACACTTTGATGGCGGTGGAGATCGATGGCATGGCACTGTGGAGACTCGGCGTCCGACGTGCGGAGATGGGCTCGCGTAGGAGGAGGTTGTTGTCTGGCCTCATGCTGACGTCGATGGCAGAGTGGCCAGACAAGGTAGAAGCCTCAATATGATCTGAAAAAACTGTGGAAGCTGGCGGCGACGACACACGAGTGCGTCTGACCGGATTAGGCCCCAGACCCGGTATGTGGCTCGGCTGGGGCTTCCGAATGAGTTTCGGCTTCCGGCTTTTGATGTCAGGCTTAGGTGAGTGGTTTGGGTAGTGGCCCAGCTAGCACCCCTTCATCATTTTGGATAGGAGTAGTGACATATGTTGCCAAGATGGTGGATTCAGGCACATTGTTATAATACTTTGTAAGGTCCTCGAGAATAATCAATAAAGTGGGCATATGCATCTCCCAGATGCAGAGGCCGGGGGTCATCCTCCTTTTCTAAAAAAAATGAATGATTGCAGGTTTTGAAGATGTACTTTCTGATGCAGTGTCTGTTCTTAGGATTTGATAAAGTTAGCTCTGATGCAGTAGGATTAGATTAGTGAAATGGTTTGGTATAGCATGTGTGCACAGGATAGCTGAAAAACGTCCTCTGTTAGTTTTACTCTTCCTTCCCAAAGGGAACACTTAGACCATGTGTGCAAAATACTAAAGAGCTGACTTTGGTTTCTCGACAAAGGCCCTCAAAATGGAGTACTGCTCACAGCAACCCCAAGGCAGCACCATGCAGAAACACAAGCAGAAAACAATCTAGACGCAGAAATATCTACCACACAGTACATTTGTTGTATTACTTACTGATAGGCAAAAGTAGACCAACATCAAACTCCTTCACACTGAATATTGAATACTAATGACAAATGAAATTAAACAGTATGGCCACCAGGGTTGCAGAAATCACACCGAGTACGTAATACTGAGCACTGAGCAGTCGCAAATCACAGCAATGCATTATATTTCATTTGATGGTGTAGTCAACGTGCATCATCAAAAACCCAAGAGAATATATGTATTATTGTTATACACCAACGGAGACAGCCTGGTCAACTGACATAAGGCAACACAACCAGGAAGGAAGTGAAGCATCATAACATCATCAACAAACAAAGTAATGATTCGGGAAATAACTTAGACAGATATATTAATCTCGGGCTCGACGGATCTGCCTTCACCAGCATCGTCGCCACCTTCTTCTTCTTCATCATCATCATCTTCTTCTTCTTATTCTTCTTCGTTTTCTTATTCTTCTTCCTTGGTTTCGGGAGGCTCCGGCTTCTGATACCTGTCGGCGGGTGTCTCCATCCCCATTAATGACAAGAGGCACCAGACATCAGAGAGCAGCTCTGGGCCTTTACTCATGTTCTTGGCGTGCAAGTACCCCCTGCACCTAGCAGCAGAGTAGCATAGCATCTCAACCCATACCCCCTGGACCACCTCCCACCTCTCCCCTTCATCCTGCAGCTCCATCAACGCTTCAGCAAGCCTGCATGCATTGGGAACCAAAGCTCCTATCTTGCTGGCGTGTGACGAGGGAGGTTGTTGAGCCCTATGAAGAATTCCCTGTGCAAGTCCTCTTACGTCCGGTGCTACCACGCCACCCATCATGAGCTCGACATCATCACAGGCGACGGTGAAGATACTGTTCCTAGTTCCGAGCATCAACATCTCAGGACGGATGGAGAGCAGGTAAGCCATGTAGTTTGATATCACTCTGCTTTGAGCGGCACACTCTTGGCCGTGAGGGGTTGTGCTTTGGTGGTGAAAACAGATGTCTGTGGCGATGTGCCAGAGAAGGACGCTTCTATCGAACGCCATTTTCAAGGTCCATCCCAGCCGTTTGTCGCGACCCAGACTATGCTTGCTCAATGTCCATTGGCCTCTGTGGCTGTTGAACCTCCTGTAGCTGGCAGCGTCGTGGATGTATCCTCTCCACCCATTCCTCACATATGGAAGAACCAACTCTGCAATTGCGAATGAGGATTCTGGTGGTAAATGTTGTATATAACAATGCATGTTAACATAGTCCTTGCAGCAGACAACCGTGGCAAGCTTCATCAAAATAGTGGGCCTCTTCTTACGAGCACAGAACGACCAGAAGCTATACTGGGGAACCTTGATATCTCCAAAGGCTCCGATCAAAGGACTGCTCAAGACCAATAGGAAATCCAGCAGCATGGTACAAAAGAACAAGATGTAACTTATCTTGACATCTGTTGCGTTGTAGTCATGATATTCGTGGCTTGTGGAGAAGAGGATGGCAGATGCTAAGGTCAGGAATGGAAGCAAGTGATGCAAACAGAAGCCAAGGCCACTGAGTATCATCGCCAGTTTTGTGTAGAGGAACCGAAATGACCAACCGAGCATGAGATCCAACAACCAATCTGCATGTTGGTAATCAAGGGCCATTAAAAGCTGTAGGATTTTAATCCGACTAGAGTACGGAGTTGATATGTCTACCAGTTGCCTGTAGACATAATTTTCCGTAGAGTCATCAGCTAGTTTTCCCGCTTTCTCTTGATCACTTGCTAACTCTGACAGCATTATGCACCTGCCTGCTTCTTGTATAAATTCTTGAAGCGGAATGTCCTTCTCTTCGAGTGCTTCTTCTTGTCTTCCACTTTTGGAAAAGTCATATCCAAGACAGGAAATGCAGTCTCCGCACCAACATGCAACCAGACCTTGTTCTCGCGTGGATGGGGAGGAAGAGGCGACCATGCCACTGATACTGGCGTTCTTCAGAGCCCATGGCTTCTGGATGGACCTGATAATCCCAACGACGAACAACAAGATTGCCGCCTGCAGTAACCTCTTTTCCCCGGACCACGACTTGCAGAACACATAGAGGGCCACCGTGACCTGGGACACCACGGTTATGGCATGCCGCGCCCACAGCTCGTTGTCTTCGATGTTGTAGGCGGTCATCATGTGCTGGCCCCCGAGGTGGATGAGGAGGACAGGCGTCCACAGGACTTCCATGCCGCTCCCATCGGTGGGCAGCTTCATGTGGCGGTTGAAGAGGGTGGCCAGGGCGTATATCGCCAGAGCATCCCCGCCTAGGTAGGCAAGCCACATGAAGAGTCTGAGCCAAGACGGAAGAGCACACTTGCGCACCACGGAGGAGAAGAAGAGGAAGCACTGGATGAAGAGGCTGCCCAGCACCAGAACGCGCAGCTGCCACTCATCCCACCATTGCACAGCGCCAGAGAAACTCATACTTTGTGTGTGTGTGTGTGTGTGTGTGTGTGTGTGTGTGTGTGTGTGTCTATCTCTCTCTTGGTCTTGTGTATAATGTGCAGCAAGAGATGTAGCCTTCCTCTTCTTCTTTCGACTCCGATGGATCGATAGGTAGACAAGAGAGATGCATGCCCTCGAAACCAAGAGAAAAGGAAAAGAAAAGAAAAGGGTATTGTGTGCCTTGCGTGGTCGTGATAGCTAACGTGCTCATGGTGATGTTGGTACATCTTTATTCCTTCAGATGATTCCCCTCCTTTACATTTTCTGCTTACACGTATTCCTTGCTTGTTGGTGGTGATCACTCACTGATACTACTTTGTTTTTCCTTGGCTGATATGAAAATGTCATGTCCTAATGTTTTCCCTTTGCTCTGCGTTCTCTGGCCAGCTGGGTCCTGTCAAATCCATATTCCTATATTGAGAATATCAAATATATATTTACTAAAATGCTCGCAATAATCCTTTTTTAGCTTGCAGGTATGAGCTGATGAAATTTAGGGTTTGGGGTCTACCACCTAATTCCTACGCGCTTATCCATGGTGCTGCTTACACTTCGCATATCTGAGACTAAGGGGTAGGGACCTTCTTATATTATTCTTCCAAAGAGTCCACCGCTTATACATATAAGATTACTAGTCTTTTCAACTAGTTTTCCAGTATAGACTCCAGACCAAATTACAAACCACGATCAAATTTATCTATTAACAGAGTCTACCCGCTGTGTCTCCGGAGCACGCGCTTGCGAGCAACGCGTCATAATAGAGCCGCCGCTATGTCCACCAGACCCACCAGGTCCACCGGAGCTGCACTGGCCACCGCCCTCGCCGCTGCCTTGGCCTTGGGCGCTCTGGTTCTTGCGCGCATTCGACTACGCCTTCATCATCAACAGCTGGGCCCCGCCGCCTCCACCTTAGTCGTTGGTGAGGTAGCGCTCCTCCGCGGAGCGCAGACGGCCGACGAGCTCCTCAACAGATAGCGTGTTCAGGTCGAGTATCGTCTCGATGGCGAGGGCGTTCTGCATGTAGCGAGATGGGGCAAAGCACGCGGAGGAATTTCTGAACTACTCTCACCTCGCCCATGGTGTCGCCGAGCGAGCGCAGGTTGTTGACGAGCGAGGTGATCCGCATGTCAAACGCGTCGAGCGTCTCGCCGTCACGGAAAATGATTGCCGCAAACTCGAAGCGCAGCCGTTGCGCCGTGGCCTCGCGCACACGCGCCACGCCCATGCGCATGGTCTTGATTGTGTCCCAAGCCTCCTTCGCCGTCTTCTTCATCACGATCGCAGGATGGCCGCCAGCTCCGCCTTGTCGTTGTGGACGCTCGATGGGTTTCCTTCCACCGCGTCCCACATCAAGTTGGCCGCCATGTTAATCTGCATCAGCATGGACCATTCGAAGTAGTTCGTCGGGGTGAACATCGGCCACACGGTGGTGCCGCTCGGGACGAGGCGCTCCTGGACCATGTGCTCGTGCACAACGATCTCCTTGCCGCGCCAGATGCTGGGGCTTCGAACTCGGCTATTACTCCGGTCTGGGGTCGGCGAACGTGCGCCACCACTACCGCTGCCGTTGCCCTTGCCGGCTGCAGCGCGGGCCGCCGCCGTGACGTCAAAAGTCACCGGAGTGCCCCCTGGAGAGGTCGAGCCAACCATGGTCACCGAGGAACGACGCGGCTCTGATGCCACTTGTTGGAATCGAGAACGTCGGCGTGCTCTAGCTCACGATGACACGGAGGAGAAGAGGTGGATGGAAACACAGAGGTTTTTGTGCTGCGCACACAATCTGCAGCTTTTCTCATTAGACTGCATCTTATTTGTACATCAACTATTTAACGAGAAATCCTCCACACTGACGAGCATTACAGCCTTTTATAATGTTCTTTTCAGGCTTAAGCTTCGTGCCTCCAGCTGCGTGATGAAGATGGCCCCGTGACACCCACCACTCGGTGTTTTCTTTTTTCTTTTAAGCAGGAATACCCCTGCTTCTACATCTTTTGATGCACACATCCATATTATTAAAAATCCGAGTCAAAACAAGGTCACGCTCAAACAATATTGCGAAACTCACAATAAAAAAAATGTTGTCACAACCGATAAAAATAGGATAAGATGACTAGACATGTATCCGGTTGTTGGACAACCATGAAACCGGTTGTTCGTATCCCGTGCAACTATATGCATGGGTTGCACCCAATATCCATAAGCTTCATGTGGTCCGTATTGGCGAGTAATGACCACGTACGGATCCAAGCGGATGCCCTGAAAATAACAGACAAATAGGAAACTGCCACGTGTTCACCCCCTGACAGGTGGGACCCTAAGATTAATGCTGAGCCTTCCCTTTGCCAGGAGCTATGCTCGGGAAAATGAACGAATAGGAAACTACCACGTGTCCAACACCTGACAGGTGGGACCCCAAGATTAATGCCGCGCTTTCCCTTTGTCGAGATTGGCTCTTGGCAAAACTGGCGAATAGGAAACTGCCTTGTCTTCCATCTTTACCAAAAACTACCTCTCTGCAAACGTCATTCCACTTTGCGGAAACCAGTTCGTTGCTCTCGGCAAATATGTCCGAGTCTACAGGTCGACGTATTTCTCCGAGAGCTGTAGTCGGCAAATTTAGCAGCCTGCTCCTGTTCAATAGCCTTTGCCGAGTGTGGCTCTCGGCAATGTTTTGTCTCGCAGCCTTTTCTCTTCTTATTTTGGTATATTCCTACAGCAAAACATATATAGAAATAGTATATAGCACATCCCACATATAAGGAATAGTTCTCAAGCAACATCGCACTTAAAAGCAATAATTCTCAAGCACATCCCAATAAAAGAACGTAGTATGTGCTGTCTCTCTTACAACAATTTTTCAACTTTCTACGAGAAAAGACATCCCATGCATTACAGTTACTCAACCAGAGGCATTTTCGGTAAACGATCGGTTGGTGCCATTCACACAGTTAAAAGGGACATTTCTAACACTACAAAATTGAACAGAAATTATATCTTTCGCCAGTACTAGCATGGTACAAAAACAACACATGTTTACAAGGTTGATCCACATCAAGAATAGATACAAGTCCTAGAGTTCAACTCTTTTTTTCAAGAACTATCCATAACCAATTTTTTTTTGCAATCTAGAAGTTAAAATGGATGGCCAAGACAGAGGGTGTAGTGTTAAGGTTTCTCGAGTATATGGTTTTGGGATTGTGCCGCAAAGCAACATCGCACTTAAAAGCAATAATTCTTAAGCACATCCCACATAAAAGCACGTAGTTTGTGATGCATCTCTTACAACAATTTTTCAACTTTCTACGAGAAAAGACATCCCAAACATTATAGTTACTCAAACAAAGGCATTTTCGGTAAACGATTTGTCAGTTGGTGTCATTCACATAGTTAAAAGGGACATCTCTAACACTGCAAAATTGTACAGAAATTATATCTTTCTGCAATACTAGCATGCTACAAAGACAACACATGTTTAGAAGGTTCATCCACGTCAAGAATAGATACAAGTCCCAGAGTTCAACTCTTTTTTCACAAGAACTATCCATACCACTCTTTTTAGCAATCTGCAAGTTAAAATGGACGGCCAAGACAGAAGGTGTAGTGTTATGGTTTATCGAGTATATGGTTATGGGATTGCGCCGCAGGTAAGATACTTTTGATCTAGCATAGTATGCACTTATGATTTCACAATGATTGAACTGAGCAGAAACTGCACGAGAAATTTGTGATGGCACCATGTCCAGACTTCTGATCTCTTAACTTTGAATGAAAATTGTTGACACATATAATCACTTTGGTGACACATATAACTGAATATCAATGAATATAATGGTTTCGATCTAGATACCGATTATTTAAGGGAACTAATTCTAGACTTCTATGAATCAAAATGATTGGTTTCTGTTGGAGCTGCAACCTTGCAGCTCCTTTTCTTCTCCCCCTCGCAACTCTCTCAGCTCAAGGTTTCTCTCAAGAACAACCAGCCATGGAAAAAAATTGGGCGTCTGCTGCCTCACGCAGCTAGACTCTTTCTCATCTGTATTTCTCTTGACTCAAAGCAAAGAGCTTACAACTCTTAAATACACACATACGCACTAATCTAGCTGTCACCCTCGGCCACTAACAGCAAATAATTAACTAACTAGCCCATGCATGCAGTAATCTAGGCCACTAACACATTACCCAGCCAGCGCACGTGTACATGCAGCTAAGAAAACTTGGCCACATATAATACTACAGACCTCTTCTCCAAACTACTTGCAAGCAGCTAGCTCACAACCTGTGGCATTACATATAGGACGAGTTGGCTTCAACTTTCTTTTGCAGCATGGGCTCACACGGCTTAGCCACTTCACCGAGCATCCAGCGTATCACCACATATGTCGCATTGCACGTCCATCTCCGGCATCTCGACTTGCATCCCTGGCTGAACCAAAACTCCTATGCTCGTACAGCCGAATGGCAAGCTATTTGACCACCTAAACTACATGAAGAACTTAAAACTAAACATGGGGATACAAAATATGAAGATTAGTCCTAACATTTTGTTCCTATTAAAAGATCTAGATATATACTATTTAATTATTTTTCTGGTTTGAAATTTACAATATCTGAAGAAAATAGGTAAATAGATTGGCTAGGATTAGACACAAATCTTTCTGTGAACAGGAGAATTTGCTTTCATGGCAATTATAAGTTTTTGACCTAATAGGAAAGTTATTGTCCAATGTCAAAAAAATATTGAACATGTACAAAGATATTTTGCTTCCATCGACTATATAATTGCTTCCACTGAAATGTGAGTTCGATTGCATCAACATAAAACATTCACTGTTATGATTACATACATTTAATTTTAAACGAAATGGAGTTTTGTCACTGAATGCACACTTGTTTTCGTCTAACACGTGTTTTGTTTTCCATCATGCTCGAAAAAATTGGAGTCGAGTGGTTGGTAGAGAGAGAGAGAGAGAGAGAGAGAGAGAGAGAGAGAGAGAGATGGCTTGCATTTGCCCAAGTGGTTAGATTCCTTTTGTGGAACCAACCCACTCAGATTCGAGTTCTAGATTTGGCACGGGTACATTGGGATTTATTTCATTCTTTCCGTTGATTTTTGTTTTGTGTGGGATGATGTTCGAGTCATCTACCTGACTTCGTTTGTTCGAAGTCTTTGGGAGCTACTCACAGTGGAGAGAGAGAGAGAGAGAGAGAGAGAGAGAAGGGATCAATTATACTGCTTGGGGTGAGGGGACAAGTATAACTAAATCCCTCCGTTAATTTCGTGTGGGCAATAATAGACACTTTCTGTTCTTAAAAAGCAACGTGAACCTTATCTAACCTTTTCTTCGGTACATGAAGGCTTAAACTGGATTGTTGATCAATGGGCCAAGATGCCTGCCTATTTCGTAGTAATATAGCTGGGAATCGACACCGCTTTATCTCTCCAGTCATCGCCATGCTCTAGCGGACCTTGCTGCGGCCTGCCGCATACTGCGACCCGACGCGCATGTCTACCTTGGCGTCATGTCCCCAATTCTCCATCTGTGGTGCACAACCCCATCACATACATACATGGAACAAGACATGGTGGCCACGGCTCCGTCAGCGTGCTCCTCCGTCCTGCCCCTGCGCCATGGCCGGGACAACGAAGTCCTATACACGGCAATACTCCGCGCCAACGAACAACGGCGCCAAGTTATTTCGCCGCCACCGTTGTGAACCTGTACAAGACGAGGGAAGTGTGAGGTATACTCGGCGATGGGAGGTGCGCGGACCAACACCTCATGGCCGTGGGACATATTGGAGAAGAAGAGCACGGTTCAGGCCGAGGCCTACACCATGCTGTCGAGCGCGGGATCCATGCAAAGGGAAGGAATGTGATTCAGGATTGCTAGGGAGGGAAGGCGCGCTGGAAAATATGAAGGAGGTACATCCATGGCCGTTGGAACTCTACCGGCGTCAGTGGATGAGAACAACGGCCGGGTTGGGTCGCGGAACTGTAGAAGTCCCAAAACAGGGCTCTGGCGGAGTTCATTGTAGAATGGATGCCCACTCCAGATGAAGAAGTATTCAATGACTCACGTGAACACCAACTACTTGGTGACGCGAACATGAGCGAAATGGGGCAACAACAATTGGCCGGCCATCTACACATCAAGGTCCACCTCTACGTACATTACAGTGCTTGCAGCTGGAAGTAGACAAAAAAGATTATTGCACACTATACATGGTAGTACCCACTCGCCTGACAAGCCACCCTTCAACACGTGAATGTACGGCTGACGTTCACATCACACTCAAAATCAGCAATAATTAAGGACAGAGTTTCCCGAACAAAAATAAAATAGAAGGACCGTGCGATGGCGGGAGTCTAATGCGACCCCTGAAGCTCAGGCACCACAAACAACTGGTTATGTGACTAATTAATTTGTACTCCCTTCATCCCATAACATAAGACGTTATTACATCTAATGGTAGATGTGTATATAATTCCATTAAGATGCTCAGACACTCCCTCCGTCACGGTTTAGAAGGCACAGTTAAATTTACGTGCGTTTCCACAATAGACATGGTTTAGGGCGCATTGCATTTATTTCTAGTAGCTAATTAGTACTCCGATATACTATTTCTATATGCATGCGTAGTGTGAATCCTATTTTTTAGGCCAACTCACAACCAATAGATAACCACCTGGGTCCCAGAGAATTTTCAAGCGCGCCTTCTAAACCATGACGGAGGTACTGCTATATGTTATTTTCTAGAACAATTCTTTTAATATATGTTAACTGTATTCTTGTGTTTAAAGTTACTCTCTGGTTAATTAAATTAAAAAATAAAGGATCAAGATCATAAAACTTATGCTAAGGGATTATCTTAGAATTAAAAAAGATAAATAACTTTGTCATTGTTTTTCTTCTAATTCTCCAAGAATCCTACAGGGCATCATTGATTAACCAACTCATTGCGCCTGCCCTAACTAGTATGCTTACTTTTTCTTGATGTACCATTCATTTTAGCAGTTTCTCTTTATTAACTTTGTGGCTATTTTCTATAATAGCTACTAAAGTAATAAATTTATCACAATACACATCTCAATACTAGTGGCACTCAGTGGTCCGTCTCCTCTATGCTCATTTTTGTCCACACGACGACGATTTGGTTGGTGCAGTGAGACCGCAATTAGGATTCCGATTATGATTGGTTGGTAATAAGCCTAACAATCTTTGAATCACAGTACTGCATTGATTGATTGTGCGACTACACGTCACATTCAAAGTCACCAACAATTAAGGACTGGGCTTTCTCTCAAAAAAATTAGGAAAGTTAATCTAATGACTATGAATGCTTTTAGCCACGCACTACGAATGCCTTTAGCCACTAGCCATGTCCCATGGTATACGTAAGACGCCGTCATTTTGTTCTAGTAGCCGGACACCATGGCATTGAGAACAACGATGTTGCACCTTGGTGATGGAGAAGAAAAAAGTGTTCGATATAAAATTAGGGAAGCTACATTGTTTTTCTACATAAGAATTTTGATGAGACACACTACACACATAGTCTTATGTTCTATAGACTGATTGTATTACGACGTGGTATGCCAGAAAAAAAAGCCAAATATTCGTGTTGATCTATGAAATGATTAATTGGTCCTCTCTCTGTCTGTCCCTGTCCCTCTCCCCCCTTTCTCTTTCAGATGCTAAATTTAAAAAATTAGAAGCACATTACACAGGAAGGTGACACATTTTTTTGGACGGAACTGGTAGCTGGAATCAAGCACATGATCACAATGATGAGTATGATTGTGACTGCGAGTGGGGAAAGTTGTTGATACATTCGGAGCTTGCCCACGCTATCCAGGGTGTTGTGACTTAGTTACTTTGCCGTAGATACTATGCACTTAACTACATCTAGAAGGGTGGCCTGGTTAGCTCAGAAGGGTTGACTTGTCATGGTTTTATAATTATAATTTTAAGTTGTGGGCTATAATAAATTACCGGCAACCTACTCAAGCAGATTTAGCAAGCTATTGTGTATATTTATCGGAGAAATGTACATGAATACCAATTAGCGGCACCCTGTTCAAACCGCTCTAGCATGGTGCTATAGCTGGCTATTTAATACTTTGTTATAAGTAGACGACATGAATCATCATGATTTGGTCGTCACTACTGGAGAATAGCGCTTTGGTGACCTTTGCACATCTCACGGTACTGTATACGTGACGACACACCATCTAAATCCACCCTGAATAATGGTATAGTAAAGTGTGATTTCCTAGTCAACTCAAATGACATGTTTCAAGGCAGCGTGGAATGTCAACCTAAAGTATGAATATATAAGGGATTTTCCGCAAACACGGCATGTCACAATACTAGGTGAATGTAAAGCGTTTATTCTTAGCTACCTGGCAGGCTGATACCGGACTGTTTTTCGGCTAAATGTTTTGTTTTCTTGTGAGAATTTCTAACCGTTTCTATCTTTTTTATCCTCAACCTGTTATGTATTTTTAATTTACACTATTGGTTGCATAATATAATGCCGATTGGTTTCCGCGGAAGTCAAGCTTCATAAATTTTGACCATGTTTACAAAAAAGATAGTTATATCTAAAGTATATAGTATAGTTCATATGAAATTTTCCATGATGAATTAATGGTGTTGATTTTGTATTTGCTATGTTGATACTTTTCTCTAAGTTTTGTGGAAGTTTACAATGTTTGACTTGAAAATATTCTAATACACGTTGTATTTGGCACAAAAAGAGTATATAAGTACTCCCTCTGTCCAAAATTAAGTGTTTCAACTTTGTACTAACTTTAGTACAAAAATTTCTACTAACTTATACAAAGTTATACTAAACTTGAGGAACTAATTTGGGACGTAGGGAGTAGAAGATAGATTGTTAGCAGCCTTTGTACCAGCCTTTTGATTTCCTTGAGAGTTTGCAAGAGTTGAACTTACATATATTTTGCACCTTGTACAGGGTAGACCGTTCACTGAAATTAATAATGAACTGCTTAACTACCTTGTGGAGCCCTACCCAATGCATGTCCCGAGAACATAGGCAAACAGCCGGTGGTGATAACATTAGGCATCCAAGTATCTAGTCAATGGAAGGGAAAATATTATTTTGTTTGCTCGGAATAAAATATATGATTGCACTCAAAACCATTTTATATTAGGTCAAAATATGTATTATAATTGCCATGGATGCAAATTATGTAGTCCCCAAAATATATTTGGGTTGCTTTGGAAAGAAAACAAACCATTACACTAGACATGATTTATATCTTACGATTCAAACTCTTCTGATTTAAATTTAGAATTTTATTAATAATTATATATCTGTATAAAAGCTAGGCCATGCAGGTGCATTGGTGGATGACTAGTTAGCTAAACTAGCATCTGACCTCATGTGTCGGAAATATCTTGCTAGAAGCACATCACCATGCATGACGATCACCATGTGCAGCCGGGCAGACCCAATTTATGGTTGAAGCTGGACCAGTAGTACTAGTTTTCTTGGTAGCGATTTGTAGCGGTACTGCTTAGCGCAGCTGTCCTCGGCCGGCAGCTCTCAGATCTTCTGTTCCTCTCCCTTTCACATGCACGCAGGACCCTATATGGGTCAGTACTGGAATTAGTGGAATCTGTGGTGAACTAGACATGCTATGCAACACAGTTCCACAACACCGCCGCCGTACGCCAGCGGCCTCGGCTCCTCTGCGTGGAAATCAGGGGCCTTCCCATTCTGGTGGTACGAGGGGGCATAGTTGACCTGAGCTTGAGGGTATGATCCATCCTCGCTCAAGTAGGCGTTGGATCTATAAGCAAGCTTTTGCTCTGCGTGTTGCAGCATCTCCAATGCCTGCTGCGTCTAGCAATAGAGATAGGATACTGTTAGTTATTACTCTTTTTTGCAGCAAAGGTAAGGCTCAGGGTCATCATACCTTGGTCCCAGAAGATCTATTATCCCCTCGCTGTACCGTCTGCTGAGAGTCGGATTGTCATGCAAAGACAGGTCAGACGATATGTAAAATTCGAAACATAATTTACTCGAGTCAATTAACTCAAATGTGAAAATTATCCAAAGCTAGACAGAAGGTTTTGCTACAGCAAACAACATAATCTGCCCAAAAAGGTGCATCATGCAACACCAATTGTGTGTTCAAGGGTCAATCCAGCTCACATTCTTTATTTCAGCAAAAGCAAGATGTGTTAATTATATAACCTGGTTGGTTTCTTACCTCGACATACGATCTTGAATATGACCCAGAGGTAGGTTCAGTAGGTGCTGGCGCAAACGAAGGCCTCCCTGCTCAGCAAACACCCAATGGTAAGTAGCAACAGAGATGGAAGCACCCAATGGAGCTTAGCAAGAGATGCTGACCAGTACTGTAGCACACATCATCAGATGCGAGTAATAGTACTGCGTACTAGTAGTAGCTAGGACTATTTTTTGCAGCGATTTACAACATTCTAATTTCAACTAGTCATCTACCCGGGTATTTGCACTAACTAGCAACTTTTTTTTGAAACATAAATATGGTAGATTCTTTATAAATTTACAAACTTGTAGAAGAAATATGTCTCACACCTGTAAGGTAGCATGGTGTGGCATAGGCCTACCTGATTACGTTACAAAACCAATGTTTCAAAAAAGAAAGACCACAGTTTACATAGTACAAAAGTAAGGTGCAGTGTGAAGTGAGGAGTCTATTTTGCTGTACAAAATTAATTATACTCCCTCAGTTCCGAAGTATAGACCCTTTTAGAGATTCCAATACGAACTACATATGGAGCATAATATGTAAATCACAACATCTATGTGACTTTAACCAAATCAAAAAATATTTGAAGTGAGAAGACCACGTAAGATGGTGCGTCTTGAAAAGGAATCGCAATATCTTGAAAATGGCTTAGAAATTAAAGTATCATATCACAGTTATCGGTACAAGAAGCAAATTCATTGAGGTTCATGATGTCGGACAGACACTAAAGATTACAGAACAAACATAGAAGAATATTTCAACACTAATATTTTTTGCATCAAGCACAATGGTTCCACAACATTATGTAGAGGCCTAATTGATAAATTACGTTGTATGGCTGATGGAATCAAACAACATATAAAGAATCTCCTTCCAGTGTATCATAAGATTGTACCTTGGAAAGCGAAAACAACGCAAAGCACAAAAACATTGTGAAGTATATAATGAACAAAACGAAGAGTGGATAATTTTGATGTACCATAGTCTTGCAGGACGCACATTTCACGAAGAACACAACTCAACCTTAGTTTGCAATGGTCATAGTGCTCAGACTCTAATAATCTTTGAACCAGTTACATTACAAACAAAATTAAGCTTGTTGTAGAATAAAACCACTATGACATACTGAACCCAACCTAACAAACTGATCCAATTCAATACAGAACATTTGATGTGTCATCAATTGTCAAGTTGTTCAATTAGTTTTCATGGTATAAACATATCTTGTATTGTCGTTTATAGAACCCAGGAAATCCAAAAAATATTTTAACATTAATTTATCTTATGTCCTAATGATAGCCTCATACAGCGCCACCTCCATAACATTCTTGAAAGATGCCTTACAGATATTTGGAGAAAAAGAAATGTGAAATAAAGAAATAATAGATACACATAAAATCCATGTTTATCGGTTTACTAAACATCATTGGATGAAGGAATCAATTAATTTAGTATGGATATCAAAATGTCAACTACAAGAATTATTAGAGACAAATTGGACTTCTAGTGGCCCCAAGTTTGTAGATTTCAGATCTATGTCTTAACATTGTTGCATCGCAAGCACAATTTAAGACTGTAATAACATATTATAGCCCGATTTGGAGGCAAAAAAGAAGCAACAAGGGCCATATAGCTAGCAGAAGAAAGGAGGAGAAGGATGGAAGCCAATGCCACATAGGAGGCACGATTGCAAGAAGAAAAGGCCGCAAGTGAGATGCCCCAGGAAGAGTCCTTTTTTTCTGAAATTGGAAGAGTCCTTTCTTAGTACTTATTATAATAGCCACCAATATTAATCTCAACTTATGAATATAAGTGTTTGCACGTGATTTATGTAGAAACGAGGTACCAGTTGGCATGAGTGGTATAAAAGATACATATAGAGAAAAACAAGGAGATCTAGGCCAAATCGTGTGACCCAATTATTAGATACACAATTTTGCTGCAAGATACACAATGATTATGCATGAGTGGTTGTTGCACCCATGAACTCCACATCGGCGATGAGCCTAGCGAGCGCCTCTGGGGCAAGGCACACCTCTAGCGCAATGCTCCCTCCACCTTCTTGGCCCTTGTACACCGTCGCCTTGCCGTCTATCTTGTTCCCTGCGCCGCTCCGAACAGTCACCGGCACGCCCCATCCGAAGTCGTTCCCATAAACGTCGAACCGCGGCGAGCTCCCTGTCACCAACTCCGCGGGAGTGACGGTAATCATCTCAGGCAAGCGCGTGAACCTAAGCTCTTGTGGCCAGGACGCGAGCTTTTCATTCACGTAGGCCGTGTCGAACAACGCCACGGCCTCGTTGAGGAGCCATGCAGCCCAGCCAAGGCCCTTGTCCAGGATATCACCGGCTGTAGACTTGGCAATGGCGTGCTCCACTGTATTGCCCGCATAGGACGCTGGCATGCCGCCAACACGGCCACGGCATCCCACAAGCACAGTGTACGTCGTCTTCTGGTCCGGGGCAAGTCGCCGGGCACGACACACGGCACGCCACAGGTGGGCGAGCACGGCCTGCAGCGACGAGATGGTGCTAGTGTTGCCATAGCCGGACATCTCCGTATTCGCCTTGGTCTTGAGATTCTTTACACTTGCCGCCGAGAACTGGAGGAAGCATTCCTGCACAGATGGGAACACATGTACACGCTGCCCCACCACATCCTCCAGCTTGCCGAAGGGCAGAGGGATGGGGACGGTGCAGCTGCGTAGGAAACTCCTGTCGAACACCGGCAACGGTGCCGAGATCATAACATGGTCGGTGCCCGCACGGCTTATTTCCGACCAGGTGTTGAAGAATTGCCAGAATGTCGTCCCGTCCGCGACGCCGTGGTTCATCGACACGCCGATGAAGACGCTGTCGGCGAGCTCCGTGACCTGCGCGGCCACTAGCGGGAGCGAGCCCTCAATGATGGGGTCCGCACCCAGAAGCCTGTCGAGCGGGAAGAAGGACCACACCACCCGCGGAACCAAGAGCGAGTCGGTGATGTCCGCGGCGGTGACGCTGGGAGCCATGGCGTGGACGAACTCGGCGCCCTCGCCGCCGCAGCGGAGCGAAATGGCGAGGCTCTGGCACTGAGGCGACGCTGCGTCGTTGCTAGCCGGCACGACTACGGCATCGAGGCGTCCGGCAAAAGGGTAGAAGCGGCCAAGGGCGCGCCCAAAGGAAGAAGCTAGACGCTCGACATCGACGTGTCCTCCGGTGGTGGGAGGCTTGGGCAGGAGGATGCCCTTCTGGATGTGCTCCATCGTGATAGACTTGAGATCCCACGGCGTCAGGTGGATGGTCTCCGGCGGCGGCGAGGCCATTGTTTCCGGCCGCACCATGCGCCGGGACAATATTCGAACGCCGCCCATCGATCTTGGACTCTTGGCTCAGTTTACTATGACACGGCCGGAGTGAGCACAGCACGTACATATGGCATGGCTGTGGGTTGAACCTTTTATAATGTTCTTTTCAGGCTTAAGCTTCGTGCCTCCAGTTGCGTGATGATGATGGCCCCGTGACACCACTCGGTGTTTTCTTTTTTTTTCTTTTAGGCAGGAATACCCCGGCTTTTATATCTTTTTATGCACACATCCATATTATTGAAAATCCAGTTCAAAACAAGATCTCGCTCAAACAATATTGTGAAACTCATAATAAAAGGAATGTTGCTACAACCGATGAAAATAGGATAAGATGACTAGACACGCGTATCCAGTTGTTGGACAGCCATAAAACCGGTTTTATGTATTCCGTGCAAATATCTCCCATGGGTTGTACTCAATATCCATAAGCTCTCTGTGGTTCGTATTGCCGAGTAACGACCACGTACGGATCCAAGCAGACGCTCTACAAATAAAGGACAAATAGGAAACTGTCACATGTTCAGCACCTGACAGGTGGGACCCCATGATTAATGCAGAGCCTTCCCTTTGCCTGGAGCTACGCTCGGGAAATGAATGAATAGGAAACTACCATGTGTCCATCACCTGACAGGTGGGACCCCAAGATTAATGCCGCGCTTTCCCTTTGTTGAGATTGGCTCTTGGCAAAACTGACGAATAGGAAACTGCCTTGTCTTCCATCTTTACTGAGAGCTGCCTCTCGGCAAAGGTTACTTCCACTTTGCGAAGACCAGTTCGCTGCTCTCGACAAATATGTCAGAGTCTACAGGTCGACATATTTCTCCGAGAGCTGCAGTCGGCAAATTTAGCAGCCTGCTCCAGTTCAAGAGCCTTTGCCGAGTGTGGCTCTCCGCAATGTTTTGTCTAGCAGCCTTTTCTCTTCTTATTTTTGGTATATTCCTACAGCAAAACATATATAGAAATAGTATATGGCACATCCCACATATAAGGAATTGTTCTCAAGCAACATCGCACTTAAAAGCAATAATTCTCAAGCACATCCCAATAAAAGCACGTAGTATGTGCTGTCTCTCTTACACCAATTTTTCAACTTTCTACGAGAAAAGGCATCCCATGCATTACAGTTACTCAAACAGAGGCATTTTCGTTAAACGATTTATCAGTTGGTGCCATTCACACAGTTCAAAGGGACATCTCTAACACTACAAAATTGTACAGAAATTATATCTTTCTGCAGTACTAGCATGCTACAAAGACAACACATGTTTACAAGGTTCATCCACGTCAGGAATAGATACAAGTCCTAGAGTTCAACTCTTTTTTTTTTCAAGAACTATCCATAACCACTTTTTTTAGCAATCTGCAAGTTAAAATGGACGGCCAAGACAGAGGGTGTAGTGTTATGGTTTCTCGAGTATATGGTTATGGGATTGTGCTGCAAAGCAACATCGCACCTAAAAGCAATAATTCTCAAGCAGATCCCACATAAAAGCACGTAGTTTGTGATGCATCTCTTACAACAATTTTTCAACTTTCTACTAGAAAAGACATCCCAAGCATTACAGTTACTCAAACAGAGGCATTTTCGGTAAACGATTTGTCGGACAGTGCCATTCGCACAATTAAGAGGGACATCTCTAACACTACAAAATTGAACAGAAATTATATATTTCTATATTACTAGCATGCTACGAAGACAACACATGTGGGATATGATATACCAGGCAGCATCGTTGTTGGCCGAACCTTCTACCTACTGAAGATAGAGTACAACCAAAGAGCAGCACCCATGCAAGGATCAAACAGAAGCAGAAGAAAATAGCCAAAGGAAGTAACCCCGGCCCAAGGGACCTCCAGTCCATCATGGAGATAGTATATAGTATAACTTTCGTGCATTTAAGTTGTCTCCAGTCATTCCCGAGAAAAGTCTGAAGTCCACCATGTTATATTACGTGGATCGTAAGGTCAAGGTTCATACTGTTAGAAGATCCTCTATGTTAAGGGTCAGTATTTTGTAATTAACATTGGATTTCAACATATTTCTCTTGCTTCAAGTGAACCCGTTAATTACTTTTAATATATAATAGATAGATGTGCCTCTGGAAAAGGACTAGAGTACTGTTGGTCGACATGTACACTGTGTGTAACAGTTCGATGTTATCAATAAGTCTAAAGTAGGAGTCGCTTTCGACCACCTAACCTTTTGTGGGCGCGTGGAACGCGTGGAGCATGCTGTATCTCACGTGATCGATGGCTTGTGGATGCAGGATTGGTACAACCATTCGTCTGGTAGCAGATATGTGGTTTTAGGTGAATTAATGCTAGCACATTTTAGAGGGAGACCTCCGAGCCCCCTGAAAAAGAAGTTCATGCCCGTATATCAAACCTTTACGGCCAAAACAACCAGAAATATGCCCGTAGAGATTGATACTCTTGTTGAGGATACTATGATGATCACATTACAATATAGAGTATTTTGATGTCAAAAAAGGAAAAACAGAAAGGCACGAAAGAAACTACCAACTCGAAGGGAATTTGGGTCCACCAGTCAAAAACGAAACTACAACTTCGAAGGCCCCCTTCTGTAAACGGGAATGATCCCGGCCGGACAGCATGATTTCTACAAATATTCAGTTTAGCGGCACATATCAGTCATCGTCTTTCACCTCTCCACGCAGTTGTGTACCATGCTCCGGCCATTGACCTTTGTCTCCATGGCTGCGCCAACCCTCCCAACTATCTCCGGCCTCCACCATGGCGTGGCTCCTCTTTTCTGAGCACACCGAAAGGTAGCGCAAGAGCTGGCAGCCGAGGCCGAGTCCCTACTGCTGCTCTCGGTTGTTCCTGCAGACGTAGTCGAGTTCCGGAACAGCACCGGAACCGCCGTCGACATGCTGGACGTGCGTCGAGACGCGCCCGCCTCATCGGTATTTCCTCTCTCAATTCAGTACCTACGTGTTATACTACTACTTTTGTGCATCTCTCTCTCTCTCTCTCTCTCTCTCACACACACACACACACACACACACATTTGCTCCTCCTCGTGATGATCGTGATCATATGACTGTATCAAGAAAAACGACAAATGCGTACGTTTTCAATGTTCTTAATTTCCGTCTACATATTGATTTCATGTTATACTCGTCTTCAATGCAAAGTCCCGAATGGTGCAATCAATATTACATCGGTTCTTATTTCCCTAAACGCCTTGTCGGATGCGCCACATTTCCTCATGGAGCTCATACAAGGCAGCCCAAGTTCAATGGTAGTGATTCTCGGTCTGCTCCCACGTAAAGACCTTGCAGTCCACTCCGAGTACATCGTCAAGTACTATGAAAACACTGGCCTGGACAAGCAACGTGAGAACATCGAAGAGTTGCCACAAACCCGTCCATACCGGTCGCCGTCGCTCTTTGTGCGCAGTGCATGTTCTCCAACAGCGCTGTCGGTCACCATTGATTGTGGTCATGGAGGGGAGACTACCTTGGAGGAGATAGTGTCCAGCCATCAATGGTATCAGCTGTGAAGAAGTTCTTCAAATCTGGCTTCACAGTTGCGCTGGTCAAACATCCGAAATGGAAGATGCCGAGAGGGACCAAGCTGTAAGATTAAAATCAATCGAGGTCGATCTGACAGCAAATTTGCCTAAGATGTTCGGTCCGGAAATTCGCAAGGCCTTTGGAGCCTAGCATTGAGAAGCAGAAATGTTGTTGGCCGTACGTGCGAGTAAATGCATGCATGCAGCGTTGCCTCCGCGTCGTGCGTACGGACCAAAATGGTTGTTCTCGTGTCAACTTTTTTTTCTTCTTTTCATTAATTCCTTCCGTGCATTAGCGTTGACTAGGCGTTCCGTGCATTCTTTTTAATTCCTTCAAACGTGAACTAGCTTCTTCCTCGTCTTCTTTTTCTTTTTGAAATCTTTCTTTTTCCAGTACATGAAGATTGAATATAATCAAAACTCCGGCAATAACAACCAAGCAGAACCATCTGCGACCCAAGAAGAAAATACAAAGAAACACAAGGAGCCGAGAGGGGGAGCACTAGCTTGCCTGCGCGTAGCAACCAACACAAAGAATTGGGCAAAGACGATGACACCGGCTCAAAGCCTCGGCAGCAAACAACACAATATCTCAATGCGCTCCCCGGCGATGCCGCGTCAACCCTTGTCCGATGTCGCACACGACAACCAAGATAGCTCATGCGGCGACTACGGTGACCATGCCGTCGTATGGGGTGTTCAGTGCTAAATGCGGGTTCTACTTGTGGGAATTTGACTTACCACATGCGTCCTTTGTGGTGTCGATCGACATTTCAAATAGTTGGATGTTGGGTAATATTATCCGTTACGTAATTGGAAGGGCGCAACAAATTGGTTGGACTTGGGAACACACGACACTGGTGGAAAAAGGGCCTTTGGTCGCGGTTCGCAACTGCCATTAGTCGCGGTTGCGCAACCGCGACCAAACAGGCGGGACTAAAGGCCCCCCCCCCCTTTAGTCGCGGTTGCTTAAGAACCGCGACTAAATGCCCGTCCACGTGGGCGCCAGGTGGCCGTCGGGGCGGAGGACCTTTAGTCGCGGTTCTTCTGGCCAACCGCGACTAAAGGCCGCCGCAGGTTTAGGGTTTTAGCCCCCCCCCCCCTAAACCTGCCCCCCCCCCTAAACCTGTTTTCTGTTTAATTTGTTTTGTTTTATTTTTTTTACGCTTTATTTTAATTTTGAAGGAGTTTCACATATTCTACGCTACTACATACATGCATATGAATGTACAATTTCAAACAAATTTGAAATTAAAACCAAAAAGAATTCAAGAGGAATATACAGTATATATTAAATATCATCGGATGACCATATACAATTTTGAACAAGTTTCCATACATAATTTAATGCATATAAAGTTCTACGTCCTCGTAATGGTGTTCTCCTTTAGGATGGAGGACTTACCTCTTGAACCATCCAGCTAGTTCCTCTTGAAGTGGTCGGAAGCGAGCTTCTGGACTAAGCATCACTCGGAACCCGCTCAGAGGTGTATCTCCGGATCATCTCACAGACATAGTATCCACATAGATTGGTCCCCGCTGGCTGAATATCCCCACCATTCTTAGCCTTTGACTTTTTGAATTCTAACTCTTTTTTGAATTCACCGACCTTTGTATCTACGAACCGTCTCCAAACCCTACGAGGCAAAGAAAATTAAATGAACAAGAGAGTTATTAGTTACTTGATATTAGGAAATGAACGAAATAGGCCGATCGATATAGAGCGCAAATGAATGAAAATAATTACTTCTGCAGCATTCTTCTCATGTCGCCCCAAAGCTTTGGATCCATATTCAGAGAGTCGTGGACGAGACATTCTGAGGTGTCAACTTTAATTACTAGCAGAATCCAGTGGAACCTGCGGACACGATACATTCACAGTATGTCATGCATAACTCATCGATTAGCCGGCCACATACCATGCATGGAGTAAACAAAAGAGAATGTGCTCAAGACAGAAACACTCACCCAAAATGGTAAGGAAATAGAATATCACTTTTGAGTTCCTGTTTTGTAAGAAACTGCCACAGGTCTGCCTCCATGTCGGCGGGGTGATGCCGCAACACATATCCATTAACGATGTGTGGGTCAATGAACCCAACATCATGGATGTTCCTTACTCTGCATTCCTTAATCTTCATTCTGCATGTATAATAGCGGACACAACAATATAGTTAGGACATATATATAGTGCAGGCAATATGAACGAGATGGGGTAGAAATAAATCACTTACAGAACGTAGCAACTGATGATAGATTTGTCGAGCTCGCGCAGATTGAAAAGGTGGAACAATTCACTCAGATGAATTTGTACATAGTAATGTTTGAAGTGATGCTCATATCTAACTTCCGCATAAATATATTCTTTGGCGTTTTTATTTTTTATGTAACCCTTGTACCATTTCAGCAGACCTTTCATTTGTGGAGGTAGATCCTCTTCCTGCACAGGCTCGACGAGAGGCCCATTCTTCACATATGTAATTACTACCTCCTTCACTGGCGCCTCATCAAGACCTAACAGTTCACGAAGAGTAATACCTAAGTTGGCCACTTGTTCTCTGGCACTCGTTACAGTCAATCCAAGTGCTGCCGCAGCTGCTATGATATCGGGGTCATCCGGACCGGCGGCTTTCACTATAAGCGGGGCAATCGATTGTTTACTTTGTTCCCCGAGTTGGGCAACTCGTTTACTTTGTTCCGGATCAGGGTCATCCGCCCGCTCTTTCTTCTCCTTCAACATGAGTGCCTGCCTACGAAGTTCACGTGCATAGTCCTCAGGCAGATTCTTCGCGGCTTGGGACGGTGTGCTCAAAAATGACCTAGCCCACTTCTTTTGCTCATCAGAAAATACTGGCTTGGGCTCGGGCTCTCTTTTCTTCTTGCAGTCCGCCTTCCATTTCTCAAGATCAGCAACCGCGGCCGCGGCAGTTTCCTCGGCACTACGTTCCCAAGGCCTTGTGGGGAGAGGCTTCAGTGATGGCTCCGGTACCTTTGTGGTCTTAGGTATATAAGGGTCCGGGTTAATAATCCAGGACTGCTTCTGCTTCTTTGCCGGAGGTGGATTGGGGGGCGGCGTCTGATCACCCGCCGGACGAGGACTGGTGGGCGATGTCTGATCACCCGCCGGACGTTGTGGACTGGGAGGCGTCGGCTGACGTGACGGAGGTGTAGGTGAACCGCCACCACCACCACCACCACCACCACCGCCACCGCCACCACCACCACCATAGGGGGGTGGACTTGTTGTCCTTGGCACCTCGCCTGGAAACTTGATAAACTTCTTTTGCCATAGAATGAAATGGCGCTTGACATCTCCAAGTCTTTTCTCCCCTTCAGGTGTAGCAATGTCAATCTCCAGGTCCTCAAACCCTTGGACTATGTCCTCCACCGTGACACGAGCATAGCCATCTTGAATGGGGTTGTTGTGGTGGAGTGCTCCAGGTAAACATGGTAAAGCACTGCCGATGGCTATCTTCATGGACATGTTCCCGATAGGATAATACAGATGACATTCTTTCCTCTCCTTTATATCGTCCATGGGGTAGCGAGGAGGCTCCGGTGCAGTAATTTCGATCGTCGGTGCATCTGCACCAGCCGGTGGGGCCTCCGTGGAAGCCACGCTGCTTCTCCGCTGCTGGCTTTCGAGATCCGCTGGATGATCTTCATGCTGCGCCCAAGCTGCATCTCTTTCGGCTACTAGTACACTCACGGTTTTCTTCATCACATCCATTTCCGATGCCAACCGCGCCACAACATCTGCTTCCGATCCATCTTTCTCTTACGCCTTCTGTAACCGTACGGGTCATCGTTCTGGGGGAACCCTAGTTTCCACGGAATGTGCCCCATGCCTCGTACACGTCCTCCGTGTTCAGGATTCCCGAGGGCTTTTGTCAGTGCGTCGTTCTCTCTGTTGAACTTGATCTTCCCCCTCTTGAGCATCCCTCATTGCGTCAATAAGGGCTTGGGTGGGTTTAATTATTTTGCCCTGGTAAACACACTCCCCTGTCTCCGGGTTCAGCGTTCCCCCATGCCCGTACCACCAGCTTTTGGCCCTTGGGTCCCATCCCTCCGTACCTGGACGGATTCCTCGCGCCCTCAGCTCGTTCTCCATCTTCTCCAACCTAGGCTGCCAAAGGCGATACCCTCCTGGCCCCATAATATGATTGTACTCCTTCTTAGCCGCATTTTCCTTATTTTTTTCGATATTTGAATGAACTGCTCCGATTTCTTTTGCTTCACAAATTCTGGCCAATCATGTTTCAGTTTCTCATATTGTCCTTTGAAATCCGGAGTCTTGTTCTGCTTGACAAAGTCATGGGCTAGATCTTGCTTGAATTTCCGGAATGCGTCGGCCATCTTACGAAGAGCGAACTGTTTGACTATCCTCCTCCTCTCCTTGTTTTCCTCAATCTTGTTACCCTCCTCATCGAATTTGTTGTATTCCGGAGGTAGAACGAAATGTTCCATAAGCTTCTTGAAGCAATCTTTTTTTGTTCTCTTATCGACAAAAGTGAAACCAGCAATTCGTGCCTTCTTTGGCTCATTCCACTCCTGGACGGTGATCGAGACGTTGTCTCTAACAACGGCTCCGCATTGGCTGACAAACTTGGTGGCGTTCTTGCGGGGCTCCAGCGGCCTGCCGGTTGCACTGTCGACAACCTCAATGGTGCATGTTTCTCCTTGTTTCATCGTCTTGGTTGCGCCACGCTTTGACGACGTACTCGATTGTTTCGACGATCCGGCCGAGGGCTAAAATAAGAAAGAGAGTCGCGCACGTTAGTACACACATATTTATTCAAATCAGTTAGTTTGTATCACCAGAGGCTCAATGTATATATATACCTCGGCGCCGGAGGTGGTTGCTACTTCCATTTGAAGATCGTCGTTTATCGACGTTTGTTCGGCATCATCTTGCTGACGGCGCCCTTCATCTTCACCGTCAAGGTTCAGATAAGAAGAGACATCATCTTCTTCTTGTCCGGTCGGCACATATAGAATATCGCCGTTTATGATGCCGAACATATGTGCTTCACCGTCCGGATCATAGTTGTCCATAATCGGGTCAGCTCTATCGTCCGCCATTATGTCAGTCCTGAAAACATGTAGTAAAAACAAATTAATTAAGTGAAGAAGGGGGGCGGTGGCGGTGGCGGTGGCGAAAGGGCGGTGGCAAAAGGAGGGGGCGAGGAAGGGGTGGGAGAGGGTGTCGCGGTAGAGCGCGAGACGGGGCGGCAGACGACGGCGTCACGGAGAGGGAGGCGAGGACAACACACATGTATAACCCTCGCCATTTGGTTAATTATCAAATTTTACGGTTTTTTGTTAATTATCAAGTTTTAAGTTACTTTTTTTCTTCTTCCTTTTTCTTTCTTCTTTCTTTTGGTTTTCATTTGGTTTTCATTTGGTTTTCATTTTTTTCTTCTTCCTTTTTCTTTCTTGTTTTTTCTTTTTCCTTTTTCTTTCTTCTTTCTTTCTTCTTTCTTTCTTCTTTCTTTTTTTTCTTCTTCCTTTTTCTTCTTTCTTTTTTTCTTCTTCCTTTTTCTTTCTTCTTTCTTTCTTCTTTCTTTTTTTCTTCTTCCTTTTTTCTTCTTCCTTTTTTTTCTTCTTCCTTTTTTTTCTTCTTTCTTTTGGTTTTGTTTTGTTTTCATTTTTTTTCTTCTTCCTTTTTCTTTCTTCTTTTTTTCTTCTTCCTTTTTCTTTCTTCTTTCTTTCTTCTTTCTTTTTTTCTTCTTCCTTTTTTTCTTCTTCCTTTTATCTTCTTCCTTTTTTTCTTCTTCCTTTTTTTTTCTTGTTTCTTTTGGTTTTGTTTTGTTTTCTTTTTTTTCTTCTTCCTTTTTCTTTCTTCTTGTTTTTTTTCTTGTTTCCTTTTTGGCAGGGGCGGCGGGCAGGGGCGGGCAGCGGGCGGCGCGCGGGCGGCGGCGGCGGCCAGGGGCAGGGCCAGGGGCGGCGGGCGACGGGCAGGGGGGCGGCGGGCGGCGGGCAAGGGCAAGGGCAGGGCAGGGCAGGGGCGGCGGCGGCGGCGGCGCGCTAGGGCAGGGCACGGGCGGCGGCGGCGCTCACTCGGGGCGGAGGCGGCGGCGCTCACTGGGGGCAGGGCGTCGGCGTCGGGGCAGGGCGTCGGCGTCGGCGTCGATCGGCGTCGGGGCAGGGGGCTTCGTCGTCGAGAGAAGAATGGGAAGTGGCGAAAACTGCTAAGTGCAGTATATATAGGCAGACCTTTAGTCGCGGTTGGTGTGGCGGACCGCGACTAAAGGGTAGCTTTAGTCGCGGTCCGCCACACCAACCGCGACTAAAGGATAGCTTTAGTCGCGGTCCGCCACACCAACCGCGACTAAAGGGTTTTGGCGCCGCTTTCGTTCCCGCGCAGAAAGAGCCTTTAGTCGCGGTTGGGGAGGCGGACCACGACTAAAGCTATCCTTTAGTCGCGGTTGGTGTGGCGGACCGCGACTAAAGGTATGTGCGGGCACTGGCGCGGTGCGGTGGGATGTTTAGTCCCACCTCGCTAGCCGAGAGGCTTCGACAGTGGTTTATAAGCGCGGCTGCGCTCACCACTTCGAGCTCCTCTCAAATGCAGGCTTACGGGCCTATTCTGTTACTATGAGCCTGTGGGCCCACTAGGCCTTCTGCGAGCCTGAATTCTGGCCGAATAATTGGTTTCTAGTCGTATTCAGGCCGTGGTGGCCCAGTAGGTGGCATATTTTTTATTTTTTGCCTGCTTTTGTTTTCATTTTTGCTTTATTTATTTTGTTTTGTTTCTACTCACAACAAAAAACTTATTTATTTTATTTTATTTTGTTTCTAATTACTTATTTATTTTACTTTATGATAATTATTTTTGCTATTAAAGTTTCTAATTACTTATTTATTTATGTTATTAAAATCTTAAAAATACAATTATATATCAAAAAAATCAAAAAATAAAACTAATTCATTTTAAATTCTTGTTTTTCTTCTGTTTTTTTCTTCCTTTTTTCTTCTATTTTTTACTTCTGTTTGTTTCTTCCTTTTTCTTGTTTTTCTTCTTTTTTTCTTCCTTTCTTCCTTTTTCCTTTTTTCTTCTGTTTGTTTTTTTCTTATGTTTTTTTTCTGTTTGTTTTTTCTTCTGTTTTTCCTTTTTCCTTCTGTTTGTTTTTTTCTTCTGTTTTTCCTTTTTTCTTCTGTTTTTTTCTTCTGTTTTTTTTCCTTTTTTCTTCTTTCTTCTTCTTCCTTTTTCCTTTTAAAATCAGAAAAATAAAACTAATTCATTTTAAAATCTTAAAAATACAATTATATATCAAAAAAATCAGAAAAATAAAACTAATCCCTTGAAGGTTTGACAAAAGGTTTGATACATCATTCAGTTCATCGACCAAATACAAAGTTTGGTATAATAAATTATTACACATCAATTCTTCCCTTGTGTCCCTGCTTGCTTACGATTGTGCCATATCCATGGAGCATCCTCATCATTTAACTTAATGCTTGGGTCGGTGTTCACTTTGAAGGGCGGAATTTCAGCAAACATATTATAATCTTCTAACATGTCTGTCTTGTCCTCCACTCCCACGATGTTTCTTTTCCCTGAAAGAACAATGTGGCGCTTTGGATCATCGCATGATGTACTGATCGTTTTCTTATCTTTCCGTTTCCTCGGTTTGCTACTCATGTCCTTCACATAGAAAACCTGAGCGACATCTTTCGCTAGGACGAATGGTTCGTAAAGGTAACCAAGATTGTTGAAATCCACCATTGTCATTCCGTATTGCTGGTCCACCTTTACCCCACCTCCTGTTAGCTTGAACCATTTGCACCGGAACAAAGGGACCTTAAAGGAGGGTCCATAGTCAAGTTCCCATATCTCCTCTATGTAACCATAATATGTGACCTTTTGCCCATTCTCGGTTGCTGCATCAAAGCGGACACCACTGTTTTGGTTGGTGCTCTTTTTATCTTGGGCGATCGTGTAAAATGTATTCCCATTTATCTCGTACCCTTGGAAAGTCGTTATAGTCGAAGATGGTGTCTTGGCCAACATGTACAGCTGATCTACAACATCATTGTCATTCATTAAATGTTTTCTCAACCAACTGCCGAAAGTCTCCATGTGGGCCTTCCTAATCCAGGATTCAGGCTTCCCCGGGTTGTCCGAGCGTAAAATATTCTTGTGTTTCTCAAAGTACGGAGCCACCAAGCTGGAATTGGTCAGTACAGTGTGGTGTGCTTCAGTCAGAGAATGGCCGTCCATACATATCGTTGATTTCCTTCCGATCGTGCCTTTTCCACTTAGTCTCCCCTCGTGCCGCGATCGAGGAAGGCCAATCGGCTTAAGGTCAGGAACAAAGTCAACACAAAACTCAATTACCTCCTTATTTCCATAGCCCTTGGCGATGCTTCCTTCTGGCCTAGCACGGTTACGAACATATTTCTTTAATACTCCCATGAACCTCTCGAAGGGGAACATATTGTGTAGAAATACAGGACCGAGAATGAAAATCTCTTCGACTAGGTGAACCAGGAGGTGCGTCATAATATTGAAGAAGGATGGCGGGAACACCAACTCGAAACTGACAAGACATTGGATCACATTGTTCTGTAATCGTGGTAGAACTTCTGGATTGATTACCTTCTGAGAGATTGCATTGAGGAATGCACATAGCTTCACAATGGCTACTCGAACATTTTCCGGCAGGAGCCCCCTCAAAGCAATCGGAAGCAATTGCGTCATAATCACGTGGCAGTCGTGAGACTTCAGGTTTTGGAACTTTTTCTCCGCCATGTTTATTATTCCCTTTATATTGGACGAGAATCCAGACGGGACCTTCATACTGCTCAGGCATTCAAAAAAGATGACCTTCTCTTCTTTGGTCAGAGCGTAGCTGGCACGACCTTGAAACCATTCCGGATGCCGGTCATCAGGGTCTTTCAAACGTTGCTGGTCCTGCCGTGCTTCCTTTGTATCATTCGTCTTCCCATACACGCCCAAGAAGCTTAGAAGGTTCATGCAAATATTCTTCGTAACGTGCATCACGTCGATTGCAGAGCGGACTTCTAGGACTTTCTAATATTCTAGCTCCCAGAATATAGATTTCTTCTTCCACATGGCTGCGTGCCCGTCAGCTCCTTTCAGAACTGATTGTCCGCCAGGACCCTTTCCAAAGATGACTTTCAAATCCTTGACCATATCAAATATCTCAGCACCAGTGCGTTCTGCAGGCTTCGGCCGGTGATCTGCCTTGCCGTTGTAATGCTTGCCTTTCTTTCTTACTGGATGAATTTTCGGAAGAAATCGACGATGCCCAAGGTACACGTTCTTCTTACAATTTGGCAAATGTACACTTTCAGTCTCATGTAAGCAGTGCGTGCATGCATTGTATCCTTTATTTGACAGTCCCGAAAGGTTACTAAGAGCAGGCCAATCGTTGATGGTTACGAAAAGCAACGCTCGTAGGTCAAATTCCTCTTGTTTGTGCTCATCCCACACACGGACACCAGGTCTGCCCCACAGCTGTAAAAGTTCATCAACTAATGGCCTTAGGTACACATCAATGTCGTTGCCGGGTTGCTTAGGACCTTGGATGAGCACTGACATCATAATGAACTTCCACTTCATGCACAACCAAGGAGGAAGGTTGTAGATGCATAGAGTCACGGGCCAGGTGCTATGGCTGGAGCTCTGCTCGCCAAAAGGATTCATGCCATCTGTACTTAGACCAAATCTTATGTTCCTTGCGTCAGCTGCAAAATCTTTGAACTCTCTGTCGATCTTTCTCCATTGCGTTCCATCTGCGGTGTGTCTCAACTCCCCGTCCGACTTACGGTCCTCTTTGTGCCATCGCAACAACTTGGCATGCTCTTTGTTCCTGAACAGACGTTTCAACCGTGGTATTATAGGAGCATACCACATCACCTTGGCGGGAACCCTCTTCCTGGGTTTCTCGCCCTCAACATCGTCACCAGGGTCATCGCCTCTGATCTTATAACGCAATGCAGTGCATACCGGGTATTCATTCAAATTCTCGTATTCACCGCGGTAGAGGATGCAGTCGTTGATGCATGCATGTATCTTCAGAACCTCTAAACCTAGAGGGAAGACAACCTTCTTTGCTTCGTACGTACTGGCGGGCAACTCGTTATTCTTTGGAAACATATTCTTCAACATTTTCAGCAAGTTTTCAAATGCCGAGTCAGCTACACCTGCCTGTGCCTTCCATTTCAGCAAATCCAGTGTGCAGCCCAGCTTTTTCAGACCATCATCGCATCCGGGGTACAACGACTTTCTGTGATCCTCTAACATGCGATCCAAATTCTCCCTCTCCTTTTCAGTTTCGCAGCGTCTCCGTGCATCAGCAATGGTCCGACCAAGATCATCAACGGTCTCATCACGTGCCTCTTCTTCACCTTCACCTTTCCCTTCACCTTTCCCTTCACCTTCCCCTTCACCTTCCCCTTCACCTTCAGCATCCTCCATGAAAGTATCACCGAAATCAGCAAGATAGCTTTCATCGATGAAATCATCCCCTTCTTCATCTTCTTCCATTATAACCCCTCTTTCTCCATGCTTGGTCCAACAATTATAGCTTGGCATGAAACCGTGCCGAAGCAGGTGCAGGTGAACTTCTCTTGAGGAAGAGTAACCCTTCTGATTCTTACAGTCAACACATGGACAGATAACAAAACCCTTCTGGTTGTTCGCATTAGCCACTACGAGGAAATCTTTCAAACCCGTAGTGAACTCGCGGGAGAGTCGGTTACCGTACATCCATTGCCGATTCATCTGCATTATTGTAATATAAAATATATAATTAACCATCATGCATTTGTTAAACTAACTAGCTATAAACAATAGAAATTAAACAATGAACAACACACATGCATATTTTATCAATGACACACATGCATGAAAGGTTCAAGTTGCTAACCGCGATCGAGGAGGAAAAAAATAAATGAGGAACCTCAAGTGTGGCTCTTGGGGCATTTCATCAAACACCTTGTGTGCATAAGAGGAACCAAAAGCAAACCTACACCCCCTTGTGAAGCTTGTGAAGAGAAGTGGCACCAAATGGCTAAGTGAGTGCGCTGAACTGGTATACATAGGGGATGAGCTTTAGTCGCGGTTGGCCTGGCCAACCGCGACTAAAGGCCTTTGGGCACCTTTAGTCGCGGTTGGCCTGGCCAACCGCGACTAAAGCCCCTCACGTGCACCAGCTGGCCACCGAGCGCCCTGGCCCAGGCCTTTGGTCACGGTTCGTCTGCCGAACCGGGACTAAAGACTTCATTAGTCTCGGTTCCTACAGTTCCGCGACTAATGGGGCTGGACGGAAGCCTTTTTTTCTACCAGTGCGACTTGAAGGGAGGCGTGTGTCGTCGTCGGAATTGGTAGAAAAAGTGATGGACAATTGAGATGGAATTAGGATCGTCTAGTCGGTTGCCGAGTCAGTCATACTGAGAGTGAAAATGCTTCAAACCCAGCAAAGTATGGCGTCGGTAAAACCCGTGTCAATGCATTTTCACACGGTTATCTCTTTGTATGTGATGATGTGGCGATGGAGAGGTTGAGGAGGGCGGCGACGGGGACAGTCATCCGTGTGACATACGGTATCCGCCGTCGGATCTCGAAGGAAGAAAACAGATGGACGGAGTAGATGGAGTGGTCGGCGATCCGTTCCGTGGCACTCCCGCTCAAGCGGTCTAAAATTTTCGACAAAATATCACTTGCCGCTTTCAAAGGGGAAGGAAAATTTTCATCAGTCCAAAGAAAAAAGCCCACGCACGCACACCCGACCCAACCTCTCTCCCTCCATCGATTCCCCACCCACCGCCACCGCCGCCGCCGCCGTTCAGCCCCTCCATGGCCGTGGATCCACTCCAGCAGCGGACAGATCTGCCCTCCCTCCCTCCCCTCCATGGTACGGTGATTTCATCTCTCTCTCTCTCTCTCTCTCTCTCTCTCACCATGGATTTGGATTTCAGCTCAACAACCTTGCTCTATTCCTTGTGCAGCAGCAGCAGCTAGGTTCCATGTCCATCAAGTTGAGGACCATCCAGTTGGAGCTCCGTCAACACCATGATGAGATGATGCTACTACTCCACAAGAAGAGGAAGATGGACGACGTGGTGAGCTCCTGCCACCACCTCTTTCCTTTCTACACCCCCTCCCCTGCATATCCAGGCGCTGAATCGCGATTCTTCTCGACACACCACCAGCAAGTCTTGTTGGTTCAGTATCTACCATTTGTGCAATTTCATTGTCACGCTGCTTGCTGCTTCACAAGAGGAAGACTTCAGTTGATTTATCATTATCAACATGCCACTGTCAATCGCTTCGGTTGATTCATCATTATCAACATCCCATCGTTTCGTTTGCATTTCAACAAATCTGCTGAAACCACAACCTGCACTTGTACTGGACACACAACAGCATCTTGTCGTTTATCGCACTTCATATAAGCTAGCTTTACTGATGCTCTTTTTTTCGGACTGCTCCCTCCGTCCCATAATATAACATCGTTTCGCAAGCTGTGCGTTTTAGCTTGACAAACCATCTTAATTACATTGTGGGACGGACGGAGGGACTGCTAGTTAATTATAATGTCAATGCTTTATGCCCGTAACAATCCTATTGATTTCGTTTGGTTCTAGCTGATGATGCAAGTAGCCCTTGAGTCCTGTAGGTTTCTAAACATTCCTGGAGAATTTAGGGAGGGGCGATCTGCAAGTTGCAGCAGGGGATGAGATGACGCTCCTTCCGATCCCAACCAATTGACGCAGCCTCCTCTATAGAACCTATCTATTAAACATTGTATAGAGAGAGGTTGCTGTGTCAATTAGTTCGGAATCGTAGGGAGTAACAACTCGTTTGCTTCTTGTGGTTCACTTCACTTATGATGCTCAGAGCTGCCCGCTGTTTCTTTTAGGTCTGATGATTTTGCACTCAACTGCTGATTTCGGTGACAACACCATCCGATTCATAGCCTTCTTGTTCGAGCGCCAGTGGATTACTTGCCACTCGAACAATGATGGATACCACCAAACGTGCAACCCGCAGCAGCACTAAATGTGGTGTGTGTAGTTTACATACATACAGGTTGCGGGTTAGGACGCTTAACGAGTGCACATGTGTCTTTGTTGACCATTTGGGCCAATCACTTGTTGCGATTATGTATTGAGTCTCTTTGTGTCGCAGCTCAAAAACCAAAACCCGTTGCTTCTATGATTGTATTATTATAATATACAGTGTCTCTGTTTTTGCCCTCTCAATTTCTGATTTTGGTGTGATTGTTTTGTGCCGGTGATATGATTATCTGATTTGTAGGGTTCTTGTATGTGCGCAGGTGCATGTCTTGTTGATGAGCATCTAGGAGCCAGCGGGTTCACCACGCTACAGGGTTCACTCATGTTATCATTATCCCATCAGAGGAGGTACACATCAGAGACTCAAGTTATCATTGTGGTTTCTATAGTTTTATTATGGATGGACGTTTCTTTTCTTCTCTTTGTTCTGTACAACAAAGCTCCCTTTTGATCGGCATTGTACATGTCAAAAGTGCAGTGTTTAGTTTTGGTCACTCAAGTTAACCTGAGGGAGTTGTTAACGATAGGTAATTGAGCTTGTACAAGGATATCTTCAGTTATAGATAATGCATACTGCCATCTGTCTTCCCCCATTTTTGTTCTGCCAGTTCTGGTTCTTTTTAATTGCTCTACTTGTTCTTGCTATGAGGTTCTTGATGAGTGTCAGACCGATTGATATGGTGTACAATTTACATGTGTGTGGACAGTCTCAGATTGCTTAATACCTTTGACTGGCTCAACTTAATAATTCTGCTTATACCCCAGTTTGTAAAGTCTTTTGTTTGGTACATGACTGAGACCTAACGAAAGGATTTTGTAGTGATTCTTCTTCCACTCGGACATGCAAGACAGAGCCACGCCACCGTGTGGTGATTCCCAGATAACACGACCAGTTGCAAGACCGAGCCACTCCACCGTGTGGTGATTCTTCTTCCACTCTGGCTTAGCTGGTAAGCATGAAGCTACCTAGCTGAACCGTAGGGGTCACCTTTGTTTTTATATTTGTAGGTGAGGCAGATTTATGTGATGGAATAGACGCCATGACCATAATACAGTCAATTATGGTTTCTATATTTTTATTATGGATGGATGCTTCTCTTCCATTCTTGTTCTGTCAAAGTTGGATTTCGATTGATACTGTACATGTGGTGTGAGACATGAAGAAGTTTCCATGGCTAGATGATTATCACCATACACCCCAAGATGTTACTCTACATAGTCTAGTCACATAGTAGCTTGAGTATCTCTCTGTTTTGTTTGCCTGTCGCTGGATCGGAGTTGGCTGAAACATTCCTATTTTGTGAATCAAGGGGATTTCTTTTCAAAGAGAGGAAAGATGTAGTAGAAAGAAAATGGACAGATATGCAGCTGCCATCCCTTTGTCGCTGAAAGAAGGTTTAGGCTCTGATGTTCTTATGGCGGAGCCAATATGTATAGCTTGAGATGGCATATCTTCCATTTGCGACGGAGCAGCAATATTTCATGATTGTGCGCCTCTAGTGATGATGTATATTTTCAGTTTTTTCGAAGGAAAGCCCGCATGGCAGCTCCTGAGCTATACCCAAAACATGCAGTATTCACGCCATTTAGGTCACCACTTAACTATGCAACTAATTTAGTTTCTCTTCCGGTTTGGTCTTACCTTTATTCTCTTCTCAAAATATAAAATCTAATTAGTGCAGGGTCGATGTTGGCTCCGAACCATAAACCCTAGCTCATCGGAGTCCTCTCTCTCTCTCTTCTCTCTCTCTCTCTCTCTGCACACTTCACTCTGGTTCGAACCAAAGAGGAAGAAGAAGGGAGGAAGGAGACACAGAGAGCTTTTCCGGCGCTCGAACGCTTGCCACACGAACGGCTTATTTGGCCAACACTCACCCCATAATCCGTGGCTCAGAGGAGTGCTGGCTCGGAGTCGTCGCCGACCTCCGCCACGAGCGCGTGCTCCTCCACCGGCACCTTCCGCGGCTTAGTGCACTCCCGCTTGAAGTGGCCCCATTGCCCGCAGTTGTACCAGCTGCCGCGCCGCTTTCCTCCGCTGCCCGATGCCGTGCTCGCCGCACAGTCGTCGTCGTGGTTGTTGAAGCCGCCTCCGCCCTGCTGCCACCGCCGCGCCACCCACCGCGCCGCCCGCTCGCCGACCTGTACACGCCGCTGGGACCGCACTTTGAATGCCTTCAGACGCCCGACGGCCTCCTCGAATGTCATCTCCTCAATGTCCCAAAACTACTCGACTCCGGCCATCACGGCGTACAGCCGGTCCGGCACGGTGTTGAGCAGTTTCTTCACCATGGCGGCGTCGTCCAGTGTGGCCCCAAGTTGTGCGTACCTCGCTGCCATGCCATTCACCTTGCTTGCGTACGCGTCTAGCTCATCGGCGTCCTCCATCCGCAGGCGATCGAACTCGCCGTGCAGCGTCGCGAGCCTCGCCGCCCGCACCTAATCGGCGCCGACGAAGCGCACCTTGAGGGAGTCCCATACCTCCTTCACGATGGGCTTCGTCGTCATCAGCATTAGCATCTCCTCCGTCAGCACGCCCAGCACCGTCGCCCGCACCGTCTTGCTCTCGCCTGCGCCACCGCACACCACAGTCCCTGGGCATCAAGGATCGCCTCAACCTTGATGGCCCAGGATGTGTAGTTCCCGCGGCACCTGCAGTGACATCTCGTCGCCACCACCGTACGGGACGCGCAACTTGCCCGCCGCCGATCACCTCGCATAGTGGCTTTGATGCCAATTGTTGGCTCCGAACCCTAAACCCTAGCTCATCGGAGTCCTCTCTCACGCTCTCCATGCACACTTCACTCTAGCTCTAACCGAAGAGGAAGAAGAGGGGAGGAAGAAGGGGACACGAGAGCTTTTTCCGGCGCTCGAACGCCTGCCGCACAACAGCTTATTTTTTCTGTCCCGAGCACGAACTCCACGCCACAACAATTACAACGATCACCGCACCGGTTTTATACCCAGAGCGGGCGCCAGGGCACGCACCCACGCCCCGTCTACCTCGTGCGCCTGCTCCGCTCGTGCCAACGACGCGCTCCGTCGCGCGCGGTCCACGGCGGGCCTCCAACAGCTCGACCATGAGCACCCCGCGCGGCTCGCCAACGGCTTGGCACTGCACCTACGCACTGGGTCCACGCACACACGCACACCCCGGTGCTTCACACGTACACACACAGACGCAACGCACCCGGCGCACACCCACACGCGCACCCGACACGTCATGGCCGCCGTCGTGGCTTATTTGGCCAACAACCGATCGATTTTCTCTATCTTAGTAGCAGATGCATGTTTGGAGAGGGATTTACACCAGAACAAAGTTTGGAGACCCTAAAAAAAACAAAGTATGGAGAGAGATCAACACATCCGACGTGATTCACAATAGTAGTAATCAGGATATAACTTATAATAGGTGTAAAAATCCCATGTATGGAAGGTACTAGTACTAAGGAAGCACATCAAATCGTACAAAGCGAGAGAAATCTACTCCCCAATCAAATCGTATGGGAGGGAGTACTAATTAGGAAGCAGTTCAAAAGGCATCACTCATATGGCAAGGATTCCAATTGACCCCGTTCCAAAGACGGCTTCGATTCTCCCGTCTTCCACCTGAAACCACGCGCTCCTTCAATCTCGCCCAAACCAGCGCCTCCACCATTGAATCCATGCCATGCACGCGCCATCCATTACTCCCTCTCCATGTCTTCTTGTAGCAGGATCCGTGTGCCGCAATCCAACCTGCTTCGATCCATCGGTTGTCCTCTCCTCTCGCGCACCTCACGCGGATCGCCCTCCCATCCTACGCCTCCCCTCGTTCCCCGCTCGCCCATTGCTGGGCACGCTGCCCGCCCGCCTCTATAAATGGCCGCCCCTTTCCTGTTGATCTGACCCGCCCCACACATCGCCCCTCCTTTCTCCTCGAGCCACGCCTCACATCATCTACAAAGTACATCGGGTGTCCAGCAGCCAAAGCTTGTGCTCCGCCATTCCCGTGTGATGCCCGACTAGCATGGTACTGGGACATGGTCAGGTGTTGATCAGATCATGGCAGCGGTAGATGCTCCGTTGATGATTAGATCGGTCGGGTGCGGTTGGCCATGTCGTGTCCATGCGAAGCGAAACCGATCTGCGGGCCGGATGAAGCGCTGGGCGGATGTATCCCCCTGGGCAAGCTCAAGAAGGTCATCAGACCGTTGGGGATTGACAATACGCAGGTGCTTGCACTTCAATTTTTCGTTTATTTCTGAAAACTTAACTAGAAGAAAGAAGAAGTGGACCGTGTCCAATTTTCTTTTCTGGCACTGATTTACGAGTTTATTGTGGGCTGATTGCGGCATTGAGACTAAGACCACTAGTTCAAATTTCCATTTGTGTTATATTGTTATTTCTGCGTTTGTTTTTTAATCAATTTTGGTCCTGGGACATTATGTGGGTCACTTGACAGTTTTCCTTCTGAAGTAAATCTCGAGTACTATGCTAAATTGGCATGTCTGTACTACATTTGTTTTGTTCTAAATCATGTCTAGGTCATGTATGTACTACATTTGTTTTGTTCTAAATCATGTCTGTACTACATTTGTTTAAAGGTTTAAACACGGCAGTTTTGTCTGAAGCAGTGCACTATTAGCTACTTCACCAGAATGATATGGTGGCTTGAACTGTAGAATTGTGTGTATTTACACTGAATCGAATTTCTCTTCAGAGAGGTAGATTAATTACAGCTTTCAACTCCCAAGTGCCATGCTTGTCATTTAAGTTAGGTCAGAAAATCTTTACTCAGATATTTAGGCAAAAGAAGTCTTGGCAGAAAAGAACTTTACTACAACTCATATTCTACTTATCTCTATATGATCTAATGTTTAATCTTCCAGCTTTGCTCTTCTGTTCTCGCATACATGACCTATTTGGTTTTTGTTTCATACCTTCTATTATGTGTGTGTGCAGATGGCTGGCAGGATCCTCGCGATGTGATCAACATCATTATATGATTTCACAAAGTATATTTGTCGCACTGTACTAGTGAAAAGATGATGTTGTGTGATTGTCCGCAGCTGCTGCCTTGAATTTGTCCATGATGTCTTGCTTGTAAGTTTGATCTGACCACTCTTTTCTATAATATTACCCCTTTCTCATGTAACCTTTCTAAGGAAATCTTGGCATGGAGCCAGTCAAACTAACAACTATTTTTTTGGGTGAAATGTAGGCATGCATATGATTCTACCAGCTATGGAGGCTTGAGATAGGACCGAATTTTTTGTGCCACAACAAAATGTCGCATTTTGGGCTATGCTCTTGTCTTTGTTTTAGAAGATTCAGATGAGAAAAATAAATCAAAGGCTAGTGCAAAAATCTTGTATACATCACCACCTGACCGATGCTCCCTTTCATTGGTAAAGAAGCTTTGCTATCACTAGTTTTGTTTTTTGAACAATGGTTATTTTGATTTCATTTGGGTTTCTTTGCTCATCTTTAAAGCTACAAAAGGAGGGTATATTTAACCATATATTCATTTGAGTGTCCTTCTCACCTTATATGTGCAGAACATAAATATTTGATTCTCACCATTTGAAAATTGGACAATTTTTTTGTATAACATTGATGTAAGTTAAATATTGAGAGTAAAATAAGAAACGATGCATGCATATGGTCCTTTCATCTATAGTGGAGCTCAAGCCCGACACAATTATCATAACTATAGTGGAGCTACCGCATCAATTTTGGTACAGGCTTCTGTTAGATGATAGAAAACGTACTGGTGAATAATTTCCCGTTGCTCAGGTTCACAAAATTTCAGAACATGCAAAACATGATGTAGCATATTTACAAAACAGAACATTCAACATCACTTTGTGGCTCCTTTAGGTACCCTATTTGTTTTGATCATGATAGCGTATAAAAAAGCTGATTGGCTTGAGATGAACCTTTTGAATCAAAAGTTGATATACCTTGAGCCTAAAATGTTCTTTTTGTTGCCCACTTGTAGCTAGAGACGTACTAGGACCTTGCTGTCAAAGAACGGTACTCTTGGTTTCATGATCGGACACACATAATTTATTCAGAAATCTGTACAGTTTTAACTTAGTCGATCGATCTTACATGTTTGTACCATATTTCTCTTTGCTCATGTATTCTTGCATCCTAATAGTTTCAACACATGGTAGCATACAGTATTTTGCTTTGTTTCACCGGTACAATTAAGTTTTTGGTGGTCTCGGCTTACCTGTGTACTTTTTGTTGCAGCTGATCAGACAACTCCTCTCTTCCTCTCGGAATCTCTAGCATCTCTTGTTTCTCTCAATGATCCACATGAGTAGGTATTTTTTGCATGCTCAACTAACTCGAAAGCCTATTAATTTTCATGCACAATTGTTATGTTGACTAAATAATTCCAGGCATAGCTAATCTCAAAGTTGACTATCTCATGTAGTTGTTGCCCATCCTGGTCAGCTCGCACGCCACAACGTTTCACGCAACACGTTGGCACCTCCCATTGCACATGCTTCTAGCTGAAACTACACTGGCTTAGGCTGGTCACAATGGGGTGGAACTTAGGAGTAACATCACATATTTCAATACAACGTTGCTTATGTGGCACATATTTAATGAAGAGTGAGGTGCTTGTGGTAACTAGCTAAGTTACCGGAACATCACACATTTCAAGAAACAATGAGTCTATAAGCTAATAAATGCATCGTTGCATGACACTACCTATATGTTCCTACCCACTGTGAAGGTAGTAACATAGTCTAGATAAGTGTGTATGTTACTACCTTATGTTCCTACCCATTGTGACCAGCCTTAGTACGCCTCGTAGGTACACACCTCATGGTAGAGTGATTATTTTGATTTCAATTGATTATCATTGCTCATTTTCAATCCCCATAAACATGGGGTTTTTGTTACTTATTATCAATTGAGTCTCCTTACTCATCTTGTATGTGCATATCCTAAATATTTAATTCACACTATTTGAAAGCTTCTAAAGTTCTTATAACATTGATTAAGTCAAGTGGTTGGATTGAAACAAGAAATTTAGACCCATATTGTCTTCTTCGTCCGCCATTTAGTCATATTGTCTTGACTGCAAGTTTTTATTGTTGTACATGAGCATACCATACCACAAGTGTATGTTCATCGGTTCATACTCAATTTATGTATTTGCCATGTTAGAACTTTTTTTCGAGGCAACAACCAGGAAGGGTGTGCATTGTTGATGATGCATGTGACCTCTTTCCAGTGCTCAGCTATACCTGGCTACTTGTCCTAGTCCAGACTAAGAGGAGGCTCCTGCTGCAATGGTTCATGTTGGCAAACTGTAAATTATATTGGCGTTTCAGATTGGTAGATGCTTCTGGAAACTTGCAGCATGGATATTGATAGATGCTAGTGCAATACAAACCTGATTATATTGGTGTTTATGCTTGAATACGATCCCATGAACCAACTGTTCACAGAAGCTAGCCCCGACTGTTTAGTCAAGAGCAACACCCTTCCCAGCTTTTGAAAAAGCCAACATTTCCTTAAAGACTATGTGTTGCACGTCTGAGTCATAACATTATTTTCAAATGATATAAATCTAAAAATTGCTGCAAAATCACAACATTTAGAATAAAAGATTTAAAAGCTTGTCAAATAACCACATGTTATCTTTTCAGGAGAGTAAATAGCATAAAACTACCCGATTTGTTTGTCGCTGATACAAACTGAGTCTGTTGTTTGCGGTTTCAAAAAATCCAAATGGCCGAGCGCTTTTATAATTGCTCGCGATTATGGAAGTTGGGGCTCACAAATAAGAGAACCGTTTGCTACGATTTCCTAATCTGAATGTGGCAACAGATTTTCTGACAACTTTTGGATTGAGGGCCAGTATATATCTTACAAGAAGGCCACATTAATTATCAACATATTAGGGCCATTAAATTCTTTGGGTAACTTCAATTATATAATATATTTTAACCGCATAAACTAAATATAATACAATGTCATCAAGACAATGGTATGTTCATCTTATCAATCAAATGTGCTAATTTTGAATTAATGTACATTATTCGCTACATCTATGCGTACCGCAAGGAGCGAAGGTTATGTTTGGTAGTTTCTTTAGACATGTGCACTGAAGAAATAAGGGAAAGTCCTCCTGTTCCAAATTATGTGTAGGCTGGAAATTTGTACAACCATCATCCGGTTCCAAAAGAAAAAAATGGAACGATATGCATGCAAAGAAAATAGCATTGGAAATTTATCGGCTAGTACTATTTTAGTTATGTTGCTCGTATTTTCACATTATCATAATGTGGCATATCTGGCACTTGCCAGGCTTTCCTATTGATTGATCCTCTACTAAATGCTTCATGACACGTCGGACACATGTGAGACTGCTTGAACAACCATAAAAAGTAGTTGACCTGATCAACTTCATTTGTTAAGCGAATGAAATTGGGCAGAATATACCATATTCTTGTTTCCTCTCTCTGTTTATTATCTATATCTTTTGTTGTCTCATGAGTCATTGTAAACATAAATGTTAGGAAGGTCTGTTTACAAAGGCTTATTCCTCAATGACCCACTCAAGCAGGATCATCGTTGATCATATTCTGCAATTTCTGTAGACCAACATGTTAAATCTCGGTAAAAAAAAACCCTGCAAAAAGCAAAGTTGTACTTGATAGATGAGAAAATTTAGCCTATATATATCTATATATATATGGTCATGTAGCAAATTTGGGTACATATTCTTTAGTGTGATTTGTGGGCGTAATTAGTATGGTATATGTTACTTATACCATGTGTGTCTGAACTTATGAAATCAGCCGGTTCCTGATGCACTCGCGCGGTTTAATTATTTTGGATTTTTTTGAAGATTTTTGTTTCACACGTGCAGTTTAGCAATTTTGGTTTTTTATATAATCTAGTATTTGTTTATTAAATATATTTCTGGCATATATTTTCAGAAAACACTATCTGCATGTCATCTACAATTTTGGGAATATACTTAAGTGTGATTTCTGAATGAGGATAATAGTTCAGATACTTAGATTTATATAAAATACATTGAAGTAGTGTACATAGATTTATAGTGAAGAGAACATCGTCCATCTGTGATGTACGTATATTCTTTTTTTAGTGGAATATTGTACATATATGTGTACCTAGCTGTGTTACGCATATGCATGTGTGTTCATCACTACGTATTCATTAAAAAATTGTTAACTTGCTAGCTGATTTTAATTTGCACGTTTCCTTTGTTGTAGGTATCTGCACGTTTCCTTCCTCCCTTTTTGACATCAAATATTTCCTTCCAAGCGTAATACCTATGGATTCCTGGGGTGGATTGGATCTGACATTTAAACGCATGGACTTCTAAACAGATGTATCCATCCAAGCGTGATACATATGGACTCTTAGAGAGTTTCTGTTTCTTGTTTATTTCTAAGTGCAGTATATAAGGCTTTTATTTGACGGGCAATCAGCCAGATTCTCCATTCATTCCCTTTTATTATTGGACTATATTTTTTTTTACATTTTCTTGTTGGAGTTTTTAACGTAGGCCTTCCTTCTTAATTTGTGTGAACAGATGGAGCCTTTTTTTATGACGTGAGAGTTTCCTTTTTTTATGTGAGGCTTTCCTTGTTTTTTGCCTTTCCTTCTTAATTTCTGTGGACGGATGGAGCCTTTCCTTTTTTTACCTGCCGTCAGACTTTCCTTCTTTTTACGTGAGGCTTTCCATAATTTATTTTGACATAAGGCATTCCTTGTTTTATTTCACTAACGTTAGTCCTGTCAGATGCGTTTTTTTGTAACACGGAATCATCGGGTTACGTAATTTTTCCTTTTATCCTGATCATTAATTTTTCAATCTAACGGTTTAATTAATTTTGATGATGTGGATTAATGAGAGATCATGAATGGTGCCTCCAATTAGTAAATATAAGGTGTACGTATGTAGGACTTGCATGAATGAATATGGGCCTACATTCAGAAAAGCATCTTCACTTTTGAGTCATAACCTTAGCTCTGTATATTTCTTGCTCCGTACACCTGTGCATTTTGGAAAAGAAACGTTTGTGAGGAAAATTTCAATTTAATGTGGGTTTGTCTATGTCAGATAACATATTTTTTCTGGATTGTTTTGGGGGTTTGTCTATGTATGTTGGGTAGTTTGTCTATGGTAACATCATTTTTCTAGATAGTTTTTTGGTATTTTTCCATGTAGCACTCTCTTACTATGAGAGGAATATAGGTCTTTACCGACAGAAAAATCAGCGTCAAACAATGTGTTGGCATTGGTCACTTAAGGCGACACATTTAGTTTGTTGGGAGTGGTGATGTTTTATATTTTACATGAAAGAAGATGTAGAAGAAATATTGTTTGACGTTAAGATTTTTAGATGGAACACGGGATTTCTGACCCTTGGATAATTTGTAACTATATTTTCTTGCTGTGTATGCCTTCTACTTGGCAGTCCTTGAAGCTCGCGTGCATAATTAGAAGCGAGATTAGTCCACCTATTATGGATCTTTTAGCGGGGCTGTTCAGAGTCAACCCGCCACATTTCCATTCGATTCTTGATTATACATATTTTTTGTTGCGAAAGGGTTGTATTTTTATTTTGAGTGATGTGGATTTCAATTCCAATTGAATGTCAAATAGAAAGCCCTCCTATTTTATAGGATGTGATATACATATTCATGTAACATAAATTCTGTTTTCTCATTCTGGTGGTACCTCCTCCTTCCTAGTAAATATTCACCATTTGACATATGTGTTTACTAGTCATATCTGGCCACTTCAGTACCAGTGTATCACCTTACATGCATGTTGTTTTGGTAGTGTATGTTTGTACCTTACCCTAAAATGTCAGGTTCTATGTGCTCTACTCTGTCATTACCTTAACACTGACCATTCCCATCCGTCTGATTCAATATATATGTGCAGCCAAATTTCTTGTTCATAATGCTCAAGGAAGGATTAGAATATGATCACTTTTGAAAGATACTTATAATGAGGCCTGAGTAGTGCAGCATGAAGTTCGCGAGAGATGAAGAAAGTGATGCTCATTTGGTTCTACTTTTTCACAAGGTAAGTAAGTGTTTAGAAAATACCCCGCATCCATTTTGTTCTCGTACTCCACTATCATTCACTATGTACTGTACTTATGTGTGTGTTCCTTTCGAATAAATGTTCTCTGTGGCAAAAGTGAGCAATTATAAAGTTGATATACACTTTGACAAACTAGATATGCATCAAGTCTCTGGGCATGGGCAGTGATCTTTTAACCTGTCATCATCTATTATTGTTAAAACCTAAGTTCATGCAGGGAATTAACTAACAGTGAAACTTATAAGCACATTTTTTTGCATCAGAGGATAAAACATATAATTTAACTAAAATGACCACTTTTTGCTTTATATATCTTATATATTCTTACCAAAATATTGTATTCTAAAGCTGTGAATGTGTTTTACAACCTACCTTTCTAGCTATGATGCAAATGAGAGGCTGTCATCTTGGTAAAGATGCCTTCCTGTTGCCACGTGTCTTGATTTTAAAGCTGCCGCAATGAGGATAATTTTTCACTAATACTCGGTATAATCGAGCAAATTGGGCATGAAATCCACATTCCGTGTCTCGCTTCTTTTGGGTTCCTTGTACTTGCTATGCAATGTTCTTACAAACCGGTTAGTTTTGTTAGAAAATGAGATGATTCCTCAGAGGATGTTGTTTGTTAAAAGTTATGTACCTAATTAAGTTTTTCGTATAGCAAATGGTCAGTTCTGGAATGCATACATCATCAGAGAGACTTGTTCCGATGGTCTGTAGTTTGGTGTATAAATGAGGGACGAGTTATTCCGACGTTTTGCAGTGTGGTGTTTAAATAACCAGTGGGGTTTATAAATAAGCGAACACTTTGTTCTGACGTTCAGCAGTTTGGTTTATAAACATTCAGTCTACTTAATTGGCTATCTTACTGCATCCTAGTTTTTCATTGATATATGAGCACCATATAATTTGTTCCCAGTGATTTACTCGAAACAAAAGGTGAAATAGATTACCATCTTTACAATAACTAATTAGTAGATAGAACACCATTTTGTTGTGTTTTCCTTCACCTTTTATATTGGCTAGGGCACATCTAGATATGCCCTAGTTATTGCACATCTATGTGTCTCAATCAAGAATAAAAAGGAAAAGAAATTTCGCACACAAATCTTTGCGTAAGATCAATGGTAGAGGATTTAGACATGCAATACTTATGACACATCTAGATGTTTTTTAGCAAAACTGTTTTATATTCTGTTGACGTATAATGTGCTGCATAGTCTCTTCCATCAGATCGGTCTTTTGGTTGCATTGGCTAGAGCATGCACTTCTACATGGTATCAGAGCCAAGAGGTCTTGAGTTCAAGACCCGGCTGGCGCAATTATATTGCAGCCCACTTTCGGTCCACGTTTAGGCTTGAGGGAGCCACACGTGAGGGGGAGTGTTGACGTATAATGTGCTGCATAGTCTCTTCCATCAGATCGGTCTTTTGGTTGCATTGGCTAGAGCATGCACTTCTACATATTCATATACACTTTGCTGCCAGTGCATCAAAGGTTATTATTCCTGAATGGATATCTTTGTGTATTGTTTTTAATCTTCAGTTAAACAATATAATATGCATTTGCGATATAGTGATAGACTGACAATTCTTCGCCAACCGCCATATCCTCGCCCACCATGCTCCACGCATGTCGCTTGCCCTTCCACCCCTTCATGCAACGCCACCGGTTGCTGCCAACTGTTAGGAATACACCTAAAGCGTGTTACGCGGAAGTGCTAAACTACTGAGGCCGACGCTCCTCATACTCGCAGGTAGAACCTCCATCACCACGAAGCGGGTCGATGAGGTCGGCATCATATTCACTCTTATGTCTTCTCCTTGAACAATTATGAATAGACCATTTCGTCTCAAATCGACAAAGCACATAGACAGGCGAGCGACGCGCGAGACGCAAAGGGCGTCAGCAACGCGCCAGGCCCACATAAACCTAAACTTGTACTGCCTCCGTCCTAAAATTTAATAGTGTTTTTAGTGTCAAAAACGCTATTATATTATGGAACGAAGGGAGTAGTAGGACATTCTTATGCCAGAGGCTCATGAAGAACAAGCCCGTTGTTTGTGATGGCAGAACAGTGGAAAATAGGAACGTAATGAGTGGCAAATGCGAGGGTCAACCGTGAAGCTTAGTCGCTAAGCAAAAGCCAGCCAAAGAGCAGCACCCGAAGCAACGAGCATATTATAGCACATAAAACCATTAGCTCGACCCACCCAACACACCCGTAGCACGCACTTGGAAACAAGCGAGCGAGCGAACACTCTTAGTCCATGAAGACTGTGTAGGCTATCTTCTGATAGTGGGGGTATCGGATTTGCAAGGTGTAAGGACCTCCGATACATATTAGACTGGTTTTTGGGTGGGGAATTGATGTCCTACGAGTATAGAGGATCTATCGTAGTCCTTTTGATAAGTAAGAGTGTCGAACCCAACGAGGAGAAGAAGGAAATGACAAGCGGTTTTCAGTAAGGTATTCTCTGCAAGCACTGAAATTATATTTAACAGATAGTTTGGTGATAAGGTAATTCATAACGGGTAACAAGTAACAAAAGTAAGTAAGGTGCAACAAAGGTGGCCCAATCCTTTTTGTAGCAAAGGACAAGCCCGGACAAACTCTTATATAAAGCAAAGCGCTCCCGAGGACACATGGGAATTTCTGTCAAGCTAGTTTTCATCATGCTCATATGATTCGCGTTCGTTACTTTGATATATTATAACTGCAATCTTCTCTCAATTATGGCTGTATGATGTGTATGATGTCACTGTGCAGATGTTGGCAAGCTTTGTTGTATAGGAACCTAACAGACAGGTTCCTCTTCTAAAAATTTATGAAAAGATAAGGGGTATTAGTGAGACCGATGAGGCTGACCAGGCAATACGATTCCGAACAACTATTGGCATCTTCTAAGAAATTGCACCTTTAGAAAAGTACAACTCTGTAGACAGTTGTGAACTTGCGAGGAAATTTCGTTCTTTCATCCATTGGCTGAGTCATACTCAAAAGTCTTTGGTTAAGTAGTACTCCCTCCAATCCAAAAAAAAGTGTCATGGCTTTAGTTCCAGTTTGAACTAAAGCCACAACACTTTTTTTGGATATGAGGGAGTTATATTTAAATAAGTGTAGCCAATTGCACAACAAGACAGTTAATATGATCGATCGAATGAAGAATGACAACCTGCCACAAACCATGACTAACCTAGTTTGTACTATTATGGTAAACCATGAGCGACAAATTAAGCTGGGTGTCATATGGTGTAACAAGCATTATTCCTCCTTAGATGTCAAAACTACATCATGACACACACTTATGATTTCATAACTTCTCTATCATGGGACATATGCTAGGGTGTGGCTGGTATCTCGCGATCTAACATCTTACAAGGCACAACTATCTCATGATCATACCTCGCAAAAAGAAACACGATCTCATGATCATTGCATATTGGATGAGAGAAGGCCGCTCTAAATTTTGTTTATCTATATAAATGAGTTATTTAAACATATGCATGTTGGGATAATTTCAAGAAGACCCAGAATATGACAATAGCTAAGTAATCTAACATTCTGACGTGTAAGTATAATGAATAATATTCTGCCATAGATAACCAATAATAGAACAGTGATTTGACATAACGAAAGTAACTATTATTGCAAAATCTAACCTGACACAACCATGGGATATTTCTAACAGAACACCATAAAGATGTGAAACGTGTACTATCGTCCCTAGCTGACGAAAACTTTGAACAGGCTGGGGGTATTGGGTAATTGGTAGTAGTGCGGCCAAGTCAGGCTAACAAGAAAATGTAATTTTGGACAACTCTAGGCCTCTTCCAAGAAATTGTAATTTAGAAACTACACCTCGTCTTGGTTGTGACAAGGTCTTGCTCTTTCATCCATTGGTTGAGAGATAGTGAAAAGTCTTTGCTTAGCTGTTACTCCTACCCTTTTAAAAGTATAGCTAATTGCAAACTAGGCCTAACTAGACAATCAATTTGGAACAACTCAAGTGCTCTTCTGACGAATTGCACCTTAAAAAGTACTCCCTCTGTAAACAAATATTACTTTTTGTTTACAGAGAGAGTACGACCCATCTTGGTTGTGACGAGGTCTTGCTTTTTCATCCATTGGTCGCTACATAGTGCAAAGTCTCCGCTTAGTTGGTACCAGTCTATAAAGTGCAGCCAATTGCAGACTAAGCGATAAGTATGATCGATCAAATCAAGAACAGTAACCTGCCACTAGCTTGACGTGAATATTACTGTATTTAAACTGTGTAAGATTAATTAAGTTGGGTGCCGTATGGTATCTGTCCTCGCTAGATATCAAAGTATAGGATGCTGATTAATGGACTTTCCCCTCCCACATGTCGCCCCGCTTGGGCGACCCGAGGGGAGAAATCCCTAGCCCCGCCGTCTCCCTCCCCTCCACGATCTCCCCTCGCCGCCGCCTGAGGCAGCTGCTGCCGGGCAAGCTCGACGCAGCCGCCGCCTCGCCTCACCCGCGGGGGGCCTTTGGATCCGGGGCGGCGGCCCCAGCAGGTGTGGCGTCGCCAGCTCTTCGGCTCCCGGTGGCGTGGGCGCGGGTCGGCGTTTCTCGGCCGTGCGGGTGGCGAGATCCCTGGCGGATGCGGGCCTACGCGCGGCGGAGGTTTCGGCTCCTGCTGCGTCAGATCTGGCCGCCTCCACTGCCCCTCTTCTCCAGCGATTCCCCCCCCCCCCCCCCCCGCCGCCCTCTCAGATCCTGTCTGCTTCGTCGTGGGGCTCTGGTCTTCTTTGGGTGGGAGTGGGTGACGGGGACGCATGACTGGGGAAAACCCCTAGCCAGCCGTGCCGGCTGCGACGGCGGCGACGCCTGCGGGCACCGCTCACCTTCCTAGAGGCGCCGATCAGGTCTTGCCCCCTACCCCCTACCCCCTCCCCCTTTGTCCCCCGGGTGAAATCCTCAACATTGTTGGGCAGCGGCGACGCCCTTGGCGCCGTAATCTTCTTGAAGGCGTTGTTTTGGGAACAAAGATGGGTTGTGGGCTTTGCTGTGATGTAGGTGGCGTGTGTCGGCGGAGGCAGCCTGTCTCCAGCGGTGGAAGTGTCTCCCTGGGTGTGTGGTCAAGCTGTTTTGGTGCTCTTCGTCGGGCTGCAATGTGTTCCTCCGGTGCCTGTGGATTTTCCAGGACGGGAGTGGATAGGGTTCCCCTCCTCTGGTGGCTGCTCTTCAGCTTGTCGAGCGAGCCGAAGCTCCTGATTTGGTCTTGGCCCTTGCTGCTGCCCTTTTGTGCATTTCGACTGCTCGCCCCCTTTCAAGCCTGAACTTTGGCATTCGGCGTGCTTTGCTTTGTCGCCGGTGCCCCTAAATTTTAAAAGAGTGGAATCACATATCCAAAAGGCCAATTCATATAGAGGCAATGACCTACAGAACGTTGCTAATACTGATGCTACTATTTTTCAGAATAAACCCAAACCTACAGGAACCATATAGTAGTGGTGAATGGTTCATAGTGGAATCTCTACAAAGACTTATATTTAGGAACGGAGGGAGTAGTATTTAGGTTAGAATAGTATTTAGGTTACTTCTTTCTGGCTTTAACTTTGAAGCCCAAATAAGCACCTTTTGCTACTTAATTGTGCTTCCAGTCATTTGTGATTCTCAGTTCATGAATAATATATGTTCACAAGACAGAAATTTAGAACTTTTGGCACATATGTGCTTAATATTCTTGCACGCTTTTATTCCTTGATTTTTTTCATTGAAGATGTGTCAAGTTAGTGTATAATTATGTTCATCAGAGCTTGTAACCTGGCATGGTTTGAAGGATTCCCATAGCTTCATTCATTGTGATCCTGGGACCTGGACATATCCTTCACGCCAATTAAGTTTATTTAGTGATGACACCTAAACGTGTAACTCATATATTTTCAGATTGTTTTTGTTTATACTCATGATTCAAGGTGTGCAGTAGTAACATTGACATGGTGTATGGATTTTTCAGAAGTCGAGCACACATACTCATGACCTTTGTGTTGCCTATTCGTTATCCATCCATATTGCCCAGAAGCCTGCCGCTTTTTTCAATGGTCTTTGCGAATGGCTGTTGAGCCCATCTCAGATGAATAGCTGGATACCAGGATGTAGCGCCATCATCTATCCCTATAACAATTTTGTTTCCATTGCAATGTACGGGTATGGTTGGCATGCAATGATGATATCTAATTGCATTTCTTTTTGAACTATTTAAACTGAAATCATTTATCGATTTTGTCAGAAATCTCATCCCAATACTCCTGACCACTACTGTACATCGACCACAAAAATTGTTTAAACTTGCCATGTGCCAAATAACCAACGGCACAGAGGCCATGCAACTTGGAACGTCAAGTAAGAGCATATACAGAAGATACATTTTTACTTATTCGGTTTCTTGATAAGGTTATGGGATTTACGAACTGAAAATATTAATTGTTTGAAAAATCTTTTTGAACCAAAATTGTTACAACAATGTTGTTCTGCTATAGTTGTCTGATTATTTGCAAAGTTTGAGTGGTATTTTTTCAACTGTATAAGAATATTTTTATTTATTTTGTACCCGGTGCAACGCACGGGCCCTTTTGCTAGTAAAGTTTAAAAACAAAAATAATGTGCCAAGATTTGCCTTTAGGATGTTTACATTGCTTGTTCGTTTGTGCGGTCCAAAACAGAAACTTTGGCTGTAGTGCGTGATTTTACATTTTTTACTGGAACGTCAAACGGTTCTGAAACTTTTTGCACTGTCTTTTTATACAAATTATTTATTTGTCCTCATTGTTTCAGAATTTTTGGAGTACCAGAGGTATGGTGAATGTTCAGATTACTACAGACTGTCCTGTTTAAGACAGATTCTGTTTTTGATGGATAGTTTGTTTGTTTTGATGAAACTATCGATTTCTATCAGTTGATTAAGCCTTGGAAAAGTTGTATTAAAGTAGATACAATGCAAAAACAAAATATGAATTGGTTTGCAATGGTACTTAGAGTAGTGATTTGCTTTATTATACTACCGAACTTTCTGTTGAGTTTTGTGTGGATGAAGTGATCAAAGATCGAGGAGGTCTCGATGTGAGGAGAAGGAGGAGAGGCAAGAGCTCATGCTTGGGGATGCCCAAGGCTCCCGATGTAAATATTTAAGGATTCTCAAGCGTCTAAGCTTGGGGATGCCCCGGAAGGCATCCCATCTTTCTTCAACAAGTTTCGGTATGTTTTCGGTTTTGTTTCGTTCATGTGATATGTGCAAATCTTGGAGCGTTTTTTGTATTTAGTTTTGACTTTTCTGTGATGCACCGTGCTGGTATGAGAGAGTCCATGGTTGATTTATAGAATGCTCATTGCACTTCACTTATATCTTTTGAGTAGGCTTTATAGAATGCATCATGTGCTTCACTTATATCATTTGAAGTATGGATTGCCTGTTTCCCTACACATAGAAAACCACCATTTATAGAATGCTCTTTTGCTTCACTAATATTTTTAGAGCGTGGGCATTTCTTTCGTAGAAAGAATTAAACTCTCTTGCTTCACTTATATCTATTTAGAGAGATGACAGGAATTGGTCATTCACATGGTTAGTCATAAAATCCTACATAAAATTTGGAGATAACTGAATATGATATGTTTGATTCGTTGCAATAGTTTTGCGATATAAAGATGGTGATATTAGAGTCATGCTAGTGGGTAATTGTGAATTTGAGAAATACTTGTGTTGAAGTTTGTGATTCCCGTAGCATGCACGTATGGCGAACCATTATGTAACGAAGTTGGAGCATGAGCTATTTATTGATTGTCTTCCATATGAGTGGCGGTCGGAGACAAGCGATGGTCTTTTCCTACCAATCTATCCCCCTAGGAGCATGCGCGTAGTACTTTGTTTCAATGACTAATAGATTTTTGCAATAAGTACGTGAGTTCTTTATGACTAATGTTGAGTCCATGGATTATACGCACTCTCACCCTTCCATCATCGCTAGCCTCTTCGGTACCGCGCATTGCCCTTTCTCACCTCGAGAGTTGGTGCATACTTCGCTGGTGCATCCAAACCTCGACGTTTTCATGGCTTGACCGCTTTTTGATGCCATTGCTACGCTAGATCATTGCACATCCCAGTACACCGCCGTAGGAATACATATAGAGTCATACTTTGTTCTAGATATCGAGTTGTAATATTGAGTTGTAAGTAAATAAAAGTGTGATGATCACCATTATTAGAACATTGTCCCATGTGAGGTTATCAAAATAAAAGTGGCCAAAGAAGCCCCCCGCGAAAATATAGAGAGGCCAAAGAAGCCTAAAAAAAGAGAAAAAAATGAGAGAAAAGAGAGAATGGACAATGTTACTATCCTTTTTACCACACTTGTGCTTCAGAGTAGCACCATGTTCTTCATATAGAGAGTCTCTTGAGTTATCATATTCATATACTAGTCGGAATTTTCATTATATAACTTGGATTGTATATTCCAATGATGGGCTTCCTCAAATGCCCTAGGTCTTCATGAGCAAGCAAGTTGGATGCACACCTACTTAGTTTTAGTTTGAGCTTTCATACACTTATAGCTCTAGTGCATCTGTTGCATGAAAATCGCTACTCCTCACATTGACATCAATTGATGGGCATCTCCATAGCCCATTGATTAGCCGTGTCGATGTGAGACTTTCTCCCTTTTTCGTCTTATCCACACAACCTCCATCATCATCTTCTATTCCACCTATGGTGCTATATCCATGGCTCATGCTCATGTATTGCGTGAAAGTTGAAAAGGTTTGAGAACATCAAAAGTATGAAACAGTTGCTTGGCTTGTCATCGGGGTTGTGCATGATTTGAATATTTTGTGTGGTGAAGATGGAGCACAGCCAGACCATATGATTTTGTAGGGGTGAACTTTCTTTGGCCATGTTATTTTGAGGAGACATGATTACTTTATTAGTCTGCTTGAAGTATTGTTGTCTTAATGTCAAAAGATATACTATTTCTTTGAATCACTTGTGTCTTAATATTCATGCCATGATTATATTACGTGATCAAGATTATGCTAGGTAGCATTCCATATAAAAAAGTATCTTTTTTATCATTTACCTACTCGAGGACGAGTAGGAATTAAGCTTGGGGATGCTGATACGTCTCCGTCGTATCTATAATTTTTTATTGTTCCATGCCAATATTATACAACTTTCGTATACTTTTGGCAACTTTTTATACTATTTTTGGGACTAACGTATTGATCCAGTGCCTAGTGCCAGTTCCTGTTTTTTGCATGTTTTTTTGTTTCGCCAGGAACGTCACGTTCCTGTGGCAATCAGCCAGATTTGCCGTGCGTGAGTACTGCTAGTACTGGATCGATCCGTTAATCAATTAGCTAGCTACTAGTTGTTCTGCCTGTACGTGGTTCTGTCTCAGATGTGTTTCGCTTCGACCAAGTGCACCGGTCAACAGCGAATTGTTCAAGAGTCAGTCAGCTTTGCTTCGGTGTCGTTCGTCGTCGGTCGTCGCCGTCGCCGGAAAGTACTCGGTGTCGGGTCTGGGCCAACAATTGATATCAGAGCAAGGTTGATCTTCTAGTAACGGAGGATCATGGCAGACGACGAGAAGACCAAGCAGCTGGCGGAGTACTCCGGTGCGGCTAAAGTAATTGCTGCTCCGGCGAGTTCGTCGTATCCACGGTTTGATCGCGAGAACTTCGGGGTCTGGAAGGCCCTCATGGAGTGTGGTCTCCGTGCCAATGAGCTATGGGACGCGGTGGATCCTGGAGGTTACGCGTTCAAGAAGGAGGGAACCAAGCACCGGAAGGATCGGCAGGCGGCGTCGGCGATTTACTCGGTGATGCCGATGGATGTCCTCCAGCACCTAATCGCCAAAGCAACGGTGAAGGAGTTGTGGGATACGCTGAAGCTCATGTTTGAGGGACACATCCGTGTCAAGCAAGACAATCTCCAAACTCTCCTAAGGAACTACGAGACTTTGGTCATGGGCGATGATGAGTCTATAGATGCGTTCGCTTCAAAGGGTGGCTACTCTCGTCAATCGGATTCGCACGCTTGGAGAGAACCTCACGGAGGCCTCGGTTGTCCGGCGGTTCTTACGCGCGGCCCCTCCACGGTACCTGCAAATTGTCACGGCGATCGAGCAATGTGTCGATCTCGCGACTCTCTCCATCGATGATCTCATCGGACGGTACAAGGCTCATGATGACCGGATGCGGTACAGTCTTGGGGACGGGAGGAACGACGAGCTTGTGATGCTCACAAGGGCGCAGTGGGTCGCCTTGTCAAAGGAAAAGCAAGGCCGATCCACGAGCAGCAGCAAGAAGAAGGGGAAGCAGCGTTCGGCGAGAAATAACTTCGCCGACTCGGATGACGACTCAGACGATGAGGCTGCACCGCCGCCGAGGAGAAAGTTTGACATCAGAAAAGTGAGGTGTTATAACTGTGGTCTCCTCGGCCACTTCAAGGCTGACTGCGAGGAAGCACCGAAGCAGAAGGCGCTCATGGCCCAGCAAGGAGATGATGGTGACATGATATTGATGAGTGAACTCGTGGACAAAGAGGATCCAGTTCTTTAAGCGCCGGCTAAAGAAATTGTCGCGCTCGTGAAAGAAAAAGTTCACGTTCATAATCATGGTTCGGAAACTCGTGTCGATGCTACTGATGCGGAAGGTCATTCCGAAACTTACGACAATGCTATGGGCGTAAGTGCTATCTTTGCTGGAGAAGCGATAGCTGCGTGTGCTCGACCATAGAGAAGCAGTCTCTGTGTTGGTCAACTGGAGAAGATGCCCGTAGGCGGCCCGAAGAGCGATATAAAAGTTTCGACTCTAGGCGAAGTCATGGCGCCAGAAGTCCAGGACATAAAGTATGACGATGTTGTAGCGCTGAAAAATCACAAGGCAGGATGAAACGCTGGTGCAGCAAGAAACGCCGACGTTGCATGCATGATATGGCGAGTCCTGTCGCGAGGGAAGCTAACTCACACTTACATGTGGGTGACGTGAAGCAAGGCGCACACACTGCACATTACAGTCCAATTTGTGCAGGAGGCACGTACATGGTGTTGGGGAACGTTGCAGAAAAGAAGAAGAAATTCTACTCGTTTCACCAAGATCCATCTAGGAGTTCATCTAGCAACGAGTCATCAGATGCATCTACATACCTTTGTAGATCGCGTGCGGAAGCGTTCAAGGAACGGGGATGATGTAGTCGAACACGACGTGATCCAAATCACCGATGACCAAGTGCCGAACGGACGGCACCTCCGCGTTCAACACACTTACGGGACGGGAGACGTCTCCTCCTTCTTGATCCAGCAAGGGGGGAGGAGAGGTTGATGATGATCCAGCAGCACGACGGCGTGGTGGTGGATGCAGGGCGTCACGACAGCAGGGCTTCGCTGTGTACTACGAGAGAGAGACGTAACAGGGAGAGAGGGATGCACCAAAAGCCGTAGCCCCAAGTCCCTCCTCTCCCCCACTATATATAGGGGTGCCAAGGGGGGGCGCCGGCCCTAGGAGATGGATCTCCTAGGGGGGGGGGGCGCCGGCCAAGGGGTGGGGGCTTGCCCCCCAAGCAAGGGGGCGCCCCCCTTTAGGGTTTCCCCTAAACCCTAGGCGCATGGGCCCTTAGGGGGTGGCGCCCCAGCCGACTAAGGGCTGGGTCCCTTACTACTTCAGCCCATGGGGCCCTCCGGGATAGGTGGCCCCACCCGGTGGACTCCCGGGACCCTTCCGGTGGTACCGGTACAATACCGGTGACCCCGAAACTTGTCCCGTTGGCCGAAACAGCACTTCCTATATATAATTCTTTACCTCCGGACAATTCCGGAACTCCTCGTGACGTCCGGGATCTCATCCGGGACTCCGAACAACATTCGGGTTACTGCATATACATATCTTCACAACCCTAGCGTCACCGAACCTTAAGTGTGTAGACCCTACGGGTTCGGGAGACATGTAGACATGACCGAGATGACTCTCCGGTCAATAACCAACAGCGGGATCTGGATACCTGATACGTCTCAAACGTATCTACTTTTCCAAACACTTTTGATATTGTTTTGGTCTCATTCTTGCATGATTTGAGCTAAACTAACCCGGACTGACGCTGTTTTCAGCAGAGCTGCCTGTATGGTTTTATTGTGTGCAGGAAAATGGATTTTTAGGTATCTCGGAAAATTCTACGAAAAATCACAGAAAATCCACGCACCCGAAGGAAACCAGTACCAGAAGAAGGGCCAGAGGGGAGCCAAGGGGGGCCCAGGCGCCCTGGTGGCGCGGCCCAGCCCCTGGCCGCGCCGGGGGGTCGCCTGGGTGGGCCCCACCCCCTTTGCTACCCTACCTCGACTCATATTTTATCTCATGACGGAGAAATCCCAGATCAGAAGTTGTTCTCCCAGTTTCCGTCGCGGAGCCGCCGCCACCCTCTGTTCTTCCTCGGGAGGGCTAATCTGGAGGCTGATTTGGCCTCCGGAGAGGGGAGAACGTCGCCATCGTCATCATCATCACCACTCCATCACCACTCCATGACTCCTCCCTCCATGTGTGAGTAATTCCCCTGCTGTAGGCGAAGGGGATGGTAGGGATTGGATGACTTAGATCATGTAATAATCTGTCAGATCGTTGGGGGCATGTTGCCTATCATCTACTATGGTGTTTATCATCTTTGCTTCAACTCGTTATTCTTAATGCTTGACACTAGGGCCCGAGTGCCATGAATTCAGATCTGAACCTTATATGTTTGTGTGAATATATTCGTGTTCTTGATCCTATCTATGAGTTGTTTGCACCTATTACGGTTTGGAACCGGCGATCCCAAAAGTGACAGCTTGGGACACCAAAGGGGACGGTCCGTAGTTTGAGGATTACATGTATCCATTGAGTTTATTGCTTTGTTTCGGTGCTCTTTGACAGGAGCGCCTTAATCTCCATAAGTTCCTTTTGGACCCGTTCGTAGCGGGATGGTAGGACAAAAGATGTTGTGCAAGTTCTTATTGCAAGCACGTACAACTACCTTCGGGATACATGCCTAATGCTTGATATTTGCCTAGATGATCATTACTTTTCTGTGTGCCTTGCCCCAAGTCGGAATCATGATATATCTCATCCATGCAGCGCCCAACCATCCATCTCCCTAGCCTACAGTGTTTTAAGTACTACTGGTTACTAGTTACTACTTTCGCTGTTTACCCTTGCTGGTTACTTTAACTTTCACCACTTCCATATTACTGTTGCCACTTAACTTTTGTTGCAAGTAAGTTTATTTCAGGTGCGGTTGAATTGACAACTCAACTGACAAAGCTCATAAATACTCTTTGGCTCCCCTTGTGTTGAATCAATAAATTGGGTTATTCTTACCCGCGAAGACTATCTCGATCCCTTATGGTTGAGGGTATCAAGCACCGTTTTCTGGCGCCGTTGCCGGGGAGCATAGCAATATTTACGAGTCTACTTGAGGTATTCTACCTGCTGCACTTCATCCACTATGGGTAAGAAAGGAGACTCCAAGGTTCCGATCTTACTATCCACTACAAGAAGAGGTACTGTTCTGAGCACTAGCGCTACACTTGATTCACCTTCTGTTATGAGTAAGTTTGCCTCACCACCACCACATGATGCTCCTGCTGAATCTGTCATTATGTCTGATAATATTGATGATGCCTCTACTACTATTGATGAAATTACTTCACCTGGTTATGCTCTTGAGAAACAGGTTGCTACTGCTACAAAAAGGTCTGAAATCGAAATCCCCGTTACTCGCTACCCTGTTGTTGAAACATATGGTTATCCTGATTTGAGTAAACTCAAGGAAAGTATCCTTGATGATGATTACTATGTACTTGATGAAGATTTATGCAGGGAATTGACAGAGTTTTCCGGCTCTGACCCTGAGGAGATTAAGAAAATGTTTGAAAAACATTCTTTGAAGAACAAAGCTGTTCTTGATCCTAAATTTGCTACATCTCCTATATGCATCGATGATCCTGATTATGATTTCTCTGTTGATCTTTCACTCATACCTATGGTTGAAGCTGACCCCTTTTATGGCAGAGAAAATGATGATGCTATAGCACACTTGACCAAACTCAGTGAGTTAGGTGGTCTTTTTACTACAGATGAGAAGAAACAATGCTTTTATGTGACCAAGCTTCTTCCTTTCTCCTTGAAGGAAGGTGCTAAAGCATGGTATGATTCACTCCCTTGCGGTTCTATTAAGATTCCTCAAGATTTAGCTCACTCTTTTGTGGATAAGTACTTTCCTGCTCACATGCAACATGCTGCTTTACAAAGAATTTATAACTTTAAACAGTTGCAGGATGAGTCCCTCCCTAAAGCTTGGGGGAGGTACTGCAGTTTAATTCGGGGTAGACCGGGACATGGAGTTCCTAAGAATGAATTAATTGATTTATTTTATGCTGGTCTAACTGATGAATCCAGGTCCTATTTGGATAGTTGTGCTGGTTGTGTTTTCAGGAAGAGAACACCGGAGGATGCAGAAGAATTAATGGGCAGGATTGCTAAAAACCATGAAGATTGGTCCGCCCCTGAACCACCTCCACCACAAAAGAAGAGGGGCATGTTTGTTCTAAGCCCCGAAGATATGCGAGAAGCAAAGAAGTCTATTAAAGAGAAAGGTATTAAAGCTGAAGATGTAAAGAATCTACCCCCTATTGAGAAGCTGTGTGAGCCTATCACTCACCACCCTATGGTAGAGGTACACTCTCTTTTAGATTTTAACGCAAGTGACATCCCTCATGGTAAGCCTCCTGATCAATGTCTAGATGAGTTTGATAATTTTATTATGAAGCAAAATCATTTCAATGAGAGGATACCAAGTCAGTTGCATGATAATTCCCTTGCTATCAAAAGTTTACTAGATGTTCTAGGTAGGACAATTAATGATGTTCAATGTCTTGTGAAACATTTTCATATGGTTCAAACTCAGCTTGAGCAGATTTCTGATGTGCAAAAAGATTTGCTTGCTAACAAAGCCAAACAAGATGATTTGCAAGCTTTCGGGATTCAAACCCGGGGAGGCACTAGCACGCAAGATCCTCTCTATCCAGAGGGGCACCCGAGGAGGGTTGAACAAGATTCTCAAATGCAGGAAGAAGGAACTGTTGGCTCTCCCAAAAAGAAGAAAAAGAAACATAAGGAGACTGAAAATTCCAATGATTCTATTACAGATGAAGAGCCAACTGTTGATCCAAACAGTGTATCTATCTCTGATGCTGAGACTGAAGACGGTGCTGAACCTGAAGATAAAGATAATGAGAAGAATGATCCGCCTGAAGTTCGAGAAGAAGAAGCGGCTGACAAACGTAAGAGGTACACTAAAGAAGACTTCATCGCAAGAAAACATGGGAAGGAAAGAGAACCATGGGTACAGAAACCCATGCCCTTTCCAGGTAAGTCCGTCAAATCTAAAGAAGAAGAGCATTACAATAAGTTTTGTGAGTGGATTAAGCCTCTTTTTCTTCAAATCCCTTTGGCTGATGCTATTGAGTTACCTCCTTATTCAAAATATATGAAAGATATTGTCACTAACAAGAGAAAAATTCCTAGTGAAGCAATATCTACTATGCTTGCTAACTACTCTTTCAGTGAAAAGATTCCTGAGAAGCTCGGTGATCCAGGTATACCCACCATTTCTTGTTCCATAATGAATAATTATGTCAAGACTGCTTTGTGGGATCTTGGGGCAGGAGTAAGTGTTATGCCTTTCTCTCTTTACAAGAGGCTTTGTTTGGAGAAACTAATTCCTACAGATATCTCTCTTCAGATGGCTGACAAGTCAACCGCCGTTCCGATAGGTATTTGTGAGGATGTTCCCGTAAAAGTTGCTAATTGTTTGATTCTTACTGATTTCGTTGTGCTTGACATGCCCGAGGATGGGAGCATGTCCATTATTCTTGGTAGACCTTTTCTTAACACCGCAGGTGCTATTATTGATTGCAATAAAGGAAAGGTCACCTTCCACGTGAATGATAAAGAACACACAGTGTATTTTCCAAAGAAGACCAACAGGAGGCATGGCCTCAACTCTATAGAAAATATCGAGACCGTGAAGATTGGAGAATGGGATTGTCCCTTACAAGTGCATCACAAATACAAAACTATTATGGTGGGGACAATGGCCATCAAGGTAAAGGTTCAGTAATTACTTTGTAAGAAGTGAAGTTTTTGTTCTATATATCGCTTGTTTGTCGGTAAGACTTGATCAACCTTACTAATAAACATGTGTTATGTAGATAAAAAGTTGAGCTTGTTATATTGTCTTTTATTTTAGTCTTTACTCTCCTTGCTGTACCAAGATGTTTATGTTTTGAAGCTTCACAATACTAATCGTTGCTTTGAGTTTTCAGAAAGTCATGCAGCTTTTTGAACTTCGGAAAATTTTCAACAGTGAAGTTTTCAGAAAAATTCCAGAAAAATTAAAATAAAAATTTCCACGTCAGGAGTGAACCGGAGGCACCTGGGACTAGCCAGGGGGAGCCACCAGTGGCCCAGGCGGCCAGCTGGCGCGGCCCAGCCCCTGGCCATGCCCACAGGGCGCCTGGGGACCACATAGCTGTAGGGGAACGTAGTAATTTCAAAAAAATTCCTACGCACACGCAAGATCATGGTGATGCATAGCAACGAGGGGGAAGAGTGTTGTCTACGTACCCTCGTAGACCGAAGCGGAAGCGATCACAACGTAGAGGAAGTAGTCGTACGATCTCCTCGCGATCCAACCGATCCCGGCGCCGTTACTCCGGCGCCCCTGAGATCTTGACACACGTACAGCTCGATGACGCTCCTCGGGCTCCGATCCAGCAAAGCTCCGGGGAGAGAGTTCCGTCAGCACGACGGCGTGGTGACGATCTTGATGTTCTACTATCGCAGGGCTTCGCCTAAGCGCTGCAACAATATGACTGAGGTGGAATATGGTGGAGGGGGGCACCGCACACGGCTAAGGAACGATCTCAAGGATCAACTTGTGTCTAGAGGTGCCCCCCCTGCCCCCGTATATAAAGGATCAAGGGGGAGGGGCTGGCCGGCCTAGAGGAGGCGCGCCAGGGAGTCCTACTCCCTCCATGAGTAGGATTCCCCCCCAATCCTAGTTGGAATAGGATTCACCGGAAGGGGGGGAAAGAGGTGGAGGGAGAGAAGGAAAGGGGGGGCGCTGCCCCCTTCCCTTGTCCTATTCGGACTAGGAGGGGGAGGGGCGCGCGGCCCCTTCCTTCCCCTTTCTCCCTTCTCCCTTAAGGCCCATAGTGGCCCATTAACCCCCCGGGGGGTTCCCGTAACCCCTCCGGTACTCCGGTAAAATGCCGATTTCACTCGGAACCATTCCGATATCCAAATGGAGTCATCCAATATATCAATCTTTATGTCTCGACCATTTTGAGACTCCTCGTCATGTCCGTGATCACATCCGGGACTCCGAACTCCTTCTGTACATCAAAATACACAAACTCATAATATAACCGTCATCGAAACCTTAAGCGAGCGGACCCTACGGTTCGAGAACAATGTAGACATGACCGAGACACGTCTCCGGTCAATAACCAATAGCGGGACCTGGATGCCCATATTGGCTCCTACATATTCTATGAAGATCTTTATCGGTCAGACCGCATAACAACATACGTTAGTTCCCTTTGTCATCGGTATGTTACTTACCCGAGATTCGATCGTCGGTATCCAATACCTAGTTCAATCTCGTTACCGGTAAGTCTCTTTACTCGTTCCGTAATACATCATCTCACAACTAACTCATTAGTTGTAATGCTTGCAAGGCTTATGTGATGTGCATTACCGAGAGGGCCCAGAGATACCTCTCCGACAATTGGAGTGACAAATCCTAATCTCGAAATACGCCAACCCAACATCTACCTTTGGAGACACCTGTAGTACTCCTTTATAATCACCCAGTTACGTTGTGACGTTTGGTAGCACCCAAAGTGTTCCTCCGGCAAACGGGAGTTGCATAATCTCATAGTCAAAGGAACATGTATAAGTCATGAAGAAAGCAATAGCAACATACTAAACGATCGGGTGCTAAGCTAATGAAATGGGTCATGTCAATCAGATCATTCAACTAATGATGTGACCTCGTTAATCAAATAACAACTCTTTGTCTATGGTTAGGAAACATAACCATCTTTGATTAATGAGCTAGTCAAGTAGAGGCATACTAGTGACACTATGTTTGTCTATGTATTCACACATGTATTACGTTTCCGGTTAATACAATTCTAGCATGAATAATAAACATTTATCATGAAATTAGGAAATAAATAATAACTTTATTATTGCCTCTAGGGCATATTTCCTTCAGTCTCCCACTTGCACTAGAGTCAATAATCTAGATCACATCACCATGTGATTAACATCGATAGTTCACATCATCATGTGATTAACACCCATAGTTCACATCGCCATGTGACCAACACCCAAAGGATTAACTAGATTCAGTAATCTAGTTCTCAACGTTATGTGATTAACACCCAAAGAGTACCAAGGTTTGATCATGTTTTGCTTGTGTGAGAATCTTAGTCAACGGGTCTTTCACATTCAGATCCGCATGTATTTTGCAAATTTCTATGTCTACAATGCTCTGCACGGAGCTACTCTAGCTAATTGCTCCCACTTTCGATATGTATCTAGATTGAGACTTAGAGTCATCTAGATTAGTGTCAAAACTTGCATCGACGTAACCCTTTTACGACGAACCTTTTGTCACCTCCATTATCGAGAAACATATCCTTATTCCACTAAGGATAATTTTGACCGCTGTTGAGTGATCTACTCCTAGATCACTATTGTAATCCCTTGCCAAACTCAGTGGTAGAGTATACAATAGATCTGGTACACAGCATGGCATACTTTATAGAACCTATGGCTGAGGCATAGGTAATGACTTTCATTCTCTTTCTCTCTTCTGCCGTGGTCGGGTTTTGAGTCTTACTCAATTCCACACCTTGTAACACAGGCAAGAACTCTTTCTTTGACTGTTCTATTTTGAACTACTTCAAAATCTTGTCAAGGTATGTACTCATTGAAAAACTTATCAAGCGTCTTGATCTATCTCTATAGATCTTGATGCTCAATTTGTAAGCAGCTTCACCGAGGTCTTTCTTTGAAAAAACTCTTTTCAAACACTCCTTTATGCTTTGCAGAATAATTATCCATTATTTCCGATCAACAATATGTCATTCACATATACTTATCAGAAATGTTGTAGTGCTCCCACTCACTTTCTTGTAAATACAGGCTTCACCGCAAGTCTGTATAAAACTATATGCTTTGATCAACTTATCAAAGCGTATATTCCAACTTTGAGATGCTTGCACCAGTCCATAGATGGATCGCTGGAGCTTGCATATTTTGTTAACACCTTTAGGATTGACAAAACCTTCTGGTTGCATCATATACAACTCTTCTTTAAGAAATCCATGAAGGATTGCATTTTTGTTATCCATTTGCCAGATTTCATAAAATGCGGCAATTGCTAACATGATTCGGACAGACTTAAGCATAGATACGAGTGAGAAACTCTCATCGTAGTCAACACCTTGAACTTGTCGAAAACCTTTTGTGACAATTCTAGCTTTGTAGATAGTAACACTACTATCAGCGTCCGTCTTCCTCTTGAAGATCCATTTATTTTCTATGGCTTGCCGATCATCGGGCAAATCCATCAAAGTCCATAATTTGTTCTTATACATGGATCATATCTCAGATTTCATGGCCTCAAACCATTTCGCGGAATCTGGGCTCATCATCGCTTCCTCATAGTTCGCAAGTTCGTCATGGTCTAGTAACATGACTTCCAGAACAGTATTACCGTACCACTTTGGTGCGGATCTCACTCTGGTTTACCTACGAGATTCGGTAGTAACTTGATCTGAAGTTACATGATCATCATCATTAGCTTCCTCACTAATTGGTGTAGTAGTCACAAGAACAGATTTCTGTGATGAACTCCTTTCCAATAAGGGATAAGGTACAATTACCTTATCAAGTTTTCTACTTTCCTCCCACTCACTTCTTTCGAGAGAAACTTCTTCTCTAGAAAGGATCCATTCTCAGCAACGAATTATCTTGCCATCGGATCTGTGATAGAAGGTGTACCCAACTGTCTCCTTTGGGTATCCTATGAAGACACTTTTCTCCGATTTGGTTCGAGCTTATCATGATGAAACCTTTTCACATAAGCATCGCAACTCCAAACTTTAAGAAACGACAACTTCGGTTTCTTGCCAAACCACAGTACATATTGTGTCGTCTCAACGGACTTTAGATGGTGCCCTTTTTTAACGTGAATGCAGCTGTCTTTAATGCATAACCCCAAAACTGATAGTGGTAGATCGGTAAGAGACATCATAGATTGTACTATATCCAATAAAGTACGGTTATGACGTTCGGACGCACCATTATGCTGTGGTGTTCCAGGTGGCATGAGTAGTGAAACTATTTCACATTGTTATAACTGAAGACCAAGCTCGTAACTCAAATATTCGTCTCCGCGATCAGATCGTAGAGACTTTTTTTTTCTTGTCACGATGATTTTCCACTTCACTCTGAAATTCTTTGAACTTTTCAAACATTTCAGACTTATGTTTTATCAAGTAGATATACCCATATCTGCTCAAAACATCTGTGAAGGTCAGAAAATAATGATACTTGTCGCGAGCCTTAATTTTCATCGGACCACATACATCGGTATGTATGATTTCCAACAAGTCAGTTGCTCGCTCCATTGTTCCGGAGAACGAAGTCTTAGTCATCTTGCCCATGAGGCATGGTTCGCAAGTATCAAGTGATTCATAATCAAGTGATTCCAAAATTCCATCTGCATGGAGTTTCTTCATGCGCTTTACACCAATATGACTTAAACAGTAGTGCCACAAACAAGTTGCACTATCATTATTAACTTTGCATCCTTTTGGCTTCAATATTATGAATATGTGTATCACTATGATCGAGATTCAACGAACCATTTCGTTGGTGTGTATAACCATAGAAGGTTTTATTCATGTAAACAGAACAACAATTGTTCTCTAACTTAAATGAATAACTGTATTGCAATAAACATGCTCAAATCATATTCATGCTCAATGCAATCACCAAATAACACTTATTTAGTTTTAACACTAATCCCGAAAGTATAGGGAGTGTGTGATGATGATCATATCAATCTTGGAACCACTTCCAACACACATCGTCACTTCACCCTTAACTAGTCTCTGTTTATTCTGCAACTCCCGTTTCGAGTTACTACTCTTAGCAACTGAACCAGTATCAAATACTGAGGGTTGCTATAAACACTAGTAAAGTACACATCAATAATCATGTATATCAAATATACTTATGTTCACTTTGCCATCCTTCATATCCGCCAATCACTTGGGGTAGTTCCGCTTCCAGTGACCAGTCCCTTTGCAGTAGAAGCACTTAGTCTCAAGCTTAGGACCAGACTTGAGCTTCTTCACTTGAACAGCAACTCGCTTGTCGTTCTTCTTGAAGTTACTCTTCTTCCCTTTGCCCTTTTCTTGAAACTAGTGGTCTCGTCAACCATCAACACTTGATGTTTTTCTTGATTTCTACCTTCGTCGATTTCAGCATCACGAAGAGCTTGGGAATTACTATCGTCATCCCTTGCATATTATAGTTCATCACGAAGTTCTACTAACTTGGTGATGGTGACTAGAGAATTCTGTCAATCACTATCTTATCTGGAAGATTAACTCCCACTTGATTCAAGCGATTGTAGTACCCAGACAATCTGAGCAGATGCTCACTAGTTGAGCGATTCTCCTCCATCTTCTAGTTATAGAACTTGTTGGAGACTTCATATCTCTCAACTCGGGTATTTGCTTGAAATATTAACTTCAACTCCTGGAACATCTCATATGGTCCATGACGTTCAAAACGTCTTTGAAGTACCGATTCTAAGCCGTTAAGCATGGTGCACTAAACTATTAAGTAGTCATCATATTGAGCTAGCCAAACGTTCATAACGTCTGCATCTGCTCCTGCAATAGGTCTGTCACCTAGCGGTGCATCAAGGACATAATTCTTCTGTGCAGCAATGAGGATAAACCTCAGATCACGGATCCAATCCGCATCATTGCTACTAACATCTTTCAACACAATTTTCTATAGGAACATATCAAAAAATAAACACATGAAAGCAACAACGCGAGCTATTGATCTACAACATAGATATGCTAATACTACCAGGACTAAGTTCATGATAAATTAAAGTTCAATTAATCATATTACTTAAGAACTCCCACTTAGATAGACATCCCTCTAATCATCTAAGTGATCACGTGATCCAAATCAAACTAAACCATAACCGATCATCACGTGAAATGGATTAGTTCTCAATGGTGAACATCATTATGTTGATCATATCTACTATATGATTCACGCTCGACCTTTCGGTCTCCGTGTTCCGAGGCCATATCTGCATATGCTAGGATCGTCAAGTATAACCCAAGTATTCTGCGTGTGCAAAACTGGCTTGCACCCGTTGTAGATGGACGTAGAGCTTATCACACCCGATCATCACGTGGTGTCTGGGCACGACAAACTTTGGCAACGGTGCATACTCAGGGAGAACACTTATTGATAATTTAGTGAGAGATCATCTTATAATGCTACCGCCAATCAAAGCAAGATAAGATGCATAAAAAGATAAACATCACATGCAAATCAATATAAGTGATATGATATGGCCATCATCATCTTCGTGCTTGTGATCTCCATCTCCGAAGCACCGTCATGATCACCATCGTCACCGGCGCGACACCTTGATCTCCATCATAGCATCGTTGTCGTCTCGCCAATCTTATGCTTCTACGACTATCGCTACCGCTTAGTGATAAAGTAAAGCATTACAGGGCGATTGCATTGCATACCATAAAGCGACAACCATACGGCTCCTGCCGGTTGCCGATAACTCGGTTACAAAACATGATCATCTCATACAATAAAATTTAGCATCATGTCTTGACCATATCACATCACAACATGCCCTGCAAAAACAAGTTAGACGTCCTCTACTTTGTTTGCTGCAAGTTTTACGTGGCTGCTACGGGCTTAAGCAAGAACTCATCTTACCTACGCATCAAAACCACAACGATAGTTCGTCAAATAGACTCCGTTTTAACCTTCTCAAGGACCGGGCGTAGCCATACTTGGTTCAACTAAAGTTGGTGAGATGTCTCCCGCAAGCCATCTGTGTGCAAAGCACGTCGAGGGAACCGGTCTCGCGTAAGCGTACGCGTAAGGTTGGTCCGGGTCATCTCATCCAGCAATACCGCTAAACCAAAGTATGACATGCTGGTAGGCAGTATGACTTGTATCGTCCACAACTCACTTGTGTTCTACTCGTGCAAATAACATCAAACCATAAAAACCTAGGCTCGGATGCCACTGTAGGGGAACGTAGTAATTTCAAAAAATTTCCTACGCACACGCAAGATCATGGTGATGCATAGCAACGAGGGGGAAGAGTGTTGTCTACGTACCCTCGTAGACCGAAGCGGAAGCGATCACAACGTAGAGGAAGTAGTCGTACGATCTCCTCGCGATCCAACCGATCCCGGCGCCGTTACTCCGGCGCCCCCGAGTTCTTGACACACGTACAACTCAATGACGCTCCTCGGGCTCCGATCCAGCAAAGCTCTGGGGAGAGAGTTCCGTCAGCACGACGGCGTGGTGACGATCTTGATGTTCTACTATCGCAAGGCTTCGCCTAAGCGCTGCAACAATATGACTGAGGTGGAATATGGTGGAAGGGGGCACCGCACATGGCTAAGGAACGATCTCAAGGATCAACTTGTGTCTAGAGGTGCCCCCCTGCCCCCGTATATAAAGGATCAAGGGGGAGGGGCTGGCCGGCCTAGAGGAGGCGCGCCAGGGAGTCCTACTCCCTCCGTGAGTAGGATTCCCCCCCAATCCTAGTTGGAATAGGATTCACCGGAAGGGGGGGAAAGAGGTGGAGGGAGAGAAGGAAAGGGGGGGCGCCGCCCCCCTTCCCTTGTCCTATTCGGACTAGGAGGGGGAGGGGCGCGCGGCCCCTTCCTTCCCCTTTCTCCCTTCTCCCTTAAGGCCCATAGTGGCCCATTAACACCCGGGGGGGTTCCGGTAACCCCTCCGGTACTCCGGTAAAATGCCGATTTCACTCGGAACCATTCCGATATCCAAATGGAGTCATCCAATATATCAATCTTTATGTCTCGACCATTTCGAGACTCCTCGTCATGTCCGTGATCACATCCGGGACTCCGAACTCCTTCGGTACATCAAAATACACAAACTCATAATATAACCGTCATCGAAACCTTAAGCGTGCGGACCCTACGGTTCGAGAACAATGTAGACATGACCGAGACACGTCTCCGGTCAATAACCAATAGCGGGACCTGGATGCCCATATTGGATCCTACATATTCTATGAAGATCTTTATCGGTCAGACCGCATAACAACATACGTTAGTTCCCTTTGTCATCGGTATGTTACTTACCCGAGATTCGATCGTCGGTATCCAATACCTAGTTCAATCTCGTTACCGGTAAGTCTCTTTACTCGTTCCGTAATACATCATCTCACAACTAACTCATTATTTGTAATGCTTGCAAGGCTTATGTGATGTGCATTACCGAGAGGGCCCAGAGATACCTCTCCGACAATTGGAGTGACAAATCCTAATCTCGAAATACGCCAACCCAACATCTACCTTTGGAGACACCTGTAGTACTCCTTTATAATCACCCAGTTACGTTGTGACGTTTGGTAGCACCCAAAGTGTTCCTCCGGCAAACGGGAGTTGCATAATCTCATAGTCAAAGGAACATGTATAAGTCATGAAGAAAGCAATAGCAACATACTAAACGATCGGGTGCTAAGCTAATGAAATGGGTCATGTCAATCAGATCATTCAACTAATGATGTGACCTCGTTAATCAAATAACAACTCTTTGTCTATGGTTAGGAAACATAACCATCTTTGATTAACGAGCTAGTCAAGTAGAGGCATACTAGTGACACTATGTTTGTCTATGTATTCACACATGTATTACGTTTCCGGTTAATACAATTCTAGCATGAATAATAAACATTTATCATGAAATTAGGAAATAAATAATAACTTTATTATTGCCTCTAGGGCATATTTCCTTCAATAGCCCCTCTCCAGGTAAGTCTTCTTCCTCTCTCTCTCTCATTTCCTCCGAAAACACGAGTTCAGCACTTGTTCTTGCGTTCTTGCTGTTCTTGGAGGCGATTCTTCGATCTCTCTCTACAGCCTATCATTTGGGCTGAGATTTTGAGCAAATACTCCCTGGTATGTGACTCCTCCACCCCTCCAATTAGATTTCTGATTGGTGGCTTCATTTGTGAGTATTTAGTAGTTCTTGGTGCTGTATAAATGAGCTTGCATGCATGAGTAGAGAGCTATTTTCCAAGTTTTGATGCAAGTTTATGCCTTGGGCAAGTAAGTTGGGTAGTTTGCCTCAACTCACCTTGTTTTAATCCTTGTTTTTGTAATTTGTCAAAAATTTCAGAAATGAGTTTGTTAGGAAGGGCAAAAGGGTGGCTTGAGAAGAGGAAGCCCACACACTCCGATCGAGTTACTAGAGCTGCAGCTTCACCATCAACTGCTAGGGTGAGCTATAATGAAGATCATGTGCCCCTGGAGTTGTTGGAAGACACAAGTCCAGCACGTGCGATGACGTTTCCATGTGATGAATTCCTTGAAGCTGCAGGGATTAAGGATGAGTTTTATAATCTTTGTGCTAATGCAGGTTTGACACGGCTAGTCACATGCCGTGTTACTCAGTATGAAAAACTCACCTCCAGTTTCATTAACAGTTTTAGATATAATTCCAATTCAGGTGCTATTGAGTTTAAAATTTACAATGATCTTATCACCATGACCTTGGAGAAGTTTTGTGAAATAATAGGTGTGCCGAACGTTGGGAGAACGGGAAGGATGGCATCTCAGCCCTCCGAGCTGAAAACCGTCTTCAACTCTCTCTGCAACCTGGATACGAGGGACATTCGTCGTTCAAAGATCTCCAGCATCTTATTCCCTCACCTCAGGTATTTCGCATATTATATTGCTAGAGGGGTGCTAGCTCATGACAACACAAGCAACATTTCTGCGCCGGATATCGCTATCCTGGCAGCCGCCCTTTCAGGGAGTTCTGATTATAATTTGGGTGTCTTAATTGCTCGACGCCTTGCTATGAACGGTAATAAGGGAGACTTATATGGCGGCATTTATGCCACACTTATCTTAGAGCACTTTGGAGGCACCCCACACCCTGATGACATTCCTTTTACTTTTTCAAGCTTTGATCTTGTGGCTATGAGAAGGCATAAATTTGTTACCATGGATTCTGAGCTCAATAATCTTGTTTACATCTTGCGTTTCGGAACTACCGCGGAACGCAAGATCCGTCTACCTGCACCTCTTTTGTTTGATTTTTCTAGTAGGAACGGATGATCCTTTGACGTTATCCAGTTCGATGAGTTCATGGTTCTACATCAGTTTCATAACCCAGTGGAGGGGGTTGTGCCCGACGAGGAGGAGCACGATGAGTTACCACCTTTTCAGGAAGAAACCGCCACCGGGTTTGGTGAAGGGTCTTCCTCTGCTTGGCACACGGACCCTTCCTCATGGGAGGCTCCGAGGAGTTCGGTGTACGCGCCAGCATCCTTCTACGATCCTTGGACTCATCACTATTCCTCCGGAGCAGGTGGCTCCTGGGGGTAGTAGTTGCTACCAACTTAGGCCAAAAGCCTAAGCTTGGGGGAGTACGTTCTCCTCTCACTTTTCCATTGTATTATCCGTTTTATTTGCTTTGATCTTTTCGAAGTTTTCGACCGTTCTTCTTTATTTCTCTCTTTGCAAAAACAACAAAAAGATTTCCCTTTTCTCTCTAGTTTGCTTTGTTTTCAGAGTTCAGCTCGAGTCCGTGATGACATTTGCTTATATTTCCTAAGTTCAATCGTGCAAGTGACAAGGCAGTAATGATGAAGATCGACTGAAGGGAAGCAACAAGGAAAACCGGTATGAACTCTTCTTGTTTCTACTTTTGTACATATGCCTGTACTTATGATCTAGAGACCAGCTTGTAGCGACATAGTGCTATGCTTACAATGCTCTTCCAGTGGTTCATGCTTTCCTTGTGGCTAGTCTCGAATAGCTAGAGTATATAATGTGTTATTGAAATGATTTACATGCATTGCATTGTTCATAGCCTGGTATACTAAGGTGGTATTTCCCTTTGGAGAATTCTTGTATTGACTTGGCACATGTTTACGCATGTTTAAGACTAAAAAGTCTGTTCTGCCTCGATGATCTTTGAGTTTCAGAATAGTTATATCACTTTCGTGCCCGATTCAATGTTGCTTTGTCGCTCTGCATGATTATGGCCGTTATTGCTCTCTAGTTGGTCGCTTCCCAGTCTTTTGCTAAGCCATCACTTGTACTAAGCGGACTGACTGCTTGTGCATCCAAAATCTTTAAACCAGTTATTTCCTATGAGTCCACCATACCTGCCTATACATGGTATTTACCTGCCATTCCTAACGAAGACTTTCGTGTACCATCTCGAATTCAATCAAACAAATTTCTCTTTTTGTGCCTCTGTTTTAGCTCATGAGGAAGCAGTAGTTAGCTCATGATATTTTTTGAGTTAGACAAGCTTCACCCCGGGATTGCATGTATAATGTGCAACCTTTAATATGAGTAGGAACTGGCATTGAGTGCGCCCGGCTCACTAAAAATTAATATAACCAACGAATCTTCCTTCATGCTTTGTTCATGAGAAATCAGAAAACTTTGGCAGTGATAAACAAAGGGGATTAAGAGGATGTTATGATCCTCATACGGGAGCCGTTCCTCGAAACTTGTCTAGCTCAAGAAATGATTGAGTTACCTGCTAGCATTCGTTGACGAAACATGCACCTCTGAAAAACATAATTTTTACCTCTGTTTTTAAAACCAAGAGCTCTGGTACATGTTTAGTTTTTGTTTCCGACCACGGGTTTTCAACCTCGCCATAAAATTCCACGGTTCGAGAGTCTCCACCTTCTTTCTTCAAGCACCGACTATGAGAGCATAATTGTCATTCTGAGTGTAATGTGCATTGTCCCAAAGTATTACATTGTCTCCTGCATGATTGTGATATTGCTCATTCTGAAACACTTGGTTCTAGTCTCCTTTAAAACTCTGGAGGAGTCTCTGCATTTATGTTTTGCTTCACTTTTGGAGGCTAGCGAGATACCACCCTGATATATTCAAGCTATGTGTGATGTAATCTTGTCTTGACTTTCAGTGATATATTATTTGCTTTTAGATATTTGTGATTGGTCACTTGAAAGAAGGATTGCTCCGTGCATTGTCCTCCTAGTACTGTTTTGATACTTGCTAGACTCTTTTCGTAGTACATGCTTATATACATCTAATGAAGCAAAAGAGTTTGTCAAAGTTTTCTTTGTCGCGTCCAGTTCGTTGAACTGAATTGCTTGAGGACAAGCAATATGCTAAGCTTGGGGGAGTTGATACGTCTCAAACATATCTACTTTTCCAAACACTTTTGATATTGTTTTGGTCTCATTCTTGCATGATTTGAGCTAAACTAACCCGGACTAACGCTGTTTTCAGCAGAGCTGCCTGTATGGTTTTATTGTGTGCAGGAAAATGGATTTTTAGGTATCTCGGAAAATTCTATGAAAAATCACAGAAAATCCACGCACCCGAAGGAAACCAGTACTAGAAGAAGGGCCAGAGGGGAGCCAAGGGGGGCCCAGGCGCCCTGGTGGCGCGGCCCAGCCCCTGGCCGCACCTGGGGGTCGCCTGGGTGGGCCCCTGTCGGTGTCAAAACCGGCGGATCTCGGGTAGGGGGTCCCGAACTGTGCGTCAAGGTCGGATGGTAACAAGAGACGAGGGACACAATGTTTTACCCAGGTTCGGGCCCTCTCGATGGAGGTAAAACCCTACGTCCTGCTTGATTAATATTGATGATATAGGTAGTACAAGAGTGGATCTACCACGAGATCAGTGGAGGCTAAACCCTAGAAGCTAGCCTATGGTATGATTGTGTATGAAGATTGTTCTGTCCTACGGACTACAACCCTCCGGTTTATATAGACACCGGATAGGGTTAGGGTTACACAGAGTCGGTTACATGGGTAGGAGATCTTGAATATCCGCACGCCTAGCTTGCCTTCCACGCCAAGGAAAGAACCTTCCGGACACGGGACGGAGTCTTGTATCTTGTATCTTCATAGTCCTGGAGACCGGCTGAAGGTATAGTTCGGCTAGCCGAACACCCCCTAATCCAGGACTCCCTCAGTAGCCCCTGAACCAGGCTTCAATGCCGACGAGTCCGGCGCGCAAATTGTCTTCGGCATTGCAAGGCGGGTTCCTCCTCCAAGTTTCTTCAAGAAGATAATGAACACCAGAAAATAGTGTCCGGCTCTGCAAAACAAATTTCCACGTATTGCCATATAGAGAATAATATTTACCACAAATCAAATCTGCTGACGTATTCCTTAGTGCGTCATAACACCACGACCAAGTCCTTTGTATGGAATATTTGTACTGTTCCACCGCTGCACGTTCAACGAGGCGGTTTCCTTGGCACGTCTTGTCAAAGCAGAGATCGTGTGCCCCCTTTAACGGGATTCTCATTAATACGGACGTGGGTAACCCAACCGCGCCATTTACCACGGCGCTTGAGCGGCGAGCGAGTTTTATGAGGTAGATGGGGACGCACGATAGCATCCGCCTATATAAGGGGATAAAGATCCTCCTTTCTCACCTACGCCTTCTTCCTCCTCTGCCTATCCATCTCTTGCGCACTCAAGCTCCAACGCCCAAGTTCGCCCTTCAGCCCTCAATCCATTCCAGAGATGTCCGGAGCGGGGGGCAAGTGGATGGTTTCCTCCGTCACGGAGGGGCAAATAACAAAGCTTAGGAAGGCCGGATACTTGTCCAACGACATCGCGCACCGGCTCCCTGAGGTGGAGCAACTCCTTCCCACCCCTAGGCCTGAGGAGAGGGTGGTCTTCCTCCCTCATTTCCTCCGCGGACTGGGCTTTCCGCTCCATCCTTTTGTCCGGGGGATTATGTTCTACTACGGCCTAGATTTTCACGATCTGGCCCCGAACTTCGTCCTCAACATCTCGGCATTTATCTTCGTGTGCGAGGCTTTCCTCCGCATCCGCCCCCACTTCGGCCTTTGGCTCAAGACTTTCAACGTCAAGCCTAAGGTGGTGTCCGGCACCCAGGCGGAGTGCGGAGGTGCGATGGCGGGCCGAATGGCCAACGCCGTCTGGTTCGAGGGTTCCTTTGTAGAATCCTTGAAGGGGTGGCAGGCTGGGTGGTTTTACATCACCGAACCACGCGACGCAACATGGATCGCGCCCCCCGAATTCAGATCCGGACCCCCCACGCGTCTCAAGTCCTAGCAAGAGACGGGCTTGTCGTGGGGCAACGAGAGCGAAGTGACCGGATTGCAAATTCACATCCAGTCCCTGATGAACAGGCCGACCCGGCATGTTGACATAATCCAGGTTATGCTCATTCGTCTGGTCCTCCCGTGCCAACAACGGGATTTCACTTTGTGGGAATACGATCCGGCGCAGCACCGAACCCTCAACAGGCTCTTCGACACGACGTATGAAGACGTCTGGAAGGTGCTAACAAAAAGCTCCTATTGCCCTACATCCGCTTCTGAAGATCGCGGATATAGCTCGCAACGCGATGCTAAGGAGGTAAGCTATTAGGCCCTTTTATAGGTTCATTAAGCCCCTCTTTATAGATTGACTCTATGCGGGATTTTCTAAAAACTCCCCTTTGTCTTTAACAGAAGTGGTTGAAGATAGCCGGACCGATCAACTGTCCGGCTCCTCTGCCATAAGACCAGCTCCCAGCTCTTCTAGAGAAGCTGTTGGCTCCGGCGCCGTATGTGGTGCCGGAGAAGAAGGTCAAGAACATCAAGACCACCGGGACTCGAAAGAGTTCCCGTCATGTGGTGCTATCGGACTCGTCATTGGACGAGTCTGCGATGCCCTCCGCTCATGAAGATGAGGAAGAAGAAGAAATCCCTCCCCCTCCAACGGGGGAAGGAAAGAAGAGGAAGGCTGTCCCTGCTGGGGCAGCCAAGGGGTCCAAGAAGAGGAAGACCCCTCCGCCGGACTACTTCCCCGATGCCAACGAGGCCGAGGAGGAGTGGCCGGAAAGGACCAAGAGTCCGGCGAAGTCGTAAGTATTCGGATACCAGAACAACTCATGATATCTTTTACAGCTTTTGCTTATGTTTAAACATAATCATGCAGGCCGCCCCGGGACACACTCAACATTTCGTCGAGTGGCTCCCTGGATCCGTCGGAGATGGACTCCGTCCCTCCCGCGGTCTCCCCCCGCAAGGCGGACGATGCCGAAGCAGCGTCCCGCCCCATGGAGCAGGAGGAGGTGGTCCTGGACGAGCCGCAAGGCGATCCTCAGGACCCCAGGAGTAAAGGGGACGAAAGCCCCCAGGGCTCCCAGTCCGGCGCTGTGCCGGACACCGTGCTGGACTCCACCGTCCTGGTCCACGGTGGGCGAACTCCTTCCAAAAGGAGTAAGCCATCCGAGCCGGTGCCCTCTGTCCAACAAGAGGTGCCGGATAATCTGCTGGAGGCGCTTGAAGGCGCCACCATTGACGAGGAGCACCGTACTGTTATGAGTATGGTGGTCCAGAAGGTTCAGTCCGCCAAGAGCGGGCTGAATGAAGCTTGTACCAGCCTTCTAACAGGCTTCCAGGTAAGCAAAAAATATGCTGAATTAATTACCGCATAGACAGTAGCCCCTGATGCTCTGTTCGGTGTTCGGAAAGAAAAGCCGAATAGAGGATCTAATAAATTTCGCAGGAGTCTAACTATGAAAAGTCAAATATGCGTACGCAGGCTTCCCTGCTATCCACCGCCGCATTGACTGCGCAGGTGGAGGTCCTGAAGAAGGACTACGAGCGGTCCGAGCGGGAGCTCGGCACTGCCAAGAGGCAGCTCGAGGAGAAAGAAGGTAAGATACCCCTTAATAATAAAATATGCCCATGGAGAGGCTTGATTGCAAAAAATAACAGGATTGAACTGCCTATTGTAGGGACCGCAACAGAGGTGGCGACCCTAAGGCAGGCGCTTGCCGAGGCCGAGAAGAAGGCGGCCGAGGAGCGCACTGAACGAGAAAAGCTTGGAGGCCAATACGGAGAGGTGCAGCAGAAGCTGCAGGCTCTCATGGAAAAACATGAGGGTTTGGAGCGTGACGCGAAGACGCGAGCCACCGAACTCGCCTCTGCCGTTGAGGCCACCAAGAGTGCCAGGGCCGAAGCCCAGAGGGCCCACCAAGAGTTGGAAGATATGAGGAAGATAGCAACGGGTAAGACATTCTCTATGCAAAGTAGGAACATAAAAGTAAAATACCTGTTACTTACCCGGATCCGGAGTTCTCCAGGGGCGTTTTCGATCTACCCCGCAGTGCATCCGATGCCGCCGCATTCTTCCGGAGCGAAGGGAACAGCTCGACGGAGAGTGTGTTCTGGTCTCAGTATTCTGAGGCCGGACACCCTGTGCCCCTGAGCGACCAGCTGAAGCAGCTGGCCGAGCTCCACAAGGCGGCCGAACAGGCCATGAAGGGCTTATTAGTTTGGCTGTGGCCTGGAGAGGCCCTGCCAGGGAGCTATTTTGGGCTAGTGCGGCGGCTGGTGGAAGCCTGTCCGCGACTTGAAGTCATCAAGCGCTCTGCCTGTATTGAAGGTGCCCGGAGGGCCCTTGCCCGTGTAAGGGTACACTGGGGCAAGCTGGACGGCGAGAAGCTGGTGACGGATGGTCCGCCGCAGGGGAAGGAACATCGCAAGCCCGAGATGTATTATAAGGAAGTCCTTGCCGGATCCCGCCTTATTGCGGATGAATGTACCCATGATGTAATCTATCAATGAACTCGTTTGTTTCTGTCCTGTACGCCGAAAACTTGTTCGTATGCGCTTTAAGCAATGCTTTGAATTTAAAATATTATTTTCTGTGCGGCCATTTATCAATAACTGAGAGATGGCGAGTCGTCGGCTTCTGCCCTCATGCAACTAGTGCTGAGGTGTTCGGGATAAACCTGCGGGCTCTTTTTCCCATAGTTGGGTCCTTCGAGGGAGGCCGGCAGCACGACGAACCAGGCAATCGGACTATAATGCTTGAACACTCTCACTTAGCCATAGAACGTTATAATTTTAAATTTCGGCGAAGCCCCTAGTTCGGAAGGCCGAATTCGGGGCACTATCCACGCCTTTTAGCCGGATTAACCAGCTCTCCGTTCGAAAATGGCATAAGCCTTTAAGGACTCGAAAAACCTCTCGAACAGCGACCGGTCTCTCGCCCTATCATGACAGTCTGTTTTAGCTTTCTCCACTGAGGCGCTCACCCACCTGACCTGGGGCACAAATCGCAGTGGTTCTCCTAGTGCTACCTTAGCCGATAGAGCGGAACGTAAGGTACCAAAACATAGGAGTCGGGCAAACCCAACATGTGACCAAAATCATGACTCGGAGCCGATGCATATAGTGCTATAAGTTCGGGGTGCCGCACGTGGTAAAGTGTTCGGACTCTCACGACCAGATAAAAAGGGTGATGAAGCCCCTGGAGTGGTTTGCCGTACCATAGTGTACGGGTGCCATCATGTTGCGAAATGAACATATATATATATATATATAAATCATAATGCAAAAAATAGACTAAAGCTATGCATTGTTTATAAAAAGGCTGTTTACTCAAGCCGAACGATACAATGAGTGCAATAAGCGAAAAATGGTTTAGGCCATATGACATGTCCTGACCAGGCGCAGGCCGCGGAATTTAGATACAGTAATATTGCTCGAAATAGAGACCACCTGAAAGTTCCATAGTGCGGCGTTGCTTTATCTGCTGTCCTGGGTCTTGTATCGTCTGTGCGGCGTTTGTCGCCGAACGGGTTGTCCAGAATGTGGAGTCCTGAAAGTAAAAAGGTAAAAAATTCGGCAGCCCCTAGTACGTTTAACGCCGTATTGTGAGCCTGCCGTGAAAGTGCCCCTTTCCCCTGTGCCCATGGAGTTTTAAGGGCATAATTGTGTACTCTAGGTACTAGCTCCGCAATGATGCGCGCTGGCTGGGGTTGGGGCCGTATTGCTACGCTTGCTCTGATCTTGCCAGGTAGTCTTGTAGCAGGTTACCCCGGGCTCGCTTTGCATTGTCCGGCGTTTTAGTCGCCGGACTACATAGTTGCCATGAAAGGCTACTTTGTACTTCCGCTGCGAGGGCCGCCATGTGCTGCTCCGTAGTTATAGAGCGTTCGGTATTTCCGCTGACCGTAATTACTCCTCGAGGGCCTGGCATCTTGAGCTTGAGATATGCGTAGTGCGGAACCGCATTGAATTTGGCGAATGCAGTTCGTCCGAGCAGGGCATGATAGCCACTGCGAAGTGGGACTATATCGAAGATTAACTCTTCGCTTCGGAAATTATCCGGAGATCCGAACACCACATCAAGTGTTATGGAGCCCGTACAATTGGCCTCTACACCTGGGATGACGCCTTTAAAGGTCGTCCTTGTGGGCTTAATCCTTGACGGATCTATGCCCATTTTTCGCACTGTATCCTGATAAAGCAGGTTCAGGCTGCTGCCACCGTCCATTAGGACTCTTGTCAGATGAAATCCGTCGACGATTGGGTCAAGGACCAATGCGGCGAAACTGCCGTGACGGATACTAGTGGGGCGGTCCCTTCGATCGAAAGTGATCAGGCAAGAGGACCATGGGTTGAACTTTGGGGCGACTGGCTCCATCGCGTATACGTCCCGTAGCATGCGCTTCCTTTCTCTCTTGGGAATGTGGGTCGCGTATATCATGTTCACCATCCACACTTGTGGGGGGAACCCCTTCTGTCCTTTGTTGTTCGGCGGCCTGGGCTCCTTCTCGTCGTCGCTGTCCAGCCCCTTGTCTTTGTGTTCGGCTATCGATTTGCCTGCCTGCTTGAACACCCAACAATCTCTGTTGGTGTGATTGGCTGGCCTTTCGGGGGTGCCATGAATCTGGCATGAGCGGTCGAGTATTCGGTCCAAACTGGACGGGCCCTGGTTATTCTTCTTAGATGGCTTTTTCCGTTGACCGGATTTGTAGCCTCGGAATCCGGCATTGACTGCCGTATCCTCATTGCTGTCGCTGCTGATGCGGCGTTTTTGATTATTACGACGTGACCTGTCACCTTTGTCCTTAGTATCCGAATTACCGGTCTTCTTTGATAAATTATTACTACGAGCTAGCCAGCTATCTTCGCCCGCGCAAAAGCGGGTCATGAGTGTCGTGAGGGCTGCCATAGATTTCGGCTTTTCCTGACCCAGGTGCCGGGCAAGCCATTCGTCGCGGATGTTGTGCTTGAAGGCCGCTAGGGCCTCAGCGTCCGGACAGTCGACTATTTGATTTTTCTTTGTTAAGAACCGTGTCCAGAATTGCCTGGCCGATTCGTCTGGCTGCTGAACGATGTGGCTTAGGTCGTCAGCGTCCGGCGGGCGCACGTAAGTGCCCTGGAAGTTGTCGAGGAATGCGGCTTCCAGGTCCTCCCAGGACCAATTGAATTTGCTGGCAAGCTATTAAGCCAATGCCGAGCTGGTCCCTTGAGCTTAAGTGGGAGGTATTTGATGGCGTGTAGATCATCACCGCGTGCCATGTGGATGTGGCGAAGGTAATCCTCGATCCAAACTACCGGATCCGTCGTGCCGTCGTACGACTCGATGTTGACGGGTTTGAAACCCTCTAGGATTTGATGATCCATTACTTCGTCTGTGAAGCATAACGGGTGTGCGGCGCCCCTGTACTGGGCTATGTCACGACGCAGCTCAGAAGGGCTGTGTCGGCTGTGTTCGGCCCGACCGGATTTATGATGTCCGGACTGAAAATCGTCATGTGTTGGGCGTCTGCGCGATCCATAGATCGATCTTGTCTGCCTTGCTTTGTTCTCCAATACGTCTCGCAGGTCTGGCTCGTCTTCCTGTGCCCTGGCCGAACGGCCCCGGGGTATGGTTGGTTTGAAGGTTCGGCGAGCCTCTCTATCACGGCCGCGAGGTGGCCGGTCTGCCATATCATTTGTCTCCTCCTCTGACTGGGCGAGTGGCCTGCGTTTAGGATAATTTTTGGAGGGGCGCCCGAGTTCATACTCTTCGGCCGCAAGGACTTCTGTCCATCTGTCAGCTAGCAAATCTTGATCAGCTCTAAGCTGTTGCTGCTTTTTCTTTAGGCTGTTAGCCGTGGCTATAAGCCTGCGCTGAAAACGCTTTTGTTCGGCGGGGTCTGATGGTACGACGAATTCATCGTCGCCAAGGCTTGCCTCGTCTTCAGAGGGAGGCATATAGTTATCATCCTCGACCTCTTGTTCTGCCGCTATCTCGTGATTGCTGGCTTCTCCATCTTCCCGTGTTGAATCTTGTTGGTGCTCTTCGGCAGTGTCCGGGGTAGAGTTATCTCCCGTGCCGAATCACCTTTCTTGTTTTGGCGGGATTCAGAGCGGTTCCGCTGACATCGGCGTTTGGGAGGCTTTCTAGAAGTGCCATCCTCCGCTTTTCCATTGCCATCTCCGTCTTTCGGAGCGTCCACCATGTATATGTCGTATGACGAGGTGGCTGTCCAGCGCCCTACAGGTGCTGATTCTTGTTCGTCTCCTCCTTCGTCGTCCATACCGTCGAAATCTTCAGAGCCGAAGTCAAGCATGTCGGTTAAGTCGTCGACAGTGGCTATTAAGTGGGTGGTGGGCGGGCTTTGAATTTCTTCATCATCTGAATCCCAACCTCGCAGGCCATAGTTCGGCCTGGGCTCTCCTAACAAAGAGAGAGACTTGAGAGAGTTCAGTATGTCGCCGAAGGGCGAGCACTGAAAGATATCCGCGGCGGTGAACTCCATTACGGGCGCCCAATCGGATTCAATTGACGGGGGCATGAAAGGCCCGGAGTCCGGAGAAGAGTCCGGCTCCTTGGAGTCATGGGCAACGCGGAGTGTGGGGCTGGTGTTCGGCTCAATCACCTTCAGCGTCGCAGCCCCTGAGGTGACGTCCAACCGTACTTCCTCAACGAACGCCGCGGGCTCCGAATCGAGGGTCGGGGCCGGGGCGTGTGCGGCCTCCAGGACACTATCCGGGGGCAGAGCTATATCATGTCCCTCGAGATGGTGCGGCACGCTTGGCTGTGGCTCGAATCCGTCGAAGATCAAGTCTCCTCGGATATCCGCCATGTAGTTTAAGCTTCCAAACCTGACTTGATGGCCAGGGGCGTAGCTTTCGATCTGCTCCAGATGGCCGAGCGAATTGGCCCGCAGAGCGAAGCCGCCGAAGACAAAGATCTGTCCGGGGAGAAAAGTCTCACCCTGGACCTCATCGCAGTTGATAATCAGAGGAGCCATCGGACCTGAAGGCGACGGCACAGAGGAACTCTCAATGAAAGCACCAATGTCGGTGTCAAAACCGGCGGATCTCGGGTAGGTGGTCCCGAACTGTGCGTCAAGGTCGGATGGTAACAAGAGACGAGGGACACAATGTTTTACCTAGGTTCGGGCCCTCTCGATGGAGGTAAAACCCTACGTCCTGCTTGATTAATATTGATGATATAGGTAGTACAAGAGTGGATCTACCACGAGATCAATGGAGGCTAAACCCTAGAAGCTAGCCTATGGTATGATTGTGTATGAAGATTGTTCTATCCTACGGACTACAACCCTCCGGTTTATATAGACACCGGATAGGGTTAGGGTTACACAGAGTCGGTTACATGGGTAGGAGATCTTGAATATCCACACGCCTAGCTTGCCTTCCACGCCAAGGAAAGAACCTTTCGGACACGGGACGGAGTCTTGTATCTTGTATCTTCATAGTCCTGGAGTCCGGCTGAAGGTATAGTTCGGCTAGCCGAACACCCCCTAATCCAGGACTCCCTCAGCCCCACCCCCTTTGCTGCCCTACCTCGACTCATATTTTATCTCGTGACGGAGAAATCCCAGATCAGAAGTTGTTCTCCCAGTTTCCGTCGCGGAGCCGCCGCCACCCTCTGTTCTTCCTCGGGAGGGCTAATCTGGAGGCTGATTTGGCCTCCGGAGAGGGGAGAACGTCGCCATCGTCATCATCATCACCACTCCATCACCACTCCATGACTCCTCCCTCCATTTGTGAGTAATTCCCCTGCTGTAGGCGAAGGGGATGGTAGGGATTGGATGAGTTAGATCATGTAATAATCTGTCAGATCATTGGGGGCATGTTGCCTATCATCTACTATGGTGTTTATCATCTTTGCTTCAACTCGTTATTCTTAATGCTTGACACTAGGGCTCGAGTGCCATGAATTCAGATCTGAACCTTATATGTTTGTGTGAATATATTCGTGTTCTTGATCCTATCTATTAGTTGTTTGCACCTATTACGGTTTGGAAACGGCGATCCCAAAAGTGACAGCTTGGGACACCAAAGGGGACGGTCCGTAGTTTGAGGATTACATGTATCCATTGAGTTTATTGCTTTGTTCCGGTGCTCTTTGACAGGAGCGCCTTAATCTCCATAAGTTCCTTTGGGCCCCGTTCGTAGCGGGATGGTAGGACAAAAGATGTTGTGCAAGTTCTTATTGCAAGCACGTACAACTACCTTCGGGATACATGCCTAATGTTTGATATTTGCCTAGATGATCATTACTTTTCTGTGTGCCTTGCCCCAAGTCGGAATCATGATATATCTCATCCATGCAGCGCCCAACCATCCATCTCCCTAGCCTACAGTGTTTTAAGTACTACTGGTTACTAGTTACTACTTTCGCTGTTTACCCTTGCTGGTTACTTTCAATTTCACCACTTCCATATTACTGTTGCCACTTAACTTTTGTTGCAAGTAAGTTTATTTCAGGTGCGGTTGAATTGACAACTCAACTGTCAAAGCTCATAAATACTCTTTGGCTCCCCTTGTGTCGAATCAATAAATTGGGTTATTCTTACCAGCGAAGACTATCTCGATCCCTTACGGTTGAGGGTAACAATACCCATGTTGGCTCCCACTTGCTCCACGATGATCTCATCGGATGAACCACGATGTCGAGGATTCAATCAACCCCGTATGCAATTCCCTTTGTCAATCGATATATTAGTTGCCCGAGATTCGATCGTCGGTATCCCAATACCTCGTTCAATCTCGTTACCGACAAGTCACTTTACTCGTACCGTAATGCATGATCCCGTGACCAGACACTTGGTCACTTTGAGCTCATTATGATGATGCATTACCGAGTGGGCCCAGTGATACCTCTCCGTCATACGGAGCGACAAATCCCAGTCTTGATCCGTGTCAACCCAACAGACACTTTCGGAGATACCCGTAGTGTACCTTTATAGTCACCCAGTTACGTTGTGACGTTTGGTACACCCAAAGCACTCTTACGGTATCCGGGAGTTACACGATCTCATGGTCTAAGGAAAAGATACTTGACATTGCAAAACTCTAGCAAACGAACTATACGATCTTTATGCTATGTTTAGGATTGGGTCTTGTCCATCACATCATTCTCTTAATGATGTGATCTCGTTATCAATGACATTCAATGTCCATAGCCAGGAAACCATGACTATCTGTTGATCAACGAGCTAGTCAACTAGAGGATTACTAGGGACATGTTGGTGTCTGTTATTCACACATGTATTACGATTTCCAGATAACACAATTATAGCATGAATAAAGACAATTATCATGAACAAGGAAATATAATAATAATGCTTTTATTATTGCCTCTAGGGCATATTTCCAACAGTCTCCCACTTGCACTAGAGTCAATAATCTAGTTACATTGTGATGAATCGAACACCCATGGAATTCTGGTGTTGATCATGTTTTGCCCTAGGGAGAGGTTTAGTCAACAGATCTGCTACATTCAGGTCCGTATGTACTTTACAGATATCTATGTCTCCATCTTGAACATTTTCACGAATGGAGTTGAAGCGACGCTTGATGTGCCTTGTCTTCTTGTGAAACCTGGGCTCCTTGGCAAGTGCAATAGCTCCAGTGTTGTCACAGAAGAGCTTGATCGGCCCCGACGCATTGGGTATGACTCCGAGGTCGGTGATGAACTCCTTCACCCAAATTGCTTCATGTGCTGCCTCTGGGGCTGCCATGTACTCCGCTTCACATGTAGATCCCGCCACGACGCTCTGCTTGCAACTGCACCAGCTTACTGCCCCACCATTAAAAATATACACGTATTCGGTTTGTGACTTTGATTCATCCAGATCTGTGTCGAAGCTAGCGTCGACGTAACCCTTTACGACGAGCTCTTCGTCACCTCCAAAAACGAGAAACATCTCCTTAGTCCTTTTCAGGTACTTCAGGATATTCTTGACCGCTGTCCAGTGTTCCTTGCCGGGATTACTTTGGTACCTTCCTACCAAACTTACGGCAAGGTTTACATCAGGTCTGGTACACAGCATGGCATACATAATAGAACCTATGGCTGAGGCATAGGGGATGACACTCATCTCTTCTATTTCTTCTGCCGTGATCGGACTTTGAGCCGAGCTCAATTTCATACCTTGCAGTAAAGACAAGAACCCCTTCTTAGACTGATCCATATTGAACTTCTTCAATATCTTATCAACGTATGTGCTTTGTGAAAGACCTATGAGGCGTCTCGATCTATCTCTATAGATCTTGATGCCTAATATATAAGCAGCTTCTCCAAGGTCCTTCATTGAAAAACTCTTATTCAAGTAGGCCTTGATGCTGTCCAAGAGTTCTATATCATTTCCCATCAAAAGTATGTCATTTACATATAGTATGAGAAATGCTACAGAGCTCCCACTCACTTTCTTGTAAACACAGGCTTCTCCATAAGTCTGTGTAAACCCAAACGCTTTAATCATCTCATCAAAGCGAATGTTCCAACTCCGAGATGCTTGCACCAGCCCATAAATCGAGCGTTGGAGTGATGGCTTCTCGCCCCTCGTTGGTTTCCCCAAGTGTAAGGTTTGAGATGCAGCATAGCGGAAGTTTTCCCTTGGCAAAGATACCAAGGATCGAATCCCCAGAGACTCCAAGTTTCAACGAGAAGGTGTCAATCGCTAACGGCACCGTGGATTAGCAATCGACGTGGACCTGCACACAAAACAAATACCTTCGTCCCCAACGAGTACAGAGAGGTTGTCAATCCCTCCGGCCTTGTAGTTTACAAAGGGGTCAAAACGCAAGTGGTAATGGTGATGGATAGTGCTGCGGAAAGTAAAGGCGGAAAGTAAAAGCGATGGAAAGTAAATAGCAAAGTGACCAATGATAGGAACATGGACCGGGGCGCCATGACGTTCACTAGTGATGTCTCTCCCAATAGACGATAAAACAGCTATGCGAGGTAAACAAATTATAGCTGGGCAATTGACAGGATTACGACTACTAACTATATCGCAAGATTGGTCGAGGTTCAGAGCATGGGCAGTACGCCGAGGTAAGTAGACCGAAATCCATCTGCATCTACTACTAATCATCCACCTTGAGATATCTATCCAGAACATCTCGCTGGTATTAAGTTGCGAGCCCCACCCAAAGTGTAAACTCAAAGCAACAGACAGCTGCATTAAAATACTTTGCGTAAAGTAAACAATCCTTGCGCCCGCGGGCACAAGCACCGTTGTTTTCCCCCTTGTGGCAACAACACATCCCCTAGACTCATGTTTCTGTCACTCAAGCTAGTCATCGAGGGGCATGAACCCACAATCGAGCATGACGTTCCCTCTTGGAGTTACAATCTACTACTCGGCCAAAGCAATAAACGGTAACGGAGAACATGCAAGAATTACTCACGAACAAAAATATAAAGGAGGTAAATCAAATATATTACTCAAACACAATCTGAACATAATCTCATAATCCATCGGATCCCAGCAAACTTATCATAGCAACAGCATAAGAACTACATATGTGCCTCGATCATGTAGGGCAGCTCACGAGGACTAATTAGTGAAGCACAAGAACGGGAGGAGAACATCACATAGCTACTGGTCATGGACCCATGGTCCAAGGGAGACTACTCACGCATCATCCGGGAGGCGATCATGGTGGTGGAGAAGGTCCCGGTGATGATCCTCCCCTCCGGCAGGGTGCCGGGAAGAGTTCTCCTGGCGCTCTCGATCTTGGAAGCGCGGCGGCGGTGGAACAGAGATGCGATCGTGGAAAAGGGGTCCCGTCTCGAGGGTTTCAAGACGTGCTTTAAATATAGGCCAAAGGGTGGCGTCGGGAGACACCTGGGGGGCCCAGGCGCCCCCCCGGCGCGGCCTAGGGGGGGCCGCGCCACCAGGTCGCCTCGGCGCCTGGTGGCCCCCCTCCGGCTGGGCTTCGGGCTCCTGGAAGGTTCCGGAACGCTGATTTTTTATATATTTTTTTCGGAATTTTTCTAACAGTTTTCGTAATGGAAAAACCTGAAATACAAAAACAGCAGAAAACAGAAACTGGCACTGGGGTGCACTGAGTTAATAGGTTAGTCCAAATATGATCAAAATTGTATGGAAGTGTATAAATATCATAGAAATATCACCCAAAAGAGGCATGGAGCAAGCAGAAATTATAGATACGTTTTGGACGTATCAACATCCCCAAGCTTAATTCCTGCTCGTCCCCGAGTAGGTAAATGACAACAAGAATAATTTCTGTGGTGACATGCTATCAACCATATAGGACTTTTCATAGTCACATGATAAAAGCTTTCACGGACAATGATTCTATAGTAACTTAGTTCCCTCAAGAAAATCTCAAAGAACTAAAAGTTTTTCAACATGAAACTGAAGCATCAAACAGATTTGCAATGAACATGGTAAGTAAATATGACAAGTGATATCTCGCTTGCCCCCTTTAGTGAAGCAAAACATAAATGCAGGGGCACCTCCAAGGTTTAAGTGACGACTAGATACAATCACTTCAGAATAAACGATATCACAACCATGCAAAAGACAATGCTACTTTGGGACAATGCACATTACACTTAGAATGACAACCATGCTCTCAGTAGTTGGTGCTTTTAGAAGACGGTGGAGACTCTCGAACCGTGGCTTTTGTTGGCAAGTTGAAAATCCGTAGTCGGAAACAAAGACAAAGCATGTACCAGAGCTCTTGGTTTTAAAAACAGGGGTAATAATTTTTTTGGTGTGCATGTTTCGTCAATGAATGCTAGCAGCTAACGCAATTACTTCTTGAACTGGACAAGTTTCGAGGAATGGCTCCCGAGTGAGGATCATAACACCCTCTTAATCCCCTTGGTTTATCACTGCCAAAGTTTTCTGATTTCTCATGAACAAAGCGTGAAGGAAGATTCGTTGGTTATATTAAGTTTTAGTGAGCCGGGCGCACTCAATGCCAATTCCTTCTCATATTATAGGTTGCACATTATACATGCAATCCCAGGGGTGAAGCTTGTCCAACTCAAAAAGATCATGAATCAACCACTACTTCCTCATGAACTTACAACAGAGGCACAAAATAGGAACTTTATTTGAATATTTCGAGATGGTACACGAAAGTCTTCGTTAGGAATGGCAGGTAAATACCATGTATAGGAAGGTATGGTGGACTCATATGGCAAAACTGGTTTAAAGGATTTGGATGCACAAGCAGTCAGTCCGCTTAGTACAGGCGAAGGCTAGCAAAAGACTGGGAGCGACCAACTTAGAGAGCAATGACGGCCATAATCATGCAGAGCGACAAAGCAACATTGAATCTGGCATGGTAGTTCTATCGCTACTCAGAAATAAAAGATCAGCAAGGCTTGACAGACTTTCTTTACAGTCTTGAATATGCGTGAGCATACGCCAAGTCAATCAAAATAAATTCTCAGAGGAAGATATCACTAACCATACCACATCATATTCAAGCAAATCACGTTGGTACTCCAATATCACATTGGAAACCTTCCAGCTATTTGCAACTAACCATAAGCAACCAGAATTACCAAGCAACATCATGCATGTAGCATCTTCATCATAGACATATCAATCAATCGAACAGAAGCAAACTCTCCTAAAAAAAGATAATCACGACAATATAGAGAGTTCAAGCAACCAACTAAACAAAAGCTCTTTGAAAAGATAAGCATGGAAGCTAAGACCTGAGCAAGGTAGTAGCTATTGAAAGACAAAGAACACACACGACAAAGATAGACATGAAAACTCCATGTCGTGTTCTAAGTAGAAGTGGAGCGTGTTTCTCTCCCACAAAAATAAGGCTGAGTTCCGACTCGTTATTGAAAGCTAAAGAAAACTAAAAAGGAAAACTAAAAGCAAGACACTCCAAGCATAGCACATAGCACATGAAGTGATAAAAATATAGTGGAACGGGAGACGAACTGATGATGTCGATGGAGAAGGGGATGCACGGGGGGCATCCCCAAGCTTAGACGCTTGAGTCTTCTTGAATATTTCTTGGGGGTGCACGGGGGCATCCCCAAGCTTGAGCGCTTGACACTCCTGAATCTTTTCATCATCTTCCCTCGCACACTTGAAAACTCCCTTCATACAAAACTCATCATAATCTGATTAGCGAGGTTAGTACCCACAATATTATAATTGTTCCTTGCTGGAAATAAAGATATTCTTGCAAGCATACTGTTTCTCTGGACTCCCATAAAGTTTTTGCAAAAATTAAACAAGCTCAAGGCTCGCAAAACGAAGAAAAGGCAAAACAGTACAGAATCTGTGAAAAACAGACCAGCAGGCAGTAAATGATGTTTTCGGGGCACTTCTGCAACTCCAATAAAAAAACTCAGAACAGACGCCTGAAAGACAATTATATAGAGCACGCTGTGGAAAAAATTCAGACCAAAAAGATAATCTGGTGATTTTATGCGAATTTTTCTGTACGAGGACAGAATCTGTTTCCTGGACAGCACGTCACAACTCTTGATCTTTCCTGCAATCAGAGGCTATACTTGGCACAAAACTGAAAATTAAAGATACAATGATGATGCTACTGTAGTAACAAACATCAAGACCACTAAAAACTGAAAGAACAAACTGAAAGCAAAGATAACAAGGGTTGTCTCCCTAGAGCTCTTTCTTTATAGCCATAAAGATAGGCTTAAGACTTTAATGATGCTCTCGTAGGAATAAGAGTTGAAGAACAAAAGAGAGCATCAAGAAGCAAATACCAAACACATTTAAGCCTAACATGCTTCCTATGCATAGGAATATTGCAATAGAATAATTCATTGAAGCACAAAGCAATTAGCATAGGAAGGCAAAACAAGCATAACTTCAAAATATTCACCATAAAGAGAGGGAACTTGATATTATTGAAATATCTATAGGCATATGTTCCCTTCTCATAATAATTTTCAGTGGGATCACGAATAAACTCAACAATATAAGCATCACATAAAGCATTGTTACCATGATCCACATGCAAAAAGGTACTCTTACTCTCCACATGAAGAGGATGAAACTTAGTATAAAAGAGAGAGATAAGCTCCTGCCAATCAAGCAAGTGCGAGTTATCGAGAAGCTTATACCAATCTGAAGCTTTGTCTATAAGTGATACGGCAAACAATTTCCTCATGACAAATTCCCTCGATACACCTGCAAGCTTAAATAATGAACATAGTTGTGACAAATATAGCAAGTGTTCACCGGGATGTCTGTCTCCTGCATAACGATTAGCCAAAACATAATTGATAATACCAGCTGGTATTTTATAGGGCACAATTTCAGTAGGGGGAGGAGCAACCACCACAGGTGTGGGGCGTCTTCCCGCAAGCAACGATCCAATAGCACGGTTTTCCATAAGCTTAACTGGTGAAGTCACACAACCTTGTGTTCTGGGTGGAACCCATAGCAGCAGGCAAGCAAGACACTATTTTTGTGATTTTCGGTGAAGGACACTAAAGCAAAAACTGAAAAGTAAACTAACAAGACTAAAAAACAAAAGTAAAGGAAAGCGTGCAACTCCCCTATCTCGAAGAGCGGAGTCCCCGGCAACGGCGCCAGAAAACACCCTTGATGGCTTCTCGCCCCTCGTTGGTTACCCCAAGTGTAAGGTTTGAGATGCAACGTAGCGGAAGTTTTCCCTTGGCAAAGATACCAAGGATCGAATCCCCAGAGACTCCAAGTTTCAATGAGAAGGTGTCAATCGCTAACGGCACCGTGGATTAGCAATCGACGTGGACCTGCACACAAAACAAATACCTTCGTCCCCAACGAGTATAGAGAGGTTGTCAATCCCTCCGGCCTTGTAGTTTACAAAGGGGTCAAAACGCAAGTGGTAATGGTGATGGATAGTGCTGCGGAAAGTAAAGGCGGAAAGTAAAAGCGACGGAAAGTAAATAGCAAAGTGACCAATGATAGGAACATGGACCGGGGCGCCATGACGTTCACTAGTGATGTCTCTCCCAAAAGACGATAAAACAGCTATGCGAGGTAAACAAATTACAGCTAGGCAATTGACAGGATTATGAGTACTAACTATATCGCAAGATTGGTCGAGGTTCAGAGCATGGGCAGTACGCCAAGGTAAGTAGACCGAAATCCATCTGCATCTACTACTAATCATCCACCTTGAGATATCTATCCAGAACATCTCGCTGGTATTAAGTTGCGAGCCCCACCCAAAGTGTAAACTCAAAGCAACAGACAACTGCATTAAAATACTTTGCGTAAAGTAAACAATCCTTGCGCCCGCGGGCACAAGCACCGTTGTTTTCCCCCTTGTGGCAACAGCACATCCCCTAGACTCATGTTTCTGTCACTCAAGCTAGTCATCGAGGGGCATGAACCCACAATCGAGCATGACGTTCCCTCTTGGAGTTACAATCTAGTACTCGGCCAAAGCAATAAACGGTAACGGAGAACATGCAAGAATTACTCACGAACAAAAATATAAAGGAGGTAAATCAAATATATTACTCAAACACAATCTGAACATAATCTCATAATCCATCGGATCCCAGCAAACTCATCATAGCAACAGCATAAGAACTACATATGTGCCTCGATCATGTAGGGCAGCTCACGAGGACTAATTAGTGAAGCACAAGAACGGGAGGAGAACATCACATAGCTACTGGTCATGGACCCATGGTCCAAGGGAGACTACTCACGCATCATCCGGGAGGCGATCATGGTGGTGGAGAAGGTCCCGGTGATGATCCTCCCCTCCGGCAGGGTGCCGGGAAGAGTTCTCCTGGCGCTCCCGATCTTGGAAGCGCCGCGGCGGCGGAACAGAGATGCGATCGTGGAAAAGGGGTCCCGTCTCGAGGGTTTGAAGACGTGCTTTAAATATAGGCCAAAGGGTGGCGTCGGGAGACACCTGGGGGGCCCAGGCGCCCCCCCGGCGCGACCTAGGGGGGGCCGCGCCACCAGTTCGCCTCGGCGCCTGGTGGCCCCCTCCGGCTGGGCTTCGGGCTCCTGGAAGGTTCCGGAACGCTGATTTTTCATATATTTTTTTCGGAATTTTTCTGACAGTTTTCGTAATGGAAAAACCTGAAATACAAAAACAGAAGAAAACAGAAATTGGCACTGGGGTGCACTGAGTTAATAGGTTAGTCCAAATATGATCAAAATTGTATGGAAGTGTATAAATATCATAGCAATATCACCCAAAAGAGGCATGGAGCAAGCAGAAATTATAGATACGTTTTGGACGTATCATGGAGCTTGCATACTTTGTCAGCATTCTTAGGATCGACAAAACCTTCCGGCTGCATCATATACAATTCTTCCTTAAGGTAACCATTAAGGAATGCCGTTTTGACGTCCATTTGCCATATTTCATAATCGTAGAATGCGGCAATTGCTAACATGATTCGGACGGACTTTAGCTTCGCTACCGGTGAGAAAGTCTCATCGTAGTCAACCCCTTGAACTTGTCGATAACCCTTAGCGACAAGCCGAGCTTTATAGATGGTCACATTACCATCCGCGTCTGTCTTCTTCTTAAAGATCCATTTATTTTCTATGGCTCGCCGTTCAACGGGCAAGTCAGTCAAAGTCCATACTTCGTTTTCATACATGGATCCTATCTCGGATTTCATGGCTTCTAGCCATTTGTCGGAATCCGGGCCCGCCATTGCTTCTTCATAGTTCGAAGGTTCACCATTGTCTAACAACATGATTTCCAAGACAGGGTTGCCGTACCACTCTGGTGCGGAACGTGTCCTTGTGGACCTTCGAATTTCAGTAGGAGCTAGATCAGAAGTATCTTGATCATTATCATTAACTTCCTCTCTAGTCGGTGCTGGCACCTCAGGAACATGTTCTTGAGTTGCGCCATTTTCCGGTTCAAGAGGCAATACTTCATCAAGTTCTACTTTCCTCCCACTTACATCTTTCGAGAGAAACTCCTTCTCTAGAAAGGATCCATTCTTGGCAACAAGACCTTGCCTTCGGATCTGAGGTAGAAGGTATACCCAATAGTTTCTTTAGGGTATCCTATGAAGACGCATTTTTCCGACTTGGGTTCGAGCTTTTCAGGTTGAAGTTTCTTGACATAAGCATCGCATCCCCAATCTTTTAGAAACGACAGCTTAGGTTTCTTCCCAAACCATAATTCATACGGTGTCGTCAAAACGGATTTCGACGGAGCCCTATTTAAAGTGAATGCGGCAGTCTCTAAAGCATAGCCCCAAAAAGATAGCGGTAAATCGGTAAGAGACATCATAGACCGCACCATATATAATAGAGTGCGATTACGACGTTCGGACACACCGTTACGCTGAGGTGTTCCAGGCGGCGTTAGTTGTGAAACTATTCCACATTTTCTTAAGTGTGTGCCAAATTGGTGACTCAAGTATTCTCCTCCACGATCTGATCGTAGAAACTTGATTTTCCTGTCACGTTGATTCTCAACCTCACTCTGAAATTCCTTGAACTTTTCAAAGGTTTCGGACTTGTGTTTCATTAAGTAGACATACCCATATCTACTCAAGTCATCAGTGAGAGTGAGAACATAACGATAGCCACCGCGAGCCTCAACACTCATTGGGCCACACACATCAGTATGTATGATTTCCAATAAGTTGGTTGCTTGCTCCATTGTTCCTGAGAACGGAGTCTTGGTCATTTTACCCACGAGGCATGGTTCGCACGTATCAAATGATTCATAATCAAGAGATTCTAAAAGTCCATCTGCATGGAGCTTCTTCATGCGTTTGACACCTATGTGACCAAGGCGGCAGTGCCACAAGTATGTGGGACTATCATTATCAACCTTACATCTTTTGGTATTCACACTATGAACATGTGTAGCATTACGCTTGAGATTCATTAAGAACAAACCATTCACCATAGGAGCATGACCATAAAACATATCTCTCATATAAATAGAACAACCATTATTCTCGGATTTAAATGAGTAGCCATCTCGAATTAAACGAGATCCCGATACAATGTTCATGCTCAAAGCTGGCACTAAATAACAATTATTGTGGTTTAAAACTAATCCCGTAGGTAAATGAAGAGGCAGTGTGCCGACGGCGATCACATCGACCTTGGAACCATTCCCGACGCGCATCGTCACCTCGTCCTTCGCCAGTCTCCGTTTATTCCGCAGCTCCTGCTTTGAGTTACAAATGTGAGCAACTACACCGGTATCAAATACCCAAGAGCTACTACGAGTACTGGTTAGGTACACATCAATTACATGTATATCATATATACCTTTTGTTTTGCCGGCCTTCTTGTCCGCTAAGTACTTGGGGCAATTCCGCTTCCAGTGACCACTTCCCTTGCAATAAAAACACTCAGTCTCAGGCTTGGGTCCATTCTTTGGCTTCTTCCCGGCAGCTTGCTTGCCGGGCGCGGCAACTTCCTTGCCGTCCTTCTTGAAGTTCTTTTTACCCTTACCCTTCTTGAACTTAGTGGTTTTATTCACCATCAACACTTGATGTTCCTTCTTGACTTCTACCTCTGCTGATTTCAGCATAGCAAATACTTCAGGAATGGTCTTTTCCATCCCCTGCATATTGAAGTTCATCACAAAGCTCTTGTAGCTCGGTGGAAGCGACTGGAGGATTCTGTCAATGACCGCCTCATCCGGGAGATTAACTCCCAGCTGAGTCAAGCGGTTACGCAACCCAGACATAGTGAGTATGTGCTCACTGACAGAACTGTTTTCCTCCATCTTACAGCTGAAGAATTTGTCGGAGACTTGATATCTCTCGACCCGGGCATGAGCTTGAAAAACCATTTTCAGCTCTTCGAACATCTCATATGCTCTGTGTCTCTCAAAACGTTTTTGGAGTCCTGGCTCTAAGCTGTAAAGCATGCCGCATTGAACGAGGGAGTAGTCATCGGTACGTGCCTGCCAAGCGTTCATAACGTCTTGTTCAGCAGGGAGGACAGGTGCGTCACCCAGCGGTGCTTGTAGGACATAATCTTTCTTGGCAGCTATGAGGATGATCCTCAGGTTCCGGACCCAGTCCGTGTAGTTGCTGCCATCGTTTTTCAGCTTGGTTTTCTCTAGGAACGCGTTGAAGTTGAGGACTACGTTGGCCATTTGATCTACAAGACATATTGTAAATATTTTAGACTAAGTTCATGATAATTAAGTTCATCAAATCAAATTATTTATGAACTCCCACTTAGATAGACATCCTTCTTATAGTCATCTAAGTATAACATGATCAGAGTTAACTAGGCCATGTCCGATCATCACGTGAGACTGATGGCTTCTCGCCCCTCGTTGGTTACCCCAAGTGTAAGGTTTGAGATGCAGCGTAGTGGTAGTTTTCCCTTGGCAAAGATACCAAGGATCGAATCCGCAGAGACTCCAAGTTTCAACGAGAAGGTGTCAATCGCTAACGGCACCGTGGATTAGCAATCAACGTGGACCTGCACACAGATACAAATAACTTTGTTCCCAACGAGTACAGAGAGGTTGTCAATCCCTCCGGCCTTGTCGTTTACAAAGGATTAAACGCAAGTGATAATAGTGATGGATATTGCTGCGAAAAGTAAATAAAAGCGGAAAGTAAATAGCGATGTGATCAATGATGGGAATATGGACCGGGGCGCCATGATGTTCACTAGTGATGTCTCTCTCCCAAAAGACGATAAAATAGCTATGCGAGGTAAACAAATTACAGCTGGGCAATTGACAGAATTATGTGCGCAAACCAATGCTGACTATATTGCAAGAAAGGTAGAGGTTCAAAGCATGGGCAGTACGCCAAGGTAAGTAGACCGAAATCCATCTGCATCTACTACTAATCATCCACCTTGAGATATCTATCCAGAACATCTCGCTGGTATTAAGTTGCGAGCCCCACCCAAAGTGTAAACTCAAAGCAACAGACAACTGCATTAAAATATCTTTGCGTAAAGTAAACAATCCTTGCACCCGCGGGCATAAGCACCGTTGTTTTCCCCCTTGTGGCAACAGCACATCCCCTAGACTCATGTTTCTGTCACTCAAGCTAGTCATCGAGGGGCATGAACCCACAATCGAGCATAACGTTCCCTCTTGGAGTTACTACCTATTACTCGGCCAAAGCAATAAACAGCAACGGAGAACATGCAAGAATTACTTACGAACATAAATATAAAAGAGGTAAATCAAATATATTACTCAAACACAATCTGAACATAATCTCACAATCCATCGGATCCCAGCAAACTCATCATAGCAACAGCATAAGGATTACATATGTGCCTCGATCATGTAGGGCAGCTCACGAGGTCTAATTAGTGAAGCACAAGAAGGGGAGGAGAACATCACATAGCTACTGGTCATGGACCCATGGTCCAAGGGAGACTACTCACGCATCGTCCGGGAGGCGTCCATGGTGGTGGAGAAGGTCCCGGTGGTGATCCTCCCCTCCGGCAGGGTGCCGGGAAGAGTTCTCCTGGCGCTCCCGATCTTGGAAGCGCGGCGGCGGCGGAACAGAGATGAGATCGCGAAAAAGGGTTCCCGTCTCGAGGGTTTCAAGATGTGCTTTAAATATAGGCCAAAGGGTGGCGTCGGGAGACACCTGGGGGGCCCAGGCGCCCCCCCGGCGCGGCCTAGGGGGGGCCGCGCCACCAGGTCGCCTCGGCGCCTGGTGGCCCCCCTCCGGCTGGGCTTCGGGCTCCTGGAAGGTTCCGGAATGCTGATTTTTTATATATTTTTTCCGGAATTTTTCTGACAGTTTTCGTAATGGAAAAACCTGAAATACAAAAACAACAAAAACCAGAAACTGGCACTGGGGTGCACTGAGTTAATAGGTTAGTCCAAATATGATCAAAATTGTATGGAAGTGTATAAATATCATAGCAATATCACCCAAAAGAGGCATGGAGCAAGCAGAAATTATAGATACGTTTTGGACGTATCAGAGACGGACTAGTCAACATCGGTGAACATCTTCATGTTGATCGTATCTTCTATACGACTCATGCTTGACCTTTCGGTCTTCTGTGTTCCGAGGCCATGTCTGTACATGCTAGGCTCGTCAAGTCAACCTAAGTGTTTGCATGTGTAAATTTGTCTTACACCCGTTGTATGTGAACGTTAGAATCTATCACACCCGATCATCACGTGGTGCTTCGAAACAACGAACTGTCGCAACGGTGCACAGTTAGGGGGAACACTTCTTGAAATTATTATGAGGGATCATCTTATTTATTACCGTCGTTCTAAGTAAACAAGATGCAAAAACATGATAAACATCACATGCAATCAAATAATAAACGTGACATGATATGGCCAATATCACTTAGCTCCTTTGATCTCCATCTTGGGGCTCCATGATCATCTTGTCACCGGCTTGACACCATGATCTCCATCATCATGATCTCCATCATCGTGTCTCCATGAAGTTGCTCGCCAACTATTACTTCTACTACTATGGCTAACGCGTTTAGCAATAAAGTAAAGTAATTTACATGGCGTTTCTCAATGACACGCAGGTCATATAAAAGAATAAAGACAACTCCTATGGCTCCTGCCGGTTGTCATACTCATCGACATGCAAGTCGTGATTCCTATTACAATAGCATGAACATCTCATACATCACATATAGATCATTCATCATTCATCACAACTTTGGCCATATCATATCACAAACCACTTGCTGCAAAAACAAGTTAGACGTCCTCTAATTGTTGTTGCAAGTTTTACGTGGCTGAATTAGGGTTCTAGCAAGAACGTTTTCTTACCTACGTGAAAGCCACAACGTGATTTGTCAACTTCTATTTACCCTTCATAAGGACCCTGTTCATCGAATCCGCTCCAACTAAAGTAGGAGAGACAGACACCCGCCAGCCACCTTATGCAACTAATGCATGTTAGTCGGTGGAACCGGTCTCACGTAAGCGTACGTGTAAGGTTGGTCCGGGCCGCTTCATCCCACAATACCGCTGAAGCAAGAAAAGACTAGTAGCGGCAAGAAAGTTGACAAATCCACGCCCACAACAAATTGTGTTCTACTCGCGCAAGAAGAACTACGCATAGACCTAGCTCATGATGCCACTGTTGGGGAACGTTGCAGAAAACAAAAAAATTTCTACTCGTTTCACCAAGATCCATCTAGGAGTTCATCTAGCAACGAGTCATCAGATGCATCTACATACCTTTGTAGATCGCGTGCGGAAGCGTTCAAGGAACGGGGATGATGTAGTCGAACACGACGTGATCCAAATCACCGATGACCAAGTGCCGAACGAACAGCACCTCCGCGTTCAACACACGTACGGGACGGGAGACGTCTCCTCCTTCTTGATCCATCAAGGGGGGAGGAGAGGTTGATGATGATCCAGCAGCACGACGGCGTGGTGGTGGATGCAGGGGGTCACGACAGCAGGGCTTCGCCGTGTACTACGAGAGAGAGAGACGTAACAGGGAGAGAGGGATGCACCAAAAGCCGTAGCCCAAAGTCCCTCCTCTCCCCCACTATATATAGGGGTGCCAAGGGGGGGGGCGCCGGCCCTAGGAGATGGGTCTCCTAGGGGGTGGGCGGCGGCCAAGGGGTGGGGGCTTGCCCCCCAAGCAAGGGGGCGCCCCCCCTTTAGGGTTTCCCCTAAACCCTAGGCACATGGGCCCTTAGGGGGTGGCGCCCCAGCCCACTAAGGGCTGGGTTCCTTACTACTTCAGCCCATGGGGCCCTCCGGGATAGGTGGCCCCACCCGGGGGACACCCGGGACCCTTCCGGTGGTCCCGGTACAATACCGGCGACCCCGAAACTTGCCCCGATGGCCGAAACAGCACTTCCTATATATAATTCTTTACCTCCGGACCATTCCGGAACTCCTCGTGACGTCCGGGATCTCATCCGGGACTCCGAACAACAATCGTGTTACTGCATATACATATCTTCACAACCATAGCGTCACCGAACCTTAAGTGTGTAGACCCTACGGGTTCGGGAGACATGTAGACATGACCGAGACGACTCTCCGGTCAATAACCAACAGCGGGATCTAGATACCCATGTTGGCTCCCACTTGCTCCACGATGATCTCATCGGATGAACCACGATGTCGAGGATTCAATCAACCCCGTATGCAATTCCCTTTCGTCAATCGATATATTACTTGCCCGACATTCGATCGTCGGTATCCCAATACCTCGTTCAAGCTCGTTACCGACAAGTCACTTTACTCGTACTGTAATGCATGATCCCGTGACCAAACACTTGGTCATTTTGAGCTCATTATGACCATGCATTACCGAATGGGCCCAGTGATACCTCTCCGTCATACGGAGCGACAAATCCCAGTCTTGATTCGTGTCAACCCAACAGACACTTTCGGAGATACCCGTAGTATACCTTTATAGTCACCCAGTTACGTTGTGACGTTTGGTACACCCAAAGCACTCTTACGGTATCCGGGAGTTACACGATCTCATGGTCTAAGGAAAAGATACTTGACATTACAAAACTCTAGCAAACGAACTATACGATCTTTATGCTATGTTTAGGATTGGGTCTTGTCCATCACATCATTCTCTTAATGATGTGACCTTGTTATCAATGACATTCAATGTCCATAGCCAGGAAACCATGACTATCTGTTGATCAACGAGCTAGTCAACTAGAGGCTTACTAGGGACATGTTGGTGTCTGTTATTCACACATGTATTACGATTTCCGGATAACACAATTATAGCATGAATAAAGACAATTTTCATGAACAAGGAAATATAATAATAATGCTTTTATTATTGCCTCTAGGGCATATTTCCAACACATGGTTGCTGCGTACAAGTCGTATAATGCAACTTCATGTGGGAGCTCACCTTCACGTGGTGTCCTGGTGGATGAGCAACGCCCAGGAAAAAGAAAAGGACATGATGGTGCCGCTCGTAATGGCTTAGCTACAACACGCAAAGCAAAAGGGTTAGGCTTTTCTGATGGGTCAGAAGAGAAGACGGACCAGGAGACAAGCCATACCGCTGGTGATTATGGGCAAGGCCCATTACCTGGTGGCCTGCATGGGTTTTCGCCTGGTGGCCTGCGTGTGGATGAGAGCTCAGCTACAGCCGCGGTGCTGCTGAACAGTCCAACAGGGATGTCGACGGCATATGTAGAGGAAAGGACACCACCTACAACTGAACATCTACGACCGGTGTTCGACATGTATCCAGAGAATTATCTTTGGACAATAGACATGAAAAAGATGAAAAGGAGTGGGCGGCAATGTCTAGCAAGCGCCGAAGAACTGGCGAAATTTGAGGACGCAAATACGAAGGAGTGTTGGCGTCAGACTACGTAAGAGGAGTTGGGGTTGATCCACGACAACAATGCATGGAAGCTTGTGGATCTTCCCAAGAATGAAAAGGCTATAGAGCTAAAGTGGGAATTCAAGATCAAGAAAGATGTCGAAGGGTGCATGAAGCACAAAGCGAGGCTAGTGGCCAAAGGATACATGCAAGAGGAAAGTATGGACTTCAAAGAAGTGTTCGTTCCCATTGCAAAGATGGAGTCGGTGAGATTACTCATCGCTCTCGCGGCTCAGGAATCATGGAAAGTACATCACATGGATGTAAAATCTGCGTTTTTGAACAGCGAGATAGAAGGAGACGTGTATGTGAATCAACCGCCGGGTTTCTTCAAAGAGGGAGAAGAGCACAAGGTACTGAAATTACATAAAATCTTGTATGGGCTATGGCAAGGACCTCGGAGTGGAACATCAAACTTGATCGAACGTTGATTTCTCTTGGATTTGAGAAAGCCCCACTAGAGCATGCAATGTACAAGAGAGGTGAAGGAAAGGATCGTCTACTAGTTGGCATCTACGTCGACGACCTATTGATAACTGGAGTAGATGAAGAGGTGATTGCAAAGTTCAAGCTACAGATGAACTAGCTTTTCAAGATGGATGATCTAGGTCTTTTGAGCTACTACCCCGGGATAGAGGTACATCAAAAGACGGAGGGGGTCACACTATGCCAGGAGGCATACGTAAGGAAGATACTTGAAAGCTATGGCATGAAAGATTGCAATCCAAATAACGCTCCAATGAAACCTTGTCTTGATCTAACACTACTAGAAAAAGGGCTATAGACGGGATTGACACTAATGGCGCACCAGACAAGTGGTGCGCCATTAGTATATGCTAATGGCGCACCACCTTCAGATACGCCATTAGTGTTGGAACTACTAATGGCGCACCAGGCCTGGGGTGCGCCATTAGTGTCCTAAATTTTTTTTTTTGAACTAGCGCGTCTGGCCAAACATACTAATGGCGCATCCTTGTAAGGTGCGCCATTACTAGTTGTAACTAGTAATGGCGCACCAGTGAAAGGGTGCGCCACTAATGATTTTTTTTTAATTATATTTTTTATTCCTTTTGTTGGAAAACTACTAATGGCGCACTGCCGCGAAGTGCGCCATTAGTAGTTCAAACTACTAATGGCGCACTGAGGCAGAGTGCGCCATTAGTATGATTTACTTTTTTCGCAAAACTACTAATGGCGCATCAGGCTGTGGTGCGCCATTAGTAACCTGGATTATTAATGGCGCATTTATGTCAGGTGCGCCATTAGTAAGTGGCAGCAACAAGATATTTTGGGCAGCCTCTCCTACCCACACTCACTTTCTCCCCCACTTCATTCTCCACCTCCTCCTTGTCTCGCGTGCCTCCTCTCTTTCTTCTCATTTCCACCATAGATTCATTCAAATTAAGTGGTTAAATTACCTTGTTTTGATAGGTAAGTAAGGGGGAAACTATATTTACGTTGTTCTTCCTACAACAATGTGCACATGCACTTTTTATGGCCTAGCTAGATCTATGTATGTTCGTGGTGTTGCATATGTTAGTGGTGTTGCATATGTGTTTGTGGTTGGAGGTGTACCGGTATTTGAAATGCGATAGTTGCCAATATTTTGCCGGAATGTTGATTCATTTCCGTTTCGGCGATAATTTTGGCATTAAGCATTCTTTTTGGTCCTATTTTTAGGGAAAGTCATGCCAAATTTTTTCTTGGTTCTAAAATATTGTTTTGCTCTACCCCGCAGGCAACCATGGTCCGCACGATGACCGAAGGCATCGTGAATAGGTTTTTGAGGTCCGCGAAGGCCGAGATGCTTGAAAAGAACGAGACGGAGATAAGATGTCCGTGTCGAAGATGCAAGCTGCAGAGCCTTATTGCGGACCCGGATTCCGGGCAGGTGCGGGACCACCTGCTCTTGCGTGGTTTCATGGAAGGCTATCGGTGGCAAGGTGATGAAGATGACTACGAAGTCGTCCATGGGGGCCGGGCAAGAAATGAGGAAGGGCAGCAAGACAACCACCGCGGCTCGGGCGGGCGAGAAGACGAAGAATCCCCAGGAGATGATCATGACGGTGATGCTGTACACAGTCATGATGATGAGGAAGATGCCGGAGCAGACGACGGGCATGATCATGAAGATGATGATGCCGGCGGAGCAGACGACGGTGGACCATCGATGGGCGGAGCAGACGGATAACGCAAGAGCTGCCGCCCGAGAGAAAGCCAAGGTGGATCAACTTGAGTTAGACGCGGTTACTCCATTGTATGAAGGATGCAGGCCCGAGGATACCCGCCTGAAAGTAACGCTCATGGCTCTGGAGATGAAGGTAAAACACAAAATGACGGACGCATGCTTCGACGAGAACATGTCATTCTGGCACGAACGTCTTCCAAAGGGGAACAAGTGCCCGACCAGTTTGGAGGAGGCGAAGAAAATCGTGTGTCCTCTGGATTTACCGCACGTGAAATACCATGTCTGCATGAACAATTGCATCATTTATCGGGGCGAGCACGCGGAGTCTACCATATGTCCGGTGTGCGGCGTCACTCGATACAAGAAGAGGAAGAAAGCTCCTCGAAAAGTGGTCTGGTACTTTCCGATCACTCCTCGTCTGCAGCGGTATTTCGCGGATCCTAAGGTAGCAAAGCTCCTGCGTTGGCACGCGGATAGGGAGGAGAAGAAGCGAGAAGATGACGCCAATGATCCGGAGATAGATAAAAAAGACAAGATGCTGAGTCACCCTAAGGATGCGAGCCAGTGGCAAGCGTTGAATTTTGAATACCCAGAATTTGGGAAGGATCCAAGGAACATCGTGCTGGGCGCGAGCACCGATGGAGTCAATCCGTTTGGCAGCCAGAGAAGCACACATAGCACATGGCCTGTGTTTGTGTGGATGTACAACCTTCCCCCCTGGTTGTGCATGAAGAGGAAGTACATTCACATGAGTATGCTAATTGAAGGGCCGAAACAACCAGGGAACGACATCAATCTGTATCTGGGGCTGCTGAAGGAGGAGCTAGACACGCTGTGGAAAACGCCAGCCAATACGTGGGACGCCGCAGAGAAAGAATATTTCCCTATGAGAGCCGCACTGCTCACGACGGTGCACGACTATCTCGGTTATGGATATCTCGCGGGGCAGGTAGTCCACGGATTTTCTGGATGCGTACGGTGCATGGACGACACAACGTATCGCCAGCTAGATAGAGATCCCGGGTCTTCGAAAACCGTGTTCATGGGACATCGAAGGTGGCTTCGCGACGATGACCCGTGGAGGAAACGCAAGGATCTGTTCGATGGTGAAACCGAACCCCGAAAACGCCCGTGTACGAGGAGCGGCGAGGAAATAGACAAGCTGTTGAAAAATTGGAAAGACTGCCCACTGCCGGGAAAGAAGCAAAATGCGCCAGAGCCGGGAAAGAAGCGAAAGGCGCCAGAGCCGCTACTGAAGGTATGGAAAACGAGGTCTGTTTTCTGGGACTTGCCGTACTGGAAGATCCACCGTGTGCCTCACAGCCTTGATGTCATGCATATCACGAAGAACGTGTGCGAGAGTCTACTTAGTACCCTGCTCAACATGCCAGAGAGGACCAAAGATGGGCCGAAAGCAAGGGCAGACTTGAAATCAATGGGCATCAGGCAGGAGCTTCACGCTATATATGATGATGATGATGATGATGAGGCGAAGCAGGACACAGAATGTCGTCGCAAAGGCAAAAGGGCCAAGAAGACCGGAAATGACTACCCTCCCGCGTGCTTCACTCTAGGTCAGGAGGAGATCGAGCAGTTTTTCACCTGCCTCCTAGGAGTAAAACTTCCTTATGGTTACGCGGGGAAGATAAGCAGATACCTAGACCCAGCGAAGCAGAAGTTCAGCGGGATGAAGTCTCATGACTGTCATGTGCTGATGACGCAGATACTTCCAGTTGCAATCCGTGGGATCATGGACGCTCACGTCCGTGAAACGCTATTTGGCCTATGCAACTTCTTCGACGTCATCTCTCGGAAGTCGATTGGCATGAGGCAACTCAGAAGGCTACAGGAAGAGATCGTGGTGATACTATGCGAGCTTGAGATGTACTTCCCGCCCGCATTCTTCGACGTTATGGTGCATCTGCTGGTCCATATAGTGGAGGATATCATCCAACTCGGGCCGACGTTCCTGCACAGCATGATGCCGTTCGAAAGGATGAATGGTGTCATCAAAGGATACGTTCGTAACATGTCACGTCCAGAGGGAAGCATAGCCAGGGGCTTTCTAACCGAAGAGTGCATCTCGTACTGCACGAATTATCTAGGCATCGAGAACCCCGTTGGTCTGCCCGTTAACAGGCACCTCGGCAGGCTCGCTGGATGGGGTCACCGTGAGGGTCGCCGCGAAATGCATGTCGACTTCGAGGGTCGACTCGCCGACTTTGAAAGAGCAAACCTAGTCGCGCTACAACACATAGACGTGGTCGATCCTTGGGTGGTAGAGCACAAAACCTTTATTAAGAAGACGTACAATGACCGAGGCCAACAGAGGACGGACGGAGATATACTCAAAGAGCACAACTCATGTTTCACGCGTTGGTTCAAGCAGAAGCTTCTGTCGTACCCTTTACATGAGGATTCTTCCGCGGAAGAACAACTCATATTCGCCTTGTCACAGGGCGCCGAGCACAACCTGATGACCTATGAGGCGTACGATATCAACGGCTACACATTCTACACTGAGGCCAAGGACATGAAGAGCGATGGTTATCAGAACTCCGGGGTAACAATGGAATCCTACACCGGTAACGACAAGGACAGATACTACGGAAGGATCGAGGAGATCTGGGAGCTGAGCTACGCTGGAGAGAAGGTCCCGATGTTCCGTGTCAGATGGGCCAAGAGCGTCCTAAAAGAAGACCGGTATTTCACCACCATGGTTATACCCGAAGCCAAATCCAAGACCGCGGGCGCAAACGTCACCGCGAAAAATGAGCCATGGGTACTGGCTTCCCAAGTGGACCAATGCTTCTTCATTACCGACCCATCAAAGACCAGCCGTGTTGTCGTGAGGAGAGGCAAAAGGAAGATCATCGGAATGGATGGCGTAGCCAATGAGCAAGACTTCGACAAGTACGGCGACCCGAGGATCGAACATGACGACGATGATGAAGTAGCAGCATACACCACAAGAAGAAGCGGGACCACCCTACCTAAAGGACGTCCGTTCCACAGAAGAACTCCATTTGCGAAAAAGAAGGGCAAGAAGATTGTATTTAATTAAATCGTAGCCTTCATTTCTCGATTGTATTTCATGGGCACTTTTTGAACTATCATGAATATTTTTAAATTTCCTGGACACTCGATCTCGATTCCCCTCCATCTCGATCGCTATCCCACCTTGCCAGATCCGGTCCCACTCACCGCCGAGCACCCCCCCGGTCCACCGGCCGCCGTCGCCCCCCGCACCCTCGATTCCCCTACTCAACCGCCGCCGCCAACCCCCCGCACCCCTCCCCTACTCAACCGCCGCCACCGACCCCCCTTTTAAAATTATTATTGTCTTATAAAAAAATTAATGTTATGATTTAAACAAGTTTGAACATATTTAAACACAAATAATTATCAAACAGCATTTTAAATGCATAAAAAAAATTTGTGGAGCCTGGGAATCAAACACAGGACCTCTTGGTGTGAGAACAGGCACCTGACCAGTCGAGCTAGTAGAGGGGAGTTGATGTGGAAAAGGTCAGGTGTGAGATAACCTGTTGGCTCGAGCGAAAATAAAAAAAATACTAATGGCGCACCAGGGTGAGGTGCGCCATTAGCATGTATATACTTATGGCGCACCGAGGGGTGGTGCGCCATTAGTATTGTGCCGCCCCTCCTTTGTCCCGCGCCCCCCCTCGATCCCCTTCCCCTCTCTCTCCCTCGCCCTCGCACGCCCTCGATCCCCTTCCCCTCTCCTCTCCCAACGCCGCCGCCCCGCCCGCCCCCTGTCTCTTCCCCCTCACCGCCCCTTCCTCGCGCCGCCGCCTCGCCGTCACCCTCCGGCACCGGCCCCTCCTCGCCGCCGCCTCACCTCGCCCTCTCACCACGGCCACAGAGGCTCCTGGATCTGAACCAGCCGCCGCCGGACAGCAGCAGGTCAGTAAGCCTCTCTCTCTCTCTCTCTCTCTCTCTCTCTCTCTCTCTCCATTCATGTACCTTCACCTGGCCTGCTGTGACTCACTCAACCCCCATTTGCATCTAGGCAGGCGGCATCCGTCACCGGCAGGCAGGCGACATCCATCACCGGCAAACCTCCCACGCACCGTGCCTCGGACGCACAGCAGCAGGTCAGACCCCCCCCTCTCTCTCTGGCACGATGAGTTATAGGATCAATGCCTAAGTTTTGTTGAGCACACAGATTTCTTTTCTGTAAGCATTGGTATTATGTGCTTCCCATAGTTTGTATAAAAATAAAGAAAACAATTTAGTTCTGTTTCTGTTCTCTCTGTCTTGTGAATGGAAATGGTATTTCGCTTGTGAGTTGTGATTCGAAATTCTCTGGCCTCCTGGTGCCTTAATTACGTTTCTCTTGTGATTGCAAAATTCCTATCAGGAACAGGTACACACTTCCCTGGCTGTGTTGCAGCTCAACCCCCCATTTATAGCAGCAGCAAGGTAATTGGCAGGCAGACGGCAGCGGCATCGATCCGTTGCCGGCAGAAGGCAGGCAGGCAGCATCCATCACCAGCGCGCTTGCGCCAACGTACGTTGCTATACACGCACTCATATCCATTCATTTGCAGCTTACAGCAGCCTACTCTGAAATGATCTATCTTTTTTATCAAATTCGGATAGCACTATATTTCAGTCAACTATATATTTGTTCAGTGTCACCTTGAGTTTGAGTTAATTAGTTGAATTATCTGTTATCCTCACTGAAAGCTATTCACATACAAGTCACACAGGTCTAGAGGAAGACTAATATAAGTATCACATTAATGCAAGAGATATATCTCGCAAAAAGAAATTTAATGCAAGAGATATACATGTATCGCATGTATATGAGAATGATTATTAGAAAAGAAAAAGGTGCCTGTGAGCAGAGTTGTCAAAACATAAAGCATGTGTATCATGATAGTGATTATAATTAGCTAGTCTAGAATCATTATATCTGAAATTCTGAATAGCATATATCCCTTTGAAACATAGACTATAAGTATGTATGACAAGCCAACTGGTTGGTACAAAGTATTCTCTGGATGTATGGCCACATTACAATTAATTAATATATTGTCAAACTAAACAGAAAATTTAAACTAGCAGTATGCATGTACACTGGTGTGTTCAAATAGTACACCTAGAAAGTAAGTGAGGTTTGGTCGAGCAAATTGGCTGGTTACCATTGCCTCTGTTTGTCAGGGCATATGAGTCGTTGTGCTGCTCGAAAATCCATCACTCTCTTGTTTGCCGGCCACTTACCCTGGGGTTGGTGAGCGAGGCCGGGCGAACATATTTTTCCTTGGTTTAATTAGTCAGTTGGCCCTCCTTGCTGCTGTAGTATTCTTACCGTTGAGTAATTGAGGTCTGTTTTTGTTGGCTATGGCTGAATGTGTTTTACGCTCTAGAGAAGATAGATGATACTAATCTGCTGATTCTTTTGAATTTGTTGGTTGATATGTTCAGATTGTGGTTTGCTATCTATTACTGGAACCGCTCTTCCTAACCAGCATTTTCGTAATGGTTTGTTCACTTGGTTAGTTTGTTGGTTTCTTATCAGGCTAAGACCAAATTAGTGAAAGTTTATGCAAGCAAAATGGTAGGTTACTAGTTACCTCAGTTTCTCATTGCATCGGAGTCGTTTTGTTGCTTGGGGATCCATCAGTCCCTGGTTCTCGCGCTGTTTGCTGGCCACTTTCCCTGTGGCTGGTGCGCGAGGCCATGTGAACTATGCTATTTTGTTGAATTAGTCAGCTGGCTTCCTTGCCCTGCAGTTTCCTTACTGTCCAGTGACCGAGTTCTGCTTTTGTTGGCATAGTCATCTCTGTATCGTTGTTGGTTAGTCATGCATAGTTATAATCTGTTTGTCTATTAAAAACAGTAGCTCATTGCATCACTCTTTTAGGTTGATCACTTCATCTTGTGCTCAGCCAATTGAACCAAGTTTGAAATATGAGGATGTGGTGCCCTTCTGAGAAAATAGTTGTCTGACCTGAACTTTTGAATGTTTAGTGCTAGGATAACAAAATGGTACCATGTAGGCTCCTGATTGCTGGTATCTGAAAACTGAATTTGTAGCAGTCAGAACTCAGTTTCCAATGTGTTGAAGCAGAGCACATTTGTGTTGAAGCAGAGCACATTTGTGTTGAAGCAGAGCACATTTGTTAGCAGAGCTCCTGGGATAATGATTTTGCAGGTACCCCGAGAGGCCCTTGAGTTTGCCGGAATGTCGATTAACTTCCGTTCCGGCAAATTCGGGTACTCCATATGTCCTATTTTCAGCAAAGGTCATGCTGAAATTTTCCGTGAATTTTAGCATGACTTTGCTAAAAATAGGACATATGGGGTACTTGTGACTAATGCATGGGCCAGGGTATCTTAGTAGTTAATTAAGTAGGATCAAGTGCCCCGGGGTATCTTAGTAGTTAATTAAGTAGGATCAAGTACCCTCAATGATAAAAGCTTAGATTTTAGGATGCCTCGGTGTCGACAAACCCTAAATGATGAGACCATGATCTTGTTCCTTGACAATAACCAACTTTTTGACCAAACTTTGTTTCTATTTAGAGAGAAACATGGCCCACAACGATGAGGCCGGGGGTTCGGGCGGCAAGGCATTCTGGGAGCTGTCCCAGGAGATGGAGGAACAACCTCACTTGTATGAGGACACCGCCTTCCCCACCGATCCTGAGACCACTGATGGTGCCGCCGAGGATGACCCCACTGATGCCACCACTGATGGTGCCGCCGAGGATGACCCCACTGATGCCACCACTGATGGTGCCGCCGAGGATGCCACCACTGATGATGGCGGCGCACGCACAGATGGCAGCCAGAAGAGGCAACGGAAGGACCGGCGCCCGACCGTGCTCCGCACCCTCAAGTAGGAAGTTACTGAAGTGGACTCCGACGGGAATCCAACGGCGCCCGAACGAATAGTCAAGGGGTACTCGCTTCAGCTCGGGTGCATTCTCCGGAGCACCGTCTCGATCAACACCGAGAACCTGAGGCATCCTGACCGAGGGAATTTGCGCAACCTCCTCTTCACGAAGCTGCACGAACGATACAAGTTCCCCGCTGAATTTGAAAACACAAGCCTCAAAGGGAATAAAGTGAACAATGCTGCCCTCACGAAGATGAGCAAGGCCCTGTCTACTTGGAAAAGCAATGTGAAGAGAATGATCGAGAAAGGTGAGAGTTATGAGAAGATCAAGGAGAAAAATCCTTCGATCACCGAAGATGACTACAATGACTTCAAGATCAATTGCTCGAGCACCGCACACTCCCAATCAAGTCAGTGGGGGAAAGAAATGCGGGAGCTGAACTTAGGGGAACACACACTCGGTCCCGGCGGTTATAGAGTGGCGGAGCCTATATGGGACAAGGAGGAGGCGGACCGTGCCGAGCAAGGCCTACCGCCCCTCTTCGATAAATACGGTGACAAGCAGACCAGGAACTATGTCAGGGCCCGGTACAAGAAGGACCCGAAAACAAAGGAGCTTACCACGGATCCGAAGACCAGGGCGCTTGAGCTTGTTCTGGTAAGGAATACACCCCCGCGTAATTAGCTCCATATGGTTGCATTCTAATTAATGAAGCCAAATTTCTAAATGGTTCACATTCCTTCCGCAGGCGAGTGAAAGCAGTAGCGCGGGTTCGACTAAGAGCAACCCTTGGGACACCACTCTAAATAGGGCGTTAAATGTAATGAAGAACAAGGATAAGCTCAGTAAGCCGACGTCAGCTGGTCGTGTGGCCGGCAAAGGCTTGTCGACAAAATGGGGGTCATACTATAACACTGGTGGACGAAAGGAGAAAAAGACCAGCTCGGAAAGCCAGGCGCGCGAGGTTCAAGAACTCAGGGCACAGGTGGCGCGGATTCCGGAGATTGTCCAAGAGCAAGTGCAACAACAACTCGGAGCGACGATCACCGCCATTGTGCCTACCTTGATGCAGGGGTTGAGTGCGTGGATTGCGGGCGGCCAACAGGGGCCGCCCCCGATTCCTAGCTTCACGGCCAGCAACTCGCAGAACGCGATGGCGGGGCCATTGGGGTCTCCGGCGGAGGCGGCATTGGTGTCTCCGACGCCGGCACGGGAGCTTAATGCACCCGGGTGTACGCCGGCCGGCACCTCTGCGGCAAGCGGCCCCTCCGTCAACTGCACGCCCGCCGTTGGTGGTGCCTCGACATTAGCCGAGCTCGACGCCATCATCACGGTAACTAATTAAGCCTCTCTCGGCCGAGGACTTCATCTCCTTGCCTTTGACTGGGCATCCCTGGCGCCCTACATGTTTTCGCAGGGCGCCGCCGACGTTCCGTGCACTCTCCTGCACTTCGTGAACAATGAGTTGGTCGATGTCGCCAAGGGCAAAATCGTTCAACCAGGCAACCCCTTGTTCCACGGTACGCAGATGCCACCCAACTTGTTTAGGGTTCAACTGGTTCGGGTGCTGCCAGGCTGCGATGAGTTGCTACCTCCGATTCGACCTGTCGGGGCCGACGATGATGACGTGATGACCCTCAGCGCCTGCCTGAGCGGCTGGCCCCTGCTTTGGCCGAAGAGCCAGATTCGTTTGGGGGCGGGGGACACCACCCCAAAGACAACACCGCCAGTCGTGCCAGCGCCAAGTCGGCCCCATGGCAAGACCGCCGCAACGGTGCCGGACATCCCTATGCCACTGGATCCAAACATGCATATGGCACAGGATCAGAACGACGACGACGACGATACATTTGTCAACGTCGATCGGTACTTTGCCGATCATGGGTACGATGGCGACTTCATGGGGCCTGCTTCTCAAGAACCCAACCCAACAAAAGACGTGCGCGATGTAGCTGGTACCGCGGGGAAGCCAAGTTGCAACAGGCGTCGTCTGCCGTTCAGCTCTCAGGAGACGCCTCCAGCTGCCGACTTCACCGAGCCTCAGATAGGCGAGGTGCGAAATATTCTCAGCCCCAACACACTCAAGAAGGCGGTCTGTGAGCAGAACTCGGTCCCATTACAGGAGAAGAAGAAGGCACGCAAAAGAAAGACAAACAAGGGTGCGGGCCAGCCGGCAACGAGTACGATCCGTGCTCAGGACGGGCCACCTTCACCTGAGGATTTAATGAGGAGGGTGCATGTGGCCGGTAGGCCGATGCTACCGAGAAATATGCTCGATGTTGCAACCGGTTCTATGCGGAGTCTGCATGACAGTGTTCTTGCTTTGGAGAAGCGGCGTCTCAGAGAGAAGGATGTGGCATACCCGGTTTTCGTGGCCAAGGTGCCAGAGGGCAAGGGCTTTGTGGATAACTCCATCGGGGGTACGATCGTCCTGCGGTTTGATGACATCCACGCTATGTTGAACCTTCATCCGCTGCACTACACCTTCGTTCGGCTATTTTCGCTGAGTATGGAGATGCGGATCATTCGCGACAAGACCCCGGACATCGTGATAGTCGACCCCTTCTACATGCGTGCCAAGATCTTGGGCAGCGCTGGGGACCGGCAAGTCGCGAGTTCTTACCTCGAAGGCGTCATTCTGGCAAACCCAGATAAGGATAACTTCCTCGTGCCTTACTTTCCCGAGTAAGTCCTCCCCTCAACCGCCCCTAACATACGAATTCTTAGATTTCGATCGTTTTTTTAACATTCCGTGTTTTCTGCAGTGACACACATTGCACGCTCATCCTCCTAAGCCCCAAATATTCCATGGCCACGTATTTCGACCCGGACCGTCAGTCGAACGTAGACTACACAAATGTCAAGAAGGTTCTTGATGATGTTCTCCCCGGCTACGCCCAATCTGGAGGCACCTTCAACAGGCCTATTCGTAAGTACGGCAAGCACGTGTTCTCCCACAATACGACGTTCTGCTGCGTCAAGCAGCCGACTGGCGGTCAGAAGGGTGCCTACTACGCCATCCATCACATGCGGGCGATCGTACGGGACCATCATCAACTTCTGCTACCGAGTAAACTCAAAGATTGGGCCGCGAGCGTGTCGGCAATCCAGGACGCAGACATCAGACAAGAATTCTTTCGCATCCAGTCGGAGTTTGCGGAAATCATCCATCAAGATGTCCTTCGTACCTCGGGGCAGTTCTACCTCAGAAATCAACCGTCCAACAGTGAGATAGACGGAATGCTACAAATGCAGGCTGACAACGCCCGTAATTTCATGACTCCCACGATAGACGGCGGCTTCATCCACGCTCCGGTCCCTTGAGTCGAGAGTCGCTCCTTGTAATTAAACTTTAATGAACTTGTAGTATGTCTCTTTGGTTTCGATAGTCGTTAAACTTAGATGTAATCGATGCTATTAATGTCTTACTTTTCTCTTCCGATCGTTCTGTTGCATACTTATATATTGCTTATGTATTGTTTGTGAATTGGTACTAACGTTTGGCTAGTGCATAACGATGCCATCGTATGTCGTCTACAAGGGTAAGGTTCCCGGAGTCTACGACGACTGGGAGGAGTGTCGGAGACAGGTTCACCGATTCAGCGGAAACAGTTACAAAGGGTACACCACTAGGGCCGAGGCCGAATCTAGATACGCCCGCTATCTAGCGGGAGAGGGGAGGGAGCGTTGGAGGAACCGGATGAAGACGAGTTCCATCGTGATGATGCTCATCGTGATGACCGCAGCTCTCTTCTATGTGATGGTAGTTTAGATGATCGATATCGACTTGTAATGTGAAGACAAACTCGCTACTCGCGGTCTCGAGACTTGTAATATAATGTTCTATCTTTGTTCGGTCTTTTCAATTCGGAGACTAATATGATGAATTGTATTCGGAGACTAATATGATGAATTGTATTCGGAGACTAATATGATGAATTGTATTCAGAGACTAATCTTTTATTGTATTCGATGAATCTGTTGTTGATGTGTGCTGTTTATATTTTGTCCAATTATACATTTTGTAACCTGTGCAAAAAAACAGAAAACTAAAAAATAAAAAAAAACCTAATATTCATACTAATGGCGCATCACATAAAAGTGCGCCATTAGTATTCCAGAGGATACTAATGGCGCATCCCCAAAAAGTGCGCCATTAGTATGCCTAGGTTACTAATGGCGCATCACCCATAGGTGCGCCATTAGTATACCAAAGCACCTGGCTATACATGGTGCTGGTAGGCATACTAATGGCGCACCGTGCCCCATACTAATGGCGCGCTGCTGGTGCGCCATTAGTATACCAGATACTAATGGCGTACCGGTGGTGCGCCATTAGTAAATATTACTAATGGCGTGCTACTAATGGCGCACCACTAATGCGCCATTAATGGCCAAATTAGGTGCGCCATTAGTAGCCCTTTTTCTAGTAGTGTAAGCAAGAAGAGCAAAGCACCCGTAGTTGATCCAATAGAGTATATTGCAGTTGCAGTTGCGATGTGTCAAGGTGTGTGGTTAGGGAGGCAGCACGGTGATCTCATGGATTAAGATCCGGAACAAGTGGTGGTCAATGTTGATGAAAAGTCTACAACTTTTCTACGGGAGGATCCAGTGCGGCGTGATAGGAGCAAGAACATTGATACAATGTATCACTACATGAAGGACTGCGTGGAAGAAGGTAAGACGGAGGTCAACAACATTCGCACCAATGATCAACTGGCGGACATGCTAACCAAGGCTTTGGATAGAGAGAAGTTCTTGGAGATGCGAAGAAGGATCGGCGTCGGAGCTGTGATGCGACCACGTCGTGTTTAGAGGGGTGATTGTTAGACTTAAACACGATTTAGTGCACGGCACGTGTACATGTCCGAGCTGGACAGGAGTAGTAATCAGAGTAGAATTGATGCTTGGGTTTGTACGTGTATATAAGTACACCCAGCCCCTTGTAATTCATCAACCCGTGAGGCAATAAAGAAATCACCAGGAACGTCACGTTCCTGTGGCAATCAGCCAGGTTTGCCGTGCGTGAGTGCTGCTAGTACTGGATCGATCTGTTAATCAATTAGCTAGCTACTAGTTGTTCTGCCTGTACGTGGTTCCGTCTCAGACGTGTTTCGCTTCGACCAAGTGCACCGGTCAACAGCGAATTGTTCAAGAGTCAGTCAGCTTTGCTTCATTGTCATTCGTTGTCGGTCGTCGCCGTCGCCGGAAAGTACTCGGTGTCGGGTCTGGGCCAACAATTGATATCAGAGCAAGGTTGATTTTTTAGTAACGGAGGATCATGGCAGACGACGAGAAGACCAAGCCGCTGGCGGAGTACTCCGATGCGGCTAAAGTAATTGCTGCTCCGGCGAGTTCGTCATATCCACGGTTTGATCGCGAGAACTTCGGGGTCTGGAAGGCCCTCATGGAGTGTGGTCTCCGTGCCAATGAGCTATGGGACGCGGTGGATCCCGGAGGTGACGCGTTCAAGAAGGAGGCAACGAAGCACCGGAAGGATCGGCAGGCGGCGTCGGCGATTTACTCGGTGATGCCGATGGATGTCCTCCAGCACCTAATCGCCAAAGCAACGGCGAAGGAGGTGTGGGATACGCTGAAGCTCATGTTCGAGGGACACATCCGTGTCAAGCAATCCAATCTCCAAACTCTCCTAAGGAACTACGAGACTTTGGTCATGGGCGATGATGAGTCTGTGGATGCGTTCGCTTCACGGGTGGCTACTCTCGTCAATCGGATTGGCGCGCTTGGAGAGAACCTCACGGAGGCCTCGGTTGTCCGGCGGTTCTTACGCGCGGCCCCTCCCCGGTACCTGCAAATTGTCACGGCGATCGAGCAATGTGTCGATCTCGTGACTCTCTCCATCGATGATCTCATCGGACGGTACAAGGCTCATGATGACCGGATGCGGTACAGTCTTGGGGACGGGAGGAACGACGAGCTTGTGATGCTCACAAGGGCGCAGTGGGTCGCCTTGTCAAAGGAAAAGCAAGGCGGATCCACGAGCAGCAGCAAGAAGAAGGGGAAGCAGTGTTCGGCGAGAAAGAACTTCGCCGACTCGGACGACGACTCAGACGATGAGGCTGCACCGCCACCGAGGAGAAAGTTTGACATCAGAAAAGTGAGGTGTTATAACTGTGGTCTCCTCGGCCACTTCAAGGCTGACTGCAAGGAAACACCGAAGCAGAAGGCGCTCGGCCCAGCAAGGAGATGATGGTGACATGATATTGATGAGTGAACTCGTGGACAAAGAGGATCCAGTTCTTTAAACGCCGGCTAAAGAAATTGTCGCGCTCGTGGAAGAAAAAGTTCACGTTCATAATCATGGTTCGGAAACTCGTGTCGATGCTACTGATGCGGAAGGTCATTCCGAAACTTACGACAATGCTACGGGCGTAAGTGCTATCTTTGCTGGAGAAGCGATAGCTGTGTGTGCTTGACCATGAAGAAGCAGTCTCTGTGTTGGTCAACTGGAGAAGATGCCCGTAGGCGGCCCGAAGAGCGATATAAAAGTTTCGACTCTAGGCGAAGTCATGGCGCCAGAAGTCCAGGACATAAAGTATGCCGATGTTGTAGCGCTGAAAAATCACAAGGCAGGACGAAACGCTGGTGCAGCAAGAAACGCCGACGTTGCATGCATGTCTGATATGGCGAGTCCTGTCGCGAGGGAAGCTAACTCACACTTACATGTGGGTGACGTGAAGCAAGGCGCACACACTGCGCATTACAGTCCAATCTGTGCAGGAGGCACGTACATGGTTGCTGCGTACAAGTCGTATAATGGAACTTCATGTGGGAGCTCACCTTCACGTGGTGTCCTGGTGGATGAGCAACGCCCAGGAAAAAGAAAAGGACATGATGGTGCCGCTCCTAATGGCTTAGCTACAACACGCAAAGCAAAAGGGTTAGGCATTTCTGATGGGTCAGAAGAGAAGACGGACCAGGAGACAAGCCATACCGCGGGTGATGATGGGCAAGGCCCATTACCTGGTGGCCTGCATGGGTTTTCGCCTGGTGGCCTGCGTGTGGATGAGAGCTCAGCTACAGCCGCGGTGCTGTTGAACAGTCCAACAGGGATGTCGACGGCATATGTAGAGGAAAGGACACCACCTACAACTGAACATCTACGACCGGTGTTCGACATGTATCCAGAGAATTCTCTTTGGACAATAGACATGGAAATGATGAAAAGGAGTGGGCGGCAATGTCTAGCAAGCACCGAAGAACTGGCGAAATTTGAGGACGCAAATACGAAGGAGTGTTGGCATCAGACTATGAAAGAGGAGTTGGGGTTGATCCACGACAACAATGCATGGAAGCTTGTGGATCTTCCCAACAATGAAAAGGCTATAGAGCTAAAGTGGGAATTCAAGATCAAGAAAGATGTCGAAGGGTGCATGAAGCACAAAGCGAGGCTAGTGGCCAAAGGATACATGTAAGAGGAAAGTATGGACTTCAAAGAAGTGTTCGTTCCCATTGCAAAGATGGAGTCGGTGAGATTACTCATCGCTCTCGCGGCTCAGGAATCATGGAAAGTACATCACATGGATGTAAAATCCGCGTTTTTGAACAGCGAGATAGAAGGAGATGTGTATGTGAATCAACCGCCGGGTTTCATCAAAGAGGGAGAAGAGCATAAGGTACTGAAGTTACATAAAATCTTGTATGGGCTATGGCAAGGACCTCGGGAGTGGAACATCAAACTTGATCGAACGTTGATTTCTCTTGGATTTGAGAAAGCCCCACTAGAGCATGCAATGTACAAGAGAGGTGAAGGAAAGGATCGTCTACTAGTTGGCATCTACGTCGATGACCTATTGATAACTGGAGCAGATGAAGAGGTGATTGCAAAGTTCAAGCTACAGATGAAAGAGCTTTTCAAGATGGATGATCTAGGTCTTTTGAGCTACTACCCCGGGATAGAGGTACATCAAAAGACACAGGGGGACACACTATGCCAGGAGGCATACGTAAGGAAGATACTTGAAAGCTATGGCATGAAACATTGCAATCCAAATGACGCTCCAATGAAACCTTGTCTTGAGCTAAGCAAGAAGAGCAAAGCACCCGTAGTTGATCCAATAGAGTATATTGCAGCTGCAGTTGCGATGTGTCAAGGTGTGTGGTTAGGGAGGCAACACGGTGATCTCATGGATCAAGATCCGGAACAAGTGGTGGTCAATGTTGATGGAAAGTCTACAACTTTTCTACGGGAGGATCCAGTGCGGCGTGATAGGAGCAAGCACATTGATACGATGTATCACTACATGAAGGACTGCGTGGAAGAAGGTAAGGCGGAGGTCAACAACATTCGCACCAATGATCAACTGGCGGACATGCTAACCAAGGCTTTGGATAGAGAGAAGTTCTTGGAGATGCGAAGAAGGATCGGCGTCGGAGCTGTGATGCGACCACGTCGTGTTTAGGGGGGTGATTGTTGGACTTAAACACGATTTAGTGCACGGCACGTGTACATGTCCGAGCTGGACAGGAGTAGTAATCCGAGTAGAATTGATGCTTGGGTTTGTACGTGTATATAAGTACACCCAGCCCCTTGTAATTGATCAACCCGTGAGGCAATAAAGAAATCACCAGGAACGTCACGTTCCTGTGGCAACCAGCCAGGTTTGCCGTGCGTGAGTACTGCTAGTACTGGATCGATCCGTTAATCAATTAGCTAGCTACTAGTTGTTCTGCCTGTACGTGGTTCCGTCTCAAACGTGTTTCGCTTCGATCAAGTGCACCGGTCAACAGCGGATTGTTTAAGAGTCAGTCAGCTTTGCTTCGTTGTCGTTCGTCGTCGGTCGTCGCCGTCGCCGGAAAATACTCGGTGTCGGGTCTGGGCCAACAACCACTACTACAATATGAACTAAGGCACACTGTCGGACCATGGTGTTGTGTGTTGTTGTTACTTTTTTTACTTATTTTTTGTTTTAAGTCTGTAGGGCTAGTGGTTGCTACGTTATGCTTCCTACATTTCATCCCATCTCCCTGCGGCGAACAAGGTATAATCAGTGCAGCACATGAGTCTAGTTGTCTATTCGATACCTAGTGTCATTTTCTATATCTTCTCACTTCTGCATAATGTGGCTAACCAACATAAGATAAAAAATATTTCATCCTTCAAATTTCAATATTTCAAAAGAGAATCTACCACACCAGCTATTAATGGGATTATGTGGCCCATCCACGACATAATACTAGATAGTCATCTAAACTAGTTCGACATAACCCTACCTACCGCCTCCAATGGCTCTACCATAAAAGCAAGGACACACATGCATACCTCCACATGTTGCAGGAAATATCACGTACTCCTGCGGATAATAGTCTTGAAGTTAACATGCAAAAAACTGGAAGTTTTGCCATGATAAAAGTAAACGTTTGAACATTTCTAGATTTCCCATAATAAAGCACAACTTCTTAGGCGGGTCTGAGCTTAAAAATCTGAGATTTCTTTCCCAAGTAGAGGTTGAAACACCCGGCCTCTGCATACAAGGATGCAGTCAACCATTTTTATTAATTATTCAACAATGTATGGCAAAAAAAAATATGGATCTAAAAAAATGGATCAACACAAAAGCAGCTACCTCCCGGCCTATGTCGCTAAACCTACAAGCTTGACGGTGTGACCTGACCTCGCACACAAGAAGGCTAAAAGTTAATGAAATACAATACCATGTCAAGTAACCCTCTCTATTTTTTGCCGTAACCCTCTCTACTTTTTTTTGCACATACTATGTGGGTGAAATGATGATACCATGTCAAGTTTCAACATTTTCAGAGTTCATTTTGTAGTGATTTTTAATTTCACGCTCATTTAGCTCTCTAAACAAATCAGTAAATGACTGAAAAAAAGCAAATGATGTCAGGAAGTGTTGAAAATTGATAACGTCGCTCTGAATCGTGCATACGGAATGCAAAAAAAGTCTGGAGTTCAAATAAGTTTAGAAAAATGAAGTGCCCGTGCAACAGATGAGTTCTCGTCCGAAACCCTAATACTTCAAAAGAGATTGTCTAGTTTTGTACACGAAGTGCATTCAGTTTTTTCCGTAACCCTTTCTACTTTTTTGCACATGCTATGTGGGTGAAATGATGATACAATGCCTTTGTCTGTAACAGATGCGTTTTTGTTCGAAACCCTAATACTTCAAAACAGATTGTGTAAACATGTAAAAATACACATCAAACATACATTGATCTAAATGTTATGTGTAAACATGTAAAAATATACCCCTCTGTAAAGAAACTATAAGAGCATTTAGATCATGATCTTATATTTTTACAGAGAAATACATCAAAAATACTTTGAACATCAATGATCTTTTTGTGTACAATCTGAATTGTCAATATGAGTCCTCAACGGTTTGTAAACCGGTGAAGACTCATATTGCGGCCACAAATTCTACACATAGAGTTCAATGAAGACCAAGTGCTTGTGATAGTTTGAGAAGTAACATATTTAAGGTGGTAAAAACCATGTTTGGAGAGCGAGGTGGGACTAAAAACAGCCTGGCACAACCTCTTTAGTACCGGTTCGTGGCACGGACCAGCACTAAAGGGGGACGGTGGGGCCACAGCCTCTTTAGTACCGGTTCATGGGACGAACCGGTACTATAGGTTCGCCACGAACCGGTACTATAGATCTCCGCCCGCCTAGCCGTTTGAACCGGCACTAATGGTCACATTATTGCCGGTTATGATAGCAACCGGGACTAATGTGCTTCACATTTGATCCTTTTTCTACTAGAGTATGCAGTTTCTTTTCCGTTGTACGGACACGCTTCGTTCATAATATATGCTATAAAAGTATAGTATCAACCGTTGTTCAAGGCGGTGTGTAGGCGGTTGGAGTAAGTGGCTATGGAGGATTTTACCCAACATAGACGGCAGTATAATCTCCGGAATGGTCCACTATCCGTATCGACATAGACGTGGTGTCGGTCTATAGGACCCTACTGTTGCCGATTTGTCGTTTTTCTATCAGACTATTGGTGTTTGACTGTGGGCATCCTAATTATGCAGCGGCCGAGTGATACTCTTACTACTTTGTGTCTGTTTGATGCTACATTTTATGTTAATAAAAGTGCCCTTTATCTGAAAAACTCTCACAATAGGACAAAATCATGCATCTCTTTTTTCCAAAAAAAAGTTGTGATACGAAGAGATTTCACTTATTCTAATTGGAACGGTCAAAGCCTTCCCCGCTAAGGCAACTAAATTTAAAGTAAAAAAAATCTACCTACTTTTCCTATGAGAAACGTTTATATCCGGTCGATCGGCAGAAGCTCGGCCAGTCGGCTCGATCGCTCGCACGGTCTCTCTCCTATCTATGTAAGCCATGTGTTTCACGGGTCCATCCAGCACCAAAATTTTTCCTTATCCTATATACCTAAGAGATTGATTCTCACTAACCTTATCTTAACATGCAAGTATGCCACATCATCATACAATTATGAATGGGATAAGGCCCATCCTAACATGCAACCATGCATCATAAAGACCCACCACCACATGCAACCATGCATGGGAAAATAATTATCATTCTATTGTTCAACTTATATTCAATAAATATTTTATCAAATATAATAAGTCATATGTATTTTAAATTTTGGTTCATGTGTTGTTAATCTAAAAATTTATATTCGAAAGAATCAAATCTCATTGAAATATATTGCAACCAATTCCCGCAGCAACAGGCGTGGCATCATCTACTTCTCTAACGCCTCTTACACGTCTAGCCACTTGTTTCCCATCCTTTTCTCCTTCTGCGATCCCCATCATTCTCTACTGCTACGGAACAACGCCCAACATCTCGCCGTCGTCGAGTTTGACACCCCTGCAGCCGCTCCCCTCGAAGATGACGCACCCGGATGCGTTTTGCTACAACCAGCACTTGTGGCGCTGGAGACGACACACACGGGGGATGAGGGTTCTGCATCATGCACCCACTGGTGCTAGAGACGATGAGCCCCGGACGCGAGCATGCTGCAATCGACACTTGCTGGCGCTTGAGACGAGGGTCACCAGGGGCTAGAACACGCCTGTGCAGAAGAAACAACCAGCCTCGCCGATAGCTTCAACCGGCTTCAGAAAAGCTTATAGCGGCAGCGTTTTTTTGCTACAACCAGTCATCCCCGGAGCTAGAACTGTTGGAAATATGAGCAATTTACTGACTGATTTTATTAAAAGAAATACTAGATAAAGCACGACTAGTATAGCAGTGATAAAATAAGTCATGCGATTTGACAAAGAGATGGTAAACAACATCTTCATATATGAACTGTAACTAAACACATCTAGAGCAGACAGTATAGCAAGTTGCATATATGAAAGAGAATCTAACCTATCTAGGGCAAACATTAGAACAAGGAACTACCTCTAATAGAAAGAGGAAAAACACGTACGGGACAACAGCAGCAAAAGCGCTGGACTTGGGACCGGCGTCCTCGCCAGCCATGTCGTCGAGGAGGTTGTCGACGTCGGGGAAGAAGTCGTCGTCGGGGAAGTAGTCGTCGCAGTCCGGGGCGGCCGTGTGGAAGAAGTCAGTAGTCGCGCGAAGCGCTCGCCAAAAACCTTATTACCCTTCTCCCGTACAGGACTCAAAGAGGTGCGGTTTCGAAGGCCTACTGTCCCGACCTGCGGTGCACGCCGCAAGCCTGGTTGGGGAAGAACGTAGCAGCAACGCAGTGCTCAAGAACTTGTGGCAAGAGGAAGAAGAAGTTCTGGTGTGTCTCTCTGAGAGGAACGACCTCCCTTTTATAGGCGTAAGAGAAGAAGGCGAGAGGCTGCGCCGGGAGCTGAAGGGAACGAGGGAGACGAAATGAACAGGCAACAGGCGAAGAGGTGTGCCGTTCGTATTAAATCTCCACTACAGCAAAATGTTTCAGCTTCCACGTGACCTTTCGTGTACCCGTCGTGCGTGGCAAAAGTTTAGACATCGGCTCGGCTCATTCCCGCAACCCTCCCGCACGGCGCGTCGTGATGAGGCGTGTCGTGGCAAGGCGGGCGGCGGAGGAGGAGCGCGCGTGAATGTCCCTCTTGTTCTCATCCCCATACATGTGGAGAAAGAGCCTCCTTTATAAAGAGGTACAACTCCCTCTAAACTAGTAGTGTGGGACTAATCTTTAGTTCCACCTCTTGCCTTGCACGAATGGGCTGCATGGGCCTCCAGGATTTATCAGGAATTTCTGAAACTGCTATTGGAACAAAATTCCAGAGGAACACAAAATTTGCCTTTAGTTCCAAAACACTGTTTTATATACCAGCAATCCCCCACCAGATCCCAGAGGAACACAAAATTTGCCTTTAGTTCCAAAACACTGTTTTATATACCAGTACTGCAGTGGAGACTGTTAAGTTGAACTTTCACCTAGAACTCTATGCTACACTAGTAAGCAACTTGAACAGTGGACTGGGCCTTGAACTGCAAGTTTTTTGCGAATCTAGATTCACATAAAGCCTTGACTGATACGTGGTTACCATGGGTCTTCCCCGCGGGTGGAGCTTATGCGTCATACTCCGAGACCTTTCATGAGTTTACTAGAGAGAACCCTAATCTCATAGATTGCGACGTTTAACAATCAAACTCATATAGGTGCGTTCTTCAAAATATGTTCTGCAGGATGACATCTCTGCTTCAATGAGCCACTTAGAACACATTAAGATATACATCAACCTGCCATGCAGATTAGGAGAGTATTGCATCTTCGTGGAGTGGTATTGTTAATAGTAAGGATACTCTCCTCTCAGTTGACCAACAGTTTGTCTTCCACATCTAATTCACGGGATCTCCGATCACATAGACTAGGTTACCACTGTGAACAACTCATATTGTGGGTCTCATACCCATCTCCCTCGATGCATTATCTATCACATTACGTGATAGACCATTAGTGAAAGGATCTGCTAGATTTTTTAGACGTTTGGATATAATCCAATGCAATAACTGTTGGAAATATGCCCTAGAGGCAATAATAAAAGCATTATTATTATATTTCCTTATTCATGATAATTGTCTTTATTCGTGCTATAATTGTGTTAACCGGAAATCGTAATACATGTGTGAATAACAGACAACAACATGTCCCTAGTGAGCCTCTAGTTGACTAGCTCGTTGATCGACAGATAGTCATGGTTTCCTGACTATGGACATTGGATGTCATCGATAACGGGATCACATCATTAGGAGAATGATGTGATGGACAAGACCCAATCCTAAACATAGCATAAGATCGCATAGTTCGTTTGCTAGAGTTATCCAATGTCAAGTATCCTTTCCTTAGACCATAAGATCGTGTAACTTCCGGATACCGTAGGAGTGCTTTGGGTGTGCCAAACGTCACAACGTAACTGGGTGACTATAAAGGTATACTACGGGTATCTCTGAAAGTGTCTGTTGGGTTGACATGGATCGAGACTGGGATTTGTCACTCCGCTTGACGGAGAGGTATCACCGGGCCCTCTCGGTAATGCATCATCACAATGAGCTCAATGTGATCAAAGTGTTTGATCACGGGATCATGCATTACGGAACGAGAAAAGTGACTTGCCGATAACGAGATTGAACGAGGTATTGGGATACCGACGATTGAATCTCGGGCAAGTAAAATACCGATTGACAAAGGGAATCGTATACGGGATTAATTGAATCCTCGACATCGTGGTTCATCCGATGAGATCATCGTGGAGTATGTGGGAGCCAACATGGGTATCCAGATCCCGCTGTTGGTTATTGCCCGAGAGCCGTCTCGGTCATGTCTGCATGTCTCCCGAACCCGTAGGGTCTACACACTTAAGGTTCGATGACGCTAGGGTTGTGAAGATATGTATGTGCAGTAACCCGAATGTTGTTCGGAGTCCCGGATGATATCCAGGACGTCACGAGGAGTTCCGTAATGGTCCGAAGGTAAAGAATTATATATAGGAAGTGCTGTTTCGGCCATCGGAACAAGTTTCGGTGTTATCGGTATTGTATCGGCTTGCTGAAGATCGCGTCCGTGCGCGTGTCTCGAACGGGATGCTCGGTGAACATGTCGACGTGCGGCCAGATCGGATCACGATGATGATTGTTCCCACCCGATCCTTGCAGAAGGCCGTGGCTCAAGTCCAAGGCTCCATGCCATGCGGGTACGCATGGCCGTCTTCCTGAGTTTTGCCATGCACGTATGCATGTGCGCATGGCCTTGTTCCGCGTACATGTAGTAGATGCGGCTGCTCGCGTTTGGCTATGGGTAACTCGATGCTGAACTGCTTTTTCGTTTAACACACGCAAGCGCTCATATACACACGCATACACTCACCCCTATGAACACATACACACACACCCTATCCCTATGAGCACCTTCGAAAGACTGAGCTACAGTCCCTCTAACCATCCAACCATAGGTTGGTTCGCGGTGCTGAACTGCTAATTCGAAGGAGTTGCTGATTGCGCCGTCGAAGATCCGCGTACGATGAAATCGCCGCGGGATCTACACCCTCCCGCGATGAGAGGTGCGTGTCCTACTGTCCTTCGCAGCTGCTCGCCACGATCGTCGTCTTCGCCGTGTAGACCGGTCGGATCAGTGTCCATGCGCCGGTACATGGCCGTGCGGCACCGCGCTGCACTCAATACTGAAGTCTTGTGGATTTTCATGAACCAAGATCGTATTCCTGTAGTCGCTCGCTGCTCCAGAATTTAAGGGTCGTTAGATTTATTTGGTGGCTAATGAAAAACTAATCTGATGGGATTTCTAATTTTGAAGTATTCATCTAATCTAATTTACGGACCAATCCGATCTTTGATCAATTGGGTGCCGCACCCCCAAGGAGAGGAGATTAATCTCCCCGAGGGCGGCGCACTGCGGAAGAGGTAAAAGGTATTAGGATCGGCGTCATGAGACTAACCGCTCTAATACCATATAGTAAATTGTCGGATGATAATATTGTTGTGTTATTTTGATCCGACCCTCGTACGGGTATATATAGAGTACATCGTGAGGTGAGAGACTTGGGTACAAGACAAGACATAATATGTTTAAATTAATTCTATCTTTATCTCTCCTTATCTCTAACTACACGTATGTATTTCTAACACAACAGAGGGCTCATGTATGCTTTATGCCAGATTCATCAACGATCTGCGGATGAGAAGAAGAGCCTTCATCAAAAAACTTAACTCCAGCGTACCAGATTCGTCCATTTCGCACTGTTTCTTGTGGGGTCTGGAGGATACATGCTAGCTGCCAGCGACAGGAAATTCCTGTGCATCTTGTCCAATTGTCAACTACCTCTGCTCGCTACATGGCCACTTATTCGCGGCGCCACCGGTTCTCATTCGTGACAAACAAAGAACCATTGCAGCGGCTAATAACCAAGTGAAGTCTGTTGTGTTATTAAGACGACGATAACAACAGTTGTAATAGTAAGTAGCACATCTGCTAGCTAGTGGTTAAAGAATATAAAAAATCTTCCATTATACTACTGAAAAGAATTCATCAGCACAAGTCTTCTCAGCCTTACCTACTTCATATGAAAGCATGGACCATCACCTGTGAAAACTCACCTTGCTACATAGTAGTATGTGCTAACTTCCTGGCATACTGCTCATTTGGTCATTTGGCCGGCTCTGCATACGACTCCATGACTATCACCTGTGAAGCATTGTTCACAAGGGCCGTCTGGATGCAAAGGTCCACAGCAAACTGATTTTATGGAAAAAAGTATTGCGCACTCACCCGTGAGCCAGTTGCAGTCGCCTCGTTTTCGGTCACCCACTCGCGAAAACGAAGAACGTAAAATACTTCATTCTGATTCTAGGGTCATCAGGAGGGCGGTTCTTTGAAATTTAACAGTAGACCTTTGGGCAGTAGGTACTGAGCTTTCGGGAGTTAAAAAACAAAAGGGTTCCTTGGTGTTCTTGCATGAGACGGAAACCACCACAGAAAAGGTGATACTTTTCAGTCTTGCTGATTTCAAGTTTTTTTTCTTTTTTTTCGAAAAGGGGGATACCCCGGCCTCTGCATCAGAAAGATGCATACGGCCATCTTATTAACCAAGAAAATGCAGTGTCAACATGGTTCCAAGGTCTCCAAAAGTAATAAAAAAAAAGGAAAAAAGCTCACACAGAGCCAAAGAGGGCTAGAAACACACACTAGCCATAAACAGACGCCACAACCGGCTGGCTAAAACTAGATAGGTAAACTATATGCCTATCCTATTACATGGCCGTCATCCAAACCAGTTGAAGATATCCCGAGCTACCATCTCCCATCGGAAAGACCCAGTAACCAAATGCTCCCTGGCCTCCGTTTGGGTGAGTAGCGACCAGGTACGGATCAGAGCCGTAGTGCGGAATAAAACTTGCAAAAAATGTATACATGATATTCTGTTAAAAACCAAATCATTTCTGCAAGTCCAGATAGTCCACAGCAAAGCACAAACTCCAACCCGAATGTGTCTCGCTAAGTCAGGCTCAATCCCATTAAGCCATGTCCCAAATAACGCGTTAACAGAATTCGGTGGATTGATATTAAAAGCAATGTGGACCATCTGCCAAAGCACTTTGGCCAGCGGGCAATCAAAAAAGAGGTGTTTGATTGTCTCATCCCGATCACAGAAAACGCTGGCAGGTAAAAGTGCACTATGCATTTCGTATTAATTAACAAGTGTTGGATGTGATTCCTCTGCATCTTGCTTGGTTGGAATTCATTCAGTTAAAATGTTCTCTTTCTTTTGGCAATGCTGATAACATGTGCCTTGGCTTGAACTCCGGAGTCAGCACCGCATCCTCTTGCGAACTAGCTGACCTGCACATCAGGTACCCTGCTACAGTTTCTACCATGACCCGAGACTTCTATTCTGGCCATTTACATCTGAGCTGTTCAATGAAATACCATGCGCGACGATGATTGCATCCAAATGCGATGTCAGTAGCGAACTTGAATCCTCAGGATCAGCTCTTTTATCCTCCTGGTAAATCTTATCCCTGTTGTTCTGCTTAATTTTAAAAAATGCTAGCTGCTGATGCCTCTGTATGTACTTCAAAAAACAAATATTAGCGACCAACATCTGCAGCACCAGACTGATCAATGAATCACGTGTGATGCACTTTTCTCCGCTGAAACAAACGGCATATATTAACTAGTATATATAGAAGCAGATTCCACTATCGACTTTTTCTCTCATCACGTACCTTTTGCATCCACTTTGAGAGATTATTCCTCACCTTTATTTTTCCTCACCTTTAAGTGATTCCTTGCCTTATAAATTAATAATACATTATTAGTTCCATCAGAACTTACTGTATACAAACTTGAGTAGTTTCTTATGGATATATATTTCAGATACATATACCCTGATCACTTCTAAACAAAAAGAAAAAACATATGCTGTTGTCTCTGTATTTCTAAAGAATAGGTCACCATACAGCTGCACCAGATTGGTTGGTAAATCATGTGTGATGTAGCACCTAGTTGGTCTGTCTTTTCCACTAAAACATACAAGTCCCATAAATAAAAACAGATCACACAATCGACTATTTTTTTGGAAAAGAAGGATAACCCCCGGCCTCTACATCAGAGTGATGCATGCATCGACTCTTGAGTCTTGATCATTATGTTCATTTTTTCATCCACTTTAGCGTTGTGGGTGGTTCAAATGTAAGTGATTGTTCTTGTCCTTTATTTAGCTTCCCCTCTAAGTAACTCACCTTATTCAATACTCCTTCCGTCCGGAATTATTTGTCGCAGAAATGGATAAAAATGGATGTATGTAGAACTAAATTAAATGGATAAAATGGTGTACATATTTCAATTTCTCCGACAAGTATTTCCAGACGGAGGGAGCACACCATGCTACTGATTCCATTAGAACATATTTTATAGAAGTTTTTAGTTCCAACCCAACATGTTTTACGCGATAACTAAGTATCTCTCTCTCTCTCTCTCTCTCTCTCTCTCTCTCTCGCTCTCTCTCTCTCTCTCTCTCTCTCTCTCCTACTTTACCAGGTTCTCAGCTCACCTCTATGGAAGCCTCCTATCTTTCTTCTCACCTCTAGCTTGAGAAGTGGTTCGTCGTCCTAGTGTGGAAGAAATCATCTCACCCTCTCTCATCGACATACAGGTAATTATGAAAATTTCCTTGGGAACAGCTTCTCAAGACTTCTTTTTTAACTCAGGATCTTCTTCAGAGTTAATTTGTTATAGTTGTCTATGCAATCACCTCCAGGGGGTGATTTGTGTGTTTCTTCTACTGATCAAAACTGCAAACAGACGGAGATTCAAGGACCTTTTTTGACTACTTGAATACAGATTGGATGACCTTGTTATGTCCAAAAAGATTTCAGGTCCTCTATGCTGGCTATTATTCTTCACCAACAAATTAGTGAGAATAAGCTATTATGCTGGCAAGGATGGCTAACAACTGGTTAATGTTGCTCTGTTTCACAATATTTGTCCAGTGATACTGACAGTTGTTGTTTCACAATATTTACCTCTCAGTCCACGTTTGGGTACACCCTAATACCATCTAGTGTGGCTTGGTTAGAACGGCTGAAGTGCAAACAAGATCAGAAACAATAGGAATGTTGCTATGGAACCTTTTTCTATTGTATAGAAAACAGAAGAGTGCCTGATCTGTGTTTACGCCGTAAAAAACTCATGTAAGCAATGGAGCTGGGCCTAGTAGCCTCACAAATATTGCTCTTGCTCTTGTTTCAGGGGTACTGTTGCAATTAATTGCAAATGGAACGCCGATCTACTATCACACCAAGGGACCTGGAGTGCATGCTATGTGATGAAATGGCAGAGCCCAAAGCCCTGCCACTGTCACTTCTAGAAGAAATCACAAATGGTTTCTCTGATGAGCAGCAAATTGGCAGGGGTGGTTTTGCGGTGGTTTATAAGGTACAACAAATCTGGGCTGCTCCCGTTTTGATCAAACTTTGTCTGAAGTTTTTGCTGACAAGGCATCTTCTCAATGTAGGGAAAGGTTGAGAATAGAACTGTCGCTGTGAAGAGGATGTCCAATACATATATGCACGAGAAAGAGTTCCATCAAGAAGTTGAATGCCTCATGATGGTAAAGCAAAAATATATAATACGGTTTCTAGGCTATTGTGCTGACACACAAGGGAGTATGGAAAGGTATAATGGAAAATATGTCATGGCAGATGTACACCAAAGGTTGCTCTGCTTTGAGTATCTTCCTAGAGGGAGCCTTCATGAGTATATCACTGGTAGGATTCATGTGGCACTAAAAAAGTTTCTTTTAACCTTTATTTTCGTAGTTGTAAAGATCGTATAGTTTACTATCCCACATATAGTGCTCACCATGCCATATACTATCTATACATTCAAATATGAAAGACTTGAAGTATGCCAAATAGTACTAACCTTGCTTTATCCTTTCCCTCTGTAGATACATCTCACAGACTTCATTGGGGAGAACGCTATCAAATAATCACAGGAATTTGTGAGGGGTTACATTATCTTCATCAGAAAAGTATTGTCCACTTAGATCTAAAGCCCGCAAATATATTGTTGGATGATAATTTGGTACCAAAAATTGCTGATTTCGGTCTATCAAGGTGCTTTGCTGAAATGCAAAGCCGGTTTATTACTTTGATAGCTGGAACTTTGTAAGTTTTCAAAGCCTCTTGAAAGATCAACTTTTTTATTCACAGTTTAAACTAACACTACATTATGATGCACATTGAACAATCACATGGATATATATTAATGCAGCGGATATATGGCACCAGAATTCTATGACCATACTGAAATCACATATCGGCATTCATATCGGCTTGATATCTACAGTCTTGGTGTAATAATCATAGAGATACTTACTGGAAAGAGGGGTTATCATGCTGTTGACAATGTAAGAAATTTTTAGGTCTTATCTTGAAATAAAAGTTGTACTTCAAAGCCAATGCATTACTTTCTTCTCTTTATAGTTGAAGAATAATCTTGCTCCCTGTCATTTTTATCAATAAATCCACCAAGGACCATATATTTTGACTAAAAGACTGTCCTATGACATTATAAATATGTAGACTAGGATTTGAACCACTGGTGAATGGATGGCACCCAGAGTTATCACGCTTTTTTTGCCGGATACTCTACCAAACTTTACGTGGTGGTTCAACTGTATATAGAAAAGAAAGATACAATGAACTACATCCGAAGAATTGTCATGTCTCGCCAATACTGAGCACTTCAAGGTCCAGCAAATTAGCATGTTGAAACAAATTGAAATCATGATTTTAGCTCTGAAATTTAGTGCAATGAGGCCTGTTTTTTAAATCCACGTCTCAACATGTGTTTTGTAACAAATAAATGATCCATGGCCGAATCTACATCTCCTAATATGTTTAATATTATTTTTTGGTAACACATCCATCAGTGGACAGCAAAAATTGGGTACACAAGGAACAAACAACATTTCCTTTGGACTTTCCGAGCATCAGGATAACACATGACATACAAATGGAACAAAAATGTGCATGCTCCTAACAGAGACAGTGGTGGCACAAATAAAAACTGTTGATAATGAAAATAAAAGGCACCAAAATACATAGAGTTGGATGAGTAATATCTTTCAAAAATAATATGTTTATCCAAAATCATTTTTGATGATTGAGCAGAAGCAAACTTACATAACCCTGTGCAAACAAAAAGAAAGGCCAACTAGTTTGTGTGGGAGAGTGCGGTTGTACAATCTCATCACCCATGTTCATGTTATCTCCAATCAGAACTTTGATGCATATTTATTTTTAATTAAAATTATACCTGGTTTATTCCGGTATGTGAAAGAAACTAGGGGCGGCACACTTATTAAGTTCTTGGGGAATTTTATTGTTAGTTTGGAGTCTTAGTTGATTTAGTTTTGTGTATGCTAGCCGTTGACATCATGTATGGAACTAGTATGTAGTACAACATACCTTAATTTTACATTTTAAAAAGACGGTGCTTCTTTTCATAACTCACATATTGAATTGATAGGTAGTTGAATGTTGGAGTAACATCTTGGAGAAATCTGGGAGTGATGTACAACTGGAACAGATACGAGTATGTGCTGAGATAGGACTAGAATGCACGGATTTCAACCCAGCGAAGAGACCGGATACACAACATATAATCAGTAGACTCAGCGAAACACAAAGTATGGTTGGATATATCAAAACTGACGTGATTACTTCACAGCAGCAGGTAAGATCACTTCTGCGGCATCCATGACATCTCTCCCACAAAACTTAATCTTGGGAGTTTGTGTACATCTCCATTTGCACTATTGTTGCCTCAAGCCAACTGATGAGGTGAAGTGTTCTTAATTTTTTATTTGCACAGGCCGAAGATGCTCTGAATGAACCGCGTCGATATATGCCTAACATGCCAGGAGAGACAAGCTCTGGGGTGAGTTCTGACCTAAACGTACCTGTAACTATTGATATGTGGATAAATTCCAGATGCGCATATGTATTTGTTATCCCCTCATTGGGCACATAAGATTGGAAGCAGGTTAACATTGATCTAGTCGACAATGCATAAATGTGTGTACCATCAGAAACAGGTTAAAAGTTGCAACACATGTACTAATTGTTCCTGTTGTACCCTGTGTGATTAACAACATTCTGTTAACAGATAAACAAGTACCTACAAAGTGGTGATTTTTCTAGTTGTAGTTGTAATTGCCGACATCCTGCTGGCTGTTCGCCCGCCAACTTGCCGCAATCCTGCAACTTCCTAGTTATTTTTCCTAGGATTAACATGGAGGCTCGAAAGGAGCCTCCAATCAATACATATTATATATATATATATATATATATATATATATATATATATATAATATATATATGGCGACATATCCTGTGAATCCGCTTATCTTCGTGCACCCCTGCATCCCATCATCATCATCCGTCAGATCAAAATCTCATGCCCAGCGTGCGTCCGTGCTCATTTTGCAGAAAAGCGCCCACCTCACCCCGTGTCAGCCACGTGAATTTTCCAAACACCCCCTCCCGAAGCTGAGGGCAACTCCACCAGTTCCCGATCTCCCCAAATTACATGGTCGCTCGAATCCCCAATCCCATCCCAGCGGCAGGCACTATGATTGCCTTGACGGGGACGACAACCGATGACGAATACTAGTGCCGTGTGGGTGGATGTCGTGACGGTAGCCTCGGACGGGATTCATGTGGATGGATGTAGCACCGGCAGCCTGCGATGGAGATCTGCGTAGGCCTATGATGGAGACCACCACGTCCTGACAACGGCGGCGACCACACCTCCTGTTGTTTATTAGATGACACTACTGTGGCACTGTAGCTAGTTCTTTTTAGATGAACTCTTGGCTCTTGCCTATTGCAATAGCAATTCCTCTTTTTGCATGTGCCAGTCGAGCTTCAGAATTGGCGTAACATGTGTTGCTGAATGCAAATTCAGAAGAAGTATTTCAGTCCTTTGAATTTGGTTTTTCAGACAGTTGGGAAAGTGAGCAACAGGGCAGCGTATGTGTTGGCTGCTGGGCTACAACTCACACAAGAAATGAATAGTGTGACCGAAAATCATGTGTAAACTCGTTTGCTATGATTGAATGGAAGCCCTCATTGCCTCTCAAGAAAAAACTGCTTTAATTTCCTTTGGTGAATGCCATTACTAAGGTTGATGTGGATTTGTAAGCTGAGTTGTTCCTTGCATGATTCATACTGTAGTTTGGTTCACAAGTCTCGTATGGTGTCAACGAACTTTTAAAGATGATACATGGTACATCTACTACTAAAAAGCTAACATCCCAAAATAGCTGTTAAATCCATGAACTGATCATTGCTCATACAACAGAATAAATGTGTGAGCTCACAGTCTAACTAAGTTCTTCTGCATGGATTTCTCCTAGGTATTAACAACAACTCATTGGTATAAAAAAGCAGAGCATGTTCTGGTTTATGAGAACATAATTTATTTAGGTACTCCTGCTACTTGGTACACTCCATTTAACACACAGTAGGTCAAAGAAATTGAGAGAAAGACAGTTTGACAAAAGACATATCTTCATCTGTCACAAGAATTCAGTACATCAAACTAATCAGTATGAAAAACTTATAAGGTGTATAAATTCCTATTTTTTCATACTATTGAGGGCCGTCATGGATCACCATTTGGCTTCATCTGTTGCACTTTCTCGTCCCCTTAAACCCCTTTGATTCAAAAAATCTCATCCCCTTTGCCTTTACATCTCCACAAGCTATACTGAAGTTCAGTTCGTTTTCTGCCAAGTTGTAGTTTTCAACAAGCCATGGGAGGGCAAGTGTGATGGGTTTTCAGACGGCTAGATGGGGGCTCAGACTCAGGGTGGCCACGTGATTTATGGAGGAAGGAGGGCTGCAGATTCATTATTATCTTTAACAGAACTAGCCACCATGGTGATGGGTTGCGGGTGTATCACGCCGGGCGGATTTGTCTGACATGACGATCGGGACTTTCGAGATGCATTCCATCGTGGCCGCGGCGATTGTTGGAGGAGATGCGTTGCGTCCTGGCGGCCGTCCGGGCAGATGAACTCCGTTCTGTCGTCACAAAATGTAGGTTGCAATCGTGATTGGCAAACGATTGGGGAGCAAGGGAGGGAGTTGGGAGATCTAACCCTGGGCTGGTCTTTTTTGCAAAATTCATGTGGCTGACAAGGGATGGAGGCGGGCACGTTTTTGCAAAATGAGCACGGACGCATGCGAGGCCTGGGATTTCAATCGGGTGGTCTGCAAAGATTGGATGCAAGGATGCAGCAAGGTGAGTGGATTCATAGGATAAGACGCCTATATATATATATATAAGCCTTAACCGTTAAATATTTAGCAAGCCTTAACTAATAAGTACTTATTTGATTCAGTTTTACCAAAAAGTACTTATTTGTGCGTGCGTGCGTGTGTGTGTGTAATTAAAATTTTCTTTGGGCAAATCCATATTGATTCTTTAGAGTCACTAATAGCAAGTTATTTCATTCCTCGTGGTCATTCTATTCTACAAATGATTTTTGCATTCCTTCCATGAGGGACATCTAATTTTTATAGTCATCTATTAATCTCTAAGGGGGTGTTTGGTTTGAGCCTTTATTTGGCGTTTTCAATTTGGCTTAGATGATTTTTTGGCTTAAATTGTCTCTAAAGCACCTTATAAGCTGAAAGGCCAAAAAAAAACACCTAAATAAGTGCCTTTTGGGCTTATAAGCCAAAGTGAAAAGGACAAGTAAAAGCCCAACCAAACACCCTATAGTAGATAGAATAGCTAAGATATGCGAATTGCATACTCATTTGAAAATTTGCTTCTTGCAGGAGAATGCCACTGTGTTAGATCGTCTCAAAATGGAACATGATGAAAAGAATAGAGAAGGTAGAAAGCACCGTTAGTGAAGTGAAGTATTCAACACTCTTGGGTGTAGCAAGCAAGAGGGCACTGAATGAAATTGCCAACAAGAATGAGAGCCAAATCAGACCAGTTGGTACAGTGATTGTTGAAAAGCTACAAATATCACCAGTTGCAGCTGTAACAATGTTAGGACGGCTTGGGACGAAAGATATAAGTTTCTGGAAAAATAATGCGTCGCTCGACACTTTGAATGATACCATGGATGCTCTTTGGTGGCGCTATCATCAGCTTAATCCGGACATCAGGCGATGCTTCAGATATTGCAGTATTTTCCCTAGAAGATCCAAGTTGAGAAGGGTCGAATTAGTTTACCTCTGGATAGCGCAAGGATTTGTAAAGACCAGTTGTGCAACAATTGACATGGAAAATGTAGCTGAGGGCTACATTCAAGAGTTAGTGTCATGCTCATTTCTGCAACCAGAAGGAACTAGTTCTGATATTGATTGCTTTAGAATTCATGATTTGCTGCATGATCTACTAGACAAGGTCGCTGAAAATTGCTTCAGAATCGAGAATGCAAGGGGCCAGAGCGGAGATGGCTGGGCAGGAGAAGTTCCTCATTATGTCCAACATCTTTTTTTTTCAGAATTATGATGCAGAATTGATTACTAAGATCCTTGGTTTGGAATATTTACGCACTCTCATTATTTATGTTGTTGAAAGGGATACACCAGTTGAGGAAGAAGTCATTGATAGTATATGCAAGAGGCTTCCGAAATTGCGGGTACTGGCCATTGCTTTCAGCCAAGAACATGATCCAATCAAGCAACCCAAAACGTTCGCAGTCCCAGAGTCCATTAGTCAGTTAAAGCAACTATGCTATCTTGCTTTCAGGACAAACTACTCATGCACTGTAATTTTCCCAAGCACACTAACTGAACTTAACCATATCCAGGTGTTAGATTTTGGTGATGGCCAAATTTTGGAATTTACCCTTGATGACCTAGTAAACTTGCATCACATGTTTTGCTGGTCACCCGTGAAATTTCGTAACATAGGCAGGCTGATCTCACTCCAAACTATACCAGGCTTCACAGTAAGGAATGAACAGGGGTACGAGATAAAACAGTTGAGGAACCTAAACAAGCTTCAAGGACGACTGAGAATCAATGGCCTACAAAATGTTAAAAGCAAGGAGGAAGCTCTTGAAGCCAATCTAGCAGCCAAGCAAAGGCTTACTAAACTGATATTGCAATGGGGTGATGATGATGATGATGATGATACAAGGTGCAGTCCAGAAGTTGAAGCAGAGGTACTTGAGGGCCTGTGCCCTCCCTTGGGGCTTCAAACACTGCACATGTGGAACTATGATGGATCGAGGTATCCAGACTGGATGGTGGGTAAGCAGAATGGTGGCCCAACGGACCTGCAACAACTTTATCTCTGGGGATGGAGCCAGCCGGGACCTGGTCCTGAACTTGAGGCTTTCCCTCATCTCCGTGTGCTCTGGCTTGTGCACTGCAACTGGGACAACATACCATCCAATATGCAGCACCTCACATCTCTGAAGGAGCTGGTGATATTTGACTGCTTTAGTATCCGATCGCTTCCAACACTGCCCCAGTCTCTTGAAGAGTTTCATCTTGATTCCTGCAATTATGAGTTCATGAAGTCTTGTCAAACAGTTGGACATCCATATTGGCAAAAGATCGAGCACATCCCAACTAAAACATTTAGACGTAACACACTAATTAATAATACCCTTTGTTGACTTGTTTTTCCATTTTGTATTTTGTAAACATAGCTTGTGTCATTGGCGATCTGCTGCTGACTCTGCATATGTATGTTAACCCCTTTGGTACTAATTGACGTTTCAACAAGGCGGTGAAGGACATCTGATGGTCCTGCATGGATCACGAGGCATTGCAAGTCGGTTGGTTCAAATGTGAAGCCAGCCTGAAGTTGTGTGGTTTCCTGGTGGATTTCTGCTACATTGATGGGTGTTCAAATTTTATATGAGCAGTTTGACTACTGTGATTAGCGACGATGACAAGGACACCTTTTGTTTCATAGTTATGTTAGCAGTGCTTTCGAATTTGATTTTTGCTAGTTTATTTATTCACGCTTATATGTGTGTATGAGGAAATTTTCGATCACTTCTGCTTCGGTACACCCTCCTTAAACACATCAAGGGCTGAGATCTGTCCATACCCCTTCGCTGTCAGGGGCATGATCGTCTTATGTAAAAAATCCCCCCCCCCCCCCCCACGCGTCCAGGCCGATACCCCCCGCGCGCCTGTGTATACGGGGCTGCCGCACGAGCCGAGCCGCATGGCAGCCGTGAGGACGCGAGCCGCGCCGAGCCGTTAGCATCCATGGGCCCACAATGTCAGATGCAGTCGGTGGGGGCGTACGTGTGGTCGTGGCGCGGTCGTGCAGTTAGCTGCACACTAATTGCGGCGCTGACTGCTCGCAGCCGATCTCCTGCCGCCAGCCTTCTGCCATCGTAGTCCGTGCCCTCCATTGCCGCGCGTGCGGCGACCGGGCGCCTTCCGCCTCGGGCCGGCCGTTGACGTGACCGGTCGGCTGCCGCCGCTGCGGCGACCGCCCGCCCGCCTTCAGACGCCACCAGCGCTTCGACTGCCGCGCGTGCCGTCCCCGCGCCTTAACACGCCACCGATGCCTCGCCTGCCGCGTCGCGCCTTCACACGCTGCCGCTGCCTCGCTTTCACACGCCACCGCTGTCGCGCGTGCCGCCAGCCGCCCGCCTCTCACTCGGGGCGCGCGCCACCGACGGCTCGGCCGCCCACCACCCCTCCCCCGCCGTCTATAAAAGGCCGCGCCAGTCCTGAGCAGGCCGTGCCATCTCCCTCGCCCCGCCCATCTCTCTTCCTATCCTCGCCCGCCCATCTCCCTCTCCTCGCCGGCGATTTCTTCCAGTGAATCCGACGAGGGCGCGTGGCCGATCGGCGTTTGGCCGCTGAGCCTCACCGTCGGCGACACGGAGGATCTGGCCCGCTTCGGCCTGGTGGTGCCGCCGGCAGCCAAAGTGTCGCGGCCGTGGCGGATCGGGGCGGACGGCATCCCCACCATGGGACCGCCGCCGACGAGGTAGCAGCTCCACGCGTTCCCTGGCGGCCGCTACAACCGAAGGGCCCGGCGCAGGTTCTGGCGCGGGAAGAACTTCGACATCGTCCTCGGCGCGTTCAGGGACACGGCGGCCGGCCGCGCCGTCGGGGACATTACCGGCGAGGCCGGCACTTCCCGTGGTCGACGCCGCCACGGCCCACCTCCAGCCGCCCCCACTGCCCCGGCACAGCAGGCGCCCCCTGACCCGGCGCTGGTCGATATCCCGCCGGCGCAGGCCGCCCTGGCGCAAGACGGAGACCCCGACGACACGCCGGGGCTACTTGCGGTGCTGGCCCAGTCGGCAGAGGAGGCGGCGGCGGCGGCCACTCGTGAGGAACGAGAGCGGCTGGCGGCCATAGCGGCGGTGCAGGAGCAGCAGGCGCGGGAAGACAACTGGTGGGATTTCAGCGACGACGACGACGACGACGGTGGCGAAGATGGTGGCGATGGAGAGGCCGGCGGTATGGCGCCGGTCGTCGACCTCACCGGCGCCAGCGACGAGGAGTAGTCTAGTTTTAGGGTTTTTATTCAAATTTCGGTCTAAGTTATGTAAGAGCAGTGCTCGGTTATGTTTAGTGCTATGTAAGGTAGTTTGAATTATGAATAACTCGGAATGGCTTATCTAAAAAAAACCGTATGTTTAATTTGATGTTAGTCGTGCAACTTCAAACAATAAACGGAAACATGCATTTCAACGTTATGAGGAAAATCAATGCCCGGTTACGCATGCATGAGGCCTTCACTCATACTCGAACGGTCTCGGGAGAACTTATCATGCACAACAAAAACATATTGCATCACGTCCGGGGTGTGGTATGTGGTGTTATCACCAAAAAATTATAAGAAAATTTTACAGAAGGAAAAAAAACAATGATAAAAAAATTGCCTCCTGTGCTTGCAGGCCATAACTGCGCGTAATCGGTCCGGCCCGATCAAGCCGGGCGGCGAAAGGGCTGGCCTTTCGGCCCAGCTACGGCCTGCAGCACAGTCAATCAGGGCAGTGGCGGGACGGGGCGGGAATCAGAGGAGTTCGAAAGGGAGGTGGGAGGCAGGTATATAAGGCGGTCGCGGCGTCGTTCGGCGGGCGAGGTGGGACTAAACTTTAGTACTCACCCCCGCCGACCCTGCCCCCGCACCGCGCGCAGAGTCAATGGGCCGGCCCACGCGCGTCGTCGCGCACTGTCACTGATTAACGCAGTTGCGGCCTGCAACCACGGTTGGGCTGTTTTTTTTTTGCATCACTATTTTTTTAGCCTTTTATGAGTCACGACGCGGGGGAGGTGGGAGGGGCGCTTTTTCTAGCCCCACCTCGCTCGCCGAGGGACGCCACGACCGGCTTATATAGCCGCCTTTGTGCTATTTGTTAAATAAAATATTAATAATGTCAGTTGACTAGTCAACTGACTAGTGAACTGACATTATTACTATCTTATTTTTTAGTATCAGCTCGTATGTATAATTTAAATACAAAATAAATTCTATATTAAGTACTGTTTTTAATATAACTACTTAATATAGTACTAAAGAGATTTAACGTTACATACCTGCCCGGGCACCGCCGCCCGGGCAGCTATCTAACGTCAAATCACTTTAGTAAGTAGCTATCTTATTTTTTAAAATTTTGTCTCTCCGTGCACTTATAAAAAAACCGCCGCCCCGGCTATGTAACGCCCGGGTATGTGGTGTTTTCACCGAAAAAATTATTGAAAATTCATAAAGTAAAAAAAAGCCAAAAAAATTGTCATGCATCATAGTGATGATGGTGGAACACTATGGAAAAAAATTTGAGTTCATTTCAAGGATGTTGAAAAAAAAAAACTCCTTTCGGACGGGTCCTTCAGTCCTGCCCGAACGGTATCCGGATAAGGAGGTCAATTTTCCGACATATTCGGAATTACCTCAACTTTTGCAAGTGAGTTGGTATGGTCACTGTGACATTAAATCCAAGAATTATACGTATTTGAACACCAAAGACATGTTGTGTCACGTCCGGGGTATGTTAGGTGCTGTATTCACCGAAAGAATTATAGAAAATTCATAAAACGATTAAAAAAATAGAAAACTTGGCATGCATCCTACTGATGAAGGTGGAACACTATAAAAAATTTGAGTTCATTTCATGGATGTCTCCGAAGAAGGAGGTCAATTTTTTGACATATTCGGAATGACCTCAACTTTTGCAAGTTAGTTGATATGGTCATCCTGACATTCAATCCAAGAATTGAACCTATTTGAACACCAAAAATATGTTGTGTCACGTTCGGGATGTGCTCTGTGCTGTTTGCACCAAAAAATTTATAGAACAATCATGAAGCGTTAAAAGATATAGCAAACTTGGCATGCGTTGTGAATAGTACTAATGTGGTAAAAAAATATTTTGGCGAATGTTAAAAATATATTATAGATAGTACTAATGAAATTTGCATACTGTGGCAAATAAAAAAATAAGACAGTTAGTAATGATATGATTTGAGTTTATACTGCTTGCAGTACAGACGCACTGTCCAGACAGAATAATGAGATTACTCTGTCCGGGCAGTGCGGCCGTGCCGCCCCTAGCATTGCAAAGTCAAACCAAATTAGTACTAACTGTCTGATATAGCAATATGCACGAACACATGTATATAAGCCGGTCGTGACGTCCCTCGGCGCTCGAGTTGACTAAAAAAGCGTCCCTTCCACCTCCCCCCGTGCCGGAACTCGTAGAAGGGAAAAAAACTGATGAAAAAAAATGTCCGGCATGTGCTCGCAGGCCACAACTGAGCTTAATCGGTCCGGCCCGATCAGCTACGGCCTGCAGCATAGGCAAACGGGGCAGTGGCGGGACGAGGCGGATATCAGAGGACTTCGAATATGCTGTGGGAGGCAGGTATTTAAGGCGGTCCTGGCGTCGCTCGGCGGGCGAGGTGGGACTAAACTTTAGTCCTCACCCTCGCCGACCCTCCTCCCCCCCCCGGCACCGCGCCCATAGTGTCACGCATAGCCCACGCGCGGCCCATGCGCAGCGTCGCGCACAGTCAGTGGGCCGTTGCGCACAGTCAACACTTTTGTTTTTTTAAATAGTATTAAGTTTTTTAGTTATTTATGTCATTCGTTAACTAGATTTATTATAATAATAATTAGTTCTTTATTATACTTTATAGAAAAAATAATTACTTTTTATAATTAATTACTAAAACGATACTGAGTTTTTTGATAATTAATTGATAATGAGTATTTTTATAATGAATATTATGTTCAGTTATTTATGTAAATTAGTAATTACATTTTTAATATGTATATAATGTTAATTAATGTCTAAAAATTACTTAAAATATGTGCAAAGTTTAGTACTGTAATGTGTATTGCATTAATGACTAATTATTTTTTCATAATAATAATGAGTGCACGAAACGTTAATATCAGATCAGTGCCGGTTGTGTTGGTGGTACGAGGTGGCATTAACGAAACGTGACCCAATTTTGGGAGGCAGTGGGCATGCCCATCTTAGGGCCCCATGCAAGAGTTGAACGAATTCCAACATCATACGCACGTTGCGTCACGCCCGGTCAGTGTTTTAGGTGCGTTTCACGAAGAAAACCATATGAAATTCATACGGTGCCGGAAAATTATGAAAACTTGCACGCATGATGGACCTGGCGATGAGTGTGTGTCAAAAAAGTTTGGGGTCCACCGGCTGAGTCAGAAAAGAGAACGCAGTACGGGGCTGACATCGTTCATATCAGATCAGTGCCGGTTGTGTTGGTGGTGCGAGGTGGCATGAACGAAACGTGACCCTGTTTTGGGAGGTAGTGGGCATGCCCATCTTAGGGCCCCACGCAAGAGTTGAACGAATTCCGACACCATACGCACGTTGCGTCACGCCCGGTCAGTGTTTTCGGTGCGTTTCACGAAGAAAACCACAGGAAATTCATACGGTGCCGGAAAATTATAAAAACTTGCACGCATGATGGACCTGGCGATGGGTGTGTGTCAAAAAAGTTTGGGGTCCACCGGCTGAGTCAGAAAAGAGAACGCGGTACGGGGCTGACATCGTTCTTATCAGATCAATGCCGGTTGTGTTGGTGGTACGAGGTGGCATGAACGAAACGTGACCCAATTTTGGGAGGCAGTGGGCATGCACATCTTAGGGCCCCACGCAAGAGTTGAACGAATTCCGACACCATACGCACGTTGCGTCACGCCCGGTCAGTGTTTTCGGTGCGTTTCACGAAGAAAACCATAGGAAATTCATACGGTGCCGGAAAATTATGAAAACTTGCATGCATGATGGACCTGGTGATGGGTGCATGTCAAAAAAGTTCGGGGTCCACCGGCTGAGTCAGAAAAGAGAACGCAGTACGGGGCTGACATCGTTCATATCAGATCAGCGCCGGTTGTGTTGGTGGCACGAGGTGGCATGAACGAAACGTGACCCAATTTTGGGAGGCAGTGGGCATGCCCATCTTAGGGCCCCACGCAAGAGTTGAATGAATTTCGACACCATACGCACGTTGCGTCACGCCGGGTCAGTGTTTTCGGTGCGTTTCATGAAGAAAACCTTAGGAAATTCATACGGTGCCGGAAAATTATGAAAACTTGCACGCATGATGGACCTGGCGATGGGTGCATGTCCAAAAAGTTTGGGATCCACTGGCTGACGTTAAAATTGTTGCATTAAGATAATGCATTAATAATTTCTGACGTTAAAAAAACATCGAATATAATGGCTCTCTTTTTGAAGAATATGCATGATCCATGTGAACCTTCACAAGCTCTGAGCAGGTGAAGACTCACATCCATCCTGCATATCCTCCAAATAGAGTCCCACAAACTGAGATGTTTATTCATTGACCGACAGAAAATTATATAAAGGAGTCAACGGCGCGCCGGCTTAGCGATGTGGTATTAAACTACAATGCATGTTTTTAATAAATGCATCGTGGGCCAGCCGGCGGTAGTTTTACGGGACGGGCCAAGTGGCCCACTATGGTGTGACCACGTCTATGACGCCGTACGTGCGTGCATGGCATGGAAACCAAGTCACCATTACCTCGCCCCAGGACAGCCTAGCCCCGCCGCCTCCACGCACGTCCTCACCCGTCCCCGATCCGACGGTCACACCGCCGTGGCCGTCCAAACTCCCTTCCCTGCCGGCCTGACGGCGGCCATACAATCTGTCATCTGCGCACGCGACTTGGATCTCAGGCCCGGCCGTGCCATCTCCGCAAATTCGCCGGCACCCTAAACTCTAGTACGGGCCGTCGGCCAGCGCGCTCGTGTGGGCAGTGGGCGCGCGGCTGCCACGACTAACCCACACCGGGTGGGGTTTGGCAACGGTGGCTGCCGGTGCTCGTCGAGACGCCCGAAGGTATGGTATTGAACCGTATGTAATCTTTTTTGAATCTCGTAACTAGTTAGCTAACTGGCATCTTATTTAGAATGCAAGAATTGGGAGATGTGTACTGCTCGGTTGAGAAGTGGTGCGAATTGGTGCGAAAATTCACACCCAGACAGTGCATGATGCTACATGGCACAAATTTGGACTGTATGTTGAGAATTCCTTCCGTGAAAATGAGGAAAAATTTATTGGAATTTATGATTACAACGTATGACAGTACTAGAAAGCAATTTATTATTTGGCCAAATACTGACGGCATCAGTGTGCTTAATGAAGATGTTTACGACATATTTGGGCTACTTAACGAGGGTGATGATGTCAGTAGCATCATAGCAACAGTACAACTAGATGCCAAAAAAATTGTTCCGAATCGGTTTCTAGACAAAAGAACAGTCCTAATCCTCGTCGATGAGTTGATAAAAAATATTGTTGATACTCAGTCATATGATGATGATTTTGTGAGAAGAGTCGTACTGGTTCTTATGGGTACAGTCTTAGCACCACAATCCACCAAGTTTGTTCCTTATCGTTATTACAAAATGGTGGAGGACGTGAACGCTATCCAGTCATACAATTGGAACAATTTCATGTTGGAGGTGTGCATGGATGCTATTAAAAAATCGGTCGAAGATATTGAAAAATTCAAGTGTCCTATCGGGAACTTGGCTCTTCTTCAGGTACAAGTCATTTCATAATAGTTGTATGTACTGTTGGGGAACGTAGTAATTTCAAAATTTTCCTACGCACACGCAAGATCATGGTGATGCATAGCAACGAGAGGGAAGAGTGTTGTCTACGTACCCTCGTAGACCGAAAGCGGAAGCGATCACAACGTAGAGGAAGTAGTCGTACGATCTCCTCGCGATCCAACCGATCCCGGCGCCGTTACTCCGGCGCCCCCGAGTTCTTGGCACACGTACAACTCGATGACGCTCCTCGGGCTCCGATCCAGCAAAGCTCCGGGGAGAGAGTTCCGTCAGCACGACGGCGTGGTGACGATCTTGATGTTCTACTATCGCAGGGCTTCGCCTAAGCGCTGCAACAATACGACCGATGTGGAATATGGTGGAGGGGGGCACCGCACACGGCTAAGGAACGATCTCAAGGATCAACTTGTGTGTCTAGAGGTGCCCCCCTGCCCCCGTATATAAAGGATCCAGGGGGAGGGGCGGCCGGCCAGGGCTAGGCGCGCCAAGGGGGGAGTCCTACTCCCACCGGGAGTAGGACTCCCTCTTTTCCTATTTGGATTAGGAGAAGGGGGGGGGGGGAAAGAGGTGGAGGGAGAGAAGGAAAGGGGGGCGCCGCCCCCCTTCCCTTGTCCTATTCGGACTAGGAGGGGGAGGGGCGCGCGGCCCCTTCCTTCCCCTTTCTCCCTTCTCCCTTAAGGCCCATAGTGGCCCATTAACCCCCCGGGGGGTTCCGGTAACCCCCCGGTACTCCGGTAAAATGCCGATTTCACTCGGAACCATTCCGATATCCAAATGTATTCATCCAATATATCAATCTTTATGTCTCGACCATTTCGAGACTCCTCGTCATGTCCGTGATCACATCCGGGACTCAAAACTCCTTCGGTACATCAAAATACATAAACTCATAATAACCGTCATCGAAACCTTAAGCGTGCGGACCCTACGGTTCGAGAACAATGTAGACATGACCGAGACATGTCTCCGGTCAATAACCAATAGCGGGACCTGGATGTCCATATTGGCTCCTACATATTCTACGAAGATCTTTATCGGTCAGACCGCATAACAACATACGTTTGTTCCCTTTGTCATTGGTATGTTACTTACCCGAGATTCGATCGTCGGTATCCAATACCTAGTTCAATCTCGTTACCGATAAGTCTCTTTACTCGTTCCGTAATACATTATCTCACAATTAACTCATTAATTGTAGTGCTTGCAAGGCTTATGTGATGTGCATTACCGAGAGGGCCCAAAGATACCTCTCCGACTATCGGAGTGACAAATCCTAATCTCGAAATACGCCAACCCAACATCTACCTTTGGAGACACCTGTAGTACTCCTTTATAATCACCCAGTTACGTTATGACGTTTGGTAGCACCCAAAGTGTTCCTCCGGCAAACGGGAGTTGCATAATCTCATAGTCATAGGAACATGTATAAGTTATGGATGAAAGCAATAGCAACACACTAAACGATCAGGTGCTAAGCTAATGGAAATGGGTCATGTCAATCAGATCATTCAACCAATGATGTGACCTCGTTAATCAAATGACAACTCCTTTGTCCATGGTTAGGAAACTTAACCATCTTTGATTAATGAGCTAGTCAAGTAGAGGCATACTAGTGACACTCTGTTTGTCTATGTATTCACACATGTATTATGTTTCCGGTTAATACAATTATAGCATGAATAATAAACATTTATCATGAAATAAGGAAATAAATAATAACTTTATTATTGCCTCTAGGGCATATTTCCTTCAGTCTCCCACTTGCACTAGAGTCAATAATCTAGATTACACAGTAATGATTCTAACACCCATGGAGTTTTGGTGCTGATCATGTTTTGCTCGTGGAAGAGGCTTAGTCAACGGGTCTGCTACATTCAGATCCGTATGTATCTTGCAAATCTCTATGTCTCCCACCTGGACCAAGTCCCGGATGGAATTGAAGCGTCTCTTGATGTGCTTGGTTCTCTTGTGAAATCTGGATTCCTTCGCCAAGGCAATTGCTCCAGTATTGTCACAAAAGATTTTCATTGGACCCGATGCACTAGGTATGACACCTAGATCGGATATGAACTCCTTCATCTAGACTCCTTCATTAGCTGCTTCTGAAGCTGCTATGTACTCCGCTTCACATGTAGATCCCGCTACGACGCTTTGTTTAGAACTGCACCAACTGACAGCTCCACCGTTTAATGTAAACACGTATCCGGTTTGCGATTTTGAATCGTCCGGATCAGTGTCAAAGCTTGCATCAACGTAACCACTTACGATGAGCTCTTTGTCACCTCCATATACGAGAAACATCTCCTTAGTGCTTTTCAGGTACTTCAGGATATTCTTGACCGCTGTCCAGTGATCCACTCCTGGATTACTTTGATACCTCCCTGCTAAGCTAATAGCAAGGCACACATCAGGTCTGGTACACAACATTGCATACATGATAGAGCCTATGGCTGAAGCATAGGGAACATCTTTCATTTTCTCTCTATCCTCTGCAGTGGTCGGGCATTGAGTCTTACTCAACTTCACACCTTGTAACACAGGCAAGAACCCTTTCTTTGCCTGATCCATTTTGAACTTCTTCAAAACTTTGTCAAGGTATGTGCTCTGTGAAAGTCCAATCAAGCGTCTTGATCTATCTCTATAGATCTTGATGCCCAATATGTAAGCAGCTTCACCGAGGTCCTTCATTGAAAAACTCTTATTCAAGTATCCCTTTATGCTATCCAGAAATTCTATATCATTTCCGATCAGTAAAATGTTATCCACATATAATATCAGAAATGCTACAGGGCTCCCACTCACTTTCTTGTAAATACAGGCTTCTCCAAAAGTCTGTACAAACCCAAATGCTTTGATCACACTATCAAAGCGTTTATTCCAACTCCGAGATGCTTGCACCAGTCCATAAATGGATCGCTGGAGCTTGCATACTTTGTTATCTCCCTTTGGATCGATAAAACCTTCTGGTTGCATCATATACAACTCTTCTTCCAGAAATCCATTCAGGAATGCAGTTTTTACATCCATTTGCCAAATTACATAATCATAAAATGCGGCAATTGCTAACATGATTCGGACAGACTTAAGCATCGCTACGGGTGAGAAGGTCTCATCGTAGTCAATCCCTTGAACTTGTCGGAAACCCTTTGCGACAAGTCGAGCTTTGTAGACCGTAACATTACCGTCAACGTCAGTCTTCTTCTTAAAAATCCACTTGTTTTCTATTGCTTGCCGACCCTCGGGCAAGTCAACCAAAGTCCACACTTTGTTTTCATACATGGATCCCATCTCAGATTTCATGGCTTCAAGCCACTTTGCGGAATCTAGGCTCACCATCGCTTCTTCATAGTTCGTAGGTTCATCATGATCAAGTAGCATGACTTCCAGAACAGGATTACCATACCACTCTGGCGCGGATCTTACTTTGGTTGACCTACGAGGTTCTGTAGTAACTTGATCTGAAGCCTCATGATCAACATCATCAACTTCCTCACTATTTGGTGCAGATGTCTCAGAAACCGGTTTCTGAGATAATCTACTTTCCAATAAGGGAGAAGGTACAGTTACCTCATCAAGTTCTACTTTCCTCCCACTCACTTCTTTCGAGAGAAACTCCTTCTCTAGAAAGGATCCATTTTTAGCAACAAATAATTTGCCTTCAGATCTGTGATAGAAGGTGTACCCAACTGTCTCCTTTGGGTATCCTATGAAGACACACTTCTCTGATTTGGGTTCGAGCTTATCAGGTTGAAGCTTTTTCACATAAGCATCGCAGCCCCAAACTTTAAGAAACGACAACTTTGGTTTCTTGCTAAACCATAGTTCATAAGGTGTCGTCTCAACGGATTTTGACGGTGTTCTATTCAATGTGAATGCGGCCGTCTCAAGAGCATAACCCCAAAACGATAGCGGTAAATCTGTAAGAGACATCATAGATCGCACCATATCTAGTAAAGTGCGATTACGACGTTCGAACACACCATTGCGCTGTGGTGTTCCGGGTGGCGTGAGTTGCGAAACTATTCCGCATTGTTTCAAATGTAGACCAAACTCGTAACTCAAATATTCTCCTCCACGATCAGATCGTAGAAACTTTATTTTCTTGTTACGATGATTTTCAACTTCACTCTGAAATTCTTTGAACTTTTCAAATGTTTCAGACTTGTGTTTCATTAAGTAGATATACCCATATCTGCTCAAATCATCTGTGAAGGTGAGAAAATAACGATATCCGCCACGAGCCTCAATATTCATCGGACCACATACATCCGTATGTATGATTTCCAACAAATCTGTTGCTCTCTCCATAGTACCGGAGAACGGCATTTTAGTCATCTTGCCCATGAGGCACGGTTCGCAAGTGCCAAGTGATTCATAATCAAGTGACTCCAAAAGTCCATCAGTATGGAGTTTCTTCATGCGCTTTATACCGATATGACCTAAACGGCAGTGCCACAAATAAGTTGCACTATCATTATCAACTCTGCATCTTTTGGCTTCAACATTATGAATATGTGTATCACTACTATCGAGATTCATCAAAAATAGACCACTCTGCAAGGGTGCATGACCATAAAAGATGTTACTCATATAAATAGAACAACCATTATTCTCTGATTTAAATGAATAACCGTCTCGCATTAAACAAGATCCAGATATAATGTTCATGCTCAACGCTGGCACCAAATAACAATTATTTAGGTCTAATACTAATCCCGAAGGTAGATGTAGAGGTAGCGTGCCGACCGCGATCACATCGACTTTGGAACCATTTCCCACGCACATCGTCACCTCGTCCTTTGCTAGTGTCCGCTTAATCCGTAGTCCCTGTTTCGAGTTGCAAATATTAGCAACAGAACCAGTATCAAATACCCAGGTGCTACTGCGAGCTCTAGTAAGGTACACATCAATAACATGTATATCACATATACCTTTGTTCACCTTGCCATCCTTCTTATCCGCCAAATACTTGGGGCAGTTCCGCTTCCAGTGACCAGTCTGCTTGCAGTAGAAGCACTCAGTTTCAGGCTTAGGTCCAGACTTGGGTTTCTTCTCCTGAGCAGCAACTTGCTTGCTGTTCTTCTTGAAGTTCCCCTTCTTCTTCCCTTTGCCCTTCTTCTTGAAACTAGTGGTCTTATTGACCATCAACACTTGATGCTCCTTCTTGATTTCTACCTCCGCAGCTTTTAGCATTGCGAAGAGCTCGGGCATAGTCTTTACTAACCCTTGCATATTATAGTTCATCACGAAGCCTTTGTAGCTTGGTGGCAGTGATTGAAGAATTCTGTCAATGACACAATCATCCGGAAGATTAACTCCCAGCTGACTCAAGTGATTGTAATACCCAGACATTCTGAGTATGTGTTCACTGACAGACCCATTCTCCTCCATTTTGCAGCTATAGAACTTATTGGAGACTTCATATCTCTCAATCCGGGCATTCTGTTGGAATATTAACTTCAACTCTTGGAACATCTCATATGCTCCATGGTTCTCAAACCGACGTTGAAGTCCCGGTTCTAAGACGTAAAGCATGGCACACTGAACTATCGATTAGTCATCAGCTTTGCTCTGCCAGACGTTCATAACATCTGGCGTTGCTCCAGCAGCAGGCCTGGCACCTAGCGGTGCATCCAGGACGTAACTCTTCTGTGCAGCAATGAGGATAATCCTCAAGTTACGGACCCAGTCCGTGTAATTGCTACCATCATCTTTCAACTTTGCTTTCTCAAGGAACGCATTAAAATTCAACGGAACAACAGCACGAGCCATCTATCTACAATCAATATAAACAAGCAAGATACTATCAGGGACTAAGTTCATGATAAATTTAAGTTCAATTAATCATATTACTTAAGAACTCCCACTTAGATAGACATCCCTCTAATCATCTAAGTGATCACGTGATCCAAATCAAACTAGACCATAACCGATCATCACGTGAAATGGATTAGTTCTCAATGGTGAACATCATCATGTTGATCATATCTACTATATGATTCACGCTCGACCTTTCGGTCTCCGTGTTCCGAGGCCGTATCTGCATATGCTAGGCTCGTCAAGTATAACCCGAGTATTCTGCGTGTGCAAAACTGGCTTGCACCCGTTGTAGATGGACGTAGAGCTTATCACACCCGATCATCACGTGGTGTCTGGGCATGACGAACTTTGGCAACGGTGCATACTCGGGGAGAACACTTCTTGATAATTTAGTGAGAGATCATCTTATAATGCTACCGTCAATCAAAGCAAGATAAGATGCATAAAAGATAAACATCACATGCAAATAAATATAAGTGATATGATATGGTCATCATCATCTTGTGCTTCATGATCTCCATCTCTGTAGCACCATCATGATCACCATCGTCACCGGCGCGACACCTTGATCTCCATCGTAGCATCGTTGTCGTCTCGCCAATCTTATGTTTCTACGACTATCGCTACCGCTTAGTGATAAAGTAAAGCATTACAGGGCGATTGCATTGCATACAATAAAGCGACAACCATATGGCTCCTGCCAGTTGCCGATAACTCGGTTACAAAACATGATCATCTCATACAATAAAATTTAGCATCATGTCTTGACCATATCACATCACAACATGCCCTGCAAAAACAAGTTAGACGTCCTCTACTTTGTTTGTTGCAAGTTTTACGTGGCTGCTACGGGCTTAAGCAAGAACTCATCTTACCTACGCATCAAAACCACAACGATAGTTCGTCAAATAGACTCCGTTTTAACCTTCTCAAGGACCGGGCGTAGCCACACTTGGTTCAACTAAAGTTGGTGAGATGTCTCCCGCAAGCCATCTGTGTGCAAAGCATGTCGAGGGAACCGGTCTCGCGTAAGCGTACGCGTAAGGTTGGTCCGGGTCATCTCATCCAACAATACCGCTGAACCAAAGTATGACATGCTGGTAGGCAGTATGACTTGTATCGTCCACAACTCACTTGTGTTCTACTCGTGCATATAACATCAAACCATAAAAACCTAGGCTCTAATACCACTGTTGGGGAACGTAGTAATTTCAAAATTTTCCTACGCACACGCAAGATCATGGTGATGCATAGCAACGAGAGGGAAGAGTGTTGTCTACGTACCCTCGTAGACCGAAAGCGGAAGCGATCACAACGTAGAGGAAGTAGTCGTACGATCTCCTCGCGATCCAACCGATCCCGGCGCCGTTACTCCGGCGCCCCCGAGTTCTTGGCACACGTACAGCTCGATGACGCTCCTCGGGCTCCGATCCAGCAAAGCTCCGGGGAGAGAGTTCCGTCAGCACGACGGCGTGGTGACGATCTTGATGTTCTACTATCGCAGGGCTTCGCCTAAGCGCTGCAACAATACGACCGATGTGGAATATGGTGGAGGGGGGCACCGCACACGGCGCCGGGATCTCTACGCCCACTCGGTAGGACATCATCATAATGTGCACAATGTGACCAAGGGGCTGATCACGGGATGATGTATTACGGAACGAGTAAAGAGACTAGCCGGTAACGAGATTGAACAAGGTATCGGTATACCGACGATCGAATCTCGGGCAAGTACAATACTGTGAGACAAAGGGAATTGTATACGGGATCGATTGAGTCCTTGACATCGTGGTTCATCCGATGAGATCATCGTGGAACATGTGGGAGCCATCATGGGTATCCAGATCCCGCTGTTGGTTATTGACCGGAGAACGTCTCGGTCATGTCTACATGTCTCCCGAACCCGTAGGGTCTACACACTTAAGGTTCGATGACGCTAGGGTTATAAAAGGAAGTTTGTATGTGATTACTGAATGTTGTTCGGAGTCCCGGATGAGATCCCGGACGTCACGAGGAGTTCCGAAATGGTCCGGAGGTAAAGATTTATATATGGGAAGTCCTGTTTTGGTCACCGGAAAGGTTTCGGGTTTTATCGGTAACGTACCGGGACAACCTGGAGGGTCCCGGGGGTCCACCAAGTGGGGCCACAAGCCATGGAGGGCTGCATGGGCCAAGTGTGGGAGGGGACCAGCCCCAGGTGGGCTGGTGCGCCCCCCCACAAGGGCCCAAGGCGCCTAAGGGGAGGAGGGGGGGGGGGCAAACCCTAAGGGCAGATGGGCCTTGGGGCCCATACCTGGTGCGCCTCCCTCTCCCCTCCACCTGGCCGCCACCCAGATGGGATCTGGGGCTGCCGCCACCCCTGGGGAGGGAACCCTAGGTGGGGGTGCAGCCCCTCCCCTCCCCCTATATATACTTGAGGTTTGGGCTGCCCAAGATACACGAGAACCTCTCCCTCTTGGCGGAGCCCTACCTCTCTCCCTTCTCCTCTCCCGCGGTGCTTGGCGAAGCCCTGCAGGATTGCCACGCTCCTCCATCATCACCACGCCGTTGTGCTGCTGCTGGATGGAGTCTTCCTCAACCTCTCCCTCTCTCCTTGCTGGATCAAGGCATGGGAGACGTCACCGGGCTATACGTGTGTTGAACGCGGAGGTGCCGTCCGTTCGGCACTAGGATCTTCGGTGATTTGGATCACGACGAGTACGACTCCTTCATCCCCGTTCTCTTGAATGCTTCCGCTTAGCGATCTACAAGGGTATGTAGATGCACTCTTCTTCCCCTCGTTGCTGATTTCTCCATAGATAGATCTTGGTGACACGTAGGAAAATTTTGAATTTCTGCTACGTTCCCCAACATGGACCGTGTGATGACATACATAAAGCTGCTTCACAAGGAGGTTCTCAATATACCCGAAAGATGTGCACAGGTAATTTAAAAGTTATATTAAACATGTTTTAGTTGTTAAAGTACTTATCGTGTTTCATTTGTGTTTGTAGATGGTAATGGAAAAGTTGAACACGGAAGGTGTGCTGTACAAACCCAATAAGAGGAACACCAATGACGAATTTGATAATGTAGGTGAAGGAGTTGGGATGGAGAATGGCAAGTACAAGTCATCAAAATATTGGCCAGATATTGATTCAACTACCGACGTGGAGCTAGTAACATCTTTCATGGGTTTCAATGATACCTACGTGCCCGTTGATGACACGGGTGCTCCGACGACGACACCGGGTAAAGGTGACGCTACTGATCCTTTCATTATAGAGGATAATGGAAAGTCTCCATGTTCGTCATCAACTGTACGTACAAAAGACTTTCCGTCTATGTCCCGAACCCCGCAGAATGCTGATATTTCTGGTGAGTCTGTGGGTGGTTTGTCACCAACAAAGTCTGAAGACATGTCTGAGAGTTTCCCGGCAAAGAGCAACATAGGTAATGGCGAAGCCAGTGAGGACAATGAAGGTAAACGCAAACGAAATCCGTCGAAATATTGTCTATCCCCGTACGACCTTCTCATTACCCGGAACAAACGTGTTAAAAAAAGTAAGTCAAGTACTACTTTATAATTCGTTCACGCGTTATGTAAATTTTTTATTATTTTTAACGAATGTAGCTGCATTGTTTTAGATCTGTTTGCATCGTCACCACATTCAATTCTGGCAAGTTCCCTTAATATGACTCCAGATCACATAGAGGCAGCCAGAGTTTTTGTTGAGACTCTCGCATCGACAAAGAAGCATGCACACCGAACCGTGGTCGATATGCCGCCACCAGATGGGGACATATGCACGCCAGCTATGCTTCACGATGTCCTGACGTTTAAATGGTTGAATGGCGCTGTAAGTATGAGTTTGGTTTTAACAAAACTCTCATTTGTACTTCACAAGTTGATATAAATTTTTTGTTTATGTATGCAGATAATCAATGCATATTGTAAACACTTACAACACCGGGATTTCTCTGATCGTTTCATATCAACAACATGGTTCCCCAAATTTATGTTGGGTAGGGCTAGGGGAAAGACCAAGTCAATTAATGATTTAGATTCAGAACATGTTACAAAGAAAGCAAAAGTCCTCGCAAGAGTAATGGATGAGTATTTCAGACGGGACAGGGTATTCCTTTCATATTTATTTGTTTTTGTTAGTCATTATTATTTAATTGCACTAACATCATTTGATTACTATATAGGCGTATTTTCCTATGCACTTTAATGATAATCATTGGATAACCATAGTGATGGACACCGTCAAGGAGGAGTTTCAAGTTCTTGACTCAAATTCTAAAGGCGCAATAAGCAAAAGAATTCGCAATATGATTGCCACCCTGGTACGCTATAATTTTCACACTCGCATTCAGAAAATTATTGAGTCATACATTAAATTCTGGTTTGTTAATTTGTTTCAGAGAGCTGAAATTTCTAAGGATATTATGGAGGCCAACTCTACTCTTGAATCAAAAAAATTTCCAGATGTCTCATTGTGGCCAATTAATGAGTATAAAATGCCGAGACAACATGATGGGTAAGTTAAATGAATACAAGAAAGTGCATGCTATATCCTAAGCTGATCACACATGTTTATTGCAGAGTGTCTTGTGGACTTTTGTGATGTGGTGCATAAAATACTGGGACGGAGATCGCTGGACACATGAATTTGACCAGCAAGAGATTAATGAGTCAAGGCCGCGTATTGTCGCGGAAATCATTTTTTCCGAGGTCAACAGATTAGAGAAAGTGAAGATGAAAATTGTTAAAATCATGGAGAAGGAGTAGGTATTAGCATCGGTAGGGTTTTAGTCCCGTAGAAGGTTTCCCTACCGTTGTTGGATACTTTGATCGATTGTAATGTGACATGGCACTGGGATAGATTTCGACAATTTTTCACGTTTTATTTATTGCTTTCGTGAGACACTAAAGATTTAAATGCGTGTGGGCAAGTAATATTTTTCCTGTCCTAAAATGTATCAGTTTGCCTCTGCAATATTACATGTATTGTTGTTGTTGTTCCTACTCGCGGCGGTCATTTTTTTATTAAAAAATATGCCCGCCGTCCTGAGTTGGTACGATGTGGATAAAAGCTGCACAATTTCCCACGTCGATTCTCGTGGCAGCAGCGGCGATCCGTCTGACGAATATTCCAGCCCGTGCGGTGGCCAACAGCCGAGCCAGTGGCGGGCCCGTGCAGTCCAGCTAGTGAGGGCTGGCGCCATTCGCCGTGCGCCATGGGGCGGGTCTGCTGGCCCAGCAGTCGGCCGACCGACCAGCCGCGTGCCCGAGGGGGAATATGGCGATTTGTCGGCCCATGAACGACGCGCGTCGGGCGCGTGGGCCGATCCTCTTCGTGTGCGGATACGGACGCTGGCGCGTTGTGCCGAGTAGGTTTAGTCCCACCTCACCCGCGGAGAGACGCGCCGACCGGTTTACATACCCGCGTCTTCGCCTTCTCACAAGCTCGCTACAGAACATTACTGGATGCCCTGCTGTGCGCCGTGGCCTCCCCGCTTGGCGGCCTTTCACGCGCGCTCCCGGCCACTACTGGGGCTTTTTTTTACAAAACAATTGTGACATACATTACATTTTCAAAATGTTCATAAGTTTACTATGTCATTACAGCAGTAACACATTTGTACAAATATAATATGTTTCACACATAATAATATAAATCGCATGTCTCATAACATTGAACAAGGTGGCATAAACATTAACTCAAAGTGCCATGTCTATTATTCTTAAACAAATAAACTGAAAGTGCTAATGACTTTCATCGAACAAGGTGGTTTAATGAATAAACTCAAAGTGCCATGTCGCTTATTCTTAAACAAATAAATTGAAATTGCCAGTGCCTTCAACTGATTATGAGTACTTCATCTTTATGCCCGGTTCCTACATAACAAATTGTAAACAACTCATCAGACAATTGTGAAGACAAAACCAAAAAATAGTTGAAAAAATGAAAAACTTACTTTTCATTCTCAGGGCACGTTTGCCGTCTATGGCCCTCTTTCTTACAAATGCCACAAAGAGGACCGGGTTTTTTCTCAGAAAATGATTTTGGTCTTCCATTCTTTGTAACATTTGGATCTTTCTTTGCCCGCCTTGTGCTGCTCTGTTTAGGGGCACCCTTCGTGGAAACTTTCACGAGATCACCTATGATATCAACATGTTGTTCCGGCTGACTTGGATCCTCATGCATATTTCTTGTACTACCAACAACATCATCATCAGGGACCTTTTTCTTCGCTATTATATTCCGCAGACACCGCATCAACTCATCATAGACGAATGGATCATTTGAAGCAACATGAAAAGCTTCAGCTCGTGTTATACTAAGTTGACTATAGCGAGCACGCTGCTCTGCCCCTGTTCAACCCCAGCCAGACAAGTCACTCTTTCGCTGTGCAGGCAGCCCACCTCTCGCAACTTTCGACATCCTCTTAAGGATGCAACACTTATGTATTTTAGATTTTTTAAGATGAACCAACACATACAGAATGTGTTTGCAAGGCAATCCTTTCCCAAGCATTCGGCCACAACTGCAGTCTATCGTATTCTCAGAATTTTCAGCTCGATAATTCACGCTGAGCTGAAATTTCCGGTTATTTCTCCATGTCATGATGAAGGTGTGGCAGTCAACTCCCACTAGCGTCTCAAAAATCTCAAGCTCTCCCATCTTCTTCAGATCTTGTTGAAGAATATAAAAATTGGAATGAGTGAATACTTCGGCGGCATGCTTCTCAATATCCTTATATTCTATGACTCATGGTGGCAATGACTGATTTGAAACATAGCCATCATGCGCCTCGTTTTCACGTAGTCGGACTATGCAATTCTCATAATGCACAACTAGGTCAACAATAGTCATACCGCCGTCCAAGTGCAGGTGAAGACAAGAGTTTAGACTTTCACTCCTCTGATTAGTGCGCATACCAAGAAAAAAACCATCTGACAGATATGATGCTGCCCACAGACTCCTCTTCCTGTACATCCTACTCAGCCACTCTTCTGTTTTATCAGTCTTCCATTTACAGACGAAAGTGTGCCATCTCGCCTCAAAGTTGGCTGGAGAGGTGGAGTAGTACAAGAGTGCCCTGAACTCACTTAGCGATTTGTAATTAAGGTGCTTCTGCATGTTTTTTTCCACGTGCCATGAGCAGAGACGGTGCAACACATCAACCAAAAATACAGAATAGCTCGTATCATTGCAGCGTCTCCGTCTGTGATGATTGACCTTGGCTTTTTCTGACAATTGACCTTCAGGAATGTCTGGAGCAGCCACACGTACGTCGCTTCGGTCTCGTCGGACACAATGGCACAACCAAAAACAGTGGTGCAACGGTGATTGTTTACACCAACAAAGGGGATGAATGGCATACCATATCTGTTCATCTTATACGTGTTGTCGAACATCGTCACATCTCCATACAATTGATAGTCCCGCCGCGACTGTGCATCGCACCAGAACATGCTCTTCAAACGGCCCTCCTTATCGAGCACGTACTCAAAGAAAAACTCTGGATCCTTCTCCTTTCTGCTCTTCATAATCCCGATTGCCGTGTTAGCATCACCCTTCGCAATCAACTTCATTTTTTCTCGCAACATAGGTTGTACACGTCTCGTCTCAGAAACCCACACTTATCATACGAGCCATACCTGCTAATGAAGTTGCCAACGATGATATGCTTTCTGATCCCAGCTCCTTCCATCGCTAAGATCTCAGCTATTTGGTGATGTCCCATCACTCGATGTGACCGCAGAAATACCACCTCATCTGGTCTAGCCAACAAATGGTTGTGATCATCCATAAAAGCTGCCACGAACCAAACTCCACGTCCTTTGTCCAACTTCACGACTAAATGTGCGCCACACTCGCAACGAGTCTCTGGTCTTAGCCTGCGTGTACGGCCCTCCGGGTTTAAAAATTTACTGAGACGTTTTCCTGCCCTCGAGCAAACGTATCTCCTATACCGAACAGTGGTTGAAAGTCCTTTTCCTCGTTTCACCTTATCTTTTTTGATACTGAATCCACGATCTTTGGCGTAGTTATTATAGAACATGTGAGCCTCCCATTGTGATGCAAATGTCATACCCATAACCTTCAACTGTGTCTCCAGCGCACGTTGCTGGATTTCAGCTTCCTCAATGTCCTTATTAGCTCCATCCTCATGCTCATATCCATCTTCACTGCTCCAACCATCAAAGTTAGCCTACAATATTCCACATAAGCAAGTGTAAGTTGTCATAACCAATTTTTAATTATTCAATGACATCTTAAATTTTGGACCGAACCTGGCTTATATATGTTATCCCCGAAAGATTCAACACCATGATTTTCCTCGTTCTGAACGTCAATATCCTCCTGCACATAAAAAAATCATATGCACGTGTAAGTACCATATGGTTCTTCATCCGACGAAAAGAATGTACACGACACTTACGTTTTCACTACAAGCACCCTCCTCCTTCTTTTCAAAATCCTCCTCAGGTAAATTATCGTACGACGACCAGGATTCATTGTCGCTGCCATCATCATCATCTTTATTATCATTACCATTCGTACGATCAACACTATCGCTAGATCCGTAAATCCAGTTTCTTTATCAATTAAATGATCTCTCAACCAACACTGCAATATTATAATAAAAATTGATCTATCAATTTTAAATCAAATTAAATGTACTACGATCATACAGATGAGAAATTCTTATCTAACAAGTGATTGCACATAATTATTTACAGATTCAATTTTTTTGACGAACTAGACGGCTTACATGGCATGCACGTGCACTTCGGCCGGCCTGGCGTGGCTGCGGACGGCGAGGACGTTCCGGGAGAGGTTGATCACGGAGTTGCGGGCGGCGACGGCGTCCACGTCACCGTGACGACCTGCATGGAGGCGACATCACGTACGGCGGGCGACTCCAAGATCTGTCCGCGCCGGCCAGATCCCGGGTGAAGATGGGTAGAAGGCGGCGATCGGCCGAATGGGAAGACGTTGGAATTGGCAGCGTGATCACGTCTAGATCGGCGGGGAAAGGCGGCTATCGGCGGGTAAGGGCGGCGATCGGCGGGGCGGGGCGACGTTGGAATGGGCCGCGTGATCAGCGCAGGTCGTGGTTTTTTTTTTCACGAGGGTAGTTGCGAGCCGGCCGTATCGGCTCGAGCCGTGCGCTCGGCTCTACCTGTATGGGCACGCCGCATACGGCGCGGGATACGTTAAGCACCGTATGCCCAAAATGCCCTTATACGTTAAGCGCGCGGGGTGTGTGTGTGTGTGTGTACGTACCGAAGCAGACCTCATTTTCGATAATGTGTCATATTATTTATGCTCTTCGGAGCTTGTTAACATTCTCTCTGTTGCTCTAAAAGAAATATTCTATCTGTCTATAACGTCAAGTCTTTGCATGATTGCATCTTTGCTACTGCTGTCTGTTGGCGCCGCGTCCTCGCAGCGCCTCTTCTTCTTCTACCTTGGTGCTGCCTCTCACAACTCCCTCTCTCTTTCTCTGGTTGTTTCTCTCTTCTTCTCTCTTAGTCTCAAGAACACACACCATGGATGGAACACACACACACACCTCACCGTGAAGAAAACCAGCTTTGCTTTTTACTCCCGGTGAGACACACATGCACTACATTCTTTCTCCCAGCCCTCACGGCCTCACTTTTTCATTAATATGCAACACATATATATACATCAGGGGCAAGTTCTCAAGCCCACAACTCACGCCACTACACCGGCCACTAACCCAACAAACCCATGCATTAACCCACTAACTGCATGCACTCATCTAGCTACATGCAGCTGCTAATCTACTTGACCGAATCACTCCGCAACATCCCAACTAAGTCACGCATGGCCCTATCTCTCTCCTAGAATCTCTCTAGGAGTGCATCACCGGCTAACAACTTATGCATGCATGCTGACTACCTTGGCCAAATCACTCGGCCACTTAACAAATCCTGACATCCTAATACTAATGTAACGTGCACACTTGCATGTATGCAACACATGTCAAGATTAATTCTAACACTTTCCCTCCTAATCTTGACATGGTGGCTCACCAAAGTTCTCACGGATGACGCTTTCACAGCACCGAGCTCCACTCCATCTCGTCGTCATGGACGCCGTCACAGCGCCGGTCACGCGCACCTTGTCGTCGATGACGCTATCGCAGCGCCGAACTCGACATCACCATCATGGTGTCGACCATACCATCGCAGCAGCGATCGCCACACCGTCTTGTCGCAGCATCACCCGCAACTTTTGTTGGCTTCGCACCAACTTGCCATGATGACGATGACATCGCACCACCGCCGTCGCCTCTCAACGGCATCGCACCGTTGTCTTCTTGCGGCAGCTTCGCGCTGCCATCTCCACCTAGCGGCACCGCATGGCCACCATCCTCCTTCTCGCGCCGTCGGCCTCCATCTCGCATGGAGCCCATCGCGCCACAGCCGACGCCGTCTCAGCGCCGGTCACCATGGACCATCTTGTCGTGGATGACGTCCTCGCGATGCCGACTACCACACCATCATCATCGGGCGGCATCGCACCGCAACGGGCCACCAGCGGCATCGCGCCGCCAATAGCCTTCACCTCGCGCCGATGTCCTCCACCTCACATGGAGTCCACCGCGCCGCCGTCGCCGCCGCCATCGCTGCCGCGGATCGACAAGGCTCTGATGCCAATTGTTGGCGCCGCGTCCTCGCAGCGCCTCTTCTTCTTCTACCTTGGTGCTGCCTCTCACAACTCCCTCTCTCTTTCTCTGGTTGTTTCTCTCTTCTTCTCTCTTAGTCTCAAGAACACACACCATGGATGGAACACACACACACACACCTCACCGTGAAGAAAACCAGCTTTGCTTTTTACTCCCGGTGAGACACACATGCACTACATTCTTTCTCCCAGCCCTCACGGCCTCACTTTTTTTTTTTTTTTTTTTTTTTTTTTGCACCCCTGCTGAACCAAAATTACGTACGTACCAACCACACGGCAAGTTACTCTATCACCTAAACTACATGCAAAACTCAAACTTAAACATGTGATACAAAACATCAAGATTAGTTCTAACACTGTCTCCCCCCAAGATGGCGGCAGCCCCTCCGACCTCGACCAGGACACCAACGTCCTGCGACCTTCTGTGTGTTGAGTCAACCATGGTCTTCGGAAGCATGCACCAACCGGCGGTAGCTTCCTTGGCATGATAAGGAAGTAGTAATTACCTAGCAGTTTCCAGGAATGTGATGTGCATGTACGTAGTAGTTTCCTAGCAGTTTTCTAGGCGTTTACTTGACTTGACCCGGGCTGACCTGTGGCCTATAAAAGGAGATGATCCCATCGGTTGTAGGCAGGCCGTTCCAGTGAAATAACAATCAGCCTCAAGAGCTCTCCCATGTGTGTGTGTGTGTAAGCAGCACTTGCGAGTGTGTTTTGCCATTCTGCTTGTTGCTTCGGTAGTATACTTGAGTGCAAGTAGGAGTAGGCTAGTACAACACAGCCGCTACTCTGTGTAGTTCATCTCATCCTCGACTTCGTCCGATCCTGAGTAGCCAGCTACTCTCTGTAGTTTGGGCTAACAATTGGCATCAGAGCCTCAGGTTATGCCGAAGCATATGCCGAAAGGAGGCGTCGCCGACGATGGTTCCAAGACCGTTGAGAAGAGCTCGGCTGAGGACACCCGTGCGGCGGACGCGCTCGCACTGCGAGGCAGGCCAGGAGGTGAGCTGGGTGCGCCACGCTCCGTGCGAGACGTGGGCATGTCCAGCACCTCCTTCCCTCTCCTCACGTGGACCAACTACCCTAGTTGGTCGGTCATGATGAAAGTCATCATGGAGGCGCAGCATATGTGGAAAGCCGTGGAAACCGGTGGTGTCGAGTACGAGGAGGACTGGCTGGCGACGGAGGCGATCTTGCGCTCCGTCCCAGAGGAGATGGTGCTCACCCTTGGCGCCAAGGAGACGGCCAAGGAAGCATGGGAGACCATCAAGACTCTGCGCAACGGCGTAGAGCGTGTACGGGAGTCGAAGGCCTAGACCTTGCGCCTCCAGTACGAGGAGATCTGGTTCAAGGCCGGTGAACAAGTCGACGACTTCGCCATGCGGCTGCAAGGTCTCGTCAACGAGCTTGCAACGCTCGGAGATCACATCGACAACAAGAAGGTGATTCTCAAGTTCCTCCGCGTCGTCCCCAGGCAGTACAAGCAACTGGCCTGGTCCATCGAGAGCTTGGTGGATCTCTCCACCATGACGATCGAGGAGCTGGTAGGGCGGCTGAAGGTCGTCGAGGAGTGCAGCGACGAAGCCGACAACCGTGCTGGTGGCGAAATACTGCTCACCAGGGAGCAGTGGGACGCACAGTTTCAGCAGCGCGGCCGCGACGGCTCTTCCGGCAGTGGGGGAGGCGCCCCCACGGGAAGCAGAGGTCGCGGCAGAGGCAGAGGCCGCGCCCAGAGCGGCGGCGGCAACCGTGGTTGCAAGCCAAGCCAGGCAGGGCGAGGCAATGGCAACGGTGGCAAGTGCCGCTACTGCAACATGCCGGGTCACTGGATCTGGGATTGCCGCAGGAGGAAAGCCGACGAGGCAGCCGTGGCAACGACAAACCTCGTCCAGGCTGACGTGGACGGCGGGCCGGCAATGATGCTGGCAAGAGTCGAGCCCGTGCAGGAGAGCACAGCATCTCTCGCGACCACGGCTCCGACAACCGCCCATTCCGTGCAGGAGGCACGGAACCCGTCCACGGGAATCATCACTCCAGTGACAGGCCACACCTCGACAACGACGTTCTTGGGGCCTGTCGACTGGGAGGCGATGAAGGCCCGGGTGTGGGGGAGCCACACCCCGGCGACGGCGTCCCCGACAATCTCGGGACCCGACAAGGTCGCGCAAGTTGGCGCAGCAATGACGCATATGGCGGACCATGCTCCGACCATGATGCTGGCGACCATCGACTCCGTGCAGGAGCGCACGGAGACTCAGGTCATCCACACCCCAACACCGAAGTGTTCGGGGTCCACCGTGATGATGGGAGATGGCTCCCCGACAACATTATGTGTGTGCGGCTACGTCTTCGTCAATGAAGAGAGAGCCGTGACCACAGCCACGCTTGCAGGCGGCAAGCAAAGTGAGGGTTGGTTCCTCGACACTGGCGCCACGAACCAAATGACTGGTTCGGTCAACGCGTTCGCGGAGCTAGACCGCTCAATCACCGGGAAGGTGCGGTTCGCGGACGGATCCGTGGTGGAGATCCACGGGCGCGGGACCGTCGTCTTCGCCGACAAAGGGGGTGATCATAGGGCGTTCACAGACGTCTACTTCATCCCGGCGCTCAAGAGCAGCGTCGTGAGTGTCGGACAGCTCGACGAGGGCTGGTTCGACATCGGCCTCCGGCGCGGTGTTCTCACCGTGCGCGACCAGCAGAAAAGGCTGCTCATCGAGGTAACCCGCTCGATAAACCGCCTCTACAAGCTCTTCTTTCGACCAGTGCATCCTGTGTGCCTTGCCGTGGGCCATGTATCCAACGCGTGGCGTTGGCATGCCCGGCTAGGACACCAGCACTTCGACGGGTTGCGAAAGATGGCGCGAGGCAACCTCGTTCATGGGCTACCTCACATCGAGCACGCCGACGAGCTGTGCGATGCGTGTCTTGCCGGGAAGCAGCGACGCCTGCCCTTTCCCGAGAAGGCACGCTATCGGGCGCAGAAACCCCTGGAGCTGGTTCATGGGGACCTCTGCGGCCCAATCACCCCGGCAACGCCAGGAGGGCGTCGCTACATCCTGCTGCTCGTCGATGACTACAGTAGGTTCATGTGGGTGCTGCTCCTCGCCTCGAATGACGAGGCGGAGCAAGCCATCATCAAGCAGTCTACTTCATCCCGACGCTCAAGAGCAGCGTCGTGAGTGTCGGACAGCTCGACGATGGCTGGTTCGACATCGGCATCCGGCGCGGTGTTCTCACCGTGCGCGACCAGCAGAAAAGGCTGCTCACCGAGGTAACCCGCTCGGGAAGGTGCGGTTCGCGGACGGATCTGTGGTGGAGATCCACGGGCGCGGGACCGTCGTCTTCGCCGACAAAGGGGGTGATCATAGGGCGTTGACAGACGTCTACTTCATCCCGTCGCTCAAGAGCAGCGTCGTGAGTGTCGGATAGCTCGGCGAGGGCTGGTTCGACATCGGCCTCCGGCGCGGTGTTCTCACCGTGCGCGACCAGCAGAAAAGGCTGCTCATCGAGGTAACCCGCTCGGTAAACCGCCTCTACAAGCTCTTCTTTCGACCAGTGCATCCTGTGTGCCTTGCCGTGGGCCATGTCTCCGACGCGTGGCGTTGGCATGCCCGGCTAGGACACCAGCACTTCGACGGGTTGCGAAAGATGGCGCGAGGCAACCTCGTTCATGGGCTACCTCACATCGAGCACGCCGACGAGCTGTGCGATGCGTGTCTTGCCGGGAAGCAGCGGCGCCTGCCCTTTCCCGAGAAGGCATGCTATCGGGCGCAGAAACCCCTGGAGCTGGTTCATGGGGACCTCTGCGGCCCAATCACCCCGGCAACGCCAGGAGGGCGTCGCTACATCCTGCTGCTCGTCGATGACTACAGTAGGTTCATGTGGGTGCTGCTCCTCGCCTCGAATGACGAGGCGGAGCAAGCCATCATCAAGCAGTCTACTTCATCCCGACGCTCAAGAGCAGCGTCGTGAGTGTCGGACAGCTCGACGATGGCTGGTTCGACATCGGCATCCGGCGCGGTGTTCTCACCGTGCGCGACCAGCAGAAAAGGCTGCTCACCGAGGTAACCCGCTCGGGAAGGTGCGGTTCGCGGACGGATCTGTGGTGGAGATCCACGGGCGCGGGACCGTCGTCTTCGCCGACAAAGCGGGTGATCATAGGGCGTTGACAGACGTCTACTTCATCCCGGCGCTCAAGAGCAGCGTCGTGAGTGTCGGATAGCTCGGCGAGGGCTGGTTCGACATCGGCCTCCGACGCGGTGTTCTCACCGTGCGCGACCAGCAGAAAAGGCTGCTCATCGAGGTAACCCGCTCGGTAAACCGCCTCTACAAGCTCTTGTTTCGACCAGTGCATCCTGTGTGCCTTGCCGTGCGCCATGTCTCCGACGCGTGGCGTTGGCATGCCCGGCTAGGACACCAGCACTTCGACGGGTTGCGAAAGATGGCGCGAGGCAACCTCGTTCATGGGCTACCTCACATCGAGCACGCCGACGAGCTGTGCGATGCGTGTCTTGCCGGGAAGCAGCGACGCCTGCCCTTTCCCGAGAAGGCACGCTATCGGGCGCAGAAACCCCTGGAGCTGGTTCATGGGGACCTTTGCGGCCCAATCACCCCGGCAACGCGAGGAGGGCGTCGCTACATCCTGCTGCTCGTCGATGACTACAGCAGGTTCATGTGGGTGCTGCTCCTCGCCTCGAATGACGAGGCGGAGCAATCCATCATCAAGCAGTCTACTTCATCCCGGCGCTCAAGAGCAGCGTCGTGAGTGTCGGACAGCTCGACGAGGGCTGGTTCGACATCGGCATCCGGCGCGGTGTTCTCATCGTGCGTGACCAGCGGAAAATGCTGCTCACCGAGGTAACCCGCTCGGGAAGGTGCGGTTCGCGGACGGATCTGTGGTGGAGATCCACGGGCGCGGGACCGTCGTCTTCGCCGACAAAGGGGGTGATCATAGGGCGTTGACAGACGTCTACTTCATCCCGGCGATCAAGAGCAGCGTCGTGAGTGTCGGACAGCTCGACGAGGGCTGGTTCGATATCGGCATTCGGCTCGGTGTTCTCACCGTGCGCAACCAGCAGAAAAGGCTGCTCATCGAGGTAACCCTCTCGGCAAACCGCCTCTACAAGCTCTTCTTTCGACCCGTGCATTCTGTGTGCCTTGCCATGGGCCATGTCTCCGACGCGTGGCATTGGCATGCCCGGCTAGGACACCAGCACTTCGACGGGTTGCGAAAGATGGCGCGAGGCAACCTCGTTCATGGGCTACCTCACATCGAGCACGCCGACGAGCTGTGCGATGCGTGTCTTGCCGGGAAGCAGCGGCGCCTGCCCTTTCCCGAGAAGGCACGCTATCGGGCGCAGAAACCCCTGGAGCTGGTTCATGGGGACCTCTGCGGCCCAATCACCCCGGCAACGCCAGGAGGGCGTCGCTACATCCTGCTGCTCGTCGATGACTACAGCAGATTCATGTGGGTGCTGCTCCTCGCCTCGAAGGACGAGGCGGAGCAAGCCATCGGCAAGCAGTCTACTTCATCCCGGCGCTCAAGAGCAGCGTCGTGAGTGTCGGACAGCTCGACGAGGGCTGGTTCGACATCGGCATCCGGCGCGGTGTTCTCACCGTGCGCGACCAGCGGAAAATGCTGCTCACCGAGGTAACCCGCTCGGGAAGGTGCGGTTCGCGGACGGATCTGTGGTGGAGATCCACGGGCGTGGGACCGTCGTCTTCGCCGACAAAGGGGGTGATCATAGGGCGTTCACAGACGTCTACTTCATCCCGGCGCTCAAGAGCAGCGTCGTGAGTGTCGGACAGCTCGACGAGGGCTGGATCGACATCGACATCCGGCGCGGTGTTCTCACCGTGCGCGACCAGCAGAAAAGGCTGTTCATCGAGGTAACCCGCTCGGCAAACCGCCTCTACAAGCTCTTCTTTCGACCCGTGCATCCTGTGTGCCTTGCCGTGGGCCATGTCTCCGACGCGTGGCGTTGGCATGCCCGGCTAGGACACCAGCACTTCGACGGGTTGCGAAAGATGGCGCGAGGCAACCTCGTTCATGGGCTACCTCACATCAAGCACGCCGACGAGCTGTGCGATGCGTGTCTTGCCGGGAAGCAGCGGCGCCTGCCCTTTCCCGAGAAGGCACGCTATCGGGCGCAGAAACCCCTGGAGCTGGTTCATGGGGACCTCTGCGGCCCAATCACCCCGGCAACGCCAGGAGGGCGTCGCTACATCCTGCTGCTCGTCGATGACTACAGCAGGTTCATGTGGGTGCTGCTCCTCGCCTCGAAGGACGAGGCAGAGCAAGCCATCGGCAAGCAGTCTACTTCATCCCGGCGCTCAAGAGCAGTGTCGTGAGTGTCGGACAGCTCGACGAGGGCTGGTTCGACATCGGCATCCGGCGCGGTGTTCTCACCGTGCGCGACCAGCAGAAAAGGCTGCTCATCGAGGTAACCCGCTCGGGAAGGTGCGGTTCGCGGACGGATCTGTGGTGGAGATCCACGGGCGCGGGACCGTCGTCTTCGCCGACAAAGGGGGTGATCATAGGGCGTTGACAGACGTCTACTTCATCCCGGCGCTCAAGAGCAGCGTCGTGAGTGTCGGACAGCTCGACGAGGTCTGGTTCGACATCGGCCTCCGGCGCGGTGTTCTCACCGTGCGCGACCAGCAGAAAAGGCTGCTCATCGAGGTAACCCGCTCGGTAAACCAGCTCTACAAGCTCTTCTTTTGACCAGTGCATCCTGTGTGCCTTGCCGTGGGCCATGTCTCCGACGCGTGGCGTTGGCATGCCCGGCTAGGACACCAGCACTTCGACGGGTTGCGAAAGATGGCGCGAGGCAACCTCGTTCATGGGCTACCTCACATCGAGCACACCGACGAGCTGTGCGATTCGTGTCTTGCCGGGAAGCAGCGACGCCTGCCCTTTCCCGAGAAGGCACGCTATCGGGCGCAGAAACCCCTGGAGCTGGTTCATGGGGACCTCTACGGCCCAATCACCCCGGCAACGCCACGAGGGCGTCACTACATCCTGCTGCTCGTCGATGACTACAGTAGGTTCATGTGGGTGCTGCTCCTCACCTCGAATGACGAGGCGGAGCAAGCCATCATCAAGCAGTCTACTTCATCCCGGCGCTCAAGAGCAGCGTCGTGAGTGTCGGACAGCTCGACGAGGGCTGGTTCGACATCGGCATCCGGCGCGGTGTTCTCTCCGTGCGCGACCAGCAGAAAAGGCTGCTCATCGAGGTAACCCGCTCGGGAAGGTGCGGTTCGCGGACGGATCTGTGGTGGAGATCCACGGGCGCGGGACCATCTTCTTCGCCGACAAAGGGGGTGATCATAGGGCGTTGACAGACGTCTACTTCATCCCGGCGATCAAGAGCAGCGTCGTGAGTGTCGGACAGCTCGACGAGGGCTGGTTCGATATCGGCATTCGGCTCGGTGTTCTCACCGTGCGCAACCAGCAGAAAAGGCTGCTCATCGAGGTAACCCTCTCGGCAAACCGCCTCTACAAGCTCTTCTTTCGACCCGTGCATTCTGTGTGCCTTGCCATGGGCCATGTCTCCGACGTGTGGCGTTGGCATGCCCGGCTAGGACACCAGCACTTCGACGGGTTGCGAAAGATGGCGCGAGGCAACCTCGTTCATGGGCTACCTCACATCGAGCACGCCGACGAGCTGTGCGATGCGTGTCTTGCCGGGAAGCAGCGGCGCCTGCCGTTTCCCGAGAAGGCACGCTATCGGGCGCAGAAACCCCTGGAGCTGGTTCATGGGGACCTCTGCGGCCCAATCACCCCGGCAACGCCAGGAGGGCGTCGCTACATCCTGCTGCTCGTCGATGACTACAGCAGGGTCATGTGGGTGCTGCTCCTCGCCTCGAAGGACGAGGCAGAGCAAGCCATCGGCAAGCAGTCTACTTCATCCCGGCGCTCAAGAGCAAGGTCGTGAGTGTCGGACAGCTCGACGAGGGCTGGTTCGACATCGGCATCCGGCGCGGTGTTCTCACCGTGCGCGACCAGCAGAAAAGGCTGCTCATCGAGGTAACCCGCTCGGGAAGGTGCGGTTCGCGGACGGATCTGTGGTGGAGATCCACGGGCGCGGGACCGTCGTCTTCGCCGACAAAGGGGGTGATCATAGGGCGTTGACAGACGTCTACTTCATCCCGGCGCTCAAGAGCAGCGTCGTGAGTGTCGGACAGCTCGACGAGGTCTGGTTCGACATCGTCCTCCGGCGCGGTGTTCTCACCGTGCGCGACCAGCAGAAAAGGCTGATCATCGAGGTAACCCGCTCGGTAAACCAGCTCTACAAGCTCTTCTTTTGACCAGTGCATCCTGTGTGCCTTGCCGTGGGCCATGTCTCCGACGCGTGGCGTTGGCATGCACGGCTAGGACACCAGCACTTCGACGCGTTGCGAAAGATGGCGCGAGGCAACCTCGTTCATGGGCTACCTCACATCGAGCACGCCGACGAGCTGTGCGATGCGTGTCTTGCCGGGAAGCAGCGACGCCTGCCCTTTCCCGAGAAGGCACGCTATCGGGCGCAGAAACCCCTGGAGCTGGTTCATGGGGACCTCAGCGGCCCAATCACCCCGGCAACGCCAGGAGGGCGTCACTACATCCTGCTGCTCGTCGATGACTACAGTAGGTTCATGTGGGTGCTGCTCCTCACCTCGAATGACGAGGCGGAGCAAGCCATCATCAAGCAGTCTACTTCATCCCGGCGCTCAAGAGCAGCGTCGTGAGTGTCGGACAGCTCGACGAGGGCTCGTTCGACATCGGCATCCGGCGCGGTGTTCTCTCCGTGCGCGACCAGCAGAAAAGGCTGCTCATCGAGGTAACCCGCTCGGGAAGGTGCGGTTCGCGGACGGATCTGTGGTGGAGATCCACGGGCGCGGGACCGTCGTCTTCGCCGACAAAGGGTTGATCATAGGGCGTTGACAGACGTCTACTTCATCCCGGCGCTCAAGAGCAGCGTCGTGAGTGTCGGACAGCTCGACGAGGGCTGGTTTGATATCGGCATCCGGCGCGGTGTTCTCACCGTGCGCAACCAGCAGAAAAGGCTGCTCATCGAGGTAACCCTCTCGGCAAACCGCCTCTACAAGCTCTTCTTTCGACCCGTGCATTCTGTGTGCCTTGCCGTGGGCCATGTCTCCGACGCGTGGCGTTGGCATGCCCGTCTAGGACACCAGCACTTCGACGGGTTGCGAAAGATGGCGCGAGGCAACCTCGTTCATGGGCTACCTCACATCGAGCACGCCAACGAGCTCTGCGATGCGTGTCTTGCCGGGAAGCAGCGGCGCCTGCCCTTTCCCAAGAAGGCACGCTATCGGGCGCAGAAACCCCTGGAGCTGGTTCATGGGGACCTCTGCGGCCAATCACCCCGGCAACGCGAGGAGGGCGTCGCTACATCCTGCTGCTCGTCGATGACTACAACAGGTTCATGTGGGTGCTGCTCCTCGCCTCGAATGACGAGGCGGAGCAAGCCATCATCAAGCAGTCTACTTCATCCCGGCGCTCAAGAGCAGCGTCGTGAGTGTCGGACAGCTCGACGAGGGCTGGTTCGACATCGGCATCCGGCGCGGTGTTCTCACCGTGCGCGACCAGCAGAAAATGCTGCTCATCGAGGTAACCCGCTCGGGAAGGTGCGATTCGGGGACGGATCTGTGGTGGAGATCCACGGGCGCAGGACCGTCGTCTTCGCCGACAAAGTGGGTGATCATAGGGAGTTGACAGACGTCTACTTCATCCCGGCGATCAAGAGCAGCGTCGTGATTGTCGGACAGCTCGACGAGGGCTGGTTCGATATCGGCATCCGGCGCGGTGTTCTCACCGTGCGCAACCAGCAGAAAAGACTGCTCATCGAGGTAACCCTCTCGGCAAACCGCCTCTACAAGCTCTTCTTTCGGCCCGTGCATTCTGTGTGCCTTGCCGTGGGCCATGTCTCCGACGCGTGGCGTTGGCATGCCCGGCTAGGACACCAGCACTTCGACGGGTTGCGAAAGATGGCGCGAGGCAACCTCGTTCATGGGCTACCTCACATGGAGCACGCCGACGAGCTGTGCGATGCATGTCTTGCCGGGAAGTAGCGGCGCCTGCCCTTTCCCGAGAAGGCACGCTATCGGGCGCAGAAACCCCTGGAGCTGGTTCATGGGGACCTCTGCGGCCCAATCACCCCGGCAACGCCAGGAGGGCGTCGCTACATCCTGCTACTCGTCGATGACTACAGCAGATTCATGTGGGTGTTGCTCCTCGCCTCGAAGGACGAGGCGGAGCAAGCCATCGTCAAGCAGTCTACTTCATCCCGGCGCTCAAGAGCAGCGTCGTGAGTGTCGGACAGCTCGACGAGGGCTGGTTCGACATCGGCATCCGGTGCGGTGTTCTCACCGTGTGCGACCAGCGGAAAATGCTGCTCACCGAGGTAACCCGCTCGGGAAGGTGCGGTTCACGGACGGATCTGTGGTGGAGATCCACGGGCGTGGGACCGTCGTCTTCGCCGACAAAGGGGGTGATCATAGGGCGTTCACAGACGTCTACTTCATCCCGGCGCTCAAGAGCAGCGTTGTGAGTGTCGGACAGCTCGACGAGGGCTGGTTCGACATCGACATCCGGCGCGGTGTTCTCACCGTGCGCGACCAGCAGAAAAGGCTGTTCATCGAGGTAACCCGCTCGGCAAACCGCCTCTACAAGCTCTTCTTTCGACCCGTGCATCCTGTGTGCCTTGCCGTGGGCCATGTCTCCGACGCGTGGCGTTGGCATGCCCGGCTAGGACACCAGCATTTCGACGGGTTGCGAAAGATGGCGCGAGGCAACCTCGTTCATGGGCTACCTCACATCGAGCACGCCGACGAGCTGTGCGATGCGTGTCTTGCCGGGAAGCAGCGGCGCCTGCCCTTTCCCGAGAAGGGACGCTATCGGGCGCAGAAACCCCTGGAGCTGGTTCATGGGGACCTCTGCGGCCCAATCACCCCGGCAACGCCAGGAGGGCGTCGCTACATCCTGCTGCTCGTCGATGACTACAGCAGGTTCATGTGGGTGCTGCTCCTCGCCTCGAAGGACGAGGCAGAGCAAGCCATCGGCAAGCAGTCTACTTCATCCCGGCGCTCAAGAGCAGCGTCGTGAGTGTCGGACAGCTCGACGAGGGCTGGTTCGACATCGGCATCCGGCGCGGTGTTCTCACCGTGCGCGACCAGCAGAAAAGGCTGCTCATCGAGGTAACCCGCTCGGGAAGGTGCGGTTCGCGGACGGATCTGTGGTGGAGATCCACGGGCGTGGGACCGTCGTCTTCGCCGACAAAGGGGGTGATCATAGGGCGTTGACAGACGTCTACTTCATCCCGGCGCTCAAGAGCAGCGTCGTGAGTGTCGGACAGCTCGACGAGGGCTGGTTCGACATCGACATCCGGCGCGGTGTTCTCACCGTGCGCGACCAGCAGAAAAGGCTGTTCATCGAGGTAACCCGCTCGGCAAACCGCCTCTACAAGCTCTTCTTTCGACCCGTGCATCCTGTGTGCCTTGCCGTGGGCCATGTCTCCGACGCGTGGCGTTGGCATGCCCGGCTAGGACACCAGCATTTCGACGGGTTGCGAAAGATGGCGCGAGGCAACCTCGTTCATGGGCTACCTCACATCGAGCACGCCGACGAGCTGTGCGATGCGTGTCTTGCCGGGAAGCAGCGGCGCCTGCCCTTTCCCGAGAAGGGACGCTATCGGGCGCAGAAACCCCTGGAGCTGGTTCATGGGGACCTCTGCGGCCCAATCACCCCGGCAACGCCAGGAGGGCGTCGCTACATCCTGCTGCTCGTCGATGACTACAGCAGGTTCATGTGGGTGCTGCTCCTCGCCTCGAAGGACGAGGCAGAGCAAGCCATCGGCAAGCAGTCTACTTCATCCCGGCGCTCAAGAGCAGCGTCGTGAGTGTCGGACAGCTCGACGAGGGCTGGTTCGACATCGGCATCCGGCGCGGTGTTCTCACCGTGCGCGACCAGCAGAAAAGGCTGCTCATCGAGGTAACCCGCTCGGGAAGGTGCGGTTCGCGGACGGATCTGTGGTGGAGATCCACGGGCGTGGGACCGTCGTCTTCGCCGACAAAGGGGGTGATCATAGGGCGTTGACAGACGTCTACTTCATCCCGGCGCTCAAGAGCAGCGTCGTGAGTGTCGGACAGCTCGACGAGGGCTGGTTCGACATCGGCCTCCGGCGCGGTGTTCTCACCGTGCGCGACCAGCAGAAAAGGCTGCTCATCGAGGTAACCCGCTCGGTAAACCGCCTCTACAAGCTCTTCTTTCGACCAGTGCATCCTGTGTGCCTTGCCGTGGGCCATGTCTCCGACGCGTGGCGTTGGCATGCCCGGCTAGGACACCAGCACTTCGACGGGTTGCGAAAGATGGCGCGAGGCAGCCTCGTTCATGGGCTACCTCACATCGAGCACGCCGACGAGCTGTGCGATGCGTGTCTTGCCGGGAAGCAGCGACGCCTGCCCTTTCCCGAGAAGGCACGCTATCGGGCGCAGAAACCCCTGGAGCTGGTTCATGGGGACCTCTGCGGCCCAATCACCCCGGCAACGCCAGGAGGGCGTCGCTACATCCTGCTGCTCGTCGATGACTACAGCAGATTCATGTGGGTGCTACTCCTCGCCTCGAAGGACGAGGCGGAGCAAGCCATCGTCAAGCAGTCTACTTCATCCCGGCGCTCAAGAGCAGCGTCGTGAGTGTCGGACAGCTCGACGAGGTCTGGTTCGACATCGGCATCCGGCGCGGTGTTCTCACCGTGCGCGACCAGCGGAAAATGCTGCTCACCGAGGTAACCCGCTCGGGAAGGTGCGGTTCGCGGACGGATCTGTGGTGGAGATCCACGGGCGTGGGACCGTCGTCTTCGCCGACAAAGGGGGTGATCATAGGGCGTTCACAGACGTCTACTTCATCCCGGCGCTCAAGAGCAGCGTCGTGAGTGTCGGACAGCTCGACGAGGGCTGGTTCGACATCGACATCCGGCGCGGTGTTCTCACCGTGCGCGACCAGCAGAAAAGGTTGTTCATCGAGGTAACCCGCTCGGCAAACCGCCTCTACAAGCTCTTCTTTCGACCCGTGCATCCTGTGTGCCTTGCCGTGGGCCATGTCTCCGACGCGTGGCGTTGGCATGCCCGGCTAGGACACCAGCATTTCGACGGGTTGCGAAAGATGGCGCGAGGCAACCTCGTTCATGGGCTACCTCACATCAAGCACGCCGACGAGCTGTGCGATGCGTGTCTTGCCGGGAAGCAGCGGCGCCTGCCCTTTCCCGAGAAGGCACGCTATCGGGCGCAGAAACCCCTGGAGCTGGTTCATGGGGACCTCTGCGGCCCAATCACCCCGGCAACGCCAGGAGGGCGTCGCTACATCCTGCTGCTCGTCGATGACTACAGCAGGTTCATATGGGTGCTACTCCTCGCCTCGAAGGACGAGGCAGAGCAAGCCATCGGCAAGCAGTCTACTTCATCCCGGCGCTCAAGAGCAGCGTTGTGAGTGTCGGACAGCTCGACGAGGGCTGGTTCGACATCGGCATCCGGCGCGGTGTTCTCACCGTGCGCGACCAACGGAAAAGGCTGCTCATCGAGGTAACCCGCTCGGGAAGGTGCGGTTCGCGGACGGATCTGTGGTCGAGATCCACGGGCGCGGGACCGTCGTCTTCGCCGACAAAGGGGGTGATCATAGGGTGTTGACAGACGTCTACTTCATCCCGGCGCTCAAGAGCAGCGTCGTGAGTGTCGGACAGCTCGACGAGGGCTGGTTCGATATCGGCATCCGGCGCGGTGTTCTCACCGTGCGCAACCAGCAGAAAAGGCTGCTCATCGAGGTAACCCTCTCGGCAAACCGCCTCTACAAGCTCTTCTTTTGACCCGTGCATTCTGTGTGCCTTGCCGTGGGCCATGTCTCCGACGCGTGGCGTTGGCATGCCCGTCTAGGACACCAGCACTTCGACGGGTTGCGAAAGATGGCGCGAGGCAACCTCGTTCATGGGCTACCTCACATCGAGCACGCCGACGAGCTATGCGATGCGTGTCTTGCCGGGAAGCAGCGACGCCTGCCCTTTCCCGAGAAGGCACGCTATCGGGCGCAGAAACCCCTGGAGCTGGTTCATGGGGACCTCTGCAGCCAATCACCCCGGCAACGCGAGGAGGGCGTCGCTACATGCTGCTGCTCGTCGATGACTACAACAGGTTCATGTGGGTGCTGCTCCTCGCCTGGAATGACGAGGCGGAGAAAGCCATCATCAAGCAGTCTACTTCATCCCGGCGCTCAAGAGCAGCGTCGTGAGTGTCGGACAGCTCGACGAGGGCTGGTTCGACATCGGCATCCGGCGCGGTGTTCTCACCGTGCGCGACCAGCAGAAAATGCTGCTCATCGAGGTAACCCGCTCGGGAAGGTGCGATTCGCGGACGGATCTGTGGTGGAGATCCACGGGCGCCGGACCGTCGTCTTCGCCGACAAAGGGGGTGATCATAGGGCGTTGACAGACGTCTACTTCACCCCGGCGATCAAGAGCAGCGTCGTGAGTGTCGGACAGCTCGACGAGGGCTGGTTCGACATCGGCATCCGGCGCGGTGTTCTCACCGTACGCAAGCAGCAGAAAAGGCTGCTCATCGAGGTAACCCTCTCGGCAAACCGCCTCTACAAGCTCTTCTTTCGACCCGTGCATACTGTGTGCCTTGCCGTGGGCCATGTCTCCGACGCGTGGCGTTGGCATGCCCGGCTAAGACACCAGCACTTCGACGGGTTGCGAAAGATGGCGCGAGGCAACCTCGTTCATGGGCTACCTCACATCGAGCACGCCGACGAGCTGTGCGATGCGTGTCTTGCCGGGAAGCAGCGGCGCCTGCCCTTTCCCGAGAAGGCACGCTATCGGGCGCAGAAACCCCTGGAGCTGGTTCATGGGGACCTCTGCGGCGCAATCACCCCGGCAACGCCAGGAGGGCGTCGCTACATCCTGCTGCTCGTCGATGACTACAGCAGGTTCATGTGGGTGCTGCTCCTCGCCTCGAAGGACGAGGCAGAGCAAGCCATCGGCAAGCAGTCTACTTCATCCCGGCGCTCAAGCGCAACGTCGTGATTGTCGGACAGCTCGACGAGGGCTGGTTCGACATCGGCATCCGGCGCGGTGTTCTCACCGTGCGCGACCAGCAGAAAAGGCTGCTCATCGAGGTAACCCGCTCGGGAAGGTGCGGTTCGCGGACGGATCTGTGGTGGAGATCCACGGGCGCGGGACTGTCGTCTTCGCCGACAAAGGGGGTGACCATAGGGCGTTGACAGACGTCTACTTCATCCCGGCGCTCAAGAGCAGCGTCGTGAGTCTCGGACAGCTCGACGAGGGCTGGTTCGACATCGGCCTCCGGCGCGGTGTTCTCACCGTGCGCGACCAGCAGAAAAGGCTGCTCATCGAGGTAACACGCTCGGTAAACCGCCTCTACAAGCTCTTCTTTCGACCAGTGCATCCTGTGTGCCTTGCCGTGGGCCATGTCTCCGACGCGTGGCGTTGGCATGCCCGGCTAGGACACCAGCACTTCGACGGGTTGCGAAAGATGGCGCGAGGCAACCTCGTCATGGGCTACCTCACATCGAGCACGCCGACGAGCTGTGCGATGCGTGTCTTGCTGGGAAGCAGCGGCGCCTGCCCTTTCCCGGGAAGGCACGCTATCGGGCGCAGAAACCCCTGGAGCTGGTTCATGGGGACCTCTGCGGCCCAATCACCCCGGCAACGCCAGGAGGGCATCGCTACATCCTGCTGCTCGTCGATGACTACAGTAGGTTCATGTGGGTGCTCCTCCTCACCTCGAATGATGAGGCGGAGCAAGCCATCATCAAGCAGTCTACTTCATCCCGGCACTCAAGAGCAGCGTCGTGAGTGCCGGACAGCTCGACGAGGGCTGGTTCGACATCGGCATCCGGCGCGGTGTTCTCACCGTGCGCGACCAGCAGAAAAGGCTGCTCATCGAGGTAACCCGCTCGGGAAGGTGCGGTTCGCGGACGGATCTGTGGTGGAGATCCACGGGCGCGGGACCGTCGTCTTCGCCGACAAAGGGGGTGATCATAGGGCGTTGACAGACGTCTACTTCATCCCGGCGCTCAAGAGCAGCGCCGTGAGTGTCGGACAGCTCGACGAGGGCTGGTTCGATATCGGCATCCGGCGCGGTGTTCTCACCGTGCGCAACCAGCAGAAAAGGCTGCTCATCGAGGTAACCCTCTCAGCAAACCGCCTCTACAAGCTCTTCTTTCGACCCGTGCATTCTGTGTGCCTTGCCGTGGGCCATGTCTCCGACGCGTGGCGTTGGCATGCCCGTCTAGGACACCAGCACTTCGCCGGGTTGCGAAAGATGGCGCGAGGCAACCTCGTTCATGGGCTACCTCACATCGAGCACGCCGACGAGCTGTGCGATGCGTGTCTTGCCGGGAAGCAGCGGCGCCTGCCCTTTCCCAAGAAGGCACGCTATCGGGCGCAGAAACCCCTGGAGCTGGTTCATGGGGACCTCTGCGGCCAATCACCCCGGCAACGCGAGGAGGGCGTCGCTACATCCTGCTGCTCGTCGATGACTACAACAGGTTCATGTGGGTGCTGCTCCTCGCCTCGAATGACGAGGCGGAGCAAGCCATCATCAAGCAGTCTACTTCATCCCGGCGCTCAAGAGCAGCGTCGTGAGTGTCGGACAGCTCGACGAGGGCTGGTTCGACATCGGCATCCGGCGCGGTGTTCTCACCGTGCGCGACCAGCAGAAAAGGCTGCTCATCGAGGTAACCCGCTCGGGAAGGTGCGGTTCGCGGACGGATCCGTGGTGGAGATCCACGGGCGCGGGACCGTCGTCTTCGCCGACAAAGGGGGTGATCATAGGGCGTTCACAGACGTCTACTTCATCCCGGCGCTCAAGAGCAGCGTCGTGAGTGTCGGACAGCTCGACGAGGGCTGGTTCGACATCGGCATCCGGCGCGGTGTTCTCACCGTGCGCGACCAGCAGAAAATGCTGCTCATCGAGGTAACCCGCTCGGCAAACCGCCTCTACAAGCTCTTCTTTCGACCCGTGCATCCTGTGTGCTATGCCGTGGGCCATGTCTCCGACGCGTGGCGTTGGCATGCCCGGCTAGGACACCAGCATTTCGACGGGTTGCGAAAGATGGCGCGAGGCAACCTCATTCATGGGCTACCTCACATCGAGCACGCCGACGAGCTGTGCGATGCGTGTCTTGCCGGGAAGCAGCGGCGCCTGCCCTTTCCCGAGAAGGCACGCTATCGGGCGCAGAAACCCCTGGAGCTGGTTCATGGTGACCTCTGCGGCCCAATCACCCCGCCAACACCAAGAGGGCGTCGCTACATCCTGCTGCTCGTCGATGACTACAGCAGGTTCATGTGGGTGCTGCTCCTCGCCTTGAAGGACGAGGCGGAGCAAGCCATCGTCAAGCAGTCTACTTCATCCCGGCGCTCAAGAGCAGCGTCATGAGTGTCGGACAGCTCGACGAGGGCTGGTTCGACATCGGCATCCGGCGCGGTGTTCTCACCGTGCGCGACCAGCAGAAAAGGCTGCTCATCGAGGTAACCCGCTCGGGAAGGTGCGGTTCGCGGACGGATCCGTGGTGGAGATCCACGGGCGAGGGACCGTCGTCTTCGCCGACAAAGGGGGTGATCATAGGGCGTTCACAGACGTCTACTTCATCCCGGCGCTCAAGAGCAGCGTCGTGAGTGTCGGACAGCTCGACGAGGGCTGGTTCGACATCGGCATCCGGCGCGGTGTTCCCACCGTGCGCAACCAGCAGAAAAGGCTGCTCATCGAGGTAACCCGCTCGGCAAACCGCCTCTACTAGCTCTTCTTTCGACCCGTGCATCCTGTGTGCCTTGCCGTGGGCCATGTCTCCGACGCGTGGCGTTGGCATGCCCGGCTAGGACACCAGCATTTCGACGGGTTGCGAAAGATGGCGCGAGGCAACCTCGTTCATGGGCTACCTCACATCGAGCACGCCGACGAGCTGTGCGATGCGTGTCTTGCCGGGAAGCAGCGACGCCTGCCCTTTCCCGAGAAGGCACGCTATCGGGCGCAGAAACCCCTGGAGCTGGTTCATGGGGACCTCTGCGGCCCAATCACCCCGGCAATGCCAGGAGGGCGTCACTACATCCTGCTGCTCGTCGATGACTACAGTAGGTTCATGTGGGTGCTCCTCCTCGCCTCGAATGACGAGGCGGAGCAAGCCATCATCAAGCAGTCTACTTCATCCCGGCGCTCAAGAGCAGCGTCGTGAGTGCCGGACAGCTCGACGAGGGCTGGTTCGACATCGGCATCCGGCGCGGTGTTCTCACCATGCGCGACCAGCAGAAAAGGCTGCTCATCGAGGTAACCCGCTCGGGAAGGTGCGGTTCGCGGACGGATCTGTGGTGGAGATCCACGGGCGCGGGACCGTCGTCTTCGCCGACAAAGAGGGTGATCATAGGGCGTTGACAGACGTCTACTTCATCCCGGCGCTCAAGAGCAGCGTCGTGAGTGTCGGACAGCTCGACGAGGGCTGGTTCGATATCGGCATCCGGCGCGGTGTTCTCACCGTGCGCAACCAGCAGAAAAGGCTGCTCATCGAGGTAACCCTCTCAGCAAACCGCCCCTACAAGCTCTTCTTTCGACCCGTGCATTCTGTGTGCCTTGTCGTGGGCCATGTCTCCGACGCGTGGCGTTGGCATGCCCGTCTAGGACACCAGCACTTCGACGGGTTGCGAAAGATGGCGCGAGGCAACCTCGTTCATGGGCTACCTCACATCGAGCATGCCGACGAGCTGTGCGATGCGTGTCTTGCCGGGAAGCAGCGGCGCCTGCCCTTTCCCAAGAAGGCACGCTATCGGGCGCAGAAACCCCTGGAGCTGGTTCATGGGGACCTCTGCGGACAATCACCCCGGCAACGCGAGGAGGGCGTCGCTACATCCTGCTGCTCGTCGATGACTACAACAGGTTCATGTGGGTGCTGCTCCTCGCCTCGAATGACGAGGCGGAGCAAGCCATCATCAAGCAGTCTACTTCATCCCGGCGCTCAAGAGCAGCGTCGTGAGTGTCGGACAGCTCGACGAGGGCTGGTTCGACATCGGCATCCGGCGCGGTGTTCTCACCGTGCGCGACCAGCAGAAAATGCTGCTCATCGAGGTAACCCGCTCGGGAAGGTGCGATTCGCGGACGGATCTGTGGTGGAGATCCACGGGCGCGGGACCGTCGTCTTCGCCGACAAAGGGGGTGATCATAGGGCGTTGACAGACGTCTACTTCATCCCGGCGATCAAGAGCAGCGTCGTGAGTGTCGGACAGCTCGACGAGGGCTGGTTCGATATCGGCATCCGGCGTGGTGTTCTCACCGTGCGCAACCAGCAGAAAAGGCTGCTCATCGAGGTAACCCTCTCGGCAAACCGCCTCTACAAGCTCTTCTTTCGACCCGTGCATTCTGTGTGCCTTGTCGTGGGCCATGTCTCCGACGCGTGGCGTTGGCATGCCCGGCTAAGACACCAGCACTTCGACGGGTTGCGAAAGATGGCGCGAGGCAACCTCGTTCATGGGCTACATCACATCGAGCACGCCGACGAGCTGTGCGATGCATGTCTTGCCGGGAAACAGCGGCGCCTGCCCTTTCCCGAGAAGGCACGCTATCGGGCGCAGAAACCCCTGGAGCTGGTTCATGGGGACCTCTGCGGCCCAATCACCCCGGCAACGCCAGGAGGGCGTCGCTACATCCTGCTACTCGTCGATGACTACAGCAGGTTCATGTGGGGTGCTGCTCCTCGCCTCGAAGGACGAGGCGGAGCAAGCCATCGTCAAGCAGTCTACTTCATCCCGGCGCTCAAGAGCAGCGTCGTGAGTGTCAGACAGCTCGACGAGGGCTGGTTCGACATCGGCATCCGGCGCGGTGTTCTCACCGTGCGCGACCAGCAGAAAAGGCTGCTCATCGAGGTAACCCGCTCGGGAAGGTGCGGTTCGCGGACGGATCCGTGGTGGAGATCCACGGGCGCGGGACCGTCGTCTTCGCCGACAAAGGGGGTGATCATAGGGCGTTCACAGACATCTACTTCATCCCGGCGCTCAAGAGCAGCGTCGTGAGTGTCGGACAGCTCGACGAGGGCTGGTTCGACATCGGCATCCGGCGCGGTGTTCTCACCGTGAGCGACCAGCAGAAAATGCTGCTCATCGAGGTAACCCGCTCGGCAAACCGCCTCTACAAGCTCTTCTTTCGACCCGTGCATCCTGTGTGCCTTGCCGTGGGCCATGTCTCCGACGCGTGGCGTTGGCATGCCCGGCTAGGACACCAGCATTTCGACGGGTTGCGAAAGATGGCGCGAGGCAACCTCATTCATGGGCTACCTCACATCGAGCACGCCGACGAGCTGTGCGATGCGTGTCTTGCCGGGAAGCAGCGGCGCCTGCCCTTTCCCGAGAAGGCACGCTATCGGGCGCAGAAACCCCTGGAGCTGGTTCATGGGGACCTCTGCGGCTAATCACCCCGGCAACGCGAGGAGGGCGTCGCTACATCCTGCTGCTCGTCGATGACTACAACAGGTTCATGTGGGTGCTGCTCCTCGCCTCGAATGACGAGGCGGAGCAAGCCATCATCAAGCAGTCTACTTCATCCCGGCGCTCAAGAGCAGCGTCGTGAGTGTCGGACAGCTCGACGAGGGCTGGTTCGACATCGGCATCCGGCGCGGTGTTCTCACCGTGCGCGACCAGCAGAAAATGCTGCTCATCGAGGTAACCCGCTCGGGAAGGTGCGATTCGCGGACGGATCTGTGGTGGAGATCCACGGGCGCGGGACCGTCGTCTTCGCCGACAAAGGGGGTGATCATAGGGCGTTGACAGACGTCTACTTCATCCCGGCGATCAAGAGCAGCGTCGTGAGTGTCGGACAGCTCGACGAGGGCTGGTTCGATATCGGCATCCGGCGCGGTGTTCTCACCGTGCGCAACCAGCAGAAAAGGCTGCTCATCGAGGTAACCCTCTCGGCAAACCGCCTCTACAAGCTCTTCTTTCGACCCGTGCATTCTGTGTGCCTTGCCGTGGGCCATGTCTCCGACGCGTGGCGTTGGCATGCCCGGCTAAGACACCAGCACTTCGACGGGTTGCGAAAGATGGCGCGAGGCAACCTCGTTCATGGGCTACATCACATCGAGCACGCCGACGAGCTGTGCGATGCATGTCTTGCCGGGAAGCGGCGGCGCCTGCCCTTTCCCGAGAAGGCACGCTACCGGGCGCAGAAACCCCTGGAGCTGGTTCATGGGGACCTCTGCGGCCCAATCACCCCGGCAACGCCAGGAGGGCATCGCTACATCCTGCTACTCGTCGATGACTACAGCAGGTTCATGTGGGTGCTGCTCCTCGCCTCGAAGGACGAGGCAGAGCAAGCCATCGTCAAGCAGTCTACTTCATCCCGGCGCTCAAGAGCAGCGTCGTGAGTGTCGGACAGCTCGACGAGGGCTGGTTCGACATCGGCATCCGGCGCGGTGTTCTCACCGTGCGCGACCAGCAGAAAAGGTTGCTCATCGAGGTAACCCGCTCGGGAAGGTGCGGTTCACGGACGGATCCGTGGTGGAGATCCACGGGCGCGGGACCGTCGTCTTCGCCGACAAAGGGGGTGATCATAGGGCGTTCACAGACGTCTACTTCATCCCGGCGCTCAAGAGCAGCGTCGTGAGTGTCGGACAGCTCGACGAGGGCTGGTTCGACATCGGCATCCGGCGCGGTGTTCTCACCGTGCGCGACCAGCAGAAAATGCTGCTCATCGAGGTAACCCGCTCGGCAAACCGCCTCTACAAGCTCTTCTTTCGACCCGTGCATCCTGTGTGCCTTGCCGTGGGCCATGTCTCCGACGCGTGGCGTTGGCATGCCCGGCTAGGACACCAGCATTTCGACGGGTTGCGAAAGATGGCGCGAGGCAACCTCATTCATGGGCTACCTCACATCGAGCACGCCGACGAGCTGTGCGATGCGTGTCTTGCCGGGAAGCAGCGGCGCCTGCCCTTTCCCGAGAAGGCACGCTATCGGGCGCAGAAACCCCTGGAGCTGGTTCATGGGGACCTCTGCGGCCCAATCACCCCGGCAACACCAAGAGGGCGTCGCTACATCCTGCTGCTCGTCGATGACTACAGCAGGTTCATGTGGGTGCTGCTCCTCGCCTTGAAGGACGAGGCGGAGCAAGCCATCGTCAAGCAGTCTACTTCATCCCGGCGCTCAAGAGCAGCGTCATGAGTGTCGGACAGCTCGACGAGGGCTGGTTCGACATCGGCATCCGGCGCGGTGTTCTCACCGTGCGCGACCAGCAGAAAAGGCTGCTCATCGAGGTAACCCGCTCGGGAAGGTGCGGTTCGCGGACGGATCCGTGGTGGAGATCCACGGGCGAGGGACCGTCGTCTTCGCCGACAAAGGGGGTGATCATAGGGCGTTCACAGACGTCTACTTCATCCCGGCGCTCAAGAGCAGCGTCGTGAGTGTCGGACAGCTCGACGAGGGCTGGTTCGACATCGGCATCCGGCGCGGTGTTCCCACCGTGCGCAACCAGCAGAAAAGGCTGCTCATCGAGGTAACCCGCTCGGCAAACCGCCTCTACTAGCTCTTCTTTCGACCCGTGCATCCTGTGTGCCTTGCCGTGGGCCATGTCTCCGACGCGTGGCGTTGGCATGCCCGGCTAGGACACCAGCATTTCGACGGGTTGCGAAAGATGGCGCGAGGCAACCTCGTTCATGGGCTACCTCACATCGAGCACGCCGACGAGCTGTGCGATGCGTGTCTTGCCGGGAAGCAGCGACGCCTGCCCTTTCCCGAGAAGGCACGCTATCGGGCGCAGAAACCCCTGGAGCTGGTTCATGGGGACCTCTGCGGCCCAATCACCCCGGCAATGCCAGGAGGGCGTCACTACATCCTGCTGCTCGTCGATGACTACAGTAGGTTCATGTGGGTGCTCCTCCTCGCCTCGAATGACGAGGCGGAGCAAGCCATCATCAAGGAGTCTACTTCATCCCGGCGCTCAAGAGCAGCGTCGTGAGTGCCGGACAGCTCGACGAGGGCTGGTTCGACATCGGCATCCGGCGCGGTGTTCTCACCATGCGCGACCAGAAGAAAAGGCTGCTCATCGAGGTAACCCGCTCGGGAAGGTGCGGTTCGCGGACGGATCTGTGGTGGAGATCCACGGGCGCGGGACCGTCGTCTTCGCCGACAAAGAGGGTGATCATAGGGCGTTGACAGACGTCTACTTCATCCCGGCGCTCAAGAGCAGCGTCGTGAGTGTCGGACAGCTCGACGAGGGCTGGTTCGATATCGGCATCCGGCGCGGTGTTCTCACCGTGCGCAACCAGCAGAAAAGGCTGCTCATCGAGGTAACCCTCTCAGCAAACCGCCTCCACAAGCTCTTCTTTCGACCCGTGCATTCTGTGTGCCTTGCCGTGGGCCATGTCTCCGACGCGTGGCGTTGGCATGCCCGTCTAGGACACCAGCACTTCGACGGGTTGCGAAAGATGGCGCGAGGCAACCTCGTTCATGGGCTACCTCACATCGAGCATGCCGACGAGCTGTGCGATGCGTGTCTTGCCGGGAAGCAGCGGCGCCTGCCCTTTCCCAAGAAGGCACGCTATCGGGCGCAGAAACCCCTGGAGCTGGTTCATGGGGACCTCTGCGGCCAATCACCCCGGCAGCGCGAGGAGGGCGTCGCTACATCCTGCTGCTCGTCGATGACTACAACAGGTTCATGTGGGTGCTGCTCCTCGCCTCGAATGATGAGGCGGAGCAAGCCATCATCAAGCAGTCTACTTCATCCCGGCGCTCAAGAGCAGCGTCGTGAGTGTCGGACAGCTCGACGAGGGCTGGTTCGACATCGGCATCCGGCGCGGTGTTCTCACCGTGCGCGACCAGCAGAAAATGCTGCTCATCGAGGTAACCCGCTCGGGATGGTGCGATTCGCGGACGGATCTGTGGTGGAGATCCACGGGCGCGGGACCGTCGTCTTCGCCGACAAAGGGGGTGATCATAGGGCGTTGACAGACGTCTACTTCATCCCGGCGATCAAGAGCAGCGTCGTGAGTGTCGGACAGCTCGACGAGGGCTGGTTCGATATCGGCATCCGGCGTGGTGTTCTCACCGTGCGCAACCAGCAGAAAAGGCTGCTCATCGAGGTAACCCTCTCGGCAAACCGCCTCTACAAGCTCTTCTTTCGACCCGTGCATTCTGTGTGCCTTGTCGTGGGCCATGTCTCCGACGCGTGGCGTTGGCATGCCCGGCTAAGACACCAGCACTTCGACGGGTTGCGAAAGATGGCGCGAGGCAACCTCGTTCATGGGCTACATCACATCGAGCACGCCGACGAGCTGTGCGATGCATGTCTTGCCGGGAAGCAGCGGCGCCTGCCCTTTCCCGAGAAGGCACGCTACCGGGCGCAGAAACCCCTGGAGCTGGTTCATGGGGACCTCTGCGGCCCAATCACCCCGGCAACGCCAGGAGGGCGTCGCTACATCCTGCTACTCGTCGATGACTACAGCAGGTTCATGTGGGTGCTGCTCCTCGCCTCGAAGGACGAGGCAGAGCAAGCCATCGTCAAGCAGTCTACTTCATCCCGGCGCTCAAGAGCAGCGTCGTGAGTGTCGGACAGCTCGACGAGGGCTGGTTCGACATCGGCATCCGGCGCGGTGTTCTCACCGTGCGCGACCAGCAGAAAAGGTTGCTCATCGAGGTAACCCGCTCGGGAAGGTGCGGTTCGCGGACGGATCCGTGGTGGAGATCCACGGGCGCGGGACCGTCGTCTTCGCCGACAAAGGGGGTGATCATAGGGCGTTCACAGACGTCTACTTCATCCCGGCGCTCAAGAGCAGCGTCGTGAGTGTCGGACAGCTCGACGAGGGCTGGTTCGACATCGGCATCCGGCGCGGTGTTCTCACCGTGCGCGACCAGCAGAAAATGCTGCTCATCGAGGTAACCCGCTCGGCAAACCGCCTCTACAAGCTCTTCTTTCGACCCGTGCATCCTGTGTGCCTTGCCGTGGGCCATGTCTCCGACGCGTGGCGTTGGCATGCCCGGCTAGGACACCAGCATTTCGACGGGTTGCGAAAGATGGCGCGAGGCAACCTCATTCATGGGCTACCTCACATCGAGCACGCCGACGAGCTGTGCGATGCGTGTCTTGCCGGGAAGCAGCGGCGCCTGCCCTTTCCCGAGAAGGCACGCTATCGGGCGCAGAAACCCCTGGAGCTGGTTCATGGGGACCTCTGCGGCCCAATCACCCCGGCAACACCAAGAGGGCGTCGCTACATCCTGCTGCTCGTCGATGACTACAGCAGGTTCATGTGGGTGCTGCTCCTCGCCTTGAAGGACGAGGCGGAGCAAGCCATCGTCAAGCAGTCTACTTCATCCCGGCGCTCAAGAGCAGCGTCATGAGTGTCGGACAGCTCGACGAGGGCTGGTTCGACATCGGCATCCGGCGCGGTGTTCTCACCGTGCGCGACCAGCAGAAAAGGCTGCTCATCGAGGTAACCCGCTCGGGAAGGTGCGGTTCGCGGACGGATCCGTGGTGGAGATCCACGGGCGAGGGACCGTCGTCTTCGCCGACAAAGGGGGTGATCATAGGGCGTTGACAGACGTCTACTTCATCCCGGCGCTCAAGAGCAGCGTCGTGAGTGTCGGACAGCTCGACGAGGGCTGGTTCGACATCGGCATCCGGCGCGGTGTTCCCACCGTGCGCAACCAGCAGAAAAGGCTGCTCATCGAGGTAACCCGCTCGGCAAACCGCCTCTACTAGCTCTTCTTTCGACCCGTGCATCCTGTGTGCCTTGCCGTGGGCCATGTCTCCGACGCGTGGCGTTGGCATGCCCGGCTAGGACACCAGCATTTCGACGGGTTGCGAAAGATGGCGCGAGGCAACCTCGTTCATGGGCTACCTCACATCAAGCACGCCGACGAGCTGTGCGATGCGTGTCTTGCCGGGAAGCAGCGACGCCTGCCCTTTCCCGAGAAGGCACGCTATCGGGCGCAGAAACCCCTGGAGCTGGTTCATGGGGACCTCTGCGGCCCAATCACCCCGGCAATGCCAGGAGGGCGTCACTACATCCTGCTGCTCGTCGATGACTACAGTAGGTTCATGTGGGTGCTCCTCCTCGCCTCGAATGACGAGGCGGAGCAAGCCATCATCAAGCAGTCTACTTCATCCCGGCGCTCAAGAGCAGCGTCGTGAGTGCCGGACAGCTCGACGAGGGCTGGTTCGACATCGGCATCCGGCGCGGTGTTCTCACCATGCGCGACCAGCAGAAAATGCTGCTCATCGAGGTAACCCGCTCGGGAAGGTGCGGTTCGCGGACGGATCTGTGGTGGAGATCCACGGGCGCGGGACCGTCGTCTTCGCCGACAAAGAGGGTGATCATAGGGCGTTGACAGACGTCTACTTCATCCCGGCGCTCAAGAGCAGCGTCGTGAGTGTCGGACAGCTCGACGAGGGCTGGTTCGATATCGGCATCCGGCGCGGTGTTCTCACCGTGCGCAACCAGCAGAAAAGGCTGCTCATCGAGGTAACCCTCTCAGCAAACCGCCTCTACAAGCTCTTCTTTCGACCCGTGCATTCTGTGTGCCTTGCCGTGGGCCATGTCTCCGACGCGTGGCGTTGGCATGCCCGTCTAGGACACCAGCACTTCGACGGGTTGCGAAAGATGGCGCGAGGCAACCTCGTTCATGGGCTACCTCACATCGAGCATGCCGACGAGCTGTGCGATGCGTGTCTTGCCGGGAAGCAGCGGCGCCTGCCCTTTCCCAAGAAGGCACGCTATCGGGCGCAGAAACCCCTGGAGCTGGTTCATGGGGACCTCTGCGGCCAATCACCCCGGCAGCGCCAGGAGGGCGTCGCTACATCCTGCTACTCGTCGATGACTACAGCAGGTTCATGTGGGTGCTGCTCCTCGCCTCGAAGGACGAGGCAGAGCAAGCCATCGTCAAGCAGTCTACTTCATCCCGGCGCTCAAGAGCAGCGTCGTGAGTGTCGGACAGCTCGACGAGGGCTGGTTCGACATCGGCATCCGGCGCGGTGTTCTCACCGTGCGCGACCAGCAGAAAAGGTTGCTCATCGAGGTAACCCGCTCGGGAAGGTGCGGTTCGCGGACGGATCCGTGGTGGAGATCCACGGGCGCGGGACCGTCGTCTTCGCCGACAAAGGGGGTGATCATAGGGCGTTCACAGACGTCTACTTCATCCCGGCGCTCAAGAGCAGCGTCGTGAGTGTCGGACAGCTCGACGAGGGCTGGTTCGACATCGGCATCCGGCGCGGTGTTCTCACCGTGCGCGACCAGCAGAAAATGCTGCTCATCGAGGTAACCCGCTCGGCAAACCGCCTCTACAAGCTCTTCTTTCGACCCGTGCATCCTGTGTGCCTTGCCGTGGGCCATGTCTCCGACGCGTGGCGTTGGCATGCCCGGCTAGGACACCAGCATTTCGACGGGTTGCGAAAGATGGCGCGAGGCAACCTCATTCATGGGCTACCTCACATCGAGCACGCCGACGAGCTGTGCGATGCGTGTCTTGCCGGGAAGCAGCGGCGCCTGCCCTTTCCCGAGAAGGCACGCTATCGGGCGCAGAAACCCCTGGAGCTGGTTCATGGGGACCTCTGCGGCCCAATCACCCCGGCAACGCCAAGAGGGCGTCGCTACATCCTGCTGCTCGTCGATGACTACAGCAGGTTCATGTGGGTGCTGCTCCTCGCCTTGAAGGACGAGGCGGAGCAAGCCATCGTCAAGCAGTCTACTTCATCCCGGCGCTCAAGAGCAGCGTCATGAGTGTCGGACAGCTCGACGAGGGCTGGTTCGACATCGGCATCCGGCGCGGTGTTCTCACCGTGCGCGACCAGCAGAAAAGGCTGCTCATCGAGGTAACCCGCTCGGGAAGGTGCGGTTCGCGGACGGATCCGTGGTGGAGATCCACGGGCGAGGGACCGTCGTCTTCGCCGACAAAGGGGGTGATCATAGGGCGTTCACAGACGTCTACTTCATCCCGGCGCTCAAGAGCAGCGTCGTGAGTGTCGGACAGCTCGACGAGGGCTGGTTCGACATCGGCATCCGGCGCGGTGTTCCCACCGTGCGCAACCAGCAGAAAAGGCTGCTCATCGAGGTAACCCGCTCGGCAAACCGCCTCTACTAGCTCTTCTTTCGACCCGTGCATCCTGTGTGCCTTGCCGTGGGCCATGTCTCCGACGCGTGGCGTTGGCATGCCCGGCTAGGACACCAGCATTTCGACGGGTTGCGAAAGATGGCGCGAGGCAACCTCGTTCATGGGCTACCTCACATCAAGCACGCCGACGAGCTGTGCGATGCGTGTCTTGCCGGGAAGCAGCGACGCCTGCCCTTTCCCGAGAAGGCACGCTATCGGGCGCAGAAACCCCTGGAGCTGGTTCATGGGGACCTCTGCGGCTAATCACCCCGGCAACGCGAGGAGGGCGTGGCTACATCCTGCTGCTCGTCGATGACTACAACAGGTTCATGTGGGTGCTGCTCCTCGCCTCGAATGACGAGGCGGAGCAAGCCATCATCAAGCAGTCTACTTCATCCCGGCGCTCAAGAGCAGCGTCGTGAGTGTCGGACAGCTCGACGAGGGCTGGTTCGACATCGGCATCCGGCGCGGTGTTCTCACCGTGCGCGACCAGCAGAAAATGCTGCTCATCGAGGTAACCCGCTCGGGAAGGTGCGATTCGCGGACGGATCTGTGGTGGAGATCCACGGGCGCGGGACCGTCGTCTTCGCCGACAAAGGGGGTGATCATAGGGCGTTGACAGACGTCTACTTCATCCCGGCGCTCAAGAGCAGCGTCGTGAGTGTCGGACAGCTCGACGAGGGCTGGTTCGATATCGGCATCCGGCGCGGTGTTCTCACCGTGCGCAACCAGCAGAAAAGGCTGCTCATCGAGGTAACCCTCTCAGCAAACCGCCTCTACAAGCTCTTCTTTCGACCCGTGCATTCTGTGTGCCTTGCCGTGGGCCATGTCTCCGACGCGTGGCGTTGGCATGCCCGTCTAGGACACCAGCACTTCGACGGGTTGCGAAAGATGGCGCGAGGCAACCTCGTTCATGGGCTACCTCACATCGAGCATGCCGACGAGCTGTGCGATGCGTGTCTTGCCGGGAAGCAGCGGCGCCTGCCCTTTCCCAAGAAGGCACGCTATCGGGCGCAGAAACCCCTGGAGCTGGTTCATGGGGACCTCTGCGGCCAATCACCCCGGCAGCGCGAGGAGGGCATCGCTACATCCTGCTGCTCGTCGATGACTACAACAGGTTCATGTGGGTGCTGCTCCTCGCCTCGAATGATGAGGCGGAGCAAGCCATCATCAAGCAGTCTACTTCATCCCGGCGCTCAAGAGCAGCGTCGTGAGTGTCGGACAGCTCGACGAGGGCTGGTTCGACATCGGCATCCGGCGCGGTGTTCTCACCGTGCGCGACCAGCAGAAAATGCTGCTCATCGAGGTAACCCGCTCGGGAAGGTGCGATTCGCGGACGGATCTGTGGTGGAGATCCACGGGCGCGGGACCGTCGTCTTCGCCGACAAAGGGGGTGATCATAGGGCGTTGACAGACGTCTACTTCATCCCGGCGATCAAGAGCAGCGTCGTGAGTGTCGGACAGCTCGACGAGGGCTGGTTCGATATCGGCATCCGGCGTGGTGTTCTCACCGTGCGCAACCAGCAGAAAAGGCTGCTCATCGAGGTAACCCTCTCGGCAAACCGCCTCTACAAGCTCTTCTTTCGACCCGTGCATTCTGTGTGCCTTGTCGTGGGCCATGTCTCCGACGCGTGGCGTTGGCATGCCCGGCTAAGACACCAGCACTTCGACGGGTTGCGAAAGATGGCGCGAGGCAACCTCGTTCATGGGCTACATCACATCGAGCACGCCGACGAGCTGTGCGATGCATGTCTTGCCGGGAAGCAGCGGCGCCTGCCCTTTCCCGAGAAGGCACGCTATCGGGCGCAGAAACCCCTGGAGCTGGTTCATGGGGACCTCTGCGGCCCAATCACCCCGGCAACGCCAGGAGGGCGTCGCTACATCCTGCTACTCGTCGATGACTACAGCAGGTTCATGTGGGGTGCTGCTCCTCGCCTCGAAGGACGAGGCGGAGCAAGCCATCGTCAAGCAGTCTACTTCATCCCGGCGCTCAAGAGCAGCGTCGTGAGTGTCGGACAGCTCGACGAGGGCTGGTTCGACATCGGCATCCGGCGCAGTGTTCTCACCGTGCGCGACCAGCAGAAAAGGCTGCTCATCGAGGTAACCCGCTTGGGAAGGTGCGGTTCGCGGACGGATCCGTGGTGGAGATCCACGGGCGCGGGACCGTCGTCTTCGCCGACAAAGGGGGTGATCATAGGGCGTTCACAGACATCTACTTCATCCCGGCGCTCAAGAGCAGCGTCGTGAGTGTCGGACAGCTCGACGAGGGCTGGTTCGACATCGGCATCCGGCGCGGTGTTCTCACCGTGCGCGACCAGCAGAAAATGCTGCTCATCGAGGTAACCCGCTCGGCAAACCGCCTCTACAAGCTCTTCTTTCGACCCGTGCATCCTGTGTGCCTTGCCGTGGGCCATGTCTCCGACGCGTGGCGTTGGCATGCCCGGCTAGGACACCAGCATTTCGACGGGTTGCGAAAGATGGCGCGAGGCAACCTCATTCATGGGCTACCTCACATCGAGCACGCCGACGAGCTGTGCGATGCGTGTCTTGCCGGGAAGCAGCGGCGCCTGCCCTTTCCCGAGAAGGCACGCTATCGGGCGCAGAAACCCCTGGAGCTGGTTCATGGGGACCTCTGCGGCTAATCACCCCGGCAACGCGAGGAGGGCGTCGCTACATCCTGCTGCTCGTCGATGACTACAACAGGTTCATGTGGGTGCTGCTCCTCGCCTCGAATGACGAGGCGGAGCAAGCCATCATCAAGCAGTCTACTTCATCCCGGCGCTCAAGAGCAGCGTCGTGAGTGTCGGACAGCTCGACGAGGGCTGGTTCGACATCGGCATCCGGCGCGGTGTTCTCACCGTGCGCGACCAGCAGAAAATGCTGCTCATCGAGGTAACCCGCTCGGGAAGGTGCGATTCGCGGACGGATCTGTGGTGGAGATCCACGGGCGCGGGACCGTCGTCTTCGCCGACAAAGGGGGTGATCATAGGGCGTTGACAGACGTCTACTTCATCCCGGCGCTCAAGAGCAGCGTCGTGAGTGTCGGACAGCTCGACGAGGGCTGGTTCGATATCGGCATCCGGCGCGGTGTTCTCACCGTGCGCAACCAGCAGAAAAGGCTGCTCATCGAGGTAACCCTCTCAGCAAACCGCCTCTACAAGCTCTTCTTTCGACCCGTGCATTCTGTGTGCCTTGCCGTGGGCCATGTCTCCGACGCGTGGCGTTGGCATGCCCGTCTAGGACACCAGCACTTCGACGGGTTGCGAAAGATGGCGCGAGGCAACCTCGTTCATGGGCTACCTCACATCGAGCATGCCGACGAGCTGTGCGATGCGTGTCTTGCCGGGAAGCAGCGGCGCCTGCCCTTTCCCAAGAAGGCACGCTATCGGGCGCAGAAACCCCTGGAGCTGGTTCATGGGGACCTCTGCGGCCAATCACCCCGGCAGCGCGAGGAGGGCGTCGCTACATCCTGCTGCTCGTCGATGACTACAACAGGTTCATGTGGGTGCTGCTCCTCGCCTCGAATGATGAGGCGGAGCAAGCCATCATCAAGCAGTCTACTTCATCCCGGCGCTCAAGAGCAGCGTCGTGAGTGTCGGACAGCTCGACGAGGGCTGGTTCGACATCGGCATCCGGCGCGGTGTTCTCACCGTGCGCGACCAGCAGAAAATGCTGCTCATCGAGGTAACCCGCTCGGGAAGGTGCGATTCGCGGACGGATCTGTGGTGGAGATCCACGGGCGCGGGACCGTCGTCTTCGCCGACAAAGGGGGTGATCATAGGGCGTTGACAGACGTCTACTTCATCCCGGCGATCAAGAGCAGCGTCGTGAGTGTCGGACAGCTCGACGAGGGCTGGTTCGATATCGGCATCCGGCGTGGTGTTCTCACCGTGCGCAACCAGCAGAAAAGGCTGCTCATCGAGGTAACCCTCTCGGCAAACCGCCTCTACAAGCTCTTCTTTCGACCCGTGCATTCTGTGTGCCTTGTCGTGGGCCATGTCTCCGACGCGTGGCGTTGGCATGCCCGGCTAAGACACCAGCACTTCGACGGGTTGCGAAAGATGGCGCGAGGCAACCTCGTTCATGGGCTACATCACATCGAGCACGCCGACGAGCTGTGCGATGCATGTCTTGCCGGGAAGCAGCGGCGCCTGCCCTTTCCCGAGAAGGCACGCTATCGGGCGCAGAAACCCCTGGAGCTGGTTCATGGGGACCTCTGCGGCCCAATCACCCCGGCAACGCCAGGAGGGCGTCGCTACATCCTGCTACTCGTCGATGACTACAGCAGGTTCATGTGGGGTGCTGCTCCTCGCCTCGAAGGACGAGGCGGAGCAAGCCATCGTCAAGCAGTCTACTTCATCCCGGCGCTCAAGAGCAGCGTCGTGAGTGTCGGACAGCTCGACGAGGGCTGGTTCGACATCGGCATCCGGCGCGGTGTTCTCACCGTGCGCGACCAGCAGAAAAGGCTGCTCATCGAGGTAACCCGCTTGGGAAGGTGCGGTTCGCGGACGGATCCGTGGTGGAGATCCACGGGCGCGGGACCGTCGTCTTCGCCGACAAAGGGGGTGATCATAGGGCGTTCACAGACATCTACTTCATCCCGGCGCTCAAGAGCAGCGTCGTGAGTGTCGGACAGCTCGACGAGGGCTGGTTCGACATCGGCATCCGGCGCGGTGTTCTCACCGTGCGCGACCAGCAGAAAATGCTGCTCATCGAGGTAACCCGCTCGGCAAACCGCCTCTACAAGCTCTTCTTTCGACCCGTGCATCCTGTGTGCCTTGCCGTGGGCCATGTCTCCGACGCGTGGCGTTGGCATGCCCGGCTAGGACACCAGCATTTCGACGGGTTGCGAAAGATGGCGCGAGGCAACCTCATTCATGGGCTACCTCACATCGAGCACGCCGACGAGCTGTGCGATGCGTGTCTTGCCGGGAAGCAGCGGCGCCTGCCCTTTCCCGAGAAGGCACGCTATCGGGCGCAGAAACCCCTGGAGCTGGTTCATGGGGACCTCTGCGGCTAATCACCCCGGCAACGCGAGGAGGGCGTCGCTACATCCTGCTGCTCGTCGATGACTACAACAGGTTCATGTGGGTGCTGCTCCTCGCCTCGAATGACGAGGCGGAGCAAGCCATCATCAAGCAGTCTACTTCATCCCGGCGCTCAAGAGCAGCGTCGTGAGTGTCGGACAGCTCGACGAGGGCTGGTTCGACATCGGCATCCGGCGCGGTGTTCTCACCGTGCGCGACCAGCAGAAAATGCTGCTCATCGAGGTAACCCGCTCGGGAAGGTGCGATTCGCGGACGGATCTATGGTGGAGATCCACGGGCGCGGGACCGTCGTCTTCGCCGACAAAGGGGGTGATCATAGGGCGTTGACAGACGTCTACTTCATCCTGGCGATCAAGAGCAGCGTCGTGAGTGTCGGACAGCTCGACGAGGGCTGGTTCGATATCGGCATCCGGCGCGGTGTTCTCACCGTGCGCAACCAGCAGAAAAGGCTGCTCATCGAGGTAACCCTCTCGGCAAACCGCCTCTACAAGCTCTTCTTTCGACCCGTGCATTCTGTGTGCCTTGCCGTGGGCCATGTCTCCGAAGCGTGGCGTTGGCATGCCCGGCTAAGACACCAGCACTTCGACGGGTTGCGAAAGATGGCGCGAGGCAACCTCGTTCATGGGCTACATCACATCGAGCACGCCGACGAGCTGTGCGATGCATGTCTTGCCGGGAAGCAGCGGCGCCTGCCCTTTCCCGAGAAGGCACGCTACCGGGCGCAGAAACCCCTGGAGCTGGTTCATGGGGACCTCTGCGGCCCAATCACCCCGGCAACGCCAGGAGGGCGTCGCTACATCCTGCTACTCGTCGATGACTACAGCAGGTTCATGTGGGTGCTGCTCCTCGCCTCGAAGGACGAGGCAGAGCAAGCCATCGTCAAGCAGTCTACTTCATCCCGGCGCTCAAGAGCAGCGTCGTGAGTGTCGGACAGCTCGACGAGGGCTGGTTCGACATCGGCATCCGGCGCGGTGTTCTCACCGTGCGCGACCAGCAGAAAAGGTTGCTCATCGAGGTAACCCGCTCGGGAAGGTGCGGTTCGCGGACGGATCCGTGGTGGAGATCCACGGGCGCGGGACCGTCGTCTTCGCCGACAAAGGGGGTGATCATAGGGCGTTCACAGACGTCTACTTCATCCCGGCGCTCAAGAGCAGCGTCGTGAGTGTCGGATAGCTCGACGAGGGCTGGTTCGACATCGACATCCGGCGCGGTGTTCTCACCGTGCGCGACCAGCAGAAAATGCTGCTCATCGAGGTAACCCGCTCGGCAAACCGCCTCTACAAGCTCTTCTTTCGACCCGTGCATCCTGTGTGCCTTGCCGTGGGCCATGTCTCCGACGCGTGGCGTTGGCATGCCCGGCTAGGACACCAGCATTTCGACGGGTTGCGAAAGATGGCGCGAGGCAACCTCATTCATGGGCTACCTCACATCGAGCACGCCGACGAGCTGTGCGATGCGTGTCTTGCCGGGAAGCAGCGGTGCCTGCCCTTTCCCGAGAAGGCACGCTATCGGGCGCAGAAACCCCTGGAGCTGGTTCATGGGGACCTCTGCGGCTAATCACCCCGGCAACGCGAGGAGGGCGTCGCTACATCCTGCTGCTCGTCGATGACTACAACAGGTTCATGTGGGTGCTGCTCCTCGCCTCGAATGACGCTGCGGAGCAAGCCATCATCAAGCAGTCTACTTCATCCCGGCGCTCAAGAGCAGCGTCGTGAGTGTCGGACAGCTCGACGAGGGCTGGTTCGACATCGGCATCCGGCGCGGTGTTCTCACCGTGCGCGACCAGCAGAAAATGCTGCTCATCGAGGTAACCCGCTCGGGAAGGTGCGATTCGCGGACGGATCTGTGGTGGAGATCCACGGGCGCGGGACCGTCGTCTTCGCCGACAAAGGGGGTGATCATAGGGCGTTGACAGACGTCTACTTCATCCTGGCGATCAAGAGCAGCGTCGTGAGTGTCGGACAGCTCGACGAGGGCTGGTTCGATATCGGCATCCGGCGCGGTGTTCTCACCGTGCGCAACCAGCAGAAAAGGCTGCTCATCGAGGTAACCCTCTCGGCAAACCGCCTCTACAAGCTCTTCTTTCGACCCGTGCATTCTGTGTGCCTTGCCGTGGGCCATGTCTCCGAAGCGTGGCGTTGGCATGCCCGGCTAAGACACCAGCACTTCGACGGGTTGCGAAAGATGGCGCGAGGCAACCTCGTTCATGGGCTACATCACATCGAGCACGCCGACGAGCTGTGCGATGCATGTCTTGCCGGGAAGCAGCGGCGCCTGCCCTTTCCCGAGAAGGCACGCTACCGGGCGCAGAAACCCCTGGAGCTGGTTCATGGGGACCTCTGCGGCCCAATCACCCCGGCAACGCCAGGAGGGCGTCGCTACATCCTGCTACTCGTCGATGACTACAGCAGGTTCATGTGGGTGCTGCTCCTCGCCTCGAAGGACGAGGCAGAGCAAGCCATCGTCAAGCAGTCTACTTCATCCCGGCGCTCAAGAGCAGCGTCGTGAGTGTCGGACAGCTCGACGAGGGCTGGTTCGACATCGGCATCCGGCGCGGTGTTCTCACCGTGCGCGACCAGCAGAAAAGGTTGCTCATCGAGGTAACCCGCTCGGGAAGGTGCGGTTCGCGGACGGATCCGTGGTGGAGATCCACGGGCGCGGGACCGTCGTCTTCGCCGACAAAGGGGGTGATCATAGGGCGTTCACAGACGTCTACTTCATCCCGGCGCTCAAGAGCAGCGTCGTGAGTGTCGGATAGCTCGACGAGGGCTGGTTCGACATCGACATCCGGCGCGGTGTTCTCACCGTGCGCGACCAGCAGAAAATGCTGCTCATCGAGGTAACCCGCTCGGCAAACCGCCTCTACAAGCTCTTCTTTCGACCCGTGCATCCTGTGTGCCTTGCCGTGGGCCATGTCTCCGACGCGTGGCGTTGGCATGCCCGGCTAGGACACCAGCATTTCGACGGGTTGCGAAAGATGGCGCGAGGCAACCTCATTCATGGGCTACCTCACATCGAGCACGCCGACGAGCTGTGCGATGCGTGTCTTGCCGGGAAGCAGCGGTGCCTGCCCTTTCCCGAGAAGGCACGCTATCGGGCGCAGAAACCCCTGGAGCTGGTTCATGGGGACCTCTGCGGCTAATCACCCCGGCAACGCGAGGAGGGCGTCGCTACATCCTGCTGCTCGTCGATGACTACAACAGGTTCATGTGGGTGCTGCTCCTCGCCTCGAATGACGAGGCGGAGCAAGCCATCATCAAGCAGTCTACTTCATCCCGGCGCTCAAGAGCAGCGTCGTGAGTGTCGGACAGCTCGACGAGGGCTGGTTCGACATCGGCATCCGGCGCGGTGTTCTCACCGTGCGCGACCAGCAGAAAATGCTGCTCATCGAGGTAACCCGCTCGGGAAGGTGCGATTCGCGGACGGATCTGTGGTGGAGATCCACGGGCGCGGGACCGTCGTCTTCGCCGACAAAGGGGGTGATCATAGGGCGTTGACAGACGTCTACTTCATCCTGGCGATCAAGAGCAGCGTCGTGAGTGTCGGACAGCTCGACGAGGGCTGGTTCGATATCGGCATCCGGCGCGGTGTTCTCACCGTGCGCAACCAGCAGAAAAGGCTGCTCATCGAGGTAACCCTCTCGGCAAACCGCCTCTACAAGCTCTTCTTTCGACCCGTGCATTCTGTGTGCCTTGCCGTGGGCCATGTCTCCAAAGCGTGGCGTTGGCATGCCCGGCTAAGACACCAGCACTTCGACGGGTTGCGAAAGATGGCGCGAGGCAACCTCGTTCATGGGCTACATCACATCGAGCACGCCGACGAGCTGTGCGATGCATGTCTTGCCGGGAAGCAGCGGCGCCTGCCCTTTCCCGAGAAGGCACGCTACCGGGCGCAGAAACCCCTGGAGCTGGTTCATGGGGACCTCTGCGGCCCAATCACCCCGGCAACGCCAGGAGGGCGTCGCTACATCCTGCTACTCGTCGATGACTACAGCAGGTTCATGTGGGTGCTGCTCCTCGCCTCGAAGGACGAGGCAGAGCAAGCCATCGTCAAGCAGTCTACTTCATCCCGGCGCTCAAGAGCAGCGTCGTGAGTGTCGGATAGCTCGACGAGGGCTGGTTCGACATCGACATCCGGCGCGGTGTTCTCACCGTGCGCGACCAGCAGAAAAGGCTGTTCATCGAGGTAACCCGCTCGGCAAACCGCCTCTACAAGCTCTTCTTTCGACCCGTGCATCCTTTGTGCCTTGCCGTGGGCCATGTCTCCGACGCGTGGCGTTGGCATGCCCGGCTAGGACACCAGCATTTCGACGGGTTGCGAAAGATGGCGCGAGGCAACCTCGTTCATGGGCTACCTCACATCAAGCACGCCGACGAGCTGTGCGATGCGTGTCTTGCCGGGAAGCAGCGGCGCCTGCCCTTTCCCGAGAAGGCACGCTATCGGGCGCAGAAACCCCTGGAGCTGGTTCATGGGGACCTCTGCGGCCCAATCACCCCGGCAACGCCAGGAGGGCGTCGCTACATCCTGCTGCTCGTCGATGACTACAGCAGGTTCATGTGGGTGCTGCTCCTCGCCTCGAAGGACGAGGCGGAGCAAGCCATCGTCAAGCAGTCTACTTCATCCCGGCGCTCAAGAGCAGCGTCATGAGTGTCGGACAGCTCGGCGAGGGCTGGTTCGACATCGGCATCCGGCGCGGTGTTCTCACCGTGCGCGACCAGCAGAAAAGGCTGCTCATCGAGGTAACCCGCTCGGGAAGGTGCGGTTCGCGGACGGATCCGTGATGGAGATCCACGGGCGAGGGACCGTCGTCTTCGCCGACAAAGGGGGTGATCATAGGGCGTTCACAGACGTCTACTTCATCCCGGCGCTCAAGAGCAGCGTCGTGAGTGTCGGACAGCTCGACGAGGGCTGGTTCGAGATCGGCATCCGGCGCGGTGTTCCCACCGTGCGCAACCAGCAGAAAAGGCTGCTCATCGAGGTAACCCGCTCGGCAAACCGCCTCTACTAGCTCTTCTTTCAACCCGTGCATCCTGTGTGCCTTGCCGTGGGCCATGTCTCCGACGCGTGGCGTTGGCATGCCCGGCTAGGACACCAGCACTTCGACGGGTTGCGAAAGATGGCACGAGGCAACCTCTTTCATGGGCTACCTCACATCGAGCACGCCGACGAGCTGTGCGATGCGTGTCTTGCCGGGAAGCAGCGGCGCCTGCCCTTTCCCGAGAAGGCATGCTATCGGGCGCAGAAACCCCTGGAGCTGGTTCATGGGGACCTCTGCGGCCCAATCACTCCGGCAACGCCAGGAGGGCGTCGCTACATCCTGCTGCTCGTCGATGACTACAGCAGGTTCATGTGGGTGCTGCTCCTCGCCTCGAAGGACGAGGCGGAGCAATCCATCATCAAGCAGCAAGCGGCAGCAGAGGTGGAGTGCGGCAAGAAGTTGCGCGTGCTGCGCACGGACCGTGGCGGCGAGTTCACGTCGGCCACGTTCTACATGCACTGCGACGACAAAGGGGTACAACGTCAGCTGACGGCCCCCTAACGCACATAAAATGTTCGGATATACATGTGGGATTTTTGTTCCGAATTTTTCAACTTTTTGAAATGTGTATTTCGACAATGGGTGCATATGCACCTAGGAGCCAAAACGCCGCTCTCCATGAGAAAACAACTCTATCATAGGTACAATAAATTGTCACACGCTGACATTCACAGTATGCAAGAAATCTCAGAATTTTAGACATTTGACAATAAGAAATTCAGAATCAACATTTGTAAACTTAAGATCCAAATATTACATGCTAATCTGAATTTTGTTTTGCAAGTAGGAAATACCACTCTAGCATTTGCAAAGTACAGTACCATCTTTAGTACTGATCTGAACATATGATCCAATCAGTAAACCCCAATATGATCCAAACATTACATTTAGCATTTTACACTGAATTTTCTTTAGATCCAACATAGTCTACTACATGTGCAAGAAATGCAGAGGCAATAGTTTTCTCTTCTCAGTCTTTAGCTCGAGTATTGCTTTCCGCTGCTCCTCCAAGGTCATCTCCTATATAATGGTGGCCAGAGCACATGTTATTTCACTAACAACATCAGACATGAGAAACATCAGAAAGACTGCAACCATGCCAACAAACTAAGCTGGAGAAACCAAATTGCCAGTCACTTGATCAGCTTTGCCATAGCTCAGAAGCTCAACAACATTGACATGAGAAAAACTACACACATACACAGGAAAGTGCGCCGCCTACCTACTTTTAATTTCTACTATTAGTCTCAGCTATGAAAGCTCATTTGTGGTTGATAACAGGCATAGAAATATGTAGCTATTTTCTTGAGGTTACACACCACCATTTCTGCAGCCAAAGTTTCATCTAGTGGCACAACCCTAAAAATATCAGCCAAATCGTCAGAGATGGCACCACTGAAGATCATTCGTTAGATATTTTCTGTTATCTACTCGTATTTGTTTCACTTTCCTACTGGACTCAAGTCTTCATCCAGTCAATCTAAAGGTTAACACATACACTGATCACTTGGGTAGAATCTGTTTGTTTCTACCCACAAAAAGAAAGTATCCATTTTAACGCTAGACACAATGGCGTTGTGTCTCTAAACCACAATACGATCATGTCAGCAACCAAAGTTTCACCACAAAAATCTACAATCAACCACGACCGAGAACACAAGAAATCTATAAAGGATCCTCGAAAATCATCAACTTGCCGACACAAAATGAAAAGGATGGTAGACAAAGGCAACTAACCGACACAAAATGAAGGTAGCACTGATCATGAATACCTAGACCCTCCATCCGACACCAGAGAGCCTGTGATTCACACCATCAAGATTAAGATCATGAAGAAATTTGCCAAATCACATAGTATTTTGATTGTTTGAAGCAGAGGCAAACTGATCATACCATTTCCATCAGAAGAAGAAGTTGGAGCAGGTCTATATCCTGGCCTCAAATGACTGTTGAAAATGTATACATGTATTACTAGCTATACATTGGAATTTGTAAGCCCATATATTCATGATGAGTATCTTCATTTTCCGTTACAGAATTATTAGCAAGAACTATCGTGATTAGAAGACCTCGATATCAAGTACACTGTTATATCTAAGCAAGCTGCAGGTGTAGGAGGCATCATCTAAAGTACCAGAGCATGGGAAAAATAACATTACCTTGCAAATGATATTGGAAAACTTGACATCCTTTGTACAGTGTTAGACATCAGCGAACCTGTGGCAGAAATTGGAATGCTTTAACAAAAGCAGTATGCTACATGTATTTTCAGTGAATAAAAATGACCAAAATAGTTGAGATTGATGTGTTGCATACCTATTCCGTCAGATGGCATTGGCCGCTCAGTTGTGAAACCTAGCCCTGTTGCAGTAGTGCCGTCCATAGGAGGTGAAATGCCAACCAAGTTAGACACGACACTTTGTAGCCAATCGATCTTCTTCTGTTGAGCTTCAAGTTGAGATTGTTGAGTCTCAATTTGAGTTTGTTGCGTAGCGACAATATCCTTTGTAGAGGCCAATTCTTCCACTACATGCTGAGTTGAGCTTGATGCGCTTGAGTAAGCCCTTCTATTTGGTTTTGGTCCATGCCCCCAACCTCTGATGTAACCATATGCCTTACCAAGCACATGCTCGCAAATCTGTTGCTCTGTTAAAGGTACTTCACCCTCCTCTATGGATTCCTTTTGCTTCTGCAACATTTCTTCCTGCATTAAAAATACAAGAAATGAAAGGCATTTACATTCTTAATTGCAGCAACATAATAATGTATTTAAAAGTACCCAAATTCACTATTAGTATAATGCAACACTAACAACTTTGAATTACCTGAATAACCGTAGCCATTAAAGACTAGTTCTGCCATCGCTACTACTTAAAAGTACAAGAACCATAGTCAAGCAAAAATTATTTGTACCTATGTCATGCACATCTCCCTAATAATAGTGCATCATCTACTACAGGTCATGAGAAAATAGGGCACTTCAAAGTTTGTACCTATGTCATGCACATGGTGAAACAGTTTCGAGCACGGTTAAAGCTCTAGCTATTATTTTTCTCTGTTTTAGTGGTCATTTCTCCCATTTCATGTACTTGCTTATATGTTCGTATCTTTCTTTATTCTACATAAAGTTACTATCTTCTGGATCTTCTTTTGGTTAGAGGCTTTTCTCTACAATAATTAGATGTAGTTTGAATATTGGTAACATTATTAACGTGTGCTTGTGACACTAAGGATGTATTCACACTCCTAACCACACACCTCCAATGCTATTCTAATATAAAATTAGACTACACCTCCCCTGTATTAGGAACATCCACGACGGGCAATTGAATATCATAATACTATCACAAGTATATATCTAAACTAGTGCACGGATGTCATGAGGCGGCATCCAGACGTCCAGGGGAGGTGCCGGCATGGTGCTCGATGGCTCCTCTAGCCCCTTATCTGTTATCTTTTTTAAGTTTCAAATTGTCTCAACTGTCTTTATTGGTCAAACGTATCGGGTCTCTAATTTGGACAAACATATAATCCAAATTGTTTACTTCGAGGAGATGAACAGAACTACCAAATCTGGTCATTAAACAAAGATTAGATTTTAAATTAGCTTTCGATTTGCAGATTCCTACTCAAGAACCATGTTTAATCCCTTAATCCTGCAAATTAGAATCAGGTTATTTATGGGATGTCATAACCATACTCGATGAGTCATGTCCTGATTATTCATTGCTGTAATATTTCACTTAGGTAGCTGAAGAGTGCTCAAAGCACATACCATAGCTTTAATAATATATGGCCTTTTGGTATTCCCTCACAGATACTTCATTCTCATTGACGACATATGGGATAAATCTGTGTGGAATAATATTAAATGTGCCCTGATTGAGAATGAATGCGGAAGTAGAGTAATTGCAACAACTCGAATTCTGGATGTTGCCAAAGAAGTTGGTGGTGTTTATTATCAGCTTAAACCTCTTTCTACTAGTGACTCAAGAACGTTATTCTACCAAAGAATATTTGGAACTGAGGACAAATGCCCTCATAGTCAGTTGGCTGAAGTAAGTGAGAACATTTTGCGGAAATGTGGTGGAGTACCATTGGCTATCATTACACTGGCTAGTATGTTGGCTAGTAAAAAGGAACATCAAAATACATATACGTATTGGTCCAAGGTGTACCAATCTATGGGTTCTGGGCTAGAAAATAACCCAGACCTGATGGACATGAGAAGGATACTATATATCAGTTACTATGACCTATCTCCAAAGCTTAAGGCTTGTTTACAGTATCTAAGTTTGTATCTAGAGGATTATGATATTCAAACCAAAGAGTTGATATGGAAATGGATAGGTGAAGGATTGGTTCGTGAAGAGCAGGGAAAGCGCTTGTATGAAGTAGGAGAGGAGTATGTTGCTGAGCTTATTAACAAAAGCTTGATCCAACCGAGGCATATCAAATTTGCAGATAAGGCGAGCTCTTGTCGTGTGCACGATATGGTGCTTGACCTTATCACTTCCTTGTCAAATGAGGAGAACTTTCTCGCAACATTGGGTGGTCACCAGCCAATTTCACTTCCAAGCAAGGTCCGTCGACTGTCTCTCCAAACCAGTATCGAAGAGGATGTCAAACAAATGCCAACCATGAGCAGCTTGTCCCATGTGAGATCACTTACTGTGTTCAGTAAAGACCTCAGTTTGTTGTCAGAACTTTCAGGTTTTCTTGTCCTACGTGCATTGGATTTAAGTGGTTGTGAGGAAGTGGGCAATCATCATATAAAGGACATTTGCAATTTATTTCACCTGAGGTATCTGAGTTTAAAAGGGACATCTATCACTGAGATCCCGAAAGAGATGAACAATCTACAACTTCTGCAACTGCTAGACATAAGGTCCACCAAAATGAAAAAATTGCCATCAACCTTTGTTCAGCTAAGACAATTGGTTTTCGTTGACATGTGTGATAGGATGGTCTCAACATTGCTTCTAAAAGCAATGTCCACCATGCCCTCCCTCTCTTCCCTTGCAATTGGATTAAGTGAACCAAGAGAGGAAGACCTCCGAATACTTGGGAGCATGCCGTCTCTGCGTGACCTTTACATATATGTACTGTTAGAGAGAAAAGGCGCAGACAAAAGGTTAGTCATTGACAATGGTTGTCCCTTCCAGTCTCTGATAAGGTTCAGTATAAAGAGTTGCAACGCCATTGAGTTCATGTTTGCACAAGGAACCTCGCAAAAGCTCCAAATCCTGGAGTTAGAATTTTATGTTGAGAAAACAAAAGACAAATTCGGTGATTTTCAGTTTGGTCTGGAGAACCTCTCTTCACTTGACCATGTCTATGTGGTTGCCCGTGGTGGTAGTAGTGATGGTGAGCTGATCGGTGCATTCCAGAAAGTGCTCGATATTAATCCCAACAAGCCCACACTGACGGTGAAGGAGGTAACTCCACGCTGATTCACCCTTGCAAGCAACAGGCTTAGTTTTTTTTACCCGCAAAAAAAAAGTTCAATGCGTTAGTAACTTAATTAGATTGTCTGCTTTTTACTACATTTGGTTACTTTGACACTTCAAATAGTAGTTCAGTCCGCGCAGCTTCATAGGCCAATGACTTTAAAATGTGAAAATTTTCATTTAATTTAGTTTTACACATTGCATTTTTATTTGACAATAACATAGTTTATAATAATTTATGTAAGTTGTACTGCGCTGCTGTAACCTTATAAAATAGTCTATAATAATGTGTGTAAGTTGTACTGCTGTAATATTGTAACCTTATGATTAGCCAGTCTATATTTCCTCTTTGTTCCACAGTATACAATATACTTCATGGCACGAATGATCTGGAGGATGGAAGTGTTGAAGGCAAGGTATAAATGTAAGCATTCGATTTAAGTGAATTATTGTGTTATTTGGCAGCAGGGGTTGTAAAACCATGAATACAAGCTCTTAAAATTGTGTCTATTATGTCGTAATTCTTATAAGAGTGGTAGATGTATAGTAAATATCTGATTAGGATGTCGTAAATGCTTGGATTGTAAACTGTTGCAGAAAAATATCACAAATTTTCGTACAAATTGCTGTAAACCTAGGGCTTTGTAGAGTAAGTTATTCTATTCATAGCGTGGCTGTTGGATGAATTATTATAGAATTCAAAATGATCATTCATAAGAACTTTGATATTTCTGACAAATTTCAGAAATGGTAGATATAAATTAGACATCGAAAGATACAACTTAATTCGTTTGGACGGGAGCTATCTAATGCGTTTTTGGTGGGTGCAGCTAAAAGAGCAGGAGAGCTGTCCATTGAGGAATAACCAGAGCTGAGGTGCTGCCCACGAAACGATGCTGGCGTCTTGGCTCTGTTTGTCTGAACATCTTCCCATGAGGATCAGTTGGTTTCATCGGCAGCTCTGCTTCTGACTCCATGAGGCGTATGTTCACGCTCTACTTGCTCCAGTTACTAGATGCTTGTCTTCAACAGCAAGACCGTTCCAAAGCATTCCCTGGTCAAATAAGAAACGAAACCTTGTAATAGTGTGCCTTTTGTTTCGGGCGACAGGTTTCTTTCAAGTTTCAATCATCGACAGCTGTTCATCAGCACACCCTGATGGATGGAGTGGCATTGACCACAAATGGCAACATCAAATCAGTTTGCTGGAGATTCTGAAACCTTGTAACATGATTGGCTTCTCAAGCTTATTTTGGTTGATTAATAAACATTCCCATAATAGTCGCTTCGCTTCAGTCTATTAACTAGCCTGAGCAAAATCACGCCACAAGTTATCAAAACGGCTGCACTAGTCAGAAATGCTAACATTATTTTATCCGTTCGATTATTTTGGTTCGTTTATCAACTAGTCAGAAACGCGTTTAAACGAGTCGAATCGGGCTCTTTTCAGACTTGGTAATTTTTAGTCAAGGATTAGTGAGAAAATTGTAGTTTTTAGCACAAATTTATAAAGTGGTAGTTTGTAGGCACGGTTTCACGAATTGTGATAGTTTTTTGTTAAATACTCGTTTTAATCAGATTGACAAAATGTGGTCTGGCATGGCAGTCTTCTGCTAGAGTGAATCTGTTTATATTCTAGCTTCCGCAGCAACAGTTACTGCATGCAATTTCTGTGGATTAGCACAAAGACCCAAGACAAGTGACGAATATGGCTTTGGCAAGGTGTTGTGTTGGCAATTCTGAACTAACTGTAAACACTAGGCAGATTCAACCTACATTTTCGCTGAGAATAAAATGCATGTAAACTCGGTAGTCAAGCAATTGTATGACAGCCAAAGCAAAGGAAAATGCATGTAAACTGTCATCTATGTAAGGAGAAGATGATAAACGAACATTTTGATCCTGCTTGTATCGTTGGTTCTGCTACTGTGTTCAATACTCCGTATGAGGTAATAAGTTTTAAATAGCGGGCCGTGACAAATAGCGGCCGAAGCGTTACCATCCTCCAAACAGTACAGCGCGCTGAGGTAGCGTGCTATTTAGAAATATAATATTAACACATACCAAACCAAATCCTATGAACGGACAGTGCATCACCCAATGGTCCAATACTACTACCATATCATTGGGAAGAATCAAAGAATATATCAGTCTTATTACTAGTCACCACCACCCTTGACTAGCAGAACACTAGCCTCACATCAAGATTCAGAGTTTGGACGGCAACTCCAGCATTGAATTGGCGTTGCTTGACATGCCCGGGAAGCAGGTTGAAACATGCTTGACAGTGGTTATCAACTTGACATGGTTGACACATGCTGGTCTGCTATATATGTGGCTGTGAAGTTTAGTACGAGTACTACTGACCTGTAATCTGAGTAGTACTGACCTGTAATCTATATCGAGCTAGAAGAAAACACGGTAGAAATAAAAGGAAACGTCATATAAAATATATATCAGTTTTGCTAAAGTTTAGGTTTCTTCTGTAGATGTTGGCTTAATTCCATTTCTCCAAACAATATACATGCTCATCCTTTTTTGTTTTGTTTCTCAGGTTGTTATCTGTAGTGAGGGTAAGTATTGCACATCTAAGCCTTATGTCATTGATTTTACGCTAAGATTCGTGCATGCAATTTTTTTTGTCATTTTTGTCTCTTCTTTCTAGTTTGATCAAGTCACGTAGATGTGCACTAACTATAGCACATCTAGCTGTGCCCTACACACACCCAATATATATACCTACATCCATTGAGTGATGATCAGCTGTTCACAAAATTCAGTAAGTAAAACAGAGTAGTCTGTTGTAAACATACTCTGCTAGCTAGGTACAAGTGTCAATCAGGCGCAACATAAAAACGCACATAAACACATGAGCGTGCGTCATCTAGGCTCTACTGTCTGTACTGAATTATTATTAAGAAATTGATCCATTTTACAAAGTTAAAAAGTTAAATCCAGCTGATATGTCGAGCAGAGCATATATGTCACACGAGTAATGCAAGTAGTGTCCAGCACAGCATATAAAAAGTACTATTGTCGATCACGGATCGGATCGCATTGGGGTTCTTTTTCTTTTTTCCATTGCCCATGCATAGCTTTGGTCTTACAAGACTTTGCTATCCGCCGGCGTGTGTGTTGGTGTTGACTGTATGCATTCTAGCTATGCGGAGGCCGGGTGTGTGCTCATTATGTTTGTATCCTCTTTATGCTTCATTTTAAGCCAATAAAATCAAGCGTTTATCGAAAAAAACAGAGCTGCTAGCTAGCTAGTCTGGTATGTTGTTGTGATGTTTCTTATGTAGTACTGACATGCAATCTATATCGAGCTAGGAGAAATCAGAGCAGAAAAAAAAGGAAACGCCATAAACATAAAGAGTGATGATCAGCTGTTCATAAATTCAGTAAGTAAAACAGAGTAGGTACAAGTGTCAATCGAGTACAAGTGTCAATCCCGGAGACGGCGTGCTTGGCGAGCTCGCCGGGGAGGACGAGGGAGGGGGCAGAGGGGAAGTATGCCAGCTTGCCCAGGAAGAAGGAGACACCGGCATCATGGAGGCAATGGCGATGGCGTCTCCATCTCGTTCTCTCGCCTTGCGCCTCGTCTCATTCCATCTCGAGGGCGGTGGATTCTGCGGCATCGGGGCGGATAATTACACAGGTCCAGAATTTGCCATACCACCGGGCAGTAGGTCCAGGGCGTCAAGAAGGGAGGGAACAACTCTCACACCCATTTACAGAAGAAGTCAAGCAGCAAACGGAGCATGAACAAATTGCAAAAAACCACCACAATTGGGTCAAAGTTTTCAATGCTTCATAAAAAAACCCACCAGAAAACATGCATTTTGGTGGGTGTTTGATGACATTTACATAATTGTGGTGATTTTTTCAATTTAATCAACGGCCAGGGATCGTGGCCGTCCTTAGTGACCTGAGAAAGCAAAAATAAAATAAACTAATGAGCATGTGTACTGTTTGGAGGAACCTGAGACCTGAGACAAACCTGACAGAAAGGAAGGACTCACGAATGGTCTTAACGGTGGGACGGTTAGGATGGATGTCCGCTGCATGCCTCAGCACAACATACGCTTCCTCCGTACGCTTATCTGAATAGGTGCCTTTCTCAAAACAAAGCTCAACTGTGACTTGCTGCAGGGAAGGGAAGTGCCCCATGCTGACATCCAGGTCACCACGGGCAATATCCCGACGGTCGGGCTTCAAAGCACAGGATTTCTAGCATTGGCATAGCTCCTCGTGGAAACATAGATGGCCCCGTGAGAAAGCCATAGAAGTGGCACTCTCTCAAACATGGGAATGCATTAGCGCCAATGACGAATGATTTTACACAAGTTTGCTGAGATTTGTTGACCCAAAGCCAGAGATAACAAAGAGCGGGAAGCTTCCCGAGGATTTGAATGTCGATTTCCGGCCGGACTCTGTCCACTGAAATACTCATGGAGGAGAGGAGGGGAAACGATGTTGAATTAACCCACCTAGGCAATATGGTGGTGCATCTTTTAAACCAAAGGTACCGAAGTTGTGGGGTGGGCACCCAACCATCCCAGCTGACATCAGACCTTGCATCCCCTAAACAGGAAATTGTTAGACTCGGCATTTTCCGCAGCTTGCCCAGGGACTCCACCAAATAATTACACATGCTCTCATCGTTCTCATTCCAGTAAAGGAGGAGCACTCTCAGCTCGACCAGTTGCCCTAGCTCTTTCACATCCACCAATGTTCCAGTCAGCTCTTCTAACGACGTCAGGTTCCCGATCCCAACGGGTAGCACCACATCACCTACATTTAGGCATATCAAACGTCTTAGACGGACAACACTTGACGGAATCACTCCTACACTTGATCCATTTTTTTCTAAGTCGAGTGTCTCCAAAAACTGTAGATTTCCTATTTCCACAGGGAGCTCACGAACAAAAGTATTTCTTAGCCCTAGATACCTTAGGTGTAATAAATTCTCAATATACCGGAGATCAATATGGTGGCGATTTTTCCCAAGTTCACAACCTTCTAAATCCAATACACGTAAAACTTGAAAGCATGAAATAGTCTGGATTAGATCAATATTTGTTCTAAAGAGAACAACAGACCTCACTTGTGGCATACTTGTGGCATCGACCAGATTGGTGGTGGGCTCTGACATGCTATTATGAAAAGATAATCTGCGGCACTTGTTGTGTGAAATAGATTTGCTTTGCTGAGTACCATCTAATATTGTAGCAAAGTTTTGTTCACTGGACAGGGAACATAAAAGATCAAGCACCATATCATGCATGCGACAACCTCTCCCCCTGCCTTCATTATCAAAATTTACTGGTTGAATCAAATTTCTATTTGCGAGCTCATTGAAGTAACTCTCTCCAAGCTCATATAGTCTATTTCTTTTGTTCTCCACCATGGACAAAGCCTTCGGCTATCCACATCCATATCAGTCGGTCCCTCCTTATCTCAAAATCCTCTGGAAATATACTGAGATATAGAAAACAATTCTTCAGATGAGAAGGTAAATCGTAATAACTAAAGGACAGTATTCTCTGCATGTCCTTCGCGCTACCACCTTCTGCAAGTCCACTACCAATAGATCCAAGTATGTTGTCCCACTGATACTTTGGCTTCACTTGTTGATCTTGACCATTACTAGCTAAAATACTAGCAATAGTAATGATGGTTAGTGGTACTCCACCACATTTTTTTAAGATTGCCTTAGATACTGACTCCAATTCAGTAGGACACTTACTTCCTTGAGGAAATATTCTTTTGCAGAAGAGTCTTTCAGAGTCATCATTGTTAAACAGCCGTATGTGTCAACTATGTTTATGCGCATCTTGTACGTTTCTTGGTAGGAGTTGTATTCGGTTAGGATAGAAGGCTTATCTCTTATTCATAACTCTATCTCTAGCTAGCTTGCTTCCCAAGTTGTAACCTCCTACGAGATCCAAACTGTATGCGCTATCAAGGACTCGGCGCCCCTGCCTATAACATGTACGGCGTCTCCTCTCGATGAGGGAAGACGTTTTCTGCTTCGCACATGGTAGTCAGAGCCTTCCTTTTCCCATCTAGAGCTTCTGCCAAACCAATCTAGCCTAGCCATGTCTTCCTCCGGTGCCTTCTCCCCGAGCCTCAACAATCAGGTCACGGAGAAGCTGTCACACACGAACTACGTGCTGTGGCGCACGCAGATCACCCCTCAGCTGCGCGGTGCCGGCGTCTTCAGCTTCATCGACGGCACCAACCCGGAGCCGGCCAAGCTCCTCGTCACCACCAAGGATGGCAAGGAGACTTCATCGCCCAAGCCTCTCCACCCTATATGGGAACGGGAGGATCAACAGGTCCTTGGCTATCTGCTGAATAACCTCACCAAAGAGGTCCTGGTCACGGTGACCACGGTCACCACGGCGGGCGCGCTCTGGACGATGCTCGCGGCCATGTTCTCGTCGCAATCGGCGAGCCGCATCAACAACATACGCACCTCCCTCATCAATGCGGAGAAGGGTAACCTCTCGGTTGCCTCCTACTTCACCGTCATGCGTGGCTACGCCGATGAGCTGGCTGCGGCGGGTAAGCCTATCCAGGATGATGAGCTCATCTCATACATCATCCATGGGTTGGAGGCAGACTATCAACCTCTGGTGTCGGCTCTCGACGCCCGTGTCACTCCTGCAACCCTCGACGAGCTCTTCGCCATGCTGTCAAACTTTGATCAGCGCATGGCCCAGTTCAATGGATCCGGTGGCTTCAAGTCTTTTGCCAACATGGCGTCGCGTGGCCGGGGCGGTGGATCCCGCTCACGTGGTGCTCCTCGCTACAAGGGACGCTCTGGAGGCGGCGGCGGACACGATCGCGGGCACTCTCCTCCGCGCTCGGGCGGCCGAGGCCGTGGGCGTGGCCGTGGCCGTGGCAACCGCACACGTCTAGAGACTCTGCGGTGCCAGATCTGCGGCAAGCCCGGTCACACGGCAAAAGATTGCTGGTACCGGTATGATGATGATGAGGACTCTCAAGACGATGACAAGGTAGCTGCTGCTGCCGATGGCTCCTACGGTATTGACACCAATTGGTACGTCGATAGCGGAGCCACCAACCACATCACGAATGAGCTTGAGAAGGTCACCATGAAGGAAAAATACCGCGGCAAGGATCAAATCCATACTGCCAGCGGAGAAGGTATGGGTATAAGTCATATTGGTCACTCTATATTCCGTACCCCTAGTCGCAAACTACACATCAAGAAAATATTTCATGTCCCTAGTGCACACAAAAATCTTCTTTCCGTCCATAGAATTGCTCTTGATAATAATGTTTTCCTTGAATTTCATCCCTTTTTCTTTTTGATCAAGGATCAGGCAACGAGGAAAATCCTCTATCAAGGTAGATGTGTTCGAGGGCTCTATCCGTTGATTCCGGAGTTTAGAAGATTCAATAAACAACCTTCTGGTGCTATCAAGATTTCGTCCACACGATGGCACGATCGTTTAGGACATGCCTCTTTTTCTTTAGTAGAAAAGTTGCGTAGGAAAAATAAGCTCCCGTTTGTTGGTGAGCGTCATGTTGAAACCATTTGTGATTCATGTCAACGAGCTAAAAGTCATCAATTACCGTATCCTGTCTCTACTAGTGTTTCTACCAAACCCTTGCAACTCATTTTTTCCGATGTTTGGGGTCCAGCCCCTACCTCTGTTGGTAGACATACTTATTACGTCAGTTTTATTGATGACTATAGCAAATTCTCTTGGATCTATCTTCTAAAAATTAGATCCGATGTGTTCCAAATCTTTCAAAACTTTCAAGCGCTCGTTGAACGAAAGTTTGATAGCAAAATCATTGCTGTCCAATCCCATTGGGGAGGGGAATACGAGAAGTTAAATTCCTTCTTCCAAAATCTTGGCATCTCACACCACGTGCCATGCCCGCATGCTCACCAACAAAACGGGTCCGCCGAATGCAAGCACAGGCACATTGTCGAGGTTGGTCTTGCCCTTTTGGCAGGCGCATCCATGCCCCTCAAGTTTTGGGACGAAGCTTTTCTCACAGCAGTTCACATTATCAACATGCTACCTAGTCGTGTCATTAATAATGAAACTCGCGTAGAACGACTTCTTCACACGAAACCGGATTATAAGTCTCTCCGCGTTTTTGGGTGTGCATGTTGGCCGAACCTTCGTCCCTACAACAACCGCAAGCTTATGTTTCGCTCAAAACAGTGTGTCTTCCTAGGGTATAGTGCATAGCATAAAGGGGTCAAGTGTCTAGATGTCTCCACTGGCCGTGTCTTTGATGAAACCAAATTTCCCTTTGTTGACCTCCATCCCAATGCTGGTGCACTCCTCCGCAAAGAAATACTCCTTTTGCCCTCTCATCTCACTAGTTTTGACCAAGGGGGACCTAATATTGATGACCTATTGACTAACCCATCTAATGACGTGCCTGAGTTTTGTGTTGATGCAACAGACGAAAACACTTCGGAAATTGCCGAAGAAAATCGCGTGCAAACTGCAGAAAAAGTAGCTCAAATTGAGCCATATTCCATGTGCCTCCCCGCGGGAGGCAAATCCGCCTCGGGATCAGTCCAACTGGAGCGAATCGAATCCTCCTCGGGATCGTTTCCTGCGACCGAGGCAGGTGCAGGCGCGGGATCTCCGCCCGCTGACGGGGCAGCGATAGGTGCACTAGTAGAAAAAGGGTCAAACGTGAAGCACATTAGTGCCAGTTTGAATTTGAGCCGGCACTAATGTGTACATTAGTGCCGGTTCGTGGCGGCGATCAATAGCACCGGTTCGTGGAGAACCTTTAGTACCGGTTCGTGCCATGAACCGGTACTAAAGAGGCTGTGTCAGCCTGCGGTCAGGCTATGGCCCCACCATCACCATTTAGTGCCGGGTCGTACCACGAACCGGTACTAATGAGGTTATGGCAAGCTGTTTTTAGTCCCACCTCGCTCCCCTAACAACCCTTTTACCACCTTAAATATGTTATATCTCAAACTATCACAAGCACTTGGTCTTCATTGAACTCTATGTGTAAACTTTGTGGCCGCAATATGAGTCTTCATCGGTTTAAAAATCGTTGATAACTCATATTGACAATTCAGATTGTACACACAAAGACCATTGATGATCAAAGTATTTTTGATGTTATCATATTGACAATTTAGACTGTAAAGAAATATAAGATCATGATCTGAATGCTCTTATATTTTTTGCGTTCAGTATGCACCATTCAAAGCGACACCATCAACTTTCAACCATTTCTGCCTTCATTTGTTATTTTTCATGCATTCAATGATTTGTTTTGAGAACTAAATGACCTGGAAATTGAAAAGCACTACAAATGAACTCTGAAAAAGTTGAAACTTGGCATGGTATCATCATTTCACCCACATAGATTGTTGAAAAAAGTAGAGAGGGTTACGGCAAAAACTGGATGCACTTCGTTTACAAACTGGACAATCTCTTTCGAAGTATTCAGGTTTCTGACGAAATTAAACTCATCTGTTACAAAGGCATTTTATTTTTTTAAACTTATTACAACTCCAGACTTTTTGTGCATTCAGTATGCACAATTCAAAGCGACGCCATCAACTTTCAACCATTTCTGCCTTCATTTGCTATTTTTCATGCATTCAATGAATTGTTTTGAGAACTAAATGAACTGGAAATTGAAAAGCACTACAAATGAACTCTGAAAAAGTTGAAACTTGGCATGGTATCATCATTTCACCCACATAGATTGTTCAAAAAAGTAGAGAGGGTTACGGCAAAAAGTGGATGCACTTCGTTTACAAACTGGACAATCTCTTTCGAAGTATTCAGGTTTCTGATGAAATTAAACTCATCTGTTACAAAGGCATTTCATTTTTTTTAAGTTATTACAACTCCAGACTTTTTGTGCATTCAGTATGCACGATTCAAAGCGACGCCATCAACTTTCAACCATTTTTGCCTTCATTTGCTATTTTTCATGCATTCAATGAATTGTTTTGAGAACTAAATGAACTGGAAATTGAAAAGCATTACAAATGAACTCTGAAAAAGTTGAAACTTAGCATGGTATCATCATTTCACCCACATAGATTGTTCAAAAAAGTAGAGAGGGTTACGACAAAAACTGGATGCACTTCGTTCACAAACTGGACAATCTCTTTCGAAGTATTCAGGTTTGAATTAGAGCCGGCACTAATGTGTACATTAGTACTGGTTCGTGGCGGCGATCAATAATACCACGAACCGGTAGTAAAGAGGCTGTGTCAGCCTGCGGTCAGGCTATGGCCCCACCATCACCATTTAGTGCCGGTTCATACCACGAACCGGTACTAATGAGGTTATGACAAGCTGTTTTTAGTCCCACCTCACCAAGAGAGAGGCAGTATGAGCGGTTTATAAGCCGTGAGTGCACAGACAATGACGAAGAGTTGCAATGCTCACCTACATGTTGATTAGCTTCAAGCCTTGCGGAATAGCATAGATTGCACTGAGCTATGTGCAGTGCAGTCTACACTATTCCGAATGGCTTGAAGCAAATTAACCAGCATTGCACCTCTTTTTATTTTTAATAACTTATTTAAACTTCGGACTTCTTTTGTGTTCAGTATGCAGCATTTAAAGCGACGTCATCAATTTCCAACATGTTCTGACATCATTTGTTGTTTTTCGGTCATTTACCTAATTGTTTAGAGAGCTAAATGAACGTGAATTTGAAAATCACTACAAAATGAATCCTGAAAATGTTGAAACTTGGCATGGTGTCATCATATCACCCGCATAGCATGCGCGAAAGAGTAGAGAGGGTCACGGCAAAAACTGGACGCACTTGTGTACAAACTGGACAAACTCTTTCCGAATATCAGGGTTTTCGGAGTCCGGAGTGGGTACTATTGTGCATCCCACCAATCAGGAAGAATCACACGGATCGTGTGTTTCTTTCTAGCTCTTGCGAGTCGTTGGATCAAGGGTGTGTTTCTTCCTAGCTCATGTGAGTCGTTGGATTGAAACTATCACAATCACTTTGTGAGCCAGACGACCCTATATATAGCCCACCTCTCGCCTTCCCTGCATAAGTCTTTCAATTCATCGACTACATACATCTACCAGTTCATCGACTGCATACATCTACCAGTTCATCGACTGAGTACAAATCATTCGGATTCGCCATCATACGTCCAACCGTGCATTTGATATGCATATATATGCATCACGAGCCACGGTTGGGCTGTATGATGGCGATACCGATTGGTTTGTTCTAGATCGGACATAAAAGGTTTGACACAACTTATTTTTTGTGACATAAGAGCTATCTCTTCTCCTACCTATTTTAGTTACACAACTACCTATTTGTGCCAAATTTTCACTTTTGTTGTTGCTCTTGCATCATAAGCATCCATGTTAACTGGACTTACAAGTAATGCAATTTAACCAAACTATCTTGTGATCTTCGCCAAGAGAGAGGCAGTATGAGCGGTTTATAAGCCGTGAGTGCACAGACAATGACGAAGAGTTGCAGTGCTCACCTACATGTTGACTAGCTTCAAGCCTTGCGGAATAGAATAGATTGCACTGAGCTATATGCAGTGCATATTCCGAATGGTTTGAAGCAAATTAACCAGCATTGCACCTTTTTTTATTTTTAATAACTTATTTAAACTCCGGACTTCTTTTGTGTTCAGTATGCAGCATTTAAAGCGACGTCATCAATTTCCAACATGTTCTGACATCATTTGTTGTTTTTCGGTCATTTACCTAATTGTTTAGAGAGCTAAATGACCGTGAAATTGAAAATCACTACAAAATGAATCCTGAAAATGTTGAAACTTGGCATGGTATCATCATATCACCCGCATAGCATGCGCGAAAGAGTAGAGAGGGTCACGGCAAAAACTGGACGCACTTCGTGTACAAACTGGACATACTCTTTCCGAGTATCAGGGTTTCGGACGAGAACTCATCTGTTACATGGCCATTTCAATGTTTTTTAAACTTATTTGAACTCTGGACTTATTTTGTGTTCAGTATGCAGCATTTAAAGCAACGTCATCAATTTCCAACATGTTCTGACATCATTTGTTGTTTTTCGGTCATTTACCTAATTGTTTAGAGAGCTAAATGACCGTGAAATTGAAAATCACTACAAAATGAATCCTGAAAATGTTGAAACTTGGCATGGTATCATCATATCACCCGCATAGCATGCGCGAAAGAGTAGAGAGGATTACGGCAAAAACTGGACGCACTTCGTGTACAAACTGGGTAAACTCTTTCGGAGTATCAGGGTTTCGGACTATACAAAAATAAATAATGCAGAAAATAAAAAAACTATACAAAAAAATTACTCAAAAATAAATAAAAGAAAATAAATAATGCAGAAAAGAAAAAACGATATCAAAAACTACTCAAAAATAAATAAAAGAAAATAAGTAATGCAGAAAAGAAAAAACTATATAAAAAATTTGTTGGCACGCTGCCCTGTGGGTCTGCCAGACCTAGGGTGTGCAAATGCAGGCCCAGAAGGTCCATCAGACTCACAGGGCAGCGCGCCCTAATTAATTAGGCCCAGAAGCCTGCTATATAGAGGAGTTCGAAGAGGTAGCCGCGGCTGGGTTTATAAACCAGTGCGGCTGCCCTTCGCCGGGCGAGGTGGGACTAAACTTTGGGGTGGCAGCGCAAGTCCTTTAGTACCGGTTGGTGGCTCCAACCGGTACTCAAGGCAGTACCGGTTGGTGGCTCCAACCGGTACTAAGGCCTTCGTTTCCCGCCGCTTGGCCTGGCGAAAATAGGCCTTTAGTACCGGTTTGAGCCACGAACCGGTACTAAAGGCCCATCCTATATATATAGCACTTACGAAAATTTTAGTTTCATCTCCCCACTTCGTCTCCAACCTCTTGCGAGACATCGCCGCGCGCGCCGCTCGATCCCGTCATCGCGCCGCCCGTCGCCCGTCACCCGTCGTCATCGTCGCTGTCCCCGCCGCCGCCCGTCGTCGTCGTCGTCTCGCGCTGCCGCCCCGAACGCCGCCGCCGTCCGTCGTCATCGCCGCGGCCGTACGTCTCTCTCGAACCCGCACACACACATACACACACATACATACACACACATACACACACACAGGCGCCCCCGCCCCCGCCCCGTACGCCGGCGCCCCCGCTCGTACGTACGGGGCGGTGGCGTACGGGGCCGCATACACACGCACATATACCACACACACATACACACATACGTACACACATATACGTATATATACACACACATAAACACACATACACACACACACACACACTTTTTTTTTACTTATTTTCTGTTTTTTAGAAAAGTTAATTAGATGATCGAATGTTAGATTAATGTCGAATGTTAGATGAATTAGCTAGCTAGATAGAAAAATTGTCAAACTAGTTGAATAATTAATATAACTACTTTATTTTCAGTAAGAAATTTTAGGTATATGAGATTTGAACTAGTTCAATAATTAATATAACTAGTTTATTTTTAGTAAGAAAATTTAGGTATATGAGATTAGAACTAGTTGAATAATTAATATAACTAGTTTATTTTTAGTAAGAAAATTTAGGTATATGAGATTTGAACTAGTTCAATAATTAATATAACTAGTTTATTTTTAGTAAAAAATTTAGGTATATGAGATTTGAACTAGTTGAATAATTAATATAACTAGTTTATTTTTAGTAAGAAAATTTAGGTATATGAGATTTGAACTAGTTCAATAATTAATATAACTAGTTTATTTTTAGTAAAAAATTTAGGTATATGAGATTTGAACTAGTTGAATAATTAATATAACTAGTTTATTTTTAGTAAGAAAATTTAGGTATATGAGATTTGAACTAGTTCAATAATTAATATAACTAGTTTATTTTTAGTAAGAAAAATTTAGGTATATGAGATTTGAACTAGTTCAATAATTAATATAACTAGTTTATTTTTAGTAAGAAAATTTAGGTATATGAGATTTGAACTAGTTCAATAATTAATATAACTAGTTTATTTTTAGTAAGAAAAATTAGGAATATGAGATTTGAACTAGTTCAATAATTAATATAACTAGTTTATTTTTAGTAAGAAAAATTTAGGTATCTGAGATTTGATGATCTAATTAAAATATTATATGTTAATGAGTTTTTCGTTTATTTAATTTTTTATATATATTTTGAGTTTATATAAATGTTAGGTTAATGTCGAATGTTAGATGAATTAGATAGAAAAGTTAAATATATAGTAATGTCAATTGAATATATAGTTAAATATATTAATGCCAAATGTTAAATGAATATATATTTGGCTAGATATAGGTGTTTAATGTTTCACCTATATGAACATAGGAAATGTCATCTGACGACGAAAAAGATTTCATTATGTGCGAACACTGTGAAGACCAGCGCGGCCTGTGCGACCAAAATTTCCTTGTTGATGGTAGGCGCTTCAGCATCAAGCTGGATGAGACATTCGAAGTTGATACAGTAAGTCACTTTGTCAATTATTATTTGAATGCAAAATTATGCTTCATTTGCTTCAACTTATAATTTTAAATTTTCACTATTCTACTAGCGCATCCCCTGCCATGCAAGAATTTTTGTCTTGGATAAGATAGGTTTTAGTGCTATAGATGATATGAAGGTAATGTGATGCCCCCGATTCAATCGTACACTAATCATGCACGCAAATGTGTACGATCAAGATCAGGGACTCACGGGAAGATATCACAACACAACTCTACAAATAAAATAAGTCATACAAGCATCATAATACAAGCCAGGGGCCTCGAGGGCTCGAATACAAGTGCTCGATCATAGACGAGTCAGTGGAAGCAACAATATCTGAGTACAGACATAAGTTAAACAAGTTTGCCTTAAGAAGGCTAGCACAAACTGGGATACAGATCGAACGAGGCGCGGGCCTCCTGCCTGGGATCCTCCTAACTACTCCTGGTCGTCGTCAGCGGGCTGCACGTAGTAGTAGGCACCTCCAGAGTAGTAGGAGTCGTCGTCGAAGGTGGCGTCGGGATCCTGGGCTCCAGCATCTGGTTGCGGCAACCGGGTAGAAGGGAAAAGGGGAAAAGGGGGAGAAAAGCAACCATGAGTACTCATCCAAAGTACTCGCAAGCAAGGAGCTACACTACATATGCATGGATATATGTGTAAAGGGCCATATCAGTGGACTGAACTGCGGAATGCCAGAATAGGAGGGGGATAGCTAGTCTTATCGAAGACTACGCTTCTGGTCGCCTCCGTCTTGCAGCATATAGAAGAGAGTAGACTGAATTCCTCCAAGTAGCATCGTACAGCATAATCCTACCCGGAGATCCCCTCCTCGCTGCCCTGTTAGAGAGCGATCACCGGGTTATATATGGCACTTGGAAGGGTGTGTTTTATTAAGTATCCGGTTCTAGTTGTCATAAGGTCAAGGTACAACTCCGGGTCGTCCTTTTACCGAGGGACACGGCTATTCGAATAGATAAACTTCCCTGCAGGGGTGCACCACATAGCCCAACACGCTTGATCCCATTTAGTCGGACACACTTTTCTGGGTCATGCCCGGCCTCGGAAGATCAACACGTCGCAGCCCCACCTAGGCACAACAGAGAGGTCAACACGCCGGTCTAAACCTATGCGCGCAGGGGTCTGGGCCCATCGCCCTGAGCACACCTGCACGTTGCGAGGGCGGCCGGAAGCAGACCTAGCCTAGTGGCGTTCCAGTCCAATCCGGCGCGCGCCGCTCCGTCGCTGACGTCAAAAGTGCTTCGGCTGATACCACGACACCGGGATACCCATAACTACTCCCGCGTAGATGGTTAGTGCGTATATACCAAATGGCCAGACCCAGATCAAATACCCAGATCTCATTAAGCGTGTTAAGTATCCGCGAACGCCGGCAGGGCCAGGCCCACCTCTCTCCTAGGTGGTCTCAAACCTGCCCTGTCGCTCCGCCACAAAGTAACAGTCCGGGGCCGTCGGGAACCCAGGCCCACCACTACATGGGTGGAACCACCTGCCCCTTCAGCCCCCAACTCCGAACAGTATCACAGATAATGTAACAGTGTAAAGTATATAGTATATGCCCGTGATCATCTCCCGAAGTGATCACGGCCCAGTAGTATAGCATGGCAGACGGACAAGAGTGTAGGGCCACTGATGAAACACTAGCATCCTATACTAAGCAGTAGGATAGCAGGTAAGGGTAACAACAGTAGTAGCAAGGACAGGCTATGCATCAGGATAGGAATAACGAAAGCAGTAACATGCTACACTACTCAAATGCAAGCAGTATAGAGGAGAGTAGGCGATATCTGGTGATCAAGGAGGGGGCTTGCCTGGTTGCTCTGGCAAGAGAGAGGGGTCGTCAACTCCGTAGTCGAACGGGGCAGCAGCAACGTCGGTCTCGGGGTCTATTGAGAGAAGAGGGGGGAGAAACAATAAATATTTAAACAAGCAGAGGCATAGTGATGCATAACATGACAAGTAACGGCATTAGAGGTGGCCTAACGCGGTATGGGATGACACCGGTGAAGGGGGGAAACATCCGGGAAAGTATCCCCGGGGTTCCGCGTTTTCGGGCAGAGGAGTCGGAGGGGGAAAGTTGCTAGTTTGATATGTTAGGGACGTGTGGCGGACGAACGGGCTGCGTATCCGGATTCGTCTCGTCGTTCTGAGCAACTTTCATGTTGAAAATATTTTAATCCGGGTTACGGATTAAAAGATATGATTTTCTAAAGATTATATTAATTTCTGGAATTTAATTAATTAATTAATTCGAAAATAGATTAATGACATCAGCATGATGTCATGCTGACGCCAGCAGTCAACAGGGTTGACTGGTCAACCTGACCAGTGGGTCCCACTGGTCAGTGACACATTTTAATTAACCAGTTTATTAATTTAATCAAAATTAATTAGGGGGTGTGGGCCCCACTGTCATATTAATTAATTTAGCTAATTAGCAGTAGTTAATTAGGTTAATTAACCTTAATTAGTTAATTTAATCAGAATTAATTAAGTTAATTAATTAATTAATTAATTTCATTATTTATTTATTTATTTATTATTTTTATTAATTCTTTTCTTTCTTTCTTTTTTTAAAAAAAACGTTCTGGGGGTGGGGCCCCCATGTCAGCGGCCCCAGGGGGCTTTGCAGGCGCCGGCGCTAACGGGTGCCTAGCACCCGCTCGTTCCGGCGCTCGCCCAGGGGCGGCACCGGGGCACGGCCAGGGGCGCGCGTGGTCCCAGCGGACGGTGGCCACGGCATGGCCATGACCGAAGCGGGACGAGGCCATTGGTGGACGGCGGCGAGAAGGGGCCAGAGCCGCGTCGGGGAAGGAAGGGGGCGGCCACGGCGCGGGCGATGCGAAGGCGGGCGGGGCACGACGACTGCTGCGGTCGTGCGCGCACAGGGGAAGGAAAGTGGGGGCGCGCGCGGGCTTGAGGGCACGCCGGCGCGGCAACGCGGCGGGGGGGAGAGGCGGGAGGCGGGGCACGGTGTGCTGCGGTGGTCGGAGCTGACGGGCCCGGCGGGACACGGGGAGAGAGAGGGGGAGCTCACGGGGAGGAGTAGGGTCTGGGCAGCGGGGGTCGTGGAGGGGGTCGGGGACGACGGCGCCGGAAAGGAAGCAGTCTGGCGATGTGGCGATGGTCGGCGGGGCGCGGGCGATGGCGAGCTGCAACGCGACGACGGGGGCGCCAGCTGCCGTTGGGGGAAGAGGCGAGGTCGGGGGGGTCGCGCTGGGGCGGCGGCCTCGGGTGCGATGAGGTGTCGGCAGGGGAGGGCTCTGGCGACGGCGCGGTCGAGGCGGCGATGGCGGGGCGGGGCCGGAGACGACGAGCGACGGTGGCGTCGGGACCGAGTCCCAGACCCAGATCGGGGGCGGCGTGCGGATGGGCGTCGGGGGCGACTCGGGGGTGAGATGAGGAGGAGGCGGTGACAGGGCGGGGCGGCGCCGGGGTCGGTGCCGCAAGGTGGCTTCGGTCGGCGGTGGTGGGTAGCGCCGTGCGGGATCGATCCCGGTCCCTATTGGATCGGGAGTGGGAGAGAGAGAACGTGGGGGGGACGAGAGGAGGGGATGTGCGGGTAGCGGCTAGGTCAGCGGGGAGTGGGGGGTTAGGTAGGTGGCAGTTGGGCCAGTAGGTCACGGGCGTGGGATGGGCCGGCAGGCCGTCTCGGCCACACGGTCAACTGGGCCAAGGCCCAGTCGGGGGGGGGGGGAGTTGTCTTTTATTTTTCTTGGTTTTCTTTTCCTCTCTATTTATTTTTATCTTTCTGTTTTCTTCTATTTTCTTTTATGCTAGTTTTACAAACTATAGAAATAATCTCTAAGTTAGCATTACTATAATAATACAATTTGGTTATCCAATAAAAAAATAGTTTAACACTTTATAAATTATAAGAGGCTTTTAAAAATTGTTTTGATGCTGTTTTATTTATTTTAAAGCATTTAAGCATTTTATAACAATGTGGTTTTCTTCACCGGATTTACTTATTAATTATCTGGCTCACACCGAACATTTTAGTTTTATCATTCGAAAACTTTTATTGTTTGCCTTTAATTAAATTTTGAATTTGAATCGGTTTTGACTAATCCAAGATTAACTACAGCGATAGAGGTGACGTGGCATCATTAGCAGAGTTTTACTGTCGCTTAATTATCCGGGCGTCACAGGTAAAGAGAGTTTACTTGAAGACGGAGCATGGGTATACTTTCAACGTCAAATTATATAATGGAGACACATACACCCATTTTGAATGCAAAACTTGGCAAGCACTATGCAAGGCTTATGCATTTGAGCCTGATATGGTTAATTATCATTTTTGATATTCGTCCGGAAGATAATATTGAAGGTAATATAGACATCTGGGTCGATGTGCAAACGCCTCCAGTTCTACCATTTGGTGAGTTTTTCTCAACCATGCATGCATATGTTTATGTCTTTCATACAGTTTATTCAAAAATAGTTGACAACTAATTTGTATTGTCAGCTTATTTCGGTTCAAGCAAACATGTCCGGCTTTGGTAGACAGGACCTACTACTGCCCCGGTGCTCAACTAAACTGCGAGGAGATAAGTCATTATGTTTCATGGCTTGAGGATCTTAATACTGTCAAGACAATTTTTTTTTCCTAAACTTAGGAATGTTAGTACTCAAAACGTGCGACCAATGGTGATCGTATTGAACTACGGTCACATCTATAATCGAAAGATGGTAAGATTTTAAATATTTGTCCTTAATTAGTGCATCTTTTGCATACATTATTTTTGAAGCTAAACTTTCATTGCTTAGTATATTAATTACTATACGATGTTCTTCAACAGGGACTTCCGATGACAGTTGTGCCTCAGTGGATCAAGACAAAAGGTCGCATGTCAATGGTTAGTTTACGACCAAGATTTCCTACATTGCACATGAGTGCATTCAGGATTTTTGAAAACGAAGAATGCTTAATAGTGAAAGATTGAAGCAAAATTGTTAACGATCGCAGAGAAGTACTAGGGGGCAGTAAGGAGAAGCGCAACCCAAGATTAGGAGACAGATTCATCTGCATGCTCCAGTATGATGAATCAGGAGAGCTATGCATGTTCTATGCTATTCTACCTGAGAGGGAGCAGCAGGATCAATAGCTACTAGTTCATGCTCTTAATTAGTACTTGTCTCATGTCCGTGTCCTCAACTTCGATGTTGGTGATGATTATGTTGAACTTGATGATATCTTTGCTTCTGTTACAAAGTGAATGTTTCCTCTTTAAGCTAGCCAGCGTTGATGATGATTAGATAGCTAGCGGTAATGACTATGATGATTAAATAGTGGTAATTAGATGACTATGATGATTTTTAGCTAGCTAGAGTTTATTTATTTATTAATATGCGATGTTGATGATGATGATGATGACTACAACTCATTATAACGTAAAACAATCCTAAATTAAATTGATAACACAAATTTAATTGAAAAATATATAATAAAACAAAAACCCACAACCATTTAGTACCGTTGGTGTTACCAAGCGGTACTAAAGGGCTCCCGGCCCCCGGAGCTGGCTCATGCCACGTGGTTGCCCTTTAGCACCGGTTCGTGCTGAACCGGTACTAAAGGGGGGCCTTTAGTGCCGAACCTTTAGTGCCGGTTCCTAAACCGGCACTAAAGGGCCTTACGAACCGATGCTATTGCCCGGTTCTGCACTAGTGGTGCGGGGGCAGCAGCAGGCGCGGGCGTGCGCGCCGCGCTTTCCCCAGACCCACGCGTCAGTCTGGTGGGGACCACGCGCACTCAGGCGATTGCGGCCCCGCATCAGTCGCCATCGGCCTGCAGTACGAGGTACGCCACCAACCCGGTGACGTACACGCGGCGTGGTGGCACGAGATGCGGGGAGGGTTCGACCGGTGCTGAACTCCAAGTGGACGCGCCATCACCATGCAATGATGAGCTGCATGCACCGGCGGGATCCTCTGCGGCTCCTTCACGTGCTCTCCTTCAACAATCAGCCACAGAAAATCCAGCAGCATCTTCCTCAGGATCTGACGTGGTCACACAAGAGCAGTCTCCAGGATCCTCTGCTCCGGTCACTGATCCTGCCATTCTGCAACCTCGACGCACACGACTGCAACAAGGGGTAATCCAACCTATTAATTACAAGCATATAGCAAAGTATGGTATGGTCTGTTCCACAGGTGAACCAGATGAGCCTAACACCCTTGAAGCAGCACTGTGTGATGAGAAGTGGAAGAAAGCTATGCATGAAGAATACATGGCATTGATGAGAAACAAAACATGGCATCTGGTTCCCCCACAGCAAGGTAAAAATTTGATTGATTGCAAGTGGGTTTTCAGGATTAAGAGGAAAGCTGATGGAACCATTGATCGTTATAAGGCTAGATTGGTTGCAAAAGGCTTCAAACAGAGATACGACATAGATTATGAGGACACCTTCAGTCCAGTAGTAAAGGCCGCCACTATTCGCCTTGTCTTATCTATTGTTGTTTCCAGAGGATGGAGTCTTAGACAGCTCGACGTTCAGAACGCGTTTCTCCATGGTGTTCTGGAAGAGGAAGTGTACATGAAACAACCTCCTGGGTTTGAGAGTAAGAATGCTCCATCTTATGTGTGCAAACTTGATAATGCGCTATATGGGTTAAAGCAAGCTCCAAGGGCGTGGTATGCTCGTCTCTGTCACAAAATGCAAGCACTTGGTTTTGTTCCATCTAAGTCTGACACGTCATTGTTCATCTACAATAAGTCCAACACATGTATATTTGTTCTTATATATGTTGATGATATAATTGTGACTAGCTCATCAGATGAAGCAATCACAGGACTTCTTAAGGACTTGAGTGCAGATTTTGCCCTAAAGGATCTTGGTGCCTTGCATTACTTCCTTGGGATTGAGGTGAAAAAGCACAATGATGGACTTGTTCTCTCTCAAGAAAAGTATGCCACTGACTTGGTCAAGAAAGCTGGGTTACAAGGATGCAAACCCTCTCTTACTCCATTATCCAGCTCAGAAAAATTATCTCTTGCAGCAGGAGAGCCCTTGAGTAAAGAAGACAGCACAAAATACAGGAGTCTGGTAGGAGCTCTTCAGTATCTCACACTTACTAGGCCTGATATTTCTTTGGCTATTAACAAAGTCTGTCAGTTCCTTCATGCGCCAACCAATGTTCATCTGACAGCTGCAAAACGCATAGTTCGATATGTTAAGCACACTCTAAACTTAGGACTGAACTTCAGCAAATCACCGTTTACTCTAGTCAGTGCATTCTCTGACTCTGATTGGGCAGGTTGTCTTGATGACAGACGCTCCACAGATGGTTTTGCAGTATTCTTTGGACCTAACTTGATCTCATGGTGTGCGGCAAACAGGCAACTGTATCCAGGTCCAGCACAGAGGCAGAATACAAGGCATTGGCAAATGCCACAGCTGAGATAATATGGGTTCAGTCCATGCCGAAGGAACTTGGCATACGGAGTAAACAAGCTCCTTGCTTATGGTGTGACAACCTTGGAGCTACGTATCTTTCTGCAAATCCAGTGTTCCATGCCAGGACAAAACACATAGAGATAGACTTTCATTTTGTCAGAGAAAGAGTTGCTCAAAAGCAACTTGATATTCGCTTTGTGCGCTCCAAGGATCAACTTGCAGATGGATTCACAAAGCCCTTGCCTACAAGAAGCTTTGAAGACTTCAAGCATAATCTCAACTTGATGAAGTTGTGATTAAGGAGTTGTGTTAAACAGCCGTATGTGTCAACTATGTTTATGCGCATCTTGTACGTATCTTGGTAGGAGTTGTATTCGGTTAGGATAGAAGGCTTATCTCTTATTCATAACTCTATCTCTAGCTAGCTTGCTTCCCAAGTTGTAACCTCCTACGAGATCCAAACTGTATGCGCTATCAGGGACTCTGCGCCCCTGCCTATAACATGTACGGCGTCTCCTCTCGATGAGGCAAGACGTTTTCTGCTTCGCACAATCATCAGTAAGAGGTTTCATCTGATATATTATATCATCACCAGAAAAGCAACATGCTTTAGAGATACTGCCTATGCGGGTGGTAGTCATTACTCGACTACCGAGAATAGGCAGCTCATCTCTTACGTGATCTATCCCAACGATCTCTGTGACATCTTTGTACACCGCCTTCAGGCGAGGTTCAATGGCATCACCGCTATTGTTGGCGTGCGCCTCAAGCATATACCTTTGGCGCAGCTCGCCCAACTCCTTGGCTAGGTCCTGTGCTTCTTCAATGGCGCCAGAGATCTGATGAAGAGCCTTACCCTTGGTAAAGAGTTTGGTGGCCCTTTTGAGAAACTTCTTGACTTTGTTCTTCATGTTGGTGGAGCCGTGGTCATGGCCGTCCTCCACCACGCGCACGATGAAAGCGTCGACGGCGTCCTCCATGTGGTAAGAGAGGTCCCTCACTTTGCCGGCCCAGATGAGGACCTGCTCGTCGAACTGCTCCGGCGGCTTGGCGCCGATCTTGCGTAGAACGGCGTGCATCATCTCCAACTCTGTGATCAGAGACTTGACGCGTTTGCTCACGCGTTTCTCCAGGTTGTACTCGTCCGCGAGTAGACCGCCGAGCTTCCTGATCAAGGGGATCATGGCCGCTACAGATGGATGGTGGTGCTACTGCTAATGATAGATGGGTTGGACGAGGAGGAGGAGGAGGAGGTCACTGCTACACTTGATACATTTTCTGCTAAGTCGAGTGTCTCCAAAAACTGTAGCTTTCCGATTTCCATAGGGAGCTCACGAACATGAGTTCTTCTTAGGCCCAGATACCTGAGGTGTAATAAATTCTCAATATACTTGAGGTCAACATCATGGCCATTTCTCCCAAGATCACCATGCAGATGACTGGATCCGTTCGGAGCCGCCGGAATGCAGGAAGAGGATCTCCAGCCGGACCTCACCATCCCCTCCACGCCCGCCAACCAGCCAAGGGCCACACCACGGCGCGAATCTGAATGGGGATCAAATCCAAATAAGTTGTATAGCACATCTTGTGGCAGTAGGACACATCTTCAGTTTTTTGCAAGTGACCTCATTTAAAAAATTGTAGGTAACCTACCCCTACCGGTGAATTACTCCCTCCGTTCCTTTATATAAGGGCATCTCCACTAGGCTCCCCAAGACGGCCCCCAGGCCACTTTTTAGGCGCCGGCAGGCAAAAAACGTCCCAGTCAGGCCCCCAAGTCCTTGTTTTTCGCCGGATTCGAGCAAAAATAGCGCCGGCGATCACAGGCCACACCCAGCCATCGGGGGGCACTTGGGGCCGCCGGCATTACTTTTTGCATGGCGAAACCCCACGCGCCAGCCTCTCTCCTCTCTCTCTCTCTCTCCTCCTTTCTCTGCTCGGGACCACGCATGCATGCAAAAAATCTGCCCCGCCTCCTCCTGTTTCTCCCTCCCGATGCAGCTCTCTCGACAGAGCTTGCCGCCCCGTCTCCTCCGCCCCGCCTCGCCTTCTCGCCCCCGCCGCCGCCCCCGGGCTTCCGCAGCCGCCCTGCCTTCTCACCCCCGCCGCCGCCCCCGGGTCCCCTCCCGCTCGCCGGGCGGCCAGGGCGGGAGCAGCGGGTGGAAGTCGTAGTCCCCGGCTCCTTCACGCGCTCCATGGGCGGATAGGGCGGGAGGCCGGGCGGCGCGTGGGGCGGCCGGGCTGGCCGGGGCATGGCCGGCACGCCCCCCACCTCCTTCTCCGTCCTCTCCGTCCTCGTCGACGGGCGGGCGCGACCACAGGCGCGAGCAGCAGGGCGCGGGCGCGAGCGCAGGGCGCGGGCGCGGGCACAGGGCGCGTGCCGGGCGCCCCCCTTCCTCCTCCTCCCTCCTTTCCGTCCTCGTCGACGCCGACCACGGAGGGCGCGCGCGGCAAGGTGTGGGCAGGCACGGGCGCGGCCAGGCGCCCCCTTCCTCCTCCTCCCTCCTCTCCGTCCTCGTCGGCGCCAGCCAGGGAAGGCGCGCGCGGGATGGCGCGGGCGCGGCCAGGCGCCCCCCTTCCTCCTCCTTCCTCCTCCCTCCTCTCCTCGATTGTGCTGGAGACGGTGTCGAGCTGCGGTGCCGCCACGCGTCCTTGAAATGCGTCTTGGGTGGGAGGACGGCTGGGAAAAATTTCGTCCCAGGGTCTAAATCTTCGCCAGCAGCCCCCCAGGCGGCGAAAAAAAACGCCTCCTGGGGGGGGGGGCAACGGCTGGAGATGCCCTAAGGTGTACTGAATGTATTGCAGAAAGCTGATTGATTGATAATTGTTGCCTGGCAGTAGGACACATCTTCTGCCACACGACGTGATAATTGATTTCCACCAGCATTCGCGCCACCAAGTCCCTGCAGCTGACTGGATCCGTTCGGAGCCGCGCCGTGAAGATGCACGGAGCCCCTGGAACTGAGAAAGAGGATCTCCAGCCACTCCTCACCGACCCCTCCACGCGCCACCGACCTGGCAAGGGCCACATTGTGAATGAGACACTCTTGTCAACTGTAATGGCCTTCACTTGAGTTTTTTGCAAGTGACCTCACTTAAAAAAATTGCAGGTAACCTACCCCTACCAGTGAATTAGTACTAAATTTTGTACTCAATGTATTGCAGAAAGCTGATTGATCAATAATTGTTGCCTGGCAGTAGGACACATCTACTGCCACAGGACGTTCATTGTTTCAGAAAAATAATGCACTTCACTCCTACAAGAATAATTCAGTATTAAGCCTGATTTTTCTGAAACAAGCACTTGCACAGAGCGTAATTCAATTGCAGAAATAATTTCGAGATAGTAATGAGTTACATTTGTATCAGTCTCTAAAAGAAATGCACTTACACAGAGCTTCTCTGCTACATATATGATACATTTGGGCGCTTGAGGGGTGTCGCCTGTTTCAAAGTAGCATCCTGCCAAAGGATTCAACTAATTCAGGAGTTAATTCAAAATTTGATACATTAATCTCTTTCACATGCACTTAGATGATGGCAAATTATTATACACCAAATTTAGATGCATTTATCTAACTATTTTCACATACGTATCATTGCATTTTGCCAACTAGCACTGCTTGCCAGCAACCTGATGGTAGAAAAGGATGACATTCCAAGCTTCAGAATGGTCTGATAGTTGATCCTTCGTATGCACTGGAAAAACAGTACCTGATAATCTTAAACAAAGCACTGAATTCATGAAAATAAAAGGATGTTTCGTTGCATGAAAGTAAATCACCTCGGCTTCACAGTGAATGATGTCAACTGTGTATTAGCATTGTGATTTTGCTGTTGAAGATATCCTTGCAAAAAATCCTGTCAGAATTCAGACGCGAGAATGAAGCAAGCATGGGTGATTTCCTTTAAAAAAGTAAGAACAGTGGGAGGCCGCACGTGTTACCTTGGGCTATCATCTTCATTTATATGTACTCTTGAATTTGAGTTTCCTTCTTCCTTCCGAGTTACTCCCTCGGTTCACTATTACAAGATGTTTTGGATATTTCAATATTTACTACGTACGGATGGAAACGAGTGAACAAACACACGAAAACATGTCTGCATGCATCCAATTGACAAAAAAAGATAAAACATCTTATATTTGTGATCAGAGGCAGTAGTAGTACCTTATAGCTCGGCACTGCAACTGATTGTCGTTAGACTGCACTGCAGTGAATTGTGGGACCTCGAAGAGAAGAACGGCTATGGATGCCCTTCTGAGAAGAGCACAAAAAAGAAGAGAGCACATTATTAGTTTTAACATAATGCTTGTAACACTGGAGTGGTTAGAAAGATACGAATACTGCAGAATGGGGAGTTGGTTGCACCTGCTGTCGCATGTTCCATTATTCAAAGGTGGTCTGCTTCCAGTTCTGGAAGAAGGATACAGAATATGTTGCCTTAAAACTTTCAATTCAGCAGCAACTAGATTGCAGATTCATTTGTAGTTACGGACCACCAGTTCCTTGAGCTTGATGTGTGAGAGCCATTGACCAGATCCGCATACTCGATTCTTCGCCAATGCTCAGTGTGCTCTTCGGCACTGCAATCCCATAGAGTTGGATGTTGCAGAGAAGTAGGGAAGCCCTCCTTGGGCAGACACCGGAGCTCAGGACAACCCTGGACGTGTAATTTCTTGAGAGAAGAAAGGCGATGTAAGCCTTGTGGGAGGGACTGCAGACAGGTGCACTTATAAAATTCGAGCTTCCGGAGGGAGGTGAGGAGCTGAAGTGCTTTCTCTTGCTCTTCCGTAAAGTTTTCTGCCCGCCCATCAAACTGGAATGATAATTCGTGGAGGGTAGCGGAGAGGAGGTTGCAAATGGGAGTAACAAGCACTGCCGAGATGCTATCCACCTTTAGTTTCTCCAATTGGAAGGAACCTGCAGGCATTAATTTGGTCCTTGCCACCTCTGAGCGCATATCCGCTGCTATAGAGCCACCCAATTGGTTGTAGACCTCCAGTTTCTTGAGGTTGACTGTGATGAGAGGATTGAACCCATCCACTGTTAAATTCTTGCAATCTACTAATCTTAGATGGGTGAGAGATGTGAGGTTTGAGAGCAGAGCCATTGACCACACACTTGACTCTTGTTCAATATCAAGTTCCCTGAGGGAAGCAAGGAAATGGTTGGTGGTCTGAGCTCCTCCCACGGGCCACCGAGAGAAAAGCTTGCCACATCTTCTTATTTTTATTGATTGCGGGGATATCATGTCCTTTATTCCTCTGCCATCCTCTGCAGGCACAAGAACCAGGTCCTCACAGTCGTACACCTTAAGCGTCGGCAATGAGCTAGATGATGGGTACTGAAGCACTAGTTCTCCATCTGAAAAACTTATCTTCAATTCGGAAAGAGCTGGGAAACAGCTGAGAAACTTTGACAACAATTTCCCAGCAAAATGATATTCATCTAGACAGAGAGTCTGAACTGAACGGGAGACAACACTGCCATCAAGTTCTTCAGAGAACATGTCGTAGCGTCCTTTGACAACTAGTACTCTTAGGGATGTAAGCTTTTCGACGCCTGTCAATGAAATGTGTGATACACTCTCAATGCTCATATCCTCTACCTTGTCCAGATTGTGGAAGGCCAAAGCACCGTCATACCCATCAACATACAATGCCTTGCCATCGTAACCCAATGTTTCTGAACCATTTTTTTTTACGACTAAATCGGTCAGTGTGGACAAGTAAGGCATGGGAGGCAGAGACAACTTGGAGCAATTGGCAATGTGAAGCCTGGACAATTTGGTACACTCTGAGAAGGGCATCACACATAGACTGGGACAGTTGCTGCAGTCAATGCTTTCAAGACGTGTTAACATATGGCAATTAGGTTCCACAACCCACTCCACAAGCTCTGACAAGTCATGTAACAGAAGTTTCTTCAATTGCATAAAACATTTGCCTGTAACGCCACCATAGTCAGGACCTAACTGGCGCACCCTGGAAATGCTCTTCAAGCTGAGTTCCCTGAGATATGGTAGCTGCCCAAAAGGTGGAAGAGTTTCCCAAGACACGCCGTCTAAATGGAGACTCTCTAAATTATTCACCACGATCTCAGGGGACAACCAACTAGGACAGGTGGCACAACGATGATTTTTAATCGCCAGTGCCCTAAGATTATTGTGTGGTTGAAGAGCATCAAGAATACCATCATCTATATCAGTCAGTTGCTCTCTGCCCCAAACTAATGTCAACTCTTTCAGATCCCTTTTCCACTTCAATTTGGCGCCACTAGCCTCTTCCTTGGTTGCTACATTTTCTAGATTATGTATACTGAGTTCTCCCCCAAGCTCTGTCAATTCCCCCAACTGTCTCAATTCAAATCCAACACTATGTTTCTTGACGTCGAATTTTTTTAGCTCCCGTAGACACTTCATCTTTCCAACCTTGGGAACATTGGAGTGGAGTTCTTTTTTAGCAATGAAATCACGTAAATTCACAAGGCGGCTAATGTCTTTTGGCAAATTATAACTACCATGCCAATCTATTAGGTCCAGGAATTTCAAATGATGAAATCTGGATAGTGTGCTAGGTAAAGGCCTTTCTCTGCTATAATAAGGTGATCTAATTTTGAGGTAACGAAGGTGGATGAGTTTATGAAAGCTTTGTGGCAACGATTCAAGGGATTTCACTGCTATAAATAAGACACGCAGACCATTTGTTTCCTTAAATGTATCTTTTAATATCTCAGTGATACTTCCTTTGTATTCTCTGAAAATCATCAAAGTCCGTAGATTTACAATATCTATCCTTCCCATTAGTTTACACATTTTTTCCTTAAATTGTTCGTCATACCTATTCTCTATGGTGATGGATAAATGTCGAACTGATTGTGGGATGGTGTCAACTCTAAAATCTAAATTATTTATATTGAAGCAGTCTTGTGCTGAAACACTCCGAGATAGCTCATGCATTAAATCATGCATTATGTAGTATTCATTGTCATGTTCACTAGAGGAAATAGCATCAAGTCCTTTCATGAGAAAACCATTTTCTACTAGTTCTTCCATGTAACTATTATTGCTTTGGTGGATAGAGTCTATGATGCCTATTGCAATCCAAAAACGATTCATTTCTAAATCGCTAAACCTATAATCTTCTGGAAAAAGGGCACAATATATGAAGCATTTTTTCAGATAGAAAGGGAGGTAATCGTAGCTAATTTTCAAAGATGGTATAATATCATCAGCATTTTTCTGATTTCGCCATTCATGTTTGTGAAGAACTCCATTCCAATGTTCCTGGGAAACGTTTTTCTTCAATAGTCGGGCAACTGTTTTGGCTGCTAGTGGGTTGCCCTTTAACTTGCTTGCAATTTCTCTTGCAATACCAGCTAACTCATCTTCGTAATTCTCATGTTCGTGTTTGTGTTCACCAAATATGCATGCTTCAAAGAATTTGAAGAACTCATTAGGCTCTAGGCCTGATAGTGCTATTGCATTAACTGTTTTTATCATTGCTGCTAGTTTTGGGGACCGAGTTATGACAAGTACCATGCTGCCTTCAGCTTCCCCCCGTGTGAACGGAACTAAAAAAGTTTTCCATTGGTCCTCACTATCACATTTCCACACATCATCCAAAACAATTAGAAACCTTTTAACCTCCAGTCGCTGTGTAATGGATTCTTGAAGCTGGTTTAGATTGGGTGGGTCACTTGCCGTCATGCTTTGTTCTTTTTCAACTGCAGGTATACAGCTAAGGATCTCCTGGGTTAGCTTAAGCACATCAAAATTGGTTGATACACACACCCAAACCCTAACAGTGAAGTGCTCTTTGGTCCTACTGTTATTATACAGGTGTTGGGTGAAAGTTGTCTTTCCAATACCTCCTGGACCAACTATAGGAAGAACAAAAACAGTTTGACCATGATGTGTGCCACTTGTGATATCATCGACAGTTTTTTCAAAAACGGCTTTCCTCCCATACATTGTATCTTGTATAATTGTTGATACTGTGAGATTCCGTTTTTGACTGGGAGGTGTGTTGTTGCTCAGAATTTTGTTGAGCAAGTCGGAGACGAGATCAGATATGTAGTGTATCTCCCCTATCACTGACTTTATTTTTTTCGACGTGGCCACTCTGTCAAATGACAGCTTATCAACATGGCCACCATCTTCCGTATGCGTGAAAGAAAAGCATGAAAACCAGTTACCGATAGTATGGCAAACGGCATGGAGACCGTGGCAAGCATGGTTGCAGAGGCCATCGCCCAGATCCGGCGCCGCATAGTTGGTGCCGTCAAGCTGGTCCTGAATCTTGAAGTAGTGAAACTCGTCCAGGGCGTCCTCCGCCTCGTCGGCCTTCTTGCTGAGGTCCTCCAGCAAGTCCTGCAGGCCGGTGATGTTGCTCACGTCCTTGCCCTCGGCCACCTGCAGCAGCCCTTGTGTGTGCAGCAGCTTAGATTTGATGTGGTGGACGTTGTGGCCGAGCTCAAGGCTGTCCACGTACGCCGCCACCATGTCATCGGACAGCTTCCTGGCCACCTTGCCGAGGAGCCACCCCGCCCCGACGACAGCCGGCTCCATATCTCGCCGGAGCAATAACTTGTGGGTTGGTGTGGTTGGGATTTTTTTCGTTGTCTAGGAGTGGCTTGGATTTGTGAGTGCTACGAGCAGACGGGGCCGCTAGCTTGGATGAACACGGCATATCTATGTATATGCCACATATATATACACACCGAGAAAGCACTCTCACGGCCGACCATGAAGACGGTCCTAGGTTACTTCCGAGTTCCCACCAGAGAAACGCTCTCGTGTTTTTTACTCCAAAATAAGTACGGCGGGCCCCATGTCCAATCAATCAAACCACCGGCTCACACAGCTTACCCCATCCACACGATTCTGCCTTATCCTCTGACTTGGAAAACTTTTTCTAATCCAAATAATAATTATCACATGTGTGGCAGGAAGCATTTCAGCGCCCGGCCCTGAAGTTTTTACAACTAAAATTGTTATCCGAAAGAATAAACAAATCCAAAAAAAAAAACTAAAGCACGAACTCGGAGTTGCCATGTGTACGTACCACACGCGTGGCAATTGTCAGGGTCTTTTTTTTCAAAAGAGGGGCAATGCTACGCGCCCGTCGGTGGATAACTCAGGAAAATCCAATGCCTTGGTAGCCGTTGGATGGCGAGCTCGACAGCCATCCGATCTTCTCCCTGTGAGCACACGACAATCTTTGCAAGAAGGCTCGTGCTGCACTCGGTGCTTTTCCACACAAGTCTTGTTGCGCTCCTGCCAAACATTCCTCTATTGCAGGAAAAAAACATTCGTTGTTGTCCTCTTTTGCAACAGACGCAGTGTTGCGATCGGCCCTATGCAACAAGAGAGTTATTGCAGTAAACAAACTCTCTTGTATCGTTCGCAGCCACATTTTGCAACAATGTCATTGTTGTAGAAACTCGTCTCTAACCTCTTGCTGGGGCGATGGTGGTGCCGGAGGATGGGACATGGAGGCATAGAGGATGACGCAAACGGTTTTGGCGGCCCGCCTATAGCATGCAGGTCGCCGATGTGGCGCTAGCGTGGTCGGCATGATTGTCATCGGGCGTGAAGGTGGGCGGTTGAGGTCGTGCAGAGGCGGAGGCCTCGATTCGTGGCAGTGCGACAGGGGGGTTGCTGACTGCTGGCACGATTCGTGTTGTATTGGATGCCTTGAAAAAGGGAGGAAGAAGAAAACCATGAAGGAAAAAAGTGGCTCACATTTGTTATGTAAGAGATAAGGCAGAGGAAGATTTCACAAAATAAAAATATACAAAGCAGAGGAAGGGACCAATGAGGGACCCACGGCATACGTACAAGGCTTGTTGCATGATAACAACCTTTGTAACAAGCACTTTGTTACACTTCTTGTTTTGCAGCAGGGACAAGTTGCAAAGAATGAAGATTGCTGCATGCCGTTCGATTGAAAGAAGATCAAACGACTGCGGAGACGGTCGACACATGCAACTTCATCCATCGGCTGAGCCATAGAGTTTTCCTTTTTTCTAACGAGAAAAATATGTTTTTCTTTCCACAAGTTCCCCAAAAGTATAGACTTGATCCCTCAAATAAATTTGGTAAACATTTGGTCCTTCAAAACCGGATAAGTTTAATCCCAAACCAGATTTTGACCATGTTGACCGGGTTTGACTATGTTGACCAGGTTTGACCGGTGAACAGTAAATTCAAAAAAATAGCAAACAGATTTAAAAAAAACTGAAATTTTGTGACAAAACCGATATGTTTGTGTGCACAGGTACGTCTAGATTTTATTGGTCAAATAACATCCAAGGAGCTCTATCAAAAACAACAAATTTTGTATTTTTTTAGCCGATTTTTTTTGGCCACGAGCTCCTCGAATGTTGACATCTTGGTTGCCACAAAAAGACCATACAAAATTTCACTCAAGCATCTTGGTTGCCACAAAATTTCAGATTTTTTTTTTCAATTTTTGCCATTTTTTGTCATGGGGCTTGCCATGGAGGGACTCCCACGTCTTCTTCGGTACATCATGATGCCAAGTGAGTGGTTGGAATCGGCCGGCGTGCCTCAGCGGCGTTGAACGAAGGTGGCATTCCGAGGCCGGAGGTGGGGAACATGCATTGTGGCGCTCGGTCCTTGACGCCGCTGATCGAATTCCTAGGCTTTTAGGATGAGTTCATGTCATAAGAGCTTCCAGGCGAGGTGGCGGGGCTTGAGGTTGCCGTTGGCCACATTCTTGACATACGATGGCCACGGGGCACTTCCCGGCGTTCTTGCGGGAGAGGGCTAGAGGGCGGAGAGAGAAAGCGGGCGAGCGTTAGAGAGAGAACGATTGCGAGAGGGCTGCAGCATCGGAGGAGGTCAACGGCATAGGCGGCGCCCGTTCGGCACTCTCGCCGGAGTTGAGACAGAGTGGCATTGGCCGGTCATTAGGCAGAGAGAGAGAGATAGATAGATGTGAGACAAAGAGAAAAAGCTTTTCCTGTTTCCTTTTCCTTTTTTGTTTTTTCTTTGGCCCCATTTGTAATTAAAAGAAAGGGAGGTGAGAGAGAGTTTTGCTTTTTTCTATGGGTGGAGAACCCACCCTGTAAGTGTGACAGAAAGGGTTTTCTTTCAAAAAAAATGGAAGTGGGACCCACTAGTAAGTGACACATGGAGACATGAGCAAAATCGTCAAAGAAACGGCAAGATCCCGGTCAAACAGCTCTGACTAGACAGAAACGGCACAAAAGGGCATTTTTATAAGTGCAACTAACGGCATAGGGGCAAATTTGAGCATGCTTCGAAATTAGGAATAAATGTGAGTAGTGGGTTCGAGTTAGAGGCACAAATGCAAATGTCCCTATTCAATATGATGCCTCTAAAAATATCACAACCGGTATCGGTTGGCTCTTTGCTATAATATTTTAGGCTGACTTTATATTTTCCTAGAGTTGCCCTATTTTCCCGTTCAAATATCGACGAACTCTGGTATACTTAATAATATTGGCTATAAGCATTCATTTTCATATTTCATAACATATTCAGGTTTTGGTCAATGGTCCAAATTTATGCTATAGTTTACTTCCATAGTTGATTCTCCCTATCTTTGTACGTAAATTATGCCATACTCCACTTGCACGATGAGTATATGTGTTCTTATCTAACATGAACAAAACAAGTTCTTTCAGGGCAGGATAGTTTACTCGATTATTCATTCAGTAAATATGTGTTGACTCGTAGTAACTTGTGACCTTTATTGTTTTTTCCATCAGATTGTTTGAGAGAAGGGCTGTTGAAAAAGGATGTGTGAGCATATTAATAACTTTCATGACGCACTTTTCAGGTAGCAGGTTGGTCTCTCAACATTTCTCCATTCAAGTCATTTCCTATAGTGTTTTTTCAAAGCACTACCGCAGATAGTAAGATTGATTTTCAGATTATATTTTATTTACATCAAATTATGTCGAACAGTTTAGATTGTTCAGCAGATACTATGAACGCAAAAGGTATTGAAGGTTGCTTGAAAAAGAAGGTATTGAAGTTTGGACATTCTGAACATCCAAATAAAAATAGATGGAGCATGGCCCCGAGTAATTCATCCTTTTGAGCAATTTAATAGACATGTGCACAGTTTACTTGATCAAGTCAAGTTACAGGTGAAACTGACCCTCTTATGGAAATAATGAAGTACAAACATGAGAGTGAGTTCAAAGTAAGGGTGGAGTAAAATTTTCAAAGGTCGTGTTTAACTAAGAGGCATAACTGTGTTGCCATCGGTGGAGGCAGTTTCTGCTTAGAACGTTTGAAAGAGAGGCTAAGATGCTATTTTGATGCATTAGCTGGCTTGTGCTGTCAATTGCATTTCAGATATGGGGATGGTCATAGATTCTAATTTACATTATCTGTACACATTATTACACAAATTCACTATGGTAAGCTCTGTAGCTTTTTCACAAGCACATTCTGGAAAAGCCCCAATCCTATGAACTTCATTTTTTTTTCTATGTAGGTATTTCACCCAATAGTAGAAATAATTTTATTGTTAATCTCAACGTGCTCTATAATAGGACGCCAATAACCATCATGTGTGTGGTGGAAGCAACACCCGACCACACGTTCCATGACCATAGATTGCGCCATGTTACCTCATGCACAAGTAACAAAACTGTTGCTGTTAGCAGAAAACTTTCGGGTTTCAGTTATTAAAATGTTTTATCTCTTAAATGAAAAATGCGATTGCAAAACCGTCTTCACCACTAAATCCATCATGACGAGATCTTCGAAACTAGATCCCATATATCGATATGTTTCAACAACTTTTTTGGGTTAGAAGTTAACATGTCTATTGCACATAAATTGCCATGGTGTTTGAACTACTTTTTCTTCTATGTTTAAAGTAAATTTTTACATGTTATAAAACGGGGAATTAAGAAACTAAACTTGCCATGGCGAATTACAAAAAATTTCCATAATCCATGAAATAATTTTGACATGGTTCACAATTAAAAAGAAATCCGTCATTAATTATTTAAAAAATGCATTGCCAATTACTCAAATTTTCCATGAACCATAAAATAAAATTGCCATCGTGACGCCATGATACATGCACTAATTTTTTCCATGGTTCATACAAAAAAATCATTTTAATGCTCAAAAATACTAAAATTTCCATTATCTGTAAACTAAAATTGCCATGATCTATAAGCTAAATTTTCCATGATGAAATCGTAAAAATTGCCATGACCCATGAATTAAATTTGCCGTGGTTAATAACAAAAAATTTCCATTGTCAATTAATAATATTTGCCAAGAAAATTAGTTAAAATACAATGGTAGCTTTAAGGGCCAGTTTGGTTCATAGCCTGGGCATCATGCCTGGATGAAACTGGTGTCTGGCCTGCGCCTGTTTTTTCTATTTTTCTGGCCTGGCCAGGCAGCCTGGGGAAACACATGTTTTGATTGCGACCTGGGTCTGGAATGACTAAACAAGGTATATGTCTGACAAAGTAGCGCACAACCCACCTATAACCTACTAGGTTAGCGCCAGGCTGGTGTTAGCCTGCCTCTAGGCGAGCGGAAGAGGACGCCTGGGTGGCTAATCATATGCCTGAGCGACCCAGGCCAGGCTAGCTTAGAATTATGTGGACTCCAACCAAACAAATGCCAGGCAAAGTTCTGGGACGTCCCAGGCCAGGCAACGTGTAGCATGGACGCGAACAAAACTAACCCTAAATCTATAAAAAAAATAGATGAAACATATCATGGCAACTTTAATGTAAACTCTATGGCAATTACAGTATAAACATCATGGCAACTTTTGGCCAAAAAACGAAGTCATCAAAACATATCAATATGGGATCTAGTTTTAAAGATCTCGTCGACACGGATTTAATGATGAAAACAGAATTTAATCAGATTTTTTATTTAAGAGATTGAACATTTTGAAGTCCAAAAAAAAAACAAAAAGATTCCGCTAATGCCATCTGTTTGATGTGGCAAGATGGGTGGTAATGGTAGCGTTTGGACCATGTTGCCTCGTGCTACACGCGTGGCACTTAACATTTGGGCTATAATATGTGTTCCCTACTGATAAGACAGTGTTTCCATCTCCATTTCCAAACGAACCTCCAATATGTAGATATGTTACTGGCAACAACACTTGTCAACATAGCAAATATTGCATATCAAAGCCAGATAATGTAGATTTGTTTAGCTAGAATCTTTTGCTAATTAAAGTTAAAAATTATCATTATCACATACAATGGTCTGCAATGCGTCTCCATTTGTAATGGCGCAACAAAGCGCGGAGCGGCAAAGGGCATGTCCAGTTCTAGTATGAAACTATTTCGGGACTTGACCGGATGTGTTGTGATTTCATCTCTATACGCTCTGCATGATCTTGTAAAAACTAAATTTTTTGAAACGTACTACTTAATTTTATATGTCAACAACGCGTGACCATTCAAAAAAAAGTTGGTTAGTGATGGACGTACTGCTTAATTTTATGTCAGTAGTATACAGTGATGGAATCCAATAATCTGCATCGTCCTATCACTACCACGCAGCTGTAGATTTTGGGTTGACACGCCTTGCAGGCAACTACTAGTGGACATTAAATCTGGTGTTTATCCGTACTGTTGAATCTGATAACTGATATTCATTCCGTTGTGCTACAAGTACGTCAGGGGATTGGAAATATATAAATGAGATGGAGTATTAATAGAAGATACAGTACCGAATTAATGAGACCCATCCAGCAATAGCAGTTGGCGAATGCAATCATTCATTAAGGCAACACATGTGCCAGACACTGATGTACTAATTTCTGAAGCATTTTCAGGTCAAGCTTAGAAAGGGGCATCCACAGTGCTTAGAGGCTGGCTTGCCTTTAAACTGGGTCCCATGTCCTCTAATAAAACTTGGCTCAAAAGTGTGTAGTGTGTAGCAAATATTCTCAGCAATATGATTCTTCAATCGACTGTGTCTCATCTGTTTGCATGGCCATCACTCTTTCAATCCATAACATGTGGGGTTAGCTGATTATTTTAGTCCAAAGCAAAAACTAGAGGCATCCTCCAAGCTTGGTGTCGATGCCAAGGAATTTGGCTTAGAGGCGTATACCCAATTACCCACAGTGTATAGCGCCTGCCTCTAAAGGCTTAGAGGCTGTCTTAGAGGCAACAAAACACAACATTGTGGATGCTCGATGCTATCAGAAAATAGCCCTAAGAGTATGGTTAATGGTGTAGCTCGCTGCTGGCAATAGGTTATTGTCATGCCATCTGCCAGCAAGTATAATAGTTAGCTATATACGTATACACATCTCACAAAAATTGTAGGAACACATGTTGCAGCTCACTGTTAATCTACAACCGCTTCTCTTCCCTCTTCCTTTCTTTCTCCTTGAACTCAAAAAAATATATTATTTAAAACCTTATAACCTCCTTACATTTCTTTATTATACTTCCTCTAAAGCATCTTCACATTTTTCTTTTCGGGTTGTGAGTTGTGAACCTTTTAGTCAATATTACATGTATATTTCTAGATTCTCATAAAATTTCGTAGTTATGGGTGTTCTCTTGGCCTATATTTTTCATTACATATATCTTATAATTTCCCCCTATCTTAACCCATGGGTTCCTGATATGAGCTTATTTTAACATGTCTGAAAAATAACTCAAGAAAATGACCAAAATGGCTAGATTTCAGATCAATCGTGACATGCTATAATAGTACCACAACAACGACAAGGGGGCACGATAAACATGTCACAAGCAGGGGTTTATGACATGCGGCTGAGATGAAATGTTAGGTGTCTGCATGTACGGTTGTGTGTAGTTCACCCCCCGTCAGTTCACATTACTTACATCAACTGGCCTACACATTATGTAGTGGGTGGGTGGGTGGGTGGGTGGGTGGGGGGGGGGGATCTACTCCACTGATGTTTGAACCCCACCTATACGTTTAACTGTTGCCCACTCTATTATCTTGTTGGCTAGCATTCTCAGCTGGCGACAAAACATAAAAGGGCAAATAATAATACAAAGTAAGGAAAAATGAAAATATCGCTGTTTATGCATTTTTTGTAGGCTCACAATTTTTGGGTGTTAATATTTTTGTTGGCTTGTGAACCCCAAGTGTAGGTTGAATTTTTGGGTATCTTCACATCCGATTTGGTCCGTTTTTCCTCTAAGATTATGTTTTTTTTGCGGGGGATCCTCTAAGATCATGTTGACTTTGGATCTAAAACTTTTGAGGTTGTACATGAAACATGGATGTGCCTTTGCATATTTTTTAGATAATTTGACATGTTTTGTAAAAAAATTAAATTTATCTTATCTAAAGCTAGATTTTATACTATTAGTGTATACTCACTCCCATCACATATTTGTTATTGCTGAAATGGATGTATCTAGACATATTTCGGTGTTAGATAAATCTGCTTGAGTAACAACTAATATTGGAGTGGGGGGAGTACATCATTCACAGTGTTTACCTACCATGTGTCATTAGAGGGTTTTATACTATGAATCTGTAGTAATGATATCTAGAGCTCAGATCAATCATGACCTGCCATCATAGTACAATAAACAGCGACAATGGGTCACAAGGAGGCTACTCGATAAACATGTCGAGAGCAGTGGGATTTATGGCATAGTACATCTAGGTGGTCTGCACATGCAGTTGTGTAAAGTTAACGAAAGACTTGTATGTGCATGGTTCATGGTTGGTACTCTAGACGCCCTGTCAGTTCACATTACTCACATCAACCGCTTACTGATGGGCACCCACGTTTACTGATGGGCACTCTATTGTATCGACAGACAGCTTCCTTGGACGTGCTCGCACTGCCGTGCACTGCACTCCATTAATCATTGAAACCCCACAGGTTACTTCATGTCCCATGAGCAGGGCTAACACAGCGACCATAGCCAATAATAGAGTTTGTCCTTGTTTTTGGCGCTATTTCATTATATCATCTGCAGTCAATCTAATAGTCCATCCACATAATAGTTATCTATATATACAACATTTTGTGTCCAACAGGATCCATCCCGTTATATGGTGAGAACACAATACTTTTCTTTTCTCATTTTGTTAGCCACGAATTTGATGTGGTCATATGTAGTATCTTCGGCACTGTGGCAGAGATGTATCATTATTACAAGACATTGTATGGAAATAATGAGATGCATCCAGCCACAAACAACTGACGAATGCAACCTTTCAATAAGGCAAACCATGAGCCAGACACTGATGTAATTTATGAAGCATCTTCATGTCAATCTCATGCAGGTTGCTCGAGGGGTAGAACAAGAGAGAAAATCCTTTAGTCATGATGGTATGCCGATTATTTGATGCCATAAAATATGGTAATTTTGGGTTCTCGATGGACTATGGGTAATTTTTAACTTGGGCATCTCTCATAATTTTCCTGTATCCAAAACCATGGGTCACAGATATGAGTCTATTTTAACACACTATAAAAACTTGTTAATCCATGACGAATTTCTGATGACGTTCTCAGAAACCACCACTATCAATGACGGTTTCTTCTGGTTCTTCACGAAAACCTTCATGGATCAGTAAGATGAGAACGAGCCTCACAACGATGACACCCTTATGAAGGACCTGGAGAGATCGTCATGCATATCGTCACGAATCGACCAACTGGGTCTAGCCTTTTCATCACCGTCATGGATGGGTCTAGCCTGGTCTTTATTTGACCCACATGTCAGTCGGATGGAGTCATAATATATATGAATTAAAAAGAACAATTATAGCCGCTAAACATCAAACCCTTAACTTTGGGTATCCCAAACTAGCAACTTTCCACTCGTCTACCACACGTATGCACTAATTATAGATGGGATTATATAGCACCCAAGGCCTTGTTTTTCTTTCACGCGTCCAACCATTCCAGATTTGTTGTTGCTGCTGCTTACATGTAATAAGGGACCCTTCTGACATATATGTATCTGATAAGCCCCGCCCTTCTAACAAGCCTTGGCGTCGCATTTCGGGAACCGCGACATGGACGAGATCATCACGAGCGGCTCGGAACCCCGACATTTCGGGAACCCCGGGTTCCATGCGCAAAGCGACACAATGGACATGACCGGAAGAGATGGAGCCGGCGCCGGCGAGGAAAGGAAAAAAGAAGAAGTGGGGAGGGGGGATGCCAGGCTGGGCGAGCCGTGCATCAATTTGACGTCCAAAGAAGATGAGTGCCTCACCGAACCATGGAAGACCGTCAGCATCGACCTAGTCATCTGCGCAAACCAGAAAGCCGACACGTAATGGAGGCGCATCAAGTCGGCATTCGATGAGCGCAAACTTGTCGACCCCTACTTCGCCACCATCCACATGCAGCGCGCCGAAAAGGTCGTGTCGAACCATTATGCGATCGTCCAGGGAGCCTGCAACAAATGGCATGGCATCGTCGAGGAGATCGCGGCTCGCCCGGAAAGCGGCGCCAACATAGAGGGTCAGGTATGTCGAGCCGCTGGCTCACTTATTTCGCCGTGTACGTCGCTGACACTTGTTCTTCGGCTGCGCAGATGGTTTGGATGTTCACCATGTACCGCCAGGACAGCAGTGACCAAGAGTTCAAATTCCTTCACGTGTTCTCCCGGATCGAGTCGTGCGAGAAGTGGAGGGATGTCTGGCGCATCCTGAACCAGATGCCTTCGACCACTGTGCCTACGCCCACGCCAACCCCAACGCTGACGCCCAGCCCGAGTGATGAAACCACAACGACGCCCAGCACACAAGCCACGCCAACGCCGACCAGCCCGAGCACAGAAGCCACGCCGACGCCGTCCAGTCCCACGCTGGAGGAGCCCGTCGTTTGATGCATTCCTTTTGTCTACGCGTCCTTCCTTTTGAACGCCGAACTTTCATTTATGTTTGATAGCCGAACTATGGCATGGTGATTGCTGAACTTGTGGCTTTTTTTGACAGCGGAAAAAGGCAAGTTTCAGCGCATGGATGAACAGCCAGTTCTTCTCTCTCACCCCCTATGTCATCTCGCTCGCAACCTCGCTGGCAACGCGCCATGTACTGGTAACAGTGATCGCATCATGCAGAGGCGGTGGTTCATCCTCTTTTTCAAAGAAAAAATGGCAAGTTAATATAGAGAAAAGTATACTTTTCGTCCCTAAACTCTTGGCAAAGTCTAGATTTGGTCCTTCAATTTCGGAACTAGACAACTTGCACCCTTAACTTTTCAAACCGGACAAATTTCATCCCTCATCCCAGCCAAAGTGGTATTCATGTTTAAGTCAACATGGTTTTGACCAAATGCAGTCCAGTTAGCAATTTCTCTCTCTCCTACTCAGATCATCTTCTCCCCTTTTCATCCTACCTAAGGCTGGCATTTCGTCGACAGCGGAGCGCTCTATAGCAACGCGCGCCTCTGCTGGGCAGCCCGCCGGCCGCGCTCGTCCACACACTGAGATCCATCATCGGTGCCACTCTCTTGGTCGTCATGACTGACGGTGGCGGCTGGAGAAGGACCTAAGGTCCGCGGTCCAGCGGCTTCTCTACTGCTGCGCTTGGCTTCTGGTTGCTATTGGCGTGCTCTGGACGGGGTGCCGAGAGAGAGAGCAGAGGAGAGGAAGTGAGACCGAGGCGAGGGCATGAGCTCGGCATCGGCGTCGCGGGCAGCGCGACGGGGAAAACGCGCTGGAGCGACCTTGTGGGCGTCGCCAACGACAGAGTCACCTCGGTGGAGGGCCTCCATGCCCACGTCCTTCTCTTGTTGCTAGACGCGCGCCAACAACTCGACGAAATGCCTGCCTGAGATAGAATGAGAAGGAAGAAGAAAATTCGCTAGGGATTGCTACCTGGACACAGACCCGGTCAATACCATAGCCTCGTCATCGTGAAACCGCTTCCAGGCAGAAGAAGGACTTAACTTGGCCGGTTTCAGTAGTTCGTGCTGCAACTTGTCCGGTTTTAAAGTTGAGGGACCAAATCTAAACTCTGATAAGAGTTGAGGGATGAAAAAGTATACTTTTCTCCTTAATATAACACATCCTCCATCAGGTTACTCAACCCAAGTGCTCGAGTTTCCCGTGATACAAGCTCCTCAAAGCCGTTGGAGCTCTGGAGTATTTTGCAATAAACATCCTCCAGAAGTTTTAGAATGCCGGGCTAGTACAGCCATGTATTGGACTCCACTAAGCTTTGAACCCCACAGGCCACTCCATGTCCCCAACTCTCTATTCCAACCCCCCACAATGCGCGCTCTCTATCTAATCAAGAGAGGATGGTGCAGCCGGTGTTGGCACCAGTCACCAATAGTATTGTAATTTGGAGAGATTATCTTGGTTGGAATTTTAAGCTTTTAATTTAGAGACAATGCTGATTTTTCTTTCGTTTTGCAAACCTGAAAAAAATGTGCATTGTGACGTACAAAGAACAGTTTTGAGAGACTTGGAGTGGAGTGTCGGTACATGGAGGGGAGGGTGTTGGGGCCCGGGACGCACATGGAGCAGAGCAGCACTGCAGTCCACTTGTGTCGGCAGCAGCAGTCTGAATCGTGTGGGATGATGTGATTAGACATGGCGCGTCAGCTTTGCAGTACCGCATGCTACATGGGTCGCAATGAAAGACCAATGCAAGACCAGTGTATACGAGACATATCACATGAAGTTTCCCCGTCCTTACATCGCATGCACTTCAACTTTTCTGTTGTTAGTAGGGTCCTTGTGTACCCTCTTGGATTAAAAGAACAATGCATGTAATCTCGACCATGGGAGCTATTGCGTTAGGAGTACAAGTAATCAGCAAACTAAAATTCTACACATTTAATCCTAAGAACTGTGGAGTGTGTAAATACAACTCGCATTATTCCCAGCATAAGGTTAGCAGCCGAATGACTTGACTCTCAATCGCTGGCTAGCTAGCAGGTGAGCGTTCTGTACATGTGCACAGGCCAAATTAATAATGATGCTCTGCCGGCCTGCAAAAGTGGCACAAGCAAGCTCACACGGTTCACACTGGCACTACACTTACGGTTCTACACATTTAATCCTTGTGAGAGGCACCGCTTTGAAGTCCTGGCTTCGTTGTTGTCCGGGTCACCTCTCTATTTTGGATGCTCATGGTGTCCTGGCTTCGTTGTTGTCCGGGCCACCTCTCTATTTTGGATGCTCATGATGGGGGTCTCGTCGGCTCCAAGCGGTCTTCCTCGCTCATCTGTAGTTTTTTTGGTTGTCGGTGGGGTGGTGTGTCGGTGCCCGACACCTTTGTATCTTGCCTTGGATATGTGGTTTGTGTGCGGTGGTGGTGCGTATTTATAAAAGTCTCTCGGTTGTAATCGATGATGGTAGCTTTATAATATAAAGACGGGGAAACCCTTTTTCGGCAAAGGGCATTTTGCTTTTTCAACGTTTGCCCTGGAGTCCTGGACTGAACTTTAAACTTCATATACATTCATTCAATAGTACTATTATTTATCAAGTTCGCAACAACACTCTACTCAAATTTCTACTATTTGTCCCCATGATACAGAAAATATATAGGGCATGCATGGGTACAGCTATACACATCAAAATAAAATAACGGGAACACATGCAAATCCTCATCGCGATTAGTACACACCATCACTATGACCGCGGTTGCACCAGCTTCAAGACAGGTTTCTCCTTTTTCCGAAGGTTGGAAAGTTGCTGCTCCAGTCCTTGCTTGAGCATGCTGCTGTAGGCACCCATAAGCCAAACCTCCTTGAGAGACTTGAGATTCTCTAGCCCAGAGAACTGCAAATCAGACCTACTGGAGCAGCGAACCTTAAGCACCTCTACAAGTTTACTTTCTCCAAAGGTTACCTTCACCTTGGAGCTGCAATCAATTTTGAGGTTCTGGAAATTGCTGGACTGATGGTTGGGCATAACCAAATGAAGAGCACCATCTTCAATCAGTTTGACACAAAGACGACGTAAGATTCTTTTCACCACCAATTCTTCAAGGGGCAGCAGGTCTTCTCCCTTTGTTATGGTCATCTCAATATCCAAACATTCGAGACTCGTAAACCTATAGATCCAGACTGGCAAGTTGAGTACATTACCGTACAGCTTCATTTTCCTGAGTGTCTTCCGTGGTGGTACTGGCAGGGTGATGTTGTGCTGCACATCCTCATCGAGTCGCACTGACAAGGACTCCAGATAACGGTGACCTGAGATGGCAGAAAAGAAGTGCTTGATGTTTTCCCTGTCTATGCCTGACACCTTGAGCTTGCGCAATTGAGCAAGTTTCCCATGCTCAAGCTCCTCCAGGAGAGCCTTCCCACCTGCACCACGGACATCGACAACACCAAGAGTGTGTAAGACCGTCAGGTTCCCAATCCCTGTAGGAACCTCAACGCCAATATTTTCAGCTTCTGATGATGGTGTAAGCACTGTGGATGTGCCATCAACGTCTTGCGCTGGTGTTATCTGGTCCATATCTGCTGCTGGTTGGATTGTGACGATGTCATCACCTTCATACCACGGTTCTGTTTTGCCAGCGTGGATATATTGTAGCTTCTCTAGCTTACAGATATCCGGTGGCAGTATGACTATGAAGGTGTGTCTCACATCTAGAGTCTGCAGCTGCCTCAGGCCATCCATTGAATCTGGCAACCGACTAATCTTTTTGCATCCTCTTAGGGAGAGGAACTTGAGTCTGGTCACTAGCTTCACGATCTGCTTCAGGTCTTCGTCTGTTACACCATCAGCGTCTTCAAGATCTAGCACTCGAAGCCGCTTCATCTTGTAGGAGACGAGGAATGATTCCCACTTCCCAAACACTGTCAAAGACCGTAGCCGCGTGAAGTCAATGCTCTCATACACATTGATGTCTCTATCCCAGGTCCTCCTTATGGTGAGGTGTTGTCCTGTGCGTTGCGAGTTCGGCTTGCAACACCCGTCTAATGCAAAGACAAGGTTATCTTCCATTGGCCGCGAGATGATGTATCCATAGAAGGCACCATTAACTTGGCACACATTTCTCGTTGTCAGCTGATGGATTATGCTCAACTCGATGAGATCGGAGAAGGATTTTTCGCCATCCTCATCCGCGGTACTGCCATACCTGTCTCTCGAGATCTCCCAATCCCCTGAGGTACTACCAAATCTGTCTCTGGAGTAACCCTCTGCGATCCACCGCGTAACCAAACGCCTCCACCTAATGTCCTGGTTTATAGGAAAAACTGACAGATAGAAAATACATGGCTTGAGTGAATCCAAGCAAGCATCAAAGTAGGACTGCATCCAAGAAAATAGGTCCCCTAAACTGTCCAATTTTGTGTAGTTCTCCAAAATATTGCGAGCATGCCACATATTTGTAGCTAACCACAATTCTTTGCCCAAGGCAGTTATTACTTTGGGAAGCCCACCACTCTTGGCCATGGTAAGTTGTGATAACCGGGACATGTCTTGCTGTGTCAAACCATCTGTATGTTCCGGAGCTACCTACAATTCAAAATAAATTAAATTATGAAACACATACAAACTCAATTTGGAAACAGTCAATACTGATATAGGAAGAACGTAAAGAGGAAGGATTAGTTTTTCATCTTCTTGCGCATTTTCTTGAGACTAAGTGTACATGTATACTGTTATGCATACAAGTTGGAAAGTTAATTAGCTGGATTACTTGAATCAAGGCAGAGCAGTGCAATGCTTGAGATTAAACCAACCTTTGTGAAGAGTGAACGGGCCGCGTCGGCTTGTAGACATTTTACGTTGAGTGCTTTGGAACCAGGTACATGCTTGACCACATGATTTGCTGTATTTTTCTCATTTGTAATGACAACAATACAGCTTTCAGAAGTCTCAATATCAGATAAGAAAGCTTTCTTAATCAATTCCCAATCATGTGTGAACTGCAAACCATCAATAACAACGAGGCATCTGTGTTGACAAAGAATTTTACAACACTCTTGAATCGGATCTTGGCCTTCCATGAAACTAGTTGCTGCCCTTTCCTTGGCTTGAAGATCACCCGAATGAAAATCTAGAAGCAAGAGCCGAGACAAGTCCAACAAATTAAACTGATCGGGCACGTCCACCCAGCTGAACTTTTTAAAACCACCAGCATTATTGACTTTCTTAAGCATTTTGCTGTAGATGCTTCTGACGAGAGCTGATTTCCCGCCACCAGCAATCCCCCACACGGAGACGCATGCCATCTTCCTCCGTAGGCGGTCTTGAAGGCTGTCCACTTCATGCTTACGCCCCAAAATTTTATTTTTGTCTTCAGTCCAGTCACATGCCTCTTCCGTTCTGTTCATTTTTTTAGGCTTCTGCAGGTATAACAAGTTGCATAATTGTTAACTTGACCAGATTAATTAATTATCCTTTGCTCTCATGGTACGGCGCCAAATCAAATATACACTTTGTATACATAGATAAAGCATGTACACAAGGTATGATTAAACTAGTAGAACAATGAGATTGCTCGTGCAATTCACTTTAGGCGCAACTTTTTCTTGTACAACATTTTTCCCAAATCTGTTACGGTTTAAGAGAAGTATAAAAAATGGCATGGTACATGTCGAGTATCATAGAATGTATTTTCATCCAAATTTTCAAACTGCTTGTCGGAATGATGCAAATGATATACAATTGGAAAATATTGACTAGCAGCAACTTCTGCACGTAAAACGTTTTCAAATTTGTTTGGTTCAGGTGCCATTTTCAAAACAGGGTGTATTTTCAAAATTTTCAAACTGCTTGTCAGAATGATGCAAACTCCTTATGGTTTAAGAGCCGTTTTTTGTCAGGCCCCGAGTGAACCGTGTACTGCATCCGACGAATACGTAACTCTGAGAGACAAACCAGTTGAACTGCACTGACTTAGCGCTTTTCACTGAAAACGAGTACATGACCCACCGAGGGGGAGAGAGAACTTTTGACATGGACTATGCAGACTTCACTGGGGTAAAATTAACTTCCTCCCAAGTTTTCATCCATTTCCCAAAAAAAATATGAACTTGCTAACGGAAGGAAATGTAAATCTCGTCAAAAAGTTAACTTTACAGCGAGGCGGAGTCAACTTCTTGACTACCTCATATTTTCTACACCTCTCCAACGCACATTTTTCTGAGTAGCGCTTGCCTTGAGTCTGAAGTGCCACTATGATTGAACTGAATTACTCCCTTTGCATTTTTTTATTTCCTCACCATAGAAAACCGAGTGAAGTGCCACTATGAATAAAGTGCCACTATGATTGAACCTCTCTATCATAAACGTGCCTACTTAGCAAACAACAAAAGATGCACATTCTTAAGCACATATGGTAAAAATCATGTCGGTGTCACACCCATGTCCTGCCATATTTGGTTAATCGCGTGGTTGCCAGAGAGCCCATGGCCCATCATCACAACAGAGGGCCTCGAGCAGTTCAGTGTTTGCTGCCCAGGGGTAGATCTGGACTATTTCGTAGAGGTGGAGTAGTGGCGATGGCCGAGGAGACTGCGCCCTCGTAGACGGCGAGCTGGACTTACCTCAAGCTTGCATTTGTGCTCGTGTCAGAGAAGAAGAGGGGGTGACCTTCAGGTGATGAGGGAGCATGGCGTCGATCCTGTTGTCATGGGGGAGGTGATGGCAAGGCTGCCGACTCGGGATGCCGCTGATCCGTTGGGTGGAACAAATGCTGGTTGCTGAGGTATCACCGGAGAGAGGAGCATGGGAGCCCATTCACTACACCTCCTCAGGCTGCCAAAAGCTGAGACGGACGATGTGGTCAACGTCAATGAACACCACATCGATCTTGCGTTGCCTGTGACGCTCCATCGATCGTCGAATGCAGGCGAATATGGTTGATCCCATCGACAATGGGGTGGGCGCGGTACGCGGCGTGAACGAAGTGGCGCCAGAGGTCGGTGGATCGACAGTGAGCAGGCGCAGTTGGGTATGGGCGGGGTGCCCCAGGTCGATGGTGGTCGACGGGGAAAGGGATGGGATGGGACGACACAATGGGGAAGAGCGTTGTGGTGCAAGGTTTTGGCGGCGAGCAACATGACCAATGTTCAATAAATCGTTAATTGGTAGCTTCTCGTTGGTTTAGGAGTATCGGTTAATCAGTGAATCGGCCAATTAACTGGATTAATCGGTCGACCATTAGTCGGTAGATTGAATAGGAACTTACCAACATACATCTAGATCTTTTAATGTATTATACCTTACTCTTATGCTCCCAACTATGTAGTATACCAAAACATGCTGCCATACACATATGGAAAGCATAGAGAGGAGGTAAAGTTATTAATCCTAACTATTAAGGAGCAGCATGGGGCCGAAAGGGGTTACGGGCCAACAAAAATTGCTTTGTTTTCCCACCCGTGAATGGGCCAACAAGGATTAATTGGCATGACAAATGATTAATCGGTCTAGCTGGCCAATTAATCGGTCTTACAAGTTAACGAGACAAAGAGGTGTTATTCGATTCGGCCATGCTATGAGCAGCGATTAACTGGCCCGTTAACTGATTAATCGGGTGAATTCTTGAACAGTGAGCATGACACAGCGGGTCTGGGGCAGTGCGGTGGCGTTGATCCGAGGGCATCGTCCGTGTGGGTGAAAGGTGGAGGTGATACAACGCCAACTTGGTTGGCCTCCTAGGTGCTCGTGGGGGAGGAAGAAGCTGAGACAGGTCCTTGGTTTGGCTGGGGTCTAGTTGTAGAATAAGGTCTTAAGGTATAATTGTAGAGCATATCATGTTTTCTTTTGTTTAGATGAGTTACGTGATTAAAGTGGTGGGTGGATCTGTCCTCGGTGGGTTTGCTCGGATCTATTTGTAGTTCGTCTATGTTCATGTGTTTTCACATTGGATCCTTCCTATCTACGTTACTCTTCATTAGCAGCGGTTGTTGTTCTGTTGCGCTGTTCTATGGGGCCTTAGCACGACGACTTCTCGGCTGTCTACTACAATAAGGTTTGCCCGTCTTCGACGAGAGAGGGGCAATGATGGTGGTGCGCCTTCGGCTCGCTTCAGTTCTTGTAATCATCGCTAGGTGGTCTACGAATCTGGATGTAATTTTTATTATTTCTGATTTTCGTTGTACTATCATGATTCAAGATGAATAGATCGAAAGTTTTCTCGCAAAAAAAAGTGGTGAGAATAACTATACCAACCCTAGGATGCATTTCCTACAAACGTCCAGGGATGTACATGCATGCACAAAGGAAAATGATCAGTAGTTCGTTATTAGAGTAACAAAACATACCGTTGTGATGCAAACGGTATCACCGTGACGCAAACTACCCTGCAAGAAAGAAACATAAAGTTTTTTTTTGAAGAAACATAAAGTTAAACAAGAGGCACAATTGACGCAATTAATTAATATATCCTGCTATCGAAGAGCTGGTAGCGTAAATCCAGTGGAAATATTTTATTTCCGTTGACGTAGAACTATGGTGATCCACCATAATGGAGGAAAAAGCTAATCAACTGCAAGTAACCCAAATTATTTAAAAAAAATGCCACTGGTAACCCTCCAAATCTATGTGAGCACACAATTTATGATAATCCTCGGTATTATGCTTTTCTACTACTAACTACTCCTTCCGTCCCATAATATAAAAACGTTTTTGACACTACACTAGCGTAAAAAACGTTGTTATATTATGGGACAGAGGGAGTAAGAAAGTTTTTTTGTGGAAATACTAACTAACTAAGTTGTCCAACCTAGTACAACCAAACAACAATTTAAGCTAACAATTAGTTGTCAAATATGAAATATATGTTAATCTAACCTAGCTCGTTATGATTTTCATCTAGGTAGTATCTTTGGATAGGGCTACATGTACTAGGTAGATTGTACATAGATGCTGTTTACCGCGACCCTGCTAGTAAAGACGTTATAGCGTCACTACACCCTGCTATCTAAATTTTTTATTATACCCTAGTGTTAATAATTTGGCAACATTAAATATAATGACTTGCCTAACTTGATTTACATGGAAATAGTTAAGTGGTTGTTGTTGTTCCTGGCTTACCTTCTTGAAAAAGGCGCAAAGAGAATGACCATCAGAGTACCGTCTGAGCTCTGATACTAGGTACGGCTCCCCCGTGCACATAAGCGCAATCCATAACTCTTCTGTTGACACGATGATCCGGCTGCCATTCTTACTGTCCGGGAGGTACTTTCTGATGACATCCCATTCTACCATAGTGGATACTTTTTCCAGGATGAGGAGGTACTTTTCCTTGTTCACTTGCTTCATGGGAGCAGTCACCTGCTGCTCGTCGGGGTAGAACTGAGCTAGCAAGCTCTTGCGGAACTCGTCGGGGTTAAAAGGATGCATGAGCTTTACCCATGCATGTTTTTTGAATTTTTCGGAAATTTTTGGATCACAGTACGCCTTGCTCAAAATGGATGTGGTCCCAAGATCACCTCCTGCACTAGACCACACCGAGATCACGTGAAGGTCAGTGTCATCACTAGCGATCAAGTTGTGAAGGTTGTCGATGCCGAAGCCGCGTTTGTTGCCTGCGGTCTCCCACACGTCGCGTAGGAAGTGGAATGGTGATACGCATGTGGTGTGGGTGGTTGTCTGATCCTTCGGTGAGAAAGGCTTGCAGCCGGAGCCGGTGATGAGGTTGTAGCGCGTGTTCCTCTGGGTCACTTCCTCGAGCCTGGCCTTGAGTAGCTTTATCTCTTCGGCTGCCTCATCAAGGGGCTGCGGCGGTAGCACCAGCTCGCTGATGCAGGATGGCACCAAGGATGGCACCACGCGCCACCACCAGGCCGGCTTGTCGTCCAGGTGGACAAGAAACTCGACGCAGTCCTCGACATCAAAGGCCAGGTCGCGGAGATGCCTCACCCAGGTCCGCACCACTTGCTCGTTGGCATGCTCACTGCTGGTAGTGTTGAGGATGGAGTGCATCATCTGGAACTCCCCTGTGAAAAACACTAGGTCTCGCTGAACCTGCGCCTTGAGCTTCGCCTCCTCCTCCATTGCCGACCTGACCCTGGTCAGCGTCCCCTCCACCGCAGTCTTGGTCAACCCAAGCGCGAACTGCGCCATTGAGTCGTGTCTCTAGTTGTGTGTTTGTGGTGTGGTGAAACTAGCAACCGACTGAGCAATGAGCACCTAGAGTCTGGAGATGGGCTTATATATAGAGGAGATGAGCTGGAAGGCCGGTGATAAGACTCTGAGGTCCTAGCTGTAGTGAGAAATTAGATTAGACAGTAGAGTTCGATAACAGTAGTATTAGGTAGGAATTTAATCGTGGCCGCCCAATGAATATTGGAACGGTTGGTGGATGAATCTACGCCCACACCAATAAATGTCACCATTATATGAGTGCAATGCGTGGATCCCTGCAGCTGTACCGGTAGCCTTGCCGGGTCCGGTGCATTCCCATGACATTTATCAGAGGACCCAGCGATGGCTGCTTTGATCGTGATGCTCGTACGATGAAGCTGCAGCTGGATTGGTCATGGTGCTTCAACTGTTCCTCAACAATGGGTGGTCTCAGAATGAGTCTGATGCATTCCCATGGCATCTATCACGCTACCGAGTAAGATGCATTCCCATTAAACGTCTAAATACATCCATTTTTTGCGACAAACAAGTACTCCTACATAATTGAACATGATGTTGGTTGGCCAACACACTTTAATGCTAACAAATGCGTCCCACGATTTACGGGAGAGGCACATGAGTGATGTACTGCCCTCTCTCATTTCCACCTTCCACCTAACAAATTATTAAATGTGATGCATAGGAACCGCTCCACAGGAGAACCAAACTAATTATTGTAGAGAGGTAAAACAAGAGAGGACTGGGTGAACCTGGCTATAGGACTACCCATTGTGGTGACTAATTTAGACTAGTAATGTATACGTCTGAATGGGAATATAAGTCTGGCATGGCAACTTAGTTCGTCAATTTAACTAGTGAAACATATATAATTGCCAAAAATATATATGTTTAGAGATTTTATTCTACGACTAATCTAAACATAATGACATTAACACCAAAAGCTTCTTTTTATGAAAACAAACCCACCTTATTAAACTGAAACAACAATTACATCGTTTATAAGAAAGGAGATAATATCCCCGTGGTGCTCATCCAACCAAACTCTGCCACTCGAGAATCTAGTTAACCTAGCTAGATCATGAGGCACATTATTTGCCTCACTATTATAGTGTTAAAAATTAGCTTTTACTCCCTCCGTCCTTTAAAAAGTGTACTTCCAATTTTGTTGAAGGGTCAAACTATCTCAAAGTTTGACCGAGTTTATGCAAAAAAAATATCAATGTTTGTGAAAGCAAATAGGTATATGATGAAAATATATTTTATCATCAATCTAATGCTACTAATATGATGGCATAAATGATGATGTATTATTGTAGAAATATGGTCAAACATAAAAAAAGATTGACTTTCAAGTTGGAAGTACACTTTTTAAAAAGGACGGAGGGAGTATATGCAATTGCAGAGAATTGATTGTGCAAGTTGTCTACCAAATCTCAGAGCAAGGGCTTCAGCAGTCACCAGATCAATACACTAGTCAATTTTTCAATTACCTGCCACTAGGAAAAGCTTTATAGGTGGGCTCACATTGGTAGTGGGCAAGACCTGGTAGCTACGAATGCTATTTTTGCAACTTAATGTCGCCTTGTGGAGCGCTGGTGGTGGAAACAAGTATGTGCGCGCGCACTGGGCGTGCCGAGCCGTGGTGAGGGTGATTGTGCAGCCGACGTGCATGTTGTTAGGCCAAGTTGCAATGGATCACGGTCAGTTAGCCGGGTCCTTTGTTCGTGCGAGTGCTAGTCGTGCGGCCGTTGTTAGGCCAAGTATGAATGTGTAGGAAGGGTGAAGAAGCTTTTTACCCATCCCAGCTAGATGTACCGAAAGATAGAGATGCGTAATGTAATTCATGTGATGGATGCAACCCACCATCATCAGACCAGAATATACAACAGAACTGTGCCCAATCATCTCCAACAAGGGCTGGCTAGTTAATGCCCATAATTTGGTAGTTCTGCAACCAACAAAATATCATGTGGGAATAAACAGAAAGTGTTTGTAAACTCGAAGTGTAGAATTGATGCACATTAATGTAAGATAGTAATATTAATAAAACTATTAAGAGGCAAATTGTTCACAGAGCAGTCGATGGCTCCAGTTGTTTATTCAATGCACCAACTGCACGGAAAGATTGTGAAGTAACAAACTCTCAACGTCTCATATATTTGATCCACCCAATATTTTTTACCTCGGTCCAGCTCCAACCAGGGTCTTTGATTAATACTTTAGAGCAACTCCAACGCGCCGACCCAAACGGACGGTGCTTTTGTCCGCTTTTTGTCCGTTTGGGTCAGCCGCCCGCTTGGTATCCTCCCTGTTTTTGATTTGGGTCGGCAATGCGCCAAACGCGCCGACCCATATTTGCTGGCGTGGCCAGCTGGCCGCCCTTTTCCAACAAATATGCACACATTTTTGCATTATTTCACAAGCAAACATATAGTTTCACAACCAAATAAATTAAGCATAGTTTTACAAGCCGAATAAAAATAAAATAGTCTCACATAGTTTATCAAGCCGAATAAAAAAGATACATCTATCGGTTGCCAACAGGAGCCCACATATGCTCAACTAAATCATTTTGCAGCTGCATGTGAGTTTTCCAATCAAGCATGTCATGATGAAATTAGGTGAACTATTCAAATGTTGCCACTCCTCCATGCTCAGGCACAACATTCTCACCCTGAAACTGCAGAGGTGTACATGAGGCGCACGCCAGATTGCGTCGGGTCGTCCAGATCATAGTGATCTTCACACGCCGACAGGCGCCCGATGAGCTCTTCGATCGTCATGGTCTTGAGGTCGATGAGGGACTCGATCGCCATCGCCATCTGCCGGTATTTCCGCGGTATGACGCGAAGGAACTTTTGGACAGCCTTGTGTTCCGTCACCGGGTCGCCGTACAGCTCGAGATCGGCGACGAGGCCAGAGAGCCACAACGCAAAATCCTCAACGGTCTCACCCTCCTTGAAGCAGAGGTCCTCGAATTCCCGACAACGCACTTGCGCCTTTGCCTCTCGCGCGCGCGCCCACTGCCCATGCGGAGAGTTTTGATCGTCTCCCAGGCCTTCTTTGCCGAGTCCTTCGCGGCTAGGACACGGATCATCTCCGACAGCACGCCGGTGAGAATGATCTGCAGCGCGCACCGGTCATCGTGCTCGTCGGCGTCGTCGTTGATCACCGCGGACCAGGCGCGGGCCACCTGAAGCTTGACTTGCATAACGAGGGACCACTCCATGTAGTTGGTGCGGGTGAGTGCCATGGATGATGTAGAGGTCTCGCTCTCCCGCACGACTCGCTCGACAACGCGCAGCTCGTCGCTGCCGCCGCCCGTCAGACGCGCCACTGGCGCCGTGGTCAGTGGCGTCTTCGGCGGTGATTTCGTCCCGCCCTTGCTCTGCCCTTTCTCAGAATCGGTGTCTGACATGGTACGCCGCGGATCGGACACCGCCGGCCACCGGAGAGTGGATCGAACACCATGTAGCTCTGATACCAATTGTCGTTGTCGAGGCACGCGATCGATCGAAGAGGATCAGAGAGAGAGAGAGAGAGCGACGAACGTGAGAGAGAGAGAGAGAGAGAGAGAGAGAGAGAGAGAGAGAGTCGTTTGTGCTGCCACTAACTGCGAAGCTTTTTCTGTTTTGCATTCCCCCATTCTTTATCTGTTACAACAAACTAGCTATCTACCTCCCGGCGGGCGCGCCATGATCCGCGATGGCCGCGCCATCCCGCGACCATGACTCACAGCACAAGTGCCCACCAGGAAGAGAAAACGGGAAGGAGGAGAAGTGGTCAGTGCGCACTACAGCACTTGACTTGATCCACGTCCTAGCTACGTGCATGTCCGGGTCACATCAACCCGCATGCGCTCATTATTACAAACAGAAAACAAAGCTACTCCCTCCATTTCATAATGTAGTGCTTCCTCTATCCACGTGCTTCAACTTTGACCGTAAATTGAAGTACCAAGACCGATTGCGGCGGGAGCAAAAATTATATCAGTGAATTCATATTTGAAAGAAGTTTTCAATTATATAATTTTTTGTTCCGCCATAGTTGATCTCGTTAATTAAATTTACGGTCAAAGTTGGACCTCGGAAAGTGTGGGCATACTATATTTTGGAATGGAGGGAGTACGTTGCATGCATGAGATTAGTGCAGCATAACATCGAGGTCCATGCCGCGCATTGCTCGAGGGACCGGAGTACGGTGTCGACTCTCTTCATTGCCTGATGGCTGTTCCGGCTCCGTGCCCGAATACATCCGGAGCATCCATGGCCGGATTCGGCGCCCCCGGCTCGTTCACAGACATGGAGCAGCCGGCGTGGGTGGCGCGGTTGATGCGGCCGGCGAGGTGTGACGCGGTGGAGCCACGCATGGTTGCTGGGAAGGCACCGTTCTGGTCCTTCTATGGCTGGATCCGGCAGCCTTGTGCTTGGATCTGGCGCTTCTGCTGCCGGCTCCCCGTCCTGGCTCTTGCTTTTGCTCTAGCATGGGGCGTCGTTGGTCGAGCTCCGGTGGTATGGCTGTGGCGCGACTACCATAGTGTGTCTGTGGCCTGTCCAGTGTTCGACGGCGGCTGGTTGCTGCTAGCTGAGCGACCACGGCTGAATGTGCTTCGGTTGCTCGGCGGATGAGGATGAGCTACGGCGACTCTGTCTCAGGACTCATCTGCGGTGGCCCTGCAGCTACACGGGGTGCACAGTCTGGCCAGCGGTGGGGCAGTGTGCCCGTGTTCTTCGCGTTCATGTGCAGGGAGGGACCTAACAGCGTCGCGGTGCCTGTAGTTTGGCCGTGGGCTTGCCGGTGGCGGGTGCCCTCCTCTATGGGCTGACTTCCAACCATTGAGGGCCTTCTCTGCCAATTATTGAGAGGGCAAAGCATTGTTTGGTTAGAGCGACGGCATCGGTCTTGATGAAGAACACGGGCACAAAAGTCCAAGTGTGGGGGAGGACGGTGAGAATATCACTACATGGACATCTTGGTGAAAAAAAAAAGGAGATGTTAGCTCTACCTTGCTGGGAACAAAGAAAAGAAAAGAAAAGAAAGAAGATAGAAAAAAAAGATAAAAAGGGATGTTGAAAAAAATGGGTTAAAAAAAGAGAAAAAAGAATTGCGGATTCCATCCAACCATCCGTACGCTTGGAACGCGTGTCACTGAAGTCAGCTCTCTAGTATTTTTCAGAGGTTGTATATTCACGCTTTTCGGTGAGAAATGCATTTCAGGTGTAGAACATATAAATAAGAGTAACACTAATCCTGCTGCGTGGTTGTATATCTACACACAAAAATGCATGCAGTTGAACAAAACAAACTGCATGCCTCGACTATTAATTTCTTTGCATCGTTTCATTGGGAGTTAAGATGCCTTGTAGCTTTACAAGGAAACGCAAGAATCATTCTGGCTTCGCATGGCCGCACACCACAGCCGCAAAGTTATTTGCTGAAGAAATAACACCGCCAATGTTAACTGATGGGGCTGAACTAACTGAAGACACTGTCGAAACTGAATCTTTATGTTTTTGGAATACTCGAAACCAAACATTGATGGGCTTAAACACTTGTCAGATTCCATCTATATTCTCTGGGAAGAAGATGTATCCAAATGTGGCCAAGAAATTGTATGAGATCCAAAGCAAAGGAAATTGATGTAGAAAACCGGTTACATTTATTCTAGTCTACGTTGATTCATGTAAGACTACACATCTTACATGGTGCCTCGTTTTTTCCCTTCTTCGTGCTGGCTACACATTCCTTCTTGAGGCCTAAATCGTGTCAGCGTCATAGGAAGAGTAATTAGCAACATCTTACATGCCAGCGCCAAGATGCGTGGTTTACAAATTGAGATCGTTAGCCAAACTGCTGACAGGCCAGGCCACCCTGCCGGATGTGTGAGAATTCACTAGTGCAGAACCGAGCTATAGCACCGGTTCGTAAGGCCCTTTAGTGCCGGTTCGGTAACCAGTACTGAAGTGTGCGGACTAAAGCCCCCCTCCCTTTAGTACTAGTTCCGCACGAACCGGTGCTAAAATGCAACCACGTGACTTTAGCGCTGGCATATATATACACGGTAGCGCTAAAGTCAGCGTGAGCGTAAAACGCTAATCCCGCGCTCCGGCGGGGTTATGCGGGCTGCACGGTCGAACCAGCGTTTGTTGTTCCACCTCCTCGTAAGATTGTTTGGTAAATATCGTAATAGACTTAATTTGGTTACCGCATGCAAGCGCAGCCTCCCCGCTCCGCAAAATCAAGCCACATCTTACTCCATGTGCTAGTAAACGTTTTGGTAAATATAGTAACGTAATTAATTTGCTTACCGGGTGATGGGACAGCACCCGCTTTGCTAAATCAAACATTTTTCTCCACATGCTAGTAAAACTCTTGCTAGATATAGTAATATAATCAAGATGGTTACCATATGCTCAGATGCAAGCAAAGGCCCGCCGATTCCCCAAATCAGGCCATCTCTTTGCTTTATTGTATGCATGCTAGTAAAAAAAATTAGGCAGTAATCAATCAACAGAAAATACCACTTCTAGTAAATGTCCTGGTCACTTATTTGTTAGGTAAATTTAATTGTAAAAAATAGTTTCATTCATCATACAGTAAGTAGTAGTAGTAATGTGATGTTGATAGATTAGTAAAATTTATTCAAATTTTACCATCTTTTCTTATCAAATAGTAAAGTACAAATTATAATTATGCATGGTAATGGGATTACCCTTGTTCTGTTGGTGGATGCATGGGCGACGTGGGGTTTGTTACATTGGGATGGCAGTAATACTAGTAATGCGTTGCTCATTGATTAGTAAAATATATCCAACTTTTACCATCTTTCCTGATCAAATAGTAAAGACACCATAATTATGGTAATGGGATTACCCTCGTTCTATTGCGTGGATGGATGGGCGACGTTGGTATTGTTACATTGGGATGCGGGGCCGCGCACGTCTAAGCGGTCCGATAGTGCTGTAGTGTGGCCGGAGCGCATAATTAGGTAATCTATGCGTAGCCAGACTTTAGCAGTCATATATATATATATATATATATATATATATATATATATATATATATATATATATCTATATATATATATATATATATATATAAGGAAAATGGTTGTGTACTCCTGGGAGTACGTACTCCCGCTTCTCATATACCATATAGATGAATCTTTTATACCACTTTATTATTTTTAATATACTTCATTAGTAATTATTAGATACCCCAAAATGAGTTCCATGAAAAAATTCATGTGAGTCTACATATTTTTAAACGTTTACGTATATACTGATGTGTTTGTACGTGAAAAAGGTATATTACAAAAAGTACATCGCAGATGATATTTTTTCAACAAAACTCGTATTGGGGTATCTTAGAATATTTAATGAAGTATATTGAGAATAATAAAGAGGTATAATTAATGCGTATATGAGGTATATTGAGAATGGGAGTACATACTCCCAGGAGTACAGAAGAGGAGTCATATATATTATCGAATGTCTCACAACCACCATTAATTCACACATACACACACACACACACACACACACACACACACACACATATATATATATATACAATTAGCTAGCTATATACAGTTTCTCCTAATTGGTGCCTTCGGAGCCAGTGGCATTAGCCTAATTGGTGCCTTCGAAGCACGACGACAATTGGAAGTGGTTCATGGGGGCGGTAGCGGGTAATAGTATTCTCCGTTCGTATCTATGATCTGGTTGAGTAAAAATCCCGCTATTTCCTATTGAATTGCTTGTATGCGCTCCGTTGGTAGGAGCTTCTCCCGCACCTCTCTGAACTGTTAAGAAGGAGATCAATATGCATGTGTATTAGTTGTGTGACTAGATATCGATAATGTTTTAAAAATTATGAATAGTGTTTCGACAAACGTACCCAGTCCTGTCTTTGAGATCTGCTCCTTTCGGATGCCATCATGCGAATGTTCTCGCAAACGTAGTATGCACACAGATCATTCCCCGGCGCCTGCTTCAGGGCCTTTACGAGAATGGAATTTAATTAGGTAATAATTAATCAAGCATGATAATTAAAAAGATGGCAGCTAGCTAGCTAGTACTACTTAATACCTTGGGTCGATACCATTTCAGCTTTTGTTTCCATTGGCCTGGAGTGACGTTGATGAACTTTGCCGAAGCCCTGCCCACCCACAAAGAAAATGAATAAAGGGGTTATTAAATAGTTGTTATCAGGAAATGACGAGCAAATTAAATAGGCCGAGATATAGTTAATAGTGATTGAAATTACCTATCGACTATCCCCTTCACGATGGTGTCCAGTACTTCAACTATTCCTTCATCAACTTTAATGATTAACAAGATCCAGTGAAAACTGCATGCACACACGTTTGCATGTCTTAATTAAGCGGGCATATGTAAGCAAAAACATGTAGCTAGCTAGTAAGCAAAAACAGAATTTGTAGTACAAGACAGTGTGACTCACAGGAAGTTCTAAGGAAGTAGTATATCTTTATTGTATTTGATGCGCTTGAAGAACTCTAGCATGCTTTCCTCTACACTTGCTCGATAATATGTATCTAATTTCCAAGTGTATTCATTAATGGTATTTGGGTCAATGAACCCAATGCCATAGCGTGCACCTTTTTTCATTTCATACATCTTCATCCTGCATAATACCACAGAAAAGAATATAGTGAGGATAATTACAGGTAATGATTGATCAAAATGATCACTACAGCTAGTTTGAGACTTAAATTACAGAAAGAAATCACAAGCAGACAATAGCAGCTGACGATAGATTAGTCGAATGCGTCTTGATTGTATAACTGAAATAGTTCTGAATACTCAACAGACACAACTTTCTCATGGAAGTAATGATCCTTCTTGACATTCACCATGAGGGACTCTCGACTGGAAATCTTGGTTATGTTCATGTACCATTGATGCAATTCATACATTCTCGTTGGGAGCTTCTTGACCTCGTCTGGCTCGACCAAAGGTTGGCCCCGGACATATTTCCGTTTTATTTCCTCCTCTCCAAGCGGAGACATGGGCTCAATCTGGAGGAGTTGTCCAACAGTGATCTTGAGCAAGAAGGAGAAGAAGAAGGAGAAGAAGAAGGAGAAGACGAGGAGAGGAAGAAAAGGAAGAGGAGAAGAAGAAAGGAATAGAGGAGAAGAAGAAAAAAATAGAATTCTATTTTTTCTTCTTCTCCTCTATTCCTTTCTTCTTCTCCTCTTTTTCTTCTTCTTTTTTTTCTTCGATCTTCTCCCCCTCCCGATAGGAAAGTTTTATATCTATTTTTTCTTCTTCTCCTCTATTCCTTTCTTCTTCTCCTCTTTTTCTTCTTCTTTTTTTTCTTCGATCTTCTCCCCCTCCCGATAGGAAAGTTTTATATAGAAAGTTACAATTTTAGAAAAGTTTTATATATGCAAAAGTTAGAATTTTAGAAAAAGAAGGATAGGAAAGAAGAAAATAAGAAGAGGAAAGAAAGAAGAAGAGGAGAGGAAAAGAAGAGGAGAAATAAATAAGAAGAAGAAAAAAGAAGAAAAAGAAGAGGAGAAGAAGAAAGGAATAGTGGAGAAGAAGAGAAAATAGAATATATTCTATTTTCTCTTCTTCTCCACTATTCCATTCTTCTTCTCCTCTTTTTTTTCTTCTTTTTTTCTTCGATCTTCTCCTCTAGCTATTCTTTTCTTCTTCTCCTCTATTTTCTTCTTCTTCTTCTTCTTCTAATTGTTCGACCAATCTCTCGGAGAAAGAGAGGTGGTCGATATCACTTCTCTCCGTATGCATATATGTTCATCACGATCTTCTGTTTCCTTCGTTTGCTTACTAGCTAGTCAGCATGTCTAGTCCTCTCTATACGTATGTATAGTACGTAGCAGACCAAGCACGGACATAAGAGAGGACACTTCTCTCTATTAATTATAGCTAGCTAACACAATATATGAAACACCTAAATTAACCCCCCAAAACCCCCAAACCCCCCCCCCCCTTAAAAAAAACTAAAACCCCAGCCACAGAAATGCTGACGCGTGGATGCCTATTGGTCCCGGTTGGTGCCACCAACCGGGACCAAAGGGTCTCCTGCCTGGGCTCTGCGCACTGCCCACGTGGAGGCCCATCAGTCCCGGTTCTGGATTGAACCGGGACTAAAGGGTCGGGGCATTAGTACCGACACTTTAGTCCCGCTTTCGATCTACGAGGGTACGTGGAGAACACTCTCCCCTCTCGTTGCTATGCATCATCATGTGCGTAGGATTTTTTTTAAATTACTACGTTCCCCAACAGTGGCATCCGAGCCAGGTTTAATGCGTTGATGTTATATGCACGAGTAGAACACAAGTGAGTTGTGGGCGATATAAGTCATACTGCTTACCAGCATGTCATACTTTGGTTCAGCGGTATTGTTGGATGAAGCGGCCCGGACCGAGATTACGCGTACGCTTACGCGAGACTGGTTCTACCGATGTGCTTTGCACACAGGTGACTGGCGGGTGTCAGTTTCTCCAACTTTAGTTGAACCGAGTGTGGCTACGGCCGGTCCTTGCGAAGGTTAAAACAGCACCAACCTGACAAACTATCGTTGTGGTTTTGATGCGTAGGTAAGAACGGTTTTTGCTAAGCCCGTAGCAGCCACGTAAAACTTGCAACAACAAAGTAGAGGACGTCTAACTTGTTTTTGTAGGGCATGTTGTGATGTGATATGGTCAAGACATGATGCTAAATTTATTGTATGAGATGATCATTTTTTGTAACCGAGTTATCGGCAACTGGCAGGAGCCATATGGTTGTCGCTTTATTGTATGCAATGCAATCGCCCTGTAATACTTTACTTTATCACTAAGCTGTAGCGATAGTCGTAGAAGCATAAGATTGGCGAGACGACAACGATGCTACGATGGAGATCAAGGTGTCGCGCCGGTGACGATGGTGATCAGGACGGTGCTTTGGAGATGGAGATCACAAGCACAAGATGATGATGGCCATATCATATCACTTATATTGATTGCATGTGATGTTTATATTTTATGCATCTTATCTTGCTTTGATTGACGGTAGCATTATAAGATGATCTCTCACTAAATTTCAAGATAAAAGTGTTCTCCCTGAGTATGCACTGTTGCCAAAGTTCGTCGTGCCCAGACACCACGTGATGATCGGGTGTGATAAGCTCTACGTCCATCTACAACGGATGCAAGCCAGTTTTGCACATGCAGAATACTCGGGTTAAATTTGACGAGCCTAGCATATGCAGATATGGCCTCGGAACATTGAGACCAAAAGGTAGAGCGTGAATCATATAGTAGATATGATCAACATAGTGATGTTCACCATTGAAAACTACTCCATTTCACGTGATGATCGGTTATTGTTTAGTTGATTTGGATCACGTGATCACTTAGAGGATTAGAGAGATGTCTTTCTAAGTGGGAGTTCTTAAGTAATATGATTAATTGAACTTAAATTTATCATGAACTTAGTACCTGATAGTATCTTGCTTGTCTATGTTTGATTGTAGATAGATGGCCCGTGCTGTTGTTCCGTTGAATTTTAATGCGTTCCTTGAGAAAGCAAAGTTGAAAGATGATGGTAGCAATTACACGGACTGGTTCCGTAACTTGAGGATTATCCTCATTGCTGCATAGAAGAATTACATCCTGGAAGCACCGCTGGGTGCCAGGCCTGCTGCAGGAGCAACAACAGATGTTATGAACGTCTGGCAGAGCAAAGCTGATGACTACTCAATAGTTCAGTGTGCCATGCTTTACGGCTTAGAACCGGGACTTCAACGACGTTTTGAACATCATGGAGCATATCAGATGTTCCAGGAGTTGAAGTTAATATTTCAAGCAAATGCCCGGATTGAGAGATATGAAGCCTCCAATAAGTTCTATAGCTGCAAGATGGAGGAGAATAGTTCTGTCAGTGAGCATATACTCAAGATGTCTGGGTATAAAAATCACTTGATTCAACTGGGAGTTAATCTTCCGAACGATAGTGTCATTGACAGAATTCTCCAATCACTGCCACCAAGCTACAAGAGCTTCATGATGAACTATAACATGCAAGTGATGGATAAGACGATTCCCGAGCTCTTCGCAATGCTAAAGGCTGCGGAGGTAGAAATCAAGAAGGAGCATCAAGTGTTGATGGTCAACAAGACCACTAGTTTCAAGAAAAAGGGCAAAGGGAAGAAGAAGGGGAACTTCAAGAAGAACAACAAGCAAGTTGCTGCTCAGGAGAAGAAACCCAAGTCTGGACCTAAGCCTGAAACTGAGTGCTTCTACTGCAAGCAGACTGGTCACTGGAAGCGGAACTACCCCAAGTATTTGGCGGATAAGAAGGATGGCAAGGTGAACAAAGGTATATATGATATACATGTTATTGATGTGTACCTTACTAGAGCTCGCAGTAGCACCTGGGTATTTGATACTGGTTCTGTTGCTAATATTTGCAACTCGAAACAGGGAATACGGATTAAGCGAACACTGGCAAAGGACGAGGTATTATCTAGAACAATTTGGTATTATCTTGAGCCATCGTGACAAGCAAGAAATCCAACACACGAGCAAAAAAAGAAAGCAAAAAAAAGGCAAACGGAAAAGAGAGGGCGAATAAAACGGCAAGGGTGAAGTGGGGAGAGGAAAACAAGAGGCAAATGGCAAATAATGTAATGCGAGAGATAAGGGATTGTGATGGGTACTTGGTATGTTGACTTTTGCGTAGACTCCCCGGCAACGGCACCAAAAATCTCCCTACTGTTGGAAATATGCCCTAGAGGCAATAATAAAAGGATTATTATTATATTTCCTTGTCCATGATAATTGTCTTTTATTCATGCTATAATTGTGTTATCCGGAAATCATAATACATGTGTGAATACATAGACACCAACATGTCCCTAGTAAGCCTCTAGTTGACTAGCTCGTTGATCAACAGATAGTCATGGTTTCCTGACTATGGACATTGGATGTCATTGATAACGAGATCACATCATTAGGAGAATGATGTGATGGACAAGACCCAATCCTAAACATAGCACAAGATCGTATAGTTCGTTTGCTAGAGTTTTTCCAACGTCAAGTATCTCTTCCTTAGACCATGAGACCGTGTAACTCCCGGATACCGTAGGAGTGCTTTGGGTGTGCCAAACGTCAAAACGTAACTGGGTGACTACAAAGGTATACTACGGGTATCTCTGAAAGTGTCTGTTGGGTTGACACGGATCAAGACTGGGATTTGTCACTCCGTATAACGGAGAGGTATCTCTGGGCCCACTCGGTAATGCATCATCATAATGAGCTCAATGTGACCAAGTGTCTGGTCACGGGATCATGCATTACGGTATGAGTAAAGTGACTTGCCGGTAACGAGATTGAACGAGGTATTGGGATACCGACGATCAAATCTCGGGCAAGTAACGTACCGATTGACAAAGGGAATTGTATACGGGGTTGCTTGAATCCTCGACATCATGGTTCATCCGATGAGATCATCGAGGAGCATGTGGGAGCCAACATGGGTATCCAGATCCTGCTGTTGGTTATTGACCGGAGAGCCATCTCGGTCATGTCTACATGTCTCCCGAACCCGTAGGGTCTACACACTTAAGGTTCGGTGATGCTAGGGTTGAAGAGATATGAATATGCAGTAACCAAAAGTTGTTCGGAGTCCCGGATGAGATCCAGGACGTCACGAGGAGTTCCGGAATGGTCCAAAGGTGAATAATTATATATAGGAAGTGCAGTTTCGGCCATCGGGAGAGTTTCGGGGGTCACCCGTATTGTACCGGGACCACCGGAAGGGTCCCGGGGGTCCACCGGGTGGGGCCACCCATCCCAGACGGCCCCATGGGCTTAAGTGGGGAGGGGAACCAGCCCATAGTGGGCTGGTGGGCCCCCCGTGGCCCACCCCATGCGCCTAGGGTTGGGAACCCTAGGGTTGGGGGCGCCCCACCTGGCTTGGGGGGCACTCCACCCCTTGGCCACCGCCCCCCTAGGAGATCCCATCTCCTAGGGCCGGCGCCCCCCCTTGGGGAGCCTATATAAAGGGGGGAGGGAGGGGCAGCCGCACCCTTGAGTCTTGGCGCCTCCCTCTCCCCTGCTACACCTCTCCCTCTCGCAGAAGAATGGCGAAGCCCTGCTGCGGTGACTGCTGCATCCACCACCACGCCGTCGTGCTGCTGGATCTTCATCAACCTCTCCTTCCCCCTTGCTGGATCAAGAAGGAGGAGACGTCACGCTGACCGCACATGTGTTGAACGCGGAGGTGCCGTCCGTTCGGTGCTAGGATCTCCGGTGATTTGGATCACGTCGAGTACGACTCCCTCATCCCCGTTCTTTGAACGCTTCCGCTCGCGATCTACAAAGGTATGTAGATGCATCCGATCACTCGTTGCTAGATGAACTCATAGATGGATCTTGGTGAAACCGTAGGAAATTTTTTGTTTTCTGCAACGTTCCCCAATAGTGGCACAATGAGCTAGGTCTATGCGTAGTTCTCTTTGCACGAGTAGAACACAATTTGTTGTGGGCGTAGATGTTGTCAACTTTCTTGCCGCTACTAGTCTTATTTTGCTTCAGCGGTATTGTGGGATGAAGCGGCCCGGACCAACCTTACACGTACGCTTACGTGAGACCGGTTCCACCGACTAACAAGCACTAGTTGCATAAGGTGGCTGGCGGGTGTCTGTCTCTCCCACTTTAGTTGGAGCGGATTCGATGAAAAGGGTCCTTATGAAGGGAAAATAGAAGTTGACAAATCACGTTGTGGCTTTCACGTAGGTAAGAAAATGTTCTTGCTAGAACCCTATTGCAGCCACGTAAAAGTTGCAACAACAATTAGAGGACGTCTAACTTGTTTTTGCAACAAGTGTTTTGTGATGTGATATGGCCAAAGTTGTGATGAATGATGAATGATATATATGTGATGTATGAGATGTTCATGCTATTGTAATAGGAATCACGACTTGCATGTCGATGAGTGTGACAACCGGCAGGAGCCATAGGAGTTGTCTTTATTTTTGTGTGACCTGCGTGTCATTGAGAAACGCCATGTAAACTACTTTACTTTATTGCTAAACGTGTTAGCCATAGTAGTAGAAGTAATAGTTGGCGAGCAACTTCATGGAGACACGATGATGGAGATCATGATGATGGAGATCATGGTGTCATGCCGGTGACAAGATGATCATGGAGCCCCAAGATGGAGATCAAAGGAGCTATGTGATATTGGCCATATCATGTCACTATTATTATTATTATTTGATTGCGTGTGATGTTTATCATGTTTTACATCTTGTTTACTTAGAACGACGGTAGTAAATAAGATGATCCCTCATAATAATTTCAAGAAAGTGTTCCCCCTAACTGTGCACCGTTGCGACAGTTCGTTGTTTCGAAGCACCACGTGATGATCGGGTGTGATAGATTCCAACTTTCACATACAACGGGTGTAAGACGGATTTACACATGCAAACACTTAGGTTGACTTGATGAGCCTAGCATGTACAGACATGGCCTCGGAACACAGAAGACCGAAAGGTCGAGCATGAGTCGTATAGAAGATACGATCAACATGAAGATGTTCACCGACGTTGACTAGTCCATCTCACATGATGATCGGACACGACCTAGTTAACTCAGATCATGTTATACTTATATGACTGGAGGGATGTCTATCTGAGTGGGAGTTCATTGAATAATTTGATTAGATGAACTTAATTATCATGAACTTAGTCTAAAACCTTTACAACATGTCTTGTAGATCAAATGGCCAACGTTGTCCTCAACTTCAACGTGTTCCTAGAGAAAACCAAGCTGAAAGACGATGGCAACAACTATACGGACTGGGTCCGGAACCTGAGGATCATCCTCATAGCTGCCAAGAAAGATTATGTCCTACAAGCACCGCTAGGTGAAGCACATGTTCTCCCTACAGAACAAGACGTTATGAACGCTTGGCAGACACGTTCCGACGATTACTCCCTCGTTCAGTGCGGCATGTTTTACAGCTTAGAACCGGGGCTCCAAAAGCGTTTTGAGAGACACAGAGCATATGAGATGTTCGAAGAGCTGAAAATGGTTTTTCAAGCTCATGCCCGGGTCGAGAGATATGAAGTCTCCGACAAGTTCTTCAGCTGTAAGATGGAGGAAAACAATTCTGTCAGTGAGCACATACTCACTATGTCTGGGTTACATAACCGCTTGACTCAGCTGGGACTTAATCTCCCAGATGACGCGGTCATTGACAGAATCCTTCAGTCGCTTCCACCGAGCTACAAGAGCTTTGTGATGAACTTCAATCTGCAGGGGATGGAAAAGACCATTCCTGAAGTATTTGCTATGCTGAAATCAGCAGAGGTAGAAGTCAAAAAGGAACATCAAGTGTTGATGGTGAATAAAACCACTAAGTTCAAGAAAGGCAAGGGTAAGAAGAACTTCAAGAAGGACGGCAAGGGAGTTGCCGTGCCCGGTAAGCAAGCTGCCAGGAAGAAGCCAAAGAATGGACCCAAGCCCGAGACTGAGTGTTTTTATTGCAAGGGAAGTGGTCACTGGAAGCGGAACTGCCCCAAATACTTAGCGGATAAGAAGGCCGGCATCACGAAAGGTATATGTGATATACATGTAATTGATGTGTACCTTACCAGTACTCATAGTAGCTCCTGGGTATTTGATACCGGTGCAGTTGCTCACATTTGTAACTCAAAGCAGGAGCTGCAGAATAAGCGGAGACTTGTGAAGGACGAGGTGACGATGCACGTCGGGAATGGTTCCAAGGTCGATGTGATCGCCGTCGGCACGGTACCTCTACATTTACCTACGGGATTAGTTTTAAACCTCAATAATTGTTATTTAGTGCCAGCTTTGAGCATGAACATTGTATCAGGATCTCGTTTAATTCGAGATGGCTACTCATTTAAATCCGAGAATAATGGTTGTTCTATTTATATGAGAGATATGTTTTATGGTCATGCTCCAATGGTGAATGGTTTGAATACCAAAAGATGTAAAGTTGATAATGATAGTCCCACATACTTGTGGCACTGCCGCCTTGGTCACATAGGTGTCAAACGCATGAAGAAGCTCCATGCATATGGACTTTTAGAGTCTCTTGATTATGAATCATTTGACACGTGTGAACCATGCCTCATGGGTAAAATGACCAAGACTCCGTTCTCAGGAACAATGGAGCGAGCAACCAACTTATTGGAAATCATACATACTGATGTGTGTGATCCAATGAGTGTTGAGGCTCGCGGTGGCTATCGTTATGTTCTCACCCTCACTGATGACTTGAGTAGATATGGGTATGTCTATTTAATGAAACACAAGTCTGAGACCTTTGAAAAGTTCAAGGAATTACAGAGTGAGGTTGAAAATCAACGTGACAGGAAAATCAAGTTCTTGCGATCAGATCGTGGAGGAGAATACTTGAGTCACGAATTTGGCACAAACTTAAGAAAATGTGGAATAGTTTCACAAGTGACGCCGCCTGGAACACCTCAGCGTAATGGTGTGTCCGAACGTCGTAATCGCACTCTATTAGATATGGTGCGATCTATGATGTCTCTTACCGATTACCGCTATCATTTTGGGGCTATGCTTTAGAGACTGCCGCATTCACTTTAAATAGGGATCCGTCGAAATCTGTTGAGACGACACCGTATGAATTATGGTTTGGGAAGAAACCTAAGTTGTCGTTTCTAAAAGTTTGGGGATGCGATGCTTATGTCAAGAAACTTCAACCTGAAAAGCTCGAACCCAAGTCGGAAAAATGCGTGTTCATAGGATACCCTAAAGAAACTATTGGGTATACCTTCTACCTCAGATCCGAAGGCAAGATCTTTGTTGCCAAGAATGGATCCTTTCTAGAGAAGGAGTTTCTCTCGAAAGAAGTAAGTGGGAGGAAAGTAGAACTTGATGAAGTATTACCTCTTGAACCGGAAAATGGCGCAGCTCAAGAAAATGTTCCTGAGGTGCCTGCACTGACTAGAGAGGAAGTTAATGATGATGATCATGAAACTTCAGATCAAGTTGCTACTGAACTTCATAGGTCCACAAGGACACGTTCCGCACCAGAGTGGTATGGCAACCCTGTCTTGGAAATCATGTTGTTAGACAACGGTGAACCTTCGAACTATGAAGAAGCGATGGCGGGCCCGGATTCCGACAAATGGCTGGAAGCCATGAAATCCGAGATAGGATCCGTGTATGAAAATGAAGTATGGACTTTGATTGACTTGCCCGATGATCGGCGAGCCATAGAAAATAAATGGATCTTTAAGAAGAAGACAGACGCGGATGGTAATGTGACCATCTATAAAGCTCGGCTTGTCGCTAAGGGTTATCGACAAGTTCAAGGGGTTGACTACGATGAGACTTTCTCACCTGTAGTGAAGCTGAAGTCCGTCCGAATCATGTTAGCAATTGCCGCATTCTATGATTATGAAATATGGCAAATGGACGTCAAAACGGCATTCCTTAATGGTTTCCTTAAGTAAGAATTGTATATGATGCAGCCAAAGTGTGCAAGCTCCAACGCTCGATTTATGGGCTGGTGCAAGCATCTCGGAGTTGGAACATTCGCTTTGATGAGATGATCAAAGCGTTTGGGTTTATGTAGACTTATGGAGAAGCGTGCATTTACAAGAAAGTGAGTGGGAGCTCTGTAGCATTTCTCCTATTATATGTAGATGACATACTTTTGATGGGAAATGATATAGACCTTTTGGACAGCATTAAGGCCTACTTGAATAAGAATTTTTCAATGAAGGACCTTGGAGAAGCTGCATATATATTAGGCATCAAGATCTATAGAGATAGATCAAGACGCCTCATAGGTCTTTCACAAAGCACATACCTTGATAAGATATTGAAGAAGTTCAATATGGATCAGTCTAAGAAGGGGTTTTCGCCTGTGTTGCAAGGTGTGAAATTGAGCTCAGCTCAATGTCCGACCACGGCAGAAGATATAGAAGAGATGAGTGTCATCCCCTATGCTTCAGCCATAGGGTCTATTATGTATGCCATGTTGTGTACCAGACCTGATGTAAACCTTGCCGTAAGTTTGGTAGGTAGGTACCAAAGTAATCCTGGCAAGGAACATTGGACAGCGGTCAAGAATATCCTGAAGTACCTGAAAAGGACTAAGGAAATGTTTCTCGTTTATGGAGGTGACGGAGAGCTCGTCGTAAAGGGTTACGTCGACGCTAGCTTCGACACAGATCTGGATGACCCTAAGTCACAAACCGGATACGTGTATATTTTGAATGGTGGGGCAGTAAGCTGGTGCAGTTGCAAGCAGAGCGTCGTGGCGGGATCTACATGTGAAGCGGAGTACATGGCAGCCTCGGAGGCAGCGCATGAAGCAATTTGGGTGAAGGAGTTCATCACTGACCTAGGAGTCATACCCAATGCGTCGGGGCCGATCAAACTCTTCTGTGACAACACTGGAGCTATTGCACTTGCCAAGGAGCCCAGGTTTCACAAGAAGACCAGGCACATCAAGCGTCGCTTCAACTCCATTCGTGAAAATTTTCAAGATGGAGACATAGATATTTGTAAAGTACATACGGACCTGAATGTAGCAGATCCATTGACTAAACCTCTCCCTAGAGCAAAACATGACCAACACCAGAATTCCATGGGTGTTCGATTCATCACAATGTAACTAGATTATTGACTCTAGTGCAAGTGGGAGACTGTTGGAAATATGCCCTAGAGAGAATAATAAAAGGATTATTATTATATTTCCTTGTCCATGATAATTGTCTTTTATTCATGCTATAATTGTGTTATCCGGAAATCGTAATACATGTGTGAATACATAGACACCAACATGTCCCTAGTAAGCCTCTAGTTGACAAGCTCGTTGATTAACAGATAGTCATGGTTTCCTGACTATGGACATTGGATGTCACTGATAACGAGATCACATCATTAGGAGAATGATCTGATGGACAAGACCCAATCCTAAACATAGCACAAGATCGTATAGTTCGTTTGCTAGAGTTTTTCCAATGTCAAGTATCTCTTCCTTAGACCATGAGATCGCGTAACTCCCGGATACCGTATGAGTGCTTTGGGTGTGCCAAACGTTACAACATAACTGATTGACTATAAAGGTATACTACGGGTATCTCCGAAAGTGTCTGTTGGGTTGACACGGATCAAGACTGGGATTTGTCACTCCGTATAACGGAGAGGTATCTCTGGGCCCACTCAGTAATGCATCATCATAATGAGCTTAATGTGACCAAGTGTCTTGTCACGGGATCATGCATTACGGTACGAGTAAAGTGACTTGCCGGTAACGAGATTGAACGAGGTATTGGGATACCGACGATCGAATCTCGGGCAAGTAACGTATCGATTGACAAAGGGAATTGTATACGGGGTTGCTTGAATCCTCGACATCGTGGTTCATCCGATGAGATCATCGAGGATCATGTGGGAGCCAACATGGGTATCCAGATCCCGCTGTTGGTTATTGACCGGAGAGCCATCTCGGTCATGTCTACATGTCTCCCGAACCCGTAGGGTCTACACACTTAAGGTTCGGTGACTCTAGGGTTGAAGAGATATGAATATGCAGTAACACGAAAGTTGATAATGATAGGGTGCGCCCCCCTAGTGGGCTGGTGCGCCCCCCTTGGCCCACCCCATGCACCTAGGGTTGGGAACCCTAGGGTGGGGGGCGCCCCACCTGGCTTGGGGGGCACTCCACCCCTTGGCCGCCGCCCCCTAGGAGATCCCATATCCTAGGGCCGGCGCCCCCCTTGGGGAGCCTATATAAAGGGGGGAAGGCAGGGGCAGCCGCACCCTTGAGTCTTGGCGCCTCCCTCTCCCCTGCTACACCTCTCCCTCTCGCAGAAGAACGGCGAAGCCCTGCTGCGGTGACTGCTGCATCCACCACCACGCCATCGTGCTGCTGGATCTTCATCAACCTCTCCTTCCCCCTTGCTGGATCAAGAAGGAGGAGATGTCACGCTGACCGTACATGTGTTGAATGCGGAGGTGCCGTCCGTTCGGTGCTAGGATCTCCGGTGATTTGGATCAGGTCGAGTACGACTCCCTCATCCCCGTTCTTTGAACGCTTCCGCTCGCGATCTACAAAGGTACGTAGATGCATCCGATCACTCGTTGCTAGATGAACTCATAGATGGATCTTGGTGAAACCGTAGGAAAATTTTTGTTTTCTGCAACGTTCCCCAACACCTGCTACCTCTTGAGCACTACATTGGATTTCCTTGAAGAGGAAAGGGTGATGCAGCAGAGTAGAGTAAGTATTTCCCTCAGTTTTTGAGAACCAAGGTATCAATCCAGTAGGAGTCTATGCGCGAGTACCTCGTACCTACACAAAACAAATATCTCCACGCAACCAACGCGATTAGGGGTTGTCAATCCCTTCACGGTCACTTACGAGAGTGAGATCTGATAGAGATGATAGATAATATTTTTGGTATTTTTGGTATAAAGATGCAAAGTAAATAGAAAAGCAATAATAAAGTGATGGAAGATTGATATGATGAGAATAGACCCGGGGGCCATAGATTTCACTAGTGGCTTCTCTCAAGAGCATAAGTATTCTACGGTGGGTGAACAAATTACTGTTGAGCAATTGACAGAATTGAGCATCGTTATGAGAATATCTAGGTATGATCATGTATATAGGCATCACGTCCGAGACAAGTAGACCGACTCCTGCCTGCATTTACTACTATTACTCCACTCATCGACTGCTATCCAGCATGCATCTAGAGTATTAAGTTCAAGAAAACAGAGTAACGCCTTAAGCAAGATGACATGATGTAGAGGGATAAATTCATGCAATATGATAAAAACCCCATATTGTTATCCTCGATGGCAACAATGCAATACGTGCCTTGCTGCCCCTACTGTCACTAGGAAAGGATACCGCAAGATTGAACCCAAAGCTAAGCACTTCTCCCATTTCAAGAAAAACTAATCTAGTAGGCCAAAACAAACTGATAATTCGAAGAGACTTGCAAAGATAACCAGTCATACATAAAAGAATTCAGAGAAGATTCAAATATTGTTCATAGATAAACTTGATCATAAACCCACAATTCATCGGTCTCAACAAACACACCGCAAAAACAAGATTACATTGAATAGATCTCCACAAGAGAGGGGAGAACATTGTATTGAGATCCAAAAAGAGAGAAGAAGCCATCTAGCTACTAACTATGGACCCGAAGGTCTGAGGTAAACTACTCACACTTCATTGGAGGGGCTATGGTGATGATGTAGAAGCCCTCCGTGGTGGATTCCCCTTCCGGCGGAGCTCCGGAACAGGCCCCAAGATGGGATCTCGTGGGTACAGAAGGTTGCGGCGGTGGAATAAGGTTTTTCGCTCTGTATCTGATCGTTTGGGGGTACGTAGGTATATATAGGAGGAAGGAGTACGTCGGTGGAGCAAAGGGGGGCCCACGAGGCAGGGGGCGCGCCCTCCACCCTCGTGGCCACCTCCCTCCTTTCTTGATGGGGGGTCCAAGTCCCCTGGATCATATTCGGTGATATAATCACGTTCCCGAAGGTTTCATTCCGTTTGGACTCCGTTTGATATTCCGTTTCTTCGAAACACTGACATAGTCAAAAAACAGCAATTCTGGGCTGGGCCTCCGGTTAATAGGTTAGTCCCAAAAGTAATATAAAAGTGGAAAATAAAGCCCAATATGGTCCAAAACAGTAGATAATATAGCATGGAGCAATTAAAAATTATAGATACGTTGGAGACGTATCAAGCCCCCATGCCATTTTCCAGGACTGGGTGGAGACAACGGAGCAGATTGACTATCCAGCCCCCCTGCCCGAAGATCCAGCAGATGCTCTCCTAATGGAGATGCTGGCTCCGACACCTTATGAGGTGTCATACAAGAAGGCCACGGGGACCCGAAGGGGTCTCCAGCGCAGGGTTATATCAGACTCATTGTCCGATAACTCCTAGGCGCAGTCCTCCCACGAAGACAAGGAGGAGGAAGAGGAAAGTTCTCCCTCCAGCCGGGGGAGACAAGAAGAGGAAGGCCGCCCCAACCGGGGAGGCCGAAGGGTCCAAGAAGGGAAGGACCCTCCTCCTGGACTGCTCCACGACAGCCGCCTACAGCGACGACGAGTGGTTGCTTAGGGACAAGCCCCTGGCGAAGTCGTAAGTATCAGGACTCCATAGTAATTCATGGTATGTTTTATTGTGCTGCTTCTCATCATGCCGAACATGATTATGCAGTCCGCCCCAAGCCCATATCAACGTATCTTCGTCGGATGGTTCTTTGGACCCGCCGGATATGAATAGTGATTCACTTCTGACCGCCTCTACCCCTCGCCCCATGGACAACGTCGAGGTGTTGTCCCAAAGGGCACCGAGCCGAGGGGAGGTAGTCCTGGAGGCGCCTCGAGGAGACCTTCCGGACCCTGGGCGCAAAGGGAGCAAGACTCCCACGGGCTCCAGTGGTTCTGGACTCCGGTAGGCGACCCCCCGTTAAGAGGGGCAAGCCGCCCGTGCCGGTGGCCTCTGTCCATCCAGAGGCACCGGACAACTTGCTGGAAGCTCTTCACGGCGCTTCCATCAATGAAGAGCACCGCACTATCATGAGTGCGGTGATCAAGAAGGTTCAGTCCGCCATGAGCGGACTGACTGAAGTCTGTGCCAGCCTCCTAACAGGCTTTGAGGTGAGTAATCAAAATATAGGAAAATATTACCGCATAGACAGTAGCCCCTGATGCTCTGTTTGGCGTTCGGGATGAAAAGCCGAATAGAGGATCAAATAAGAACCACATGAGTCAAATAAGAAGGAGCATCAAGTGTTGATGGTCAACAAGACCACTAGTTTCAAGAAAAAGGGCAAAGGGAAGAAGAAGGGGAACTTCAAGAAGAACAGCAAGCAAGTTGCTGCTCAGGAGAAGAAACCCAAGTCTGGACCTAAGCCTGAAACTGAGTGCTTCTACTGCAAGCAGACTGGTCACTGGAAGCGGAACTACCCCAAGTATTTGGCGGATAAGAAGGATGGCAAGGTGAACAAAGGTATATGTGATATACATGTTATTGATGTGTACCTTACTAGAGCTCGCAGTAGCACCTGGGTATTTGATACTGGTTCTGTTGCTAATATTTGCAACTCGAAACAGGGAATACGGATTAAGCGAACACTGGCAAAGGACGAGGTATTATCTAGAACAATTTGGTATTATCTTGAGCCATCATGACAAGCAAGAAATCCAACACACGAGCAAAAAAAGAAAGCAAAAAAAAGGCAAACGGAAAAGAGAGGGCGAATAAAACGGCAAGGGTGAAGTGGGGAGAGGAAAACAAGAGGCAAATGGCAAATAATGTAATGCGAGAGATAAGGGATTGTGATGGGTACTTGGTATGTTGACTTTTGCGTAGACTCCCCGGCAACGGCACCAAAAATCTCCCTACTGTTGGAAATATGCCCTAGAGGCAATAATAAAAGGATTATTATTATATTTCCTTGTCCATGATAATTGTCTTTTATTCATGCTGTAATTGTGTTATCCGGAAATCATAATACATGTGTGAATACATAGACACCAACATGTCCCTAGTAAGCCTCTAGTTGACTAGCTCGTTGATCAACAGATAGTCATGGTTTCCTGACTATGGACATTGGATGTCATTGATAACGAGATCACATCATTAGGAGAATGATGTGATGGACAAGACCCAATCCTAAACATAGCACAAGATCGTATAGTTCGTTTGCTAGAGTTTTTCCAACGTCAAGTATCTCTTCCTTAGACCATGAGACCGTGTAACTCCCGGATACCGTAGGAGTGCTTTGGGTGTGCCAAACGTCAAAACGTAACTGGGTGACTACAAAGGTATACTACGGGTATCTCCGAAAGTGTCTGTTGGGTTGACACGGATCAAGACTGGGATTTGTCACTCCGTATAACGGAGAGGTATCTCTGGGCCCACTCGGTAATGCATCATCATAATGAGCTCAATGTGACCAAGTGTCTGGTCACGGGATCATGCATTACGGTATGAGTAAAGTGACTTGCCGGTAACGAGATTGAACGAGGTATTGGGATACCGACGATCAAATCTCGGGCAAGTAATGTACCGATTGACAAAGGGAATTGTATACGGGGTTGCTTGAATCCTCGACATCATGGTTCATCCGATGAGATCATCGAGGAGCATGTGGGAGCCAACATGGGTATCCAGATCCTGCTGTTGGTTATTGACCGGAGAGCCATCTCGGTCATGTCTACATGTCTCCCGAACCCGTAGGGTCTACACACTTAAGGTTCGGTGATGCTAGGGTTGAAGAGATATGAATATGCAGTAACCAAAAGTTGTTCGGAGTCCCGGATGAGATCCAGGACGTCACGAGGAGTTCCGGAATGGTCCGAAGGTGAGGAATTATATATATAGGAAGTGCAGTTTCGGCCATCGGGAGAGTTTCGGGGGTCACCCGTATTGTACCGGGACCACCGGAAGGGTCCCGGGGGTCCACCGGGTGGGGCCACCCATCCCGGACGGCCCCATGGGCTTAAGTGGGGAGGGGAACCAGCCCATAGTGGGCTGGTGGGCCCCCCGTGGACCACCCCATGCGCCTAGGGTTGGGAACCCTAGGGTGGGGGGCGCCCCACCTGGCTTGGGGGGCACTCCACCCCTTGGCCACCGCCCCCCTAGGAGATCCCATCTCCTAGGGCCGGCGCCCCCCCTTGGGGAGCCTATATAAAGGGGGGAGGGAGGGGCAGCCGCACCCTTGAGTCTTGGCGCCTCCCTCTCCCCTGCTACACCTCTCCCTCTCCCAGAAGAATGGCGAAGCCCTGCTGCGGTGACTGCTGCATCCACCACCACGCCGTCGTGCTGCTGGATCTTCATCAACCTCTCCTTCCCCCTTGCTGGATCAAGAAGGAGGAGACGTCACGCTGACCGCACATGTGTTGAACGCGGAGGTGCCGTCCGTTCGGTGCTAGGATCTCCGGTGATTTGGATCACGTCGAGTACGACTCCCTCATCCCCGTTCTTTGAACGCTTCCGCTCGCGATCTACAAAGGTATGTAGATGCATCCGATCACTCGTTGCTAGATGAACTCATAGATGGATCTTGGTGAAACCGTAGGAAATTTTTTGTTTTCTGCAACGTTCCCCAACAGTGGCACAATGAGCTAGGTCTATGCGTAGTTCTCTTTGCACGAGTAGAACACAATTTGTTGTGGGCGTAGATGTTGTCAACTTTCTTGCCGCTACTAGTCTTATTTTGCTTCAGCGGTATTGTGGGATGAAGCGGCCCGGACCAACCTTACACGTACGCTTACGTGAGACCGGTTCCACCGACTAACAAGCAATAGTTGCATAAGGTGGCTGGCGGGTGTCTGTCTCTCCCACTTTAGTTGGAGCGGATTCGATGAAAAGGGTCCTTATGAAGGGAAAATAGAAGTTGACAAATCACGTTGTGGCTTTCACGTAGGTAAGAAAACGTTCTTGCTAGAACCCTATTGCAGCCACGTAAAAGTTGCAACAACAATTAGAGGACGTCTAACTTGTTTTTGCAACAAGTGTTTTGTGATGTGATATGGCCAAAGTTGTGATGAATGATGAATTATATATATGTGATGTATGAGATGTTCATGCTATTGTAATAGGAATCACGACTTGCATGTCGATGAGTGTGACAACCGGCAGGAGCCATAGGAGTTGTCTTTATTTTTGTGTGACCTGCGTGTCATTGAGAAACGCCATGTAAATTACTTTACTTTATTGCTAAACGTGTTAGCCATAGTAGTAGAAGTAATAGTTGGCGAGCAACTTCATGGAGACACGATGATGGAGATCATGATGATGGAGATCATGGTGTCATGCCGGTGACAAGATGATCATGGAGCCCCAAGATGGAGATCAAAGGAGCTATGTGATATTGGCCATATCATGTCACTATTATTATTATTATTTGATTGCGTGTGATGTTTATCATGTTTTACATCTTGTTTACTTAGAACGACGGTAGTAAATAAGATGATCCCTCATAATAATTTCAAGAAAGTGTTCCCCCTAACTGTGCACCGTTGCGACAGTTCGTTGTTTCGAAGCACCACGTGATGATCGGGTGTGATAGATTCCAACTTTCACATACAACGGGTGTAAGACGGATTTACACATGCAAACACTTAGGTTGACTTGATGAGCCTAGCATGTACAGACATGGCCTCGGAACACAGAAGACCGAAAGGTCGAGCATGAGTCGTATAGAAGATACGATCAACATGAAGATGTTCACCGACATTGACTAGTCCATCTCACATGATGATCGGACACGACCTAGTTAACTCAGATCATGTTATACTTATATGACTGGAGGGATGTCTATCTGAGTGGGAGTTCATTGAATAATTTGATTAGATGAACTTAATTATCATGAACTTAGTCTAAAACCTTTACAACATGTCTTGTAGATCAAATGGCCAACGTTGTCCTCAACTTCAACGTGTTCCTAGAGAAAACCAAGCTGAAAGACGATGGCAACAACTATACGGACTGGGTCCGGAACCTGAGGATCATCCTCATAGCTGCCAAGAAAGATTATGTCCTACAAGCACCGCTAGGTGAAGCACATGTTCTCCCTACAGAACAAGACGTTATGAACGCTTGGCAGACACGTTCCGACGATTACTCCCTCGTTCAGTGCGGCATGTTTTACAGCTTAGAACCGGGGCTCCAAAAGCGTTTTGAGAGACACAGAGCATATGAGATGTTCGAAGAGCTGAAAATGGTTTTTCAAGCTCATGCCCGGGTCGAGAGATATGAAGTCTCCGACAAGTTCTTCAGCTGTAAGATGGAGGAAAACAATTCTGTCAGTGAGCACATACTCACTATGTCTGGGTTACATAACCGCTTGACTCAGCTGGGACTTAATCTCCCGGATGACGCGGTCATTGACAGAATCCTTCAGTCGCTTCCACCGAGCTACAAGAGCTTTGTGATGAACTTCAATCTGCAGGGGATGGAAAAGACCATTCCTGAAGTATTTGCTATGCTGAAATCAGCAGAGGTAGAAGTCAAAAAGGAACATCAAGTGTTGATGGTGAATAAAACCACTAAGTTCAAGAAAGGCAAGGGTAAGAAGAACTTCAAGAAGGACGGCAAGGGAGTTGCCGTGCCCGGTAAGCAAGCTGCCAGGAAGAAGCCAAAGAATGGACCCAAGCCCGAGACTGAGTGTTTTTATTGCAAGGGAAGTGGTCACTGGAAGCGGAACTGCCCCAAATACTTAGCGGATAAGAAGGCCGGCATCACGAAAGGTATATGTGATATACATGTAATTGATGTGTACCTTACCAGTACTCATAGTAGCTCCTGGGTATTTGATACCGGTGCAGTTGCTCACATTTGTAACTCAAAGCAGGAGCTGCAGAATAAGCGGAGACTTGTGAAGGACGAGGTGACGATGCACGTCGGGAATGGTTCCAAGGTCGATGTGATCGCCGTCGGCACGGTACCTCTACATTTACCTACGGGATTAGTTTTAAACCTCAATAATTGTTATTTAGTGCCAGCTTTGAGCATGAACATTGTATCAGGATCTCGTTTAATTCGAGATGGCTACTCATTTAAATCCGAGAATAATGGTTGTTCTATTTATATGAGAGATATGTTTTATGGTCATGCTCCAATGGTGAATGGTTTATTCTTAATGAATCTCGAGCGTAATGCTACACATATTCATAGTGTGAATACCAAAAGATGTAAAGTTGATAATGATAGTCCCACATACTTGTGGCACTGCCGCCTTGGTCACATAGGTGTCAAACGCATGAAGAAGCTCCATGCATATGGACTTTTAGAGTCTCTTGATTATGAATCATTTGACACGTGTGAACCATGCCTCATGGGTAAAATGACCAAGACTCCGTTCTCAGGAACAATGGAGCGAGCAACCAACTTATTGGAAATCATACATACTGATGTGTGTGATCCAATGAGTGTTGAGGCTCGCGGTGGCTATCGTTATGTTCTCACCCTCACTGATGACTTGAGTAGATATGGGTATGTCTATTTAATGAAACACAAGTCTGAGACCTTTGAAAAGTTCAAGGAATTACAGAGTGAGGTTGAAAATCAACGTGACAGGAAAATCAAGTTCTTGCGATCAGATCGTGGAGGAGAATACTTGAGTCACGAATTTGGCACAAACTTAAGAAAATGTGGAATAGTTTCACAAGTGACGCCGCCTGGAACACCTCAGCGTAATGGTGTGTCCGAACGTCGTAATCGCACTCTATTAGATATGGTGCGATCTATGATGTCTCTTACCGATTACCGCTATCATTTTGGGGCTATGCTTTAGAGACTGCCGCATTCACTTTAAATAGGGATCCGTCGAAATCTGTTGAGACGACACCGTATGAATTATGGTTTGGGAAGAAACCTAAGTTGTCGTTTCTAAAAGTTTGGGGATGCGATGCTTATGTCAAGAAACTTCAACCTGAAAAGCTCGAACCCAAGTCGGAAAAATGCGTGTTCATAGGATACCCTAAAGAAACTATTGGGTATACCTTCTACCTCAGATCCGAAGGCAAGATCTTTGTTGCCAAGAATGGATCCTTTCTAGAGAAGGAGTTTCTCTCGAAAGAAGTAAGTGGGAGGAAAGTAGAACTTGATGAAGTATTACCTCTTGAACCGGAAAATGGCGCAGCTCAAGAAAATGTTCCTGAGGTGCCTGCACTGACTAGAGAGGAAGTTAATGATGATGATCATGAAACTTCAGATCAAGTTGCTACTGAACTTCATAGGTCCACAAGGACACGTTCCGCACCAGAGTGGTATGGCAACCCTGTCTTGGAAATCATGTTGTTAGACAACGGTGAACCTTCGAACTATGAAGAAGCGATGGCGGGCCCGGATTCCGACAAATGGCTGGAAGCCATGAAATCCGAGATAGGATCCGTGTATGAAAATGAAGTATGGACTTTGATTGACTTGCCCGATGATCGGCGAGCCATAGAAAATAAATGGATCTTTAAGAAGAAGACAGACGCGGATGGTAATGTGACCATCTATAAAGCTCGGCTTGTCGCTAAGGGTTATCGACAAGTTCAAGGGGTTGACTACGATGAGACTTTCTCACCTGTAGTGAAGCTGAAGTCCGTCCGAATCATGTTAGCAATTGCCGCATTCTATGATTATGAAATATGGCAAATGGACGTCAAAACGGCATTCCTTAATGGTTTCCTTAAGTAAGAATTGTATATGATGCAGCCAAAGTGTGCAAGCTCCAACGCTCGATTTATGGGCTGGTGCAAGCATCTCGGAGTTGGAACATTCGCTTTGATGAGATGATCAAAGCGTTTGGGTTTATGTAGACTTATGGAGAAGCATGCATTTACAAGAAAGTGAGTGGGAGCTCTGTAGCATTTCTCCTATTATATGTAGATGACATACTTTTGATGGGAAATGATATAGACCTTTTGGACAGCATTAAGGCCTACTTGAATAAGAATTTTTCAATGAAGGACCTTGGAGAAGCTGCATATATATTAGGCATCAAGATCTATAGAGATAGATCAAGACGCCTCATAGGTCTTTCACAAAGCACATACCTTGATAAGATATTGAAGAAGTTCAATATGGATCAGTCTAAGAAGGGGTTTTCGCCTGTGTTGCAAGGTGTGAAATTGAGCTCAGCTCAATGTCCGACCACGGCAGAAGATATAGAAGAGATGAGTGTCATCCCCTATGCTTCAGCCATAGGGTCTATTATGTATGCCATGTTGTGTACCAGACCTGATGTAAACCTTGCCGTAAGTTTGGTAGGTAGGTACCAAAGTAATCCCGGCAAGGAACATTGGACAGCGGTCAAGAATATCCTGAAGTACCTGAAAAGGACTAAGGAAATGTTTCTCGTTTATGGAGGTGACGGAGAGCTCGTCGTAAAGGGTTACGTCGACGCTAGCTTCGACACAGATCTGGATGACCCTAAGTCACAAACCGGATACGTGTATATTTTGAATGGTGGGGCAGTAAGCTGGTGCAGTTGCAAGCAGAGCGTCGTGGCGGGATCTACATGTGAAGCGGAGTACATGGCAGCCTCGGAGGCAGCGCATGAAGCAATTTGGGTGAAGGAGTTCATCACTGACCTAGGAGTCATACCCAATGCGTCGGGGCCGATCAAACTCTTCTGTGACAACACTGGAGCTATTGCACTTGCCAAGGAGCCCAGGTTTCACAAGAAGACCAGGCACATCAAGCGTCGCTTCAACTCCATTCGTGAAAATTTTCAAGATGGAGACATAGATATTTGTAAAGTACATACGGACCTGAATGTAGCAGATCCATTGACTAAACCTCTCCCTAGAGCAAAACATGACCAACACCAGAATTCCATGGGTGTTCGATTCATCACAATGTAACTAGATTATTGACTCTAGTGCAAGTGGGAGACTGTTGGAAATATGCCCTAGAGAGAATAATAAAAGGATTATTATTATATTTCCTTGTCCATGATAATTGTCTTTTATTCATGCTATAATTGTGTTATCCGGAAATCGTAATACATGTGTGAATACATAAACACCAACATGTCCCTAGTAAGCCTCTAGTTGACAAGCTCGTTGATTAACAGATAGTCATGGTTTCCTGACTATGGACATTGGATGTCACTGATAACGAGATCACATCATTAGGAGAATGATCTGATGGACAAGACCCAATCCTAAACATAGCACAAGATCGTATAGTTCGTTTGCTAGAGTTTTTCCAATGTCAAGTATCTCTTCCTTAGACCATGAGATCGCGTAACTCCCGGATACCGTATGAGTGCTTTGGGTGTGCCAAACGTTACAACATAACTGATTGACTATAAAGGTATACTATGGGTATCTCCGAATGTGTCTGTTGGGTTGACACGGATCAAGACTGGGATTTGTCACTCCGTATAACGGAGAGGTATCTCTGGGCCCACTCAGTAATGCATCATCATAATGAGCTTAATGTGACCAAGTGTCTTGTCACGGGATCATGCATTACGGTACGAGTAAAGTGACTTGCCGGTAACGAGATTGAACGAGGTATTGGGATACCGACGATCGAATCTCGGGCAAGTAACGTACCGATTGACAAAGGGAATTGTATACGGGGTTGCTTGAATCCTCGACATCGTGGTTCATCCGATGAGATCATCGAGGATCATGTGGGAGCCAACATGGGTATCCAGATCCCACTGTTGGTTATTGACCGGAGAGCCATCTCGGTCATGTCTACATGTCTCCCGAACCCGTAGGGTCTACACACTTAAGGTTCGGTGACTCTAGGGTTGAAGAGATATGAATATGCAGTAACCCGAAAGTTGTTCGGAGTCCCGGATGAGATCCAGGACGTCACGAGGAGTTCCGAAATGGTCCGGAGGTGAAGAATTATATATAGGAAGTGCAGTTTCGGCCATCGGGAGAGTTTCGGGGGTCACCCGTATTGTACCGGGACCACCGGAAGGGTCCCGGGGGTCCACCGGGTGGGGCCACCCATCCCGGAGGGCCCCATGAGCTTAAGTGGGGAGGGTAACCAGCCCATAGTGGGCTGGTGCGCCCCCCTTGGCCCACCCCATGCACCTAGGGTTGGGAACCCTAGGGTGGGGGGCGCCCCACCTGGCTTGGGGGGCACTCCACCCCTTGGCCGCCGCCCCCTAGGAGATCCCATCTCCTAGGGCCGGCGCCCCCCTTGGGGAGCCTATATAAAGGGGGGAAGGCAGGGGCAGCCGCACCCTTGAGTCTTGGCGCCTCCCTCTCCCCTGCTACACCTCTCCCTCTCGCAGAAGAACGGCGAAGCCCTGCTGCGGTGACTGCTGCATCCACCACCACGCCATCGTGCTGCTGGATCTTCATCAACCTCTCCTTCCCCCTTGCTGGATCAAGAAGGAGGAGACGTCACGCTGACCGTACATGTGTTGAATGCGGAGGTGCCGTCCGTTCGGTGCTAGGATCTCCGGTGATTTGGATCAGGTCGAGTACGACTCCCTCATCCCCGTTCTTTGAACGCTTCCGCTCGCGATCTACAAAGGTATGTAGATGCATCCGATCACTCGTTGCTAGATGAACTCATAGATGGATCTTGGTGAAACCGTAGGAAAATTTTTGTTTTCTGCAACGTTCCCCAACACCTGCTACCTCTTGAGCACTACATTGGATTTCCTTGAAGAGGAAAGGGTGATGCAGCAGAGTAGAGTAAGTATTTCCCTCAGTTTTTGAGAACCAAGGTATCAATCCAGTAGGAGGCTATGCGCGAGTACCTCGTACCTACACAAAACAAATATCTCCACGCAACCAATGCGATTAGGGGTTGTCAATCCCTTCACGGTCACTTATGAGAGTGAGATCTGATAGAGATGATAGATAATATTTTTGGTATTTTTGGTATAAAGATGCAAAGTAAATAGAAAAGCAATAATAAAGTGATGGAAGATTGATATGATGAGAATAGACCCGGGGGCCATAGATTTCACTAGTGGCTTCTCTCAAGAGCATAAGTATTCTACGGTGGGTGAACAAATTACTGTTGAGCAATTGACAGAATTGAGCATCGTTATGAGAATATCTAGGTATGATCATGTATATAGGCATCACGTCCGAGACAAGTAGACCGACTCCTGCCTGCATTTACTACTATTACTCCACTCATCGACTGCTATCCAGCATGCATCTAGAGTATTAAGTTCAAGAAAACAGAGTAACGCCTTAAGCAAGATGACATGATGTAGAGGGATAAATTCATGCAATATGATAAAAACCCCATATTGTTATCCTCGATGGCAACAATGCAATACGTGCCTTGCTGCCCCTACTGTCACTAGGAAAGGATACCGCAAGATTGAACCCAAAGCTAAGCACTTCTCCCATTTCAAGAAAAACTAATCTAGTAGGCCAAAACAAACTGATAATTCGAAGAGACTTGCAAAGATAACCAGTCATACATAAAAGAATTCAGAGAAGATTCAAATATTGTTCATAGATAAACTTGATCATAAACCCACAATTCATCGGTCTCAACAAACACACCGCAAAAACAAGATTACATTGAATAGATCTCCACAAGAGAGGGGGAGAACATTGTATTGAGATCCAAAAAGAGAGAAGAAGCCATCTAGCTACTAACTATGGACCCGAAGGTCTGAGGTAAACTACTCACACTTCATTGGAGGGGCTATGGTGATGATGTAGAAGCCCTCCGTGGTGGATTCCCCTTCCGGCGGAGCTCCGGAACAGGCCCCAAGATGGGATCTCGTGGGTACAGAAGGTTGCGGCGGTGGAATAAGGTTTTTCGCTCTGTATCTGATCGTTTGGGGGTACGTAGGTATATATAGGAGGAAGGAGTACGTCGGTGGAGCAAAGGGGGGCCCACGAGGCAGGGGGCGCGCCCTCCACCCTCGTGGCCACCTCCCTCCTTTCTTGATGGGGGGTCCAAGTCCCCTGGATCATATTCGGTGAGATAATCACGTTCCCGAAGGTTTCATTCCGTTTGGACTCCGTTTGATATTCCGTTTCTTCGAAACACTGACATAGGCAAAAAACAGCAATTCTGGGCTGGGCCTCCGGTTAATAGGTTAGTCCCAAAAGTAATATAAAAGTGGAAAATAAAGCCCAATATGGTCCAAAACAGTAGATAATATAGCATGGAGCAATTAAAAATTATAGATACGTTGGAGACGTATCAAGCCCCCATGCCATTTTCCAGGACTGGGTGGAGACAACGGAGCAGATTGACTATCCAGCCCCCCTGCCCGAAGATCCAGCAGATGCTCTCCTAATGGAGATGCTGGCTCCGACACCTTATGAGGTGTCATACAAGAAGGCCACGGGGACCCGAAGGGGTCTCCAGCGCAGGGTTATATCAGACTCATCGTCCGATAACTCCTAGGCGCACTCCTCCCACGAAGACAAGGAGGAGGAAGAGGAAAGTTCTCCCTCCAGCCGGGGGAGACAAGAAGAGGAAGGCCGCCCCAACCGGGGAGGCCGAAGGGTCCAAGAAGGGAAGGACCCTCCTCCTGGACTGCTCCACGACAGCCGCCTACAGCGACGACGAGTGGTTGCTTAGGGACAAGCCCCTGGCGAAGTCGTAAGTATCAGGACTCCATAGTAATTCATGGTATGTTTTATTGTGCTGCTTCTCATCATGCCGAACATGATTATGCAGTCCGCCCCAAGCCCATATCAACGTATCTTCGTCGGATGGTTCTTTGGACCCGCCGGATATGAATAGTGATTCACTTCTGACCGCCTCTACCCCTCGCCCCATGGACAACGTCGAGGTGTTGTCCCAAAGGGCACCGAGCCGAGGGGAGGTAGTCCTGGAGGCGCCTCGAGGCGACCTTCCGGACCCTGGGCGCAAAGGGAGCAAGACTCCCACGGGCTCCAGTGGTTCTGGACTCCGGTAGGCGACCCCCCGTTAAGAGGGGCAAGCCGCCCGTGCCGGTGGCCTCTGTCCATCCAGAGGCACCGGACAACTTGCTGGAAGCGCTTCACGGCGCTTCCATCAATGAAGAGCACCGCACTATCATGAGTGCGGTGATCAAGAAGGTTCAGTCCGCCATGAGCGGACTGACTGAAGTCTGTGCCAGCCTCCTAACAGGCTTTGAGGTGAGTAATCAAAATATAGGAAAATATTACCGCATAGACAGTAGCCCCTGATGCTCTGTTTGGCGTTCGGGATGAAAAGCCGAATAGAGGATCAAATAAGAACCACAGGAGTCTAATCCGAATATGTCTATATGTGTATGCAGGCGTCGCTGCTTGCCGCCGCCGCACGCACTGCGGAGGTCAATGCCCTGAAGCAGGACCTTGAGCTGTCCGAGGAAGAGCTTGGCCGTACCAAGAGGCAGCTCAAGGAGAGCAAAGTTAAGCAATACCTTTTCTATATATTAAAAAGAAATTTTGTTGCAAAATAATAGGATCATCATGAATGTGCCAGGGGCCACGACCGAAGTGGCGACCCTGAAAAAGGCGTTGGCCAAAGCCAAAAACAAAGCGGCCAAGGAGCGTATCGAGCTAGAAAACCAAGAGGCCCGAGTAGGCGAGGTGCAGCAAGAGCTCCAAGCTCTCGTCAAGAAGCACGAGTCCTTGGAGCTTGACTCTAAGACGCGAGAGTCCGAGCTTGCGAAGGCCCTCGAAAGCGCAAAACATGCCAAGGCCGAAGCCCAAAAGGCCCTCCAGGGAATTGAGGCGGTTAAGAAGATAGCGGCGTGTAAGGCATTCATTATGCAAAGCAAGCATGTGAAAGAATATTTCCTTTTACTTACCCTAGTTTGGAGCTCTCCAGGAGCGTACGCAGAGCTGCCCCGCAGTGTGTCGGATGCCGCGGAGTTCTACCGGGCCGAGGAGGGGAGCTGGACGGAGAAGTTGTTCTGGTGTCAGTATAGTGGGACCAAACACCCCATGCCTTTGAGCGACCAGCTGAAGCAACTGGTCGAGCTTCACAAGGCTGCCGAACAGGCCATGAAGGATCTCATAGTCCGGATGTGGCCTGGCAAGCCCCTGCCTGGTAGCTACTTCGGCCTAGTGAGGCGGCTTGTGAATGCCTGCCCCGGTTTGAAGTCATCAAGTGGTCTGTCTTCATCGAAGGTGCACGCGGGGCCTTTGCCCGTGCGAAAGTGCACTGGGCGAAGATGGATGCCGAGAAGCTGGTGAAGGAGGGGCCACCGCAGGGCAAGGAGCATCGCCACCCCGAAATGTATTATCATGGTGTCATGAAGGGTGCCCTCCTTGTGGCGGAGGACTGTGCTAAAGATGTAATTTTTGAATGAACGTGCTCATGTGATCCTGTAATGTGAAAACTACTTCATTTACGCTATGCAACGCTTTTGGAATTTAAAATATTACCTTCTGTGCGGCCGTTTATAAAATCTGAGAGTTGGCCAGTCGTCGGCTTCTGCCCCCATGTAACTGGTACTTGGGTGTTCGGGATAAACCTGAGCACTCTTTATCCCAATTTTGGGTCCTTTGAGGGTGGTGTTCAGCAAAATGAACCAGGAAATAGGACTATAATGCTTTATCACTCTCACTTAGCCATAGAAGTCTACAATTTTAAATTTTGGCGAAGCCCCTAGTATTTCGAAGGCCAAATTTGGGGCGCTATATACGCTTAAGTCGGACAAGGCCGACTCCTCGCCCGAAGCGGAAAAGGTCTTTAAGGACTTGAGACCTCTCGAACAGCGACCAACTCTCGCCTTATCATGACAGTCAGTTTTGGCTTTCTCTACTGAGGTGCTCGTCCGGAAGAACCGGGGCACAATCGCAGTAGTTCTCCTAGTGCTACCTTAGCCGATTTTGTGGAACGTAAGGTACCAAAACATGGGAGCCGGGCAAACCCAACTATTGACCCAAGACATGATTCGAAGCTGATGCATATAATGTTAGGAGGTTCGGGGTGCCGCACTGTCGAAAGTGTTCAGACTTCTCACGCCGTATTATGGGGTATACGAAAGCCACTGGCGTACAGGCCGTACCAGGATGTACGGGTGCAAATTGTCGTAGATGAACATATAAGAAAAAAGGATGGATAATGCAATAATAGACTAATGCTATGCATTGTTATTTAAATGATACGTCGGAGCGTACACTAGTAGAAAAAGGGGCAAAGGTCTAGGCCGGGTCAGCCCATTAGTCCCGGTTCAGTCCGGAACCGGGACCAATGGGGTCATTGGACCCGGTTCGTGAGCCCATGAGGCCGGCCGGCCACGTGGGCCATTGGTCCCGGTTCGTCTGGACCTTTGGTCCCGGTTGGCGGGACGAACCGGGACCAATGGTCCTCGCTCCTGGCCCACCACCATTGGTCCCGGTTGGTGGCATGAACCGGGACCAAAGGCTCCCCTTTAGTCCCGGGGCATGCCACCAACCGGGACCATTGGTGGTGCCTATATATACCCCCTCGCGCAAGAGCAGAGCACACTGCTCTGTTTTTTCTGGTCGAGGGGGAGAGGGCTTGGTGGTGCTCTAGCTCACCTCCTATGCACACAAGGTGTTCGATGGAATGCCCGAGCCACACTACTTAAGCTTTCTCCTCTCCAAGATCGACCTCCAAGCTCCATTTTCCTCAATATATATCTAGGTTTATCGGTCCGTCACGCCCCGTCCCGTCTTCACCGTCGTCGATCACCCACGCCGAGCTCATCGCTGGCACCACCGTGGTGAGCCTCTTGTTCTTATCTTCTTTCTGAAAGGAAAAAATATTCTTACTTGTATGTTTACATAAATACTTGTATTATTTTCTTACTTTTATTATTCCATCTTATATAGTGCGATGGTTTTGGTATCCGCCCCCGTCGGCCCTCGTCCTGTCTATGATTCGGATGTGGTATATATATTACCTTTATAACTATTGGTTCATTTATTGTTTATGAAAATTATGCCGACCAACGTGACATAGATTTTATTTATCTAGGATGTATGTGAACCGGAAATTTCAACCGACCCTATTGTCGAGAGGTTAAATTTAGTTGAAGAAGAAAACAATTTCTTGAAGGAAAAAATAAAAAAAATTGAGGAGGAGAAGATGATATTGGAGTTGCATGTTGCGGATGTCGTCGATGATCACAAGATCAAGATGGATGCAATGCGTTTGAAGATTAGAAAGATTAGAAAATATGCTATTCATACCGAGGCTTGGTATCATTATGCCGTTGGATCAATTGTTACCTTGGTTGCGACTATGATCGTATTTGTTTCGCATTGAAATGTTTTACATAGTTTCAATGTATGGTTTAATTAATTATATGCTCTGGAGAGCTATATGTTGTTAGATGAGAACTATGTATGTACTTTGGTTTTAATGTGATGATGAACTTCTATTAATTTGGACACTTAATTATATATAATGCACACAGATGAACCGGCAATGGATGTACGGTGACAGACACACCTCCGAGTACATTAAGGGCGTGCATGAGTTTCTCGATGCGGCTGACGCAAACAAGCAGAATGGTTTTATGTGTTGTCCATGCACTAAATGTGAGAATACGATGTCTTACTCTAACCGGAAAATCCTTCACTCCCACCTGCTTTACAAGGGTTTCATGCCACACTATAATGTTTGGACGAGGCACGGAGAAATAAGGGTTATGATGGAAGACGGCGAAGAAGAAGAGTACGATGACAACTATGTGCCCCCTGAATACGGTGATGCTGCAACGGGGGGAGCTGGTGAAGATCAAGAGGAATCAGATGATGTGCCCAATGATGCTGCAACGGGTGAAGCTGCTGAAGATCAAGAGGAACCAGACGATGTGCCCGATGATGATAATCTCCGCCGGGTCATTGTCGATGCAAGGACGCAATGCAAAAGTCAAAAGGAGAAGCTGAAGTTCGATCGCATGTTAGAGGATCACAAAAAATGGTTGTACCCCAATTGCGAAGATGGCAACACAAAGCTCGGTACCGTACTGCAATTGCTGCAGTGGAAGGCAGAGAATGCTGTGGCTGACAAAGGATTTGAGAAGCTACTGAAAATATTGAAGAAGAAGTTTCTAAAGAATAACGAATTGCTCGAAAGTACATATGCAGCAAAGAAGGTCGTATGCCCTCTAGGATTGGAGGTGGAGAAGATACATGCATGCCCTAATGACTGCATCCTCTACCGCGGTGCATACAAGGATCTGAACGCATGCCCGGTATGCGGTTCATTGCGGTATAAGATCAGACGAGATGACCCTGGTGATGTTGACGGCGAGCCCCACAGGAAAAGGGTTCCTGCGAAGGTGATGTGGTATGCTCCTATAATACCACGGTTGAAACGTCTGTTCAGAAAGGGAGAGCATGCCAAGTCTTGCGATGGCACAGTGAGGACCGTAAGAAAGACGGGAAGTTGAGAGCACCCGCTGACGGGTCGCAGTGGAGAAAAATCGAGAGAAAGTAATGGGATGAGTTTGCAAAGGACCCAAGGAACGTATGGTTTGCTTTAAGCGTGGATGTCATTAATCCTTTCGCGGAGCAGAGCAGCAATCACAGTACCTGACCCGTGAATCTTTATATGTATAACCTTCCTCCTTGGATGTGTATGAAGCGGAAGTTCATTATGATGCCAGTTCTCATCCAAGGCCCTAAGCAACCCGGCAACGACATTGATGTGTACCTAAGGCCATTAGTTGAAGAATTTTTACAACTGTGGAATAGAAATGGTGTACGTACGTGGGATGAACAAAGACAGGAGGAATTTAACCTAAAGGCGTTGCTGTTCGTGACCATCAACGATTAGCCCGCTCTCAGTAACCTTTCAGGACAGACAAATAAAGGATACACTACACCACAACCCTTGATTGGGGACAATTAACTGCCGAGAGAAATATCATCATAAAAGGCAAATCATCTGCCGGGGATTATTCTACTGCCGGCAGAAGTATCCAATGGCAAATAAACTGCCGGTAGGACTCAAACAATAAGGGCATTCAAACTGCCGGCATAGATACCCATTTTCAATGACACAATATCTGCCGGCACACCTAAATAATAGCATATTATCTGCCGGGGACTACTTGTGGGGCCAAACTAGTATAATACGTATTGGCGCGGGATAGCACGGGAGAGCGCGCGAGATGCGAAAATTTTCACTCCAAATAAACAAAATCCCCAAACTCCAACTCAGACCAAAATCCCCAAATCGAGGCCTCACCTAGCCTCCTCCCCGAGCCGCCGCCGCCGCCCCCCACCCTGCGCGGCTGCTGACCGCCCTCCGCCACACTCCAGTGCCAGCTTCCTCCCCGACCACGCGCCGACCACCGTCCGCCACACCTAATGCCACTCCTCCCGGACCATGCCGCCGAGCACCCTCCGCCGCCCCGACCACCATTCGCCGGACCTACAGCAACGCCCAAGCAGCCAAGCCTCCTACACGCGTCCTCCGCCAGGCTCCTCTAGGCTCGAGTTGCTCAAGTGTTTCAGCGGAAGGATCTGTTCGAGTGAGGTTGTCCACAAGGATGACGTCTAACTTCCACCAGATCTGGCATGAAACGAGGTAATCCAGTTAGGTTTAGTTTTGATTTGGTTGTCTTACCACCCCGTACAGCAGTCTTGGCCTCTTCCCCATCCGCCCTCGCTGTAGCACATGGCTGCCAACATTGTATTCTCGGCTTGCAGGATCCCCAAGCGACTCGCAGATGCGAAGGAAAATTGAGCAAGGTTCCTCCTCCCATGGTTGAGCAGTCGTAAGGGTTATGTTGTCTCTCCATGTTGCTGGTCATATGCTTCCTGTGATCTAGGGAAGGATAAAATTGATGTTTCCTACCTGCCATACTCATCTATTTCTGTTTTCAGTTGACATGCCTACTTTACGAATTACAGTCTTTGGTACATTCACTTATCCCTTCGAATTTGACAAGTATGGAAGAATCTGAATATCACTTATCCCTCTCCCGTTATTATTTAGCATATGTTAACTGACTGCTGTGTTTATGCTTATATCCTTCGGTTATTGTTTATAACAAACCAAATTAAGGATTTTGTGTTCATCTCTGAAACTTCATAATGATGGTTGGTATTTAATCTTTCAAGGAAATGCAGCAAGCTGTTGTACTAGGAAGATTATCCTGACATGGGAGTTTTTTTAGGAACAGGAGAGTTGCACACATATGAAGTATATAAATTTATTCTTAATGTGCTAGGCTTAATGCAACTAGATAAATAATGTTCAACAAGGCATATTGATGTGTTAAATTGTTTTCAGTTTCAGTTTCAATACAGAAAGGTAACCTTGTGTTAGATCTTCAATCCAAGGGAGAAATTTGAGCATCGGGACATTTAAACTGAACCTAAATTAAGGTAATAATATATGTAAAGTATGTTATTTTCTGTTGTTCTAAAGCCCCAATGTTTTGGTTCATTTTAGAAAAACAGGGGCCACTCTCAGGTTCCATTTTGATTTAACTGAAACTGCGTACATAGTTAACACCATTGAGACAGGCTGAGTAGCTAACCACTTATAAGGTTTTCCAGAAAAGAATGATGAAATAAAAGGGGACACCATCGAGACAGACTGAGTAGCTAACTCGAAGTCTTGTGCATGGAAAGAAATTGGGATATTTGCTAATTCTGTACTAGTCAAAACGTATGTGTAGATATTCTGATCATTCTGGTTCATGTCCTACTTAATTAAGGTCTTCTTTTATAGGCCTTGCGCAAATGATATGATTATTTAACAACTTAGTTTCATGGCGTTGGATCTCACGTGAATAAACTATATGTCGAAGTGTTTGCTGTTCTTTGCTTAACTAGATATCAAAGTATAAACAACAAGCTCGTATACAATATGTCAAATTATAATCAAATAACAAGCTCGTGTTCTTTGCTTAATAATGATAAGAGCTTTACAAGTAACAAGCTCCATTACAAAGATGTCAAAGTTTTAATATAAATTGTACTAACTTATAATGGTGGATTCTAATTATAGTGAACTAGATAAGCGGCCTTCGGTGACATTTCGAGCTCTTGTCTGTTGTCTTCAACTGACAGTGTGTAGAGCCAACAATGTGAATTTATGATGGTTATTTAGTTTATTTTATCGTACGTTCTGCAGAGCTTTCCTCATTAATTCAATTTTTCACAAAATTGGGAAGGCTATTGTATTGCTGCGTAAACTGGAGCAAGGCCGTACCATTTCCATCTGACAAAACATCCTGAATGTCTTGTCTAGTTCTTACACTCTAACAAGGCCATACATAACGGTGTTGTAAGATGAAAGTCTGGACATGATTTAGCTTTTAAACTTACAGTATACTGCTCTTACAATGTTGTAAGATTGAACGTCGAAGATACTACACTTCGGTACAGATCTATATCATTATTTGAGAAGTAAACTTTTAATCTGCAGTAGAGTTGTATCTACTAAACATTTTAATTTCTTGATTAATTTTCTGTATCTATCACTGCAATGGTTACAGGTTGATCTTTACTTGCAATCTAATTTGCATGTTGGTGTGTGTTCTTCAGGAATCATGATACTACTTTATGATCTGATTGGTGAAAGAGGTATTTTGTACGGTTCTCTTGTGCCCGACTTGTCTTTTTCTCTCTATATAAAGTAGCATTGAAAATGTCCTTGTATTTCCTTTGACATCTCAGAAGCTCATACCTGAATATCATGATATATGCCTGTAAGAAAGCTCTGTATGTTCTTTTGAGTTAAACCTAACACCAAACATTTTAGTTTCTATACTTGTCAGTTAATGCTGGAAAAACGTTTGAATTTTATTTGCTGTACTAGTTGCCTTTGTGTGCTCATACAAAAATACTAGATCCTAGGATGTCAAAAATTCATACAGGTTGTGGATCACACTTCCTTTTTCTCGAACATTGTTCCTATTTTGTCTTATGTGCAGTTTTTTCAAACAGATTTCGATGAGTCTTCACTTTCAGAAAACTGAACTTAATATCAGAGGCAATCTGACCATGCCATTACGGGTTTAATTATTTGTCCAGACCTGAAACTGTTGTCATGCTTTCCAGGAAGGGCAACTAGATGTGCTTAATTCATGTGCCCAGGCTTGAAACTGCGGACATTTTTTAGCTTCTTATTAAATCGAATATTCACTTGATGCCTTGATGGGAAATTTGTCGAGAAATTTTCTTGATGATGTAGCCGTTTTCTTCTAAAAGTTGGGGTGGTGCACTTTTGTAGATTCTGAGTATCGTAATAAATGTAATGGATATAATGTTTTCTAATACGACATGACTTGACATTTGGTCTTTTCCTGTCCAGGTTGAAAATGTTCCTGTAAGATTCGTCGAGATACCTTGCCTTAACCATATGCCCTGAGCTCACACAGAAGTTACAGGCTTTACTCTTTGTGTTTGTTTCATCTTGTACTGCTCAAGTGTCTAGAAACTACAGATGCTAAATTATGAGGGAAGTCTTCATGTGTAATTAATGAATTGCTTACATTGTAAAATGTTTGATGATCAGACTTTATAATATATATGCGATGTGCATCTGCATAATATTTTTTGCTTTATTTGAATGGATGTGTCATCTTTCGAGTCGAGGTGTGTATGTAAATGTGAAATAAATGTAACACCAGAGTGTAATAGCCTTATTAATTGGGATACTTGGCACCACTGGCCCATCATCTGCCAGGAAACCTATTGATTGCTGGCAAAAAATATCTGCCGGGAGAACAGGAACTGCCGGGAGAAGTTTGAACATGATGGCATACAAACTGCCGGCACATCCCTATCTGCCGGGAATTACAATCCCCGGCAGCTGTTCTCGTGGCAGTTCTATCTGCCGGGAGAAAAACATTCCCGGCAGTCAGACTGCCCTTGTAAGTGCCTTATCCCAGCAGTTTTCCTGCCCTTACAACCGTGTTGTGGTGTTAAAAAACCTGAACCTTCATGAGTTTGAATGGTTGGACTGCTAGTGCATCACTACTAGGGAAAACCTTATACACAGAACTTTGCAGTAGCGAGGGTCAAAAACGCACGCTGATGCTAAGTAGCAGTAGCGCTCCTGTGCAAACCGCGCTGCAGATAAAGTTCTAGCAGTAGCGCGTCTTGTTCTAAACATGTTACTACTAAAATTCTCACGGCTTAGCCGATAGGCTACACATAGTAGTAGCGACCTATAACGAACCACGCTACCGCTACTTTCTTTGTAGCAGCGCGTTTTAATCTAAACTCGCTACTACTAAAGGATATAAAATTAAATGGAAAACAAATAGAAAGATAATTGAAAATGAAAGAAATAGAATAAGGTGAAAGGAAAAAAAATAAAATATAAAGAAAACTAAATTAAAAAAGGGGAAAAAAGAGAAAGCAGTAGCAGTAGCGTGTATCCCAGAACGCACTTTAGCTAACGTAGCAGTAGCGCCCTTTTTGTAACGCTCTGCTACTTCTGACTTAAACACAGGGTTCGTCCTTCCCCACAGCCACTTCCCCCAAATCCAACTCTCCACTCTCGCCGCCACCGTCGCCCGTCGGCCGCCGCGCGCTCTCCGCCGTCCTCGACCCCAGATTGAACGCCGCCCCCGCCCCCGACCTCAACGCCGCCCCGGACGCCGCCCCCGACCCCGACCTCGACGCCGCCATCCGCCGCGCGCCCGAGCCCCGACCTCGACCTCGACGCCGCCTGCCCCTCCCTCGTCGCAGGCACCCGATCGAGGTGAGCACGCCTGCTCCTCCCTCTCCCCTCCCTCTCCCTAGGGTTTCTTTATATTTCAGTTGCATCAAATTAGTTAGGGTTCATGTAAGGGTGGAAACGAATCGGATGTGGATGCGGCTCAAATGAGTTAGGGTTCATGTAAGGGTGGAAACGAATCAAATTTCTAAGATGAATCATAAAATGAGTAAAATTTGACCACTTATTTCACTTTATAGTTGAATAATTGGAATATCCGCTATCACTTTCCACCCCTATAGGTTCATCAAATTAGATGGTAATTAGGGCAGTAGTTCCTAGGTACTAATTAGTTAGTAAGAACTAGGTACTAATTAGGTACTAGTATATTTTTATTTATAGTAATAAGTTTATTTTTAATAAGAACTAGTTGAATTAATAGAACTAGTTAGTAAGAACTTGTTGCTATTTTTAGTTAAAGTAATTTTCCCGCATCGACGTGGACGATGCCTATCCCGCATCCTCGTCGTCGAGTCGGCGGAGGACGACACCTGCTTGACCAGATGGGCCATGTCCGGGACTGGGCTCCGCCGGGGTGGTACTGGGAGGCGCTACCTACCGGAGGGCGCAGGATGGTGAGGAGCCAGCCTCTCGTTGACCCAAACCTTCTTTGGTGGCGGTCGCGTGGGCCAGTGACGGTCCAGAGGCTCAAGGACTCCGCGGAGGTGGTGCGTCACCGTGTCAGTGAGGAGGACGCGCACGTCCGTCGCTACTTGTTTGCGTTGGAACACAGGTTCTCCAATACCTGGCAGGTTCTCCAGGGATCTCACTCGAGCTATGATCCCGTGATGGTTCCTTCTCTGTGGGTGTCCACCACCCGCGCCGATACCCGTCGTGTGCTAGGGTTTTAGTTGTATTAGTGATGTTTTATGTATGACACTATTCGGGATGTATTAGTGATAATATTCGATGATGTACGGACGCATGAGATGATTTACTTTTTCCTATTGAATGTATGCTAATTTGAGTCCTATAAGATATTTTGAAATGTATATCTTGTGTTGCTCAATATCCAAGTGGCCGGTCATGTTTGCAGGTTACACCTCCGAGTGGCCTATGTTTTGCTGGAGTGTTGATTCATTTCCGTTCCGGCAAATTTCAGGCGCTCGATATGTCCTATTTTAGCAAAGGTCATGCCGGATTTTCCATGAATTTTGGCATGACTTGTGCCAGAATATGTAGGAAATATCAAGTGCCCCAGATTTGTGTGTTGAGTATCCTGGTAGTTGTCTTCGATCGATTTTCAATTAATGTTTTAACTATGAACGTAGGAAATGTCTGACGACGAAAAGGATTTCGGTATTTGGAAATACTGAGAAGACGAGCGCGGCCTGTGCGACGGAATCTTCCTAGATGATGATAGGCGCTTCAACATCAAGCTGGACGAGAACTTCAAAGTGGATACAGTAAGTCACAACGACAAGTCTTTTTTTCGTTATTAAGCATGACATCTGCTTCATTTGCTTTAACTTATATTTTTTTACTATTCTACTAGCGTATCCCCTGCCATGCAAGAGTTTTTGTATTGGATAAGATAGGTTTCAGTCATACTATGGAGGTAAAGAAAGTTTACTTGAAGACCGAGCATGGTTATATTTTCCACGCAAAATTATACAATTCAGACGACTACACCTATTTTGGATGCAAAACATGGCGAGCACTATGCAAGACTTATGCATTTGAGCCTGATATGGTTATCACCTTTGATATTCGTCCGGAAGATGATATTGAAGGTAATATCGACATCTGGGTTGATGTGCAGACGCCTCCAGTTATACCATTATGTAAGTTTTCCAACCATATTTATGTCTTTGATATTGTTTATTCAAAAATAGTTGACAACTAATTTGTATTGTCAGCTTAGTTCGGTGCAAGCAAACATGTCCAACGCTTGGTAGACAGGACCTACTGCTGTCCCGGGGCTGAACTCAACTACGAGGAGCTAAGTCATTATGTTTCATGGCTTGCGGATCTTGATACTGTCAAGACAAATTTTCTTCCTGCATTTAGAAATGTTAGTACTGAAAACGTGCGACCAATAGTGTTCGTAATGAACTACGGCCCCATCTATTTAGGAAGGATGGTAAGATTTTCACTATTTGTCCTCAGTGCATCTTTTCCATACATTATTTTTAAAGCTAAACTTCATTGCTAAGTATGTTACCATATGATGTTCTTCAACAGGGACTCCCGATGAATGTTGTGCCTTCTGGGATCGAGACTAAAGGTACCATGAGTATTATTAGCTTACGGCCAAGATATCATACAGATTACTTTAGTGCATTCAAGATTAGCGACGGATGCTTAATAGTGCAAGACTGGACCAAATATGTGATGGGGAGCGCAGAGAAGTACTAGGGGGCAGCAAACAGATGCGCTATCCACGATTAGGAGACAGGTTCATCTGCATGCTCCAACTTGATCAAGGAGGAGAGCTACACATGTTTTATGTTATTTTACCTAAGAGAGAGTAGCAGGAGTGATTAGCTAGCTAGAAATGAGTTTGAGGAGTGTTGGTGTCAAAACCGACGGATCTCGGGTAGGGGGTCCCAAACTGTGCGTCAAGGCCGGATGGTAACAGGAGACAAGGGACACGATGTTTTTACCCAGGTTCGGGCCCTCTCGATGGAGGTAAAACCCTACTCCTGCTTGATTAATATTGATGATATGGGTAGTACCAGAGTAGATCTACCACGAGATCAAGGAGGCTAAACCCTAGAAGCTAGCCTATGGTATGATTGTTGTATGATGGAGTTGTCCTACGGACTAGAACCCTCCGGTTTATATAGACACCGGATAAGGTTAGGGTTACACAGAGTCGGTTACAATGGTAGGAGATCTTGAATATCCGCATCGCCAAGCTTGCCTTCCACGCCAAGGAAAGTCCCATCCGGACACGGGACGAAGTCTTCAATCTTGTATCTTCATAGTCCTGGAGTCCGGCTGAAGGTATAGTCCGGCTATCCGAACACCCCCTAATCCAGGACTCCCTCAGTAGCCCCTGAAGCAGGCTTCAATGACGACGAGTCCGGCGCGCAGATTGTCTTCGGCATTGGAAGGCGGGTTCCTCCTCCAAGTTCTTCATAGAAGATTGTAAACACCAAGAGTAGTGTCCGGCTCTACAAAATAAGTTTCCACATATCGCCATAGAGAGAATAATATTAACACAAATCAAATCTGCTGACGTATTCCGCAGTGCGTCATCACACTACGGCCAAGTCCTTTGCTCAAATTGTTTATGCTTTTCCACCTCAGCGCGTTTTGCGAGGCGGTTTCCTTGGCACGTCTTGTCAAAGCAGAGATCGTGTCCCCCCTTTATAGGATTCTCATAAATACGGACGTGGGTAACCCAACCGCGCCATTTATCACGACGCTTGGGAGGCAAGCGAGTTTTACTAGGCTGGTGGGGACGCACAACCGCATCCGCCCATATAAGGGGATAAGGATCCGCCTTTTTACCTACGCCTTCTTCCTCCTTTGCCCAAGCCCGCACTTCCCAGCTCAACCTTCTCCAGCAATGTCCGGAGCGGGAGGCAAGTCGATGGTCTCCTCCGTCACGGAGGGCCAAGTCAAAAAGCTAAGGAAGGCCGGATACTTGTCTAACGACATCGCGCACCGGCTTCCCGAAAAGGGGCAGCTTCTCCCCACCCCAAGGCCCCATGAGAGGGTAGTATTTCTTCCCCACTTCCTCCGCGGACTGGGTTTTCCACTCCACCCATTTGTCCGGGGGCTCATGTTCTACTACGGCCTGGATTTCCACGATCTGGCCCCGAACTTCATCCTCAACATCTCGGCGTTTATCGTCGTGTGCGAGGCTTTCCTCCGCGTCCGCCCCCATTTCGGCCTCTGGCTCAAGACCTTCAACGTCAAGCCCAAGGTGGTGCGCGGCAGCCAGGCGGAGTGCGGAGGCGCCATGGCGGGCAAGATGGCCAACATCCTATGGCTCGAGGGCTCCTTTGTGGAGACCCTGAAGGGATGGCAATCCGGGTGGTTTTACATCACCGAGCCACGCGATCCGAAATGGATCGCAGCCCCCAAGTTCTGATTCGGACCCCCACGCGGCTTATGTCCTGGAAAGAGACAGGCCTGTTGTGGTGTGACGAAAAAGAGGTGACCGGACTGCAGTCATGCATCCAGTCCCTGGTAAACAAGCCAATCAAGCTTGTTAATGTAGTCCAGGTTATGCTCGTCCGCCGGATCCTCCCGTGTCAACAACGGGACTTCAATCTGTGGGAGTTCGACCCGGCGCAGCACCAAACCCTTAACAGGCTCTTCGACACGACATACGAAGACGTCTGGAAGGTGCTAACCAAAGGCGCCGAGGCCCCCGCATCCGCTTCCGAGGACCGCGGATACAGCTCGCAGCGTCACGCTAGCGAGGTAAGCTATTTTCACCTTTTACAGAATGTTAAGTTTTTTCATAGTTTGACTCTATGCGGGATCTAAACTCCCTTACCTTTGACAGGCTTGGCAGGCGAAGTCCGGACCGATCAACTGTCCGACTCCCTTGCCCGAAGACCCAGCCCCTGCTCTCCTAGTGAAGCTGCTGGTTCCGGCACCTTATGTGGTGCCGGAGAAGAAGGCCAAAAAGAAGAAGACCACGGGGACTCGAAAGAGTGCCCGTAATGTGGTGGTGTCAGACTCGTCGTCTAACGAGTCCGAGACGCTCTCCTCACGCGAGAATGAGGAGGAGGAAGAAGAAACCTCTCCCCCTCCAGCGGGGGGAGGAAAGAAAAGGAAGGCCGCCCCAACGGGGGAGGCCGAAGGGTCCAGGAAGCGGAAGACCCCTCCGCCGGACTACTCCCCCGATGCCGAAGAGGACGAAGAGGTGTGGCCAGACAGGGCCAAGCGTCCGGTGAAATCGTAAGTTCGGATATCAGAGTAACTCATGATGTTCCTTTGTTGCACAACTTTCCCTAATGTCGAATGTAATTATGCAGCCCGCCCCGGGCCAAACTCAACGAGTCGTCGAGCGGCTCCCTGGATTCATCGGACGTGAACTTAGTTCCGCCCGTTGTCTCCCCCCGCACTGCGGACGACGCCGAAGTGGCGTCGCGACAAGCTCCGGGGTAGGAGGAGATGGTCCCGGAGGAGCCGCAAGGCGACCTCCCGGGCTCCAGGAGTAAAAGGGACAAGACCCCCCGGGCTCCAAGTCCGGCTTTGAGCCGGACACCGCGCCGGAATCTTCAACGGTTCCGGACCGTGGTAGGCGAACTCCTTCCAAGAGGAGCAAGCCTTCTGAGCCGGCAACCTCCGTCCAACCGGAGGTGCCGGACAATCTGCTGGAGGTGCTTGACGGCGCCTCCATCGACGATGAGCACCGTACTATTATGAGTACGGTGATCCAGAGGGTTCAGTTCGCCAAGAGCGGATTGACTGAAGCTTGCGCTAGCCTTCTAACAGGCTTCGAGGTAAGTAAAAATATGTAAAAATATTACCGCATAGACAGTATCCCCTGATGCTCTGTTTGGCGTTCGGAAAGAAAAGCCGAATAGAGGATCTATTTAAATTTCGCAGGAGTCTAACAATAAAGAGTCAATATGCGTATGCAGGCTTCGCTGCTATCCACTGCCGCACTGACTGCGGAGGTGGGTGCCCTGAAACAGGGCCTCGAGCGGACCGAGCAAGAGCTCGGCCTTGCCAAGCGGCAACTCGAGGAAAAATAAGGTAAGAAATTTCTTAAAAAAAGTGCCTATAAAAAGACGTGATTGCAAAAAATAACAGGATTGTACTGCTTATTATAGGGGCCACGACTGAGGTGGCGACCCTCAAGCAGGCGCCATCCGAGGCCAAAAAGAAAACGGCCGCGGAGCGCACTGAGCGAGAGAAACTTGAGGCTCAAGTCGGCGAGGTGCAGCAAGAGCTTCAGGCTCTCATGAAAAAACATGAGAGTTTGGAGCTTGAGTCAAAGACGCAAGCTTCCGAGATCGCGGCGGCCCTTGAGACTGCCAAGTCTGCCAAGGCCGAAGCCCAAAAGGCCCTCGAAGAGTTGGAGGAGGTGAAGAAGATAGCAGCGGGTAAGGCATTCTTCATGCAAAGCAGAAATATAAAAGTGAACTACTTGTTACTTACCCGAATCCGGAGCTCTCCAGGGGCATTCGCAGATCTTCCCCGCAGCGTATCCGACGCCGCCACATTCCACCGAGCTGAAGAGGGCAACTCGACGGAGAAGGTATTCTGGTCTCAGTATGCTGAGGCCGGACACCCTGTGCCCTTGAGCGACCAGCTGAAACAGCTAGTCGAGCTCCACAAGGCGTCCGAACAGGCCATGAAGGGCTTCAAAGTTCGGCTGTGGCCCGGAGAGGCCCTGCCTGGGAGCTACTTCGGGCTGGTGCGATGGCTGGTGGAGGCCTGTCCAAGGCTCGAGGTCATCAAGCGCTCCGTCTGCATCGAAGGTGCCCGTCGGGCCCTTGCCCGTGCAAAGGTGCACTGGGGTAAGCTGGACGGTGAGAAGCTTGTGAAGGACGGGCAGCCGCCGGGGAAGGAACATCGCAAGCCCGAGAACTACTACAAGGATGTTCTTGCGGGTGCCCGCCTTGTGGCGGATGAATGTACCAAGGATGTAATTTTTGAATGAACTCGCTCGTGTTTATCCTGTGCGCTGAAAACTTGTTCATATGCGCTAAACAATGCTTGTTGAATTTAAAATATTACTTTCTGTGCGGCCGTTTATCAAAAAATTGAGAGATGGCCAGTCGTCGGCTTCTGCCCCCATGCCACTAGTGCTGGGGTGTTCGGGATAAACCTGAGCACTCTTTTTCCCATAGTTGGGTCCTTCGAGGGAGGCGCTCAGCACAACGAACCAGGCAATCGGACTATAATGCTTGAACACTCTCACTTAGCCATAGAACGCTATAATTTTAAATTTCGGCGAAGCCCCTAGTTCGGAAGACCGAGTTCGGGGTGCTATCCACGCCTTGGCCGGACAAAACCGGCTCCTCGCTCGAAGCGGCATAAGTCTTTAGGGACTTGAAAAACCTCTCGAACAGCGACCGGTCTCTCGCCTCATCATGATAGTCAGTTTTAGCTTTCTCCACTAAGGTGCTTAACCCAGCTCAACCGAGGCACAATCGCAGTGGTTCTCCTAGTGCTACCTTAGCCGATATAGCGGAACGTAAGGCACCAAAACATAGGAGCAGGGCAAACCCAACTATTGACCCAAATCATGATTCGGAGCCGATGCATATAGTGCTATAAGTTCGGGGTGCCGCACTTGTGAAAGTCTACGGGCTTCTCACACCATATTGAGGGGTACTGAAGCCCCTGGCGTGTTTGCCGTACCATGGTGTACGGGTGCAACATGTCATTTAATAAACATATATATGAAAATAGGATAATGCAAAAATAAACAAAAAGCTATGCATTGTTTATAGAGAGGCTGCTTGTCAAAGCCGAATGATACAAGTAGTGCGATAAGCAAAAGATATTGGACTATTTAACATGTCGTGGCTAGGGGCAGGCCGCGGAATTGTATTCCAAACAGGTATACTGCTCGTAACAGAGACCACCTGAGAGTTCCATAATGCGGCATGGCTTGTCTGCCTCCCTGATCTTGCATCGTTTGTGCGGCAGTTGAATTGCCGAACAGGTCATCTGAAGTATGGAGTCCTGAAAGTAAGAAAAAATAAAAAAAGGAATTCGGCAGCCCCTAGTACGTTTTAGGCCGTATTTTGGGCTTGCCGTTATTGTGCCCCTTCCCCTGCGCCCATGGTATTTCAAGAGCGTAGTTATGTACGCGAGGCACTGGTTTCGCTATGTATTTTGGGCTTGCCGTTATTGTGCCCCTTCCCCTGCGCCCATGGTATTTCAAGAGCGTAGTTATGTAGGCGAGGCACTGGTTTCGCTATGTTGCGAGGGCTGGGGTTGGGGTCGCATTGCTACGCTTGCTCAGAACGTGGCGCTTTTGCTTATTCCGACGTGTCCTACCACTTTTGTCCTTGGTATCCGAATTACCAGGATTCTTTGCTAAGTTGTTACTGCGAGCTAGCCAGCTGTCTTCTCCCACGCAAAAGCGGGTCATGAGTGTCGTGAGGGCTGCCATAGATTTCGGCTTTTCCTGTCCCAGGTGCCGGGCAAGCCACTCGTCGCGGATATTATGCTTGAAGGCTGCTAGGGCCTCTGCGTCCGGACAGGCGACTATCTGGTTTTTCTTTGTCAGGAACCGTGTCCAGAATTGCCTGGTCGATTCCTCTGGCTACTGAATTATGTGGCTTAAATCATCGGCATCCGGTGGTCGCACATAAGTGCCCTGGAAGTTGTCAAGGAATGCGGCTTCCAGGTCCTCTCAAGAACCGATTGAGTCTGCTGGCAAGCTGTTAAGCCAATGCCGAGCCGGTCCCTTAAGTTTGAGCGGGAGGTATTTGATGGCGTGTAGATCATCGCCGCGGGGCATGTGTATATGAAGGAGATAATCCTCGATCCATACCACCAGATCTGTTGTGCCATCGTATGATTCGATGTTTACGAGTTTGAAACCCTCTGGGAATTTATGATCCATTACTTCATCTGTGAAGCATAGTGGGTGTGCGGCGCCTCTATTCTGGGCTATATCACGACGCAGCTCGGAGGAGCTATGTCTGTTGTGTTCGGCCTAGCCGGATTTGTTATATCCGGAGTGAAGATCGCCGTCACGTGTCGTGGGGCGCCTGCGCGATCCGTAGATCGATTTTGTTTGTCTTGCCTTATCCTCCAGTACGTCTCGCAGGTCTGGCGCATTTTCCCGTGCCTTAGTTGAACGGCGTCGGGGCATGGCTTGGGTGGAGAGCCGAGAAGCCTCTCTGTCGCGGCCGCGAGGTGGCCGGTCGGCCATGTCATGCGCTGGTGATGTAGGTGCTTCCTCCTCTGATCGGGGTAGCGGCCTGCGCTTTGGGTAACTTTTGGAGGGGCGTTCGAGTTCATACTCTTCGGCCGCAAGGACTTCAGTCCATCTGTCAGCTAGCAAGTCTTGGTCAGCTCTAAGCTGTTGCTGCTTTTTCTTGAGGCTACTTGCCGTGGCTAAAAGCCTGCGTTTGAAACGCTCTTGTTCGGCGGGGTCTGATGGTACGACGAATTCGTCGTCGTCGAGGCTTGCCTCGTCTTCGGAGGGAGGCATATAGTTATCATCCTCAACCTCTCGGTCTGCCGCTCTCTCATGAGGACTGGCTTCTCCATCTTCCTATGCCGAATCTTGCTGGAGGGGGTGTTCTTCGGTGCTATCCGGGGTAGTATTATCTCCCGTGCCGGAATCACCGTTTTTGCTTTGGCGGGATTTAGAGCGGCGCCGCTGATGCCGGCGCTTTGGCTATTTCTTGGAGGTGTCATCCCCCGCTGTTCCATCGCCATCTTCATCTTTTGGAGTATCCACCATGTATATGTCATATGACGAGGTGGCCTTCCAGCGCCCTACAGGTGCTGGTTCCTGTTCGTCTCCTGCATCGTCGTCCATACCGTCGATGTCTTCGGAGCCAAAGTCAAGCATGTCGGTTAAATCGTCGACAGTGGCTACAAAGTGGGTTGTGGGTGGGCTTTGAATTTCTTCATCGTCCGTATCCCATCCTCGCTGACCGTAGTCCGGCCAGGGCTCTCCTGATAAAGAGAGAGACTTGAGAGAATTCAGGATGTCGTCAAAAGGCGAGTGCTGAAAGATGTCCGCGGCTGTGAACTCCATTATCGGCGCCCAATCGGATTCGATCGGCAGGGGCGCGGGGGGTTTGGAGTCCGGAGAGGACTCCGGATCCTCGGAGTCACGGGTCATGCAGAGTGCGGGGCTGGCGTTCGGCTCGATCGCCTTTGAGATCGCAGCCCCCGAGGTGACGTCCAACAGCTCATCCTCGATTGGCGCAGCAGGCTCCGAATTGAGGGTCGGAACCGGAGCGTTTGCGGCCTCCAGGGCACTGTTCGACAGCAGAGCTAGATCATGCCCCACGAGACAGTGCGGCGCGCTTGGCTGTGGCTCGAATCCGTCGAAGATCAAATCTCCGCGGATGTCTGCCGTGTAGTTTAGGCTTCCAAACCTGACCTGATGGCCAGGGGCGTAGCTTTCGATCTGCTCCAGGTGGCCAAGCGAATTGGCCCGCAGTGCGAAGCCGCCGAAGACGAAGATCTGTCCAGGGAGAAAAGTTTCACCCTGGACCGCATCGTTGTTGATGATCAAAGGAGCCATCGAGCCCAAAAGTGACGACACAGAGGAACTCTCAATGAAAGCACCAATGTCGGTGTCAAAACCGGCGGATCCCGGGTAGGGGGTCCCGAACTGTGAGTCAAGGCTGGATGGTAACAGGGGACAAGGGACACGATGTTTTTACCCAGGTTCGGGCCCTCTCAATGGAGGTAAAACCCTACTCCTGCTTGATTAATATTGATGATATGGGTAGTACAAGAGTAGATCTACCACGAGACCAAGGAGGCTAAACCCTAGAAGCTAGCCTATGGTATGATTGTTGTATGATGGAGTTGTCATACGGACTAGAACCCTCCGGTTTATATAGACACCGGATAGGGTTAGGGTTACACAGAGTCGGTTACAATAGTAGGAGATCTTGAATATCCGCATCGCCAAGCTTGCCTTCCACGCCAAGGAAAGTCCCATCCGGACACGGGACGAAGTCTTCAATCTTGTATCTTCGTAGTCCTGGAGTCCGGCTGAAGGTATAGTCCGGCTATCCGAACACCCCCTAATCCAGGACTCCCTCAAGGAGGATGATGTGCTACAGTATTACTATGATGATAAAATAGCTAGTGTTGGTGGTAATGACTATGATGATTATTATTAGCTAGTGTTAGTGGTGATTAAATAAATACTGTTGGTGGTAATGACTATGATGATGATTAAATAGATTGTGCTGGCGGATTAGATTCAAGTGGAGGCAACATGTGGTGCACATCGAAAGTACTACTAGTCCAAACTAGATCAAGTTTGGATTAGTAGTATACTTTTGACATGCACCATATATTTCCTCCACTTGAATCTAATCCACCTTCATTTGACACACTGTTATGGACATAATGATGTAAACATCATAACTGGTATTGTACCAATATTTGTACGATGGCACATAAATACACTAAAAATAAAAAAAATATAAAAGAATACTAGTAGCGATGGAGAGAAAACACGCTGCCAGTAGTTACATTAGCAGTAGCGTGGGATTGAACAAACGCTGCAGCTATTTGTCCTAGCAGTAGCGCGTGCGGGCACGCGCTACTGCTAAGCAATAGCTGTAGCGCCTTGTTAGCAGCGCGCCTGCCCGCGCTACTAGTGAGCACAAAACCAGCGCTACTGCTAGGGTTTTCCCTAGTAGTGCATACCAACTTGACCTTCACGTCATATCACATGCATGTTTTATTTTCCTTTTATTGTTTTTGCACAGAACCAAATACATACCAACCTGAACTCTAGCACACTTACTAGTTGAACTTCACATGTGAATATGAATGCAGGCAGATTTTATAGTGTTTGTAGCCTGGACTGAGGCTCACACACCACCTGAACTTCACATAGATGTAAGCAAATAACAAACCAAAGGAAGGAAGAAGTTCAACCATACCCTAGCTAGAAATTCAGCCAACCTTTTTCCAGCAGCTGATAGGCCACCTTGAGAACAAGTCGTCGTGGAGGTAGGAGAGGAATTCCATGGCAATCCATGTCTTGCAGGGGGCGCGAAGTTCATCTGCACGATGCAAGAAGGTCAGAGAAGGCTAGATTGAAGAAGAAGGCAAAATTGGGAGGAAGTTCATGTACTTTTGCCGCTGAATTTGAGGGCGCAGCCGATGCCGCCTCCGTGGAGGAGTTGCTCCGTTGGTCGTGCCGCTCGCCGTAGCTTGCGTCGGGGCCGTCATCTGGTCTGCCAAGGCTTCGGGTGGTGACGATGGGACGAGGATGCGGCTTCCTGAAGTCCATGGCGGCTTCGCCGCGTCCAGGCGACGCGGGCTCCCTCGCGCCGGCATCCGCCGTCGCTCGCTCGCCCACGCCGGTGGTCGGCCAGGAGCTGGAGACGGAGGGGAGGCGGCGGATCCGGCCGGCCAGGAGCTGGGGAAGGAGGGGAGGCGGCGGATCCGTCCGGCCAGGAGCTAGGGAAGGAAGGGAGGCGGCGGATCCGGCGAGGAGGGGGGAGGTTGGGGGATCGAGGGAAGCAGGGGGGCTGGGACGGCTCGGGATCAGGTGGATCCTGTCGGGGGGAGGGGGGGCCCTCGAGATCCAGTGGATCCTGTCGGGCTGGCGGCAGTTCAGAAGTTCGGGAGGGACTTGTCGGGCCCTATATAGGGGCTGTTGTGATCCAAATGACTATTCTAATCCTGGATTTAGAATAGTGCTGTCCTTGTTCATCGTGATTTGATGTGATTGATCCTGCAAGGAAGAGTTTCAACAAAGGCAATGGTGGCTTGTGCTTTGACTCTTTTTCACTTGCCTAGACATTTACATGCATTTTCTTCCCAAAAGAATATCAGTTGAATTAAATGGTTAAGGGCAATGAATGAAGGTTCTGGTTCAGGTTGGATCTCCCCGTTCCTCGAGAAGAAGACGAACCAGGCTAACAAGGTGTCCTTTTTTTTTCGAGAATGACGGGGGGGGGGGGGGGTGGGGAAACCCCACCTTTTGTTATATTACTCGAAGGACTCGGCAGTCATACAGTGTTTTTATCGAAAAGATAAACGCAACAAGATAAAGAAAGACAACAGGGGTGGAAGGAGTGACTCGTCTATGCTAAGCACAAGCAAGGAGCAAGGCGCGAACGACCATCAGCTGGTGGCGCTCATGGTCACGGAAGCGCCTACTCCAGATAAGGAGGTCATCGGAAGCCCTCTGAAGAATCGACCTCGCATCACACTGTTGGCGGTTGAAGACCACGTCGTTTCGTGCCTTCCAAACCTGCCAGAGGAGAACAAACAGCCCGTCTCTCCAGCACGAGCGAGAGACAGACTCAGGGGGAGCAGAGGAGAGAGCCTCGCCAACACAACGTAGGGAGCCCATGCTGAGCCGCCCCCAGACCTCGGCTGCGCGCGTACAGGTGATGAAGAGGTGGTCAATGGTCTCATCAGCGCCACAAGACTCGCATGACGGGGTGGGGGAGCAACTTTTGGTGTGGAGGTTCACCCGCGTGCTAAGGCGCCCGCCGGTGAGAAGACGCGCGAACACCTTGATCTTCGAGGGGAGGCGGGAGGCCCAAATCTCGGAGGAGGTGAGGTCGGTGAAGCCGTGCAAAGAGAGCACCCGGTACACCGCACGTGAGGAGAACCGCGTCTCCGGGCCCCAGGCCATGATCCGGCGATCCGCCCTAGGGTAGAGATGGACGGAGCGGAGCACCACCCGGACCGCCTCCAGCTCCGCAGCGGCCACAGCGGACAGCCGCGGCTGAAGCAAGATGCCGTCCCGAAGGACACCCGCAACGGTGGCGTTAGGCCGCGTCGAGTGGGAGAAGAGAGCCTCGAACTGGAAGCACAACGCACATCCGGGGAGCCACCTGTCCTGCCAGAAAGAAGTAGTGCAGCCATCCCCGAGCTCCACGCGGGTGACCGACCTGTACGTCGGCAGACCCATGTCGACGATGCTCTGGAGAAAAGACGGAGACGACGTGGAATCACCGATGTCGCCGCGGGAGCAGCGGAGGAACCACTGCTTCCAAGGCGGAGACTCCGGGAGGTGAAGCTTGTGGACGAAGTTGAGAAGCAAGCACATGTTTTGCCGTCGAAGATCGCGGATCCCGAAGCCACCTTCCTGCACATCAACACACACCTTATCCCAAGCAATTAGACAGCGAGCACCCGAGCAAGTATCCTTGCCGGTCCAAAAAAAAGCACGACGCCTACGATCGGTTTGCTCAACCACACCAGGAGGGAGAAGAAAAGAACACATAAAGTACGTGGGGAGGTTGTTGAGAACCACGTTGCAGAGGACGAGCCTGCCGCCAGATGAGAGGAGGAGAGCCCGCCAACCGGAGAGGTAACGGTCGAACGAGCGAAGGAGGGGGTCGTACGCGGAAATGGGGAGTTTGAGGGGGGAGAGGGGAAGGCCTAGGTACGGTTGGGGGAACGACGAGATAGGACAGCCGAGGGCCGCCACCATCGCGATGGCGTCGGCGCTATCACAGTGCATAGGGACGAACACGGACTTGTGAAAGTTGATCGCCAGGCCGGTCGCATGGGCAAACGAGTCGAGGAGTGATTTAAGGTGGACCGCCAAAGGGAGGTCAGCGCGACAAAGGATCAAAGTGTCATCCGCATACTGAAGAACGGGGCACGACAAGGAAGGGTCGATCGGGTGGGCTAGCTGGCCCGCCGAGCAAGCAGAACGGATAAGGCGTTGGAGCACATCTGCCACGAGCAAGAAAAGGTAGGGGGAGAGGGCATCCCCTTGCCGGAGCCCGTTCCGACAAAGGATCCAGTCTCCAGGGGAGTTGTTGAGGAGGACAGAAGTGTGACCGGTGGAGAGGATGGAATGAATCCAACCGCACCACCGATTATCGAAGCCGCGGGCAGAAAGAATTGCGAGGAGACTGTTCCAGTTGACTGAGTCAATGGCTTTGCGGAAATCGATTTTGAACACTAGAGTGGGGACTTTCTGAACGTGACAAGCACGCACTAGGTCGGCTGCGTAGATGATGTTCTCGGATATACGACGGCCATGGAGGAAACCGGTTTGGTCGGGGTCCACAAGAGAATGAATAAAACGTTGGAGACGGGAGCATAGGGCTTTTGTAATGGCTTTCATGATACAGTTTTGAAGCGAAATAGGGCGGAAGTCGGAAGGGCTGCGGGCGGCCTCAAACTTGGGTAGCAGGACAAGAAAGGCACGGTTGATGCGGGTAAGGTCGATGGACCCGGCGTAGAAATCACGGAAAACGTCTTCGACGTCGTTGGCAATAATATCCCAGAACTTAACGTAGAAAAACGGGCCAAAACCATCCGGCCCGGGGCTGGAAAGTTTGTTCATATCCAGGAAGGCGTTTTTAATTTCCGCGGGGGTGAAAGGGGATGAGAGGTCCGCGGGGAGGGGGTGTGAGTTGTGATAGAGATCCGCAAGGGGAAAATCCCAACGACAAGGAGAAGTAGTGCCCAGAAGCAGCTTATAGTAGTCTCTAAGAGCAGCCGCCTTATCTTCGTGGGTCGTGATATCAACGTCGTTTACTGAAAGAATGGGAATGCGATTTCGCCAGAAGCGGGCGGAAGCAGAAGCGTGGAAGAATTGGGTGTTTTCGTCTCCATCGATGGCGCACCGGACCTTGGCACGAAGTTTCCAGTAGAGGACGCGTTCTTTGATGGAGACACGGAGGGCATCAATGGTGAGAGAGCGAAGCAGAGACTCAAGGTGAGAGAGAGCGCGCATTTCTTCCAAACGGTCCAAAATGTTAATGAGGAAGCGACAGTCCTGCTCCCGGACGGCAGCCGGAGACAGACGTCTAGCCCAACGCTTGCAACTGAGCCTGCATTGGCGCAAGCGAGCAACGAGGCGTGCTGTCGCATCCAGACGGAAAGTCGAGGACCATGCAGAAGCAATAGTATGGCGGAAGGAGGGGTGGAGCGCCCAAGATTTCTCGAATCGAAAAATAGTAGAGCGGGGGGCGCGAGAGGAAATGGTGGCGAGAAGGGGGACGTGGTCGGAGGTTGAGCGGGAGAAGGATGAAAGGGTGGACGTAGGGAACATGGCATCCCAATCCACGTTAACAAGAACGCGGTCGAGGCGAGCAAGGATGGGGGAGGATTGGCGGTTGGACCAAGTATATAACCGATCCCGAAGCGGGAGATCGATGAGCGCGAGCCCGTTGATGAAGTCGTTAAACAGAGTTGCCTCTGAACGCGAGAAGGTGTCCGTGTTATGGTCAGCAGGGGTTCGAGCGAGGTTAAAATCTCCAACAATAGCCCAGGGAGTGGAGACGGTGGGAGCATGGGCGGAGAGCTCGGAAAGGAATTCGGCTTTCTCCGCATGGGCACAGGGGGCATAGACGTTGGACACGCGGACAGCGGAGTTATCGGAACAAAGGGTAAGGTCAACAGAGAGGACGTGGGTGGACGAAAAACTACTAGTGAGAGAGAAAACCGATTCATCCCACGCAGAGCAAATCCCCCCCGACGCGCCAACCAAGTCGAGCAGGACAAAGGAGCGAAGACGAGGTGGGAGGAACGAGTTAGTTTTGGTTAAAGCGGGGGCAACCAGTTTAGTTTCTTGAAGAGCCAGAAAATGTGGTTGCATGGCCTCGATATTAGCGCGCACGTCCAAGCATTTGTCACTGTTACCCAGACCACGAACGTTCCAGGTACAGATTCCGAACGAGCTAGTCATTAGAGTACGAGGGGCACCGGAGACAGGGCAGAAAAAAGGAGAGAGTACAAGACAGCAACAAGTAGAAAAGAACAGGCATGTTAAGCAAACGACAAGGCCTAAGGCCGTTACAAGACCCCACGGGGGGAAAGGAGGAAAAGAAAAAAGATACAATGCTCCGACAGCCTAACCAAGAGGCCCACGGACGGGGAGCTCGAGAACAAGCCTGAACATCTAAAAGGGGAGGAGGGACTGGGGAAACAGACTACGGGCCCACCTGGCATAGAGCAGAAGCAACACAACGGACCCCAACGAGGGAGCCAGGTAGGATAGCAGATCATGGCGCACGGGCTGCCTTCTCGGCCCTGGCCCCAGCCGCCAGAGCGTCCATGTCAACACCTCAGACGGCGCCCATCTCCTGGAGCTGACGAAGAGAGGTGAAGGCCGGCACACTGTCGAGAACGTCCAGCCCAGCAGCACGAACCGCCGCGCGCATGCGAGGGGAGCCCTTCCCGGCGTCAAAGCGCGCCGCCTTGACCGCCTTGGCGCGGTCGAGCATCTTGACATACTTGGCCGGCTCCTTGCCGGCGAGGCGGGAGCTTCGACGGGTGAACTCACTGTCGACAGCGCGTTTGCGCTGCCCACGGGACTTCACTGTCGGTGGTGAGGTCGGAGGGAGCCAAGAGAGGAGAGAGGACCGGCGTAGTCGAGTCGGAGGCGGCCTCGTCAGAGACCGCAGAGGGGGAGTCGGAGTCGTCCCCGTCCGAGACCAGGGGGGTCCCCGGAGGGAAGATGGAGCACCAGCGAGCTGGGAAGGGCTCAGAGAGGAGGCATGACATGCGTCGGCCCAGCTCACGGCGGAACGCCGCCATGTTGGCGCTGTCCACCGGGGCGACAACCGGACCAGCGGGGAGATGAGCGAGGGAGAGGTCGCCAAAACCCCTCAGGCTCGCGGTGTCGATGTCGTCGAGACCGGAGGAGGTGCGACCGAGAGGGGAAGGGCCGCCGAACGCCCGCCGGCTGTCGTTGTCGATGTCGTCGACTCCGGGCGAGCGGCGGCCATGAGGAGAAGGGGGAGGGGAGCCGTCCCGCTCGAAGTGGAAGGAGGAGACCGAGGAGCCATCCTCTTCAGCGGACCAGCAGCGGATGACGCGGATGGCCACGTCGGCGGAGACAGCACAGTCGAAGTTGCGAAGCAGGAGCGAGAAAGGCACATCGTCTTCATGCTCGAGACGGATGACGAGGCGCACCGCAGAGAAGTCGCGGTCGTTGAGGCAAAGCGGATCGATGCAGCAGACGTTGCCGACCGAGCGAAAGGCGGTGCGGATGCCCCCCTCATGCCAGTGCTCGAGGGGGAAAGCGGTGGCGGAGAGCTGAGCGAAGCAGGTGTAGTCCCAGCCGAAACGGGTCTCGCCGTCCTCCGGCCGCTCCAGCATAACCACATGCCCGTCGAAAGGGAAAGGGAACTGCCGCATGGCGTTGTTGCGCTCAGCTTCCGAGCCGAAGACGACCATCATTGCTCCGTAGTGGGACGCAGCCAAGCCGATGGAGTTGGTGCCGAGGCGGCGCTCGAACGCCCGCAGGAGGAGGTCGGCGGGGCTGGCCGACGGGGGGTCGATGAGCGTGTACGCGAAGCGACGGGAGTGGCTCATGTCAGCCACTGCCGGCATGAAGCACTCGGCGTACTCTGGACGGCGCCTGTTGGACGCCGCCCTCTCCGCCTGAGAGTTGCCAGCCGCGGAGCGGGGTGGCGCGGACGGCGGAGCGTGGGAGGAGGGAGCCGAGCAGGAGCCACACGACTGTGGGGCGCCTCGGGGGAAAGGGGTCGGCGGACGACGAGGGAAGCAGCGAGAGCGTTCCTCATCCAGCTCGCGGTGGAACCGCGCCATCCAGTGTTCCCTCGGCGGAGTGCGACGAAGCGGTGACCCGCCCGGGGAGGTCGAGCGGGAGCGAGGGGGGGAGCGACGGAGGGCATCAGACAGCCTGCAGGGGGGAACGCGTGAGCTCAAGGGGGAAGGAGTAGAGGAGGCAGACAGAGGGGAAAGGAAGACAAGGGGCGCGAACGTACATGATGAGCTGCGGTGGCCGGAGCGTCCGCAGTCTCGACAGCGCACAGGGTCGCGACAGTCCCGGACGAGATGAGCGGACGAGTAGCACTTGTGGCACAACTTCTTGACAGGGGAGGGAAGAAAAGCGAGGATGCGTCGACGGCGAGTGTTTGGGGAAGCCGGGGTGAGCAGGGCCTCCTTATAGGACCGGGGCAGAGCGCGAGCGCCGTCCGTGGATGGAACCCGCGGAGAACCGGGGCATGGGGGAGCGGCGCTGCTGCGCACATCCTCCAGCAGCCGGATTCGCGCGGCGTGGCCGAGTAGAGGGGCGGGATTCATGGCGGAGGCGGGAGAGGGAGGGGAGGTAGGACGGGAGTGGGATAGGGCCGGGGTAGGAGAAGTGAGCTCGTGAAACCGGGGTTGGACAAGGTGTCCTTCTCCAACCACAAAGACCAAGAAACAGCAGTTTGTCAACCTGCAGTACAAGAAGCTGTGGTGGGTGGCCAGCAAGCGCTACGTCAAGCTCGGGCTCTCCACCAAAGCCCTCAAGACCATCGAGAAGCACAGCCTCGATGCCGTCGCCAACAAGGCCGTCGCCACAGACCAAGGAAATGATCGATACGAGTTGGTTTGAGACCTCCTAGCTATTTGGACCCTTTCCTTGATTTTCTCACATCATCCATTTCAGCGACAAAGAGCAGATCACTTTATCCCCAAAAAGGCTTCCACCCAGCTTTGTATATAAAGCAAAGATCAAGATCACCCGATACAACGCACGCCACCACCACACACACACAAGGCAGGATACATAGGCGCTGAGCGCAGCCACACCCCTTGGCACTACATGAAGAGATGAGGCCGCATACGACGCACCATGGACTTCAAGATGGCGCCTTCAGGAAGGATATGACACCGGATCGCCTCGACGACGGGCAATGAGAGCCGCGATGACGGGCAATGAGAGCCGCGACGACGCCTTCAAGAAGGGAACGAGCTTCGCCTTCGCCGGACCGTCCGAAGATAGAGCAGGTTTTCACCCCGGCCAACACGCATCGCCACCAAACGTCGCACCCCGGCTACCACGCCGCTCACATGGCTATGGTCACCGGGCAGCACCAAGCCATGGTCTCTGCCCAAGAGACCGCACGACCACAACCAGAGCCGCCGCCCCGGCATCCAAGACCTTGACATAACCTCAGTCGAGACCCGCCGCTACCCCAACCAAAGAAACGAGCGGAAAGGTTCCCCCTTTCGCACCCCTGGCATCCATCACCCCGTCCTGTAGCCCCGAGCGCGAGACGAACTCAGTCCGGCAGCACCATGAGGGGGACGAGGTCTGTCCTGCTGCACCATGCACGAGACAAGCTCGGTCCTGCTGCACCAGGTGCGAGACGAGCGGTGAATCGCAGCTGGGAGAGGGCCAACCCTGTGATGGAAGTAGCGCCCAGGCAACAAGGAGATGAGGCGAGGTCGAAACAGTCCAACTGCAGAGGAGCGGACGCCGGAGAAGCCATCCGCCGCCGCAGGCAGAACCGCCGAACCACCGTGTAGCCGCCACGACACCGGGAGGCCAACCGGACCTCCCCACGCCACCGCCCATAGCCGGAGCAACGGCCACGCCAGGCCGCTGCCCAGCCCGCGTCTCCCGACGCGCTCCAAGCATTGGAGCCGCTGGACATGCACCACCAGATCGGCCCCGCACCATCACCGGACTGGGCGGATCGGAGCCAGCCCCAGCAGCAGCCGGCCACACCACCCGACCCTCGAGCACCACCACACCATCCAGGAGGGACGGATCAAAGCCGCCCTCGGCCCGCGCCTCGCCGGAAGTGGCCCGGAGGATCTGGCCGAAGCCCAGCCGCCACCCCCGCCACCGCCGAGCGCACCACTAGTCAACGCGCCGCCAGATGCCCAGCGACGCCCGCCGCCACAGCAGCGCACCGCCACGCCGCGTCGCCTGTCGCCAGCCATGCGTCCAGGTCGGAAGAGCGGCTTGCGCCGGCCCCGCCAGCGAGGAATCGAAGATGCCCCGCCGCCGCCAGCACCGGGCGGGCATTGCCGGCCGAGCCCTGGGGCAGCAGCGGGGGAGGGTTGGAGGAGAGCGGGGGGACCCTGGTGGCGGCGGGCTAGGGTTTCCTCCCGGCCGCTGCGTGAGCAGATCACTTTATAAGAGAATCACATATTATTTCTCCTCGTGTTGTGTGCACCGATCAGCTCCAGGAGAAAACCTGGTTTGATCTGGATGATGAGGAACCCAAATGACCAAGCGAGCATGCGACCCAACAACCTATCTGCATGTTGGTAATCAAGGGCCATTAAAAGCCGTAGGATTTTAATCCGACTAGAGTACGGACTTGATATGTCTACCAGTAGCCTGTAGAAATAATTTTCCATAGAGTCATCAGCTAGTTTTTCCGCTTTCTCTTGATCACTTGCTAACTCTGACAGCATTACGCACCTGCTTGCTTCTTGTATAAATTCTTCAAGCGGAATGTCCTTCTCTTCGACTGCTTCTTCTTGTCTTCCACTTTTGGAAAAAGTCATATCCAAGACAGGAAATGCAGTCTCCGCACCAACGTGCAACCAGACCTTGTTCTCGCGTGGATGGGGAGGAAGAGGCGACCATGCCACTGATACTGGCGTTCTTCAGAGCCCATGGCTTCTGGATGGACCTGATAATCCCAACGACGAACAACAAGATTGCAGCCTGCAGTAAGCTCTTCTCCCCGGACCACGACGTGCAGAACACGTAGAGGGCAACCGTGACCTGGGACACTGCGGTTATCGCATGCCGAGTCCACAGCTCGTTGTCTTCGATGTTGTAGGCGGTCATCATGTGCTGGCCCCCGAGGTGGATGAGGAGGACAGGCGTCCACAGGACTTCCATGCCGCTCCCATCGGTGGGCAGCTTCATGTGGCGGTTGAAGAGGGTGGCCAGGGCGTATATCGCCAGAGCATCCCCGCCTAGGTAGGCAAGCCACATGAAGAGTCTGAGCCAAGACGGAAGAGCACACTTGCGCACCACGGAGGAGAAGAAGAGGAAGCACTGGATGAAGAGGCTGCCCAGCACCAGAATGCGCAGCTGCCACTCATCCCACCATTGCACAGCGCCAAAGAAACTCATACTGTGTGTGTGTGTGTGTGTGTGTGTGTGTGTTGGTCTTCTGTACAATGTGCAGCAAGAGATGTAACCTTCCTCTTCTTCTGTCGACTCCGATGGTTAGGTAGGTAGACAAGATAGATGCATGCCCTCGAAACCAAGAGGAAAGGAAAAGAAAAGAAAAGAAAAGGGTCTTGTGTGCCTCGCGTGGTGGTGATAGCTAACGTACATCTTCATTCCTTTAGAGGATTCCCCTACTTTACTTTTTCTGCTTACACGTATTCCTTGCTTGTTGGTGGTGATCACTCACTGATACTATATTAATAAACTGTCCTCTTTAGTCGGAAACAACACCGTTCTAGCTACTTTGTTTTTCCTTAGCTGATATGAAAATGTTATGTCTTGGTGTTTTTCCTTGGCTACTTTGTTTTTTTCCATGTTTCTGTATTGAGAATATCAAATATATCATTTTCGGGGACTCATAAAATGAATCAATGTTCTTGTTCACATACTTATTTTTCTAAAAAAAACCTCCAGATAATTTGTTTTTAACTTGCAGGCATGAGCCCTTCCCAGACACCAGTCTTTTAGACCGGACCTATCGTGTTAGGCAGCCCTGCCCATGTTGACAGCAAGGGAGAAGTAAGATGATGACATTAATCTCTAGAAAAATACTGATCCTGCTAGTGCAAAATGATTTTTTCCCCATGACACTATAACTGCTTTATTTAACACACCTTTTAGTGCTGCAACAAAAAAAAAGAGAGAGAAGAACTGTATTAGAGCATCATAAGTATAAATTCATGCTTTGGGTGTATGGTCATCATCTTCTTGGTGTACTTTCCATACGTCGACATATACTCGGACAGGGGTGGTAACATAGCGAAGGATAGAACAGTGCGATACCTCAGCAGCAAGTAACAATGGGTAATCGTTTATGAAGCTAGTTAGCCCAAGGAGTGTGGATTTTGTGCTGAAGAAATGGAAGGCAAGTTGGATAAAAATTCAGATACCAGAGCAGATTTGTCGACCGGCATGTCCATCTGAAACATGTTTTTCATCGATATGAAGGCGAGACCAAGGATGCTCGCAAACATCAACTTGGGGTAATTGTGTGTGGCTTGCATAAGCAATATTGCAACAACACCTATGCCCGTGAGCAGCAGAAACGACATTGCCGATAGAAAGGGCAGCTCCAGAAGTTCAAGTGGTAGTTTGGCCATCATGCTAACAAGGTTACCAGCAAGGCCAAGAAGTGTGGCAATTGTGTCGGGGACACTGTATTGCTTCATGCACATTCCCATCACCTTCAAGTCGACGCCAATGGTTATGATGAATAACCAAGTGGGACACTCGTTCTGAGAGTGCGGCACCAGTGCCGCCTTGGAGAGGAAGAGGCCCATGATAAGCACCAGAAGTGACCCCCATCATGCACACCATATAGACAAGGTGGCCAAGAAATGTGGCCATCATGTCGGAGACACTGGAAGGCAAGGTGGAGGTGAATCCAGAGATCAGAGCAAGCTGCATCTCACATCCTTCAGCATGAATAGGAGGACAATGGTGACCGAGACCGCCAACCATCTGTATTTCTCCTTGACTCTCGGGAAGGTGGATATGGAAGCTGTGAGCACCAAACACCACAGCCTCATCATGAACACAATATAGACTAGGTATCCAGTGAGAGCATGAAGTGTGACCATCATGCTGAAGAAGTGGGTATAATCCGGGATAGGCACTCGTATACTCCCGGAGTATATAACAAACACAGTACTCCTCTGTGTGTGTGTGTGTACATGGGACCTTTCACCTTTGTGAAGACCTAGTCAACCAATCATATAGTGGCCATCATTTACTTGGTAATACATGATGATTTGTACTACCTCTCTTTCAGTTTACAGGGCGTGCGCGTACCCTCTAAGTCGTCAATTTGACCAACCTAATACAAGTCATATCTTACAAAAAATATACCAATATAAACTTCAGATGTTCTATTTTCAAACGATATAATTTTTGTGTTATATAGTTTATATTAGGGTAATAAAACAGACAACCTAGGTATACGCGTAGGACTTGTAAACTGAAACGGAGGTAGTAATAGATGTCATGTTTTTTAATACTAGGTCATCCATCAGAACATGGATAAACAGATAATTTGTGTTTTCTAATAGATGTCATGTTTTTTATTCAATACATGATGATTTGTAGAACTTGCGGCGATTCGGTCTCCTCTGATTTATGGAATCCTGAGTCCTGATACCGCTCCATGGTTAATTAGAGTGCACTGCATATGCTCTCTGACACGGCATGCCCTGCTTTTTTGGTTAATTAACCATCCTACCTAGGATAGAGTAATGTATGCTAGTAAATACACCATATTGCACATAATTAACTTGGTAATGCGTGCATCAGTCCAGTCATGGTGTGTGTGGCAATTGGGCACACTTCCTAACGCGTATATACCAGCTAATTAAGCTAAGCGGAGAACTGGAGTATGTCTCAACCAACATTGAGTGGGAGGCAAAGCTTTCACGGTGACCTACACAAATCATAAATTTTTCAAGGAGCAAAATTACTGAGGACGGCTAGAGTTGTTTCAAATGGTATACGTCTAGTAACACAGCAATATACCAGGCGCAAGCCAAAAGTTAGCAAATCCTCCGCAACATCATCATCATACAATGGCAACCAACACATTGGCTCGGTCCCGCGCCTAGATCTTTGAGTCCTGGATCTTCTTCTTTCTTTTTAGAAAATAGAGTCCTGAATCCTAGTAATTGATCAGAATAGAACAGCGGACTAAATCCTGGTAAATATTTTTTGTGGGGGGGCTAAGTTATATTGGTTAGGGCATCTCCAGCCGCGCCCCCAACAGGGCCTCCCCAGGCGATTTTGCCGCGCCGGCGCCAAAAAAAGGCCCCAGTCGCGCCCCCAGAAGGCCGTTTTTCGCCGGCTCGGGCCAAAACTGGTGCCGGCGGACCCAGGCCAAACCCGGCGCCCTGGGGGCGCTTGGGGAGCCGGCGCAAGCGAAAAAGGCGCGTGGGCCCACCCTGGAAGCGACCCGAGGGCATTTTTCCGCCGTTTGTTGACGCTTTTCCCTCGCATCTCTCCCGCTCGCTCGCCTTCCTCCCGCCATTCTCCCCCTTCCTCCCGCCAAACCCCCTCCCACTCGCCTTCCAGTCGCCGCCATGCCGCCGAAGAAGTACACCATGCCGCGCGCGGCGGCAAACGCGACTGGCGCCGTGGTCCTGCCGAAGTAGAGGAAGCCGAGGGCGCCGTCATCGAAGCCGCCGGGCATGTCGAACGCCGAGTGGAGGGTGGAAGTCCAGCGGCGCGAAGCAGTCACCGCCGACAGGCGGAACAGAGCTATCGCCAAGAAGGCCCGCGACAACGCGGCGCGCTTGGCGGCGTCTTCCTCATCAGTCGACCAGGCGGGGATGAATCCACCCGTCGTCAGCCACGCCCAGTACGCGCCCTGGGGACAGCAAGGCGCCGGATCTCCATGGGGTTCATCGTCGCCCAGCTACGCCGACGGCGACGTGCACGGTGGGTTCAACCCGAACGTGACCTTCCCTCATGGTCACCCCGCTACGCGCACGCCCTCGCCCGCCTTCGTCGGCGGGCAGTACCCTCCATACAACTACTCGCCGCCCGCCTCCTACGCGTCCACGCCGACGCCCCATCTCTACCGTGGACCTCTGCCCTTCTCACACCTCGGCGACGCCGACGACACGGGAGCCGACATGGACGACATCATCGCGACAGGATCGACCGCGGCCGCCGCCTCTCCCGGGTTCGCCACCCAGGACGAGGTAGTGGATCTCAGCGGCGACATGGAGGCCGAGCTCGGCTACGTCTACGGCGAGGACGCGCAGGAACCCGATGAGGAGGAGGAGGAGGAGGAGGAGGAGGAGGAGGAGGATGAGCCGGCTCCTGTTCCGGCGAAGGGGCGCCAGAAGAAGAAGAAGCGGGCGGCCAGGTCAGGCGAACCGCGCATCAAGTGGACGTCCAAGGAGGAGAAATGCCTCGCCGAAGCATGGAAAGTCGTCTGTCTCGACCCGACCACCGGCGCGAACCAGAGCTTGGAGACGTACTGGGACCGCATCAAGGCCGAGTTCAACGAACGGAAGCTCGTCGACCCCTACTTCAAAGGCGTGTACATGCAGCGCGGCTCCAAGGCGATGGCGAACCATTGGGGCCGTGTCCAGTTGGCGTGCAACAAATGGCATGGAATCGTCGAGGAGGTTGCGGCTCGCCCGGTGAGCGGCGCCAGCGTTGAGGATCAGCTGCTGCGTATGTTCGCCATGTATCGGGGCGACAACCAAGACGCCGACTTCAAGCACCTCCACGTCTACAAGCGCATTGACAAGTGCGAGAAGTGGGCGGAAGTCCGGCGTGCCCTCGACAAGGCCAAGGAGACATACAAGCCGGACGCGCCGACTCCTATCGCGTCAGAGGGGCGGCCGGACGGCCACAAGTTGGCGAAGAAGGGGAAAAACGCCGACGTGGCAACCGCGCGAGTGCAGGAGTCCATCAAGCATTGCCTCGCCGACGCGCAGGCCCGGGCCGTCCTGCGCGAAGAGAAGACCGAGGCGCGGTGGTCGTCGCTGATGAAGAACAACGCCATCAAACTCGACCTGCTCCGGACGAACGTCGCCGCGAAGAAGAGGAACACCGACATGGCCTTTCTGATGAGCGGGGCGGACATGCTCCAGAGCAACGACGAGAAGCTCAAGGCATGGTACCTGGTGCAGCGCGGCCTCATCCTGAACAAGCTGCCGACGGCAACGCCGACGACGACGCCCACGACACCCACGACCACCCGGACGCCAATCCCAAACGACGCCTCTACGTCGCCGCCCAGCAGTGCCGAAGCCGCGCCGACACAGCCCAGCACCAAAGCAGCTCCGACACCGCCGAGCCCACGCACGCCGACTCCGCCAACGCCTGGAGCCGACCCCGCCGAGTGAATCATTGCGCACGCGAACCCTGTTTTTTGTAACGCAGACTACGTCCGATCGCCGGATTTGCGGCGTCTTTTGTGAGCGGGAATGACCAAGTTTAAATTTCCTGCATCCTGGGGCCGGCGCGTGGGGGCGTGACTGGGCGCTAGATCGCCCCCAGGGGCCGAACTAGCGCCAGCACGCCCCCAGACCGCTCTATTTAGGCGTCCTGGGGGGCCGAACGGCTGGAGATGCCCTTACTGGGCTCTATCAGCCGCCCGAGTCGCCCCCTTCGGGCTTGATTTGGGTATGATCTGTTCCCCACTATGGGCCCGGCTGCGGTGGTTGGGCATTTTTTTTTCTGAATATTTTAAAAAAATATTATTTTACTTTTACGAAAGTGCAGAACAATATACCCATTTTAAAAAATGTAGGCAACCTTTGCATGCGCGTATTTGCGTGGGTATCCCCGGCTCGCCGGCACGCGAGTATGTGGGTATGTACATGTATGTTGGCACTGTGCTTTTCATTTTTGCCGGCAACGAAGAACACGTCTTCGGCCAATCGGAAGATGTAAACATCACACTACAAAATACAAAATAATATAAAAAAGCAGCGCCAGGCCGGCCACGGCGGCGTAAACATCACACTATACAACAAGTTGAAATATCATCACCCAGAATGATGCAAATAAGAGTGCCACCGACAATGATGCAAATAAAAGTGACATTGAAAAATAGATATTGTAGCAAATACCGACCACGGCACATTTATTTAGTTGCGGAACATGCTAAACGATGCCACATTACAATATAGAGATGATGTCTTAATATGAAAATTGTATCAAGTACCGACAACGGCACGTTTATTTAGTGGAGATAGTAGCCAACACCCCATCCTCCGACTCATTTCTTCTCCATGATCTTGAGGATCTTCTCTTTCACTACATCCTTCGTGTTGCATTCTGAAAAAAGTATTTCAGCTAGAATGCTCCCCTTGAAGCATTAACCTCATCTTGATCGAACTCAAATGTCCAATCATCTCCGTCCCAGCTTTGAACACATTTCACCACGAAAAGACCACAAGAGACTCTGCAAGAAACCACAAGTCAATTATTGATGGATCATACAAGTACATACTAATTCAACATTTGCAACATACCCGTCTGTTTGTTATGGCATATCGTACTCCCTTATTGGCCAGGAAGATACGTCAGGATGTTTCGTTGCAATAAGAGCATTCACCTCGTTTGTATCATTAGCTATTTCCGCCCTCTGAAATAAAAATGAAAAATCCATATGAAGTACGTTTCGAATAACTATATATTGTTTTATGTATCATTGTAAGCTTACCAGCTTAGCAATCTTTGCAAGAACTCTTTTGCTGCATTTACCAGTAGAGTTTAAAACTTGAAACTCTTTTTTCTTGTTGTGCATAAGAACTGTTATCCAATGACTTTCGTCCACTTGAAAAGGAAAGTATGCCTACAACAAAGTTTATTCATGTTGGTGTACACACAGATGTACTACGAATGATCATACTAAACTGAAGTACCTTATCTTTGATGAAATACTCTTCAGTAACTCTAGACACCATTTTAGTTTGCTTTGTGAAATGCTCCATAAAATGCCTCTTAGAGTTGTTAACCTTTCCATCAGCACGAAGAATAAGCCAGTGGGACACCCAAGATGATAATATATGACGATCAGCACGAGGATTATGGGTCTGCATATGGTTGCAATAACTATTGATGACCTACAAAATAACATAACAACAATACACCTATTAGATAATTTATGTAAATGACATGTACAACTTAATAAATTATTGCTGCTACTTACACTGCCATGCAACCACTTTTTCGAAATGATGGCTTCAAGCATTTCAGGTGTACATGTTTCCCCACCAATTCCCGTCATGTGCACGACAGTTTTGCTCCAAAGCTTCGAGTCTGCCAGTGTCCGGATATAAACCTTCGCGGCCTCTATGTGATCCTCATTAATGTAATTAGTATTAATCATAGCAGCTCTTATACCAAACAGACCTAAAATAATAAGAAACAATGAGTTAATAAAATGTGCATGCAAGGACAGAAGTATGTTGCAAGAATAAATTACCTAGCACTTACTTTTCTTTGCACGTTTACGTCCACCGTTCTGAAGAAAAGGTGAAAGACAATATTTTGACCGTTTCCTCTTGCGTTTCCCATCATTCTCCTTCCCGTCATTCTCCTTTTCATTATTCTCCTTTTCATCATTCTCCTTCCCATCATTCTCCTGAGTGCCATTTTCTTTCGCATTTTTAATACGGGTGTTCAGACTGTCCATACTAAATTCCTCAGATTTATCGGCACTAGACCCGTCTGACACTTCATTCATATCCTTGGGGGTTGAAGTAATAGCTGGAAAGTCATTCATGTCTACCGTCGCAAGAAATGGGTTGGGAGAATTACCATTATCCTCAATAACGAAGGGGTCGCCTTCATCTCCTGTACCAGGTGTGTTGTGATGCACACCTTTCTCACGCGCCAATTTATTCCCGTTCCCAGTGGTGAAGGATGCGTCCACCCTGTTGTCCATATCTTCTTTTGCAGGAGTTGATTGTACATATGTCCAATATTTTGATGATTTGTATTTTGATGGACCATACTTCCCCACCTAGTCTTGACTATGCTCCACATACTCAATGTCATCATCAAACCCCTTGTTTGGCTTGAAGACAAGACCTTTCTTCTCCAGCTTCTCCGCTACTATCTGTAATGACACATTAATTGCATTAACTACATGCATAAATTATGAATAATCCAATGTAAACTGAAGTACACATCACTCATATTACCTCAGCACATTTTTCAGGGAGAAGTCTAATTTCTTTTTGCATATCTTTGATGCATTTCATCACCTGATCTAATGTACTATACCTGCTCGATGAAGCCTCATCTCTATTATCTTTCTTTTTTTGGGCACGATCTTCCTGCTCTAATTCTTGCTGTAATTCTTCCTCCGCCTTTCTTCCTTGTTGAGCAATTAATGTCTTCCTGTACTTCTCACTTATCATGTCATCAATCTGTAACAGGTAAAATCAATTAAAATTTCTCAACATATAAATAGTAACTTAAGTGCATGTAGTACCAAATAGTAACATATAAATAGTAACTTACCATCCCATTACCACGGCCGTATGCCGTGTCGTACGCGTCACGCTTCATAGCCTCATCTTCTGACCAATTAAGCATCAATGGATACTCATTAGCTAATGGATCAAATGCCTCATCATCCAGTGGCTGCACCTTCTCCCAAAACATGTACTGCATGAACATAAGATTTACCTGTAGGAGGGCAAGGTTTCCGATCGGCCAAGTAAATTTTGTAAGATCTGATAAGGTCTTTGTGATGCCTTCCACGCAAACGCGTAACGTAAACGCGTTCCAATTATATGCTTTGATGGCCTCCACATCGTGCACTAACTTATAATAAGCATTAGGAACTTCTATCGTGGACTACGGTGCAAGAACCATGCCTAGCAGAACTAGAACAATTCTACGGAGGAAATCATCATCGTATGTGCCACTGGCAACGATGTTCTCAATCAGGTCGTCTATCATCATTTCCACCATATTGGAATCTAAGAAGCGACTAGGCACCTTCACCTTCGCCTTTAACCCCCCTTTTCCTAGCGCTTTCATGGCATCTTTGCCCTTGTTCTATAGCCCGAAAATGTCAAACACATCTTCGGTGCGCAATGATATCGCACCATTTTTTGATGGCATGATGAACCTTTTTCTGTCCAACGAATACGATTTAATAATGAACTTGAGCAAACATTTGCGCATGAGCACACTAGGTATCATCAGCATTTTTCCAAGACTAGTGCTTGCAAGACGCTTTTTCTGCCTAGAGTTTAGTTTGTTGACCAAGAGATACCACTTCTCAACCGAACAAAAAATCTCTCCGTACTCCACCGTCGCTAGGAATAGGAGCAAAAAAAATGTTAGCTAATTTATATGGGCACATGATAAACATGATGAATGCATAGTACCTCGTGCCATGGGATCAGGGCCGGCCCTGGGGGACGACGGCGCGGTGGCGTTGGTGGTAGATGACGTCGGTCGCAACATGTGACGGTATGTAATACTTTGAGGTGTTTGGACTAGAACAGGTACGTGTGGTTTAAGATGCCATACTATTTTTTATGCCATGGTTTTTCTGCTGTATATACCTAGAAAAACTGAATTAGAATCAGCTATCATGCATGCATAATTATGACCAAAACTATAGCAAAACTACACTGTAGCCAAACACTTAGGTGGTTTTCACAGAACTAAGAAACACTATGGTATATACAGTGCATGTATCAGCCACACATGCATGCATGTATTTACGCAGTACTTAGTGCACTAACTTAATGAGTGGCACATGCAGCACGCTCTCAATCAACTAACAAACTCTAACTACACACTCTACTGATCTCGATCTAGGACAAAAAAATTCTACAATCAAGGTTATACATGATAAAGCACATGAAACATAAAAGTAAGTCCTAATCTGTGTTCACCAACTTGGGGCGTCGGCGTTACGTGGCAACGGGGGCGACGGCGTCGGCCGCAGATGGCGTCGGGGCAGATCGTGTTGGGGCAGTCGCTCTGTGGTGCGTCGGCGTGAGCGGGCGTCGGTGGCAGATGGCCTCAGGGCCGTCACGGGCGTTGGGGCGGCGTCGGCGTGACTTGGCGTCGGGGGCGGCGGTGGCCGCAGATCGCGTCGGGGGAGGCGATCGTGGAGGCGGCGTGAGGCGGCGTCGGGGGCGGCGTCGGCCGCAGATGACGTCGGGGGAGGCGATCGTGGAGGCGGTGTGAGGTGGAGTCGGGGGCTGCGTTTGCCCTAGATGGCGTCGCGAGAGGCGCTCGTGGAGGCGGCGTGGACTGGAGATCGTGGAGGCGTGGAGGGGCTTTGACCCCCGATGGATATGCATGTACGCGGGCTTATCCATTTTTTTCTAAGAACCCATTCATTAGTTTTTTTCCCAATCATTAGTTGCGTCTGTTTTTTAAAACAATCATTCTCGAAAATACATTAATTGATAGATAATTTTTTTGACTCCGCCAAATGGCATGGAACTTTTTCCGCACGTTGGCATCACCCTCGACAGCACCCACGCCAGTTTGCATATTTTTCCGACGCTCGATGCATTTCCTAAGATTTTCCCTATGTTAATGCCGTAAAACACTGGCCGGACGTGACGCAACGTTCATTTTGTGCCCGTTTGCATTCCAACCTTGCGTGGGGCCCTACGTAGGCCGTGCCCGCATGTCCGCCCACTTTGGTGCAATTGCATGCATGCGATCACGTAGACATAGTGCAACCAGCTCCGGTTCGTTCTGCAGGAAGGGGGGGGGGGTCCCAACTACGTTTCTTTTTCACTCCGCCGAATGGCACGAAACTTTTTCCACACGTTTCCATCACCCTCGACAGCACCCACGCCAATTTTCATATTTTCCGGCGCTCGATGCATTTCCTAAGATTTTCCCGGTGAAAATGGCCAGAAACACTGGCCGGACGTGACGCAACGTTCGTTTTGTGTCCGTTTGCATTGCAACCTTGCGTGGGGCCGTACGTATGCCGTGCCCGCATATCCGCCCACTTTGCTGCAATTGCATGCATGCGATCACGTACCCCCAATGCAACGAGCTTCTTTTCTGTCTACCGGAGGGGGGTTCCCGACTACTTTTTTTTTACTCCGCCAAATGGCACGAAACTTTTTCCACACGTTGGCATCACCCTCGACAGCACCCACGCCAATTTGCATATTTTTTCGACGCTCGATGCATTTCCTAGGATTTTCCCTGTGTTAATGTCGTAAAACACTGGTCGGACGTGAGGCAACGTTCGTTTTGTGTCCGTTTGCATTCCAACCTTGCGTGGGGCCCTATGTAGGCCGTGCCCGCATGTACGCCCACTTTTGTGCAATTGCATGCATGCGATCACGTAGACATAGTGCAACCAGCTCCGGTTCGTTCTGCCGGAGGGGGGGGGGGGGTTCCCAACTACGTTTCTTTTTCACTCCGCCGAATGGCATGAAACTTTTTCCACACGTTTCCATCACCCTCGACAGCACCCACGCCAACTTTCATATTTTTCCGGCGCTCGATGCATTTCCTAGGATTTTCCCGGTGAAAATGGCCAGAAACACTGGCCGGACGTGACGCAACGTTCGTTTTGTGTCCGTTTGCGTTCCAACCTTGCGTGGGGCCCTATGTAGGCCGTGCCCGCATATCCTCCCACTTTGGTGCAATTGCATGCATGCGATCACGTACCCCCAGTGCAACGAGCTTCTTTTCTGTCTACCGGAGGGGGGTTCCCGACTACTTTTTTTTTACTCCGCCAAATGGCACGAAACTTTTTCCACACGTTGGCATCACCCTCGACAGCACCCACGCCAATTTGCATATTTTTTCGACGCTCGATGCATTTCCTAGGATTTTCCCTGTGTTAATGTCGTAAAACACTGGTCGGACGTGAGGCAACGTTCGTTTTGTGTCCGTTTGCATTCCAACCTTGCGTGGGGCCCTATGTAGGCCGTGCCCGCATGTACGCCCACTTTTGTGCAATTGCATGCATGCGATCACGTAGACATAGTGCAACCAGCTCCGGTTCGTTCTGCCGGAGGGGGGGGGGGTTCCCAACTACGTTTCTTTTTCACTCCGCCGAATGGCATGAAACTTTTTCCACACGTTTCCATCACCCTCGACAGCACCCACGCCAACTTTCATATTTTTCCGGCGCTCGATGCATTTCCTAGGATTTTCCCGGTGAAAATGGCCAGAAACACTGGCCGGACGTGACGCAACGTTCGTTTTGTGTCCGTTTGCGTTCCAACCTTGCGTGGGGCCCTATGTAGGCCGTGCCCGCATATCCTCCCACTTTGGTGCAATTGCATGCATGCGATCACGTACCCCCAGTGCAACGAGCTTCTTTTCTGTCTACCGGAGGGGGGTTCCCGACTACTTTTTTTTTACTCCGCCAAATGGCACGTAACTTTTTCCGCACGTTGGCATCACCCTCGACAGCACCCACACCAGTTTGCATATTTTTCCGACGCTCGATGCATTTCCTAGGATTTTCCCTTTGTTAATGCCATAAAACACTGGCCGGACGTGACGCAACGTTCATTTTGTGTCCGTTTGCGTTCCAACCTTGCGTGGGGCCCTACGTAGGCCGTGCCCGCATGTCCTCCCACTTTGGTGCAATTGCATGCATGCGATCACGTGGACATAGTGCAACCAGCTCCGGTTCGTTCTGCCGGAGGGGGGGTCCCCAACTACGTTTCTTTTTCACTCCGCCGAATGGCACGAAACTTTTTCCACACGTTTCCATCACCCTCGACAGCACCCACGCCAATTTTCATATTTTTCCGGCGCTCGATTCATTTCCTAGGATTTTCCCGGTGAAAATGGCCAGAAACACTGGCCGGACGTGACACAACGTTCGTTTTGTGTCCGTTTGCGTTCCAACCTTGCGTGGGGCCCTACGTAGGCCGTGCCCGCATATCCGCCCACTTTGATGCAATTGCATGCATGCGATCACGTACCCCCAGTGCAGCGAGCTTCTTTTCTGTCTACCGGAGTGGGGTTCCCGACTACTTTTTTTTGACTCCGCCAAATGGCACGAAACTTTTTCCGCACGTTGGCATCACCCTCGACAGCACCCACGCCAGTTTGCATATTTTTCCGATGCTTGATGCATTTCCTAGGATTTTCCCTGTGTTAATGCCGTAAAATACTGGCCGGACGTGACGCAACGTTCGTTTTGTGTCCGTTTGCGTTGCAACCTTGTCGTGGGGCACTACGTACACTAGTGCAGAACCGGGCAATAGCACCGGTTCGTAAGGCCCTTTAGTGCCGGTTAGGTAACCGGCACTAAAATTTCGGCACTAAAGCCCCCCCCCCCTTTAGTACCGGTTCAGCACGAACCGGTGCTAAAGGGCAACCACGTGGCACGAGCCAGCTCCGGGGGCCGGGAGCCCTTTAGTACCGGTTGGTAACACCAACCGGTACAAAAATGTTTGGGGGGTTTTTGGTTTTATGATTTATTTTTCATTTAATTTTGTGTTTTCCATTTTAATTTTTTTTCGTTTGCTGGTATTTTACGGTACTACACATTGTACACGTTATGCGTACGTATATATATATATATATAAATAAAATTTCTAGTAGAACCAATCATATATATATATCATCAATCATGTCTCACAAACCACCATATTAATTCACACATACACATATGTATAGCTATATACAATTTCTCCTACATATGCATGTTGCCTTCGGAGCCAGTGGCATTAGCCTGATTGGTGCAATTGGAGCAGGATGACAATTGGAAGTGGTTCATGACTTGGTCGATGGGGGCGGTAGCGGGTAATAGTATTCTCCCTTCGGATTTATGACCTGGTCGAGCAAAAATCCCGCTATTTCCTCTTGAAGTGCTTCTACGCGCTCCGTTGGTAGGAGCTTGTCCCGCACGTCTTTGAACTGTTAAGAAGGAGATCAATATGCATGTGTATTAGTTGTGTGACTAGATATCGATAATGGTGTAAAAATTGTGAATAGTGATCTGTCAAGCGTACCCATTCCTGTCTTTGAGATCTGCTCCTTTCGGATGCGATCATGCGAATGTTCTCGCAAACGCAGTATGCACACAAATCAGTCCCCGGCGCCTGCTTCAGGGCCTTTATTACGAGAATGGAATTTAATTTGATCAGATAATAATTAATCAAGCATGATAATTAAAGAGATGGCAGCTAGCTAGCTAGCTAGTACTACTTAATTACTTACCTTGGCTCGAAACCATTTCAGATGTGGTTTCCATTCGCCTTCCGTGACGCTGATGAACCTTGCCCAAGCCCTGCTCGCCGACAAAGAAAATGAATAAAGGGGTTATTAAATAGTTCATATCATGAAATGACGAACTAAATAGGCCGAGATATATAGTTAATAATGATTGAAATTACCTGTTGACTATCCCAAACAAGATGTTATAGTCACTATTTGCTTTGAGTAGCGAGTCCGGTATTTCAACTGTTCCGGCGTCAACTTTAATGATACACAAGATACAGTGAAATCTGCATGCACACACGTTTGCATGTCTTAATTAAGCGGGCATATGTAAGCAAAAACATGTAGCTAGCTAGTAGGCAAAAACAGAGAATTTGTAGTATAAGAAAGTGTGACTCACTGGAAGTTGTAAGGAAGTAGTATATCTTCATTGTATCTGAGGCGCTTCAAGAACTCTAGCATGCTGTCCTCTACCTCTTTTTCATAATATGCATCTATTTTCCATGTGTATTCATTAGCGGTGTTTGGGTCAATGAACCCAATGCCATAGCGTCCACCTTTTCTCATTTTATACATCTTCATCCTTCATAATACCAAAGAAAAGAATATAGTGAGGATAATTACACGTAATGATTGATCAAAAGGATCACTACAGCTAGCTTGAGACTTAAATTACAGAAAGAAATCACTTACAGACAATAGCAACTGACGATAGATTTGTCGAGTGCGTCTTGATTGTATAACTGAAACAGTTCAGAATACTCAACGGCCACAGCTTTCTCATGGTAGTAATCATCCTTCTTGACATACACCATGAGGGACTCTCGATCGGATCTCTTGCTAATGTCCATGTACCATTGATGCAATTCATACATTCTCGTTGGGAGCTTCTTGATATCTTCTGGCTCGACCAAAGGTTGGCCCCGGACATATTTCCGTTTTATTTCCTACTCTATAATCAGAGGCATGTCCTCGATCTCGAGGAGTTGTCCAACAGTGATCTTGAGTTCTTCAGCCTGCATTATATGCTCCTGGGTTATTACCACATCGCCCACCTCGGGAACATGAACTGTTTGGCCACAATAATATTGGGCGCGCGTACTGTCACGTGTTTTTGGCGGCACAACAAGCGGGGGGATCGATTGCGCCGCCTGTTTCCCAGCTAGGCAACGGTTTTCCCGCATTTTTTGACAGCTGCTTGTTGTTTGCTCGAGCTCGAGCTCGCCTCCTTCTGTAGACGTTGTCGATGCAACTTCCTGATGTGGCGCTCATAGTCTGTGTCAACAGGCTTAGGAGCTGGTGGTTGAGCCATACGAATGAAGTGGTCAACTACTTCCACAGGCACTTTCTCCCTTGGCGGCGGTGGCGGTTTCGGTCCAAAATGGGCGTCGACTTCTGCCCGCACTATGGCATTGGTTTGCTCCTCGGTCCTGTCGTAAGCCCTCATAGGAAGAGGAGTACTGAGGTTTGCACCATATTTATATCGCTTGCCTCCGCCTGTACTTCCTGTACTATGACCTCGACTCGTACCGCTACGCACCATAGCTGCGGGGTGTCTCTTCTGCGATTGCTGAGGCGGCGGAGACAGCTGACGGGGCTGAGTTGGACGAGGAGGAGTGGCCTGAAGCTGTGCCGGACTTGGAGGAGGAGTGGCCTGAGGTTGTGCCGGACTTGGAGGAGGAGTGGACGTCTGACGCTGTGCCGGACTTGACGGAGGAGTGGCCTGACGCGTTGGTGGACTTGGAGGAGCGGGAGTCTGCTGACTCGGTGGCGGACTGCGACGAGGAGTCGGATGACGCGGTGTCGGTGGCCTTCAAAAGATGATGCAATCCTTTCTCCATAGGATGATACGATGGTTGGCCTCTCCTAGTGTGTGCTCATCGTCACCTCCAGGAATGTCAAGCTCTAGCCATGAATATTGGTCCACCACCTCATCAACCAAGACACGAGCATAGCCCGCTGGAATCGGGTTGCAATGGAAGGTTGCCTCAGGGGGATTTGTAAAAGCAAGGGCGTCCGCCACCTTCATGGATATGTTCTTCATTTTGAAGTGTAGCTCGCAGTTAGTGTTCTCCGTGATGTCATCCACGGGGTATCTATCCAGCACTGCGTCGCCCGGGGCGGAACCCACACTGCTTCTCGGCATGGATGGGGCGGTGGTATCCAATGCTGGATCATCCGCTAGCTGCTGCAGCTGCTGAGACCCCCTTTGCTGGCTAAGTGAGTCGATCTGCTCCTGCTGCCGCTGGAATTTAGCTGCCAATTCCGCTTGACTTGCTTCTAGGCCTTGAAGGCGTTCATAGTCCCGCTTCCTCTGCTCCTCCTCCATCTTCCTCTTCTTCTCCTCCGCAATCTTCTTTCTCGCACGGGTTCTGTAGTCGGCGTTCTAGTCCGAAAACCCCTCACACCACGGAATAGCGCCCTTGCCTCGTGTTCTTCCCGGGTGTTCAGGATTTCCCAGGGCACGCGTAAGCTCATCGTTCTCTCTGTTGGGCTGGGACACCCCCGATCGAGCCTCTTCTATTGCAACAAGTAGTGCATCGTCGGCTCCGTTCAGACATGCCTTCGTCGAAACATTGCCTGCCTTCGGGTCCAACTCCCCCCCATGCGCATAGAACCAAGTCCAGCACCTGGGGGGCTAGCTCTTAGTAACCGGAGTGACACTTGCATCCTCCATCTCTTTCTCAGACTTATCCCACTTAGGCATTGCCACCGCATAGCCACCTGGCCCCAGCTTATGGAACTTATCCTTTTTTTCGGCATTCTTCTTGTTTATTCTCGACCGTTCCTTAGCTAATTCTGAATCCTTGAATTTCACGAAATCATCCCAATGAGCACTTTGATTCTCTAGTATCCCCTCGAATACTGGACTCTTCCTTCCTCCCTTGACGTACTTCTCCCACGTCGTTCTCTTGTGGTTCTTGAATGCAACCGCCATCTTGCTAAAAGCAGCGTCCTTGACTTTCCGCACATCTGCTTCTGTGAAATGATCTGGTAGGGTGAAATGTTCCATGAGAGTATCCCAAAGTAGTTTTTTTATTCTCGTCGACAAAAGTAACATTTGGACGTTGCTTTGCTGGCTTTCTCCATTCTTGAAGGCAGATCGGGAGTTGGTCCTTCACAAGAACTCCGCACTGACGAACGAACTTGTCCGCAATCTTCTTAGGCGCTAATGGTTCGCCATTAGGTTTGAATGCCTCGATATTGTACTTTACGCCCTCCTTCAACTTTTTGTTCGGGCCCCGTTCGTCCTTTTGCCTGAAGATTTTCTCGATCCGGATGGCTGAAAGAAGAAAGATCGATTCGTTAATATATCTTCAACTCATTTAAAACATGCGATGATCACCAGATTCCTGCTTATATAAATATATATATATACCTCGCTGGTGGTTGTTGTTTCAGGATCAACATGTTCTTCGTCGTAGTTCATGACTTCATCTTCTCGGTCGTCGCGATCGAATATCATATCACCCTCTCCGGTGTTGTTTAGAAATTCGGAGCCGTCAAAATCTTCTTCATTCTGATCATCATCTGGCCCGCGTATGATATCGAACATGGTCTGTTCTCTCTCTCTGTCGGTATTGTCCGCCATAGCTTTTATTTAACTATGCCAAAAGAAATATAAAACAATTTAGTATAATCTCGAATAATAGATATAATCTTGAATACATCGTCTCGAATAATAGATATAATCTCAAATACATCGTCTCGAATAATAGATTTAATCTCGAATACGTCGTCTCGAATAATAGGTATAATCTCGAATACATCGTCTCCAATAATATATATAATCTCGAATAAATCATCTCGAATATTATATATCGAATACATCACTAAACCCTAATTCAGCTAATATATATAATCCATCTAATAAAGATCGAATAGTAGAGAGTAATCTAGGCGGTGGACAACCAAAGTGAAGGAACCATCACTGGATCATAGCTCGGGTGATCTCCCCAAAGAACCTGCCAGGTATTAGAGAACCTGACATCCATAGCAGCCATGTAGCGATGGACGTGCTCGTCCTCCTCCCTGACACGGCGACGTACCACCTCCGGCGGGGCCGGCTCCCTCCGCACCGAAAGTGGCCCACGCGAATGCCACCAAAGGAGATGAGGGTCAACGACGGGACCCAGGGTCGGGTTCCTCACCAAGCGTCGCGCCCCTGAAGGTAGCACCTCCCAGTGCCAGCCCGACGGAGCCCAGTCCCGGACATGGGTCCTCTGAAGCAGGACGTCGTTGCGAACGGGTCGACGGCGAGGATGCGGGCCGGGCATCGTCGACAACAAATACTATATGCAAATGTAACACTAATTATGCTATCATTGCATATGTCAAAATTCTATATGCTACTTCATACTAATTAAGCATCTAACACTAAAAACAGAAAAAACAACTTCTATACATCCATTAAAAACAGAAAAACAACATTATATAAAACTAACATTAATCTAATTCATCTAGCTAGCTAAAACTAACATTATATAAAACAAACAGAAAAACAACTTCTATACAATTTGAAATTAATCTAATTCATCTAGCTACCTAAAACTAACATTTCCAAAATTTCTAACATTTCTATAACATTTGACATTATATATATTATAACTAACATTTCTATATACTATTTGACATTAATCTAATCTAATTAATTAATTCATCTAAAACTTTGTATGAAAAACAGAAAAAGAGAAAAAACTAAAAGCTAAAAACAGAAAAATTGTGTGTGTGTGTGCGCGCGTGTAGTGTGTGTGTGTAGTGTGTGTGTGTGTGTGCATGTAGTGTGTGTGTGCGCGCGCGCGTGTGTGTGCGCTACGGTGTGGCTTTGATCGATTGGAGGGAGGAGAGGGGCCGGGGGAGGGGCTCACAGCGCGCGCGGGCAAGGTCGAGGCGACGGCGATGGCGAGGCGAGGTCGATGCAAAGGTGACGGCGAGGGCGAAGCGAGGGGATCGACGACGGGCCGGTGCGGCGACAGGCCGACGACGGGGGCGCCGCGGAGTCGACGGGGACGACGCGACGAGGACGGGGGCGTCGCGGAGTCGACGGGGACGGCGCGACAGGGGCGGCGAAGGCGCGGGACGGGGCGGCGGCAGAGAGAAGTGGGAGATGAGAAACTGACGAAATTTTGAAGTGTTGTATATATAGAAGACACCTTTAGTACCGATTGGAGCCACCAAGCGGTACTAAAGGGGGTCCCTTCCCGCGCAATACAGGCCTTTAGTACCGGTTGGTGGCTCCAACCGGTACTAAAGGCACCCCCTTTAGTACCGGTTGGTGCCATGAACTGGTACTAAAGCGGGGTGCGCTGCCAGGCGAGGGGCGCAAAGTTTAGTCCCACCTCGCCTAGCGAAGGGCAGCCGCACTGGTTTATAAACCCAGCTGCGGCTGCTCCTTCGAGCTCCTCTCAAATGCAGGCCTTCTGGGCCTACCTATGCTGTGCTGCCTAGTGGGCCTACTGGGCCTTTGCGGGCCTGCATCCTGGCCCAACAACGGGTTGGGTTTCTAGTCATATGCAGGCCGCTCTAGCCTAGTAGGCGGGCTTTTTTTATTTTTTTTGCTTTATTTATTTTTGAGTTGTTTTTTTGTATTTAGAGTTTCTTTGTGAATTTTTTGCTTTAGGTACAAAAAATTACAAACTTTCTTTTAGTGCCCGTAGTTTTCAAATTTGAATAGTTTAAATTTTGAATTATTTGAAATTAGTGTGAATCACTAGTTTGTGAATAACTTAACTTTAAAAATCAGTAAAGGCATGAAAGAATTTGTTTGCACATAAAATTTCTTCGCGTTTCAAATGCCAAAACACATAATTAACTACCCTAACTATTACAGAGATTCCCTTCTGGGTGTGAAACACAGAAGAAAGTGATGATAGCTAGTGAAGCCAATCACATCCCAGATCTTTGGGTGTGAAACTTTTTTTTCGCGTGTGCCCCTTTGCACCGTAACCATTTACGGGATGCTCGGGTCAATATTCACTGTGAATGGAGCAATTTCATCAAACTTTTCATAATCTTCTGACTTGTCTGTCTTGTCATCCACTCCCACGATGTTTCTCTTCCCAGAAAGAACTATGTGCCGCTTTGGCTCATCGTACGATGCATTCGCTTCCTTATCTTTTCTTTTTCTTGGCTTGGTAGACATGTCCTTCACATAGAAAACCTGTGGCACATCATTGGCTAGGACGAATGGTTCGTCTGCATACGCAAGATTGTTGAGATCCACTGTTGTCATTCCGTACTGCGGGTCTTCCGTTACCCCGCCTCGTGTCATATTGACCCATTTGCACCGAAACAAAGCGACATTCAAACCACGTGGATAGTCAAGTTCCCATATGTCCTATATATAACCATAATATGTTTCCTTTCCCGTCTTGGTTTTTGCATCAAAGCGGACACCACTGTTTTGGTTGGTGCTCTTCTTATCTTGGGCGATCATGTAAAATGTATTACCATTTATCTCGTACCCTTTGAAAGTCATTATATTCGAAGATGGTAACTGGGACATCAAGTACAGGTCATCTTCAATAGAGGTGTCATGCATGGTACGAGCTTGCAACCAGCTGGCGAAACTCCTGGTTTGTTCACGTGTAATCCAGTCATCAGACCGCTCCGGGTGTTTGGAGCGTAGCAAATTCTTGTGTTCATCCATATACGGAGCCACCAAGGCGGAATTCTGTAGAACTGTGTTGTGTGCTTCAGTGAGAGAATGTCCGTCCATACATATTATTTATTCCCCTCCTAGCGTGCCTTTTCCATCCAGTTTGCCCTTATGCCGCGATTCAGGAACACCAATCGGCTTAAGGTCAGGAATAAAGTCAATACAAAACTCAATGACCTCCTCATTTTGACGGCCCTTGGAGATGCTTCCTTCTGGCCTAGTACGGTTATGAACATATTTCTTTAAGACTCCCATGAACCTCTCAAAGGGGAACATATTGTGTAGAAATACAGGAGCCAAAACGTTTATCTCTTCGCATAGGTGAACTAGGACGTGCGTCATGATGTTGATGAAGGATGGTGGGAACACCAACTCGAAACTGACAAGACATTGCGTCAAATCATTTTGTAACCTTGGTATGATTTCTGGATCGATTACCTTCTGAGAGATTGCATTGAGAAATGCACATAGCTTCACAATGTCTAATCGAACGTTTTCCGGTAGAAGCCCCCTCAATGCAACCGAAAGCAGTTGCATCATAATCACGTGGCAGTCATGAGACTTTAGGTTCTGGAACTTTTTCTCTGTCATGTTTATTATTCTCTTTATATTCGACGAGAAGCCAGACCGTACCTTAATACTGAGCAGGCATTCAAAGAAGATTTCCTTCTCTTCTTTGGTAAGAGCATAGCTTGCATGACCCTGATGTATGCCGTATTTTTTGTGCATACGTTGATGGTCCTCCCGTGCCTGAGGTGTATCTTTTGTCTTCCCATACACGCCCAAGAAGCCAAGCAGGGTCACACAAAGATTCTTCGTCACGTGCATCACGTCGATTGCGGACCGGACCTCGAGGTCTCTCCTATAGGGCAGGTCCCAAAATATAGATTTCTTCTTCCACATGGGTGCGCGTCCGTCAGCGTCATTCGGAACAGGTTGTCCACCAGGACCCTTTCCAAAGACCACCTTCAAATCCTTGACCATATCATGTACATCAGCACCAGTACGGTGGCGAGGCTTCGTCCGGTGATCCGCCTCACTTTTGAAATGCTTGCCTTTCTTTCTTACGGGATGCCTGCTCGGAAGAAATCGACGATGTCCCAGGTACACATTCTGATTAGCCAAATATATATTGTCGGTATCGTCCAAACAGTTCGTGCATGCGCGGTATCCCTTATTTGTCTGTCCTGAAAGGTTACTGAGAGCAAGCCAATCATTGATGGTCCCAAAAAGCAACGCCTTTAGGTCAAATTCTTCCCCCATGTGCTCATCCCACGCACGTACACCTGTTCCATTCCACAGTTGTAAGAGTTCTTCAACTAATGGCCTTAGGTACACATCAATGTCGTTGCCGGGTTGCTTAGGGCCTTGGATGAGCACTGGCATCATAATGAACTTCCGCTTCATGCACAACCAAGGAGGAAGGTTATACAAACATAGAGTCACAGGCCAGGTGCTATGGTTGCTGCTCTGCTCCCCAAAAGGATTAATGCCATCTGCGCTTAGACCAAACCCTACGCTCCTTGCGTCATCTGCAAACTCCTTCCCGTACTTTCTTTCGATTTTTCTCCACTGCGACCCGTCAGCGGGTACTCTCAACTTTCCGTCTTTCGTACGGTCTTCTCTGTGCCATCGCATCGCCTTGGCATGCTCTTTGTTTTGGAACGACCGTTTCAACCGTGGTATTATAGGAGCATACCACATCACCTTGGCAGGAATCTTCTTCCTGGGTCGCCGGCCCTCGACATCACCAGGGTCATCGCGGCTGATCTTATAGCGCAATGCACCACATACCGGGCAAGCGTTCAAATCCTCGTACTCACCGCGGTAGAGGATGCAATCATTAGGGCATGCATGTATCTTCTGCAGCTCTAACCCTAGAGGGCAGACAGCCTTCTTTGCTTCGTACGTACTCTCGGGCAATTCGTTGTCCTTTGGAAGCATATCCTTTATCATTACCAGCAACTTTCCAAATCCCTTGTCAGATACACCATTCTCTGCCTTCCATTGCAGCAATTCCAGTGTGGTGCCCAGCTTTTTCTTATCACCTACGCAATTCAGGTACAACAATTTTTTGTGATCCTCTAACATGCGCCGTAACTTCTTCTTCTCCAAATCACTTGCGCTGTTTCTCTTTGCATCGGCAATGGCCCGACCTAGATCATCAACAGGCTCATCTGATGCCTCTTCTTCAGCTTCTTCCCGCATTGCCGGCTCAGCTTCTTCCCGCATTACCGGCTCAGATTCTTCCCCCATTGTTGTATCATCGTATTCAGGGAACCCATGGCCAGGATAGCTGTCGACGTCCTCTTCTTTTTCATTGTCTTCCATCATAACCCCTCTTTCTCCGTGCTTGGTCCAAACATTATAATGGGGCATGAAACCGGATTTAAATAGGTGGACGTGAATGGTTCTTGACGTAGAGTAATTGTGACCATTCTTACAGCGAGCACATGGACAAGGCATAAAACCATCCGCCCGCTTGTTTGCCTCAGCCGCAAGCAGAAAAGTATGCACGCCATCAACGAACTGGGGAGAGCATCGGTCATCGTACATCCATTGCTGGCTCATCTTCATTACACAACACCGAATAGACCAAATTAATACAAGTTCATACATAAAGTTCATACAACACTTAAATGCAACAAACAAATAACTCTCTAGCTAAAGCATTTAAATGCAACAACAAATACGATCAAGACCGCAACTAAGGTAACAATGGATCCAACAGCATAATGATACCAAGCCTCACTATCGATGGCATATTTTCTAATCTTTCTAAGCTTCAAGCGCATTTTCTCCATCTTGATCTTGTGATCATCGACGACATCGGCAACATGCAACTCCAATTCCATCTTCTCCCCCTCAATTCTTGTCAATTTTTCTTTCAAGTACTCGTTTTCTCTTTTAACTAAATTTAACCTCTCGGCAATAGGGTCGGTTGGAATTTCCGGTTCACATACCTCCTAGAAAAATTTTCTATGTCAACTTGATGGGCATAATTTGTCATAAACATGAAATGCAACTAGTTTTAAAAGAGAATATACATACCACATCCGAATCATAACAAGGACTAGGGCCGACGGGGACGGATATCAAAACCATGGCACTATATGTATAACAAACAACGTACGGATAAGATAATTATACGAGTAACTATATATCCAAATCACACAAACATCAATTTTTATATAAAATTTCATGAACAAGAGGCTCACCACAAGGTGGTGCCGCCGACGGGACAGTGCGGGCGATCGACGGTGGCTACGATGGAGATTTAGAAGGCACTAAGTAAACCACACCTACATATGCAAACTAAGTGTTATTTTTGACCTCAAATTGCATATAAATCAAATACTAGCACATATATATATATATATCCTCCCAAATTACTAAACTCACAAATTAATCACTATATAAAGCATCGCAAGAGCTAATCTAGCAATGATAGATGAAAGGACAAAGTTGCTAACCTTTGTGATCATTTGAATGGATGGGGGCCTTCAAATCTTGACAAATTTTGGGCCAAATGTGTGATGAGCTCGAGAGGAAGACGGGATGAACAGAGAGGAGAGGGGAAAGGGGAAGAACAGAGCGAGCTCGGGTGTGAAGGGTTTATGGAGGACGACCTTTAGTACCGGTTCGTGCCACGAACCGGTACTAAAGGGGCTGGAGGGGTCCCAGTCTGACAACATCCTGCCAACACTCTCATTAGTACCGGTTCGTGGCACGAACCAGTGCTAAAGGTTCGCCACGAACCGGTACTAATGAAAGCGGCCCGGCTAGCCGTTGGAACCGGCACTAATGTATACATTAGTGCCGGCTCAAATACAAACCGACACTAATGTGCTTCACGTTTGACCCTTTTTCTACTAGTGGTAGGCCGTGCCCGCATGTCCGCCCACTTTGGTGCAATTGCATGCATGCGATCACGTAGACATAGTGCAACCTGCTCCGGTTCGTTTTGCCGGAGGGGGGGGGGGTTTCCCAACTACGTTTCTTTTTCACTCCGCCGAATGGCACAAAACTTTTTCCACACGTTTCCATCACTCTCGACAGCACCCACAGCAATTTTCATATTTTTCCGGCACTCGATGCATTTCCTAGGATTTTCCCGGTGAAAATGGCCAGAAACACTCGCCGAACGTGACATAACGTTCGTTTTGTGTCAGTTTTCGTTCCAACCTTGCGTGGGGCCCTACATCGGTGGTTGGGCTTTTTTTTTTAAGTAACTTAAATTTTTTTCCGGTATTTCATGTGTTGGTTGCGTGCAGTGCAGTGTTCGTGTTAGGTGCACCCTGTGACGTACCCTCGTGTTTGCGTGCATGGCGCATGCACGTGCGCTTCGTGCTGTTAGGTGCACCCCGTGGAGTATGCGTGCGTTTGCGTGCATGGCACATGCATATGTGTGCGCTGTCGTCGGTGGTGCGTGCTTTCGATACATGTCAGTGGTGTGGGGCTTTTTATTGATTCGTGAGGGCTCAACTTATCACCGGGCGTCTACTCTTCGAAGACCTGTTTATTATACAACCATTCCATTACTCATTGAAGCAACATAATTTCGTTCATATTTAGGATATTTTACATTCGAACGAAATGTTACATGAAAAAAGATTAACACTAAAACAAATCTAACTACTCCTCCTCGCTACTCAGAAGATCAACCACTACGGTCTGGCCGCCGTCTTCACCGCCGTCTGAGTCATCAGAACTGCCCAAGTATCCGAAAAATTCCTCCGCAGTAGCCGACTCCTGCGCTAGTGTATCGATCGAGTCCCTAATCGCCTGCCAGTATCCCGGCTCGTCTGCCGGGACCCTCGGGTCAACAATATCCGTCGGCGGCATCCAACCGGTCTCCGACGTGGAGTTCCGGATCGCGCGGATCAAACCCGGTGACTCCAACGGGTCGCCCTCCTCTTGCATCGCCGCCAGTTCCGGCGGGATCTAAAACTCAGGGGCGCCTGATGGAGCAGCGGGCGCGGCGGCGGGATTAGCCGGGGCGCCTGCGCGAGCGCGCCGACCGGCACGGGCCTGCACGACCGGGACGGCGGGGGGCGCGTTTGGAGCGTCTGCACGGATGCCCCGAGACATGTAGAAGCTGACCATGGTGTCGAAGTCGCGGCCTTGCCGAAAGTTCAGGCGACCTTCGGGGTTCCATGGACCGGGTTGTGCCGGCCCAGGCGTGGCATAGCCGGTGCTCGTCACGTGCCAGCCGTGTGCTAGGCGACACGACGGCGGCACGGGGATGCCGTGCCGGTAGATATCCACGGTCTGCGGCCCGGTGAGGCTAGAGGGCCACAGACCGCCGGGAGCGGCGCCGCGTCCACCACCGCTGCCGACGCGTCCACCGCCGCTGCCGCCGCCTCCACCGCCACCTCCCGCCCGACGACTGCTCCTTGCGCCTCCACTGCCGCCTCCCCAACCGAACCAACGCCGGCCGAAACATCCACGCCCACGAGGCATCACGCCGGAAAGAGTTGCGCCGCCGGAGATCGATCGGACAGCGCGGGGTGCCGGCGGTTTCTAAGAGGAGAGGCGGGGTCAGGGCGGTTTCTAAGAGGAGAGGCGGGGTCGGGGTGGTTTCTGTGAGGCGAGCGCGGGTCAGGAGCGAGGCACTTTATGGGGAGGGAGAGACGCGTCGGGGGCGTTGGACGGGCGCGGCGAACGAGAGACGTCGGTGCACGCGGCAGCGGGGCAGGCGATGCGTGGAGTCCGACGCGAGGCGAGGCGAGGTGGCAGGCGGCAGGCGGGCAGCGGGGCAGGCGATGCGTGGAGTCCGACGCGAGGCGACGCGAGGCGGCAGCCGGCAGTGCGGCAGGCGGCAGGCGGGCAGCAGGCAAGGGTTGCATGGAGTCCAACGCGAGGCGAGGCGGCAGCCGGCAGCGCGGCAGCTGGCAGCGCCTCAGCGGGGGAAGCGGCACGATAACAGCGCCGTGCATGCATGCACGCCCGCAGCGCAATGGAAGCGGCACGATAACAGCGCCATGCATGCTCGCCCGCGGCGTAATTGACGCTATGTCAATCCCGGAAAAAATAACCCGTTGTATTTGTATACGTATACGCCGCGGCCGGGCGGGCGGGCGGGTGGGCACTTCTAAAAGTTATGTCCATCATGCCCCTCATTACGAAGGGGTATCAAGCAATCTCGTCCCTCCTTGTGTTAGAGGGGGTCTATCGAAGTGGAAGTGTTTTTATATTCCAAAAGTAGCCGGCCATAGGCATGTCTGTCTACTCTTTGCCGGCCATAGGCATGTCTGTCTCCTACATCCTGCTCTTCGCTAGACGTGGGCACTTCAGTGTGCCATGTCTTACTCTTCCTAGTTGAAGTCTACCCGCCAACATCGCCGGTGAGGTCAACCATGGACGTGAAGGTCCATCCTCATGGTCGCTGTGGCATGGAGCAATGACGCAGAGTTCTCGGCGTTGGCAGCGTCCCTCTTTGCCATCGCCTGTGCCGCATCCTCATCAGCCACCGCCTCGATCTACTTGTACAGCAAGTCGTGCTCCGCCTCCATGCTGGAGTTGCCAACGCTCATAGAGAATGGTGAGGGCGCTGCACAACGTCCTTCTCGCTCTCCTGCTTGGCGATGATCTGGACCTCCACGAGCCGGTGTTGCTCTCGAGGACATGCAGATTGTACCACTGCTCTCCTAGAGTATCCGGGCGCATTGACCGGTGGTATCGCTTGTTCTGGCTGCTCCTCCTCCGTCATTACCGTGCTTAAGTATGCATGTGATGGTGTTCTGGACTAGAGGGTGCTTGCCACATCATCTACCGGCCAAGAGGGCCACGCCGATGAACCCCATGATGATTGAATAGTGAGCCATGTTCGTCTACACCACGATTCCATTAGACGTGACCGACCTATGGGTAAACCCTTGACACCTCCATTACCTATATATGTCTAGGGGTAGGGCTCATACACGGGACCTCACTCACACATAGATCTTGTGGTTGGTCAACATATACTATGTACTCTCTCTCAATTAAATCAGAACTTAGGGTATTATCTATTGAGAGTGCCTGAACTTGGGTAAAGGAACGTGTCTCTGTTATCGCACAAAGGCTATGTTCATTGCAGCTACACATTCCTGGTGCCAAACACTATTAGAGTAATGGTTTTCCACAACTTCAATTGGTGGCGCTCCAGTTTTAATCCACACCACCACTATTATTTTTTTCCAAATAGTGGTTGTGTTGAAATATTTGATACGCCACCTTTAGAGTGTTAGTGGTGGCGTACGCCATCTTTTCCTTATATGAAGCACAACTATTTTTATTGACCTACATACAAGCAGAAAAATTCTTCTGCAGCGGTGCACAACAAAAACATTAAATTCAATAAGCTGACCACACCTTTACAACATAATTAATTCATTTAAACATTCGAGACAGATTTGCGCCAGGAAAAGATGAAGAAATGATTGACAGGCTGGACATTAGAGACAGATTTGTAGAGCTACAATCATGGCTGGGTGTTACTACTAATAATCTTTATTTTTTTCTTCAGTCCAGTAGTTTGCCTAACTTATTACAACATCTTAAATAATCAACCACAAAGGCAGGCCTGTACATGACAATAAAACAGAACCAGCAGTCCTGCACTCAGATAGAAGAAACTAAGGATGCCGTGTGGACTGCACATCAAATTCAGGACCAGTCCCTTGCAAGACAGGGGACATTGTACAAGAAGACAGCACCCAGTTGTGAACTAATGCATAAATAGTATAGCCAAGCTGCAACTACTCTTCTACCGTGAAAATAAGGAAGCGGCAAAGGGAGGGGGACGTTTGGTTCCTGGGTACATACGTACCCTATATGGAAAAGAAAATTAGGAATTCAACAAAAAATCAAAAAATTCTGAATATATTTTTGAAATAAACTTGACCTTTCATTGTACTATTGAGAAAAGTTCCACAAAAAGAAAATTCCTCTTTGACTTCTTTTCAAAAAAGTCAAAATTTCGATCAAAATAACGTGAATAATGACCTATGATAGGAAATAAATTTTGTCTTTTTCGCTGTAAAGGCAACATTGGTATCTTTTGTGAAAATTTATATACTAGTGCGCAAGTAGGTCAAGTTTAATCTAAAAATACTTTTGAATTATTTTGAATTTTTGTTTAATTATTAAAAAAATACCCCATATTGGGCGTATATACATGCGGGAGCCAAAGGGTATTTCTCAGCGACAAAGATACAAGTTACAAAGTTAACTCAAATGGGTATGTTACCCGATTAATGCAGAGCATGTTGACAAATTCAGTTCGTAATGCAGAGCATGTTCACACATTCAGTAAGTAAAACAGAGTAGTTTGCTGTAAGCACACTCCACTAGCTGGGTACATAAACACATAGACGTCTGTCATCCAGGCTCTACTGTCAGTACTGAACTATTATTAGCCAATCATGCATGATGAAATCAATGTTGCTGAATTCTCCTGGTGCTGCTGCTGGACGACGACGTTGTCCAGCGAAATAGCAACTGCATTTGCAAGGCACGGGATTTGAATACCCCATCTGGTGCATGAGGGGCATTGGAATTTGAACACAAGTTAACAAATTCAGAAGCAGGCAAACATCTGTGCAAGCTCAAGCGCATTATCAAAAAGAGGGAAAATTGCATAACAAGAATTAGTATTTCTCCCGTTGCAGATTCATAGAGGCAAGAACCGACGACATTATTGTTTCTTCAGATTGAAATAACAGCGCATTACATGGAGCGAACAATTGTTTCAAGATGGCACGGTCCAACATCTAACGAGAAAGCAGGAGACAGGAGACAGGAGACCTCGCGGGAGGTGAAGTAAACCAGCTTGCCTCGTCCCGTTCCAGCTCGAGGGCGGCCTGGCTTGGGGAATTTTGGGGATTTTGATTAGATAGAGTATTGGGGAAGAAGAGGAATTCAAAATTCAGTCGCATGAACGCTGCCCCGATCTGAAACACCCTGACAAGATTAAAAAAGGTGTTCAACACACAGCCTCCAGAACAGCTCCAGGACGTCAAGATAAAAGAGTTCTTCAACTCACCCCAACTCGCAGAAGAAGCCAAGCAGCAACCGGAGCTTCACTGGCTCGAGATTGTCGTCGTCATAAGCGATAAGTAGCTGAGAAAAAAAAAGAATGAGCATGTGTATTGTTTGGAGTCCCAATAGAATTCAGCCAAAATATACAGAAGAAACCTGAGAGAAAGGACTCACCATCTTCAAAGGAACGAAGGGTGGGACGGTTGGGATGGGTGTCCACTGCATGCCTCAGCACAACATCTGCTTCCTCCTTGCACTTATCTGAAGAGATCCCTTTCTCAAGCCAAAGGTAAACCGTGACTTGCTGCAGTGAAGGGAGGTGCCCCATGCTGAGATCCAGGTCACCGCCGGCAATATCCGACGCTTGGGCTGTGAACTGCAGGATTTCAAGCCTTGGCATAGCTCCTCTTGGAAACATAGATGGCCCCGTGACAAAACCAAGGAAGCGGCACTATCTGAAACATGGGAACACGTTAGCGCCAACGACGAACGTTTTGACACAAGTCTGCTGACGTTTGTAGGTGGACAGCCATAGATAACGAAGAGACGGAAGCGTCCCGAGGATTTGAATGTCAACTTCCGCGCGGACTCTGTCCACTGAAATACTTATGGTGGAGAGGAGGGGAAACGATGATGAATTAACCTACCTAGGCAATGTCCTGGTGCATCCTATAAACCAAAGGTACCGAAGCTGTGAGGTGGGCACAAAGCCATCCCACCAGACATCAGACCTTGCATCCCCTACACCAAAAATGGTTAGACTCTGCATTTTCCGCAGCTTGCCCAGGGACACCATCAAAGAATTACACATGATCTCATCTTTTCCCATCCCAGTAAAGGTAGAGCACTCTCAGCTTGACTAGTTGCCCTAGCTCTCTCACATCCACTAATTTTCCAGTCAGCTCTTCTAAGGACGTCAGGTTCCCGATGCCAACGGGTAACACCGCATCTTGGGCATCTAGGAATATCAAATGTTTTAGACGGACAACACTTGGCGAAATCACTGCTACACTTGATCCATTTTTTCCTAAGCCGAGTGTCTCCAAAAACTGTAGCTTTCCTATTTCCACAGGGAGGTCATGAACAGAAGTGTTTCTTAGCCCCAGATACCTTAGAGCATCTCCAGCCGTTGACACCCCTAAGAACATCACCGAACCAAAAAAGTTGCTGTCTTGGGGGTCATCCGGCGAAATCCGGCGAAATAAAGAGGGCATCTTCCCAGTCACTGTTGGAGATCGTAGCAGAAATTTAAAATTTTTTACGCATCACCAAGATCAATCTATGGAGTCATCTAACAACAAGAGAGAGAGGAGTGCATCTACATACCCTTGTAGATCGCGATCGGAAGCGTTCAAGAGAACGGGGTTGATGGAGTCGTACTCGTCATGATACAAATCACCGATGATCCTAGCGCCGAACGGACGGCATGATGAGGACATCTCTTCTATTGTTACACCCGCCGCGACTCCTACATCAGTTATTCCACCTGGTCCTATTACTAGAGCGCGAGCGAGACAAATAAATGGCCAGGTACTATCGCTCCTTTGTACATATGATTTAGCTAACGAGAATATGGTGTTACACTCATGTTCTGATTTAATTGTACTCAGGAACAAAGGGATCAAACAATCAATTGAAGGGGAGCCTTTAAACCAAATGGAGCAACACTCTTTGCATGCATGCTCTCAACCGTCCTTGCATGCATGCACACACCGCAACATCCATCCCATCCATGGTGCATGCCATGGTACAGGAAGCAGACGCCACAAGACCCAAGCCAATTAATTTTTGTTGCATGGACCAAGAGACACCACGTTTTGGGCCATGGTGGGCCAACACGATTTGACTACTTCCTACGTGCAGCACACGGTCGCCGTACGGACCGGTGTCCCGTGGATCAGCCCCAGGCGGCATCTCCTTTAATAAATAGCTAGTTAAGTTAGGGTTTAGACTCGGGTTTTATTCTATTGTCTAGCCATCGCTACAATTCGCATCTACGAGACGTGTAGGACTACCGCCTTGTCAGATGCACAGTGGAACCCCAACTTTTCATCTAGTTCGTGTGCTCAGTTTATTATCCGCAATTTCAGTTGCAATTCACCTTTGTTCTTGCCGTTTCTTCGGTTGCTTGCAGGAACTCGAACCTCGTTGTTCAGGTTGATCGTGCCTACGGCAAGGTCAATAACCATCGGAGATTGGTTTAGCGATTGTCGAGGCGTATCGTCAGGTACGGTATAGCAGGATCGCCAAGGTCAAAATCCACAAAATCGATAATTATCCCCACTCTCATCGAAAGATCGGGCCGCCGTCACATCACGGCACCTCCGCGTTCAACACGCGTACGGAGCAGAGACGCCTCCTCCCTCTTGATCCAACAAGGAAGGAGGAGAAGTTGATGGAGATCCAGCAGCACGACGGCGTGGTGGTGGAAGCAGCGGGATTCCAGCAGGGCTTCGCCAAGCGCTACTGGAGGAGGAAGAGGTGTCAGGGCTTAGGGTGTGGCTGCCCTCCGTACCCTCCACTATATATAGGGGCTAGGGGGGCGCATGCCCCCTTGGAGATCCCATCTAGAGGGGGAGGGCGGCCCCTCGGGAGGCAACGGCCCCCTTAGGGATTCCAACCAGGGGGCGCATGCCCCCTCGGGGGGCCACTGTCCCCTAGGGTTTCCAACCCTAGGCGCCTTGAGCCCTTGGGTGGGGCGCACCAGCCCACCAGGGGCTGGTTCCCATGCCATTTCAGCCCATGGGGCCCTCCGGGATAGGTGGCCCCACCCGGTGGACCCCCGGGACCCTTCCGGTGGTCCCGGTACAATACCGGTGACCCCCGAAACTCTCCCGGTGGTCGAAACTGGACTTCCTATATATAAATCTTTAGCTCCGGACCATTCCGGAACTCCTCGTGACGTCCGGGATCTCATCCGGGACTCGGAACAACTTTCGGTTAACCGCATACTAATATCTCTACAACTCTAGCGTCACCGAACCTTAAGTGTGTAGACCCTACGGGTTCGGGAGACACATAGACATGACTGAGACAACTCTCCGGTCAATAATCAACAGCGGAATTTGGATACCCATGTTGGCTCCCACATGCTCCATGATAATCTCATTGGATGAACCACGATGTCGAGGATTCAATCAATCCCGTATACAATTCCATTTGTCGATCGGTACGATACTCGCCCGTGATTCGATCGTCGGTATACCGATACCTTGTTCAATCTCGTTACGGCAAGTCTCTTTACTCGTTCTCGTAACACAATATCCCGTGAACAACTCCTTGATCACACTGAGCTCATTATGATGATGTCCTACCGAGTGGGCCCAGAGATACCTCTCCGTCATACGGAGTGACAAATCCCAGTCTCGGTTCGTGCCAACCCAACAGATACTTTCGGGGATACCCTAGTGTACCCTTATAGCCACCAGTTACGTTGTGACGTTTGGCACACCCAAGGTACCCTTACGGTATCCGGGAGTTGCAAAATCTCATGGTCTAAGGAAATGATACTTGACATTAGAAAAGCTTTAGCAGACGAACTACACGATCTTGTGCTATGCTTAGGATTGGGTCTTGTCCATCACATCTTGTGCACGTGGAAGAGGTTTAGTCAACGGATCTGCGACATTCAGGTCCGTATGCACTTTACAAATCTCTATGTCTCCATCTTGAACATTTTCACGAATGGAGTTGAAGCGACACTTGATATGCCTGGTCTTCTTGTGAAACCTGGGCTCCTTGGCAAGGGCAATAGCTCCAGTGTTTTCACAGAAGAGAGTCATCGGGCCCGACGCATTGGGAATAACTCCTAGGTCGGTAATGAACTCCTTCATCCAGATTGCTTCATGTGCTACCTCCGAGGCTGCCATGTACTCCGCTTCACATGTAGATCCCACCACGACGCTTTGCTTGCAACTGCACCAGCTGATTGCCCCACCATTCAAAATATACACGTATCCGGTTTGTGACTTGGAGTCATCCAGATCTGTGTGGAAGCTAGCATCAACGTAACCCTTTACGACGAGCTCTTTGTCACCTCCATAAATGAGAAACATATCCTTAGTCCTTTTCAGGTACTTCAGGATATTCTTGACCGTTGTCCAGTGTTCCATGCCGGGATTACATTGGTACCTTCCCACCAAACTTACGTCAAGGTTTACATCAGGTATGGTACACAGCATGGCATACATAATAGACCCTATGGCCGAGGCATAGGGGATGACTCTCATCTTTTCCCTATCTTCTGACGTGGTCGGGCATTGAGCCGTGCTCAATCTCACACCTTGCAATACAGGCAAGAACCCCTTCTTGGACTGATCCATATTGAACTTCTTCAATATTTGTCAAGGTACGTGCTTTGTGAAAGACCAATGAGGCGTCTCGATCTATCTCTATAGATATTGATGCCTAATATTTAAGCAGCTTCTCCAAGGTCCTTCATTGAAAAACACTTATTCAAGTAGGCCTTTATGCTTTCCAAGAGTTCTATATCATTTCCCATCAATAGTATGTCATCCACATATAATATGAGTAATGCTACAGAGCTCCCACTCACTTTCTTGTAAACACAGGCTTCTCCATAAATCTGCGTAAACCCAAACGCTTTGATCATCTCATCAAAACGAATGTTCCAACTCCGAGATGCTTGCACCAGCCCATAGATCGAGCGCTGGAGCTTGCATACCTTGTCAGCATTCTTAGGATCGACAAAACCTTCCGGCTGCATCATATACAATTCTTCCTTAAGGAAACCATTAAGGAATGCCATTTTGACGTCCATTTGCCATATCTCATAATCATAGAATGCGGCAATTGCTAACATGATTCGGACAGACTTCAGCTTCGCTACGGGTGAGAAGGTCTCATCGTAGTCAACCACTTGAACTTGTCGATAACCCTTAGCGACAAGCCGAGCCTCATAGATGGTTACATTACCATCCGCGCCTGTCTTCTTCTCAAAGATCCATTTATTTTGTATGGCTCGCCGATCATCGGGCAAGTCTGTCAAAGTCCATACTTTGTTTTCATACATGGATCCTATCTCAGATTTCATGGCTTCAAGCCATTTGTCGGAATCCGGGCCCGCCATCGCTTCTTCATAGTTAGAAGGTTCACCATTGTCTAACAACATGATTTCCAGGACAAGTTTGCCGTGACACTCTAGTGCGGAACGTGTCCTTGTGGACCTACGAAGTTCAGTAGCAACTTGATCTGAAGTTTCATGATCATCATCATTAACTTCCTCTATAGTCGGTGCAGGCACCACAGAAACATTTTCTTGAGCTGCGCCACTCTCCGGTTTAAGAGGAAATACTTCATCAAGTTCTACTTTCCTCCCACTTACTTCTTTAGAGAGAAACTCTTTCTCCAGAAAGAATCCATTCTTGGCAACAAAGATCTTGCCTTCGGATCTGAGGTAGAAGGTATACCCAATAGTTTCCTTAGGGTATCCTGTGAAGACGCATTTTTCCGATTTGGGTTCGAGCTTTTTAGGTTGAAGTTTCTTGACATAAGCATCGCATCCCCAAACTTTCAGAAACGACAACTTAGGTTTCTTCCCAAACCAAAATTCATATGGTGTCGTCTCAGCGAATTTTGACGGAGCCCTATTTAAAGTGAATGCGGCAGTCTGTATAGCATAACCCCAAAATGATAGCGGTAGATCGGTAAGATACATCATAGATCGCACCATATCCAATGGAGTGCGATTACTACGTTCGGACACACCATTACGCTGAGGTGTTCCAGGCGGCGTGAGTTGTGAAACAATTCCACATTTCCTTAAGTGTGTGCCAAATTCGTGACTCAAATATTCTCCCCCACGATCTGATCATAAGAACTTGATTTTCCTGTCACGTTGATTCTCAACCTCACTCTGAAATTCCTTGAACTTTTCAAAGGTCTCAGACTTGTGTTTCATTAAGTAGACATACCCATATCTACTTAAGTCATCAGTGAGGGTGAGAACATAACGATAACCACCGCGAGCATCAACGCTCATTGGACCGCACACATCAGTATGTATGATTTCCAATAAGTTGGTTGCTCGCTCCATTGTTCCGGAGAACGGAGTCTTGGTCATTCTGCCCAGGAGGCATGGTTCGCATGTGTCAAATGATTCATAATCAAGAGACTCCAAAAGTTCATCTGCATGGAGTTTCTTCATGCGTTTGACACCAATGTGACCAAGGCGGCAGTGCCACAAGTATCTGGGACTATCATTACCAACCTTACATCTTTTGGCATTCACACTATGAATATGTGTAACATCACGTTCCAGATTCAATAAGAATAAAAACCATTGACCAGCGGGGCATGACCATAAAACATGTCTCTCATATAAATAGAACAACCATTATTCTCAGATTTAAATGAGTAGCCATCTCGCATTAAACGAGATCCAGATACAATGTTCATGCTCAAAGCTGGTACTAAATAACAATTATTGAGGTTTAAAACTAACCCCGTAGGTAAATGTAGAGGTAGCGTGCCGACGGCGATCACAGCGACCTTGGAACCATTCCTGACGCGCATCGTCACCTCGTCCTTCGCCAATCTCCGCTTATTCCGCAGCTCCTATTTTGAGTTACAAATATGAGCAACCGCATCGGTATCAAATAGCCAGGAGCTACTACGAGCGCTGGTTAGCTACACATCAATAACATGTGAGGGAGTCCTGGATTAGGGGGTATCCGGACGGCCGGACTATATCCTTTGGCCAGACTGTTGGACTATGAAGATACAAGATTGAAGACCTCGTCTCGTGTCCGGATGGGACTCTCCTTGGCATGGAAGGCAAGCTTGGCGATATGGATATGAAGATCTCCTCCCTTATAACCGATTCTGTGTAACCCTAGCCCCCTCTGGTCTCTATATAAACCGGAGGGTTTAGTCCGTAGAACAACAACAATCATACCATAGGCTAGCTTCTAGGGTTTAGCCTTTACGATCTCGTGGTAGATCAACTCTTGTACTACTCATATCATCAAGATCAATCAAGCAGGAAGTAGGGTATTACCTCCATCGAGAGGGCCCGAACCTGGGTAAACATCATGTCCCCTGCCTCCTGTTACCATCCGCCTTAGACGCACAGTTCGGGACCCCCTACCCGAGATCCGCCGGTTTTGACACCGACATTGGTGCTTTCATTGAGAGTTCCACTGTGTCGTCGCCGCAAAGCTGGATGGCTTCTCCGATCATCGATAACGATGCGGTCCAGGGGGAGGTCTTCCTCCCCGAACAGATCTTTGTATTCGGCGGCTTCGCAGTGCAGGCCAACTCACTTGGCCATCTGGAGCAGATCGAGAGCTACGCCCCTGGCCACCAGGTCAGGTTTGGAAACTTGAATTACACTGCCGATATCCGCAGAGACTTGATCTTCGACGGACTCGGGCCCATGCCAGGTGTGCCGCACGATCACGACGGGCATGATATAGCTCTGCCGTCGAACAATGTTCGGGAAATCACACCAACAATTTCTCTAGCCTTCAATCCGGAACAGATTGCGCCATTTGAGGACGGGCGGATAGACCCCGCCTTGGAGGTCGCACCCTCAATGGCGATAGAGCCAAATATTGACCTTGCCCCTCACGAGAACCGTGACGCCGAACCAATGGACTCGTCTCCGGCCACGGACTCTGAACTGCCTGCGCCCATGCCTATCGAAGCACTCGCCCTTCGGCGATGTACTAAACTCGTTAAGGTCTCTCTCCCTGTCAGGAGAACTTTGGCCGAACTATGTTCGGCTAGAATGGGATGCGGATGACGAAGAAATTCACTCCCCACCCACCACCCACTTAGTAGCCACTGTCGATGATTTAACCGACATGCTCGACTTCGACTTCGAAGATATCGATGGTATGGACAACGATGCAGGAGACGAAAAGGAACCACCGCCAACAGGGCGCTGGACTGCCACTTCATCACATGACATATACATGGTGGATACACCCAAAGAAAATGCTGACGAGGAACGGAAGGATGCACCGAAAGATAGCTCCCTCGAGAAGCAATCAAAGCGGCGCCATAGGCGCCGCTCCAAATCCCGCCTCGGCAAAAACAGCGATAACAGCGCAAGAAAAAACAATACCCCGGTCGACTCAGCGACAGAGCAGGGTGAGCCAGCGGACGGCGAACAAAGTACGGAGCCGCTGTCCGAAGACAGGGACGCCGAGCGTCAAGCTAATCAACCCGTCTCCGGAGAAGAGAACAGTCGGGATGACGATGAACATCATCCCGGAAAGGCAGCTGGAGCAAGAGAACCTCCATAGAAGGCTTATCGCCACTGCGAGGAGTCTGAAGAAGCAGAAGCAAAGGCTCAAGGCCGCACAAAACACACTCAATAGTAGATGGAACAAAGTGCTCAATACGTCAGAAAAGTATGGTGGCAGTCGCCACACGAAGAGCTACCCAAAGCGAAAGCTGTTGCCTGAATTCAACGATGAGGCCTTAGAGCCCCCACGGCCAAAAAATAAAACGGCCGACCGGTCGGATCGACGACCTCATGGCCGCGATAGAGCGGCCAACGAGGCCGCACATAAGTCAGTACATGACCCACGCGAGGACTCGCATCCAAGGGCCGGCGCAACCAGATCCATCTACGGATCAAGGAAACACGCTCCAGCACCCAACCAAAACCAAGTATTACAACCGTCCGAACGCCATGGTACAACTAAATATAGGGGTGCCGCACACCCCCTATGTTTCACCGACGAAGTACTGGACCATGAATTTGCAGAACGATTCAAACCAGTGAACATAGAGGCGTACGGCGGGACTACAGACCCAGGGGTCTGGATTGAGGACTTTATCCTCCATATTCATATGGCTCGCGGAGACGATCTCCATGCCATCAAATACTTGCCCCTCAAGCTCAAAGGACCAGCTCGACACTGGTTAAAAAGCCTCAACGAAAACTCCATTGGAAATTGGGAGGAGCTCGAGGATGCTTTTCGGGCTAACTTTCAAGGGACTTATGTTCGACCTCCAGACGCAGACGATTTGAGTCATATAATTCAACAGCCCGGAGAGTCAGCCCGAAAGCTTTGGAACAGGTTTCTCACTAAGAAGAACCAAATTGTCGACTGTCCGAACGCCGAAGCCTTAGCGGCTTTCAAGCACACCGTCCGAGACAAATGGCTTGCCAGACACCTCGGCCAAGAAAAACCAAGAACAATGGCAGCCCTAACAAGCCTCATGACCCGCTTTTGCGCGGGCGAGGATAGCTGGTTAGCTCGAAGCAGCACCAGCGACCCAAGCACATCCGAAGTCAGGGATGGCAATGGAAAACCACGACGCAGTAAAAACAAGCGCCGGAACATAGAAGACAGCCCAGATAACACAGCGGTAAACGCCGGATTCAGGGGCTCTCGACCAGGTCAGCAGAAAAAGCCCTTTAAAGGCAACAGAGATGGACCGACCAGCCTAAACAAGATTCTAGACAAACTATGTCAGATCCACGGCACCCCCGATAAACCTGCAAATCATACCCACAGAGAATGTTGGGTCTTCAAGCAGGCCGGCAAGCTAAACGCCGAACACAAATGATAGGACACACCGAGCGAAGACGAGGATGAGCCTCGCCAGCAGGGCACTGGGGGACAGAAAAAATTCCCACCACGAGTCAAAACAGTAAACGTGATCCACGTGACAAAGAGGAGAAGCAAATATGCACTCCGAAATACACGAGCCGTAGAGCCCGTCACCCCTAAGTTCTACCCCTGGTCGGCCTACCCAGTCACTTTTGATCGCAGGGATCACCTAATAAGCATCCGGCATGAGGGATCAGCTGCCTTGGTGCTGGACCCAATAATAAACGGATACCATCTCAAACGAGTCCTTATGGACGGCGGCAGTAGTTTAAATCTGATATATCAGGACACCATCCGCAAAGTGCGGATAAACCCACCAAAAATCAGCCATAGTAATACCTCCTTCCAGGGAGTAATACCAGGCATGGAGGCCCGCTGCACGGGCTCTCTAGTACTAGAGGTAATGTTCGGCTCGCCCGACAACTTCCGAAGCAAAAAGTTAACCTTCGACATTGCTCCATTCCGAAGAGGCTATCAAGCACTACTCGGACGAGCGGCTTTCGCTCGTTTTAATGCAATACCGCATTATGCTTTTCTCAAGCTTAAAATGCTCGGTCCGCGTGGAATCATCATAGTACATGGAAATGTTGAGCGCTCCTTATGAGCAGAAGAATGTACGGCTGCTTTAACAGCCGAACACTAGACGACCTCACCACCAGAACAGATAACCGGTCATTAAGATCACGGACACGGTTAGACGAGTCCGGCTAATCATTGGATAGAGATTGGTTTGATGGTTATACCCTTATAGACGGTACCAGGGGATTCTTAGCGATAATTCGGCTCAACTTTACCCATCTTGACTTTTAAATGGTTTATTTATAATAGCCAATTTTTTTTGCACGACAAATTTCAACTAAGTTCCTCTCTTTTACAGATGACAATCGTGCTACACCCGTCCAGGATACAGCGCAATGGAGACACAGGCGCATACGTGCAGCAGGGACCCGTTCCAATGTTTCTCCTTAGATTAAGACCCTACGTAAACCTTTTTTACTGTCTTTTGTTGTTCACATCATTCGGATTCTCAATACAACCTAGAAGGATGCTGACGTTCTTGTCATGTGGCCACGTCAGAATATTGCTCATACCCGGACACTAGGGGCTCATAATCCAAGGACATCATTTAGCCCGGTATATATTTCAATGACCGAATACCTTAGGGAGTGTTCGGCGTCGCGAGTTTGGCCTTATATGCATCAGCTCCGAATCATGTCTTTGGTCAAATGTTGGGTTTGCCCGGCTCCTGTGTTTTGCTACCTTACGTTCCGCTCTATCGGCTAAAGCGACACCAGGAGAACTACTGTGATTGTGCCCTGGTTCGGCCGGACGAGCACCTCAGTAGAGAAAACCAAAAACTGACTGTCATGATAAAGCGTGAGACTGGTCAACCACTTGATGACCTAGCGGAATCTTCAGGATTCCTCCGCATAAACGAAGGGCCGTTTCCCGGCCAGGCATGTATGTTGGGGAACGTAGTAATTTCAAAAAATTTCCTACGCACACGCAAGATCATGGTGATGCATAGCAACGAGAGGGGAGAGTGTTGTCTACGTACCCTCGTAGACCGAAGCGGAAGCGTTGACGCAACGTAGAGGAAGTAGTCGTACGTTCTCCTCGCGATCCAACCGATCACAACACCGTTACTCCGGCACCTCCGAGTTCTTGGCACACGTTCAGCTCGATGACGATCCCCGGGCTCCGATCCTGCAAAGCGTCGGGGAAGAGTTCCGTCAGCACGACGGCGTGGTGACGATCTTGATGTGTTACCGGTGCAAGGCTTCGCCTAAGCACTGCAACGATATGACCGAGGTGGAATTTGGTGGAAGGGGGCACCGCACACGGCTAAGGAACGATCCGTAGATCAACTTGTGTGTCCAAGGGTGCTCCCCTGCCCCCGTATATAAAGGAGCCAAGGGGGAGGGGCTGGCCGGCCAAGCCTGGCGCGCCAGGAGAGTCCTACTCCCTCCGGGAGTAGGATTCCCCCCCAATCCTAGTTGGAATAGGATTCCTCAAGGGGGGGAAAGAGAGAGAGGGGGCCGGCCACCTTCTCCTAGTCCTAATAGGACTAGGGAAGGGGGGAGGCGCGCGGCCAGCCCTAGGGCAGCCCCTTTCTCCTTTCCACTAAGGCCCAATATGGCCCATATGTTTCCCGGGGGGTTCCGGTAACCTCCTGGTACTCCGGTGAAATCCCGATTTCACCCGGAACACTTCCGATATCCAAATGTAGGCTTCCAATATATCAATCTTTACGTCTCGACCATTTCGAGACTCCTCGTTATGTCCGTGATCACATCCGGGACTCCGAACTCCTTTGGTACATCAAAACTCATAAACTCATTATATAACTATCATCGATACTTTAAGCGTGCGGACCCTACGGTTCGAGAACAATGTAGACATGACCGAGACACGTCTCCGGTCAATAACCAATAGCGGGACCTGGATGCCCTTATTGGCTCCTACATATTCTGCGAAGATCTTTATCGGTCAGACCGCATAACAACATACGTTGTTCCCTTTGTCATCGGTATGTTACTTGCCCGAGATTCGATCGTCGGTATCCAATACCTAGTTCAATCTCGTTACCGGCAAGTATCTTTACTTGTTCCGTAATACATCATCTCGCAACTAACTCATTGGTTACAATGCTTGCAAGGCTTATGTGATGTGCATTACCGAGAAGGCCCTGAGATACCTCTCCGACATTCGGAGTGACAAATCCTAATCTCGAAATACGCCAACCCAACAAATACTTTCGGAGACACCTGTAGAGCACCTTTATAATCACGCAGTTACATTGTGACGTTTGGTAGCACACAAAGTGTTCCTACGGTAAACGGGAGTTGCATAATCTCATAGTTAAAGGAACATGTATAAGTCATGGATAAAAGCAATAGCAACATACTAAACGATCGGGTGCTATGCTAATGGAATGGGTCATGTCAATCAGATCATTCAACTAATGATGTGATCTCGTTAAGCAAATAACAACTCTTTGTTCATGGTTAGGAAACATAACCATCTTTGATTAATGAGCTAGTCAAGTAGAGGCATACTAGTGACACTCTGTTTGTCTATGTATTCACACATGTATTATGTTTTTCCAGTTAATACAATTCTAGCATGAATAATAAACATTTATCATGATATGTAAGGAAATAAATAATAACTTTATTATTGCCTCTAGGGCATATTTCCTTCAGTCTCCCACTTGCACTAGAGTCAATAATCTAGATTACAAAGTAATGATTCTAACACCCATGGAGTCTTGGTGCTGATCATGTTTTGCTCGTCGAAGAGGCTTAGTCAACGGGTCTGCAACATTCAGATCCGTATGTATCTTGCATATCTCTATGTCTCCCACCTGGACTAAATCCCGAATGGAGTTGAAGCATCTTTTGATGTGTTTGGTTCTTTTGTGAAATCTGGATTCCTTTGCCAAGGCAATTGCACCAGTATTGTCACAAAAGATTTTCATTGGACCCGATACGCTAGGTACAACACCTAGATCGGATATGAACTCCTTCATCCAGACTCCTTCATTAGCTGCTTCCGAAGCAGCTATGTACTCAGCTTCACATGTAGATCCCGCCACGACGCTTTGTTTAGAACTGCACCAACTGACAGCTCCACCGTTTAATGTAAATACGTATCCGGTTTGCGATTTAGAATCGTCCGGATCAGTGTCAAAGCTTGCATCGACGTAACCGTTTATGACGAGCTCTTTGTCACCTCCATAAATGAGAAACATATCCTTAGTCCTTCTCAAGTACTTAAGGATGTTCTTGACCGCTGTCCAGTGATCCACTCTTGGATTACTTTGGTACCTGCCTGCTAAGCTTACAGCAAGGCACACATCGGGTCTGGTACACAGCATTGCATACATGATAGAGCCTATGGCTGAAGCATAGGGAACATTTTTCATTTTCTCTCTATCTTCTGCGGTGGTCGAGCATTGAGTCTTACTCAACTTCACACCTTGTAACACAGGCAAGAACCCTTTCTTTTCCTGATCCATTTTGAACTTCTTCAAAACTTTGTCAAGGTATGTGCTTTGTGAAAGTCCTATTAAGCGTCTTGATCTATCTCTATAGATCTTAATGCTCAATATGTAAGCAGCTTCACCGAGGTCTTTCATCGAAAAACTCTTATTCAAGTATCCCTTTATGCTATCCAGAAATTCTATATTATTTCCGCTCAGTAATATGTCATCCACATATAATATCAGAAATGCTACAGAGCTCCCACTCACTTTCTTGTAAATAAAGGCTTCTCCAAAAGTCTGTATAAAACCAAATGCTTTGATCACACTATCAAAGCGTTTATTCCAACTCCGAGACGCTTGCACCAGTCCATAAATGGATCGCTGGAGCTTGCACACTTTGTTAGCTCCCTTTGGATCGACAAAACCTTCTGATTGCATCATATACAACTCTTCTTCCAGAAATCCATTCAGGAATGCAGTTTTGACATCCATTTGCTAAATTTCATAATCATAAAATGCGGCAACTGCTAACATGATTCGGACAGACTTAAGCATCGCTACGGGTGAGAAAGTCTCATCGTAGTCAATCCCTTGAACTTGTCGAAAACCTTTTGCAACAAGTCGAGCTTTATAGACAGTAACATTACCATCAGCGTCAGTCTTCTTTTTAAAAATCCATTTATTCTCAATTGCTTGGCGATCATCGGGCAAGTCAACCAAAGTCCACACTTTGTTCTCATACATGGATCCCATCTCAGATTTCATGGCCTCAAGCCATTTTGTGGAATCTGGGCTCACCATCGCTTCTTCATAGTTCGTAGGTTCATCATGGTCTAGTAACATGACTTCCAAAATAGGATTACCATACCACTCTGGTGCGGATCTTACTCTGGTTGATCTACGAGGTTCAGTAGAAACTTGATCTGAAGTTTCATGATCATTATCATTAGCTTCCTCCCTATTTGGTGTAGGTGTCACAGAAACTGATTTCTGTGACGTACTACTTCTCAATAAGGGAGTAGATACAGTTATCTCATCAAGTTCTACTTTCCTCCCACTCACTTCTTTCGAGAGAAACTCCTTCTCTAGAAAGTTTCCGAATTTAGCAACAAAAATCTTGCCTTCGGATCTGTGATAGAAGGTGTACCCAACAGTCTCCTTTGGGTATCCTATGAAGACACATTTTTCCGATTTGGGTTCGAGCTTATCAGGTTGAAGCTTTTTCACATAAGCATCGCAGCCCCAAACTTTAAGAAACGACAACTTTGGTTTCTTGCCAAACCACAGTTCATAAGGCGTCGTCTCAACGGATTTCGATGGTGCCCTATTTAACGTGAATGCGGCCGTCTCTAAAGCATAACCCCAAAATGATAGCGGTAAATCGGTAAGAGACATCATAGATCGCACCATATCCAGTAAAGTACGATTACGACGTTCGGACACACCATTACGTTGTGGTGTTCCGGGTGGCGTGAGTTGCGAAACTATTCCGCATTGTTTCAAAAGTAGACCAAACTCGTAACTCAAATATTCTCCTCCACGATCAGATCGTAGAAACTTTATTTTCTTGTTACGATGATTTTCCACTTCACTCTGAAATTCTTTGAACTTTTCAAATGTTTCAGACTTGTGTTTCATTAAGTAGACATACCCATATTTGCTTAAATCATCAGTGAAGGTGAGAAAATAACGATATCCGCCACGAGCCTCAACATTCATTGGACCACATACATCAGTATGTATGATTTCCAATAAATCTGTTGCTCTCTCCATAGTACCGGAGAACGGTGTTTTAGTCATCTTGCCCATAAGGCACGGTTCGCAAGTGCCAAGTGATTCATAATCAAGTGACTCCAAAAGTCCATCAGTATGGAGTTTCTTCATGCGTTTTACACCGATATGACCTAAACGGCAGTGCCACAAATAAGTTGCACTATCATTATCAACTCTGCATCTTTTGGCTTCAACATTATGAATATGTGTATCACTACTATCGAGATTAAGTAAGAACAAACCATTCTTTAATGGTGCATGACCATAAAAGATATTACTCATATAAATAGAACAACCATTATTCTCTGATTTAAATGAATAACCGTCTCGCATCAAACAAGATCCAGATATAATGTTCATGCTCAACGCTGGTACTAAATAACAATTATTTAGATCTAATATTAATCCCGAAGGTAGATGTAGAGGTAGCGTGCCGACCGCGATCACATCGACTTTGGAACCATTTCCCACGCGCATCGTCACCTCGTCCTTAGCCAATCTTCGCTTAAGCCGTAGCCCCTGTTTTGAGTTGCAAATATTAGCAACAGAACCAGTATCAAATACCCAGGTGCTACTTCGAGAATTAGTAAGGTATACATCAATAACATGTATATCATATATACCTTTGTTAACCTTGCCATCCTTCTTATCCGCCAAATACTTGGGGCAGTTCCGCTTCCAGTGACCAGTCTGCTTGCAATAGAAGCACTCAGTTTCAGGCTTAGGTCCAGACTTGGGTTTCTTCTCTTGATTAGCAACTTGCTTGCTGTTCTTTTTGAAGTTTCCCTTTTTCTTCCCTTTGCCCTTTTTCTTGAAACTAGTGGTTTTGTTAACCATCAACACTTGATGCTCCTTTTTGATTTCTACCTCCGCGGCTTTCAGCATCGCGAAGAGCTCGGGCATAGTTTTGGTCATCCCTTGCATATTATAGTTCATCACGAAGCTCTTGTAGCTTGGTGGCAGTGATTGGAGAATTCTGTCAATGACGCAATCATCCGGAAGATTAACTCCCAGTTGAATCAAGTGATTGTTATACCCAGACATTCTGAGTATATGCTCACTGACAGAACCGTTCTCCTCCATCTTACAGCTATAGAACTTATTGGAGACTTCATATCTCTCAATCCGGGCATTTGCTTGAAATATTAACTTCAACTCCTGGAACATCTCATATGCTCCATGGTGTTCAAAACGTCGTTGAAGTCCCGGTTCTAAGCCGTAAAGCATGGCACACTGAACTATAGAGTAGTCATCAGCTTTGCTTTGCCAGACGTTCACAACATCTAGCGTAGCTCTTGCACCAGGCCTGGCACCTAGCGGTGCTTCCAGGACGTAATTCTTCTGTGCAGTAATGAGGATAATCCTCAAGTTACGGACCCAGTCCGTGTAATTGCTACCATCATCTTTCAACTTTGCTTTCTCAAGGAACGCATTAAAATTCAACGGAACAACAGCACGAGCCATCTATCTACACAACATAGACAAGCAAGATACTATCAGGTACTAAGTTCATGATAAATTTAAGTTCAATTAATCATATTACTTAATAACTCCCACTTAGATAGACATCCCTCTAATCCTCTAAGTGATCACGTGATCCAAATCAACTAAACCATGTCCGATCATCACGTGAGATGGAGTAGTTTCAATGGTGAACATCACTATGTTGATCATATCTACTATATGATTCACGCTCGACCTTTCGGTCTCCGTGTTCCGAGGCCATATCTGTTATATGCTAGGCTCGTCAAGTTAAACCTGAGTACTCCGCGTGTGCAACTGTTTTGCACCCGTTGTATTTGAACGTAGAGCCTATCACACCCGATCATCACGTGGTGTCTCAGCACGAAGAACTTTCGCAACGGTGCATACTCAGGGAGAACACTTCTTGATAATTAGTGAGAGATCATCTTATAATGCTACCGTCAATCAAAGCAAGATAAGATGCATAAAAGATAAACATCACATGCAATCAATATAAGTGATATGATATGGCCATCGTCATCTCGTGCTTGTGATCTCCATCTTCGAAGCACCGTCATGATCACCATCGTCACCGGCGCGACACCTTGATCTCCATCGTAGCATCGTTGTCGTCTCGCCAATCTTATGCTTCCACGACTATCACTACCGCTTAGTAATAAAGTAAAGCATTACATCGCGATTGCATTGCATACAATAAAGCGACAACCATATGGCTCCTGCCAGTTGCCGATAACTCGGTTACAAACATGATCATCTCATACAATAAAATTTTTAGCATCATGTCTTGACCATATCACATCACAACATGCCCTGCAAAAACAAGTTAGACGTCCTCTACTTTGTTGTTGCAAGTTTTACGTGGCTGCTACGGGCTTAAGCAAGAACTCATCTTACCTACGCATCAAAACCACAACGATAGTTTGTCAAATAGACTCCGTTTTAACCTTCTCAAGGACCGGGTGTAGCCACACTCGGTTCAACTAAAGTTGGAGAGACAGTCTTCCGCAAGCCATCTATGTGCAAAGCACGTCGAGGGAACCGGTCTCGCGTAAGCGTACGCGTAAGGTTGGTCCGGATCGTCTCGTCCAACAATACCGCTGAACCAAAGTATGACATGCTGGTAGGCAGTATGACTTGTATCGTCCACAACTCACTTGTGTTCTACTCGTGCAAATAACATCAAACCATAAAACCTAGGCTCGGATGCCACTGTTGGGGAACGTAGTAATTTCAAAAAATTTCCTACGCACACGCAAGATCATGGTGATGCATAGCAACGAGAGGGGAGAGTGTTGTCTACGTACCCTCGTAGACCGAAGCGGAAGCGTTGACGCAACGTAGAGGAAGTAGTCGTACGTTCTCCTCGTGATCCAACCGATCACATCACCGTTACTCCGGCACCTCCGAGTTCTTGGCACACGTTCAGCTCGATGACGATCCCCGGGCTCCGATCCAGCAAAGCGTCGGGGAAGAGTTCCGTCAGCACGACGGCGTGGTGACGATCTTGATGTGTTACCGGCGCAGGGCTTCGCCTAAGCACTGCAACGATATGACCGAGGTGGAATTTGGTGGAAGGGGGCACCGCACACGGCTAAGGAACGATCCGTAGATCAACTTGTGTGTCCAAGGGTGCTCCCCTGCCCCGTATATAAAGGAGCCAAGGGGGAGGGGCTGGCCGGCCAAGCCTGGCGCGCCAGGAGAGTCCTACTCCCTCCGGGAGTAGGATTCCCCCCCCCCCAATCCTAGTTGGAATAGGATTCCTCAAGGGGGGGAAAGAGAGAGAGGGGGCCGACCACCTTCTCCTAGTCCTAATAGGACTAGGGAAGGGGGGAGGCGTGTGGCCAGCCCTAGGGCAGCCCCTTTCTCCTTTCCACTAAGGCCCAATATGGCCCATATGTTTCCCGGGGGGTTCCGGTAACCTCCTGGTACTCCGGTGAAATCCCGATTTCACCCGGAACACTTCCGATATCCAAATGTAGGCTTCCAATATATCAATCTTTACATCTCGACCATTTCGAGACTCCTCGTCATGTCCGTGATCACATCCGGGACTCCGAACTCCTTCGGTACATCAAAACTCATAAACTCATTATATAACTGTCATCGAAACCTTAAGCGTGCGGACCCTACGGTTCGAGAACAATGTAGACACGACCGAGACACGTCTCCGGTCAATAACCAATAGCGGGACCTGGATGCCCTTATTGGCTCCTACATATTCTGCGAAGATCTTTATCGGTCAGACCGCATAACAACATACGTTGTTCCCTTTGTCATCGGTATGTTACTTACCCGAGATTCGATCGTCGGTATCCAATACCTAGTTCAATCTCGTTACCGGCAAGTCTCTTTACTCGTTCCGTAATACATCATCTCGCAACTAACTCATTGGTTGCAATGCTTGCAAGGCTTATGTGATGTGCATTACCGAGAAGGCCCTGAGATACCTCTTCGACATTCGGAGTGACAAATCCTAATCTCGAAATACGCCAACCCAACAAATACTTTCGGAGACACCTGTAGAGCACCTTTATAATCACTCAGTTACGTTGTGACGTTTGGTAGCACACAAAGTGTTCCTACGGTAAACGGGAGTTGCATAATCTCATAGTTAAAGGAACATGTATAAGTCATGGATAAAAGCAATAGCAACATACTAAACGATTGGGTGCTATGCTAATGGAATGGGTCATGTCAATCAGATCATTCAACTAATGATGTGATCTCGTTAATCAAATAACAACTCTTTGTTCATGGTTAGGAAACATAACCATCTTTGATTAATGAGCTAGTCAAGTAGAGGCATACTAGTGACACTCTGTTTGTCTATGTATTCACACATGTATTATGTTTTTCCAGTTAATACAATTCTAGCATGAATAATAAACATTTATCATGATATGTAAGGAAATAAATAATAACTTTATTATTGCCTCTAGGGCATATTTCCTTCAATGTACGCGCCCCGTATTTGGAAGAGCGCGGAGCCACCAGGGGCTATATAGTAGCCCCAGTGTCAAACTCCTATGGCTAAGTGAAAGTGTTAAAGCAATATAGTCCGATTGCCTAGTTCGCTGCGCTATCACCTCCTTAATGGACCAAGACGTTGGATCAAGTGTGAACATGCGTCTTCTGCAAACACCCCCGCATTATATGCGTGGGGGCAGAAGCCAACGACTGCAAACTTTCAAGTTATATACATATATACATAAACGGCCGGACAGGAGACATCATAATACTTTCAGGCAAAAGTATAAAAATAGCCTTTACAATTCAGTAAAACATTGTTTTTCAATGGGAATACATGTCACTAAAACATAATATTCTTTGAGCACTGAGCTTCTATTGAACGAGCGCCTTCAAGGACTTAGTCAAAGTAGTGCTCGGCAGCTACTCGGCTAACGGCCGAACTCAGGGTTGCAATTGCGGTGGCTTCCATCTCCGCCCAGTATGTCTTGACATGGGCAAGCGCCATCCGTGCACTCTCGATGCACGCCGTCCTCTTCATAGCGTCGATGTGCGGCACAACACCAAGGAACTGCTGCACCAAACTAAAATAACTATTCGGCCTTGGCCCTTCCGGCCATGGATGATCCACAACAGACCTCATGGCGAGCCCGGACAACATATGGAGCTCGGCCCATTCGGCCATCTGCTCATTCAACAGACACGGACGCGCTGGAACATTAAATTGTGACCAGAACAGCTTCTCCACTTCGTGATATTTTTGATCTTTGAAGTATTCGGCCGCATCAGCGGCACTTGCTGCCAAATCCAGATAAGTGTCTGCAGAACTCCACAGCAGATCCAAAGGAGCGTACTTAGGATCTACGAACTTCATCCGCAGCATAAAGGGCTTCCCAGCCGCGATATCCCCGGCGTGACGCAGCTCCTCCTTCATCGCTCTAATTGTAGAGCGGGTGTCCTTGGCCGCCACCGTGGCCTTCTCCAGGTCCGTCATCTTCGCTCGATCTTCCTTTTTGAGAAGCTCGTAACGGCCGGCGGCATCCTTCAACTCCATAGCCATCTTGGCTGTTTCCTCCTTGCTTCGGCAATGAGCAGCCTTTTCGGATCTCAGCTCCTCGACCGCCTTCAGGGCGGCCGCGCCACTTTTCCTTGCTTGTTCTTTGACCCGGGCAAGTTCCGCTCGAAGGGTCTCCACGGCCACAACTCCATCTGTAGGCGCAACATATTAAAGATATTGGCATCATGCTCCTCTTACCACGTATCGATCACTAGAGAAATCACATACCCTATGCCTTGTCAAGCCGCTTGTTGACAGGCACGATGTCGGCATCCGCCGCAACAAGTTGCCGCTTCAGCTCGGCAAACTCACCAGTCCGGCTAGCCACCGGACCTTCCGCCACCTGCATGAGGGTGTCCGGATTTTTACCTGGGACTATGATCCTCTGTTTGCCGCCATTTGCGACAGCAACCAGAGTCTTAGGGGCTACTATCTGCATAGGACACACCTTAACGTGTGTGGTACTATAAAAAACACACACTATTTCACGTACCTCAAAACCTTTCAGCAGACTCATAAAGGCTTCATGCAACCCGCTTTCGGCGGATGAAATCCTCTCAACCACCATACCCATTAGCGTACGATGCGCTTCTGAGATAGCCGCTCGCTCTAGCAGATCCTTCAGTGCGTCCGACCGCATAACAGACGGTGCCGGACTCTTTCGGTTGCTCTCTTCAAGAGCCGGATACTAAGGACTTCGGGTGGCCAAAGGATTAACCTCTGTTCTTGCCAGATCAGGAGAAGCCCTCCGCGACAACACCTCAGGGTTGCCCGCCTCGTAAGGCAGGAGGGTATGGGGAGGCTTTTCGCTCTCCATCATCTCTGGAAGAAGATCCCCCGAAGACGAACTCTGCCGAGAAGGGCTATGATCTGGACTACAAGATAAATATTTCGGTTATTTTCCTCAGAAGCAAAGCCGGACATTTTTATTATTAAAGTCCCCTTTCTACTTACAGCTCGGTTGAGGGCTGACCCCCTTGCGGGCATTGCGCGGCCGGGGTATCCCCCGGGGCAGGACTCTCTGGCGAAGATTTCTTCCCCCGTTTGGAGAACATTGTCTCTGATTCTTCAGAGGCGGCCATCTTCCTTCCTTGAGAAGGGTGAATTTCAGTTTCTTCCCCCCGGTTGTCCTCCTTCGCGGAGGCGCTAGCCTCTTTCTTCCCCCCTTTGTCTTCCCCTAAGGGCGCTTGTTAACGCGCGAGCTCCAGCATCCTGGCTAGTACAGGATCCGGTGAGACCTCGGGGAGGGGGGCCGGACACCTGATCATCTTTGCCTTTGTTACCCAGTCCTGGTCAAAGAGCGACTTTTTAGAATGATGTTGTGATAAATAAAGATACAGCGTGTTCGGTTACAGAACTACTTACTAGGGTATCTGGACGATTGCAGTTCAAACCCGCATCCTCGGTGGTGTCCGGACACATTATTTGTGGTCCGAAGAACAATTTGTACATCTCCTCGAGCGTCATGCCGAGGAAATGATGGATAGCTCGCGTTCCCTCCGGGTTGAACTCCCACATGCGGAGGGGACGACGTTTGCAGGGTAGGACTCGACGAATTAACATGACTTGCATTACCGTGACTAGACTGATGTCTCCCTCTAGGAGATCTTGGATGCGGCTCTGCAATATTGGCACATCCTTTACTGGCCCCCAGTCCAGCCCCATATTGACCCATGACGCTAGTTGTGGCGGAGGGCCCGAGCGAAAAGCAGGGGGAGCCACCCACTTGGTACCCCTGGGAGCTGTGATGTAAAACCATTCTCGTTGCCATAAGCTGGACACCTCCTGGAAAGAACCCTCTGGCCATGGGGCATCAACACTTTTGCTTATTACAGCGCCTCCGCACTCTGCGTGCCGCCGCTCGATCATCTTCGGCTCCACCTTGAAGGTCTTGAGCCACAGGCCGAAGTGAGGGGTAATACGGAGGAAAGCTTCACACACGATGATGAACCACGAGATGTGGAGGACAGAATCCGGAGTCAGATCGTGGAATCTAGCCCATAGTAAAACATGAGCCCCCTCACGAAGGAATCTAGAGCAAGGCCTAGCCCTCGGAGGAAGTGAGATACGAACACAACACTCTCGCCGAGTTTGGTAGTGAGAATGACCTGCCCTCGAGTAGGCAGCCGGTGCGGGATCTCGCCGGTCAGAAACCCGTCCTCTCTTAACTTTTTGACGTCTTCCTCCGTGACGGAGGAAGGCATCCACCGACCTTGAAGGTTGGATCCGGACATGGTTGAAGGTCCGAAGCGCCTGACCTGAGTTTCGGGTGTTGGAACTCGAGGCGGGGGAAGGATTCGATTGAGTTTGAGGAGTAAAAAGGATAGGCCTTGGTCTCTTCATAAAGAGGGTGAATACCAAGCGTCCTCCTCGTGACCATTTGGGACTTGCCTATAATCGAGGATTCATACCAAAAGGCACGATTGGGTTACCCACGTCCGTATTGATGAGAATCCCATAATAAGGGGACACGATCTCTGCTTCGACAAGACGTGCCCAGGAAACCGCCTCGCGATATGCGCCAAGGCTGGTTGAGAATAACGGTTCGAATAAATACCGGGCCGTGGTATGTTGTCATCATGTCGAGTGTGTCAGCAGATTAGATTTGTGGAAATATTATTCTCTCTACGGTGGTATGTGGAACTTGTTTTGCAGAGCCGGACATTATCCTTGTGTTCAAAATCTTCTATGGAGTATTCGGAGGAGGAACCCACCTTGCAGTGCCGAAGACAATCTGCGCGCCAGACTCATCGTCATTGAAGCCTGGTTCAGGGGCTACTGAGGGAGTCCTGGATTAGGGGGTATACGTAGGGCCGGACTATATCCTTTGGCCGGACTGTTGGACTATGAAGATACAAGATTGAAGACCTCGTCTCATGTCCGTATGGGACTCTCCTTGGCATGGAAGGCAAGCTTGGCAATACGGATATGAAGATCTCCTCCCTTGTAACCGACTCTGTGTAACCCTAGCCCCCTCCGATGTCTATATAAACCGGAGGGTTTAGTCCGTAGAACAACAACAATCATACCATAGGCTAGCTTCTAGGGTTTAGCCTTTACGATCTCGTGGTAGATCAACTCTTGCACTACTCATATCATCAAGATCAATCAAGCAGGAAGTAGGGTATTACCTCCATCGAGAGGGCCCGAACCTGGGTAAACATCGTGTCCCCTGCCTCCTGTTACCATCCGCCTTAGACGCACAGTTCGGGACCCCCTACCCGAGATCCGCCGGTTTTGACACCAACAACACGTATATCACATATACCTTTGGTATTGCCGGCCTTCTTATCCGTTAAGTACTTGGGGCAGTTCCTCTTCGAGTGACCGTTTCCCTTGCAATAAAAGCACTCAGTCTCAGGCTTGTGTCCATGCTTTGGCTTCTTCCCGGCAACTGGCTTACCTGGCGCGGCAACTCCCTTGCCGTCCTTCTTGAAGTTTTTCTTACCCTCGCCTTTCTTGAACTTGGTGGTTTTATTCACCATCAACACTTGATGTTCCTTTTTGATCTCCACCTCCGCTGATTTCAGCATTGAATATACCTCAGGAATGGTCTTTTCCATCCCCTGCATATTGAAGTTCATCATAAAGCTCTTGTAGCTAGGTGGGAGCGACTGAAGGATTCTGTCAACGACCGCATCATCCAGGAGATTAACTCCCAGCTGAGATAAGCGGTTGTGCAATGTAACGCCCCGAGACCGATGTGCCAGGTGTCTTCCAGTTATTCGCCGTCGTTGCCATGTCTTTCACTTGCGTGTTGCATCTTGTCATGTCATCATGTGCATTGCATCATCATGTTTTCAAAACTTGCATTCGTCCGGGTTCTTCGAGTTCTCTCCGTTGTCCGTTCTGAATCCAGACACACTTACACGCGCCCGCGGCATGTCCGAAATATTATTTTATAAGTGGCCGGAAAATGTTCTCGGAATCGGTTGAAAGATGGCATGCGGTGTTGTTATGTTGCCAGTAGGCCGCCTGCCAAATTTCATCGCATTCGGAGTTCGTTTGATGCCCCAACGTTTAACTATAGCGGCAGTGTAGCCGGTCTAACGTCGGACGTTTTCGGTCTCCGGAAACAGTCGTCGGGCCTCTCTCTCTTCTCTTCTTCTTAGCTCGAGACCGTCTACACAGCTCACTACCCCTCACCCGCCAGGCCCTACCTAACCTCTCTCGTCAGCCCGCGGACCTCCTCCCGAGCGCGTCCGAAAGTTGTCCTGGACCCGACCCGGACTGTCGCTACCGTCGTGTCCGGATCATCCCCAAACATCTACAAAACGTCTCCGTTTTATTATTTGGACTTCCTAACATATTTTTCTCAACCGCCCGATTACGATCGGAGGGACGAGGTAGCCCCTACCCAAATATCCACATGCTATATATGTACTAGTCTAACCCTAAAATCAAGGAGGGCTGTCCCATCCTTCCCCCTCGCGCCGCCACTTTCCAAATCCCACATCGGGATCCTCCCTGATCCCCTCGTCCACCTTGTTTTCCCCGTCGCTCGAATCAGGGCCTCCCCTGCCTTCCCGATCCATCCATCCATCCAACCATCAGCCAGCCGCAACGCCTCCCTGCTCGATCGTGTGCTCGAGGCGCCCGAGCACCTCGTGCTTCTCCTCGTCGCCGGAGACGAGCACCAGGACCAGGCCGTCCCCACAACGCACCTTGCCTATCCTTTTCTTTTCCTTCTTCCCCTGCTTCTTCTCCCTTCCTCTACCCGTGATCTCTCTCTCTCTTTCTTCAGGGAGAACAGGAGCTTGCCCGCCATGGCCGTCTCATCCCGGAGCAAGCTCGTCGGCCTCCTCAACCACCCCGCATCCCCACCGGCAGCTCGTCGCCGGGAGCCACCGAGAAGTTTGCGCCGGCCATCCTCGCCTCTCGCGCCCGGAGGTGGTCGTCCTTGAGCTCCTCAACCCGGTCCCGCCTGCCTCGTCGCCGGACCCAAGCCATGGCTGCCGCCAAGTTCATCGGGACGCTGCTGCTTCCCACCGCCCGGACCCGGCCTGGAGTCGGCGCCCTCGGCCGTTTTCCCCGCCATCTCCGACAAACACGAGAACCTCCTCATCCCCGCCGCTGCCTCGCTGGAGGGCTCGTGCCGTCCGATGCCATCGTCGTTTGCAAACTCAATCGCCACCTTCGCCGCCATCCGTGAAACCCGACAAAGCCAAACACCAGGACTCGCAGAAGCCATCTCCGGTGACTGGCCGACGAGCCCCGTTGCCGGTGAGAACCTCCATCGCGCTCCTGCCATCTCCTTGTGGTCTCTCTCCTGTCCATCTCTTCCTCTCTCTGAATCCTCTCTCGTTTCTTCGACAGGAGTTGTTGCCGCCACTGCAGTTCGTCCTCCTGCAACACGCCGCCCCTTGCGGCATGCTCGCACAAGCCCACACCGCAGTGTAGCGACCCGACCTCAGACGGTCAAGTCTCTGTGCTTAAGTGTCATCCCTGGATCGCTGTGCTGACACACACAGTACTCGACGATTTATAACAGAGGTAAATCACATGTAAAAAAGTAATATAAATACTATTACCTCAATCCAAAATAGCGGAAGTAACAAGGTTGTGGATTCCCATCAACACCAACGGCAAAGTTGAGTGTAGGAATCGTAACCCTAACGTATCACTTACTCGTCGTAAGATAATCTTGCAACATGAGACGTTGCAGCCACAAAGGGTCAGTACATTGAATGTACTGGCAAATTCACACCATAGAGAATGATGAATAAAGGCTATCACTACATGCATATTTGGCTGGTGGAAAATCTCTATGGATATAAGGTTTTAGCGAAAAGCCAATTTTTCCCTACTACAAAGGAATAAATTTATTTAACTAACATGGTGGTTGTTAAACATTGAGAATGGTTGACAGCATCCTCAATCCCAATTTAAAAGTAATCATTAACTCCCAACAATATTCATTTAAAGTAACATGTTGAGATTCACATGATAATCCAGGTACTAGATACTCAAGATGTCCATAACCGGGGACACGGCTAATCATGATTAGTTTGTACACTCTGCAGAGGTTTGCGCACTTTTCCCCATAAGACTCGATCGCCTCCGTTTGGATTCTCGCACTACATGGTGTTTGAGAAACGGACGACCGAGACATAGTCTTTCAGAAGCGCTAGCACCTTACGTTGGATAGACCGGTACACCTACTTTCCCCTACATCTGCTAGTCTACCCTGTAAGAGTTCGCACGACATAATCAACTATGCCAGAGCCCATAATGGCTTGTAGCTGCACACGGAAGTTTCTAGTATGAATAATCTTATGATCCCTTTGAGCCTGGGTGGCGAACCATAGGAGGATCACCCGGTAACCCCGGGATCTCCTAGGACAACACTGGTATATCCCCAGGTGTCCGGGCAAGTCCAATGGTATATCCCCAGGGTGCCCCAACCAATCCACCTAGATGTTTATTAAAGTAACCACCTTAAGTTAACCTTAGTTAACAATAATCTCCCACATCTGTCATGAAATACTCTCAAAACCCAATCCACGTCTACGAGCATAGCATGGCATTGTAAGCATAACGTAATAGTAACTCCCAAGGTTTGAATGTAGGGCAATAGGTTCCTACCTCATCAACTAATTCCCAATACCCACATGTTATCAATCCTACTCATACAATGTTTGAGGGTGAAACTAATGCATAAAAACTGGGTATGAAAGGGGATATGATCAAAGTGTGAACTTGCCTGCAATGTTGATGAAGATGATTCGCACTCAAAAATCTTGATAGCTCTACTCGTCACACTCCGGTGAATCTATCATAATCAAGCAATAGTAACCACACATAAGCAATCACTCAAAAGACCAGAAAGATCGAAGAAGTCGATTCGGAAAACATCAAAACCAAGCAAATAGCTCTTGCAACATAAAACAATTTCTAACAGTACCAAAATTATGTGAATTTGGCCTTATCAGAAAATTTAGGTCAAGAGCTTCGATTTGCAAAAAGAATCAACTCAAACGGAGTTACGGATAAAAAGATATGATCAAAAGAAATTTGAATTCAAATCTGATCTAATTCAAATTTTAAAATTTTCAAAAACATGTTTGAGTTGGATTACTGGATAGAGGAGTTCATAACGAAGAAGTGGGCGTTGGTTTCGTTGAATTTGGACTAACGAGTAAAAAGTTATGGCTATTTGAAAAATTAGGGCCAAACTGTTTTACGGAAGAAAAAAATAGCTACGGGCTAGGGTCTAATGTATAAATACGTAGACTAATTGATAATATAATTATTTTATCATATTAGTCTAAAAATAATAAACTACCGAGGTATAAGAAGAAGAAAAAAAACAAAGAAAGATACCTTTATAAGGCAAAGAAAAGATGACTTAAGAGAAGAGATAATTTCCAGAAGTCGCGCGGGAGAGGAGAAATATATTTTTCTTAAATGGATCTAGTCAAACCAAAATATTGATTTAACCTGAATCGGATGATTTTTGGAGGCTCTATGTTAGAAACCTACCACCCTTAAAAATGAATCTCGTCCTCGAGATTCGGAGAGGCTAGCAAGAAATAGGTTGGGCTTGGGGTCTTCTCCGAATCCATCGATCGTCACCGGGAGTCTGGGGTGCTACCACCCTTAGAAACATCATTACAGTTCCATCAAAACTCATATACGCCATCCTTATTCTTGACAGTGCCGTCTTCTCAGATCTTCCACATAATTCCTTCTCTGGCTCTTTCGGTAGTGGCATAACCTTTTCCTCAATTCTTCTGTCCTTTCCTCTTAATAAGGTTATTCCGAGATTGGGTCTTCTTAGCTGATGGGTCGGGCGCCAAAACTAAACAACTATCGATATCTCATGGTGGTCAACAATTTATGGTTTCTCCTGCAGGAAATGGGTCTGGGTTGATCCTCACCGTATAACCTACGGTTGCCAAAAGCTGCCCTGTACAAGGGGGAAAAAATTCTTATACCATTGTAAAGTTTAAACATGGTTTTGATCGTTGTCTCTCTACTATAGGTAAGTCACTCAGATTTACCATCCCACATAGCAAGGCGAATAATAAGAGTAAGTCGGTATGGTGATCAATCCATCCCGCACCCAAATCATTACCTTTTATACGGTTTAGCGAATCTCGCATTCTAACACTCGGTCATCCTCACAAGCATTGCAGAATTTCTCTTGTCGACGAACCAGGTTCGGATAAATCCATAGATTCTGCAAGCCAAACAACCATCTATCGTTCCTTCACAACTCTCAGGTTTTGCGTTACCTATAAAATCGTCTATCGACAAAGGTATATCCTCTTCCAGGGTCCTTCCTTCAGCAAGAATGTGCTTGCTTCTTGGCAGGTCCTGGGCCTGTGGGTTATGGCCCATCTCATCACTTGTAGTCCTTGAACTTATCATCGGGCAACTTATCATTATTCCAACTTCCAACTTCCTAGTATTCTTAAATCCATCCAATTGTATTGTCTTCCTTCCTTCTATTGGCACCAAACTAGGACATGATTACTCAAACTCATCATGGAGTTGCAATTGCTCCATATTTCTGACATCATACCTCCTTTATATCCAATAGTAATTTATCTCTTCATCCTCGTGGGATATCCCACATACCGAGATAAAACTTATACTTATGAAGTCCATATTCACTTTGCGGAACATCATTATCCTTTCCAGGGTCAAGTATCCTTACAGGGTAATATTGGCCATCTCTGCATGGCACTTCTTCAACTGGGAAATGTGAAACACATCATGAAATCCTGACTCCTTCGGGTGACTCCAACTTGTTGGCCACTTCCCCCGTACGCTCCAAAACTCGGTATGGTCCTACAAATCTCGGGGCTAACTTTCCCTTAACTCCAAATCATTTAACTCCTCGCAGAGGGGCACACGAAGACATGCTCTGTCTCCAATTTCATAGACTACCTCCTTGAGTTTTTGAGTCTGTAAAACTCTTCTGCCTGGACTGAGCTACCGTCAGTCTATCTCGAATCAACTTAACATTCTCTTCTGACTCCTTGATCACATTTGGTCCAAACAACTGACTGTCTCCAACTTCATCCCACACACTCTTGGGGTATCACACATATCGAGACAAAACTCGTATTCATTTTGTCCGAAATCCACTCAGTGGAGTATCCTTATCTTTTCCAGGGGCCAACGGTTCTTACAGGGTACTACCATCCTTAAAATGCACAAATCTTCCATAGACCATATTTCTCATATCCTCAAAATGGCCAAAATTCTTCTTCATAGAGTAACAACTCATGAAATCCATATCAGTACCAACGATGCTAACTTTATTCATTTTCAAGTGATTACAATCTCTCGCTTTTCCATTACATGTCTCAACTCAACCCTCAATATAAAAGAAATTGTTCTCACTTTTACTACTCCATTTCTTTTGTTACAAACTCAACTATTTATCACAAGTATCCTTCTCCTTCGAACAAACTCTGGCAAAGTGCCCTGCTTCATTACAACGGAATCATATTACTTCTGGCAAGTTTTGAGGTTTCCTTGTGATTATATAGCCTACGAACAAATAACTCTCTAGCTAAAGCATTTAAATGCAACAACAAATACGATCAAGATCGCAACTAAGGTAACAATGGATCCAACAGCATAATGATACCAAGCCTCACTATCGATGGCATATTTTCTAATCTTTCTAATCTTCAAGCGCATTTTCTCCATCTTGATCTTGTGATCATCGACGACATCGGCAACATGCAACTCCATTCCATCTTCTCCCCCTCAATTCTTTTCAACTTTTCTTTCAAGTACTCGTTTTCTCTTTCAACTAAATTTAACCTCTCGGAAATAGGGTCGGTTGGAATTTCCGGTTCACATACCTCCTAGAAAAAATTTCTATGTCAACTTGATGGGCATAATTTGTCATAAACACGAAATGCAACTAGTTTTAAAATAGAATATACATACCACATCCGAATCATAACAAGGACTAGGGCCGACGGGGACGGATATCAAAACCATGGCACTATATGTATAACAAACAACGTACCGGTAAGATAATTATACGAGTAACTATATATATCCAAATCACACAAACATCAATTTTTATATAAAATTTCATGAACAAGAGGCTCACCACAAGGTAGTGCCGGCGACGGGACGGTGCGGGCGATCGATGGTGGCTACGATGGAGATTTAGAAGGCACTAAGTAAACCACACCTACATATGCAAACTAAGTGTTATTTTTGACCTCAAATTGCATATAAATCAAATACTAGCACATATATATATATATCCTCCCAAATTACTAAACTCACAAATTAATCACTATATAAAACATTCCAAGAGCTAATCTAGCAACGAGAGATGAAAGGACAAAGTTGCTAACCTTTGTGATCATTTGAATGGATGGGGGCCTTCAAATCTTGACAAATTTTGGGCAAAATGTGTGATGAGCTCGAGAGGAAGAGGGGAAGAACAGAGAGAGGAGAGGGGAAAGGGGAAGACCAGAGCGAGCTCGGGTGGACAAAGGGTTTATGTAGGACGACCTTTTGTACCGGTTCATGCCAAGAACCGGTACTAAAGGGGCTGGAGGGGCCCCAGTCTGACAACATCCTGCCACCACTCTCATTAGTACCGGTTCGTGGCACGAACCGGTGCTAAAGGTTCTCCACGAACCGGTACTAATGAAAGTGGCCCGGCTAGCCGTTGGAACCGGCACTAATGTATACATTAGTGCCGGCTCAAATACAAACCGACACTAATGTGCTTCACGTTTGACCCTTTTTCTACTAGTGTACTTGGGTCCTTGGCTTCCTTTTTGGGCAATTGCTGAGGTAGTGCCCTGACTCCTCGCACCTATAACAGGTGACATGACTCAGATCCTTCCTGGAATCCAATCTACTTCTCTTTATGGACTTTTCCATTCCAATCAGAGCTTCTATTTCCTATGGGTCATACGCTACTTCCTCCGTCGGGAATTCTACTAGATCCCCCTTCTTACAATTTTGGGAGATGTGTCCATCTTCTCCACATGAATAGCAAGACTTAGTGAAGGGTTTACTCGGGTCTTCTTTAGGTGTGTCCTCCATCTCTTCCTTCATCACAACTTCTTCTAAAATTTCCATGAGGGCTCCTTTCTTTACTTCTTTCTTCTGCTGTACGGTTCTTCGTACCATGGGGTAAATGTGACACTGAGTAGGATAGTGGGTAGTCCCTTCACACAAGAAACAAGTAATCTGCCTAGTTGGGCATTCTTCAACTGGGTGACTTCCTTCAAAATTAGGGCATTCATCCTTGTGTTCTTTATGGGTGTGTCCTATTCCACAAATCTTGCATGCACAAGATTTCTTCATATCCTTTCCATAAGGCTTCAACTTCTGGGACACAAACCGAGACTTTGGCAGAGTCAACTTAAATTCTCTCCAAGTGGTAACTCCTTGCCATCCATTCGTGGTTTGGTACATCCTCCACCAAGTAGCGGCACCTCTTTCGAAGCATTGAAGAGCATGCTGGGTCATATCATTTCCAACTATAGGGTTATTCTTCATGTGATCCTCCATGTCCTGAATCCATCGGTCCGTCTCCAATTGACTCATCGGTTTAGCAAATACGAGCTCATCTCCATTCATCATCTATTGGGTCCATGGGTTATGGGGTGAGATAAGAGAGAGGGAGAGGGATATACACAATGCAAACAAAAGTTTTGAAAAGACAGATTTTATTGTGGCTGTCGAAAAACATCAAACAAATGACAACTCACAATCATCGCATCTAACGTATGTATATAACAGGGGTTTGGTCTTCTAAAGGTCAATAAATCATCAACTCTTCAAACTCTTCAAGCCTTGTTCATGCCTCCAATGGCTTCTTCCGATCATCCTTGTCTTTCTTAAGTTCTTTTGACAGATCAACTCTGTTGATGCGAAGTCTCTCGTGACGTCCTTTAATATTCTGGAGTTGCATTCCAAACTTCTGGGTTTCATCAAACTCGAACTGAACCATGATCCTGCTGTCCTTCAATTCTCAATGAATCTCCGGTATCTCGAGGTTGTAGCTCCTCCAGCTTGGCTACTTTCAGCCTTTGCTTCCTGAGTTCTTCACGAAATGCTTCTTTGTCTAATACGGCTTCATGGTGCTCCACCTTAAACTTCTTGATGTAACACTTCAGATCCTGGTAATACACTAGCTAAGGTTAAAACTTCATCTGACTAATAGGTGCTCCATCAGCCTTCTTCCATCAAATCCATTCTGAAGAAAGCATCCTTAACTCAGCATGGTGACAATAGCATCAGCGAGCGATGACATCACGGATAACCGTGTTTCTGCTCTTGTCATTTCCATGAGCTATCTCTCCATAGTTGATATCTCATGCCTTAGGGTTTTCTTGACAAATCCGTGAGTTCTTAACTCTACATGCTCCGGTCTTTCTCCGATACACCTTGATCTCGGGTATTGACAACTTCCATAGTCTGCCAAGTTCCATAAGGGTAGCCTTCCTAGGTCATACAAATCAGGGAATTCTTCAGAGCCTTCAAATTCTACTTGTCTTCGGTCTTCAACCGTTGTAGATTCCATTATTCAGATGCACGGAAAATAATATTCATTCTGAAGTGGTCTTAGTTGTCTGATATCTTGTACTTCTTGGAGTGGTCTCATCAGTCGAATCTTCGTGTGGTCAAAAGGGGAAAGGGGTATGGTCTCACTAAAGGGAATTTTTTAATAAGTTCAGAAGAGAAGAGAGGTAAAAATCTTTTTGAAAGGGAAAGTTGTAGAGAAAAATCTTTACTATGGGCTTGCCAGTTTCTAGGGTCACGTCCTACAGTCAACATGTGCTCTGATACCATCTTGTAGCGACCCGACCTCAGACGGTCAAGTCTCTGTGCTTAAGTGTCATCCCTGGATCGGTATGCTGACACACATAGTACTCGAGGATTTATAACAGAGGTAAACCACATGTAAAAAGTAACGTAAATACTATTACCTCAATCCAAAATAGCGGAAGTAACAAGGTTGTGGATTCCCATCAACACCAACGCAAAGTTGAGTGTAGAAATCGTAACCCTAACGTATCACTTACTCGTCGTAAGATAATCCTACAACATGAGACGTTGCAGCCATAAAGGGTCAGTACATTGAATGTACTGGCAAATTCACACCATAGAGAATGATGAATAAAGGCTATCACTACATGCATATTTGGCTGGTGGAAAAGCTCTATTGTTATAAGGTTTTAGCGAAAAGCCAATTTTTCCCTACTGCAAAGGAATAAATTTATTTAACTAACGTGGTGGTTGTTAAACATTGAGAATGGTTGACAGCATCCTCAATCCCAATTTAAAAGTAATCATTAACTCCCAACAATATTCATTGAAAGTAACATGTTGAGATTCACATGATAATCCAGGTACTAGATACTCAAGATGTCCATAACCGGGGACACGGCTAATCATGATTAGTTTGTACACTCTGCAGAGGTTTGCGCACTTTTCCCCACAAGACTCGATCGCCTCCGTTTGGATTCTCGCACTACATGGTGTTTGAGAAACGGATGACCGAGACATAGTCTTTCAGAAGTGCTAGCACCTTATGTTGGATAGACCGGTACACCTACTTTCCCCTACATCTGCTAGTCTACCCTGTAAGAGTTCACACGACATAATCAACTATGCCAGAGCCCATAATGGCTTGTGGCTGCACACAGAAGTTTCTAGTATGAATAATCTTATGATCCCTTTGAGCCTGGGTGGCGAACCATAGGAGGATCACACGGTAACCCCGGGATCTCCTAGGACAACACTGGTATATCCCCAGGTGTCCGGGCAAGTCCACAGGTATATCCCCAGGGTGCCCCAACCAATCCACCCAGATGTGTATTAAAGTAGCCACCTTAAGTTAACCTTAGTTAACAATAATCTCCCACATCTGGCATGAAATACTCTCAAAACCCAATCCACGTCTACGAGAATAGCATGGCATTGTAAGCATAACGTAATAGTAACTCCCAAGGTTTGAATGCAGGGCAATAGATTCCTACCTCATCAACTAATTCCCAATACCCACATGTTATCAATCCTACTCATACAATGTTTGAGGGTGAAACTAATGCATAAAAACTGGGTATGAAAGGGGATATGATCAAAGTGTGAACTTGCCTGCAATGTTGATGAAGATGATTCGCACTCAAAAATCTTGATAGCTCTACTCGTCACACTCCGGTGAATCTATCGTAATCAAGCAATAGTAACCACACATAAGCAATCACTCAAAAGACTAGAAAGATTGAAGAAGTCGATTCGGAAAACATCAAAACCAAGCAAATAGCTCTTGCAACATAAAACAATTTCTAACAGCACCAAAATTATGTGAATTTGGCCTTATCAGAAAATTTAGGTCAAGAGCTTCGATTTGCAAAAAGAATCAACTCAAACAGAGTTACGGATATAAAGATATGATCAAAAGAACTTTGAATTCAAATCTGATCTAATTCAAATTTTAAAATTTTCAAAAACATGTTTGAGTTGGATTACTGGGTAGAGGAGATCATAATGAAGAAGTGGGCGTTGGTTTCGTTGAATTTGGACTAACAAGTAAAAAGTTATGGCTATTTAAAAAATCAGGACCAAGCTGTTTTACGGAAGAAAAAAATGGCTACGGGCTAGGGTCTAATGTATAAATACGTAGACTAATTAATAATCTAATTATTTTATCATATTAGTCTAAAAATAATAAACTACCGAGGTATAAGAAGAAGAAAAAGAAACAAAGAAAGATACCTTTATAAGGCAGAGAAAAGACGACTTTGGAGAGATGAGATAATTTCCAGAAGTCGCGCCGGAGAGGAGAAATATATTTTTCTTAAATGGATCCAGTCAAACCAAAATATTCATTTAACCTGAATCGGATGATTTTTGGAGGCTCTATAGGTCTATATTTATTGGTGGAAAAGAGGCTTAGGGGTCAAAGGCTAGGCAATGTGGAACTAAACGTAGACGAAAATATACGAAAGAGAGAAGAAAAGAGACGATGGGCCTAAAGGCGTTCGGCCGGCCGCTCGGTGCATTTTTTTTTGTGCCGGCCGAGCGGTGCAGTTTTTTTTACAGAATGTGGTAAACTGAAAAACGAAAATAAAATAAAACTTTATATAGGCATATTATATATCAAAATTTTCAGAAAAAGATTTTCTATGACATGAACATTTTTCTAGAATTAAATAAAACACACACAAATTCTAATAATTCAAAGTGTGCTACTGGTCTAATAAAATCTAACAAAAATCATTTTTAAAATACCAAAATGATTTCAAATTTATTTCTCTCCAATTTTCTGTTCTAGGGAATCATGTTACCCTAATTTCCATATATTTTATTTTTGGAGAAAAATAATTTGAATAAAACTCAAATAAATCCAAATTGGAAATTAATTCCAAAAGGACTTGAAATTGATCCTTTAAAACACCCAACTCATATTTCATAATTTGAAGAAGTCATTTTATCTTCTCTTGTGAAAATCATTGAGTTGCTTAAAGTTTCAGAATTGAAAAATATTATCAAATGAAATTCAAATATTTTCAACAACCCTTTTCATTTAATTTAAATGGAAGAAGTCATGTCATCTTCTCTCTAGGGCTTTGGGTTGAAAGGAATTTGAAAATCACGGAGATCAGAATGCAAATATGAAAGTTTGGGAGAGTCCTTTTATTCCCTCTCATTTAACTTTAAAAAAGTTTCGAATTCACTCACTTTCAAACAATCGATCTAACAATCAATCAATCTATCTATTTATTATAACATTCCAAAATTTAGAATTTTGGGATGTTACACGCGGCCTCCCTAGCAGCTTTCCGCATCCCCGCCGGTCCTCTGCAACCACAGCAGCAGTTGTTGTTCGCTCCCGTCGCCGGCAAATCCCCGTGCGCCCGCTTCAGGTCGTGTCTTGGCCGCGGTGTCCACATGCTTTAATTTCTGTTTGTATCCTTTTGCATCACAAACACAGAGCTGGCTCAGTGGCTAGCGCAACCTCTATCTATTCGAGGGGTCTAGTGTTCCAATCCCAGCAGCCCCCATTTTGCTTTGTTTTCCTGTTATTTTTGCACACCCACGTCTGCTTCGGGCTAGATCTGCTGTTGGGCTTGCACAGTGCGTTGCATTCGGCCTGGCTATATTTTTTTTCCCTGCTGACGAATTTCCTAATATCCAGTGCATGCATAATTACATCAATTTGCCACTGTTTTGCATTGGTAATAACAAATTAACCATGCATCGGCTTAAAATGATTTAAACATGTAAGATGACTAGAATTTCATCTAGTTTCATAATATGCCACTTTCTTGCCATGTTAAAATGTTTAAAATGATGTTTGCAATATTTTGCTCCTATGCCATGCTTGCAATAATTCGTAACTAAATAACCGTAACTCGGATTTTAATAATCTTTATATGCAAATGGGGTAGAAAAATGCCTAGTTTAACATGGTGGCATCACTTTGTATATTTAACAACTCTAAAATTGTGTTTAGGCACTGGTAGAAAAAGGGCCTGTTGTCCCGGTTCATAAGGGTCTTTAGTCCCGGTTCTGGAACCGGGACTAAAGTGTCGGTACTAATGCCTAACCCTTTAGTCCCGGTTCAATCCAGAACCGGGACTAAAGGGCGCGGCCACGTGGAGCTCCACCTTTAGTCCCGGTTGGTGTTATCAACCGGGACTAAAGGAAATTTTATGATTTTTTTTGAATTTTTTTTGAATTTTTTTATTTTCAAATTTCTGAATTATTTTAACCTCTAGTCTGTAATCACCACCCCTCATCACTTCTCAATTTATCCTCTAATCACCCCTCATCATTCCAAATCATCTAACTTCCCGAACGGTCACCCATCCTCCCACTCCCCCAGCCTGAGCACGCTTAACTTTCGGGTTCTATTCTCCCTCGCTCCAAGTCTGCACTTGTTGTTTTCCTGACAATACTAAGATGTCAATCCTATTAACCTTCAGGAATTTTGCTTGAGCATGAAGTGACACATTTCATAGTTTTATTTTGAAACTATTATTTAAAAAAACAATAATTATTTAGTAACACTAATATTTCTTGAATAATTAGTTTGACCAGATTTGACCAGATTTGACCAAAATTGAAATAACTGAAATAATTATTTAGTAACACTAATATTCTAGAATAATTAGTTTGACCATTGTTTGACCACAGTTTGCCCACTGTTTGAATTTTTTTGATTTTTTTCACTCTAGATCTTAAAAGCCCCGTAACTTTTTTCTATTAGGTTTTTGAGGATTTTGAAAATGTTTAACGGGGTTCCCACGGTTAAATTCGGATGTAACTTTTCGAGTAGATGATTTTTCATATAAAAAACTTTTTCATCCGAGTTAGTATGCAAAAGTTGTGCCCATTTTTACAAATATCAGAGAGATTTTGCAAATAAAGTCAAAATTCACATTTGCAAATTTTCCCAACAACTAGACCACATATCACATGGGAAAAACTTATTCTTTTATTTTTTTGACATTTCCATCATTTTCTTTTATTTTTTTAAAACTGAAAAGGCGATCCACCAGGGGGGTAGAGTTTGAAAATGGGACCTTTAGTACCGGTTCGCGGCACGAAACGGGACTAAAGGTCTCATCCCCATTAGTCCCGGTTCGTGCCTCAAACCAGGACTAAAGGTCTAATCTTTAGTCCCGGTTTGAGGCACGAACCGGGACCAATGGTTGTGGGCCAGGAGAGAGGCCCATTGGACCCGGTTCATCCCACCAACCGGGACCAAAAGGTCCAGATGAACCGGGACCAATGGCCCACGTGGCCCGGCCGGCCCCCTGGGCTCACGAACTGGGACCAATGCCCCCATTGGTCCCGGTTCTGGACTGAACCGGGAATAATGAGGTTACCCGGCCTGGACCAAAGCCCCCTTTTCTACTAGTGAGGGCACAACATCACCAAACCTAATATATGCATATGAGGAGTTACCGGAATTTGTTGTTCGTTGTTTCCGGCCTCATTTAACCTTGACTAGATAGGTAGTTTATACTTGCTTCACCCCTTGCCATGTTAATCAACATTTAATATTGTTGGGTACATAAACGAGGTCGAACTAAATGCCTTGAATGTGGTGTTTCGTCAATATGCAACCCGTTGCATATTGAGCTCCACTTAATTTGTAGGATTGTTTGTGCACTTTGCCATGCCATGCCTCTTTAAACCGGACATGCATCATACTTGTTTGCGCCTCATGCCATGTTCATGTGTTGGTTGTTTACTATGATTGTTTGCTTCTTTCCGGTGTTGCTTCTTCGGGTTGGTTCCGATAACGTCGTGTTGTGAGGATCCGTTCACCTACGTTCGTTTGTCTTCTTCATGGACTTGTTCTTCTTCCTTGCGGGATCTCAGGCAAGATGACCATACCCTCGAAATCACTTCTCTCTTTGCTTGCTAGTTTCTTGCTCTTTTGCTATGCCTATGCTGCGATACCTACCACTTGCTTATCATGCCTCCCATATTGTTGAACCAAGCGTCTAACCCACCTTGTCCTAGCAAACTGTTGATTGGCTACGTTACCGCTTTGCTCAGCCCCTCTTATAGCGTTGTTAGTTGTAGGTGAAGATTGAAGCTTGTTCCTTGTAGGAACATGGAGATGTTGTTCCTTGTTTGGAACATGTTTACTTGTTGGGATATCACAATATATCTTATTTAATTAATGAATCTATATACTTGGTAAAGGGTGGAAGGCTCGTCCTTATACCTGGTGTTTTGTTCCACTCTTGCCGCCCTAGTTTCCGTCATATCGGTGTTATGTTCCCGGATTTTGCGTTCCTTACGCGGTTGGGCTATAATGGGAACCCCTTGACAGTTCGCCTTAAGTAAAGCTCTTCCAGCAATGCCCAACATTGGTTTTACCATTTGCCACCTAGCCTTTTCTTTTCCCTTGGGAGTCGCGCTCTTGAGGGTCATCATTATTTTACCCCCCGGGCCAGTGCTCCTCTGAGTGTTGGTCCAACCTGTCAGCTGCCGGTGGCCACCAGGGGCAACTATGGGCTGGCCTACCCGTACCTAAGACAATCTGAGTGTGCCCTAAGAAAGAGATATGTGCAGCTCCTATCGGGTTTTGTCAGCACATTCGGGCGGTGTTGCTGGTTTAGTTTTACCCTATCGAAATGTGTTGTTGCACCGGGATACCGAGTCTGATCGGAACGTCTCGGGAGGAGGTCTATTCCTTCGTTGACCGTGAGAGCTTCTCATGGGCTAAGTTGGGACACCCCTGCAAGGATTTGAACTTTCGAAAGCCGTGCCCACGGTTATGGGCAGATGGGAATTTGTTAATGTACGGTTGTAGAAAACCTTAAGTTGATCTTAATTAAAATGAATCAACCGCGTGTGTAACCGTGATGGTCTCTTTCCGGCGGAGTCCGGGAAGTGAACACGGTGTTGGAGTTATGCTTGACGTAGGTTGTTTTAGGATCACTTCTTGATCATAGTTTTATCGACCGTGCTTTGCCTTCTCTTCTCGCTCTCATTTGCGTACGTTAGCCACCATATATGCTAGTCGCTTGCTGCAGCTCCACCTCATACCTTTACCTTACCCATAAGCTTAAATAGTCTTGATCACGAGCGTGCGAGATTGCTGAGTCCCCGTGACTCACAGATACTTCCAAAACCAGCTTGCAGGGGCCGTTGATCCGAGCAGATGACGCAACCAAGCTTAGGAGGAGCTCGATGAAGATCTTGTCCTTTGTGTTATTTCATTCTAGTTGATCAGTAGTGGAACCCAGTTGGGGTCGATCGGGGACCATTGTCGCATCTGGGGTTGTTCTTTTATTTTGGTTCCGTAGTCGGACCTTGATTGTACTTGGATGTTGTAATGCTTTATTCATGTAATTGTGTGAAGTGGCGATTGTAAGCCAACTATGTATCTTTTTCCCTTATGTATTACATGAATTGTGTGAAGATTACCTCACTTGCGACATTGCTTTCAATGCGGTTATGCCTCTTAAGTCGTGCTTCGACACGTGGGAGATATAGCCGCATCGAGGGCGTTACAAGTTGGTAATCAGAGCCTTCCCCGACCTTAGAAGCCCCACTGATTGATCGTTTTTAGCGGCCGAGTTGTGTCTAGAAAAATGTTTTGAGTCATTTAGGATTATATATATCGGAGAGTTAGGAAATCTTTTTACTCCCCAGTCTCCTCATCGCTCTGGTAAGGCATCCTGACGTAGAGTTTTCGAGTAGATGATTTTTCATATAAAAAACTTTTTCATCCGAGTTAGTATGCAAAAGTTATGCCCATTTTTACAAATTTCAGAGAGATTTTGCAAATAAAGTCAAAATTCACATTTGCAAATTTTCCCAACAACTAGAGCACATATCACATGGGAAACTTATTTTCTTTTATTTTTTCGACATTTCCATCATTTTCTTTTATTTTTTTGAAACTAAAAAGGCGATCCACGGGGGGGGGGGGGGGTAGAGTTTGAAAATGGGACCTTTAGTACCGGTTCGCCGCACGAACTGGGACTAAAGGTCTCGTCCCCATTAGTCCCGGTTCGTGCCTCAAACCGGGACTAAAGGTATAATCTTTAGTCCCGGTTTGAGGCACGAACCAGGACCAATGGATGTGGGCCAGGAGAGAGGCCCATTGGACCCGGTTCATCCCACCAACCGGGACCAAAAGGTCCAGATGAACCGGGACCAATGGCCCACGTGGCCCGGCCGGCCCCCTGGGCTCACGAACCGGGACCAATGCCCCCATTGGTCCCGGTTCTGGACTGAAACGGGAATAATGAGGTTACCCGGCCTGTACCAAAGCCCCCTTTTCTACTAGTGAGGGCACAACATCACCAAACCTAATATATGCATATGAGGAGTTACCAGAATTTGTTGTTCGTTGTTTCCGGCCTCATTTAACCTTAACTAGATAGGTAGTTTATACTTGCTTCACCCCTTGCCATGTTAATCAACATTTAATATTGTTGGGTACATAAACGAGATCGAACTAAATGCCTTGAATGTGGTGTTTCGTCAATATGCAACCCGTTGCATATTGAGCTCCACTTAATTTGTAGGATTGTTTGTGCACTTTGCCATGCCATGCCTCTTTAAACCGGACATGCATCATACTTCTTTGCGCCTCATGCCATGTTCATGTGTTGGTTGTTTACTATGATTGTTTGCTTCTTTCCGGTGTTGCTTCTTCGGGTTGGTTCCGATAACGTCGTGTTGTGAGGATCCGTTCACCTACGTTCGTTTGTCTTCTTCATGGACTTGTTCTTCTTCCTTGCGGGATCTCAGGCAAGATGACCATACCCTCGAAATCACTTCTATCTTTGCTTGCTAGTTGCTTGCTCTTTTGCTATGCCTAGGCTGCGATACCTACGACTTGCTTATCATGCCTCCCATATTGTTGAACCAAGCCTCTAACCCACCTTGTCCTAGCAAACCGTTGATTGGCTATGTTACCGCTTTGCTCAGCCCCTGTTATAGCGTTGTTAGTTGTAGGTGAAGATTGAAGCTTGTTCCTTGTTGGAACAAGGAGATGTTGTTCCATGTTTGGAACATGTTCACTTGTTGGGATATCACAATATATCTTATTTAATTAATGAATCTATATACTTGGTAAAGGGTGGAAGGCTCGGCCTTATGCCTGGTGTTTTGTTCCACTCTTGCCGCCCTAGTTTCCGTCATATAGGTGTTATGTTCCCGGATTTTGTGTTCCTTATGCGGTTGGGCTATAATGGGAACCCCTTGACAGTTCGCCTTAAGTAAAGCTCTTCCAGCAATGCCCAACATTGGTTTTACCATTTGCCACCTAGCCTTTTCTTTTCCCTTGGGAGTCGCGCTCTTGAGGGTCATCTTTATTTTACCCCCCCCCCCCCCCCCGGCTAGTGCTCCTCTGAGTGTTGGTCCAACCTGTCAGATGCCGGTGGCCACCAGGGGCAACTCTGGGCTGGTCTACCCGTACCTAAGACAATCTGAGTGTGCCCTGAGAAAGAGATATGTGCAGCTCCTACCGGGATTTGTCGGCACATTCGGGCGGTGTTGCTGGTTTAGTTTTACCCTGTCGAAATGTCTTGTTGTACCGGGATACCGAGTCTGATCGGAACGTCTCGGGAGGAGGTCTATTACTTCGTTGACCGTGAGAGCTTGTCATGGGCTAAGTTGGGACACCCCTGCCGGGATTTGAACTTTCGAAAGCCGTGCCCACGGTTATGGGTAGATGGGAATTTGTTAATGTCCGGTTGTAGAAAACCTGAAGTTGACCTTAATTAAAATGAATCAACCGCGTGTGTAACCGCGATGTTCTCTTTCCGGCGGAGTCCGGGAAGTGAACACGGTGTTGGAGTTATGCTTGACGTAGGTTGTTTTAGGATCACTTCTTGATCATACTTTTATCGACCGTGCTTTGCCTTCTCTTCTCGCTCTCATTTGCGTATGTTAGCCACCATATATGCTAGTCTCTTGCTGTAGCTCCACCTCATACCTTTACCTTACCCATAAGCTTAAATACTCTTGATCGCGAGGGTGCTAGATTGCTGAGTCCCCGTGACTCACAGATACTTCCAAAACCAGCTTGCAGGTGCCGTTGATCCGAGCAGATGACGCAACCAAGCTTAGGAGGAGCTCGATGAAGATCTTGTCCTTTGTGTTGTTTCATTCTAGTTGATCAGTAGTGGAACCCAGTTGGTGTCGATTGGGGACCATTGTCGCATCTGGGGTTCTTCTTTTATTTTGGTCCCGTAGTCGGAGCTTTATTGTACTTAGATGTTGTAATGCATTATTCATGTAATTGTGTGAAGTGGCGATTTTAAGCCAACTATGTATCTTTCTCCCTTATGTATTACATGGGTTGTGTGAAGTTTACCTCACTTGCGACATTGCTTTCAATGTGGTTATGCATCTAAGTCGTTCTTCGACACGTGGGAGATATAGCGGCATCGAGGGCGTTACAAGTTGGTAATCAGAGCCTTCCCCGACCTTAGGAGCCCCACTGATTGATCGTTTTTAGCGGCCGAGTTGTGTCTAGAAAAATGTTTTGAGTCATCTAGGATTATATATATCGGAGAGTTAGGAATTCTTTTTACTCCCCAGTCTCCTCATCGCTCTGGTAAGGTATCCTGACGTAGAGTTTTCGAGTAGATGATTTTTCATATAAGAAACTTTTTCATCCGAGTTAGTATGCAAAAGTTATGCCCATTTTTACAAATTTCAGAGAGATTTTGCAAATAAAGTCAAAATTCACATTTGCAAATTTTCCCAACAACTAGACCACATATCACATGGGAAACTTATTTTCTTTTATTTTTTTGACATTTCCATCATTTTCTTTTACTTTTTTAAAACTGAAAAGGCGATCCACTGGGGGTGGGGGGTAGAGTTTGAAAATGGGACCTTTAGTACCGGTTCCTGGCACGAACCGGGACTAAAGGTCTCATCCCCATTAGTCCCGGTTCGTGTCTCATACCGGGACTAAAGGTCTAATCTTTAGTCCCGGTTTGAGGCACGAACCGGGACCAATGGTTGTGGGCCAGGAGCGAGGCCCATTGGTCCCGGTTCGTCCCACCAACCGGGACCAAAAGGTCCAGATGAACCAGGACCAATGGCCCATGTGGCCCGGCCGGCCCCCTGGGCTCACGAACCGGGACCAATGCCCCCATTGGTCCCGGTTCTGGACTGAACCGGGACTAATGAGGTTACCCGGCCTGGACCAAAGCCCCCTTTTCTACTAGTGAGGGCACAACATCACCAAACCTAATATATGCATATGAGGAGTTACCAGAATTTGCTGTTCGCTGCTTCCGGCCTCATTTAACCTTGACTAGATAGGTAGTTCATACTTGCTTCACCCCTTGCCATGTTAATCAACATTTAATATTGTTGGGTACATAAACAAGATCGAACTAAATGCCTTGAATGTGGTGTTTCGTCAATATGCAACCCGTTGCATATTGAGCTCCATTTAATTTGTAGGATTGTTTGTGCACTTTGCCATGCCATGCCTCTTTAAACCGAACATGCATCATACTTGTTTGCGCCTCATGCCATGTACATGTGTTGGTTGTTTACTATGATTGTTTGCTTCTTTCCGGTGTTGCTTCTTCAGGTTGGTTCCGATAACGTCGTGTTGTGAGGATCCGTTCACCTACGTTCGTTTGTCTTCTTCATGGACTTGTTCTTCTTCCTTGCGGGATCCCAGGCAAGATGACCATACCATCGAAATCACTTCTCTCTTTGCTTGCTAGTTTCTTGCTCTTTTGCTATGCCTATGCTGCGATACCTACCACTTACTTATCATGCCTCCCATATTGTTGAACCAAGCGTCTAACCCACCTTGTCCTAGCAAACCGTTGATTGGCTATGTTACCGCTTTGCTCAGCCCCTCTTATAGCCTTGTTAGTTGTAGTAGAAGATTGAAGCTTGTTCCTTGTTGGAACATGGAGATGTTGTTCCTTGTTTTGAACATGTTTACTTGTTGGGATATCACAATATATCTTATTTAATTAATGAATCTATATACTTGTTAAAGGGTGGAAGGCTCGGCCTTATACCTGGTGTTTTGTTCCACTCTTGCCGCCCTAGTTTCCGTCATATCGGTGTTATGTTCCCGGATTTTGCGTTCCTTACGCGGTTGGGCTATAATGGGAACCCCTTGACACTTCGCCTTAAGTAAAGCTCTTCCAGCAATGCCCAACATTGGTTTTACCATTTGCCACCTAGCATTTTCTTTTCCCTTGGGAGTCGCGCTCTTGAGGGTCATCATTATTTTACCCCCCCGGGCCAGTGCACCTCTGAGTGTTGGTCCAACCTTTCAGCTGCCGGTGGCCACCAGGGGCAACTATGGGCTGGCCTACCCGTACCTAAGACAATCTGAGTGTGCCCTGAGAAAGAGATATGTGCAGCTCCTATCGGGTTTTGTCAGCACATTCGGGCGGTGTTGCTGGTTTAGTTTTACCCTATCGAAATGTGTTGTTGTACGGGGATACCGAGTCTGATCGGAACGTCTCGGGAGGAGGTCTATTCCTTCGTTGACCGTGAGAGCTTGTCATGGGCTAAGTTGGGACACCCCTGCAGGGATTTGAAGTTTCGAAAGCCGTGCCCACGGTTATGGGCAGATGGGAATTTGTTAATCTCCGGTTGTAGAAAACCTGAAGTTGACCTTAATTAAAATGAATCAACCGCGTGTGTAACCGTGATGGTCTCTTTCCGGCGGAGTCCGGGAAGTGAACACGGTGTTGGAGTTATGCTTGACGTAGGTTGTTTTAGGATCACTTCTTGATCATAGTTTTATCGACCGTGCTTTGCCTTCTCTTCTCGCTCTCATTTGCGTACGTTAGCCACCATATATGCTAGTCCCTTGCTGCAGCTCCACCTCATACCTTTACCTTACCCATAATCTTAAATAGTCTTGATCGCGAGCGTGCGAGATTGCTGAGTCCCCGTGACTCACAGATACTTCCAAAACCAGCTTGCAGGGGCCGTTGATCCGAGCAGATGACGCAACCAAGCTTAGGAGGAGCTCGATGAAGATCTTGTCCTTTGTGTTGTTTCATTCTAGTTGATCAGTAGTGGAACCCAGTTGGGGCCGATCGGGGACCATTGTCGCATCTGGGGTTCTTCTTTTATTTTGGTTCCGTAGTCGGACCTTGATTGTACTTGGATGTTGTAATGCTTTATTCATGTAATTGTGTGAAGTGGCGATTGTAAGCCAACTATGTATCTTTTCCCCTTATGTATTACATGGGTTGTGTGAAGATTACCTCACTTGCGACATTGCTTTCAATGCGGTTATGCCTCTTAAGTCGTGCTTCGACACGTGGGAGATATAGCCGCATCGAGGGCGTTACAAGTTGGTAATCAGAGCCTTCCCCGACCTTAGAAGCCCCACTGATTGATCATTTTTAGCGGCTGAGTTGTGTCTAGAAAAATGTTTTGAGTCATTTAGGACTATATATATCGGAGAGTTAGGAATTCTTTTTACTCCCCAGTCTCCTCATCGCTCTGGTAAGGCATCCTGACGTAGAGTTTTCGAGTAGATGATTTTTCATATAAAAAACTTTTTCATCCGAGTTAGTATGCAAAAGTTATGCCCATTTTTACAAATTTCCGAGAGATTTTGCAAATAAAGTCAAAATTCACATTTGCAAATTTTCCCAACAACTAGAGCACATATCACATGGGAAACTTATTTTCTTTTATTTTTTTTTGACATTTCCATCATTTTCTTTTATTTTTTTGAAACTAAAAAGGCGATCCACGGGGGGGGGGGGGGTAGAGTTTGAAAACGGGACCTTTAGTACCGGTTCGCGGCACGAACCAGGACTAAACGTCTCATCCCCATTAGTCTCGGTTCGTGCCTCAAACCGGGACTAAAGGTCTAATCTTTAGTCCCGGTTTGAGGCACGAACCGGGACCAATGGTTGTGGGCCAGGAGCGAGGCCCATTGGTCCCGGTTCATCCCACCAACCGGGACCAATGGCCCACGTGGCCCGGCCGGCCCCCTGGGCTCACGAACCGGGACCAATGCCCCCATTGGTACCGGTTCTGGACTGAACCGGGACTAATGAGGTTACCCGGCCTCGACCAAAGCCCCCTTTTCTACTAGTGAGGGCACAACATCACCAAACCTAATATATGCATATGAGGAGTTACCGGAATTTGTTGTTCGTTGTTTCCGGCCTCATTTAACCTTGACTAGATAGGTAGTTTATACTTGCTTCACCCCTTGCCATGTTAATCAACATTTAATATTGTTGGGTACATAAACGAGATCGAACTAAATACCTTGAATGTGGTGTTTCGTCAATATGCAACCCGTTGCATATTGAGCTCCACTTAATTTGTAGGATTGTTTGTGCACTATGCCATGCCATGCCTCTTTAAACCGGACATGCATCATACTTGTTTGCGCCTCATGCCATGTTCATGTGTTGGTTGTTTACTATGATTGTTTGCTTCTTTCCGGTGTTGCTTCTTCGGGTTGGTTCCGATAACGTCGTGTTGTGAGGATCCGTTCACCTATGTTCGATTGTCTTCTTCATGGACTCGTTCTTCTTCCTTGCGGGATCTCAGGCAAGATAACCATACCCTCGAAATCACTTCTATCTTTGCTTGCTAGTTGCTTGCTCTTTTGCTATGCCTATGCTGCGATACCTACCACTTGCTTATCATGCATCCCATATTGTTGAACCAAGCCTCTAACCCACCTTTTCCTAGCAAACCGTTGATTGGCTATGGACCTGCTTTGCTCAGCACCTGTTATAGCGTTGTTAGTTGTAGGTGAAGATTGAAGCTTGTTCCTTGTTGGAACAAGGAGATGTTGTTCCATGTTTGGACCATGTTCACTTGTTGGGATATCACAATATATCTTATTTAATTAATGAATCTATATACTTGGTAAAGGGTGGAAGGCTCGGCCTTATGCCTGGTGTTTTGTTCCACTCTTGCCGCCCTAGTTTCCATCATATTGGTGTTATGTTCCCGGATTTTGCGTTCCTTACGCGGTTGGGCTATAATGGGAACCCCTTGACAGTTCGCCTTAAGTAAAGCTCTTCCAGCAATGCCCAACATTGGTTTTACCATTTGCCACCTAGCCTTTTCTTTTCCCTTGGGAGTCGCGCTCTTGAGGGTCATCATTATTTTACCCCCCCGGGCCAGTGCTCCTCTGAGTGTTGGTCCAACCTGTCAGCTGCCGGTGGCCACCAGGGGCAACTCTGGGCTGGCCTACCCATACCTAAGACAATCTGAGTGTGCCCTGAGAAAGAGATATGTGCAGCTCCTATCAGGATTTGTCGGCACATTCGAGCGGTATTGCTGGTTTAGTTTTACCCTGTCAAAATGTCTTGTTGTACCGCGATACCGAGTCTGATCGGAATGTCTCAGGAAGAGGTCTATTCGTTCGTTGACCGCGAGAGCTCGTCATGGGCTAAGTTGGGACACCCTTGCAGGGATTTGAACTTTCGAAAGCCGTGCCCATGGTTATGGGCAGATGGGAATTTGTTAATGTTCGGTTGTAGAAAACCTGAAGTTGACCTTAATTAAAATGAATCAACCGCGTGTGTAACCGTGATGGTCTCTTTTCGGCGGAGTCCGGGAAGTGAACACGGTGTTGGAGTTATGCTTGACGTAGGTTGTTTTAGGATCACTTCTTGATCATACTTTTATCGACCGTGCTTTGCCTTCTCTTCTCGCTCTCATTTGCGTACTTTAGCCACCATATATGCTAGTCGCTTGCTGCAGCTCCACCTCATACCTTTACCTTACCCATAAGCTTAAATAGTCTTGATCGCGAGCGTGCGAGATTGCTGAGTCCCCGTGACTCACAGATACTTCCAAAACCAGCTTGCAGGTGCCGTTGATCCGAGTAGATGACGCAAACAAGCTTAGGAGGAGCTCGATGAAGATCTTGTCCTTTGTGTTGTTTCATTCTAGTTGATCAGTAGTGGAACCCAGTTGGGGTCGATCGGGGACCATTGTTGCATCTGGGGTTCTTCTTTTATTTTGGTTCCATAGTCGGACCTTTATTGTACTTGGATGTTGTAATGCTTTATTCATGTAATTGTGTGAAGTGGCGATTGTAAGCCAACTATGTATCTTTTTCCCTAATGTATTACATGGGTTGTGTGAAGATTACCTCACTTGCGACATTGCTTTCAATGCGGTTATACCTCTTAAGTCGTGCTTCGACACGTGGGAGATATAGAGGCATCGAGGGCGTTACAAGTTGGTAATCAGAGCCTTCCCCGACCTTAGGAGCCCCACTGATTGATCATTTTTAGCGGCCGAGTTGTGTCTAGAAAAATGATTTGAGTCATTTAGGATTATATATATCGGAGTGTTAGGAATTCTTTTTACTCCCCAGTCTCCTCATTGCTCTGGTAAGGCATCCTGACGTAGAGTTTTCGAGTAGAGGATTTTTCATATAAAAAACTTTTTCATCCGAGTTAGTATGCAAAAGTTATGCCCATTTTTACAAATTTCAGAGAGATTTTGCAAATAAAGTCAAAATTCACATTTGCAAATTTTCCCAACAACTAGACCACATATCACATGGGAAACTTATTTTCTTTTATTTTTTTGACATTTCCATCATTTGCTTTTATTTTTTTTAAACTGAAAAGGCGATCCACAGGGGTTAGAGTTTGAAAATGGGACCTTTAGTACCGGTTCGTGGCACGAACTGGAACTAAAGGTCTCATCCCCATTAGTCCCGGTTCGTGCCTCAAACCGGGGCTAAAGGTCTAATCTTTAGTCCCGGTTCGAGGCACGAACCGGGACCAATGGTTGTGGGCCAGGAGCGAGGTCCATTGGTCCCGGTTCATCCCACCAACCGGGACCAAAAGGTCCAGATGAACCGGGACCAATGGCCCACGTGGCCCGGCCGGCCCCCTGGGCTCACGAATCGGGACCAATGCCCCCATTGGTCCCGGTTCGGGACTGAACCGGGACTAATGAGGTTACCCGTCCTGGACCAAAGCCCCCTTTTCTACTAGTGAGGGCACAACATCACCAAACCTAATATATGCATATGTGGAGTTACCGGAATTTGTTGTTCGTTGTTTCCGGCCTCATTTAACCTTGACTAGATAGGTAGTTTATACTTGCTTCACCCCTTGCCATGTTAATCAACATTTAATATTGTTGGGTACATAAACGAGATCGAACTAAATACCTTGAATGTGGTGTTTCGTCAATATGCAACCCGTTGCATATTGAGCTCCACTTAATTTGTAGGATTGTTTGTGCACTTTGCCATGCCATGCCTCTTTAAACCGGACATGCATTATACTTGTTTGCGCCTCATGTCATGTTCATGTGTTGGTTGTTTATTATGATTGTTTGCTTATTTCCGGTGTTGCTTCTTCGGGTTGGTTCTGATAACGTCGTGTTGTGAGGATCCGTTCACCTACGTTCGGTTGCCTTCTTCATGGACTCGTTCTTCTTCCTTGCGGGATCTCAGGCGAGATGACCATACCCTCGAAATCACGTCTATCTTTGCTTGCTAGTTGCTTGCTCTTTTGCTATGCCTATGCTGCGATACCTACCACTTGCTTATCATGCCTCCCATATTGTTGAACCAAGCCTCTAACCCACCTTGTCCTAGCAAACCGTTGATTGGCTATGTTACAGCTTTGCTCATCCACTCTTATAGCGTTGTTAGTTGCAGGTGAAGATTGAAGCTTGTTCCTTGTTGAAACATGGAGATGTTGTTCCTTGTTTGGAACATGTTTACTTGTTGGGATATCACAATATATCTTATTTAATTAATGAATCTATATACTTGGTAAAGGGTGGAAGGCTCGGCCTTATGCCTGGTGTTTTGTTCCACTCTTGCCGCCCTAGTTTTCGTCATATCGGTGTTATGTTCCCGGATTTTGCGTTCCTTACGCGATTGGGCTATAATGGGAACCCCTTGACAGTTCGCCTTAAGTAAAGCTCTTCCAGCAATGCCCAACATTGGTTTTACCATTTGCCACCTAGCCTTTTCTTTTCCCTTGGGAGTCGCGCTCTTGAGGGTCATCATTATTTTACCCCCCCCCCCCCGGGCCAGTGCTCCTCTGAGTGTTGGTCCAACCAGTCAGCTGCCGGTGGCCACCAGGGGCAACTCTGGGCTGGCCTACCCGTACCTAAGACAATATGAGTGTGCCCTGAGAAAGATATATGTGCAGCTCCAATCGGGATTTGTCGGCACATTCGGGTGGTGTTGCTGGTTTAGTTTTACCCTGTCGAAATGTCTTGTTGTACCAGGATACCGAGTCTGATAGGAACGTCTCGGGAGGAGGTCTATTCCTTCGTTGACCGTGAGAGCTTGTCATGGGCTAAGTTGGGACACCCCTGCAGGGATTTGAACTTTCGAAAGCCGTTCCCACGGTTATGGGCAGATGGGAATTTGTTAATGTCCGGTTGTAGAAAACCTGAAGTTGACCTTAATTAAAATGAATCAACCGCGTGTGTAACCGTGATGGTCTCTTTCCGGTGGAGTCCGGGAAGTGAACACGGTGTTGGAGTTATGCTTGACGTAGGTTGTTTTAGGATCACTTCTTGATCATACTTTTATCGACCGTGCTTTGCCTTCTCTTCTCGCTCTCATTTGCATATGTTAGCCACCATATATGCTAGTCGCTTGCTGCAGCTCCACCTCATACCTTTACCTTACCCATAAGCTTAAATAGTCTTGATCGCGAGGGTGCGAGATTGCTGAGTCCCCATGACTCACAGATACTTCCAAAACCAGCTTGCAGGTGCCGTTGATCCGAGCAGATGACGCAACCAAGCTTAGGAGGAGCTCGATGAAGATCTTGTCCTTTGTGTTGTTTCATTCTAGTTGATCAGTAGTGGAACCCAGTTGGGGTCGATCGGGGACCATTGTCGCATCTGGGGTTCTTCTTTTACTTTGGTCCCGTAGTCGGACCTTGATTGTACTTGGATGTTGTAATGCTTTATTCATGTAATTGTGTGAAGTGGCGATTGTAAGCCAACTATGTATCTTTTTCCCTTCTGTATTACATGGGTTGTGTGAAGATTACCTCACTTGCGACATTGCTTTCAATGCAGTTATGCCTCTAAGCCGTGCTTCGACATGTGGGAGATATAGCCGCATCGAGGGCGTTACAAGTTGGTAATCAGAGCCTTCCCCGACCTTAGGAGCCCCACTGATTGGTCGTTTTTAGCGGCCGAGTTGTGTCTAGAAAAATGTTTTGAGTCATTTAGGATTATATATATCGGAGACTTAGGAATTCTTTTTACTCCCCAGTCTCCTCATCGCTCTGGTAAGGCATCCTGACGTAGAGTTTTCGAGTAGATGATTTTTCATATAAAAAACTTTTTCATCCGAGTTAGTATGCAAAAGTTATGCCCATTTTTACAAATTTCAGAGAGATTTTGCAAATAAAGTCAAAATTCACATTTGCAAATTTTCCCAACAACTAGACCACATATCACATGGGAAACTTATTTTCTTTTATTTTTTTGACATTTCCATCATTTTCTTTTATTTTTTTGAAACTGAAAAGGCGATCCACAGGGGGGTAGAGTTTGAAAATGGGACCTTTAGTACCGGTTTGTGACACGAACTGGGACTAAAGGTCTCATCCCCATTAGTCCCGGTTCGTGCCTCAAACCGGGACTAAAGGTCTAATCTTTAGTCCCGGTTTGAGGCACGAACCGGGACCAATGGTTGTGGGCCAAGAGCGAGGCCCATTGGTCCCGGTTCATCCCACCAACCGGGACCAAAAGGTCCAGATGAACCGGTACCAATGGACCACGTGGCCCGGCCGGCCCCCTGGGCTCACGAACCGGGACCAATGCCCCCATTGGTCCCGGTTCTGGACTGAACCGGGACTAATGAGGTTACCCGGCCTGGACCAAAGCCCCCTTTTCTACTAGTGAGGGCACAACATCACCAAACCTAATATATGCATATGGGGAGTTACCAGAATTTGTTGTTCGCTGTTTCCGGCCTCATTTAACCTTGACTAGATAGGTAGTTTATACTTGCTTCACCCCTTGCCATGTTAATCAACATTTAATATTGTTGGGTACATAAACCAGATCGAACTAAATGCCTTGAATATGGTGTTTCGTCAATATGCAACCCCTTGCATATTGAGCTCCACTTAATTTGTAGGATAGTTTGTGCACTTTGCCATGCCATGCCTCTTTAAACTGGACATGCATCATACTTGTTTGCGCCTCATGCCATGTTCATGTGTTGGTTGTTTACTATGATTTTTTGCTTCTTTCCGGTGTTGCTTCTTCGGGTTGGTTCCGATAACGTCGTGCTGTGAGGATCCGTTCACCTACGTTCGTTTGTCTTCTTCATGGACTCGTTCTTCTTTCTTGCGGGATCTCAGGCAGGATGACCATACCCTCGAAATCACTTCTATCTTTGCTTGCTAGTCGCTTGCTCTTTTGCTATGCCTATGCAGTGATACCTACCACTTGCTTATCATGCCTCCCATATTGTTGAACCAAGCCTCTAACCCACCTTGTCCTAACAAACCGTTGATTGGCTATGTTACCGCTTTGCTCAGCCCCTCTTATAGCGTTGTTGGTTGCAGGTGAAGATTGAAGCTTGTTCCTTGTTGGAACATGGAGATGTTGTTCCTTGTTTGGAACATGTTTACTTGTTGGGATATCACAATATATCTTATTTAATTAATGAATCTATATACTTGGTAAAGGGTGGAAGGCTCGGCCTTATGCCTGGTGTTTTGTTCCACTCTTGCCGCCCTAGTTTCCGTCATATCGGTGTTATGTTCCCGGATTTTGCGTTCCTTACGCGGTTGGGCTATAATGGGAACCCCTTGACAGTTTGCCTTAAGTAAAGCTCTTCCAGCAATGCCCAACATTGGTTTTACCATTTGCCACCTAGCCTTTTCTTTTGCCTTGGGAGTCGCGCTCTTGAGGGTCATCATTATTTTACCCCCCCCCCCCCGGGCCAGTGCTCCTCTGAGTGTTGGTCCAACCTGTCAGCTGCCGGTGGCCACTAGGGGAAACTCTGGGCTGGCCTACCCGTACCTAAGACAATCTGAGTGTGCCCTGAGAAAGAAATATGTGCAGCTCCTATCGGGATTTGTCGGCACATTCGGGCGGTGTTGCTGGTTTAGTTTTACCCTGTCGAAATGTCTTGTTGTACCGGGATACCGAGTCTGATCGGAATGTCTCGGGAGGAGGTCTATTCCTTCGTTGACCGTGAGAGCTTGTCGTGGGCTAAGTTTGGACACCCCTGCAGGGATTTGAACTTTCGAAAGCCGTGCCCACGGTTATGGGCAGATGGGAATTTGATAATGTCCGGTTGTAGAAAACCTGAAGTTGACCTTAATTAAAATGAATCAACCGCGTGTGTAACCGTGATGGTCTCTTTCCGGCGGAGTCCGGGAGTGAACACGGTGTTGGAGTTATGCTTGACGTAGGTTGTTTTAGGATCACTTCTTGATCATAATTTTATCGACCGTGCTTTGCCTTCTCTTCTCTCTCTCATTTGCATATGTTAGCCACCATATATGCTAGTCGCTTGCTGCAGCTCCACCTCATACCTTTACCTTACCCATAAGCTTAAATAGTCTTGATCGCGAGGTTGCGAGATTGCTGAGTCCCCGTGACTCACAGATACTTCCAAAACCAGCTTGCAGGTGCCGTTGATCCGAGCAGATGACGCAACCAAGCTTAGGAGGAGCTCGATGAAGATCTTGTCCTTTGTGTTGTTTCATTCTAGTTGATCAGTAGTGGAACCCAATTGGGGTCGATTGGGGACCATTGTCACATCTGGGTTCTTCTTTTATTTTGTTCCCGTAGTCGGACCTTGATTGTACTTGGATGTTGTAATGCATTATTCATGTAATTGTGTGAAGTGGCGATTGTAAGCCAACTATGTATCTTTTTCCCTTATGTATTACATGGGTTGTGTGAAGATTACCTCACTTGCGACATTGCTTTCAATGCGGTTATGCCTCTAAGTCGTGCTTCGACACGTGGGAGATATAGCCGCATCGAGGGCGTTACAAGTTGGTAATCAGAGCCTTCCCCGACCTTAGGAGCCCCACTGATTGATCGTTTTTAGCGGCCGAGTTGTGTCTAGAAAAATGTTTTGAGTCATTTAGGATTATATATATCGGAGAGTTAGGAATTCTTTTTACTCCCCAGTATCCTCATTGCTCTGGTAAGGCATCCTGACGTAGAGTTTTCGAGTAGATGATTTTTCATATAAAAAACTTTTTCATCCGAGTTAGTATGCAAAAGTTATGCCCATTTTTACAAATTTCAGAGAGATTTTGCAAATAAAGTCAAAATTCACATTTGCAAATTTTCCCAAAAACTAGACCACATATCACATGGGAAACTTATTTTTTTGACATTTCCATCATTTTCTTTTATTTTTTTAAAACTGAAAAGGCGATCCACCGAGGGGGTGGGGGGGTAGGGTTTGAAAATGGGACCTTTAGTACCGGTTCGTTGCACGAACCGGGACTAAAGGTCTCTTCCCCATTAGTCCCGGTTTGTGCCTCAAACCGGGACTAAAGGTCTAATCTTTAGTCCCAGTTTGAGGCACGAACCGGGACCAATGGTTGTGGGCCAAGAGCGAGGCCCATTGGTCCCGGTTCATCCCACCAACCGGGACCAAAAGGTCCAGATGAACCGGGACCAATGGCCCACGTGGCCCGGCCGGCCCCCTGGTCTCATGAACCGGGACCAATGCCCCCATTGGTCCCGGTTCTGGACTGAACCGGGACTAATGAGGTTACCCGGCCTGGACCAAAGCCCCATTTTCTACTAGTGAGGGCACAACATCACCAAACCTAATATATGCATATGAGGAGTTACCAGAATTTGTTGTTCGCTGTTTCCGGCCTCATTTAACCTTGACTAGATAGGTAGTTTATACTTGCTTCACCCCTTGCCATGTTAATCAACATTTAATATTGTTGGGTACATAAACGAGATCGAACTAAATACCTTGAATGTGGTGTTTCGTCAATATGCAACCCATTGCATATTGAGCTCCACTTAATTTGTAGGATTGTTTGTACACTTTGCCATGCCATGCCTCTTTAAACTGGACATGCATCATACTTGTTTGCGCCTCATGCCATGTTCATGTGTTGGTTGTTTACTATGATTGTTTGCTTCTTTCCGGTGTTGCTTCTTCGGGTTGGTTCCGATAACGTCGTGTTGTGAGGATCCGTTCACCTACGTTCGTTTGTCTTCTTCATGGACTCGTTCTTCTTCCTTGCGGGATCTCAGGCAAGATGACCATACCCTCGAAATCACTTCTATCTTTGCTTGCTAGTCGCTTGCTCTTTTGCTATGCCTATGCAGCGATACCTACCACTTGCTTATCATGCCTCCCATATTGTTGAACCAAGCCTCTAACCCACCTTGCCCTAGCAAACCGTTGATTGGCTATGTTACCGCTTTGCTCAGCCCCTCTTATAGCGTTGTTGGTTGCAGGTGAAGATTGAAGCTTGTTCCTTGTTGGAACATGGAGATGTTGTTCCTTGTTTGGAACATGTTTACTTGTTGGGATATCACAATATATCTTATTTAATTAATGAATCTATATACTTGGTAAAGGGTGGAAGGCTCGGCCTTATGCCTGGTGTTTTGTTCCACTCTTGCCGCCCTAGTTTCCGTCATATCGGTGTTATGTTCCCGGATTTTGCGTTCCTTACGCGGTTGGGCTATAATGGGAACCCCTTGACAGTTTGCCTTAAGTAAAGCTCTTCCAGCAATCCCAACATTGGTTTTACCATTTGCCACCTAGCCTTTTCTTTTGCCTTGGGAGTCGCGCTCTTGAGGGTCATCATTATTTTACCCCCCCCGGGCCAGTGCTCCTCTGAGTGTTGGTCCAACCTGTCAGCTGCCGGTGGCCACTAGGGGAAACTCTGGGCTGGCCTACCCGTACCTAAGACAATCTGAGTGTGCCCTGAGAAAGAGATATGTGTAGCTCCTATCGGGACTTGTCGGCACATTCGGGCGGTGTTGCTGGTTTAGTTTTACCCTGTTGAAATGCCTTGTTGTACCGGGATACCGAGTCTGATCGGAACGTCTCGGGAGGAGGTCTATTCCTTCGTTGACCGTGGGAGCTTGTCGTCGGCTAAGTTGGGACACCCCTGCTGGGATTTGAACTTTCGAAAGTCGTGCCCACGGTTATGGGCAGATGGGAATTTGATAATGTCCGGTTGTAGAAAACCTGAAGTTGACCTTAATTAAAATGAATCAACCGCGTGTGTAACCGTGATGGTCTCTTTCCGGCGGAGTCCGGGAGTGAACACGGTGTTGGAGTTATGCTTGACGTAGGTTGTTTTAGGATCACTTCTTGATCATAATTTTATCGACCGTGCTTTGCCTTCTCTTCTCGCTCTCATTTGCATATGTTAGCCACCATATATGCTAGTCGCTTGTTGCAGCTCCACCTCATACCTTTACCTTACCCATAAGCTTAAATAGTCTCGATCGCGAGGGTGCGAGATTGCTGAGTCCCCGTGACTCACAGATACTTCCAAAACCAGCTTGCAGGTGCCGTTGATCCGAGCAGATGACGCAACCAAGCTTAGGAGGAGCTCGATGAAGATCTTGTCCTTTGTGTTGTTTCATTCTAGTTGATCAGTAGTGGAACCCAGTTGGGGTCGATTGGGGACCATTGTCGCATCTGGGTTCTTCTTTTACTTTGGTCCCGTAGTCGGACCTTGATTGTACTTGGATGTTGTAATGCATTATTCATGTAATTGTGTGAAGTGGCGATTGTAAGCCAACTATGTATCTTTTTCCCTTATGTATTACATGGGTTGTGTGAAGATTACCTCACTTGCGACATTGCTTTCAATGCGGTTATGCCTCTAAGTCGTGCTTCGACACGTGGGAGATATAGCCGCATCGAGGGCGTTACAAGTTGGTAATCAGAGCCTTCCCCGACCTTAGGAGCCCCACTGATTGATCATTTTTAGCGGCCGAGTTGTGTCTAGAAAAATGTTTTGAGTCATTTAGGATTATATATATCGGAGAGTTAGGAATTCTTTTTACTCCCCAGTCTCCTCATCGCTCTGGTAAGGCATCCTGACGTAGAGTTTTCGAGTAGATGATTTTTCATATAAAAAACTTTTTCATCCGAGTTAGTATGCAAAAGTTATGCCCATTTTTACAAATTTCAGAGAGATTTTGCAAATAAAGTCAAAATTCACATTTGCAAATTTTCCCAAAAACTAGACCACATATCACATGGGAAACTTATTTTTTTTGACATTTCCATCATTTTCTTTTATTTTTTTAAAACTGAAAAGGCGATCCACCGGGGGGTGGGGGGTAGGGTTTGAAAATGGGACCTTTAGTACCGGTTCGTGGCACGAACCGGGACTAGAGGTCTGTTCCCCATTAGTCCCAGTTTGTGCCTCAAACCGGGACTAAAGGTCTAATCTTTAGTCCCAGTTTGAGGCACGAACCGGTACCAATGGTTGTGGGCCTAGAGCGAGGCCCATTGGTCCCGGTTCATCCCACCAACCGGGACCAAAAGGTCCAGATGAACCGGTACCAATGGCCCACGTGGCCCGGCCGGCCCCCTGGGCTCACGAACCGGGACCAATGCCCCCATTGGTCCCGGTTCTGGACTGAACCGGGACTAATGAGGTTACCCGGCCTGGACCAAAGCCCCCTTTTCTACTAGTGAGGGCACAACATCACCAAACCTAATATATGCATATGAGGAGTTACCGGAATTTGTTGTTCGTTGTTTCCGGCCTCATTTAACCTTGACTAGATAGGTAGTTTATACTTGCTTCACCCCTTGCCATGTTAATCAACATTTAATATTGTTGGGTACATAAACGAGATCGAACTAAATACCTTGAATGTGGTGTTTCGTCAATATGCAACCCGTTCCATATTGAGCTCCACTTAATTTGTTGGATTGTTTGTGCACTTTGCCATGCCATGCTTCTTTAAACCGGACATGCATCATACTTGTTTGCGCCTCATGCCATGTTCATGTGTTGGTTGTTTACTATGATTGTTTGCTTCTTTCGGGTGTTGCTTCTTCGTGTTGGTTTTGATAACGTCGCGTTGTGAGGATCCGTTCACCTACGTTCGTTTGTCTTCTTCATGGACTCGTTCTTCTTCCTTGCGGGATCTCAGGCAAGATGACCATACCCTCGAAATCACTTCTATCTTTGCTTGCTAGTTGCTTGCTCTTTTGCTATGCATATGCTGCGATACCTACCACTTGCTTATCATGCCTCCCATATTGTTGAACCAAGCCTCTAACCCACCTTGTCCTAGCAAACCGTTGATTGGATATGTTACCGCTTTGCTCAGCCCCTCTTATCGCGTTGTTAGTTGCAGGTGAAGATTGAAGCTTGTTCCTTGTTGGAACATGGAGATGTTGTTCCTTGTTTGGAACATGTTTACTTGTTGGGATATCACAATATATCTTATTTAATTAACGAATCTATATACTTGGTAAAGGGTGGAAGGCTCGGCCTTATGCCTGGTGTTTTGTTCCACTCTTGCCGCCCTAGTTTCCGTCATATCGGTGTTATGTTCCCGGATTTTGCGTTCCTTACGCGGTTGGGCTATAATGGGAACCCCTTGACAGTTCGCCTTAAGTAAAGCTCTTCCAACAATGCCCAACATTGGTTTTACCATTTTCCACCTAGCCTTTTCTTTTGCCTTGGGAGTCGCGCTCTTGAGGGTCATCATTATTTCACCCCCCCCCCCGGGCCAGTGCTCCTCTGAGTGTTGGTCCAACCTGTGAGCTGCCGGTGGCCACTAGGGGAAACTCTGGGCTGGCCTACCCGTACCTAAGACAATCTGAGTGTGCCCTGAGAAAGAGATATGTGCAGCTCCTATGGGGATTTGTCGGCACATTCGGGCGGTGTTGCTGGTTTAGTTTTACCCTGTCGAAATGTCTTGTTGTACTGGGATACCGAGTCTGATCGGAAGGTCTCGGGAGGAGGTCTATTCCTTCGTTGACCGTGAGAGCTTGTCATGGGCTAAGTTGGGACACCCCTGCAGGGATTTGAACTTTTGAAAGCCGTGCCCACGGTTATGGGCAGATGGGAATTTGTTAATGTCCGGTTGTAGAAAACCTGAAGTTGACCTTAATTAAAATGAATCAACCGCGTGTGTAACCGTGATGGTCTCTTTCCGGCGGAGTCCGGGAAGTGAACACGGTGTTGGAGTTATGCTTGACGTAGGTTGTTTTAGGATCACTTCTTGATCATACTTTTATCGACCGTGCTTTGCCTTCTCTTCTCGCTCTCATTTGCGTATGTTAGCCACCATATATGCTAGTCGCTTGCTGCAGCTCCACCTCATACCTTTACCTTACCCATAAGCTTAAATAGTCTTGATCGCGAGGGTGCGAGATTGCTGAGTCCCCGTGACTCACAGATACTTCCAAAACCAGCTTGCAGGTGCCGTTGATCCGAGCAGATGACGCAACCAAGCTTAGGAGGAGCTCGATGAAGATCTTGTCCTTTGTGTTGTTTCATTCTAGTTGATCAGTAGTGGAACCCAGTTGGGGTCGATTGGGGACCATTGTCGCATCTGGGTTCTTCTTTTATTTTGGTCCCATAGTCGGACCTTGATTGTACTTGGATGTTGTAATGCATTATTCATGTAATTGTGTGAGGTGGCGATTGTAAGCCAACTATGTATCTTTTTCCCTTATGTATTACATGGGTTGTGTGAAGATTACCTCACTTGCGACATTGCTTTCAATGCGGTTATGCCTCTAAGTCGTGCTTCGACACGTGGGAGATATAGCCGCATTGAGGGCGTTACAAGTTGGTAATCAGAGCCTTCTCCGACCTTAGGAGCCCCACTGATTGATCGTTTTTAGCGGCCGAGTTGTGTCTAGAAAAATGTTTTGAGTCATTTAGGATTATATATATCGGAGAGTTAGGAATTCTTTTTACTCCCCAGTCTCCTCATCGCTCTGGTAAGGCATCCTGACGTAGAGTTTTCGAGTAGATGATTTTTCATATAAAAAACTTTTTCATCCGAGTTAGTATGCAAAAGTTATGCCCATTTTTACAAATTTCAGAGAGATTTTGCAAATAAAGTCAAAATTCACATTTGCAAATTTTCCCAAAAACTAGACCACATATCACATGGGAAAGTTATTTTTTTGACATTTCCATCATTTTCTTTTATTTTTTTAAAACTGAAAAGGCGATCCACCGGGGGGTGGGGGGGTAGGGTTTGAAAATGGGACCTTTAGTACCGGTTCGTTGCACGAACCGGGACTAAAGGTCTCTTCCCCATTAGTCCCGGTTTGGGCCTCAAACCGGGACTAAAGGTCTAATCTTTAGTCCCAGTTTGAGGCACGAACCGAGACCAATGGTTGTGGGCCAAGAGCGAGGCCCATTGGTCCCGGTTCATCCCACCAACCGGGACCAAAAGGTCCACATGAACCGGTACCAATGGCCCACGTGGCCCGGCCGGCCCCCTGGGCTCACGAACCGGGACCAATGCCCCCATTGGTCCCGGTTCTGGACTAAACCGGGACTAATGAGGTTACCCGGCCTGGACCAAAGCCCCCTTTTCTACTAGTGAGGGCACAACATCACCAAACCTAATATATACATATGAGGAGTTACCAGAATTTGTTGTTCGCTGTTTCCGGCCTCATTTAACCTTGACTAGATAGGTAGTTTATACTTGCTTCACCCCTTGCCATGTTAATCAACATTTAATATTGTTGGGTACATAAACGAGGTCGAACTAAATACCTTGAATATGGTGTTTCGTCAATATGCAACCCATTGCATATTGAGCTCCACTTAATTTGTAGGATTGTTTGTGCACTTTGCCATGCCATGCCTCTTTAAACTGGACATGCATCATACTTGTTTGCGCCTCATGCCATGTTCATGTGTTGGTTGTTTACTATGATTGTTTGCTTCTTTCCGGTGTTGCTTCTTCGGGTTGGTTCCGATAACGTCGTGTTGTGAGGATCCGTTCACCTACGTTTGTTTGTCTTCTTCATGGACTCGTTCTTTTTTCTTGTGGGATCTCAGGCAAGATGACCATACCCTCGAAATCACTTCTATCTTTGCTTGCTAGTCGCTTGCTCTTTTGCTATGCCTATGCAGTGATACCTACCACTTGCTTATCATGCCTCCCATATTGTTGAACCAAGCCTCTAACCCACCTTGTCCTAGCAAACCGTTGATTGGCTATGTTACCTCTTTGCTCAGCCCCTCTTATAGCGTTGTTGGTTGCAGGTGAAGATTGAAGCTTGTTCCTTGTTGGAACATGGAGATGTTGTTCCTTGTTTGGAACATGTTTACTTGTTGGGATATCACAATATATCTTATTTAATTAATGAATCTATATACTTGGTAAAGGGTGGAAGGCTCGGCCTTATGCCTGGTGTTTTGTTCCACTCTTGCCGCCCTAGTTTCCGTCATATCGGTGTTATGTTCCCGGATTTTGCGTTCCTTACGCGGTTGGGCTATAATGGGAACCCCTTGACAGTTTGCCTTAAGTAAAGCTCTTCCAGCAATGCCCAACATTGGTTTTACCATTTGCCACCTAGCCTTTTCTTTTGCCTTGGGAGTCGCGTTCTTGAGGGTCATCATTATTTTACCCCCCCCCCCCGGGCCAGTGCTCCTCTGAGTGTTGGTCCAACCTGTCAGCTGCCGGTGGCCACTAGGGGAAACTCTGGGCTGGCCTACCCGTACCTAAGACAATCTGAGTGTGCCCTGAGAAAGAGATATGTGCAGCTCCTATCGGGATTTGTCGGCACATTCGGGCGGTGTTGCTGGTTTAGTTTTACCCTGTCGAAATGTCTTGTTGTACCGGGATACCGAGTCTGATCGGAACGTCTCGGGAGGAGGTCTATTCCTTCGTTGACCGTGAGAGCTTGTCGTGGGCTAAGTTTGGACACCCCTGCAGGGATTTGAACTTTCGAAAGCCGTGCCCATGGTTATGGGCAGATGGGAATTTGATAATGTCCGGTTGTAGAAAACCTGAAGTTGACCTTAATTAAAATGAATCAACCGCGTGTGTAACCGTGATGGTCTCTTTCCGGCGGAGTCCGGGAGTGAACACGGTGTTGGAGTTATGCTTGACGTAGGTTGTTTTAGGATCACTTCTTGATCATAATTTTATCGACCGTGCTTTGCCTTCTCTTCTCGCTCTCATTTGCATATGTTAGCCACCATATATGCTAGTCGCTTGCTGCAGCTCCACCTCATACCTTTACCTTACCCATAAGCTTAAATAGTCTTGATCGCGAGGGTGCGAGATTGGTGAGTCCCCGTGACTCACAGATACTTCCAAAACCAGCTTGCAGGTGCCGTTGATCCGAGCAGATGACGCAACCAAGCTTAGGAGGAGCTCGATGAAGATCTTGTCCTTTGTGTTGTTTCATTCTAGTTGCTCAGTAGTGGAACCCAGTTGGGGTCGATTGGGGACCATTGTCGCATCTGGGTTCTTCTTTTATTTTGTTCCCATAGTCGGACCTTGATTGTACTTGGATGTTGTAATGCATTATTCATGTAATTGTGTGAAGTGGCGATTGTAAGCCAACTATGTATCTTTTTCCCTTATGTATTACATGGGTTGTGTGAAGATTACCTCACTTGCGACATTGCTTTCAATGCGGTTATGCCTCTAAGTCGTGCTTCGACACGTGGGAGATATAGCCGCATCGAGGGCGTTACAAGTTGGTAATCAGAGCCTTCCCCGACCTTAGGAGCCCCACTGATTGATCGTTTTTAGCGGCCGAGTTGTGTCTAGAAAAATGTTTTGAGTCATTTAGGATTATATATATCGGAGAGTTAGGAATTCTTTTTACTCCCCAGTATCCTCATTGCTCTGGTAAGGCATCCTGACGTAGAGTTTTCGAGTAGATGATTTTTCATATAAAAAACTTTTTCATCCGAGTTAGTATGCAAAAGTTATGCCCATTTTTACAAATTTCAGAGAGATTTTGCAAATAAAGTCAAAATTCACATTTGCAAATTTTCCCAAAAACTAGACCACATATCACATGGGAAACTTATTTTTTTGACATTTCCATCATTTTCTTTTATTTTTTTAAAACTGAAAAGGCGATCCACCGGGGGGGTGGGGGGGTAGGGTTTGAAAATGGGACCTTTAGTACCGGTTCGTTGCACAAACCGGGAGTAAAGGTCTCTTCCCCATTAGTCCCGGTTTGTGCCTCAAACCGGGACTAAAGGTCTAATCTTTAGTCCCAGTTTGAGGCACGAACCGGGACCAATGGTTGTGGGCCAAGAGCGAGGCCCATTGGTCCCGGTTCATCCCACCAACCGGGACCAAAATGTCCAGATGAACCGGGACCAATGTCCCACGTGGCCCGGCCGGCCCCCTGGTCTCACGAACCGGGACCAATGCCCCCATTGGTCCCGGTTCTGGACTGAACCGGGACTAATGAGGTTACCCGGCCTGGACCAAAGCCCCCTTTTCTACTAGTGAGGGCACAACATCACCAAACCTAATATATGCATATGAGGAGTTACCAGAATTTGCTGTTCACTGTTTCCGGCCTCATTTAACCTTGACTAGATAGGTAGTTTATACTTGCTTCACCCCTTGCCATGTTAATCAACATTTAATATTGTTGGGTACATAAACGAGATCGAACTAAATACCTTGAATGTGGTGTTTCGTCAATATGCAACCCATTGCATATTGAGCTCCACTTAATTTGTAGGATTGTTTGTGCACTTTGCCATGCCATGCCTCTTTAAACTGGACATGCATCATACTTGTTTGCGCCTCATGCCATGTTCATGTGTTGGTTGTTTACTATGATTGTTTGCTTCTTTCCGGTGTTGCTTCTTCGGGTTGGTTCCGATAACGTCGTGTTGTGAGGATCCGTTCACCTACGTTCGTTTGTCTTCTTCATGGACTCGTTCTTCTTCCTTGCGGGATCTCAGGCAAGATGACCATACCCTCGAAATCACTTCTATCTTTGCTTGCTAGTCGCTTGCTCTTTTGCTATGCCTATGCAGCGATACCTACCACTTGCTTATCATGCCTCCCATATTGTTGAACCAAGCCTCTAACCCACCTTGTCCTAGCAAACCTTTGATTGGCTATCTTACCGCTTTGCTCAGCCCCTCTTATAGCGTTGTTGGTTGCAGGTGAAGATTGAAGCGTGTTCCTTGTTGGAACATGGAGATGTTGTTCCTTGTTTGGAACATGTTTACTTGTTGGGATATCACAATATATCTTATTTAATTAATGAGTCTATATACTTGGTAAAGGGTGGAAGGCTCGGCCTTATGCCTGGTGTTTTGTTCCACTCTTGCCGCCCTAGTTTCCGTCATATCGGTGTTATGTTCCCGGATTTTGCGTTCCTTACGCGGTTGGGCTATAATGGGAACCCCTTGACAGTTTGCCTTAAGTAAAGCTCTTCCAGCAATCCCAACATTGGTTTTACCATTTGCCACCTAGCCGTTTCTTTTGCCTTGGGAGTCGCGCTCTTGAGGGTCATCATTATTTTACCCCCCCCCCCCCCGGGCCAGTGCTCCTCTGAGTGTTGGTCCAACCTGTCAGGTGCCGGTGGCCACTAGGGGAAACTCTGGGCTGGCCTACCCGTACCTAAGACAATCTGAGTGTGCCCTGAGAAAGAGATATGTGCAGCTCCTATCGGGATTTGTCGGCACATTCGGGCGGTGTTGCTGGTTTAGTTTTACCCTGTTGAAATGCCTTGTTGTACCGGGATACCGAGTCTGATCGGAACGTCTCGGGAGGAGGTCTATTCCTTCGTTGACCGTGGGAGCTTGTCGTGGGCTAAGTTGGGACACCCTTGCAGGGATTTGAACTTTCGAAAGTCGTGCCCACGGTTATGGGAAGATGGGAATTTGATAATGTCCGGTTGTAGAAAACCTGAAGTTGACCTAAATTAAAATGAATCAACCGCGTGTGCAACCGTGATGGTCTCTTTCCGGCGGAGTCCGGGAGTGAACACGGTGTTGGAGTTATGCTTGACGTAGGTTGTTTTAGGATCACTTCTTGATCATAATTTTATCGATCGTGCTTTGCCTTCTCTTCTCGCTCTCATTTGCATATGTTAGCCACCATATATGCTAGTCACTTGTTGCAGCTCCACCTCATACCTTTACCTTACCCATAAGCTTAAATAGTCTTGATCGCGAGGGTGCGAGATTGCTGAGTCCCCGTGACTCACAGATACTTCCAAAACCAGCTTGCAGGTGCCGTTGATCCGAGCAGATGACACAACCAAGCTTAGGAGTAGCTCGATGAAGATCTTGTCCTTTGTGTTGTTTCATTCTAGTTGATCAGTAGTGGAACCCAGTTGGGGTCGATTGGGGACCATTGTCGCATCTGGGTTCTTCTTTTACTTTGGTCCCATAGTCGGACCTTGATTGTACTTGGATGTTGTAATGCATTATTCATGTAATTGTGTGAAGTGGCGATTGTAAGCCAACTATGTATCTTTTTCCCTTATGTATTACATGGGTTATGTGAAGATTACCTCACTTGCGACATTGCTTTCAATGCGGTTATGCCTCTAAGTCGTGCTTCGACACATGGGAGATATAGCCGCATCGAGGGCGTTACAAGTTGGTAATCAGAGCCTTCCCCGACCTTAGGAGCCCCACTGATTGATCATTTTTAGCGGTCGAGTTGTGTCTAGAAAATGTTTTGAGTCATTTAGGATTATATATATCGGAGAGTTAGGAATTCTTTTTACTCCCCAGTATCCTCATCGCTCTGGTAAGGCATCCTGACGTAGAGTTTTCGAGTAGATGATTTTTCATATAAAAAACTTTTTCATCCGAGTTAGTATGCAAAAGTTATGCCCATTTTTACAAATTTCAGAGAGATTTTGCAAATAAAGTCAAAATTCACATTTGCAAATTTTCCCAAAAACTAGACCACATATCACATGGGAAACTTATTTTTTTTGACATTTCCATCATTTTCTTTTATTTTTTTAAAACTGAAAAGGCGATCCACCGGGGGGGGTAGGGTTTGAAAATGGGACCTTTAGTACCGGTTCGTGGCACGAACCGGGACTAAAGGTCTCTTCCCGATTAGTCCCGGTTTGTGCCTCAAACCGGGACTAAAGGTCTAATCTTTAGTCCCAGTTTGAGGCACGAACCGGTACCAATGGTTGTGGGCCTAGAGCGAGGCCCATTGGTCCCGGTTCATCCCACCAACCGTGACCAAAAGGTCCAGATGAACCGGGACCAATGGCCCACGTGGCCCGGCTGGCCCCCTGGGCTCACGAACCGGGACCAATGCCCCCATTGGTCCCGGTTCTGGACTGAACCGGGACTAATGAGGTTACCCGGCCTGGACCAAAGCCCCCTTTTCTACTAGTGAGGGCACAACATCACCAAACCTAATAAATGCATATGAGGAGTTACTAGAATTTGTTGTTCGCTGTTTCCGGCCTCATTTAACCTTGACTAGATAGGTAGTTTATACTTGCTTCACCCCTTGCCATGTTAATCAACATTTAATATTGTTGGGTACATAAACGAGATCGAACTAAATGCCTTGAATGTGGTGTTTCGTCAATATGCAACACGTTGCATATTGAGCTCCACTTAATTTGTAGGATTGTTTGTGCACTTTGCCATGCCATGCCTCTTTAAACCGGACATGCATCATACTTGTTTGCGCCTCATGCCATGTTCATGTGTTGGTTGTTTACTATGATTGTTTGCTTCTTTCCGGTGTTGCTTCTTCGGGTTGGTTCCGATAACGTCGTGTTGTGAGGATCCGTTCACCTACGTTCGTTTGTCTTCTTCATGGACTCGTTCTTCTTCCTTGCGGGATGTCAGGCAAGATGACCATACCCTCGAAATCACTTCTATCTTTGCTTGCTAGTCGCTTGCTATTTTGCTATGCCTATGCTGCGATACCTACCACTTGCTTATCATGCCTCCCATATTGTTGAACCAAGCCTCTAACCCACCTTGTCCTAGCAAACCGTTGATTGGCTATGTTACCGCTTTGCTCACCTCTCTTATAGCGTTGTTAGTTGCAGGTGAAGATTGAAGCTTGTTCCTTGTTGGAACATCGAGATGTTGTTCCCTGTTTGGAACATGTTTACTTGTTGGGATATCACAATATATCTTATTTAATTAATGAATCTATATAATTGGTAAAGGGTGGAAGGCTCGGCCTTATGCCTGGTGTTTTGTTCCACTCTTGCCGCCCTAGTTTCCTTCATATCGGTGTTATGTTCCCGGATTTTGCGTTCCTTACGCGGTTGGGCTATAATGGGAACCCCTTGACAGTTCGCCTTAAGTAAAGCTCTTCCAGCAATGCCCAACATTGGTTTTACCATTTGCCACCTAGCCTTTTCTTCTCCCTTGGGAGTCGTGCTCTTGAGGGTCATCATTATTTTACCCCCCCCCCCCCCCCGGGCCAGTGCTCCTCTGAGTGTTGGTCCAACCTATCAGCTGCCAGTGGCCACTAGGGGCAACTCTGCGCTGGCCTACCCGTACCTAAGACAATCTGAGTGTGCCCTGAGAAAGAGATATGTGCAGCTCCTATCGGGATTTGTCGGCACATTCGGGCGGTGTTGCTGGTTTAGTTTTACCCTGTCGAAATGTCTTGTTGTACCAGGATACCGAGTCTGATCGGAACGTCTCGGGAGGAGGTCTATTCCTTCGTTGACCGTGAGAGCTTGTCATGGGCTAAGTTGGGACACCCCTGCAGGGATTTGAACTTTCAAAAGCCGTGCCCACGGTTATAGGCAGATGGGAATTTTTTAATGGCCGGTTGTAGAAAACCTGAAGTTGACCTTAATTAAAATGAATCAACCGCAAGCGTAACCGTGATAATCTCTTTCCGGCGGAGTCCGGGAAGTGAACACGGTGTTGGAGTTATGCTTGACGTAGGTTGTTTTAGGATCACTTCTTGATCATACTTTTATCGACCGTGCTTTGCCTTCTCTTCTCGCTCTCATTTGCGTATGTTAGCCACCATATATGCTAGTCGCTTGCTGCAGCTCCACCTCATACCTTTACCTTACCCATAAGCTTAAATAGTCTTGATCGCGAGGGTGCGAGATTGCTGAGTCCCCGTGACTCACAGATACTTCCAAAACCAGCTTGCAGGTGCCGTTGATCCGAGCAGATGACACAACCAAGCTTAGGAGGAGCTCGATGAAGATCTTGTCCTTTGTGTTGTTTCATTCTAGTTGATCAGTAGTGGAACCCAGTTGGGGTCGATCGGGGACCATTGTCGCATCTGGGGTTCTTCTTTTATTTTGGTTCCGTAGTCGGACCTTGATTGTACTTGGATGTTGTAATGCTTTATTCATGTAATTGTCTGAAGTGGCGACTGTAAGCCAACTATGTATCTTTTTCCCTTATGTATTACATGGGTTGTGTGAAGATTACCTCACTTGCGACATTGCTTTCAATGCGGTTATGCCTCTAAGTCGTGCTTCGACACGTGGGAGATATAGCCGCATCGAGGGCGTTACAAGTTGGTAATCAGAGCCTTCCCCGACACTGATTGATCGTTTTTAGCGGCCGAGTTGTGTCTAGGAAAATGTTTTGAGTCATTTAGGATTATATATATCGGAGAGTTAGGAATTCTTTTTACTCCCCAGTCTCCTCATCGCTCTGGTAAGGCATCCTGACGTAGACTTTTGACTCTTCTCTTCTCAAATTTCACTAATTTTTTTAGGATCACGCGGGTATCTTGGAATCGTTCGATGGTTTTATGACGAGAACATTGTCTTGGTGCCTCCTGTCAGGGGTTTTGTGGAAGTGTCCCGGGGAGTTGAGCTCCGAGGTGTTGTCGTCATAATTTTATCGTTGCAGTTCTGGAATACCTGAGTTTAGTACGCCGACATCCAAAATCTCTTTTATGCAGTTCGTTGGTGAGATAACCTCGACGCCACCCAGTACTAGGGCGGGAGTTCGGGAGTATTGCCATAACTTGTATAACGGATGCTTTTCGAAGGTTGAGGTAGATGATTTCCGAAGGTTTCTTGGTTATGTGTTGAAGGATGGATACAGTTAGATGTAGGATTTGCTAGTTTTGGGTGAGATATTATGCTTCCCCTGTATCCCCAACACCTGATTGCATAACTAGAAAATTTCGGGAGTTTCATACACTAGTGCAGAACCAGGCAATAGCACCGGTTCGTAAGGCCCTTTAGTGCCGGTTCAGGAACTGGCACTAAAGCCCCCCCCCCCTTTAGTACCGGTTCAACACGAACCGGTGCTAAAGGGGAACCACGTGGCACGAGCCAGCTCCGGGGGCCGGGAGCCCTTTAGTACCGGTTGGTAACACCAACCGGTACTAAATGGTTGTGGGTTTTTATTTTATTTTGTATTTTTCAATTAAATTTGCGTTATCAATTAAATTTAGGATTGTTTTACGTTATAATGAGTTGTAGTCGTCATCATCATCATCATCATCGCATATTAATAAATAAATAAACTCTAGCTAGCTAAAAATCATCGTAGTCGTCTAATTACCACTATTTAATCATCATAGTCATTACCGCTAGCTATCTAATCATCATCAACGCTGGCTAGCTTAAAGAGGAAACATTCACTTTGTAACAGAAGCAAAGATATCATCAAGTTCAACATAATCATCACCAACATCAAAGTTCAGGACACGGACATGAGACAAGTACTAATTAAGAGCATGAACTAGTAGCTACTGATCCTGCTGCTCCCTCTCAGGTAGAATAGCATAGAACATGTATAGCTCTCCTGATTCATCATACTGGAGCATGCAGATGAATCTGTCTCCTAATCTTGGGTTGCGCTTCTCCTTACTGCCCCCTAGTACTTCTCTGCGATCGTTAACAATTTTGCTCCAATCTTTCACTATTAAGCATTCTTCGCTTTCAGAAATCCTGAATGCACTCATGTGCAATGTAGGCAATCTTGGTCGTAAGCTAACCATTGACATGCGACATTTTGTCTCGATCCACTGAGGCACAACTGTCATCGGAAGTCCCTGTTGAACAACATCGTATAGTAATTAATATACTAAGCAATGAAATTTTAGCTTCAAAAATAATGTATGCAAAAGATGCACTAATTAAGGACAAATATTTAAAATCTTACCATCTTTTGATTATAGATGTGACCGTAGTTCAATACGATCACCATTGGTCGCACGTTTTGAGTACTAACATTTCTAAGTTTAGGAAAAAAATTTGTCTTGACAGTATTAAGATCCTCAAGCCATGAAACATAATGACTTATCTCCTCGCAGTTTAGTTGAGCCCCGGGGCAGTAGTAGGTCCTGTCTACTAAGCGCCGTGCATGTTTGCTTGAACCGAAATAAGCTGACAATACAAATTAGTTGTCAACTATTTTTGAATAAACTGTATGAAATACATAAACATATGCATGCATGGTTGAGAAAAACTCATCAAATGGTAGAACTGGAGGCATTTGCACATCGACCCAGATGTCTATATTACCTTAGATATCATCTTCCGGACGAATATCAAAGGTGATAACCATATCAGGCTCAAATGCATAAGCCTTGCATAGTGCTTGCCAAGTTTTGCATTCAAAATGGGTGTATGTGTCTCCATTATATAATTTGACGTTGAAAGTATACTCATGCTCCGTCTTCAAGTAAACTCTCTTTACCTCCATATCATCTATAGCACTAAAACCTATCTTATCCAAGACAAAAATTCTTGCATGGCAAGTGATAATTTAAAATTATAAGTTGAAGCAAATGAAGCATAAGTTTTGCATTCAAATAATAATTGACAAAGTGACTTACTGTATCAACTTCGAATGTCTCATCCAGCTTGATGCTGAAGCGCCTACCATCAATAAGGAAATTTTGGTCGCACAGGCCGCGCTGGTCTTCACAGTGTTCGCACATAATAAAATCTTTTTCATCGTCAGATGACATTTCCTATGTTCATATAGGTGAAACATTAAACACCTATATCTAGCCAAATATATATTCATCTAACATTTGACATTAATATATCTAACTATATATTCAATTGACATTACTATATATTTAACTTTTCTATCTAATTCATCTAACATTCGACATTAATCTAACATTTATATAAACTCAAAATATATAAAAAATTAAATAAACAGAAAAACTCATTAACAAATAATATTTTAATTAGATCATCAAATCTCATATACCTAAATTTTGTTACTAAAAATAAACTAGTTATATTAATTATTCAACTAGTTCTAATCTCATATACCTAAATTTTCTTACTAAAAATAAACTAGTTATATTAATTATTCAACTAGTTCTAATCTCATATACCTAAATTTTCTTACTAAAAATAAACTAGTTATATTAATTATTCAACTAGTTCTAATCTCTAGTTTGACAATTTTTCTATCTAGCTAGCTAATTCATCTAATATTCGACATTAATCTAACATTCGATCATCTAATTAACTTTTCTAAAAAACAGAAAATAAGTAAAAAAAATGTGTGTGTGTGTATGTGTGTGTGTATGCATGTGTGTGTATATATACGTATATGTGTGTACGTATGTGTGTATGTGTGTGTGTATGCGTGTGTGTATGGTATATGTGTGTGTGTGCGGCCCCGTACGCCGCCGCCCCATACGTACGAGCGGGGGTGCCGGCGTACGGGGCGGGGACGCCGGTGTGTGTGTATGTGTGTGTGTTTGTATGTGTGTGTATGTGCGTGCGGGAGCGAGATAGAGACGTACGGCCGCGGCGATGACGACGGACGGCGGCGGCGTTCGTGGCGGCAGTGCGAGACGATGACGACGACGGGCGGCGGCGAGGACAGCGACGATGACGACGGACGACGGTACGGGCGACGGGCGGCGACGACGGGATCGAGCGGCGTGCGCGACGGAGGTTGGAGAAGAAGTGGGGAGATGAAACTGAAATTTTCGTAAGTGCTATATATATAGGATGGGCCTTTAGTACCGGTTCGTGGCTCCAACCGGTACTAAAGGCCTATTTTCGCCAGGCCAAGCGGCGGGAAACCAAGGCATTTAGTACCGGTTGGAGCCACCAACCGGGACTAAAGGGGGGGGCCTTTAGTACCGGTTGGAGCCACCAACCGGTATTAAAGGCCTTGCGCTGCCACCCCAAAGTTTAGTCCCACCTCGCCCGGCGAAGGGCAGCCGCACTGGTTTATAAACCCAGCCGGGGCTACCTCTTCGAACTCCTTTATATAGCAGGCTTCTGGGCCTAATTAATTAGGGCGCGCAGCCCTGTGAGTCTGCTGGCCCTTCTGGGCCTGCATTTGCACACCCTAGGTCTCGCAGACCCACAGGGCAGCGCGCCAACAAATTTTTTATATACTTTTTTCTTTTCTGCATTACTTATTTTATTTTATTTATTTTTGACTAGTTTTTTATATAGTTTTTTCTTTTCTGCATTACTTATTTTTGTATAGTCCGAAACCCTGATACTCGGAAAGAGTTTGTCTAGTTTGTGCACGAAGTGCGTCCAGTTTTTGCCGTGACCCTCTCTACTCTTTCGCGCATGCTATGCGGGTGATATGATGATACCATGCCAAGTTTCAACATTTTCAGGATTCATTTTGTAGTGATTTTCAATTTCACGGTCATTTAGCTCTCTAAACAATTAGGTAAATGACCGAAAAACAACAAATGATGTCAGAACATGTTGGAAATTTATGACGTCGCTTTAAATGTTGCATACTGGACACAAAAGAAGTCCGGAGTTTAAATAAGTTACTAAAAATAAAAAAGAGGTGCAATGCTGGTTAATTTGCTTCAAGCCATTCGGAATAGTGTAGACTGCACTGCACATAGCTCAGTGCTATCTATGCTATTCCGCAAGGCTTGAAGCTAATCAACATGTAGGTGAGCATTGCAACTCTTCGTCATTTTCTCTGCACTCCCGGCTTATAAACCGCTCATACTGCCTCTCTCTTGGCGAAGATCACAAGATAGTTTGGTTAAATTGCATTACTTGTAAGTCCAGTTAACATGGATGCTTATGATGCAAGAGCAACATCAAAAGTGAAAATTTGGCACAAATAGGTAGTTGTGTAACTAAAATAGGTAGGAGGAGAGATAGCTTTTTTGTCACAAAAAGAAGTTGTATCAAACCTTTTATGTCGGATCTACAACAAACCAATCGGTATCGCCATCATACAGCCCAACCGTGGCTCGTGATGCATATGAAGGAAATATGCCCTAGAGGCAATAATAAAGTTATTATTTATTTCCTTATATCATGATAAATGTTTATTATTCATGCTAGAATTGTATTAACCGTAAACATAATACATGTGTGAATACATAGACAAACTTAGTGTCACTAGTAAGCCTCTACTTGAGTAGCTCGTTAATCAAAGATGGTTATGTTTCCTAACCATGAACAAGGTGTTGTTATTTGATTAACGAGGTCACATCATTAGTTGAATGATCTGATTGACATGACCCATTTCATTAGCTTAGCACCCGATCGTTTAGTACGTTGCTATTGCTTTCTTCATGAATTATACATGTTCCTATGACTATGAGATTATGCAACTCCCGTTTACCGGAGGAACACTTTGGGTGCTACCAAACGTCACAACGTAACTGGGTGACTATAAAGGAGTACTACAGGTGTCTCCAAAGGTAGATGTTGGGTTGGCGTATTTCGAGAATAGGATTTGTCACTCCGATTGTCGGAGAGGTATGTCTGAGCCCTCTCGGTAATGCTCATCACATAAGCCTTGCAAGCACTGCAACTAATATGTTAGTTGTGAGATGATGTATTACGGAACGAGTAAAGAGACTTGCCAGTAACGAGATTGAACTAGGTATTGGACACCGACGATCGAATCTCGGGCAAGTAACATACCGATGACAAAGGGAACAACGTATCTTGTTATGCGGTCTGACCGATAAAGATCTTCGTAGAATATGTAGGAGCGAATATGGGCATGCAGGTCCCGCTATTGGTTATTGACCGGAGATGTGTCTCGGTCATGTCTACATTGTTCTCGAACCGTAGGGTCCGCACGCTTAACGTTACGATGACAGTTATTATGAGTTTATGCATTTTGATGTACCGAAGGTTGTTCGGAGTCCCGGATGTGATCACGGACATGACGAGGAGTCTCGAAATGGTCGAGACATAAAGATTGATATATTGGATGTCGGAACTATTCCAGGTGTTTGGATATCGGAAGTATTCCGGGTGAAATCGGGATTTTACCGGATTACCGGGAGGTTACCGGAACCCCCCGGGAGCCACATGGGCCTTATTGGGCTTTAGTGGAAAGGTGAAAGGGGCTGCCCATGGTGGGCTGCGCGCCTCCACCCTCCCCTAGTCCTATTAGGACTAGGAGAGGTGGCCGGCCACCTCTCTCTCTCTTTCCCCCTTGGGAATCCTATTTGGAATAGGATTGGGGGGGAGTCCTACTCCCGGTAGGAGTAGGACTCCTCCTGCGCCTCCATAGGGCTGGCCGCACCCCTCCCCCTTGCCTCCTTTATATACGGAGGCAGGGGGCACCTCTAGACACACAAGTTGATCGTGAAGATCGTTCCTTAGCCGTGTGCGGTGCCCCCTACCACCATATTCCACCTCGGTCATATCATTGTAGTGCTTAGGCGAAGCCCTGCGTCGGTAGAACATCAAGATCGTCACCACGCCATCGTGTTGACGGAACTCCTCCCCGAAGTTTTGCTGGATCGGAGCCCGGGGATCGTCATCGAGCTGTACGTGTGCTAAGAACTCGGAGGTGCCGGAGTAACGGTGCTTGGATCGGTCGGATCGGGAAGAAGACGTACGACTACTTCCTCTACGTTGTGTCAACGCTTCCGTTGCGATCTACAAGGGTACGTAGATCAGACTCTCCCCCTCGTTGCTATGCATCACCATGATCTTGCGTGTGTGTAGGAAAATTTTGAAATTACTACGTTCCCCAACAGCATATATGTGCATATCAAATGCACGGTTGGACGTATGATGGCGAATCCGAATGATTTGAATTCAGTCGATGAACTGGTAGATGTATGCAGTCGATGAACTGGTAGATGTATGTAGTCGATGGACTGAAAGACTTATGCAGGGAAGGCGAGAGGTGGGCTATATATAGGGTCATCTGGCTCACAAAGTGATTGTGGTAGTTTCGATCCAACGACTCACATGAGCTAGGAAGAAACACACCCTTGATCCAACGACTCGCAAGAGCTAGAAAGAAACACACGATCCGTGTGATTCTTCCTGATTGGTGGGATGCACATTAGTACCCACTCCGGACTCCGAAACCCTGATACTTGGAAAGAGTTTGTACAGTTTGTACACGAAGTGCGTCCAGTTTTTGCCGTGACCCTCTCTAGTCTTTCGCGCATGCTATGCGGGTGATATGATGATACCATGCCAAGTTTCAACATTTTCAGGATTCATTTTGTAGTGATTTTCAATTTCACGGTCATTTAGCTCTCTAAACAATTAGGTAAATGACCGAAAAACAACAAATGATGTCAGAACATGTTAGAAATTGATGACGTCGCTTTAAATGCTGCATACTAAACACAAAAGACATCCGGAGTTCAAATAAGTTTAAAAAACATTGAAGTGGCCATGTAACAGATGAGTTCTCGTCCGAAACCCTGATACTCGGAAAGAGTATGTCCAGTTTGTACACGAAGTGCGTCCAGTTTTTGCCTTGACCCTCTCTACTCTTTCGCGCATCCTATGCGGGTGATATGATGATACCATGCCAAGTTTCAACATTTTCAGGATTCATTTTGTTGTGATTTTCAATTTCACAGTCATTTAGCTCTCTAAACAATTAGGTAAATGACCGAAAAACAACAAATGATGTCAGAACATGTTGAAAATTGATGACGTCGCTTTAAATGTTGCATACTGAACACAAAAGAAGTCCGGAGTTTAAATAAGTTATTAAAAATAAAAAAGAGGTGCAATGCTGGTTAATTTGCTTCAAGCCTTTCGGAATAGTGTAGACTGCACTGCACATAGCTTAGTGCAATCTATGCTATTCCGCAAGGCTTGAAGCTAATCAACATGTAGATGAGCATTGCAACTCTTCATCATTGTCTGTGCACTCACGGCTTATAAACCGCTCATACTGCCTCTCTCTTCGCGAGGTGGGACTAAAAACAGCTTGCCATAACCTCATTAGTACCGGTTCGTGGTACGAACCGACACTAAATGGTGATGGTGGGGCCATAGCCTGACCGCAGGCTGACACAGCCTCTTTAGTACTCGTTCGTGGCATGAACCGGTACTAAAGGTTCGCCACGAACCGGTACTATTGATCGCCGCCACGAACCGGCACTAATGTACACATTAGTGCCGGCTCTAATTCAAACCGACACTAATGTGCTTCACGTTTGACCCTTTTTCTACTAGTGATAGGTGGGAAATCAAGTAGCTCTTAGGATATCTTTCCAACAGATGTATGATATGAAATTGGGGTTCGACGTCTAGTTGTCCGCCTATTCACGGTTGGTTTTACAGTGGTCTCGTTGTGTCTTAAAGAGTCCTTGGCTATGCCGACTCGGGGATGCTTCGTATGTCATGTGCACTGCCTTGTACATGATGGTGCTGTACGATCGAGCCCGTGTAGGCCCCACCACGAAAACTTCGGACGAAATCTCTATCATATGTTTGTTCCGACTTATTCTGCAAGCCAATCCTTTGTTTTGTTTTGAGTTGTGGTATTCGAGTTGCTTCGAAGTCAAATGTTGATTCCATAACTTTTTTTCCAAGTGGTGTTCTCATATTCCTATGCGAATACTAATCCTTCATGATAATCGAGATTGTCATGTCAATCCTTTTCAACCGGTGTGTCTCTCTTCAAGTGGATCCGATCATTTCAACATCAGCAAGATCAATTATCATTTCTTCTCAACGGTGTTTGTTTCATCCATCCCCAAGTTGCCTTTGTTTTCCCGCCCACCCACCCTTTTTCTTCGACGACTCAGATTTCTTATTCAAGTATCCTTTTATTGATGGGAGATCTCTCCATTCTTTTCCGTCAATATTATTATCCGTTGATTCTCAGAAGATGCTAACGAAGCTGCAAGTTCGTCTCTCATCACTCATTTTCTTCTCCGGTAGATTTAATTCAAGCTTTGGTATTGAGCATACTCCTTTTCATTTTGCCCAATGTTTTCTCATGCCGTTGCACCTCATAATCATCCACTTCCCGTTATTCAATTGTTCCAAAGTGCTGAAGATATCTCAAAGATTCGTGTTTCCACTCTGCATTCATTCAAGATCTTCGAGGATGTTCTCTCATTCAAGCCTTTTAATTCAACCGGTGCAATCTCTCTTTTCAAGCAATCATTCCAACGGTGTATCTTTTCAATGGGCCCTAACCCATAGATCTTTTCCCAGGATCTTACCTGACTCTTCTTATTTTCCCGGAGCTATCCTAAATTCTTTTGAAGTTTGACGTAAGAATGAATCATCATCAGTCAAATGTCTTTCCCCAAGACCTTTCAAATTCTTTTCATCGTTGGCTCAACTTTTCCATTCTTCATTCCGGAGTGTCTAAATAATTTTTGTTGGTGTTTCTCGTCGTCATTCTCAGGATTTGAAGACCGAAGAAGAGTTTTTCCTCCTAATCTAATCAATTCTCTTCAAGATTCGTGATTCTAGCTTGTTGCCATCCTCTCGTAATTGTTTTGATCGTGAGAATTCTTTTCACCCATCTGGAGTAATTCAGAGTATTTTTAGTTTGATTATCCGGAGTCCGTCAATTTAGGTTTATTCATTCTCAGCTGTCAGTTATCAGTCTCCTATTTTACCGGTGCTTCGTTCAAGTGATCTCTAATCAGCTCGTGATCTCTTCGTTCTCGTGGATCTAAATTCCCTCAAGCACCTTCGTGCATTCGATAATTCCTCCCGGTGTTTCTTTATTTTTCTTCTTCGTTCATTTTCAATTCTTACGGTGGTTCTTCCAAGATTTTTGCCTTCCTACGTTTATCATATTAATTCTTTTGTTGTTTCATTCTACCGATGGTTCTTTGAATACCTTCTCAAGTTTGACTTATATCTCTCTTAATCCTGTCCACGAGGATAAGTAGTATGCCAAAACCGTTGCTTGTCAGCAATTAAATTGTTGAAGGTTACACATAACATAATTCTTACTCTTGTTTCACACAAGTGATTAATTCCTTATTCTGGAGGCTCATCAAATTCTTGTTTCCATTTGTTCATCTTTCTTTTCCGGAGTGCCAAGTTTTCTCTTTATCTCGTTGTTAAGCTTCATTTAATCATTGCAAGGCTTTAACCTTACTTTCCTCATTTTTCTTTCCGTTCGATCATTCTTTTGTTACCGGAGTTCTTCATGAAGGTTCTACATGATGGTTCATAAAGGATTTAATCCCTTCTTGAAGTTTTCATCGAGATTCTTTTCTAAGGAGCTCAAGCTTTCTTCATATTGTAATCCAGAGTGCATTTCTTTCTACCGTATCTTTGTAGGTGGTATTATGTCATTCTCGATAATTTGAGTTCATGTTTCATGATTCACACGTTTTTAAGAATGAGGTATTTTAAATCCATCAACCTATTCATGGGAATTATCTTGGGTTATATTTCACCTAAAGCTTTCCCTAAGGGTTGTTGCTAGTAATGGTGATAATATATGATCCAAGTTCTTCATCTATCCTCCCGGTGAAATAAGTTCTCGTCTCCTTGTTGATATCAATCCAATTCTTTTTCCCATGAGTGGCAGGTTGTCATCTCTTAAATTTGGGATGTATTCCATAAGACCACATCAAGGTTATTCTTTTCGTTGTTGGTGCTCCAACAACTCCGTTCAACCCTTCTCCTAAAGATGCCTTTTCAAGCTCTTTTGTAGCAGAAGTTGGCATTGTCTTCTACATTCGTTTGTCTCAATTATCTTTATTCTATTCTTTCGTTCCGGAGGCATTGTGATGTTGCTCTCTGCAACCCATCATCTCGTTTCGTCAAAGATCATGTTCTTTTCATGCTTATCCTATTTAACCGAAGTGTTGTGCCCTCTACTCAAGTTCTTTTCATCTTATCAAGTTTCATATCACTGTTCAAACGGAGTGCTCTCCGAATTTGTTCTTCCTTGTTCCTCGTTCCTAACAGAGTGTTTTTCAACTTCGATCACCTCCGTGGTTTTATTCCTTTCAACTTGTTCAACCTTTGTAAGGTTCTTTGGTTGCACTCGTTTGTCAAAGGAGCAACTTAGTTTTACCTCTACTCTTTCTCTTCCGTCTTTTCCCTCCGGTGCCATTCTAGATCTCGGGACGAGGTCCTCTCGTAGTGGTGGAGTGTTGTAACGCCCCGAGAACGATGTGCCAGGTGTCTTCCAGTTATGCGCCATCGTTGCCATGTCTTTCGCTTGCGTGTTGCATCTTGTCATGTCATCATGTGCATTGCATCATCATGTTTTCAAAACTTGCATTCGTCCGGGTTCTTCGAGTTTTCTCCGTTGTCCGTTCTGAATCCACACACACTTGCACGCGCCCGCGGCATGTCCGAAATATTATTTTATAAGTGGCCGGAAAATGTTCTCGGAATGGGTTGAAAGTTCGCATGCGGTGTTTTTATGTTGCCAGTAGGCCGCCTGCCAAATTTCGTCGCATTCGGAGTTCGTTTGACGCCCCAACGTTTAACTATAGCGGCACTATAGCCGGTCTAACGTCGGACGTTTTCGGTCTCCGGAAACAGTCGCCGGGCCTCTCTCTCTTCTCTTCTTCTCAGCTCGAGACCGTCTACACAGCTCACTACCTCTCACCCGCCAGGCCCTACCTAACCTCTCTCGTCAGCCCGCGGACCTCCTCCCGCGCGCGTCCGGAAGCTGTCCCGGACCCGACCCGGACTGTCGCTACCGTCGTGTCCGGATCATCCCCAAACATCTACAAAACGTCTCCGTTTTATTATTTGGACTTCCTAACATATTTTTCTCGACCGCCCGATTAGGATCGAAGGGACGAGGCAGCCCCTACCCAAATATCCACATGCTATATATGTACTAGTCTAACCCTAAAATCAAGGAGGGCTGTCCCATCCTTCCCCCTCGCGCCGCCACTTTCCAAATCCCACATCGGGATCCTCCCTGATCCCCTCGTCCACCTTGTTTTCCCCGTCGCTCGAATCAGGGCCTCCCCTGCCTTCCCGATCCATCCATCCATCCAACCATCAGCCAGCCGCAACGCCTCCCTGCTGGATCGTGTGCTCGAGGCGCCCGAGCACCTCGTGCTTCTCCTCGTCGCCGGAGACGAGCACCAGGACCAGGCCGTCCCCGCACCGCACCCTACCTCTCCTTCTCTTTTCCTTCTTCCTCTGCTTCTTCTCCCTTCCTCTCCCCGTGATCTCTCTCTCTTTCTTCAGGGAGAACAGGAGCTTGCCCGCCATGGCCGTCTCATCCCGGAGCAAGTTCGTCGGCCTCTTCAACCACCCCGCATCCCCACCGGCAGCTCGTCGCCGGGAGCCACCGAGAAGTTTGCGCCGGCCATCCTCGCCTCTCGCGCCCGGAGGTCGTCGTCCTTGAGCTCCTCAACCCGGTCCCGCCTACCTCATCGCCGGACCCAAGCCATGGCTGCCGCCAAGTTCATCGGGACGCTGCTGCTTCCCACCGCCCGGACCCGACCTGGAGTCGGCGCCCTCGGCCGTTTTCCCCGCCGTCTCCGATAAACACGAGAACCTCCTCATCCCCGCCGCTGCCTCGCTGGAGGGCTCGTGCCGTCCGACGCCATCGTCGTTTGCAAACTCAATCGCCACCTTCGCCGCCATCCGTGAAACCCGACGAAGCCAATCACCAGGACCCGCAGGAGCTGTCGCCGCCGCTTCAGTTCGTCCTCCTGCAACACGCCGCCCCTTGCGGCATGCTCGCGCGAGCCCCCACCGCAGCCTCCCTAGCAGCTTTCCGCATCCCCGCCGGTCCTCTGCAACCACAGCAGCAGTTGCTGGTCGCTCCCGTCGCCGGCGAATCCCCGTGCGCCCGCTTCAGGTCGTGTCTTGGCCGCGGTGCCCACATGCTTTAATTTCTATTTGTATCCTTTTGCATTACAAACACAGAGCTGGATCAGTGGCTAGCGCAGCCTCTATCCATTCGAGGGGTCTAGTGTTCGAATCCCTGCAGCCCCCATTTTGCTTTGTTTTCCTGTTATTTTTGCACACCCACGTCTGCTTCGGGCTAGATCTGCTGTTGGGCTTGCACAGTGCGTTGCATTCGGCCTGGCTATATTTTTTTTCCCTGCTGACGAATTTCCTAATACCCCGTGCATGCATAATTACATCAATTTACCACTGTTTTGCATTGGTAATAACAAATTAACAATGCATCGGCTTAAAATGATTTAAGCATGTAAGATGACTAGAATTTCATCTAGTTTCATAATATGCCACTTTCTTGCCATGTTAAAATGTTTAAAATGATGTTTGCAATATTTTGCTCCTATGCCATGTTAAAATGATTTAATTCATAACTAAATAACCGTAACTAGGATTTTAATAATATTTATATGCAAATGGGGTAGAAAAATGCCTAGTTTAACATGGTGGCATCAGTTTGTATGTTTAACAACTCTAAAATTGTGTTTAGGGCAGAACATCACCAAACCTAATATATGCATATGAGGAGTTACCGGAATTTGTTGTTCGTTGTTTCCGGCCTCATTTAACCTTGACTAGATAGGTAGTTTATACTTGCTTCACCCCTTGCCATGTTAATCAACATTTAATACTGTTGGGTACATAAACGAGATCGAACTAAATACCTTGAATGTGGTGTTTCGTCAATATGCAACCCGTTGCATATTGAGCTCAACTTAATATGTAGGATTGTTTGTGCACTTTGCCATGTCATGCCTCTTTAAACCGGACATGCATCATACTTGTTTGCGCCTCATGCCATGTTCATGTGTTGGTTGTTTACTATGATTGTTTGCTTCTTTCCGGTGTTGCTTCTTCGGGTTGGTTCCGATAACGTCGTGTTGTGAGGATCCGTTCACCTACGTTCGTTTGTCTTCTTCATGGACTCGTTCTTCTTCCTTGCGGGATCTCAGGCAAGATGACCATACCCTTGAAATCACTTCTATCTTTGCTTGCTAGTTGCTTGCTCTTTTGCTATGCCTATGCTGCGATACCTACCACTTGCTTATCATGCCTCCCATATTGTTGAACCAAGCCTCTAACCCACCTTGTCCTAGCAAACCGTTGATTGGCTATGTTACCGCTTTGCTCAGCCCCTCTTATAGCGTTGTTAGTTGCAGGTGAAGATTGAAGCTTGTTCCTTCTTGGAACATGGAGATGTTGTTCCTTGTTTGGAACATGTTTACTTGTTGGGATATCACAATATATCTTATTTAAGTAATGAATCTATATACTTGGTCAAGGATGGAAGGCTCGGCCTTATGCCTAGTGTTTTGTTCCACTCTTGCCGCCCTAGTTTCCGTCATATCGGTGTTATGTTCCCGGATTTTGCGTTCCTTACGCGGTTGGGCTATAATGGGAACCCCTTGACAGTTCGCCTTAAGTAAAGCTCTTCCAGCAATGCCCAACATTGGTTTTACCATTTTCCACCTAGCCTTTTCTTTTCCCTTGAGAGTCGCGCTCCTGAGGGTCATCATTATTTTACCCCCCCGGGCCAGTGCTCCTCTGAGTGTTGGTCCAACCTGTCAGCTGCCGGTGGCCACCAGGGGCAACTCTGGGCTGGCCTACCCGTACCTAAGACAATCTGAGTGTGCCATGAGAAAGAGATATGTGCAGCTCCTATCGGGATTTGTCGGCACATTCGGGCGGTGTTGCTGGTTTAGTTTTACCCTGTCGAAATGTCTTGTTGTACCGGGATACCGAGTCTGATCGGAACGTCTCGGGAGAAGGTCTATTTCTTCGTTGACCGTGAGAGCTTGTCATGGGCTAAGTTGGGACACCCCTGCAGGGATTTGAACTTTCGAAAGCCGTGCCCGCGGTTATGGGCAGATGGGAATTTGTTAATGTCCGGTTGTAGAAAACCTGAAGTTGACCTTAATTAAAATGAATCAACCGCGTGTGTAACCGTGATGGTCTCTTTCCGGCGGAGTCTGGGAAGTGAACACGGTGTTGGAGTTATGCTTGATGTAGGTTGTTTTAGGATCACTTCTTGATCATACTTTTATCGACCGTGCTTTGCCTTCTCTTCTCGCTCTCATTTGCGTATGTTAGCCACCATATATGCTAGTCGCTTGCTGCAGCTCCACCTCATACCTTTACCTTACCCATAAGCTTAAATAGTCTTGATCGTGAGGGTGCGAGATTGCTGAGTCCCCGTGACTCACAGATACTTCCAAAACCAGCTTGCAGGTGCCGTTGATCCGAGCAGATGACGCTACCAAGCTTAGGAGGAGCTCGATGAATATCTTGTCCTTTGTGTTGTTTCATTCTAGTTGATCAGTAGTGGAACCCAGTTGGGGTCGATCGGGGACCATTGTCGCATGTGGGGTTCTTCTTTTATTTTGGTTCCGTAGTCAGACCTTGATTGTACTTGGATGTTGTAATGCTTTATTCATGTAATTGTGTGAAGTGGCGATTGTAAGCCAACTATGTATCTTTTTCCCTTATGTATTACATGGGTTGTGTGAAGATTACCTCACTTGCGACATTGCTTTCAATGCGGTTATGCCTCTAAGTCGTGCTTCGACACGTGGGAGGTATAGCCGCATCGAGGGCGTTACATGCAACCCAGACATTTTGAGTATGTGCTCGCTGACAGAACTATTCTCCTCCATCTTACAACTGTAGAACTTGTCGGAGACTTCATATCTCTCGACCCGGGCATGAGCGTGGAAAACCATTTTCAGCTCTTGGAACATCTCATATGCTTCGTGCTGCTCAAAACGCTTTTGGAGCCTCGGTTCTAAGCTGTAAAGCATGCCGCACTGAACCAGGGAGTAATCATCACTACGCGACTGCCAGGCGTTCATAACGTCTTGAGTTGCTGGGAAAACATGTGCTTCACCTAGCGGTGCATCAAGGACATATGCTTTCCTGGCAGCTATGAGGATAATCCTCAGGTTACGGACCCAGTCCGTGTAGGTGCGGCCATCGTCTTTCAGCTTGGTTTTCTCTAGGAACGCGTTGAAGTTGAGGGCAATATTAGCGTGGGCCATTTGATCTACAAGATATATTGCAAAGTTTTAGACTATGTTCATGATAATGAAGTTCATCTAATCAAATTATTCAATGAACTCCCACTCAGATAGACATCCCTCTAGTCATCTAAGTGATACATGATCCGAGTCAACTAGGCCGTGTCCGATCATCACGTGAGACGAACTAGTCATCATCGGTGAACATCTTCATGTTGATCGTATCTTCTATACGACTCATGTTCGACCTTTCGGTCTTCCGTGTTCCGAGGCCATGTTTGTACATGCTAGGCTCGTCAAGTCAACCTAAGTGTATTGCATGTGTAAATCTGGCTTACACCCGTTGTATGCGAACGTTAGAACCTATCACACCCGATCATCACGTGGTGCTTCGGAACTATGAACCTTAGCAACGGTGCACAGTCAGGGGGAACACAATTCTAGATGTTTTAATGAGGGATCATCTTATCTATGCTACCATCGTTCTAAGCAAATAAGATGTAAAAACATGATAAACATCACATGCAATCAAATAGTGACATGATATGGCCAATATCATGTTGCTCCTTTTGATCTCCATCTTCGGGGCACCATGATCATCATCATCACAGGCTTGACACCATGATCTCCATGATTATGATCCTTGTCATCGTGTCTTCATGAAGTTGTCTCATCAACTATTACCTCTACTACTATGGCTAACGGTTTATCAATGAAGTAAAGTAATTACATGACGTTTATGTTGACACGCAGATCATAAATAAATTAAGACAACTCCTATGGCTCCTTCCGGTTGTCATATTCATCGACATGCAAGTCGTGATTCCTATTACAAGAACATGATCAATCTCATACATCACATATATCATTCATCACATCCTTTTGGCCATATCACATCACACGGCATATGCTGCAAAAACAAGTTAGACGTCCTCTAATTGTTGTTGCAAATTTTTACGTGGCTGCTATAGGTTTCTTAGCAAGAACGTTTCTTACCTACGCCAAAACCACAATGTGATATGCCAATTTCTATTTACCCTTCATAAGGATCCTTTTCATCGAATCCGATCTGACTAAAGTAGGAGAGACAGACACCCGCTAGCCACGGTGGAACCTGTCTCACGTAAGTGTACGTGTAAGGTAGGTCCGGGCCGCTTCATCCCACGATGCCGCCAGATCAAGATAAGACTAGTAACGGCAAGTAAATTGACAAAATCGACGCCCACGACAACTTGTGTTCTACTCGTGCATAGAAACTACGCATAGACCTAGCTCATGATGCCACTGTTGGGGATCGTAGCAGAAATTTAAAATTTTCTACGCATCACCAAGATCAATCTATGGAGTCATCTAGCAACAAGAGAGAGAGGAGTACATCTACATACCCTTGTAGATCGCGAGCGGAAGCGTTCAAGAGAACGGGGTTGATGGAGTCATAATCGTCGTGATCAAAATCACTGGTGATCCTAGCACCGAACGGACGGCACCTCCGCGTTCAACACACGTACGGAGTGGAGACGTCTCCTCCTTCTTGATCCAGCAAGGGGGGAGGAGAAGTTGATGGAGATCCAGCAGCACGACGGCGTGGTGATGGAAGCAGCGGGATTCCAGCAGGGCTTCGACAAGCGCTACTTGAGGAGGAAGAGGCGTCATGGGAGGGAGAGGGAGGCACCAGGGCTTAGGGTGCGGCTTCCCTCCCTCCCCTCCACTATATATAGGGGCTAGGGGGTGCGTGCCCCCTTGGAGATCCCATCTAGAGGGGGGGCGGCGGCCCCCTTAGGGTTTCCAACCAGGGGGGCGCATGCCCCATTGGGGGGCAACGTCCCCCTAGGGTTTCCATCCCTAGGGGCCTTGAGCCCTTGGGTGGGGCGCACCAGCCCACCAGGGTCTGGTTCCCACGCTAGTTCAGCCCATGGGGCCCTCCGAGATAGGTGGCCCCACCCGGTGGACCCCCGGGACCCTTCCGGTCATCCCGGTACAATACCGGTGACCCCCGAAATTCTCCCGGTGGCCGAAAATGGACTTCCTATACATAAATCTTTACCTCCGGACCATTCTGGAAGTCCTCGTAACGTCCGGGATCTCATCCGGGACTCTGAACAACTTTTGCTTAACCGCATACTAATATCTCTACAAATCTAGCGTCACCGAACCTTAAGTGTGTAGACCCTACGGGTTCGGGAGACACGTAGACATGACCGAGGCAACTCTCCGGTCAATAACCAACAGTGGGATCTGAATACCCATGTTGGCTCCCACATGCTCCACGATAATCTCATCGGATGAACCACGATGTCAAGTATTCAATCAATCCCGTATACAATTCCCTTTGTCTATCGGTACGATACTTGCCCGAGATTCGATCGTCGGTATACCGATACCTTGTTCAATCTCGTTACGGCAAATCTCTCTACTTGTTCCCGTAACACATCATCCCGTGAACAACTCCTTGATCACATTGAGCTCATTATGATGATGTCCTACCGAGTGGCCCCAGAGATACCTCTCCGTCATACGGAGTGACAAATCCCAGTCTCGGTTTGTGCCAACCCAACAGATACTTTTGGGGATACCCGTAGTGTACCTTTATAGCCACCTAGTTAGGTTGTGACGTTTGGCACACCCAAGGTACCCTTACGGTATCCAGGAGTTGCACAATCTCATGGTCTAAGGAAAGGATACTTGACATTAGAAAAGTTTTAGCAGACGAACTACATGATCTTGTGGTATGCTTAGGATTGGGTCTTGTCCATCACATCATTATCCTAATGATGTGATCCCGTTATCAATGACATCCTATGTCCATGGTTAGGAAACCGTAACCATCTATTGATCAACGAGCTAGTCAACTAGAGGCTCACTAGGGACATGTTGTGGTCTATGTATTCACACATGTATTACGATTTCCGGATAACACAATTATAGCATGAACAATAGACAATTATCATGAACAAGGAAATATAACAATAATCCTTTATTATTACCTCTAGGACATATTTCCAATAGTCACACCCCACCCCAAGCAAAAGTTTGTGAGGAGAATGATTAAGTGGGCCAAGAAAAAGGAGATGTGGTGAGACGCAATTCGCCGAAACTTGTGCCGGCGCCCCCAAGAGACCCCAACGCACCGGGTTTCGCCTGGGTTTGCCGGCGCTATTTTGACGTCCTGGGGGCGTTGGGGGCGTGGCTGGGCCGTTTTTCGGCGAAAAGTATCGTCTGAGCCTAAAACCGAGCCTAAAAAGGTGTCCTGGGGAGGCTAGTGGAGATGCTCTTAGGTGTAATAACTTCTCAATATAACCGAGATCAATCTTGTGGCGATTTCTCCCAAGATCACAACCTTGTAAATCCAATACACGTAAAACTTGAAAGCATGAAATAGTTTGGATTAGATCAATATATATTTTAAAGAGAACAACAGACCTCACTTGTGGCATACTTGTCGCATTGACCCGATGGGTGGTGGGCTCTGACATGCTATTTTGAAAAGATAATCTGTGACTCTTGCTGTGTGAAATAGGTTTGCTTTGCTGAGTACCATCTAATATTGTGGCAAAGTTTTGTTCAATGGACAGGGAACATAATAGATCAAGCACCATATCATGCACGCGACAACAGCTCGCTCTACCCTCAGCATCAACATGTATTGGTTCGATCAAATTTCTATCTGCGATCTCATTGAAGTAACTCTCTCCAAGCTCAAATAATGTAGTTCCTTGTTTTCGACCTTGCACAAACCCTTCGGCTATCCACATCCATATTAATCGGCCTCTCCTTATCTCAAAATCCTCTGGAAATATACTGAGATATAATAAACAAGTCTTCAAATGGGAAGGTAAATCGTAATAACTAAAGGACAATATTCTCTGCATGTCCTTTGCATTGTCACCTTCTGCAAGTCCATTACCAATAGAGCCTAGTATGTTGTCCCAATGATACATTGGCTTTATGTGCTGATCTTGACCATTACTAGCTAAAATACTAGCAATAGTGATGATGGGTAGTGGTACTCCACCACAATTCTTTAAGATTTTCCTTGATACCTCCTCCAATTCATCAGGACACTTACTTCCTTAAGGAAATATTCTTTTGTAGAAAAGTCTTTCGGATTCATCGTCGGGAAGTGGTTTCATCTGATATATTATATCACCACCAGAAGAGCAACATACATTAGAGATACTGGCTGTGCGGGTGGTAGTCATTACTCGACTACTGAGGCAGTTGTCAGTGAAAGCACACTTAATAAGTTCCCATACCTTTTCATCCCATATGTCATCGATTACAATGAGGTACCTGTATTTTTTAGTGCGTTAGTTTACAAGTGAGCACCAAATTAAATTAAAAGACGGTATTGCCAGCTCCAGAAATTTATAAAAAAGATAAACATATATAGTGCATAATTTGTAGATGCATATAAAACAAAAAAGTAATGCCTAACATCAGCGCCATTTAACAAAACCAGAATAAAACTTAATCGGGACACGGTATTTACAAGCCAGCATTACATGCTCTCCTGGAAAGAATAATTATAATCATTTGCTGCTGCATACATACCTCTTGTCCTGAAGAAACACTCTCAGTTCATCGATGAGTTGTTCATTGTCCCTAGCAGCTTCGTTGATGGTTGCATACTTGCTCTTGTCAAGTTTATATAAGACCTTCTTGAATATCTTGGCCATGTCAGGATTCCGAGACACGGAAACAAAAGCTACACTATCAAACTGCACTTTGATCTTGTCATACACTGCTTTGGCCAGAGTTGTCTTGCCGAGTCCGCCAAATCCAACAATAGACATGGTCCTTAATTGGTCCTTGGATCTCTCATCACAATCACACATCTTTGTACACCGCCTTGAGGCGAGGGTCAATGGCATCACCATTACCTTTGGTGTCCGCGTCACTCATATACTTTTGGCCTAGCTCGCCCAACTCCTTCGAGAGCCGCTGAGCTTCTTCAATGTCATGGGAAATCTGATGAAGAGCCTTACCCTTGGTAAACAATTTGGTGGCCCTTTTCAGGAACTTGTTGACTCTGTTCTTCATGTTGGTGGAGCCACGGGCATGGCTGTCATCCTCCACCCGTACGATGAAACTGTCGACGACGTCCTCCATGTTGTAGGAGAGGTCCCTCACTTTGCCTGCCCAGATGAGGACCTGCTCGTCGAACTGCTCCGGCGGCTTGGCGCCGATCTTGTGTAGAACGGCGTGCATCATCTTCAGCTCTGTGATCAGAGACTCGACGCGCTTCCTCACGCGTTTCTCCAGGTTGTACTCGTCCGCGAGTAGGCCGCCGAGCTTCTTGATCAAGGGGATCATGGTGGCCTCCATGGCTTGGACGAGGAGGAGGGATGTGTTTTCTTGCTGTGGCAGAGGAGTTGGTGGTGCTAGTGCTAATGGTAGAGCTGGAGAAACGGAGCAGACGATGGTGGTGCTACTGCTAATGATAGAACTGGAGAAAATGAGCTGCTACAGATGGATGGTGGTATGCAGCAGTCCATGTGCGTGACGCGTGAGTGACCCCTCCACTAATTGCATGATTGATGCCTTAGCTTCAGGCTGGACGGAGCGAGCGGGCTTTTTGGCCCGCTCGTGGCCCGTTCTAGCCCGGACCGATCGGTCCTGGCCCGTTGAAGAAATTGGCCGGTCCGGTTACCAAATTTCAGCCCGAAATTTCCTCGGTCCGGTCCGGTCATTAACCAGTCTGACCGAGCGAACCGACGATGTAGATCGTTCCTCGACGTAGCAGCTGCCGGCGACGCCCTGGCTATGCCCCGCCCCGGCGTTGTTCACCGAATCAACTGTAATTCAGTCAATTGAAGAGACAGGGGCAAGAGGTAGAAGACTCAGGTCGCGCGCTGAAGTTTCTTTCCTATAATCGCGCGGAAATGACAGGGACAGAAAAGAGAAAGGACAAGAGGAACGGGATTAGATCCGATAATCACGGCACCATCCCACGACTAACTCCACGCTGCCGTTTCCTTTATTCCACACTGTTGTTTCCTTTTATTCAAATCGAACAGAAAACAGAAGGAAACTCTTATTCCTACGTAAGGGGTTGTTTGGAAACCAAATATTAGGCGTTGGTTTATAGAAAACGAGTTTTTAGCTGATTTTTAGCAAAACCAGTTTTACTATTTTTTTCGGTTAAGAATGAGTTTATATAAGATTACGTTTGGGTTGGAAAGCGTGTATGTCAGTTCCTTGTATGATAATGATTCATAGTACTATTCCTATTCTGCGGTGAGCTTCTCGTTCTCCCGTCACATTCCGTCGAGGTACGCAAGTACAGGAGAGTTGGCTCATCGATCTCGCCGGACGGCCATGTACAGGCTTATGTAGAAACTAGCTGCCGAGGCAAGCGCTGGATCAGTTCGATCCGCCTGCTGCCGGACGTGCGAAACTGCGGCCGTGAATACGCACACTGATGTACCCTTGCTGCCCAGAGCGATGGCTGGATCAATTCTATCGGCTGGCTGCAGAACGCACAAAACAACGCCGCGCACATGTGCATGTAGAAGCTAGCTACCGACGGGAACAAGCTGGATCGATTTGGTCCGCCGGCTGCGGACACATGTAGGCACTCAATGAGCTGACCTTGACGGCGACAACGATAAGATGGACGGCGCAGGAGAAGCGGCGGCGGGCGGCCGGCGGCTAGAGGATGACGGCCTGGAGGTGTGGCACACCCGTGAGAGCTCGTCGAGGCTGTCGTCGGTCACGGGCACATCTACAGATTCTAATCCTTCGGCTCATGAACATGCCCACGACTCCACGAGGATCAGCGAGAGAGAGTTAGGAATCGCGTTTATAGAAAAACTACTACTAGTCGTTTTTCTACAAACCTGAAATTCCAGGTTTATAGGAATCCAGTTTTGCATATCCGTGGATTAGTTAGAAGAGCCAAACGTGGTTTTAGTCGGTTAAACAGTTTTTCTGTTTTATATAGAACGGATTCTCTATATTCCATCTATCCAAACAACCCCTAAGAGTCTTACCAAATCTGTACGTGCAATCGTGGGTCAGTTTCGTCAGAATCTTTAGTATTTTCAGTTTCGTCAGTATTTTCAGAATCTTCTGTATTTTCAGCGGCGGTAGACCCTGATGAAGAAGCCCACAAGGCCACAAGAACACTGGTTGCACGCGGGGGTGATCGTGGCGGCCCCTTCCGCACACAGAAAATCGTGGGCCGTTTTCCTTTCCTTTTTTTTCGTCGAATAGAAAATAGAAAATAACTAGAGAATCAAGCTTCGATCCGTCAATTACGGCGTCATCCCACGACTAACCCCACGTAAAGCTTGATCCCCTAATCACGGCAAGGCCCGTAAGAACAAAACCGTGGGCTCATGCACGCGCTAAATTACTTGCATGTGCGGAAAATCTGCTAAAGGACAAACTTGTGCATGTAAAACTCGCGTCCCGGCGTCCCGGTGCCAAGGAGATAAGATTTGGAGCGGTCATGTAAAGCAGTGATTCTTCTTCACGTTGCGGTGTAACTCGAAGATGCAGTGATTTTTCTGCGTGGTTCGGTGTGTGTATATGATATGAATTAAACTATTAGGTCAAGACAATAAGCTTGGTCAGTTAACACTAAATAATTGTTGGGACAAACCCTACAGCGACCAACGCCGGATAGAGGTAGACGAAGAAGACACCATGATTTTTTCCGGCGACGAATGCTGCGGCGCACGAAGGTAGTCCTCCAGTGACGACGTTCATCGCCGGAAAAAGTCATGGTGTCTCCTTCGTCTACCTCTGTCCGGCGTTGATCGCCGGAGGGTTTGTCCCAACAATTAGTATCATGAGCTGGTTCATCTTGGGCGGCGTTTGTCCCAACACTAAAACTTGACCATGGAATGATGGGAATGCTTGACAAGTCATCTGTTCAAGGACCAAAATGTCTTATTCTGCGGTGATTTTGTCATCGAACATTGCTCTCCCAGTCTTTCCTCTATCATAACATCTGTAACAGAAAGGAACACATCTAAATTGCTGGGCAGCTGTAGAGCAAATTCAAGATTGGAGTTGCCTTCAAGATTGGAGTTGCCTTCAAACTCTGAATCTTGATATGAGATTATTGTGCTGCTAGTGCTAGTGACTGACGTGTGCTAGTAGATGCCGTGTATGTTCTTACGATTTAATTAGTTGCACGTTTAAATACAGCAACCCAGTAGGATTAGATTAGTGTTTAATATACAGCAACCCACCATACGCTCTCACATAGTTTGTAGAAGCATATATTGCAACTCATTTTTAATCTACAAAGCACTTCTCTTCTCTCTCCTCCTACTCAATAAGAATACATTATTAAATTCTTATAGACCTCTTACATGTTACATCACCTTATTATATTTGCTCTAAAGCATCTTCACATTTTTTTCAGGGTGTGAGTTGTGACGCCCTGAGTCATTATTATATGCATATTTTTTGAATGTCATAAAATGTCGTGGTTTTGGGTGTTCTCTTGGCATATATTTCTCATTACTTTTGTTTTGGGTATACGTATATCTTATAATTTTCCTTTGAACATGTCTTAAAAATAAACCAGGAAAATGACAAAAATGGCTAGACTTTAGATCAATCGTGACCTGCCATAATAGTACCAGAACAATGACAGGAAGCATGATAAACATATCACAAACCACATGGTCCGCCTAATAACAAACTACGACAGAACAGACATTTAAACATCAGCATCCATCAACTAGCGCTCTAAACATCCATCACCACCAGCTGCCCTGAGGCCAAGACCATCCAAAAGGCAAGCTACCCTACTAAGCGATCAAAGGGGGCAACAAGACGCCACCCTGCACCTCAACCAGGTTTAACACGCCACCCTATATTACAACACCAAACGACTGCAGCAACACAAGAAAACAAAGCTTCGACAATAATCATTCTATTCTTCTTTAGCTCCCCAGCCTACAAACTCCATATCTCCACCCGTGTGAAGCTTTGTAAATCTCACTTGCTACATGTTATAGCAGTTTTGCCCCCAGCGTCAGGCCTCTCTTAGCTCCTCTATCTGCGGAATCGACCAACCCATGATCCTATGTCATATCAGCTTAATCAGAATCAATGGATCATTACTCATGCAGTTGTGTAAAGTTAACGAAAGACTTGTGCGTTCACGAGTTGGTCTAGAGTTGAGATCAATCACGACCTGCCATAATAGTACAATAGACAACGACAATTGGGTCATGAGGAGGCTACTCGATAAACATGTGGGAGCACGGGGATATATGACATACAGGTGAGGTGAAATGTTTGGTGGTCTGCATATGCAGTTGTGTAAAGTTAACAAAAGACTTGTGCGTTCATGGTTCATGGTTTGGTCCTCCGGCCGCCCTGTCAGTTCACATTACTCACATCAACCGGGCCAACCCCACAGGTGGCATGTACTCCGTGGTCCACCCATTAATCTTTGGTTTGAACCCCGCCCGTGTTTAACAGATGGGCACTCTAATATCTCGCCAGACAGGTTGACAACCTGCTCGGACGTGTTCCTACAGCCATGCAATGCACTCCATTAGTTATTGAACCCCACAGGTCGCTTCATGTCCTAACTCCCCTATTCCAAGTTCTCAACCAACAACAATTAGCATGGCTAAACACAGGGACCATAGCTAATCATAGAGTCTGTTTTGGTGCGTTCTAATTGTCATATCTAATTAATAAAGTGGCCGCATGCATCATCCAGATGCAGAGGCTGGGGGTCCTCCTTCTTTTCTAAAATAATGATAATAATAATAAAAATCGGCAGTGAATCTAATAGTCCACCCATATAACAGTTATCTATCTATCTATCTATCTATCTATCTATCTATCTATCTATCTATATATATATATATATATATATATATATATATATATATATATATACAATTTTATATCCAACAGGATCCTTCATGTTATACGTTGAAAATACAATATTTTTTTTCGTTTTCCCCCTCATTTTGTTAGCCACGAATTTGATGTGGACATACATAGTATCTTCGGCACTGTGGCAAAAGATGTATCATAAATACAAGATATTGTATGGAAATAATGAGATGCATCTAGCCACAAACAACTGGTGAATGCAACTATTCATTAAGGCAAACCATGGGCCAGACACTGATGTAATTTATGAAGCATCTTCATGTCAATCTCATGCAGGTTGCTCATGGGTATGACCAGAAGAAAGAGAAAACCTTTAGTCATGATGGTATGGCCATTATTCGCTAAGTATTTCCCCACATCCAAAACCATGGGTCACGCATATGAGTCTATATTTTATAACACATCTTATGAATAAGGCAAGGAAAAAGATCAAAATGGGTAGATTCCAAATAAACATGATCTGCCATCATAGTACCACAACAATAACATGGGGCTCATGAAATGGCTACTAGATAAACATTGCACAAGCGAGGGTTTTATGATATGCAGCCAAGGCGAAATGTTATGTGGTTTGCATGCACTGTTGTGTGAAAACATTTGGAATACTTTGCGTGGTTCACATGCTCTATCAATTCACATTACTCAGATCAAGCAGGCCCAAACAATTTTTTCATACGTGTGACGGGTGGCACATACCCCATTAATCTTTGAGCCCCACACACGTTTAATAGCTGCTTACTATAATATCTCACCGGCCAGCCTTCTCAGCGATGTCCCCACCATCATGTACTTGATTATTCATGTATTTGATTATTGTTGCTGAAGTTTATGTATTTGATTATTCATGTAATTATCTAGTTTCCCCCCTTGTTTAGTGCTGTATTTATGCACATCTTTGTTTGATGGATGAAAAGATATCAAACTTTTGCAAACCAGATGATTGTGTGGACAAATCAATGATATTAGTGTCATTAGAAGCAGCAAATGTATACTCCCCCAACCTTCCTACTTATAAGTCCTTCATGTATCCTTAGGTCATCAATTTGACCAATAAAATGCAAGCTATATGTCACAAATATGAGCAGGATGGATTGGCCAAAAAAATACCTACACTAGTAGAAAAGGGGGCAAAGGTCCAGGCCGGGTCAGCCCATTAGTCCCGGTTTAGTCTAGAACCGGGACCAATGGGGGCATTGGACCCGGTTCGTGAGCCCAGGGGGCCGGCCGGGCCACGTGGGCCATTGGTCCCGGTTCGTCTGGACCTTTGGTCCCGGTTGGTGGGACGAACCGGGACCAATGGGCCTCGCTCCTGGCCCACCACAATTGGTCTCGGTTGGTGGCATGAACCGGGACCAAAGGCTCCCCTTTAGTCCCGGTTCATGCCACCAACCGGGACCAGTGGTGGTGCCTATATATACCCCCCTCACGCAAGAGCAGAGCACACTGCTCTGTTTTTTCTGGCCGAGGGGGAGAGGGCTTGGTGGTGCTCTAGCTCACCTCCTATGCACACAAGGTGTTCGATGGAATGCCCGAGCCACACTACTTAAGCTTTCTCCTCTCCAAGCTCGACCTCCAAGCTCCATTTTCCTAAATATTTTTCTAGGTTTAGCGGTCCGTCACGCCTTGTCCCCGTCTTCACCGCCTTCGATCACCCGCGTCGAGCTCATCGCCGGCACCACCGTGGTGAGCCTCTTGCTCTTATCTTCTTTCTGAAAGGAAAAAATATTCTTACTTGTATGTTTACATAGATATTTGTATTATTTTCTTACTTTTATTATTGCATCTTATATAGTGCTATGGTTTTGGTATCCGCCCCCGTCGGCCCTCGTCCTGTCTATGATTCGGATGTGGTATATATATTATCTTTATAACTATTGGTTCATTTATTGTTTATGAAAATTATACCGACCAACGTGACATAGATTTTATTTATCTAGGATGTATGTGAACCGGAAATTCCAACCGACCCTATTGTCGAGAGGTTAAATTTAGTTGAAGAAGAAAACAATTTCTTGAAGGAAAAAATAAAAAAAGTTGAGGAGGAGAAGATGATATTGGAGTTGCATGTTGCGGATGTCGTCGATGATCACAAGATCAAGATGGATGCAATGCGCTTGAAGATTAGAAATATTAGAAAATATGCCATTCATACCGAGGCTTGGTATCATTATGCCGTTGGATCAATTGTTACCTTGGTTGCGATTATGATCGCCTTTGTTTTCACATTTAAATGTTTTACATAGTTTCAATGTATGGTTTAATTAATTAGATGCTCTGGAGAGCTATATGTTGTTAGATGAGAACTATGTATGTACTTTGGTTTTAATGTGATGATGAACTTCTATTAATTTGGACACTTAATTATATATAATGCACGCAGATGAACCGACAATGGTTGTACGGTGACAGACACACCTCCGAGTACATTAAGGGTGTGCATGAGTTTCTTGATGCGGCTGAGGCAAACAAGCAGAATGGTTTTATGTGTTGTCCATGCACTAAATTTGGGAATACGATGTCTTACTCTAACTGGAAAATCCTTCACACCCACCTGCTTTACAAGGGTTTCATGCCAGACTATAATGTTTGGACGAGGCACGGAGAAATAGGGGTTATGATGGAAGACGACGAAGAAGAAGAGTATGATGACAACTATGTGCTCCCTGAATACGGTGATGCTGCAACGGGGGGAGCTAGTGAAGATCAAGAGGAACCAGACGATGTGCCCAATGATGCTGCAACGGGTGAAGCTGCTGAAGATCAAGAGGAACCAGACGATGTGCCCGATGATGATGATCTCCGCCGGGTCAAAAGGAGAAGCTGAAGTTCGATCGCATGTTAGAGGATCACAAAAAAGGGTTGTACCCCAATTGCGAAGATGGCAACACAAAGATCGGTACCGTACTGGAATTGCTACAGTGGAAGGCAAAGAATGTTGTGCCTAACAAAGGATTTGAGAAGATACTGAAAATATTGAAGAAGAAGCTTCCAAAGAATAACGAATTGCCCGACAGTACATACGCAGCAAAGATGGTCGTATGCCCTCTAGGATTGGAGGTGAAGATACATGCATGCCCTAATGACTGCATCCTATAGCATGGTGCATACAAGGATCTGAATGCATGCCCGGTATGCGGTGCATTGCGGTATAAGATCAGACGAGATGACCCAGGTGATGTTCACGGCGAGCCCCACAGGAAGAGGGTTCCCGCGAAGGTGATGTGGTTGAAACGTCTGTTCAGAAACGGAAAGCATGCCAAGTCGATGCGATGGCACAGTGAGGACCGTAAGAAAGACGGGAAGTTGAGAGCGCCCGCTGACGGGTCGCGGTGGAGAAAAATCGAGAGAAAGTACTGGGATGAGTTTGCAAAGGACCCAAGGAACGTATGGTTTGCTTTAAGCGCGGATGGCATTAATCCTTTCGGGGAGCGGAGCAGCAATCATAGCACCTGGCCTGTGACTCTATGTATGTATCACCTTCCTCCTTGGATGTGCATGAAGCGGAAGTTCATTATGATGCCAGTTCTCATCCAAGGCCCTAAGCAACCCGGCAACGATATTGATGTGTACCTAAGTCCATTAGTTGAAGAACTTTTACAGCTGTGGAATGGAAACGGTGTACGTACGTGGAATGAGCACAGACAAGAGGAATTTAACCTAAAGGCGTTGCTGTTCGTGACCATCAACGATTGGCCCGCTCTCAATAACCTTTCAGAACAGACAAACAAAGGATACCACGCATGCACACACTGTTTAGATGACACTGAAAGTATATACCTGGACAAATGCAGGAAGAATGTGTACTGTCACAGCCCCAGTTCAGGCCTTGCTTGTCTTTGCATCTGCATTCTTGCATCATGATTTAAATTCCATTTAAATTTGAAATGGGGATGACAAACCCTAGCACCAAATGGAATGCAATTAGGATCAAATAAAAATATTTTCAATAATCCCAAATGCCCTTTAGAAAAGCTCATGATTTTTGTTAAAGGTGAAAACCTCTGCCAAAAGTCATGCACATATTTCTAGGCCATTCTGGATTTTTGAATTAAATCATATCATATTTGAATTTGGGCATTTAAATACTATAAAATATTTAAAATGCCTAAATAATCCTAAACTGAAATGTTCCATGTTGGATATATTCTATACAGTGGGCATGTACAGTTTGGTGATTTTTGAATGGGTCTAGGTATTTTTAGAAAAGCCACAAAGTTTACAGAATAATAGAAAACATTATTTAATAGAAACCAGAGAGAGAGAGAGAACCTACCTGGTGCTCACCTGGCAGCCCACTTGGCCCAAGTGGCCGGCCCAGCCCACCTGGCCTCCCCTTGTCTTCTTCCTCTTTCCAGCGCACGAAGCAGCTCGGTGGCGAGCGCCGACGACGCGCCTGGCCACCTCCTGCTTGCCGCCTCGCCTTGGCCCTCCCTGGCGACGCCACGCACACCCCCCCCCCCCGACCCCCTCGTCCTCTCCCCTCTCTCCCTGGATCTCTTTCCCCTCCCCTGCTCTCTCTCCCTCTCGCGCCCGAGCGCGCCGCCCCTCGCCGCCGCGTCCACCGGCCACCCCACACCTCTCTGACGCGCCACGAAGCTCCGCATCGATGTCCTCTACTCCCTCGACAAGCCAAGCATCACCGGACGCCCTGCAACGCCGGCGCCATCATCTTCTTCTTCCTCGGGCACCGAGGGCCGTCATCGTCGATTCGTCGCCGTCGTTGCTTCCCCGAGCTCGTTGACCATCTCGACGTGACCGCTGTGAGCTCCTCTTTCTTCTCCCCCTAGGCATGTCGCTCGAGCTGCCCCCTAACCCCGTTGGCCATCACGGCCGAGAGCTCGGCTCCGCCGGCCATGTCGCCGCCGTGGCCACAAACGCATAAGCTCGAAAACAAGCGCGTCACTGTGCTCAGCACATCACCAGGAGGCCGTAGCACCCACCAGTTCGCTCCGCCGTGCCCCACAGCACCATTTCCAACCTCGCCCGAACTCCGGCCGCCGCTCCGCCTGTCGCCGCCACCGCTACACTGCACCCCGGCGACTCCCGCTGCCTCCTTTGGATGCGCGCGAGCCTGGGCGTCTCGTAGAGCCCCTCCGCCGCTCTTTTGGTCGCCTGAGGGTGAATCCCGACGCCCTCCGCCGTCTCTGGCGTCACCGGCGGTGAGCCGTGGACCAAGGCCGGCGGGTTTGACCCCGGGTGGGCCCAGTTGACCCCTCTGGGTCGATGACAAATGGGACCGAGCCCTGCTAATTTTTAGGATTAGTACTAATTAAATTTAGTTAGTCTAATGACACTGACACGCGGGCCCCACCGTTCAGGTTTGACCTGGACCGTGCGCCGTTGACTTGTTGACGTCATGATGATGTCAGGCTGACGCAGTAATCCTTATCTGGAATTTAAATAAATCTTAAATGATTTATTTATTTCAGAAAATATCCAAAACTTTGAAAAATCATAGAAAATAATCTATAACTCCAATGGGAAAGATTTATATATGAAAAATTATCAGAAAAATGCAAGGAATCTGTTTATGGCATTTGCTTGCATTTTTGAACAACCTAGGGTTGCTGTACAGGGAAATTGCATAAATGGCATTTGAATTTCACATATGAAGTTTGAATTTGAACTTAGGGTTCAAACCAACTTCATTTAACTTTGTTGCTAGTTGCATTAGCTTAAAACACATAGCATATTGCCATGTCATAGAATGCATCATATTGCTGCATATCGCCATGTGTTAATTGTGCTCTTCTGTGTTGCCGGTAATCGTCCCCTTTCGATAGACGCGTTTCGACGATGTGATCGTTGACACTGATGAAGACTCAATGTTATCTTCAGAAGTGCCAGGCAAGCAAAACCCCTTGTTCATTCCGATAAAATCCCACTCTCTCGCTTCTGCTCTCTTTTACTGCATTAGGACAACAACGATTCATGTGTTACTTGCTGCGGTAGCTGAACCCCTTTATCCTTTGCATGACCTGTCATTCCACAGTAAATAGATGAAACCCACTAGCATGAGTAGGATTTGCTTGAGCCCATGTTGTGCCTACTCATTCATGTTTGTTTGTCATGCCTGCTACTGCTTAGAGTTGAGTCGGGTCTGATTCATCGGGAATGAATTGGAATGGTGATGAACATGTTCTACTGTTTGTGAGCTAAGTATGTGAACACGATTTGGTAAAGGTATTGGTGAGAGGCCATGTAGGAGTACATGGTGGGTTGTCTCATTGAAGCCGTCCTCAGGAACTGAGTTCTGTGTTTGTGATCCATGAAACAGTTACTACCACGCATTGGGCCCGAAACCAATGGACCCTCTCGGCTTCTTGATCACCTTGTCCTCTGTCCAGGAGTTGCAAGTAGTTTCTGGTGTTTGTAGTATGCTGGGGGCCGCATGCAGCGCTGACCGTAGGGGTGGGCTGTGTTGCGGTAGGCACGTGGCACGGTGTACCGGGCGCCCGTTTGGTGTTCCGGGAACCCTGCACACATCGTTTGGGGCTGTGAGCGAAACTCCGGCCGGATCTCCTCATGGATGGAACCCGAATAGGCAATAAACCTGGACTAGAGACTTGAGTGTTTAGGTAGGCCGTGGCCGACACCCTCGTTGGGCTTCCGCTTGAAGGTTGCCGAGTACATGTCGTGTAAACGGCGGTAAGTGGTGAGAGCGTGTGTGAAGAAGTACACCCCTGCAGGGTTAACATCATCTATTCGAATAGCCGTGTCCGCGGTTATGGACTTCTGGGTTGCCTATAACAGTTCATAGACAAGTGAAAGTGGATACTCTAAAATACGCAAGATAAGCGTGAGTGCTATGGATGGCCTTCTCGTAGGGAGACGGAAGTGGATCCATAGTGGTGTATTGGTTGGTGAATATGTGGACTCGTGTGCGCCACCTCAAAGAGTTACTTGCAGTCGTAGTTCAGGATAGCCACCGAGTCAAAGCTGGCTTGCTACAGTTAAACTCCACCACCCCCTTTTGATACTGATGCATATGTAGCTAGTTCTGATGTAAGTCTTGCTGAGTACATTTGTACTCACGTTTGCCTATTTTATGTTTTTGCAGAGAGACTTCAGTCTCGCTAGTAGTACCGCTTGGACTTCGACGTTTAGCTTGATACCTCAGCTACGATCTTGTGCCCTCGGCAGGATCTGGTAGATAGTCAGGCTTCTCAGCCTTTTTCATTTGTAGATGTCTGTACTCAGACATGTTTAGCTTCCGCATGTGCTTTACCTTGTATGCTCTGAATGTTGGGTCATGAGACCCATGCTTGTAATATCTCGCTCCTCGGAGCCTAATGAATAAATACTTGAGTCGTAGAGTCTTGTTGTGATGCCATGTTGTATCTACTCATATCGGGCATATTGTGGGTATGATTGAAATGCTTGGTATGGGTGGGATCCGACTATCAAGTTGTTTATCCTTGGCAGCCTATCATATGGGGAAATGTAGTCTAGTGCTTCGGAGCGATAGTAGTCCGCTACAGCCCGGTTCACCGGAGTCCTGCTAGCCCAGCACTACTGCTCGGAACACTTGACTGGCCGGCATGTGATTCACTTCGTTCCTGTGTCTGTCCCTTCGGGGAAATGTCACGCGGTGACATCCGGAGTCCTGCCTAGCCTGCTACAGCCCGGTTACCGGAGTCCTGTTAGCCCAGTGCTACAGCCCAGATTCACACGTTGATGACCGACATGCTCGATGTGATTCATGTATGCCTGTCCTCATAGGTTAGCGCCGCTTTGGGTTCACGACTAGCCATGTCGGCCCGGGTTCTCTGTCATATGGATGCTAGCGACACTATCATATACGTGAGCCAAAAGGCGCAAACGTTCCCGGGCCAGGTAAGGTGGCACCCGTGGGAACACCGTGCGTGAGGCCACAAAGTGATATGATGTGTTACATGCTAGATCGGTGTGACTTAGGATCGGGGTCCTGACAGCGTTGGTATCAGAGCCTGACTGCCTGTAGGATTACCAAGCCAAACTGGTCGAAGTTGTGTCCAGAAATGCTTTAGTTATGTAAGGGAATTGATTGTGGAAGGGAACGTAAGGCTCTTTTTACTCCTTATACCTCATGCCCTTCTGATCTGAGTCAACCTCTTCCTTTCTACGGGGATTAAGAACTAGGCTTCTCTTCTGTCTCTCAGGATGACGTGTTACTAAACCGTAGTTGCCTAGGATTGTTGAGTTCAAGCCTCTGTTCATTTTCTACTACTCCCATGTGTTCCTAGTTGATCTCAGAACATTGATATTGTGATGTTGAGTGGTTATGCCACCATTTTGCATGATGCCTCAAATCTTTTTGAGCATTTACAGCCGTTATGCTGTCCGAGTCATCCCAGGTCTCTAAATAGTCTGATGCATTTGCAAATCCTTTCTCTCCGTTCCTGATGTCCTTTTTGGTCAGAACAAGCACACTAATCGGTGAGTTGAGGTACTCTGTTGCCTCGACATATATGTTGGAGCTATTATTATGACCCTAGGTGTTTTAGGGAGTCACCTAGTAATCTAGCAATGTTTTGTGTTTCCGGTGTGATGATTCTGGCCACCATTCTCGAAAGCATCCTGTGATGCCATCCAGTAGTAGGTATTCTACTCCTGGGTTTTGAACCCGTGATTCACCCTACTTACTTCATGTTGATAGTGCTTGCTAGTTCCTCTAGGACATTAGTAACCTTTGCGATAGTCATCGAGGTCTGTGGTATTTCATTCTTCCAAATACCATGAACTGCTTATGGCAGAAGTTCTGCTGAACCAAAAGATCACAACCAGAGTACTCTTGAGGAGTTATCCATCCATAATTGTGATTCTGCCAGTACCTCCTTCCTGCATGGGTTATCCGGAAGAAATTTGTTGAACTCGTTTGACATACTAACCCATGAATCCACAACTCAGAAAGTTATATGTTCCTTGAGTTGACCCTCCTCAGTTGTATTCCGACCCTAGTCTATCAATTGATAGTCAGGAATAGTTGTGCATTCGTGTTATCGATGCCTATTACTCTTGTGGTCCGTCAAGCCATTCTATTTCGGAATGACTAGGAGAAACAAACTCCAGTACCTTATCCATTTCTAGGATTGGGTCAGAGTAATTGTATTCCACAGATCAAAATGCCAATCCAGCCTCTGCTCTGCTCTACTTTGGAGTGTTACCATCCTTATGTCAATAGAGTCATGAGAATTGCACCACCTCTTATGAGTTCTTGACGCAGTAATATTCTCGCCATCATTATCCATTCCTCGGCCCTCGTGTTGTTGTAACCGGAATGCCGACAAGTGAATTGTGATGTGTGAAATCAATGCTCCGAGCAACTCGTTGCTTGGTAGTAAATGGACAATATTCTCATTCTTAGCGTGTCGGTTATTAAATCATCATCCTAAGATTGATCATGCTACCTAGTCCTTATTCTGGTGCACTCTTCGATCAATGAGTGAGGATTATTCAATCCCTTGCTTATTTGATCATATCATCTTGCCCTGAAAAGCAAGATTGTTCTCGAGCTTAGCAACATATCGGTGGTTTGTGATTTTCCGAATATCTTCTCGGAAGTATTACCAGGTTGTCCTCAGACTGTTATGTTGAGCTCGTGATCAAGTTGGTTCCTTGTGAACCACCCTTTCTCCAAGAATCTGTGTTAGATATCCCTGAGCTAGTTGTTTGAGCCAGACAACAACTTGGAGAGTTGGAAGATAAAAGCTTATCCGACTTAGTTCATGTTAAGGGATATCTTGTGTGTGTGTGTTGAAGAAAGATGATATCTTCCTCGATTGATCCTCGTGGTCAGCTGTTGAACCTATTGTCTTACCCAATCTTTGATTTGAGTATGGGCTATCGTCAAATCAAATCAGAACCAACGATGTTCGTAATGTTGTCTTACTCGTGGTTGATCCCTCGAGCATACACCATTACATCTTTGGTCTGACCAATGCTATCACCGTGTTCACATGATGGTGGAAGTCCAGTGATATGGTATTTCCGATGAGTTGTTGTTGAGCCCATCAGCAGCATTTTGTCTCCCCCATGATTCATGTTGGACATCAACCTAGTGTTGAAAACTTTGTAAGCAATGTCTTCATGTTCCGCTCATGAAGCTTATGCTTGGATGGAAGAAGTGACTTGCTCGAATTCATGTGCACTTGGTGCAAGTTGCCGCCGTGAGTTTGAGAAAGGTTTGTTTTGTATTCCTTGGAATCATCCCAAATCAGTCATGCATACGTGCGAAGTATTCTATGGTTTGGTAGATTAATTACCTCCATTCCATATGTGTTCCTAGCACATCAAGCCACTGATTGATTTGTTCAAGGGGAAGGAGTTCCCTCATAATAACTAGTCATGACTTATGTTAGGACTTCGTTATCCTCGATGATGGTTCCCAATCTGAACTCGGTAGTGTTTCATTGTAAGACTACCATGTGGTCATGCTTGTCTTGGGCAGCATGTTCACGGGGTTGTAGCAGAACCAGCTCATGTTTTGGAGCTCGCTATCGTAATTCATTTCCCGAGAATCTCGCAACGTCATCTCATCGATGTGTGTTGAAAAATTTCCTTTCCAGACAGGCTGTCTGAAATATTCTGTTACCAACCAGATCTGAATCTCAGGCAGATATGATGGTTGGAACTTTTCCAAGATCTATTATGTAGGTCCCGACAAGGTTGATGTCTGGCCGACACACCTAGCCGGAAGATCTATCATTGTAGTATCTTGATTAAACTATTTAACCATTTTCTCCATGAGGATCTCGTGCGACTTATTTTAGAAGTTGTTCCTTAGGGATCCTTGTGCTATTAATATTCCTCGATTATGCTATAACCATTCCAACAATGGAATTGCTCTCGACTGTTGAGTTATCTCCCAGTTACCAGAATCATTCCCAGCATTTGCATTTTGTTCCCAGCTTGCACCTCAATAGTTGTTGTCCAGGATCATATTCAAGAGTGGACTTGTCATGGTACCATCCATTTCCGATGATAAGCAAAATCATCCATTGCGTTGTCTTCAACAAGGTAGTCCACATCATTTACTCTGGTGTGAGTATGCCATTCTTTCGAATTCGTTCAAACGATCGTTTGTGATTGCCTTAGGCTGGTATAGAGAGTTTTAATGATCTATGGATCAAAAGTAATTCTTTTTGCCACTTAAGGGGATAGTTCTTCGAGTCACCTTCCCTGAGGTGCCCCGCTATGGATGATGGCAATTATTCCCTCGCCACCGTGACACCATCCACCATCCTTCTAAGCGTGGAATTGTTGCCCATCAAATCAAACCCGTCGTTGTTCTTCCATCCCTCTCGGTGTGTCTTGTGATTCAACTCGAGATGTTTCAACATCTCATTCCGCGAGTTGATCTTGAAATGCTCGATCCGCGAGGAGATCGCTTCCTATAGAGTTCTTTCTGTCGCCATCATGTTGGATGAAGATCTCGAAAGCGAGGACGTCAAGATCAATATGATGCAATGAAGCTACCTCTTCGAGAAGGGCGGTTCAATCGAGAAGATCATGATAACTTGCGACCCCTCTGTCTCCTTACCTCACGACTTGAATCTCGGGACGAGATTCTTGTTTAGTGGGGGTGAGTTGTCACAGCCCCAGTTCAGGCTTTGCTTGTCTTTGCATCTGCATTCTTGCATCATGATTTAAATTCCATTTAAATTTGAAATGGGGATGACAAACCCTAGCACCAAATGGAATGCAATTAGGATCAAATAAAAATATTTTCAATAATCCCAAATGCCCTTTAGAAAAGCTCATGATTTTTGTTAAAGGTGAAAACCTCTGCCAAAAGTCATGCACATATTTCTAGGCCATTCTGGATTTTTGAATTAAATCATATCATATTTGAATTTGGGCATTTAAATACTATAAAATATTTAAAATGCCTAAATAATCCTAAACTGAAATGTTCCATGTTGGATATATTCTATACAGTGGGCATGTACAGTTTGGTGATTTTTGAATGGGTCTAGGTATTTTTAGAAAAGCCACAAAGTTTACAGAATAATAGAAAACATTATTTAATAGAAACCAGAGAGAGAGAGAGAACCTACCTGGTGCTCACCTGGCAGCCCACTTGGCCCAAGTGGCCGGCCCAGCCCACCTGGCCTCCCCTTGTCTTCTTCCTCTTGCCAGCGCACGAAGCAGCTCGGTGGCGAGCGCCGACGACGCGCCTGGCCACCTCCTGCTTGCCGCCTCGCCTTGGCCCTCCCTGGCGACGCCACGCACACCCCCCCCCCCCCCGACCCCCTCGTCCTCTCCCCTCTCTCCCTGGATCTCTTTCCCCTCCCCTGCTCTCTCTCCCTCTCGCGCCCGAGCGCGCCGCCCCTCGCCGCCGCGTCCACCGGCCACCCCACACCTCTCTGACGCGCCACGAAGCTCCGCATCGATGTCCTCTACTCCCTCGACAAGCCAAGCATCACCGGACGCCCTGCAACGCCGGCGCCATCATCTTCTTCTTCCTCGGGCACCGAGGGCCATCATCGTCGATTCGTCGCCGTCGTTGCTTCCCCGAGCTCGTTGACCATCTCGACGTGACCGCTGTGAGCTCCTCTTTCTTCTCCCCCTAGGCATGTCGCTCGAGCTGCCCCCTAACCCCGTTGGCCATCACGGCCGAGAGCTCGGCTCCGCCGGCCATGTCGCCGCCGTGGCCACAAACGCATAAGCTCGAAAACAAGCGCGTCACTGTGCTCAGCACATCACCAGGAGGCCGTAGCACCCACCAGTTCGCTCCGCCGTGCCCCACAACACCATTTCCAACCTCGCCCGAACTCCGGCCGCCGCTCCGCCTGTCGCCGCCACCGCTACACTGCACCCCGGCGACTCCCGCTGCCTCCTTTGGATGCGCGCGAGCCTGGGCGTCTCGTAGAGCCCCTCCGCCGCTCTTTTGGTCGCCTGAGGGTGAATCCCGACGCCCTCCGCCGTCTCTGGCGTCACCGGCGGCGAGCCGTGGACCAAGTCCGGCGGGTTTGACCCCGGGTGGGCCCAGTTGACCCCTCTGGGTCGATGACAAATGGGACCGAGCCCTGCTAATTTTTAGGATTAGTACTAATTAAATTTAGTTAGTCTAATGACACTGACACGCGGGCCCCACCGTTCAGGTTTGACCTGGACCGTGCGCCGTTGACTTGTTGACGTCATGATGATGTCAGGCTGACGCAGTAATCCTTATCTGGAATTTAAATAAATCTTAAATGATTTATTTATTTCAGAAAATATCCAAAACTTTGAAAAATCATAGAAAATAATCTATAACTCCTAGGGTCTCATGACTGCCACGTGATTATGATGCAACTACTTCCGGTTGCATTGAGGGGGCTTCTACCGAAAAACGTCCGACTAGCCATTGTGAAGCTATATGCATTACTCAATGCAATCTCTCAGAAGGTGATCGATCCAGAAATCATACCAAGGCTAAGGAGTGATGTGGCGCAATGTCTTGTCAGTTTCCAGCTGGTGTTCCCACCATCCTTCTTCAAGATCATGACGCATGTCCTAATTCATCTAGTCGACGAGATTCTCATTCTGGGGCCCGTATTTCTACACAATATGTTCCCCTTTGAGAGGTTCATGGGAGTCCTAAAGAAATATGTCCGTAACCGTGCTAGGCCAGAAGGAAGCATCTCCATGGGCCATCAAACAGAGGATGTCATCGGGTTTTGTGTTGACTTCATTCCTGGCCTTAAGAAGATAGGTCTCCCTAAATCGCGGTATGAGGGGAGACTGACTGGAAAAGGCACTCTTGGAAGTGACTCAATAATATGCAGGGACGGATATTCTTGGTCTCAAGCACACTACACAGTTCTACAAAACTCTACCATGGTGACCCCGTATGTCGATGAACACAAGAACAGTCTGCGCTCCAAACACCCGGAGCAGTGCGACGACTGGATTACATGTGAACACATTAGGACTTTCAGCAGTTGGTTGGAAGCACGTCTCAGAGGTGACAATACTGTTTGTGATGAGTTGTACTTGTTGTCTAGGGGACCATCTTTGATTGTATTGATTTACAAAGGATACGAGATAAATGGGAATACATTTTACACGATTGACCAAGATCAAAAGAGCACCAACCAAAACAGCGGTGTCTGCTTTGATGCAACAACCGAGAAGGGAAAGGACACATATTATGGTTACATAGTGGACATATGAGAACTTGACTACGGACAAGATTTTAAGGTCCCTTTGTTTAAGTGCAAATGGGTCAATCTGTCAGGAGGCGGGGTACATGTAGACCCACAGTACGGAATGACAACAGTGGATCTGGAAAATCTTGGGTACACTGATGAACTGTTCGTCCTAGCCAATGATGTGGCACAGGTTATCTATGTGAAGGACATGTCTACCAGACCGAGAAAAAGAAAAGATAAGGAAACGAATACATCATACGATGAGCCAATGCGCCACATAGTTCTTTCAGGAAAAAGGGACATCATGGGAGTGGAGGGCAAGACAGACATGTCTGAAGATTATGAAAAGTTTCATGAAATTCCTCCCTTCAATGTCAAGGCTGACCCAAGCATCCTGATAAACGATGAAGATTATCCATGGTTACGGCGCAATAAGCAAATGACACAAGCGAAGAAAAAGTGAAGACTTTCTCCCGCAACTATTATGATGTACCATGCCAAATTTGTAACAGACGAGTATGCTATGCCAACTTTTTCAGAGTTCATTTGTAATTATGAATTTAGGTCGAATTTTCTCTATAGGTGCATCTATGTTCATTTTTTTAGTAAAGTTAATCACAAACTTGTGATTCACACAAATTTCAAAGAATTCAAATTTTAACTATTCAAATTTGAAAACTAATGGCACTAACAGAAAGTTTATAATTTTTCTAAAACTAATGGCACTAACATAAAGTTTATAATTTTGTTGACCTAAAAGCAAAAAGAATTAAAAAATAAAGCAAAAAACAAAAGAAAATAAATAATACAGAAAACAAAACCAAAAAACTGGAAAAAAATAGCAACAATAAGTATTTTGTTGTAAGTAGATAAAAGATAAAATAAATAAAGCAACAAAGTAAATAAATAATGCAGAAAACAAAAAAAACTATAATTTGACCTATACAAGCCCGTCCCTCTCTGCGTTGTTGAGCCCCTCTCAAAGTGAAAATAGATGCCCTATACAAGAAATTTGACCTAAATTCAATTCGAATTTCTCTGAAATTCATATAAATTGATTATGAATTTAGGATCAATTTTCTCTATAGGTGCATCTATGTTCATTTTTAGTAAAGTTAATCACAAACTTGTGAGTCACACAAATTTTAAAAAATTCAAATTTAAACTATTCAAAATTTAAAACTAATGGTACTAACAGAAAGTTTATAATTTTTGTGACCTAAAAGAAAAATGAAATCACTAAAAAACTATAAGTATTTAGTTCTAAGTAGAAATGAAAAAATAAATAGCAAAAAAGAAAAAAATGCCACCTACTGGGCCACCACGGCCTGAATACGACTAGAAGCCCATCCATGGGCAAGGATTCAGGCCCGCAGAAGGCCCAGCAGGCCCACATGCATAGCGGTGTGAGATTAGGCCCATAGGCCTGCAGTTCTGTGGAGTTCGATGGAGATGGCGAGGCAGCGCTTATAAACAGGTGCCGTCGCCCCTCAGCTAGCGAGGTGGGACTAAACATCCCACCGCACCGTGGCTTTGGCAGGTGCATGACATTGGTCCCGGTTGGTGCCACGAATCGGGACCAATGCATACCTTTGGTCCCTGTTCGTGGCACCAACCGGGACCAATGCCCCCCTTTAGTCCCGGTTGGTGCCACCAACCGGGACCAAAGGCCGCCGACCGGGACTAAAGGGGGGCATTGGTCCCAGTTTGCGCCACGAACCGGGACCAAAGCCATTGCTATATAAGCAACACTTGGGAATTTTTCACAGTTTCCCTCGCCAGTTGCACCCGACGACGCCGACCTCATCGACGCCGCCAGGCTGCCCCGACACCGTCCGCCGCCCCTGCCGTCGCCCCCGACCGCGTCATCGCCGTCGCCCATGCCTCGTCGTCGCCGTCGCTCGTGCCTTGGCGACGTCATCCCCGAGCCCACGCACCCCTGCCCTCGCCCCCGAGCGCACGCGCCTCCGCCGTCCCCGAGCCTTCCTCATCGCCGACGCCACCTCGCGGTGAGCGCCGCCCCGTTCCCCTGCTCCTCCCCCTGTACTGGCCGCCGCCGCCACGCGCTACCATCGCGCCGCCGCCCCTGCCCTTCGCTGTCGCCTTGCGCCACCCCTGCCCTACGTGGCCGCCGCGCGGCGCCCCTGCCCTTCACTGCCGCCGCCCCTGCCCTTCATTTTTTTAGTTTAATTTTTTTCATATGTGTATGTATATGTGTATGTATATTGTATATGTGTATCTATAATGCATATGTGAATGTGTATGTATATGTGTACGTATATGTGTATGTATAATGGTTAGTTTAATTTTTTTTGTTCACAGAAATTTTGTTCATATATATATATATAAAGTTTTTTGTTCATATATAGAAAGTTAGAAGAAAATTTAGAATATGCTAAAATTTAGAAGAAAAAGAAGGATAGGAAAGAAGAAAATAAGAAGGGGAAGAAAGAAGAAGAGGAGAGGAAGAAGAGGAGAAATAAATAAGACGAGGAAAAAAGAAGAAAAAGAAGAGGAGAAGAAGAAAGGAATAGAGGAGAAGAAGAAAAAATTAGAAAAAATAGAAAATTTCTATTTTTTCTTCTTCTCCTCTATTCCTTTCTTCTTCTCCTCTTTTTTTTCTTCTTTTTTCTTCGATCTTCTCCTCTATTCCTTTCTTCTTCTCCTCTATTCCCTCTCCCGATAACTTCAACACGAGGGGGGGGGGTCGATATACCCCTCAGATAACTTCGACATGAGGGGCGGTCGATATATATACCCCCTCTCGACTGTGATAACTTATACCGCGGGAGCACCACCCGACCCTCTCGCTTGACCAATACTCTCGAGGACACCCAAACCCTAGAAAAAAACGATGTCGGTCTCCTACCCCCTCCCGCCGCACCCCTACCCGACAAACTCTCTTGAGGCCACCCCAAACCCTTGAAGCGTTGTCGAGGCCACCCCAAACCCTAGAGAAGCAGCGTCGAGGCCACTAATTAATATATATGATTCCTTACTATGATTAGCTAGCTAGTTCTACGTTTGCCACTAATATATCCATTTGTCATGTTTGAATAATAATTGCCATGTTGTAAATATTTGTAGAAACTATGGACACCGCCCGAGACGAAGCAAAAGAAGCGTTGTTGAGGGACATAATCGCAATGGGAAGTGATGCCATCTGCTCGTTGTTTCTCAACGACACCGATGGTCTGGAAGGAGAGGGTGAAGAAGCTGGCTCTGGTGACCTAATGCCGGTGCAAGAAGGAGAACGTGAGGACGGCTCCGGTGACCCAATGCTGGTGCAAGAAGGAGACCGTGATGACGGCTCCGGTGACCGAACCGAGTCCGGCTAGGTATATATATTAGTTAAGCCTGTGCTGACTAGCTAATTGATGCATTCATTGTTTTGGTATGTACACATATTAATTAAGTCTTTGTTCTTTTTTCTAGCCCTCCGGATCAAGCACAACTGAGGTAAAGAGACGAGGCCCGAAGAAAAAGTTGAGCTCGGATGAAAGGTTTGAGATCATAGCAATCGCACCCGACGGCCAACCGATTGAACCCATCCGAACAAAGAACGCATTTGTTGCTCAGTGCGGGGTTCTGGTTAGGGACAAGATCCCGATCAGCATCCAGTAATGGTTACAGAAGACCCCGAGGTGCAGGCTACAGAAGACCCTGAGGTGTCTTATGTCAATGATATGCAGAAAAATGATCTTTGGACTGAGCTAAAGTCAAATTTCACCCTACCGCCAGAGGATGATCCGGAGAAGCCAGTTAAAGAGCACTTAATCAAGTCTTTTGCTCTTAAGATGATGGCAAACCTATTCAGGAGGTGGAAGAAAGAGCTGAATAGGTTTGTCGATAAAAAAGAGACACCAGAATTCAAGGGCAGATATGAGAAGATCAGAGATCACTGGCAGGCATTTTTGGCCCACAAGACATCGGAAAAGAGTAAGAAGATGTCGGCGACAAACAAGAAAAATGCTGCGAAGAAGAAGCTTCACCATCGCACGGGGTCAGGTGGCTACCTCGTAGCCCGGCCTAAGTGGGCCAAGGCTGAGAATGATCTGGTTGAAAAAGGGATCAAACCAGAGACAATAAACTGGCCAGACCATTGCCGGACTTGGTTCTTCGGGGCTGGCAGAACCTTCGACCCTGTATCAGGGAAGTGCATTTGGATGGACGATCAATTGGATATACCAGTCAAGAGGCTTCAACAGTATATCGAAGCAGCGCAGCAAGGGACGTTCGTTCCAGACAGAGAGAAGGACGAGCTCACAATGTCCCTCGGGAATCCTGAGCACCCTGGGCTACATTCCGTGGAAGGCCGGGTTTCCGGACGAAGGCGGTTACAAATGCTAGGAGAGGAGGAAGAAAGTGCAGCAGTCCGAACTGCAGGCGCTTAAAGCAAGGGTACTCGGGATAGAGGAACGAGAAGCAAATCGCAGCAAACGAACTGCCAAAGCTTCCCCCGAAGCTACCCCGCCATCTCAGCGGATAAGCAGCGTGGCTTCCATCGAGCTGCTTCAGCCAGAGCATGTCTTGACGGCTCCTGCCAGCTATCCCGTGGATGCTATCACGGAGTTTCAAAATTGCCACCTTATGACGCAATGGATTAATATGAAGGTCAAGGCGGCTGTTGGCTCTGTTTATCCTTCTGAACCCGACGCAACTTTTGACTGCCGGCCGATTCCAGAAGGATATGCTAGGGTGATGGTGGATGAAATAATGGAGGGATTTGAGGAGCTCCCGCTTGACCACCCTACCGGTGAAGGGGAGACTTGGCGGGGTTCTGCTCTGAAGACTCCATGCCTATGGCGGAAGGATCTCATCAACCTTCAGAACTGGACGCCTCCGCCTCCTCCTCCTCCTCCTCCGGCGAGTCAGGGCACTCCGCCTCCTCCACCGCCTCCTCCTCCGACAAGTGACGATCAGGGCACTCGGCCGGCTCCTTCTCCGGCGCGTGGCGGCACTCCGCCTCCTTCTCCGCCTGCGCCTGTGTGCCCGAGCAGCCAGCCTCCTCCTTCTCCGCCTCGTCTTTAAGGGCGGAAGAGACCCGCCGCCGCTCCAGCAGCTGCTCTGGCGCGTCGTAGTCCTTCTCCTCCGCCTCACAAGCACGTAAAGAAGACAGCCGCTCCGTCTGCTCGGCCGGCATCTAGCAGTACAGCCAGAGGCGGGAGGCAATACATATTCGGTCCTTCTCTCAAGCCTTTAGAGAAGTTACCATACGAGAGGTCCGACGAGGAAACCGCGAAGATCACGCAAACCGAATGTAAGGAATGGTTTGAAGGGTTGAAAGCACAGAGACATCCACCTCCGGAGGAGAAGGTAGATCCGGTGAAAGCGAAGCGCACTCTGGCTGCCCTGGCAAAACCACCCAAGTCTCCGCCAAAAGGCAACTATGAGCGCATTATTGCAAAGACATGGGCCGAAGCGGATAGGTCGGGAAGTACAGTTAGTGATCAAAGGATGAAAGAACGACGAGCAACTGGGAAACAAATTGCCCAGCTTGGCGAACAAGGAAATCAATCGTGCCCCCCGCTCAAGGTGCCTAGCGACATCTTCTATCCGAGGATGGTGCCCGGTTATAGTAATCTTGAAGATTACCTGCCTGACGATGTACATTATGATTTCATGGACGTGTAGATACACAGATACGAGTACGGGAAGCCTCTCATAAAAGATGAAAGATCTCTATCAACGATGATGCGATGATTGCATGATTGGTACTTGAAAATCTGCAGAGAGTCTGGGGGAGGAGTACTTTGTATGTGAGAGTTAAACCGGAGCATGACCTCGTTGGAATTGATCTGTAGCCTATTCCATTTGAGGAGTTCTATCAGTTTTTCAATCAATTGGCCCTCGATAAGGCAACGGTCACCTGCTACTGTCTATAAGTACTACTACTTCTGTCATTAAGTCTCTCTATATAGCTCAGCTCTTTCATTGCATGTATTCATAATTATCCTCACTATATTATGCAGATTGAAGATTGCCGAATTGAAGAAAAGAAAATCGGTGATATTCGATTCGTTAACACATATCTCATAGATGCAACTGAGGTAGAACATCGTGCCGCAGATACCGAGGCCAACTTGCTACGATCATTCAAAAGAAATGAAAACAAAGATATAATACTCTTTCCTTACAACTTCAAGTGAGTGTTACTGTCTTGTGCATATTCGGTTTCCCTTATATATTAGTCCAGGTTATAGTAATTTAATTGATGAGTTATGCATGCGTGCGCAGGTTCCACTATATTCTCCTAGAGATTAGGCTTGAGCAGGGAGTAGCAACTTTCTTGGACTCTAGACGAAAAGATCCCCAGGAGTATGCGGACATGACTGCAATCCTCGAGAACTAAGTTAAATCGATCATTATCCACCATATCAGCAACTTTGTTCATTTCCTGAAATCAAGTAATTGTTTTCTTTGTCCGGCAGGGTTTGGAGAAAATTCACCGGAAAAGCTCCGGGACTGCCGAAGGAGCTGCAATTTAGACACCCGAAAGTAAGTACTATAGTAGCATGTTCCGCGCATCTCCTAGTGATTCAAGCGCTAGCTAGTTTCATCAATACCAATTGGCATTCTTTCTTATTAGTTTGATTGACCTCTATTTCTTGTAAAGTGGTTGTGGCAGGAACAAGGGAATGATTTCTGTGGATACTACGTCTGCGAGTCCATCCGCCACACGACCTGTGAGCGGGGCGGGTACTCTGACGAACAATATGAAGTGCGTAAATAACAATATTCACAATTTTATTTTATTATGATCATTTGTGTTGAGTTTCATTCATTCATATATATATATATGTATTGACCCCCTTCTTCAAATTAGATGTTTCGGATGCGGAATGAACTCCTAGAACCAGATCGCATGCGAGCAATTCAAGAGGAATTGGCGGCATTCTTTCTTGACCACGTGATCGCTGAAGACGGAGAATACTATGTGGACCATGCGTCCGTAATTTAGGAGATTATATTTGTAAGAGATAATTATTGTACATATGTAGCCAGTAGTGTCGGATAGATATACGAGAACTTATTGTTCGACCAATCTCTAGGAGAAGGAGAGGTGGTCGACATCACTTCTCTCTGTATGCATATATGTTCAGGATGATCTTCTGTTTCCTTCGTTTGCTTACTAGCTAGCTAGCGTGTCTACTCCTCTCTATACGTATGTATAGTACGTAGCATCAACCAAGCACGGACATAAGAGAGGACACTTCTCTCTATTAATTAGCTATCTAACACAATATATGAAATACCTAAATTAACCCCCCAAAACCCCCAACCCCCCCCCCTTCCAAAAAAAACAAAAACCCCAGCCACAGAAATGCTGACGCGTGGAGGTCTATTGGTCCCGGTTGGTGCCACCAACCGGGACCAAAGGCCCTCCTGCCTGGGCTCACCACGCAGGCCAAGTGGAGGCCCATCTGTCCCGGTTCTGGTTAGAACCGGGACTAAAGGGTCAGGGCATTAGTAACGACCTTTTAGTCCCGGTTCAGGAACCGGGACAAAAGGCCCTTACGAACCGGGGCAATAGGCCAGTTTTCTACTAGTGCTAGTCTGGATTTTTGGGAGGGGGTGAAGTGGCAGCGGCGCCGACCATACCTCCTCCTCCCGGCTCCTCGTTACCAGTGAGAGCCTGGCTTAATAGGGATGATAGACTACTCATAACAATAAGGAATTTCTTCTTTTCCGGGAGCCCAGCGTGATCAGCTTGTAGTAATTTCAAGATGGGTGACTAATATGTCCAATTTACACCATCATTTCCTACTGTTAATTAATATGTTTTTAATCATTATTTCACTTTATGGTACAATTCTTATGGTTTTTCTCTCTTATTTCGTAAGATTCACAAGAAAATAGAGATTGTCGGCAGCTGAAATTCTGGACCGGAAAAGGGTAACAGAGATAACTATTCTGCAACAAAAGACAAAAGACATACCACTACCCTAGAAATGAATTCAGACCATCATCGACCTACCGTCTGCCCACTTCGCTCTCTCTATAAAATGAAACAAGTGTAAGTAGAAAAAAAATGGATGATAGCCATACTTGAAGACTGACTCAAGAAGACACCACACGCGTTCTATCGTGGCTGCTGAATATGCTAGCTCTGAAACGTGCCTTCCTATTTCATGCTTAATATTAACTCTCGACATAGACTCATGGTACGTCACATGTTTATTCTCTTACCTGTGAAGCGTTGATTAGTCGGTTCCGTCGATCGCTTATTTAATGGACACTGTAATGTTCTTTTGGTTCATATGGTTATATAAAAAAATCGACATAGGGTGGATTTTATTACTCAAAGTGAATCATTAAGCGAATACAATCAAAATGAGCACACACGTGATCTCTATATTGGTTGGATGCATACAACCAATACAAATATGTACATAGAAAAAACTTACCGGCAAATAACAAAGTCATATAAGACCAAAGCTAGGCCTAAGCAAGCATAAAATAAAATATATATATAAAGTGATCAATTCCGCGATCGACAACCTACAACAATGATAATATCCACACCAACTATCTCGTGACAACATGAGAACAACAACATTCTTCAACAGCAAAGCCTTCAAAAAGGGAGCGACATTCGAGGGTCGTCGTCGCCGAATCCGACCAACAAAGCCAGAGTCTAGGTTTTCATCATGAACAACCATTCCGAGAATATCCAAGCAAGGTGTTTCCAAGTGCGCCTCCTTGGGTTTGGCCTGTAAATAGAGGTGGAGAGGTGCTCTCCATACTCACTTAAATCTCTCATACAAATGCCATGCATAATTTAACTTCCACTCTCCCTCTCACGAAATAGTTTCATACAGCCGCAAAACGGTCTGGGTTCCGGTGGGAACTAGTTCTGGACGTCGAAGCCCTGCCGGATAGCTGACACTGTATGTGTGCAACCCCGTAGAGAGGTCGTAGGTTCGATCTTTCGCCTGAGGGGTTGTTCGAGGGTCTTCCCGAAGGGCTGTCCGAGGATTCGTCCAGTGGGACTATCCGAGGGACTATCCAGAGGCCTCCTGAAGGGCTGTACAAGGATTCGTCTGGTGCGACTATCCGAGGGACTATCCCGAGGCCTCCCGAATGGCTGTCTGAGGATCCGTCCGGTGGGACTATTCGAGGGACTGTCCTGAGGCCTCTCGAAGGATTGTCCGTAGATCCGTCCGATGAGCTGATAAGGGAGTACATCCTCGTGCTTGGGTGGTTGTAAAAACCTAGCTGCGGTGATCTGCAACAACGATCTTCACCAACTATACCTCCGTTGCGCTACGAGTTAGTAACGATCACAGCAAAAAGCTTGTATGCATCTTCATAGTGGTAATGGCTGGTGTGTAGGTCGGAATATTTTTGTTTTCTTCTTTGGTTCCCTACAGCTAGGGCATGGTAGATTTTGATACACATTTTTTCCAATGCATGCTATCATAGGGCCAACTCCAATGCGTCACCCCAAACGGATGTCTGTTTCGTCCGCTTTTCGTCTGCTTGTGGGTGGCAATAGGGTCGTGTCCGCCCCGATTTCTAGATGCGGCGGCCCTACGCCCAACGCGCGACTGCATTTCGGCTGCATACATTCTTTTTGAACACATATCTTCATTTTCATCATTGATTATTGATACATTGAGCACATTGATACGTCTCCAACGTATCTATAATTTTCCATTGTTCCATGCTATTATATTATCTGTTTTGGATGTTTAATGGGATTTATATGCACTTTTATATTATTTTTGGGACTAACCTACTAACCCAAGGCGCAGTACAAAATGCTGGTTTTTGCCTATTTTAGTGTTTCGCAGAAAATTATATCAAACGGAATCCAAACGGAATGAAACCTTCAGGAGAGTGATTTTTGGAACAAACTCAATCCAGGAGACTTGGAGTGGACGTCAAGGAAGCAACAAGGCGGCCACGAGGCAGGATGGCGCACCTAGGGGGCAGGCGCGCCCCCCACCCTCGTGGCTCCCCTGACCTAGTTCTTTCGCCTATATATACTCATATACCCTGAAAACATCCGAGAGAATGACGAAACCCTATTTCCACCGCCGCAACCTTCTGTACCCGTGAGATCCCATCTTGGGGCCTTTTCCAGCGCCCCGCCATAGGCGGAATCAATCACGGAGGGCGTCTACATCAACACCATAGCCTCTCCGATAATGTGTGAGTAGTTTACCACAGCCTTCGGGTCCATAGTTATTAGCTAGATGGCTTCTTCTCTCTCTTTGGATCTCAATAAAAAGTTCTACTCGTTTCTCTTGGAGCTCTATTCGATGTAATTCTTTTTATGGTGTGTTTGTCGAGATCCGATGAATTGTGGGTTTATGATCAAGATTATCTATGATCAATATTTGGTTCTTCTCTGAATTCTTATATGTGTGATTTGATATCTTTGCAAGTCTCTTCGAATTATTAGTCTGGTTTGGCTTACTAGATTGATCTTTCTTGCAATGGGAGAAGTTCTTAGCTTTGGGTTCAATCTTGCGGTGTCCTTTCCCAGTGACAGCAGGGGCAGCAAGGCACGTATTGTATTTTTGCCATCGAGGATAAAAATATGAGGTTTATATCATATTGCTTGAGTTTATCCCTCTACATCATGTCATCTTTCTTAATGCGTTACTCTAGATGCAGGCAGGAGTCGGTCGATGTGTGGAGTAATAGTAGTAGATGCAGAATAGTTTCGGTCTACTTGTTGCGGACGTGATGCCTATATGCATGATCATGCCTAGATATTCTCACAACTACGCACTTTTTTATCAATTGCTCGACAGTAATTCGTTCACCCACCGTAAACTATGCTATCTTGAGAGAAGCCACTAGTGAAACCTATGGCCCCCGGGTCTATCTTCCATCATATTATTTTCATATCTATTTGCTATTTCTTCCATCTTTTATTTTGCAATCTTTACTTTCCAATCTATATCATAAAAATACCAAAAATATTTATCTTATTATCTCTATCAGATCTCACTTTGCAAGTGGTTGTGAAGGGATTTACAACCCTTTATCGTCTTGGTTGCAAGGTTCTTATTTGTTTGTATAGGTACGAGGCGAATTTTGTGCGATCTCCTACTGGATTGATAACTTGGTTCTCAAAAACTGAGGGAAACACTTACGCTGCTTTGCTGCATCACCCTTTCCTCTTTAACGTAAAACCAACGGATGCTCAAGAGGTAGCAAGAAGGATTTCTGGCGCCGTTGCCGGGGAGATCTACGCCAAGTCAAGTCAAGTCAAGACATACCAAGTACCCATCACAAACTCTTATCGCTCGCCATATATTATTTGTCATTTGCCTCTCGTTTTCCTCTCCCCCACTTCACCCTTGCCGTTATATTCGCTCTTCTTTTCCATCCGTCTCTTTTCAGTTGCTTTTTGTGTGCTCGTTCTTTGTGCAATTTGCTGCCTTCATGTTTGAAACTGGGGAGGTTAACGTTGATAAGGATAATAATATGGAAAACTTTGATGCTTTTGATGATCCTCTTGAAGATCCTACTATTTTACACACTAAAAAGTTTCGGATTGGTAGCGGTAATATTATTGGAAAATGAGTTATTCAAAATTTCTTTACTTGTGTCAGTGCTTTGCCCACTATGGGAGGGTAAATCCTTCATAGAACTAGTAGTCTTGCAGATGCTATATCTTTGCTCGTAATTGAACTTGAAAGACAATTTTTGCATATGCATCCTTCCATACAAAGGAACTTCTTAGAATTTTCCAATATTGAGCATTCTTCTGTCAAACGTGCAACTACTATGTTTTTGGCACATGAGTTCAGATTTATTATGAAAGAAGCCAAGGAAGTTTTTGCGCACTATAGGGTGGATGCCGGCCGTCCACCCATAGAGGCTATCCTTTTTAATCAGGAAGATATAATGCGTTTACAATCTTTAGATCATGTTGCTTATAATGAAAACCTTAGAAAGAAGGTTCCTACCGGTGTTCTAGTCAATTAAATTTCCGAGCTTAATGATAATTTTGCTATTTAAAACAATGGGCTAGGCTTTTCTCTTGAACAGAGGATCGTGACTTATTGCCAAAAGAATGCTTATAATGATGAATTGGTTGTTCAATATAAGGGGCCAAAGGAGGAACCCATTCCTACCGAGCTTAATTTTGGGGACTTTTGTCCCATTAAATTTAGCCCTTTTGATTACTTTTGCTTGCCACAAAGAAAACTTGCTGCTGAATGTAGGGAATATGAGATGAGTTTTCGCAATTTGCCCTACTATTATGATGATAATACCTAGATCTATTCTTGCTTTTATGCCTAGCTAGGGGCGTTAAACGATAGCGCTTGTTGGGTGGCAACCCAATTTTATTTTTTGTTTTTTGCTTTTTGTTTCTATTTAGTAATAAATAATTCATCTACCTTCTGTTGTGATTGTGTTTTTTATGTTTTAATTAGTGTTTGTGCCAAGTAAAGCCTTTAGGATCTTCTTCGATGATTGTTGTTTGATCTTGCTGTAAAAAACAGAAAGTTTGCGCTCACGAGAATAATTTCAATTTTTTACCAGAGAGCTATAAAATACTGATTACAATTGCAGTAGATCAATATACAAATTATTTAGGTCTTCCTAATTTGGTAGAATTTTGGAGTTACAGAAGTATTCGAAACCTACAGATTACTACAGACTATTCTGTTTTTTGACAGATTTAGTTTTTCGTGTGTTGTTTGCTTATTTTGATGAATCTATGGCTATTATCGGGGGATATGAACCAAGAGAAGTTGGAATACAGTAGGTTTAACACCAATATAAATAAAGAATGAGTTCATTACAGTACCTTAAGTGGTGGTTTGTTTTCTTAAACTAACGGAGCTCATGAGATTTTCGGTTGAGTTTTGTGTTGTGAAGTTTTCAAGTTTTGGGTAAGGATTTGACGGACTATGGAATAAGGAGTGGCAAGATCCTAAGCTTGGCGATGCCCACGGTGACCCAAGGTAAAATTCAAGGACAACCAAAAGCCTAAGCTTGGGGATGCCCCGGAAAGCATGCCCTCTTTTGTCTTCATCCATCGGTAAGTTTACATGAGGCTATATTTTTATTCACCACATGATATGTGTTTTGCTTGGACCGTCTTGTATGATATGAGTCTTTGCTTTCTACTTTACCACAATCATCCTTGCTTTACACACCTTTTGGGAGAGACACACATGAATCGGAATTTATTAGAATACTCTATGTGCTTCACTTATATCTTTTGAGCTAGATAGTTTTGCTCTAGTGCTTCACTTATATCTTTTAGAGCACGGTGGTGGTTTTATTTTATAGAAATTATTGATATCTCATGCTTCACTTATATTATTTTGAGAGTCTTTTAAAACAGCATGGTAATTTTCTTTGGTTATAAATTAGTCCTAATATGATACGCATCCAAGATGGGTATAATAAAAACTTTCATAAAAGTGCATTGAATACTAAGAGAAGTTTGATACTTGATGATTGTTTTGAGATATGAAGATGGTGATATTAGAGTTGTGCTAGTTGAGTAGTTGTGAAATTGAGAAATACTTGTGTTGAGGTTTGCAAGTCCTGTAGCATGCATGTATGGTAACCGTTGTGTGACAAATTTGAAACATGAGGTGTTCTTTGATTGTCATCCTTATGAGTGGCAGACGGGGACGAGTGATGGTCTTTTCCTACCGATCTATCCCCCTAGGAGCATGCGCGTAGTGCTTGGTTTTTGATGACTTGTAGATTTTTGCAATAAGTATGTGGGTTCTTTATGACTAAAGTTGAGTCCATGGATTATACGCACTCTCACCCCTCCATCATTGCTAGCCTCTTCGGTACCGTGCATTGCCCTTTTTCACCTTCACTAGTGCAGAATCGGGCTTTAGCGCCGGTTCGTAAGGGCCTTTAGTGCTGGTTCCACAACCGGCACTAAAGAGTGGGAACTAAAGGTCCCCCCCCCCTTTAGTACCGGTTCATCACGAACTGGCGCTAAAGTGCCACCACGTGGCACGAGCCAGGCCCGGGTGCATGTAGGACATTAGTACATGTTGGTAACACCAACCGGTACTAAATGTTTGGGGGTGTTTTGGTTTTATTTTTTATTTTTCCTTTAATTTTGTGTTTTCAATTTAATTTAGTGATTATTTTACATTATAATGAGTTGTTAAATCATTAGTTGAAAGTACCATAGATTAGTTTCGACTGGATGCATCATCATCAAGTATAATATGGATATGGCATATACTTGATCACTTAGCTAGGATCCATCCAGCTGAAACTAATCTGCGGTTTCTTTCATAAATGCTATAATAGCTCATCATCATCATATTAATATAAAAACTGTTGCATCATATCATCAACAACAGTATACTAGCTAGCTAAAAATCATCATAGTCGCCATTACCACTTCTTAATCATCATAGTCATTACCGCAATCTAATCACCACCAACACTAGCTTAAAGAAGAAACATTCACTTGTACCAGAAGCAAAGATATCATCGAGTTCAAGATGGTCATGATATTATAAGCATTCATAACACCACAAAAGAAAATCACTCTTTGAGATTAAGTTCAGGACGAAGAACACGGACATGAGAGGACAAGTACTAAGAGCATGAACTAGCGAAATCACTCCTGCCACTCTCTCTCAGGTAAAATAGTATAGAACATGTATAGCTCTCCTGATTCATTATACTGGAGCATGCAGATGAACTCCTAATTGTGGGTTGTGCTTCTCATTGCTGCCCCTAGTACTTCTCTGGGATCGTTAACAATTTTGCTCCAATGTTGCACTATTAAGCATTCATCACTTTTAGACATCCTGAATGCACTCATGTGCAATGTAGGATATCTTGGCCGTAAACTAACCATTGACATGTGACCTTTAGTCTCGATCCACTGAGGCACAACTGTCATCGGGAGTCCCTATTGAAGAACATCGTATAGTAATTAATATACTTAGCAATGAAAGTTTTGCAAAAAATAATGTATGCAAAAGATGCAGTGAGGACAAACAGTAAAAATCTTACCATCTTTCCTAAATAGATGTGACCGTAGTTCAATACGATCACTATTGGTGGCACGGTTTGAGTACTAACATTTCTAAGTGCAGGAAGAAAATTTGTCTTGACAGTATGAAGATCCTCAAGCCATGAAACATAATGACTTATCTCCTCGCAATTTAGTTCAGCTCCGGGACACTAGTAGGTCCTGTCTACCAAGCGTCGGACATGTTTGCTTGAATGGAAATAAGTTGTCAACAGAAATTAGTTGTCAACTATTTTTGAATAAACAATACCAAAGACATAGATATGGTTGAGAAACTCACATAATGGTAGAACTGGAGGCGTCTGCACATCGACCCAGATGTCTCTATTACCTTCAATATCATCTTCCGGACGAATATCAAAGGTGATAACCATATCAGGCTCAAATGCATAAGCCTTGCATAGTGCTTGCCAAGTTTTGCATTCAAAACAGGTGTACGTGTCTGCATTGTATAATTTGATCTTGAAAGTATAACCATGCTCGGTCTTCAGGTAAACTCTCTTTACCTCCATAGTTTCCATAGCACTGAAACCTATCTTATCCAAGACAAAAATTCTTGCATGGCAGGGAATGCGCTAGTAGAATAGTGAAAATTTAAAATTATAAGTTCAAGCAAATGAAGCATATATAAGTCATGCTTAATTACGAAAAAAGACTTGTCGTTGTGACTTACTGTATCCACTTCGAAGGTCTCATCCAACTTGATGCTGAAGCGCCTATCATCAACAAGGAAATTTCTGTTGCACAAGCCGCGCTGGTCTTCACAGTATTCGCACATAATGAAATCTTTTTCGTCGTCAGACGACATTTCCTATGTTCATATAGGTGAAACATTAAACACTTACTAGTTCTATTAATTCAACTAATTCAACTACTTCTATTAATTCAACTAATTCAACTAAGCATTTACTAAAAATAAACTTGTTCTATTAATTTTCTTACTAAAATAAAGTAGCTAGTTCTATATAGTAATATTTTAATTAGATCATCAAATCTGAGATATCTAAATTTTCTTACTAAAAATAAACTAGTTCTGTTAATTCAACTAAGAATTTACTAAAAATAAACTAGTTCTATTAATTTTCTTACTAAAATATATAAAGTAGCTATATATAGTAATATTTTAATTAGATCATCAAATCTCATATACCTAAATTTTCTTACTAAAAATAAACTAGTTCTACTAATTCAACTAGTTCAACTAAGCATTTACTAAAAATAAACTAGTTATATTAATTCAACTAGTTGAAATAACCTCATATACCTAAATTTTCTTACTAAAAATAAACTAGTTCTATTAATTTTCATACTAAAAATAAACTAGTTATATTAATTCAACTAGTTCAAATCTCGTATATATACCTAATTAATATCTAGCTAATTCATCTAACAATTGACATTAATATTTAACAACTTTTCCATCTAATTCATCTAACATTAAGATTCTAACATTCTTATCTACGTAATTCATCTAACATTAATCTAAACAACAGAAAACAGAAAATAAGTAAACAAAATATGTGTGTGTGTATGTGTGCGTGTATGTGTGTGTGTGTACGAGCGGGGGGCGGCGGAGTACGGGCAGCGGCGCGAGACGGCGACGCGACGGGGACGGCGCGACAACGGGCGGCGGGCCAGGGGCGACGCCGCGATCGAGACGGCGACGTAGTATGGGGCGGCGGCGACGACAGGCGGGGCGGGCGGCGGGGGCGACGACGGCGGCGGGGCCGATGAGGGCAGCGCGCGATGGGCGACGGCGCGGCGGCGGCGGCGATGTTGCACGAAGAAGTTGGAGAAGAAGTGGTGGTCGATGAAACTGAATTTTTTGTAAGTGCCATATATATAGGAATGACCTTTAGTACCGGTTGGAGCCACCAACCGGTACTAAAGGCCAATTTTCGCCAGGTCAAACGGCGGGAAACGGCCCCCTTTAGTACCGGTTCATGACTCCAACCGGTACCAAAGGCCCACGCATTAGTACCGGTTGGAGCCACCAACCGGTACTAATGCTTGTGCGCTCCCGCGGTGCACAATGTTTATTCCCACCTCACCGAGCGAAGGGCAGCCGCACAGATATATAAATCCAGCCGCGGCAGCCCCTTCGAACTTCTCTATATAGCAGGCTTCTGGGCCTAACTATGGCGCGCTGCCCTGTGAGCCTGCTGGCCCTTCTGGGCCTGAATTTGCACATCCTAGGTCTGGCAGGCCCACTGGGCAGTGCCCCAACAATTTTTTATATAGTTTTTATCTTTTCTGCATTATTTATTTTCTTCTATTTATTTTTGAGTAATTTTTTATATAGTTTTTTTCTTTTCTATTTTATTTATTTTCTTCTATTTATTTTGGAGTAGTTTTTTTGTTGTATTTAGTATCTTCGTGAATATTTTTTCTTTAGCTCTCTAAACAAATCGGTAAATTAGTGAAAAGCAGCAAATGATGTCAGAACGTGTTGGAAATTGATGACGTCGCTTTGAATGTTGTATACTGAACGCAAAAATAGTCTCGAGTTCAAATAAGTTTAAAAAACATTGAAGTGCCCATGTAACAGATGAGTTCTCGTCCGAAACACTGATACTCCGAAAGAGATTGTCCAGTTTGTACATGAAGTGCGTCCAGTTTTTGCCGTGAGCCTCTCTACTCTTTTGCACATGCTATGCCTGTGAAATGATAATACCATGCCAAGTTCACATTTTCAGAGTTCATTTTGTAGTGATTCTCAATTTCACGGTCATTTAGCTCTCTAAACAAATCGGTAAATGACTGAAAAGCAGAAAATGATGTCAGAAAGTGTTGGAAATTGATGACGTCGCTTTCAATGCTGCATACTGAACGCAAAAATAGTCTGGAGTTCAAATAAGATTAAAAAACATTGAAGTGCCCGTGTAACAGATGAGTTCTTCTCCGAAACCCTGATACTCTGAAAGAGATTGTCCAGTTTGTACACGAAGTGCGTCCAGTTTTCACCGTGACCCTCTCTACTCTTTTGGACATGCTATGCGGGTGAAATGATGATACCATGCCAAGTTCCAACATTTCTAGAGTTGATTTTGTAGTGATTCTCAATTTCACGGTCATTTAGCTCTCTAAACAAATCGGTAAATGACTGAAAAGCAGCAAATGATGTCAGAACGTGTTGGAAATTGATGACGTCCCTTTGAATGTTGCATACTGAACGCAAAAATAGTCTGAAGTTCAAATAAGTTTAAAAAACATTGAAGTGCCCGTGTAACAGATGAGTTCGCATCCGAAACCCTGATACTCCGAAAGAGATTGTCCAGTTTGTACATGAAGTGCGTCCAGTTTTGAAGTGAGTGGAGAGAGTGAGGGGCGTCGGGCAGGGGAGGACCGGCGCGGGGGATTGAAGGGGAGACCGAGTGAGTGGAGAGAGTGAGGGCGTAAACATGTAAAAATATACATAAAAATACATTGATTGTCAATGATCTTTTTTTGTACAATCTGAATTGTCAATATGAGTCCTTAACGGTTTAGAAACCGGTGAAGACTCATATTGCGACCACAAATTCTACACATAGAGTTCAACAAAGACCAAGTGCTTGTGATAGTTTGAGAAGTAACATATTTAAGGTAGTAAAAAATCTAGCTAGGGGAGGGAGGTGGGACTAAAAACAGCCTGCCACAACCTCTTTACTATAGGTTCATGCCACGAACCGGTACTAAAGGGGCTGGCCAGGCCCCAACCTCTTTAGTACCGGTTCGTGGCATGAGCTGGTACTAAAGGTTCGCACTAAAACGGTACTAAAGATCTCCTCCCGCCTAGCCCTTTGAACCGGCACTAATGGACACATTAGTGCCGGCTCAAATGCAAACCGGGACTAATGTGTCTCACATTTGACCCTTTTTCTACTAGTGCTTGAGAGTTCGTGCAAACTTCGCCGGTGCATCCAACCCCCGTGATATGATACGCTCTATCACACATAAACCTCCTTATATCTTCCTCAAAACATCCACCATACCTACCTATTATGGCATTTCCATGGCCATTCCGAGATATATTGCCATGCAACTTTCCACCGTTCCGTTCATCATGACACACAACAACATTGTCATACTGCCTTGCATGATCATGTAGTTGACATCGTATTTGTGGCAAAGCCACCATGCATAATATATCATACATGTCACTCTTGATTCACTGCCCATCCCGGTACACCGCCGAAGGCATTCATATAGAGACATATCTTGTTCTAGTATCGAGTTGTAATAATTGAGTTGTAAATAAATAGAAGTGTGATGATCATCATTATTAGAGCATTGTCCCATGTGATGAATTAAAAAAAGAGAACGGCAAAATAAAAAAAGCCCAAAAAAAGAGAAGAAAAAAGGGAGAGAAAAAGAGAGAAGGGGCAATTCTACTATCCTTTTTCCACACTTGTGCTTCAAAGTAGCACCATGATCATCATGATAGAGAGTTTCTCATTTTGTCACATTCATATACTAGTGGGAATTTTTCATTATATAACTTGGCTTTTATATCCCAACAATGGGCTTCCTCAAATGCCCTAGGTCTTCGTGAGCAAGCAAGTTGGATGCACACCCACTTAGTTTCTTTTGTTGAGCTTTCATACATTTATAGATCTGGTGCATCCGTTGCATGGCAATCCCTACTCCTTGCATTGACATCAATTGATGTGCATCTCCATAGCCCGTTTATTAGCCGCGTCAAATGTGAGACTTTTTCCTTTTTCGTCTTCTCCACACAACCCCTATCATTATATTCTATTCCACCCATAGTGCTACGTCCATGGCTCACGCTCATGTATTGTGTGAAAGTTGAAAAAAGTTTGAGATTACTAGATTATGAAACAATTGCTTGGCTTGTCATCGGGGTTGTGCATGATGAATGCATTTTTGTGTGACGAAAATGAAGCATAGCCAAACTATATGATTTTGTAGGGATAAGCTTTCTTTGGCCATGTTATTTTGAGGAGACATAATTGCTTAGTTAGTATGCTTGAAGTATCATTATTTTTATGTCAATATTAAACTTTTATCTTCAATCTTTCGGATCTGAACATTCATGCCACAATAAATAAAATTACATTGAGAATTATGCTAGGTAGCATTCCACATAAAAAATTCTGTTTTTATCATTTACCTACTCGAGGACGAGCAGGAATTAAGCTTGGGGATGCTTGATACGTCTCCAACGTGTCTATAATTTTTGATTGTTCCATACTATTATATTATTTGTTTTGGATGTTTAATGGGCTCTATAAGCAATTTTATATTATTTTGGGACTAACCTACTAACCTAAGGCCCAATGCAAATTGATATTTTTTTTGCCTATTTCAGTGTTTCGCAGAAAAAGAATATCAAACGGAATCCAAACGGAATGAAACCTTCGGGAGAGTGATTTTTGGAACAAATGCAATCCAGGAGACTTGGAGTGGACATCAAGGAAGCAACGAGGCGGTCACGAGGCACACTACAAGAAATATGTCAACTTGTGACCACCACTATTGGTCACTGAAAGGTCACAAATTTCCATTTGTGACCTTTTTGTGACCAAAAACAGAAGGTCAAAAGCTGGCCGTCATAAACTGACTATAGCGACCTTTCTTCTGGAATGGTCGAAGACGTTTACGACCAAAATAAGCCTACTGTGGCGTTTTGGTCACTAGCAGCCTCCCCAGTCCACGTAGGCATCCAGCGTGGCAAGCTGATGTGGCACAAGATTCAGCCCGGTCCAAATCGGTGTTTATATGGGCCGAACCCGTTAATTCGGCCTTTTTACTGTATTTTTTCTTGTTAATTTTTGCTAGCTACATGGGCTTGGGCCATTAATTCGGCCTTTTTTTCTAAGATGCAGCCTTTTACAGTCTATTGATATTTTATTTTCGTCCTTTTTTTTTGCCACTGGTCCCACCAATCAGATTGGTCCCACTTGTCATGCTTATCACAAAATTGATCCCACACATCAAAAATTTCAAAATCTGTCAAACAACTATTATAACTTGGACCCCCTTGTCAGGTTCCATTTGACAGGTATTCAATACACAATCATTATTTCAAACAATCCAAATAGCAAATGAAATTCATCCAAAACAACACGGCATTAGTCTATTACAAACATTACAGTATACTACAGCCCAGATAAGCCTACTACTGCCTACATTTACAATACATACTATGCTAGTCTTTGTTGATATGCTTCACAGCTTCGAACTTGGATTTGCACTTCACCTGTGCAAAAAACAAGAATGAACATATAAGAATAAGAATCTGTACAAAACATCAAACAGTAGCCAATGAGGGATCCAATAACTTATAAGCAAGAATTGACAGCAAACATGTATTGATACCTAGTGTTGACTGTATCTGCATCTAAACTGAATGTTGATCCAAAGTGTTGACCGCGATCACGAATAGCAGCGTCACCAGCACCGCCGCCTGCACGCATTCCAGCCATGTTGACAGTGTCAGAAACTCGACTGATTTTCAAAACGAAGTACTGCTGGTGCTGCTACCGCTGCAGAATTGGTTGGAGATGCACCCACCTTGTTGGTGTAGATGGTCCAGTTGGTGAAGAGCTCTGACAGCATGGCTCCGAGCTGCCCAAAGAGCGCACGAAGGCGCCCATAGAGATGTTGTCTCTGATGAACAGGATACGTTGAGATTGCAAAGCAGTCCTCCCCTCTTGTCACAGACACTGCAAGACATCACATCTTTCAAAAAAATTTAACCAGTCTCAAGTTAACTTGAACAGTAAAAGTTACCCTACACCTACAAAACACAACCATGCATGTACATGCACTATACGTACACAGCAAGACATATCAACATAGACCATAAATGTTCAGGGTTATGCATGATGGATGTTGAGCACTTATGTTACTTATTCAGAGTAAAAAAGGGTACCCCAGAAAATTTAAACATATTCTGCTACACGGAACCATGAGCTACCCATTTAGCAAGAACGGTACAGGAACAAACCATGAGCTATCTATCCAGCATATTATGCGCACGCGTGAGAATACTCGGGTATACTTAACTTGGGTTTAGTACCCAGGTACAGTTTAAAAGCATATCAGATTAGGTATACAATCATGCACCTGGGTTTAACTTATCAGGTTTCTTCACTTTCAATTTACACAGCAGATCAGCTAAATTGATTACCCAAAACATGCATGCTAGTGGTCTACTGGAAGCATCACATAGTTATTCAGAAAACATGGTTGCTGCAACTTTAAGCCAAGCAATACACATTCATGTCAAATATACATGTGTAAGATACTAGAAGCATTTCATTGCATATCTAAGTGTACTGCTATAATTTTACACCAAGCAGTGCACTAGTACATCAATTACACTAAGTCACAGCCCACTGTTTAAAATAGTATTTTATCATCATTCTTCAATAGCTTGAATTTCAGAACAGCCACTGTTTGTATTTTAATGAAAAACACCCCAAGCAAATAACAACAGATGGGCATTAAGACAAAAAAACTTGGCAATCGCAGCATCATGTTTCGGCAGCAATGCAGCTACGGACAACAATATGCATCGGATGGCAACAATAACATCAACAAGTAGAAATAGCAGCATGTCAATCACTGTATAATCAATCAGTAAGCACAAATAGCAGCAGCAAGCATTCTCTCAATCACAAACTACACTAATCAGCACCCCTCTCTCTCAATCTAAATAGCAGCAGTGAGCACGGCAGGAGACCGAGTTGGTTATCCAACGGGAAGTCAGACCAATATGACATGGAAAGGAATCATCCACAACACTCATATAGCACTACTGAAATGTATAGTATTTAAAAGGTTGGTGTCGACGGCGAGGTAGGAGCCCTCGCGCGTCCAGTGCATGGCGCAGACGCTGTCCCTCGGCCCCAGATCGCACAGCTTGGTAACCTGGACAACGGTGCCATTAGCAATCTGACCTGAGCGTGATCCATGGATGCAATAAGAAGATGCAAGAAAGAAAGAAAGAAATGCACCTTGCAGCTGGATGCGGACCAGAGGTAGACGCAGGTGCCGAGGACGACGGCGAGCATGTTCTGCGAGGACCAGTCAACGATGGGCGGCGCATGTCCTAGAACTCGTACGCCTCCGGCTGCCCAGATTGAACTGCTTCAACTACAAAAACACATATGGAATAAGAAGGACGCCAGTAAGAGCAGGGAAGAACAACATTCGATAATGCTTCATAGTAACTAATTTAGCTGGACTTTGTACTGCTCTGGTTTCATTCTGATATAATGGAACCAGGGATGATTAGAAAAGAAAAGGCATCGACCATAATGTTACACAGTAGTCAATTTATGGTCTGAACATCGGATGTCGTCCGTGCTCTGAACCAAAATGTAAGCAACCTTAAGAGATTATTGTACTGATACACTAGAATTTCATCCATTTATCAACAATTGCAGAGATTAGGACTACAGTTTGCAGTGAATCAGAGATTGGGACTACAATTTCATCCCTAGCAAATAAATGTTTCCTAATTATTATTCATTTGCCATTCTGTCAAGCACAGTATATATTTCGGGACTGCTTGCCTACAGAGACGAGATGGGGGTGAGAGAGGAGGAGGGAGATGGAGATGGCTTACCACCTACACACATCGGGGAGGAGGAAAAAGCTGAAGCAGCAGCTTCTCCTTGGTCGGGCCCCTTCACGCAAGCAGAGCAGATCGGAGGGAGCAAACTAACTGCATAGACGGCCACACGCACGAATCAGATGCGGAGATGAAGAAGGCCAAAAGAAGAGAAGGGATTCATCGCATACCCTTGCGGACGTTCCTGTTCTTGCTCTTGGAGGAGAAGAGGATGCTGCGGATCCTGAGCTCGGTCGACATGCCCGCCCGCGGGCTAGGGTTTCGGGCGCGAGGAGGGAGGAAGGGATGGATGCATGGATGTGGAGGTGGAAGGAGGAGGGCGCGGTGGCGGTGGCGGTGGCGGTGGGAGGAGGAGGATTCCTCTGCCGCAGCATGGTCGTGGAGAAGGAGGAGGAAGGTCCATGACGGCGCCGATGCGGGAACGCCGGTGCGGATCTGGTCGTGGCCTGAGAAGGAGAAGGCCGAGTCGATTTGGGGCCTAGTAGGGAGACAAGAGGATGGGAGGGGAGGCGAGGGGGCACCGGCGGCGAGGGAGAGGGAGAGTGGGAGGAGGTCGCCGGTGGGTTGTGGTTGGTTGGGGAGACAAAGGCGGCGGCGGTGGGTTTCGTTTCGGGGGAGACTGACGGGGTTGAGCTCCGCCGCAGGGAGGTGGCCGAATGGAGATGGAGGTGGCCGACGGGCTCTGACTTGGATTGGATCTGGGAGGGAGAAGGCGGCGGCGGCGAATGGGAGAAGGGGACTAGGGTTTCGTGGGTGAGAGGGATACGGGGTGACAGAGACGAGGGGGGTGTGCGCTGCCGTTGGATCGGGGCGCATCCGATGGTGCTTAAGGCATGATCCGTGTGAGATGATTTTAGACCAATCAGAACAGAGTATCCTCTTTGATGATGTTAAGACCATTTAAATTGGTCGTAATCGATTGAAAATAAGATTTTGAATCATGTCTGCCATTTGACGACCTAAAAAATTTATAAAAATATAGAAATAAAAAACCTTCGCATTGTGTCACCAAGTGTGACCTACTTTTCAGCAAAAATAACAAACTTTGAATATTGTTAATATCATTAAAAAAGTGTTCTAAGATATGATCTTTTTTGTAAGAGACTCATTTTTCGAGTGTCCAAAATAATATTTTTATAAATAACCTAGCAAATATTTGTTGCAAATTTGGAGCACATCAATTTTATAATTCACAACCATAGCATATGTGGAGCACATCAAATACTTTTTTAAGCTTATGTAGTTGTGTTTTTCTATTTGTTTCTCTTGTGTTTTTTGCACAAGGGTGCATTTTGGAATGGCATAGTTCGTTTAAATGATCTCATATTGTGCACAAGCGTGTATATTGGAATGACAAACAATGTTGCCTAAGGAAGTTTTCATTTTCTTTGGACGAAAAAACCATTTTCCATTTTTCGAGTGCCCAAAAGGAGGTTTTTTTGTGAAGGACCTCTCAAATAATTGTTGCAAAATTGGACCAAATCAATTTTATAAAATACTAGGACATATTTAATGCACAATTGACAAAATGGTTGGGTGTAAAAAGTTTTGATCCACCTCTCGTGAAAAAGACAAATTTCCGCCGATTCAGCTGGAAACGGGTCAAGTTTGAACTGTAGCTGCCTCATAGTTTGCTATTTATTTTTTCGAAAAATCATTTCTAGGTACATAAGTACCTATTTAATTAGAGAAACACCAAAAAATTCCAAGATTCAACCACTAGCTAGGAACGGTCATTCCCGCCGTTTTGACCGCATTTTGAAACGGGCATAAAAATTCAAAAAAAATCAAAAAATTGGGAAACCTTCGCATTGTGTCATTATATGTGGCCAAGTTCCTAGGAAAAATAACAAACTTGTAATACGACAATTATTTTAAAAAAGTGTTCTCAGAAATGAGCTATAATGCGTGAAGATTCATGGCTTTCAAGCCAAATCATCAATCTTATGGCCACATTCATGGCATAGTTTGTTCAAATAATCTCATATTGTGCACAAGGGTGCATCTTGGAATGGCAAACAATGTTGCCTAAGGAAGTTTTCATTTTCTTTGGACGAAAAAACCATTTTTCATTTTTCGAGTGCCCGAAAGGAGGTTGTTTTGTGAAGGACCTCCCAAATAATTGTTGCAAAATTGGACCAAATCATTTTTATAAATAACTAGGCCATATTTAATGCAAAATTGACCAAATGGTTGGGTGCAAAAAGTTTTGATCCACCTCTCGTGAAAAAGACAAATTTCCGCCGATTCAGCTGGAAGCGGGTCAAATTTCTACTGCAGCTGCCTCATAGTTTGCTATTTATTTTTTCCAAAAATCATTTCTAGGTGCATAAGGACCTATTTAATCAGAGAAACACCAAAAAAATTCCAAGATTCAACCACTAGCTAGGAACGGTCATTCCCGCCGTTTTGACCGCATTTTGAAACGGGCATAAAAAATTCAAAAAAAAATCAAAAAATTGGGAAACCTTCGCATTGTGTCATCATATGTGGCCAAGTTCCCAGGAAAAATAACAAACTTATAATACGGCAATTATTATAAAAAAGTGTTCTCAGAAACGAGCTATCATGTGTGGAGATCAATGGCTTTCAAGCCAAATGATCAATCTTATGGCCACATCCATGGCATAGTTTGTTCAAATGATCTCATATTGTGCACAAGGGTGCATCTTGGAATTCCAAACAATGTTGCCAAAGGGAGTTTTCATTTTCTTTGCACGGAAATTTCATTTTCCATTTTTTGAGTGCCCGAAATGAAGTTTTTTTGTGAAGGACCTCCCAAATAATTGTTGCAAAATTGGACCAAATCATTTTTGTAAAATACTAGGACATATTTAATTCACAATTGACAAAATGGTTGGGTGCAAAAAGTTTTGATCCACCTCTCTTGAAAAAGACAAATTTCCGCCGATTCAGTTGGAAGCGGGTCAAATTTGAACTGCAGCTGCCTCATAGTTTGCTATTTATTTTTTCCAAAAATCATTTCTAGGTACATAAGGACCTATTAAATCATAAATACATGGTTTGGTAGCGATACGTCAAGGTTTGTACGGCGGCCAAGGGCCCCAACTCTAGAGCGCGTAAACTCGCATGCCCGCCGCGTGGTCACCGCGCGACCGTGACGTTGCCATGTGTTATGCGCGGCCTAGGCATGTCTATTGGGTTGGGCACTCCCTAGGTTGGTGCTAGGAAGAAAATTACAATATAAGATTCCCACGAGGAGACCGATCGATGCTCAAACATGAATTAGCAGCCAAGTGTTTGATTAGCGGTACGGGAAATGTACATGGCTAATGGGCGTGAGTTTTGGCTGAGGATGATCAGTTACTAAGAAGACCGTGTTCACAAATTTTCAGCTCAAAAGGAGGAGCCTAGGTGGTACTTGCTTTCCAAACCACCACACTGGACATAACTACGAATGTTGAAGCTCGGCTCAAAATAATGAATGTATTGAGCTACCATTTGGTGGAGGATGGTTATTTGGGCATAGGAAAGCACTGTAGAAAATGGATGCTATTTGGACATGCCAAAGTGGTACTTCCTTCACAAACTGTTACTCTGAACAGAATAGGAAAATGAATATTTTTGAATTATTTTTGAACTAGGCAAGGAAGGTTTTTACATATTTAACGAATATATGACCCAAAGAATTTATGAGAATTTTTTGGGAATTTTGGAAATGACAGAAATATAGGTTGCTTCACAACCTAGGGCAAAAACTGCCACATGGACATGACACATAGGCAAAACTGATGAGGTGGCGCCTAGTCATAGCAACCCACCACAATTTACAAGGCTATGACCATCTATATTGGTCGTTAACAACTAGAAATAAGGCAGCGGACTAGCGCTGTTTGCTTTATGACCATTTCGTGTAAGGAAATTACGACCTTTCTGACCAAAATGGTCGCAATGGTTTAGGGTTTGGAGCCCCCTGAACAGCTTTTGACCAATTGGTCTGAAATGGTCATAAATTTATGACCAATTCTTCGAGGGTCACTGACAGAAGGTCATAAGTTGACATATTTCTTGTAGTGGCAGGGGGGCGCGCCCAGGGGGGCAGGCGCGCCCCCCACACTCGTGGGCCCCTCGTGGCTCCCCTAACCTAGTTCTTTCGCCTATATATACTCATATACCCTGAAAACATCCGAGAGCACAACGAAACCCTATTTCCACCGCCGCAACCTTCTGTACCCGTGAGATCCCATCTTGGGGCCTTTTCCGGCGCTCCGCCGGCGGGGGAATCGATCACGGAAGGCTTCTACATCAACACCATAGCCTCTCAGATGATGTGTGAGTAGTTTACCATAGACCTTCGGGTCCATAGTTATTAGCTAGATGGCTTCTTCTCTTTCTTTGGATCTCAATATAAAGTTCTCCTCGATTCTCTTGGAGATCTATTCGATGTAATTCTTTTTGCGGTGTCTTTGTCGAGATCCATGAATTGTGGGTTTATGATCATGATTATCAATGAACAATATTTGGTTCTTCTCTCAATTCTTATATGTATGATTTGATATCTTGGCAAGTCTCTTCGAATTATCAGTTTGGTTTGGCCTACTTGGTTGATCTTTCTTGCAATGGGAGAAGTGCTTAGCTTTGGGTTCAATCTTGCAGTGTCCTTTCCCAGTGACAGCAGGGGCAGCATGGCACGTATTGTATTGTTGCCATTGGGGATATAGAGATGGGGTTTATATCATATTGCGTGAGTTTATCCCTCTGCATCATGTCATCTTGCTTAATGTGTTACTCTATTCTTATGAACTTAATACTCTACATGCAGGCAGGAGTCGGTCAATGTGTGGAGTAATAGTAGTAGATGCAGAATCGTTTCGGTCTACTTGTTGCGGACGTGATGCCTATATACATGATTTTGCCTAGATATTCTCATAACTGTGCACTTTTATATCAATTGCTCGACAGTAATTCGTTCACCCACCGTAACTTATGCTATCTTGAGAGAAGCCACTAGTGAAACCTATGGCCCCCGGGTCTATCTTCCATCATATTATTTTCATATCAATTTGCTATTTCTTACATCTTTTATTTTGCAATCTTTACTTTCCAATCTATATCATAAAAATACCAAAAAATATTTATCTTATTATCTCTATCAGATCTCACTTTTGCAAGTGACCGTGAAGGCATTTACAACCCCTTTATCGTGTTGGTTGCAAGGTTCTTATTTGTTTGTGTAGGTACGAGGCGACTTGTGTGTGATCTCCTACTGGATTGATACCTTGGTTCTCAAAAACTGAAGGAATACTTATGCTACTTTGCTGCATCACCCTTTCCTCTTGCAGGGAAAACCAACGCAAGGTCAAGAGGTAGCACACATCACCAAATCTTGACTAGAATAGCAAGACCAAGGAAAACAAGTACCAGAAGAAGACATTTTAGAAGTTATCCAACTTCCACAACTGCTCCCGATAGTTGGATTAGTGCCTTCTCGATGCATTAATTGTTGATCTACAAAGTCTTGATCTAGGGTGCTTCTTTATTTTTCGAATCTAAAGAAGTAGACGTTGCTTCTTCACGTCTAAGTCTCCTCTCTAGCCTCTATTCTAGCACAAGTGCACACACATCTATTAAATTGCTCTCTATCAATAGATCGATGTATTCTTCTACCCAATACCAAAAGTTGCATCCATCCTACACAGTAGATATATGAGTATAAGCAAAACGAGCCAAAACCGAAAGCACAACCGAAGCTAAACTAGCACATACCGCATTGTTTGGGCCCTTGACGAACACCCCAACCGGGATGTTCCGGCGTTTTAGACATGCGGCGCAAGACCTTTCGTGGACAGTCATCGCATTTTATGAGCGGCAATGGTGCACCGATGAGCCTTAGGGCCAGCACCGAGCCCATACGATGATCGTTCCTCTATTTGCCGGCGAACCTGCGATGGGTTCGATCCGAACGGCAAGAGACGGATTCAGTACCTGCATGCGGCCTGAGGGCCTTGTCGGGCTTTGCAGTCCGGTACGGGGCCAGTCTATGGCAGGGCGTGCCCTCCGGCGGCCGGGGTGAGCTCAAATCGGTCCGGATCCGCTCCAAATCCCGTCGCCGGATGCACTAAAATCAGGTAGCCAGGGTTGTACAAGTCCGGGCGTCGAGGAAACGGGGGCTGTGCAGTAGAGGGCTAGGGCTTCGTGATTCAAATGGGCCCTTTAGTCTCGGTTTGAGACACGAACCGGGACTAAAGGGTATTGCACCCTTTAGTCCCGGTTCGTGTCTCAAACCGGGACTAAAGATTAGACCTTTAGTCCCGGTTTGAGATACGAACCGGGACTGAAGGTGGTGATGCCCTTTAGTTCCGGTTCGTGTCTCAAACCGAGACTAAAGATTAGACCTTTAGTCCCGGTTTGAGATACGAACCGGGACTGAAGGGGGCGATGCCCTTTAGTTCCGGTCCGTGTCTCTAACCGGGACTAAAGGCCCATTTCTCAAACTCTACCCCCCCCCCCCGTGTATTGGCATTTCAGTTTTAAAAAATAAAAGAAAATGATAAAAACTTCAAAAAATAAAATCCTTCGAGATGTCGGAAGTGTTATAAAAAAGTAAAACGGGTATAACTTTTGCATACAATGTCGGAAAAAATGTATAATATATCAAAATTTTCAGCACGAAAATCCACATCCGATTTGCAAACTTTTAGAATCCAAAAATTCTAAATAGAAAAGTTATGCTCAAATTTCAGTTTTTTTTTAATTTTAGTTAAATTTGGTCAAACTGTGGTCAAACTACTTATTCAAGAAGTATTATTGTTACTAAGTAATTATTCAAGAATATTAGTGTTACTAAATAATTATTTCATTTTTTTTTGAATTTTGTTCAAATCTGGTCAAACTGTGGTCAAACTATTAATTCAAGAAATATTAGTGTTACTAAATAATTATTGTTTTTTAGAATAATAGTTTCAAACTCAAACAGTGAAACGTGTGACTTCATGCTCAAGCTAAACTCCTGAGGGTTAATAGGATAGACATCTTACTATTGTCAGGAAAACAACAAGTGCTGACTTGGAAACGAGGCGGAATAGAACCCGAAAGTTAAGCGTGCTCAGGCTGGAGCAGTGAGAGGATGGTTGACTGCCCCTTGACGAGGCCTCATCGACGCCGCCAGGCTGCCCCGACACCGTCCGCCGCCCCTGCCGTCGCCCCCGACCGCGTCATCGCCGTCGCCCATGCCTCGTCGTCGCCGTCGCTCGTGCCTTGGCGACGTCATCCCCGAGCCCACGCACCCCTGCCCTCGGCCCCGAGCGCACGCGCCTCCGCCGTCCCCGAGCCTTCCTCATCGCCGACGCCACCTCGCGGTGAGCGCCGCCCCGTTCCCCTGCTCCTCCCCCTGTACTGGCCGCCGCCGCCACGCGCTACCATCGCGCCGCCGCCCCTGCCCTTCGCTGTCGCCTTGCGCCACCCCTGCCCTACGTGGCCGCCGCGCGGCGCCCCTGCCCTTCACTGCCGCCGCCCCTGCCCTTCATTTTTTTAGTTTAATTTTTTTCATATGTGTATGTATATGTGTATGTATATTGTATATGTGTATCTATAATGCATATGTGAATGTGTATGTATATGTGTACGTATATGTGTATGTATAATGGTTAGTTTAATTTTTTTTGTTCACAGAAATTTTGTTCATATATATATATATAAAGTTTTTTGTTCATATATAGAAAGTTAGAAGAAAATTTAGAATATGCTAAAATTTAGAAGAAAAAGAAGGATAGGAAAGAAGAAAATAAGAAGGGGAAGAAAGAAGAAGAGGAGAGGAAGAAGAGGAGAAATAAATAAGACGAGGAAAAAAGAAGAAAAAGAAGAGGAGAAGAAGAAAGGAATAGAGGAGAAGAAGAAAAAATTAGAAAAAATAGAAAATTTCTATTTTTTCTTCTTCTCCTCTATTCCTTTCTTCTTCTCCTCTTTTTTTTCTTCTTTTTTCTTCGATCTTCTCCTCTATTCCTTTCTTCTTCTCCTCTATTCCCTCTCCCGATAACTTCAACACGAGGGGGGGGGGGTCGATATACCCCTCAGATAACTTCGACATGAGGGGCGGTCGATATATATACCCCCTCTCGACTGTGATAACTTATACCGCGGGAGCACCACCCGACCCTCTCGCTTGACCAATACTCTCGAGGACACCCAAACCCTAGAAAAAAACGATGTCGGTCTCCTACCCCCTCCCGCCGCACCCCTACCCGACAAACTCTCTTGAGGCCACCCCAAACCCTTGAAGCGTTGTCGAGGCCACCCCAAACCCTAGAGAAGCAGCGTCGAGGCCACTAATTAATATATATGATTCCTTACTATGATTAGCTAGCTAGTTCTACGTTTGCCACTAATATATCCATTTGTCATGTTTGAATAATAATTGCCATGTTGTAAATATTTGTAGAAACTATGGACACCGCCCGAGACGAAGCAAAAGAAGCGTTGTTGAGGGACATAATCGCAATGGGAAGTGATGCCATCTGCTCGTTGTTTCTCAACGACACCGATGGTCTGGAAGGAGAGGGTGAAGAAGCTGGCTCTGGTGACCTAATGCCGGTGCAAGAAGGAGAACGTGAGGACGGCACCGGTGACCCAATGCTGGTGCAAGAAGGAGACCGTGATGACGGCTCCGGTGACCGAACCGAGTCCGGCTAGGTATATATATTAGTTAAGCCTGTGCTGACTAGCTAATTGATGCATTCATTGTTTTGGTATGTACACATATTAATTAAGTCTTTGTTCTTTTTTCTAGCCCTCCGGATCAAGCACAACTGAGGTAAAGAGACGAGGCCCGAAGAAAAAGTTGAGCTCGGATGAAAGGTTTGAGATCATAGCAATCGCACCCGACGGCCAACCGATTGAACCCATCCGAACAAAGAACGCATTTGTTGCTCAGTGCGGGGTTCTGGTTAGGGACAAGATCCCGATCAGCATCCAGTAATGGTTACAGAAGACCCCGAGGTGCAGGCTACAGAAGACCCTGAGGTGTCTTATGTCAATGATATGCATAAAAATGATCTTTGGACTGAGCTAAAGTCAAATTTCACCCTACCGCCAGAGGATGATCCGGAGAAGCCAGTTAAAGAGCACTTAATCAAGTCTTTTGCTCTTAAGAGGATGGCAAACCTATTCAGGAGGTGGAAGAAAGAGCTGAATAGGTTTGTCGATAAAAAAGAGACACCAGAATTCAAGGGCAGATATGAGAAGATCAGAGATCACTGGCAGGCATTTTTGGCCCACAAGACATCGGAAAAGAGTAAGAAGATGTCGGCGACAAACAAGAAAAATGCTGCGAAGAAGAAGCTTCACCATCGCACGGGGTCAGGTGGCTACCTCGTAGCCCGGCCTAAGTGGGCCAAGGCTGAGAACGATCTGGTTGAAAAAGGGATCAAACCAGAGACAATAAACTGGCCAGACCATTGCCGGACTTGGTTCTTCGGGGCTGGCAGAACCTTCGACCCTGTATCAGGGAAGTGCATTTGGATGGACGATCAATTGGATATACCAGTCAAGAGGCTTCAACAGTATATCGAAGCAGCGCAGCAAGGGACGTTCGTTCCAGACAGAGAGAAGGACGAGCTCACAATGTCCCTCGGGAATCCTGAGCACCCTGGGCTACATTCCGTGGAAGGCCGGGTTTCCGGACGAAGGCGGTTACAAATGCTAGGAGAGGAGGAAGAAAGTGCAGCAGTCCGAACTGCAGGCGCTTAAAGCAAGGGTACTCGGGATAGAGGAACGAGAAGCAAATCGCAGCAAACGAACTGCCAAAGCTTCCCCCGAAGCTACCCCGCCATCTCAGCGGATAAGCAGCGTGGCTTCCATCGAGCTGCTTCAGCCAGAGCATGTCTTGACGGCTCCTGCCAGCTATCCCGTGGATGCTATCACGGAGTTTCAAAATTGCCACCTTATGACGCAATGGATTAATATGAAGGTCAAGGCGGCTGTTGGCTCTGTTTATCCTTCTGAACCCGACGCAACTTTTGACTGCCGGCCGATTCCAGAAGGATATGCTAGGGTGATGGTGGATGAAATAATGGAGGGATTTGAGGAGCTCCCGCTTGACCACCCTACCGGTGAAGGGGAGACTTGGCGGGGTTCTGCTCTGAAGACTCCATGCCTATGGCGGAAGGATCTCATCAACCTTCAGAACTGGACGCCTCCGCCTCCTCCTCCTCCTCCTCCGGCGAGTCAGGGCACTCCGCCTCCTCCACCGCCTCCTCCTCCGACAAGTGACGATCAGGGCACTCGGCCGGCTCCTTCTCCGGCGCGTGGCGGCACTCCGCCTCCTTCTCCGCCTGCGCCTGTGTGCCCGAGCAGCCAGCCTCCTCCTTCTCCGCCTCGTCTTTAAGGGCGGAAGAGACCCGCCGCCGCTCCAGCAGCTGCTCTGGCGCGTCGTAGTCCTTCTCCTCCGCCTCGCAAGCACGTAAAGAAGACAGCCGCTCCGTCTGCTCGGCCGGCATCTAGCAGTACAGCCAGAGGCGGGAGGCAATACATATTCGGTCCTTCTCTCAAGCCTTTAGAGAAGTTACCATACGAGAGGTCCGACGAGGAAACCGCGAAGATCACGCAAACCGAATGTAAGGAATGGTTTGAAGGGTTGAAAGCACAGAGACATCCACCTCCGGAGGAGAAGGTAGATCCGGTGAAAGCGAAGCGCACTCTGGCTGCCCTGGCAAAACCACCCAAGTCTCCGCCAAAAGGCAACTATGAGCGCATTATTGCAAAGACATGGGCCGAAGCGGATAGGTCGGGAAGTACAGTTAGTGATCAAAGGATGAAAGAACGACGAGCAACTGGGAAACAAATTGCCCAGCTTGGCGAACAAGGAAATCAATCGTGCCCCCCGCTCAAGGTGCCTAGCGACATCTTCTATCCGAGGATGGTGCCCGGTTATAGTAATCTTGAAGATTACCTGCCTGACGATGTACATTATGATTTCATGGACGTGTAGATACACAGATACGAGTACGGGAAGCCTCTCATAAAAGATGAAAGATCTCTATCAACGATGATGCGATGATTGCATGATTGGTACTTGAAAATCTGCAGAGAGTCTGGGGGAGGAGTACTTTGTATGTGAGAGTTAAACCGGAGCATGACCTCGTTGGAATTGATCTGTAGCCTATTCCATTTGAGGAGTTCTATCAGTTTTTCAATCAATTGGCCCTCGATAAGGCAACGGTCACCTGCTACTGTCTGTAAGTACTACTACTTCTGTCATTAAGTCTCTCTATATAGCTCAGCTCTTTCATTGCATGTATTCATAATTATCCTCACTATATTATGCAGATTGAAGATTGCCGAATTGAAGAAAAGAAAATCGGTGATATTCGATTCGTTAACACATATCTCATAGATGCAACTGAGGTAGAACATCGTGCCGCAGATACCGAGGCCAACTTGCTACGATCATTCAAAAGAAATGAAAACAAAGATATAATACTCTTTCCTTACAACTTCAAGTGAGTGTTACTGTCTTGTGCATATTCGGTTTCCCTTATATATTAGTCCAGGTTATAGTAATTTAATTGATGAGTTATGCATGCGTGCGCAGGTTCCACTATATTCTCCTAGAGATTAGGCTTGAGCAGGGAGTAGCAACTTTCTTGGACTCTAGACGAAAAGATCCCCAGGAGTATGCGGACATGACTGCAATCCTCGAGAACTAAGTTAAATCGATCATTATCCACCATATCAGCAACTTTGTTCATTTCCTGAAATCAAGTAATTGTTTTCTTTGTCCGGCAGGGTTTGGAGAAAATTCACCGGAAAAGCTCCGGGACTGCCGAAGGAGCTGCAATTTAGACACCCGAAAGTAAGTACTATAGTAGCATGTTCCGCGCATCTCCTAGTGATTCAAGCGCTAGCTAGTTTCATCAATACCAATTGGCATTCTTTCTTATTAGTTTGATTGACCTCTATTTCTTGTAAAGTGGTTGTGGCAGGGACAAGGGAATGATTTCTGTGGATACTACGTCTGCGAGTCCATCCGCCACACGACCTGTGAGCGGGGCGGGTACTCTGACGAACAATATGAAGTGCGTAAATAACAATATTCACAATTTTATTTTATTATGATCATTTGTGTTGAGTTTCATTCATTCATATATATATATATGTATTGACCCCCTTCTTCAAATTAGATGTTTCGGATGCGGAATGAACTCCTAGAACCAGATCGCATGCGAGCAATTCAAGAGGAATTGGCGGCATTCTTTCTTGACCACGTGATCGCTAAAGACGGAGAATACTATGTGGACCATGCGTCCGTAATTTAGGAGATTATATTTGTAAGAGATAATTATTGTACATATGTAGCCAGTAGTGTCGGATAGATATACGAGAACTTATTGTTCGACCAATCTCTAGGAGAAGGAGAGGTGGTCGACATCACTTCTCTCTGTATGCATATATGTTCAGGATGATCTTCTGTTTCCTTCGTTTGCTTACTAGCTAGCTAGCGTGTCTACTCCTCTCTATACGTATGTATAGTACGTAGCATCAACCAAACACGGACATAAGAGAGGACACTTCTCTCTATTAATTAGCTATCTAACACAATATATGAAATACCTAAATTAACCCCCCAAAACCCCCAACCCCCCCCCCTTCCAAAAAAAACAAAAACCCCAGCCACAGAAATGCTGACGCGTGGAGGTCTATTGGTCCCGGTTGGTGCCACCAACCGGGACCAAAGGCCCTCCTGCCTGGGCTCACCACGCAGGCCAAGTGGAGGCCCATCTGTCCCGGTTCTGGTTAGAACCGGGACTAAAGGGTCAGGGCATTAGTAACGACCTTTTAGTCCCGGTTCAGGAACCGGGACAAAAGGCCCTTACGAACCGGGGCAATAGGCCAGTTTTCTACTAGTGCTAGTCTGGATTTTTGGGAGGGGGTGAAGTGGCAGCGGCGCCGACCATACCTCCTCCTCCCGGCTCCTCGTTACCAGTGAGAGCCTGGCTTAATAGGGATGATAGACTACTCATAACAATAAGGAATTTCTTCTTTTCCGGGAGCCCAGCGTGATCAGCTTGTAGTAATTTCAAGATGGGTGACTAATATGTCCAATTTACACCATCATTTCCTACTGTTAATTAATATGTTTTTAATCATTATTTCACTTTATGGTACAATTCTTATGGTTTTTCTCTCTTATTTCGTAAGATTCACAAGAAAATAGAGATTGTCGGCAGCTGAAATTCTGGACCGGAAAAGGGTAACAGAGATAACTATTCTGCAACAAAAGACAAAAGACATACCACTACCCTAGAAATGAATTCAGACCATCATCGACCTACCGTCTGCCCACTTCGCTCTCTCTATAAAATGAAACAAGTGTAAGTAGAAAAAAAATGGATGATAGCCATACTTGAAGACTGACTCAAGAAGACACCACACGCGTTCTATCGTGGCTGCTGAATATGCTAGCTCTGAAACGTGCCTTCCTATTTCATGCTTAATATTAACTCTCGACATAGACTCATGGTACGTCACATGTTTATTCTCTTACCTGTGAAGCGTTGATTAGTCGGTTCCGTCGATCGCTTATTTAATGGACACTGTAATGTTCTTTTGGTTCATATGGTTATATAAAAAAATCGACATAGGGTGGATTTTATTACTCAAAGTGAATCATTAAGCGAATACAATCAAAATGAGCACACACGTGATCTCTATATTGGTTGGATGCATACAACCAATACAAATATGTACATAGAAAAAACTTACCGGCAAATAACAAAGTCATATAAGACCAAAGCTAGGCCTAAGCAAGCATAAAATAAAATATATATATAAAGTGATCAATTCCGCGATCGACAACCTACAACAATGATAATATCCACACCAACTATCTCGTGACAACATGAGAACAACAACATTCTTCAACAGCAAAGCCTTCAAAAAGGGAGCGACATTCGAGGGTCGTCGTCGCCGAATCCGACCAACAAAGCCAGAGTCTAGGTTTTCATCATGAACAACCATTCCGAGAATATCCAAGCAAGGTGTTTCCAAGTGCGCCTCCTTGGGTTTGGCCTGTAAATAGAGGTGGAGAGGTGCTCTCCATACTCACTTAAATCTCTCATACAAATGCCATGCATAATTTAACTTCCACTCTCCCTCTCACGAAATAGTTTCATACAGCCGCAAAACGGTCTGGGTTCCGGTGGGAACTAGTTCTGGACGTCGAAGCCCTGCCGGATAGCTGACACTGTATGTGTGCAACCCCGTAGAGAGGTCGTAGGTTCGATCTTTCGCCTGAGGGGTTGTTCGAGGGTCTTCCCGAAGGGCTGTCCGAGGATTCGTCCAGTGGGACTATCCGAGGGACTATCCAGAGGCCTCCTGAAGGGCTGTACAAGGATTCGTCTGGTGCGACTATCCGAGGGACTATCCCGAGGCCTCCCGAATGGCTGTCTGAGGATCCGTCCGGTGGGATTATTCGAGGGACTGTCCTGAGGCCTCTCGAAGGATTGTCCGTAGATCCGTCCGATGAGCTGATAAGGGAGTACATCCTCGTGCTTGGGTGGTTGTAAAAACCTAGCTGCGGTGATCTGCAACAACGATCTTCACCAACTATACCTCCGTTGCGCTACGAGTTAGTAACGATCACAGCAAAAAGCTTGTATGCATCTTCATAGTGGTAATGGCTGGTGTGTAGGTCGGAATATTTTTGTTTTCTTCTTTGGTTCCCTACAGCTAGGGCATGGTAGATTTTGATACACATTTTTTCCAATGCATGCTATCATAGGGCCAACTCCAATGCGTCACCCCAAACGGATGTCTGTTTCGTCCGCTTTTCGTCTGCTTGTGGGTGGCAATAGGGTCGTGTCCGCCCCGATTTCTAGATGCGGCGGCCCTACGCCCAACGCGCGACTGCATTTCGGCTGCATACATTCTTTTTGAACACATATCTTCATTTTCATCATTGATTATTGATACATTGAGCACATTGATACGTCTCCAACGTATCTATAATTTTCCATTGTTCCATGCTATTATATTATCTGTTTTGGATGTTTAATGGGATTTATATGCACTTTTATATTATTTTTGGGACTAACCTACTAACCCAAGGCGCAGTACAAAATGCTGTTTTTTGCCTATTTTAGTGTTTCGCAGAAAATTATATCAAACGGAATCCAAACGGAATGAAACCTTCAGGAGAGTGATTTTTGGAACAAACTCAATCCAGGAGACTTGGAGTGGACGTCAAGGAAGCAACAAGGCGGCCACGAGGCAGGATGGCGCACCTAGGGGGCAGGCGCGCCCCCCACCCTCGTGGCTCCCCTGACCTAGTTCTTTCGCCTATATATACTCATATACCCTGAAAACATCCGAGAGAATGACGAAACCCTATTTCCACCGCCGCAACCTTCTGTACCCGTGAGATCCCATCTTGGGGCCTTTTCCAGCGCCCCGCCATAGGCGGAATCAATCACGGAGGGCGTCTACATCAACACCATAGCCTCTCCGATAATGTGTGAGTAGTTTACCACAGCCTTCGGGTCCATAGTTATTAGCTAGATGGCTTCTTCTCTCTCTTTGGATCTCAATAAAAAGTTCTACTCGTTTCTCTTGGAGCTCTATTCGATGTAATTCTTTTTATGGTGTGTTTGTCGAGATCCGATGAATTGTGGGTTTATGATCAAGATTATCTATGATCAATATTTGGTTCTTCTCTGAATTCTTATATGTGTGATTTGATATCTTTGCAAGTCTCTTCGAATTATTAGTCTGGTTTGGCTTACTAGATTGATCTTTCTTGCAATGGGAGAAGTTCTTAGCTTTGGGTTCAATCTTGCGGTGTCCTTTCCCAGTGACAGCAGGGGCAGCAAGGCACGTATTGTATTTTTGCCATCGAGGATAAAAAGATGAGGTTTATATCATATTGCTTGAGTTTATCCCTCTACATCATGTCATCTTTCTTAATGCGTTACTCTAGATGCAGGCAGGAGTCGGTCGATGTGTGGAGTAATAGTAGTAGATGCAGAATAGTTTCGGTCTACTTGTTGCGGACGTGATGCCTATATGCATGATCATGCCTAGATATTCTCACAACTACGCACTTTTTTATCAATTGCTCGACAGTAATTCGTTCACCCACCGTAAACTATGCTATCTTGAGAGAAGCCACTAGTGAAACCTATGGCCCCCGGGTCTATCTTCCATCATATTATTTTCATATCTATTTGCTATTTCTTCCATCTTTTATTTTGCAATCTTTACTTTCCAATCTATATCATAAAAATACCAAAAATATTTATCTTATTATCTCTATCAGATCTCACTTTGCAAGTGGTTGTGAAGGGATTTACAACCCTTTATCGTCTTGGTTGCAAGGTTCTTATTTGTTTGTATAGGTACGAGGCGAATTTTGTGCGATCTCCTACTGGATTGATAACTTGGTTCTCAAAAACTGAGGGAAACACTTACGCTGCTTTGCTGCATCACCCTTTCCTCTTTAACGTAAAACCAACGGATGCTCAAGAGGTAGCAAGAAGGATTTCTGGCGCCGTTGCCGGGGAGATCTACGCCAAGTCAAGTCAAGTCAAGACATACCAAGTACCCATCACAAACTCTTATCGCTCGCCATATATTATTTGTCATTTGCCTCTCGTTTTCCTCTCCCCCACTTCACCCTTGCCGTTATATTCGCTCTTCTTTTCCATCCGTCTCTTTTCAGTTGCTTTTTGTGTGCTCGTTCTTTGTGCAATTTGCTGCCTTCATGTTTGAAACTGGGGAGGTTAACGTTGATAAGGATAATAATATGGAAAACTTTGATGCTTTTGATGATCCTCTTGAAGATCCTACTATTTTACACACTAAAAAGTTTCGGATTGGTAGCGGTAATATTATTGGAAAATGAGTTATTCAAAATTTCTTTACTTGTGTCAGTGCTTTGCCCACTATGGGAGGGTAAATCCTTCATAGAACTAGTAGTCTTGCAGATGCTATATCTTTGCTCGTAATTGAACTTGAAAGACAATTTTTGCATATGCATCCTTCCATACAAAGGAACTTCTTAGAATTTTCCAATATTGAGCATTCTTCTGTCAAACGTGCAACTACTATGTTTTTGGCACATGAGTTCAGATTTATTATGAAAGAAGCCAAGGAAGTTTTTGCGCACTATAGGGTGGATGCCGGCCGTCCACCCATAGAGGCTATCCTTTTTAATCAGGAAGATATAATGCGTTTACAATCTTTAGATCATGTTGCTTATAATGAAAACCTTAGAAAGAAGGTTCCTACCGGTGTTCTAGTCAATTAAATTTCCGAGCTTAATGATAATTTTGCTATTTAAAACAATGGGCTAGGCTTTTCTCTTGAACAGAGGATCGTGACTTATTGCCAAAAGAATGCTTATAATGATGAATTGGTTGTTCAATATAAGGGGCCAAAGGAGGAACCCATTCCTACCGAGCTTAATTTTGGGGACTTTTGTCCCATTAAATTTAGCCCTTTTGATTACTTTTGCTTGCCACAAAGAAAACTTGCTGCTGAATGTAGGGAATATGAGATGAGTTTTCGCAATTTGCCCTACTATTATGATGATAATACCTAGATCTATTCTTGCTTTTATGCCTAGCTAGGGGCGTTAAACGATAGCGCTTGTTGGGTGGCAACCCAATTTTATTTTTTGTTTTTTGCTTTTTGTTTCTATTTAGTAATAAATAATTCATCTACCTTCTGTTGTGATTGTGTTTTTTATGTTTTAATTAGTGTTTGTGCCAAGTAAAGCCTTTAGGATCTTCTTCGATGATTGTTGTTTGATCTTGCTGTAAAAAACAGAAAGTTTGCGCTCACGAGAATAATTTCAATTTTTTACCAGAGAGCTATAAAATACTGATTACAATTGCAGTAGATCAATATACAAATTATTTAGGTCTTCCTAATTTGGTAGAATTTTGGAGTTACAGAAGTATTCGAAACCTACAGATTACTACAGACTATTCTGTTTTTTGACAGATTTAGTTTTTCGTGTGTTGTTTGCTTATTTTGATGAATCTATGGCTATTATCGGGGGATATGAACCAAGAGAAGTTGGAATACAGTAGGTTTAACACCAATATAAATAAAGAATGAGTTCATTACAGTACCTTAAGTGGTGGTTTGTTTTCTTAAACTAACGGAGCTCATGAGATTTTCGGTTGAGTTTTGTGTTGTGAAGTTTTCAAGTTTTGGGTAAGGATTTGACGGACTATGGAATAAGGAGTGGCAAGATCCTAAGCTTGGCGATGCCCACGGTGACCCAAGGTAAAATTCAAGGACAACCAAAAGCCTAAGCTTGGGGATGCCCCGGAAAGCATGCCCTCTTTTGTCTTCATCCATCGGTAAGTTTACATGAGGCTATATTTTTATTCACCACATGATATGTGTTTTGCTTGGACCGTCTTGTATGATATGAGTCTTTGCTTTCTACTTTACCACAATCATCCTTGCTTTACACACCTTTTGGGAGAGACACACATGAATCGGAATTTATTAGAATACTCTATGTGCTTCACTTATATCTTTTGAGCTAGATAGTTTTGCTCTAGTGCTTCACTTATATCTTTTAGAGCACGGTGGTGGTTTTATTTTATAGAAATTATTGATATCTCATGCTTCACTTATATTATTTTGAGAGTCTTTTAAAACAGCATGGTAATTTTCTTTGGTTATAAATTAGTCCTAATATGATACGCATCCAAGATGGGTATAATAAAAACTTTCATAAAAGTGCATTGAATACTAAGAGAAGTTTGATACTTGATGATTGTTTTGAGATATGAAGATGGTGATATTAGAGTTGTGCTAGTTGAGTAGTTGTGAAATTGAGAAATACTTGTGTTGAGGTTTGCAAGTCCTGTAGCATGCATGTATGGTAACCGTTGTGTGACAAATTTGAAACATGAGGTGTTCTTTGATTGTCATCCTTATGAGTGGCAGACGGGGACGAGTGATGGTCTTTTCCTACCGATCTATCCCCCTAGGAGCATGCGCGTAGTGCTTGGTTTTTGATGACTTGTAGATTTTTGCAATAAGTATGTGGGTTCTTTATGACTAAAGTTGAGTCCATGGATTATACGCACTCTCACCCCTCCATCATTGCTAGCCTCTTCGGTACCGTGCATTGCCCTTTTTCACCTTCACTAGTGCAGAATCGGGCTTTAGCGCCGGTTCGTAAGGGCCTTTAGTGCTGGTTCCACAACCGGCACTAAAGAGTGGGAACTAAAGGTCCCCCCCCCCTTTAGTACCGGTTCATCACGAACTGGCGCTAAAGTGCCACCACGTGGCACGAGCCAGGCCCGGGTGCATGTAGGACATTAGTACATGTTGGTAACACCAACCGGTACTAAATGTTTGGGGGTGTTTTGGTTTTATTTTTTATTTTTCCTTTAATTTTGTGTTTTCAATTTAATTTAGTGATTATTTTACATTATAATGAGTTGTTAAATCATTAGTTGAAAGTACCATAGATTAGTTTCGACTGGATGCATCATCATCAAGTATAATATGGATATGGCATATACTTGATCACTTAGCTAGGATCCATCCAGCTGAAACTAATCTGCGGTTTCTTTCATAAATGCTATAATAGCTCATCATCATCATATTAATATAAAAACTGTTGCATCATATCATCAACAACAGTATACTAGCTAGCTAAAAATCATCATAGTCGCCATTACCACTTCTTAATCATCATAGTCATTACCGCAATCTAATCACCACCAACACTAGCTTAAAGAAGAAACATTCACTTGTACCAGAAGCAAAGATATCATCGAGTTCAAGATGGTCATGATATTATAAGCATTCATAACACCACAAAAGAAAATCACTCTTTGAGATTAAGTTCAGGACGAAGAACACGGACATGAGAGGACAAGTACTAAGAGCATGAACTAGCGAAATCACTCCTGCCACTCTCTCTCAGGTAAAATAGTATAGAACATGTATAGCTCTCCTGATTCATTATACTGGAGCATGCAGATGAACTCCTAATTGTGGGTTGTGCTTCTCATTGCTGCCCCTAGTACTTCTCTGGGATCGTTAACAATTTTGCTCCAATGTTGCACTATTAAGCATTCATCACTTTTAGACATCCTGAATGCACTCATGTGCAATGTAGGATATCTTGGCCGTAAACTAACCATTGACATGTGACCTTTAGTCTCGATCCACTGAGGCACAACTGTCATCGGGAGTCCCTATTGAAGAACATCGTATAGTAATTAATATACTTAGCAATGAAAGTTTTGCAAAAAATAATGTATGCAAAAGATGCAGTGAGGACAAACAGTAAAAATCTTACCATCTTTCCTAAATAGATGTGACCGTAGTTCAATACGATCACTATTGGTGGCACGGTTTGAGTACTAACATTTCTAAGTGCAGGAAGAAAATTTGTCTTGACAGTATGAAGATCCTCAAGCCATGAAACATAATGACTTATCTCCTCGCAATTTAGTTCAGCTCCGGGACACTAGTAGGTCCTGTCTACCAAGCGTCGGACATGTTTGCTTGAATGGAAATAAGTTGTCAACAGAAATTAGTTGTCAACTATTTTTGAATAAACAATACCAAAGACATAGATATGGTTGAGAAACTCACATAATGGTAGAACTGGAGGCGTCTGCACATCGACCCAGATGTCTCTATTACCTTCAATATCATCTTCCGGACGAATATCAAAGGTGATAACCATATCAGGCTCAAATGCATAAGCCTTGCATAGTGCTTGCCAAGTTTTGCATTCAAAACAGGTGTACGTGTCTGCATTGTATAATTTGATCTTGAAAGTATAACCATGCTCGGTCTTCAGGTAAACTCTCTTTACCTCCATAGTTTCCATAGCACTGAAACCTATCTTATCCAAGACAAAAATTCTTGCATGGCAGGGAATGCGCTAGTAGAATAGTGAAAATTTAAAATTATAAGTTCAAGCAAATGAAGCATATATAAGTCATGCTTAATTACGAAAAAAGACTTGTCGTTGTGACTTACTGTATCCACTTCGAAGGTCTCATCCAACTTGATGCTGAAGCGCCTATCATCAACAAGGAAATTTCTGTCGCACAAGCCGCGCTGGTCTTCACAGTATTCGCACATAATGAAATCTTTTTCGTCGTCAGACGACATTTCCTATGTTCATATAGGTGAAACATTAAACACTTACTAGTTCTATTAATTCAACTAATTCAACTACTTCTATTAATTCAACTAATTCAACTAAGCATTTACTAAAAATAAACTTGTTCTATTAATTTTCTTACTAAAATAAAGTAGCTAGTTCTATATAGTAATATTTTAATTAGATCATCAAATCTGAGATATCTAAATTTTCTTACTAAAAATAAACTAGTTCTGTTAATTCAACTAAGAATTTACTAAAAATAAACTAGTTCTATTAATTTTCTTACTAAAATATATAAAGTAGCTATATATAGTAATATTTTAATTAGATCATCAAATCTCATATACCTAAATTTTCTTACTAAAAATAAACTAGTTCTACTAATTCAACTAGTTCAACTAAGCATTTACTAAAAATAAACTAGTTATATTAATTCAACTAGTTGAAATAACCTCATATACCTAAATTTTCTTACTAAAAATAAACTAGTTCTATTAATTTTCATACTAAAAATAAACTAGTTATATTAATTCAACTAGTTCAAATCTCGTATATATACCTAATTAATATCTAGCTAATTCATCTAACAATTGACATTAATATTTAACAACTTTTCCATCTAATTCATCTAACATTAAGATTCTAACATTCTTATCTACGTAATTCATCTAACATTAATCTAAACAACAGAAAACAGAAAATAAGTAAACAAAATATGTGTGTGTGTATGTGTGCGTGTATGTGTGTGTGTGTACGAGCGGGGGGCGGCGGAGTACGGGCAGCGGCGCGAGACGGCGACGCGACGGGGACGGCGCGACAACGGGCGGCGGGCCAGGGGCGACGCCGCGATCGAGACGGCGACATAGTATGGGGCGGCGGCGACGACAGGCGGGGCGGGCGGCGGGGGCGACGACGGCGGCGGGGCCGATGAGGGCAGCGCGCGATGGGCGACGGCGCGGCGGCGGCGGCGATGTTGCACGAAGAAGTTGGAGAAGAAGTGGTGGTCGATGAAACTGAATTTTTTGTAAGTGCCATATATATAGGAATGACCTTTAGTACCGGTTGGAGCCACCAACCGGTACTAAAGGCCAATTTTCGCCAGGTCAAACGGCGGGAAACGGCCCCCTTTAGTACCGGTTCATGACTCCAACCGGTACCAAAGGCCCACGCATTAGTACCGGTTGGAGCCACCAACCGGTACTAATGCTTGTGCGCTCCCGCGGTGCACAATGTTTATTCCCACCTCACCGAGCGAAGGGCAGCCGCACAGATATATAAATCCAGCCGCGGCAGCCCCTTCGAACTTCTCTATATAGCAGGCTTCTGGGCCTAACTATGGCGCGCTGCCCTGTGAGCCTGCTGGCCCTTCTGGGCCTGAATTTGCACATCCTAGGTCTGGCAGGCCCACTGGGCAGTGCCCCAACAATTTTTTATATAGTTTTTATCTTTTCTGCATTATTTATTTTCTTCTATTTATTTTTGAGTAATTTTTTATATAGTTTTTTTCTTTTCTATTTTATTTATTTTCTTCTATTTATTTTGGAGTAGTTTTTTTGTTGTATTTAGTATCTTCGTGAATATTTTTTCTTTAGCTCTCTAAACAAATCGGTAAATTAGTGAAAAGCAGCAAATGATGTCAGAACGTGTTGGAAATTGATGACGTCGCTTTGAATGTTGTATACTAAACGCAAAAATAGTCTCGAGTTCAAATAAGTTTAAAAAACATTGAAGTGCCCATGTAACAGATGAGTTCTCGTCCGAAACACTGATACTCCGAAAGAGATTGTCCAGTTTGTACATGAAGTGCGTCCAGTTTTTGCCGTGAGCCTCTCTACTCTTTTGCACATGCTATGCCTGTGAAATGATAATACCATGCCAAGTTCACATTTTCAGAGTTCATTTTGTAGTGATTCTCAATTTCACGGTCATTTAGCTCTCTAAACAAATCGGTAAATGACTGAAAAGCAGAAAATGATGTCAGAAAGTGTTGGAAATTGATGACGTCGCTTTCAATGCTGCATACTGAACGCAAAAATAGTCTGGAGTTCAAATAAGATTAAAAAACATTGAAGTGCCCGTGTAACAGATGAGTTCTTCTCCGAAACCCTGATACTCTGAAAGAGATTGTCCAGTTTGTACACGAAGTGAGTCCAGTTTTCACCGTGACCCTCTCTACTCTTTTGGACATGCTATGCGGGTGAAATGATGATACCATGCCAAGTTCCAACATTTCTAGAGTTGATTTTGTAGTGATTCTCAATTTCACGGTCATTTAGCTCTCTAAACAAATCGGTAAATGACTGAAAAGCAGCAAATGATGTCAGAACGTGTTGGAAATTGATGACGTCCCTTTGAATGTTGCATACTGAACGCAAAAATAGTCTGAAGTTCAAATAAGTTTAAAAAACATTGAAGTGCCCGTGTAACAGATGAGTTCGCATCCGAAACCCTGATACTCCGAAAGAGATTGTCCAGTTTGTACATGAAGTGCGTCCAGTTTTGAAGTGAGTGGAGAGAGTGAGGGGCGTCGGGCAGGGGAGGACCGGCGCGGGGGATTGAAGGGGAGACCGAGTGAGTGGAGAGAGTGAGGGCGTAAACATGTAAAAATATACATAAAAATACATTGATTGTCAATGATCTTTTTTTGTACAATCTGAATTGTCAATATGAGTCCTTAACGGTTTAGAAACCGGTGAAGACTCATATTGCGACCACAAATTCTACACATAGAGTTCAACAAAGACCAAGTGCTTGTGATAGTTTGAGAAGTAACATATTTAAGGTAGTAAAAAATCTAGCTAGGGGAGGGAGGTGGGACTAAAAACAGCCTGCCACAACCTCTTTACTATAGGTTCATGCCACGAACCGGTACTAAAGGGGCTGGCCAGGCCCCAACCTCTTTAGTACCGGTTCGTGGCATGAGCTGGTACTAAAGGTTCGCACTAAAACGGTACTAAAGATCTCCTCCCGCCTAGCCCTTTGAACCGGCACTAATGGACACATTAGTGCCGGCTCAAATGCAAACCGGGACTAATGTGTCTCACATTTGACCCTTTTTCTACTAGTGCTTGAGAGTTCGTGCAAACTTCGCCGGTGCATCCAACCCCCGTGATATGATACGCTCTATCACACATAAACCTCCTTATATCTTCCTCAAAACATCCACCATACCTACCTATTATGGCATTTCCATGGCCATTCCGAGATATATTGCCATGCAACTTTCCACCGTTCCGTTCATCATGACACACAACAACATTGTCATACTGCCTTGCATGATCATGTAGTTGACATCGTATTTGTGGCAAAGCCACCATGCATAATATATCATACATGTCACTCTTGATTCACTGCCCATCCCGGTACACCGCCGAAGGCATTCATATAGAGACATATCTTGTTCTAGTATCGAGTTGTAATAATTGAGTTGTAAATAAATAGAAGTGTGATGATCATCATTATTAGAGCATTGTCCCATGTGATGAATTAAAAAAAGAGAACGGCAAAATAAAAAAAGCCCAAAAAAAGAGAAGAAAAAAGGGAGAGAAAAAGAGAGAAGGGGCAATTCTACTATCCTTTTTCCACACTTGTGCTTCAAAGTAGCACCATGATCATCATGATAGAGAGTTTCTCATTTTGTCACATTCATATACTAGTGGGAATTTTTCATTATATAACTTGGCTTTTATATACCAACAATGGGCTTCCTCAAATGCCCTAGGTCTTCGTGAGCAAGCAAGTTGGATGCACACCCACTTAGTTTCTTTTGTTGAGCTTTCATACATTTATAGATCTGGTGCATCCGTTGCATGGCAATCCCTACTCCTTGCATTGACATCAATTGATGTGCATCTCCATAGCCCGTTTATTAGCCGCGTCAAATGTGAGACTTTTTCCTTTTTCGTCTTCTCCACACAACCCCTATCATTATATTCTATTCCACCCATAGTGCTACGTCCATGGCTCACGCTCATGTATTGTGTGAAAGTTGAAAAAAGTTTGAGATTACTAGATTATGAAACAATTGCTTGGCTTGTCATCGGGGTTGTGCATGATGAATGCATTTTTGTGTGACGAAAATGAAGCATAGCCAAACTATATGATTTTGTAGGGATAAGCTTTCTTTGGCCATGTTATTTTGAGGAGACATAATTGCTTAGTTAGTATGCTTGAAGTATCATTATTTTTATGTCAATATTAAACTTTTATCTTCAATCTTTCGGATCTGAACATTCATGCCACAATAAATAAAATTACATTGAGAATTATGCTAGGTAGCATTCCACATAAAAAATTCTGTTTTTATCATTTACCTACTCGAGGACGAGCAGGAATTAAGCTTGGGGATGCTTGATACGTCTCCAACGTGTCTATAATTTTTGATTGTTCCATACTATTATATTATTTGTTTTGGATGTTTAATGGGCTCTATAAGCAATTTTATATTATTTTGGGACTAACCTACTAACCTAAGGCCCAATGCAAATTGATATTTTTTTTGCCTATTTCAGTGTTTCGCAGAAAAAGAATATCAAACGGAATCCAAACGGAATGAAACCTTCGGGAGAGTGATTTTTGGAACAAATGCAATCCAGGAGACTTGGAGTGGACATCAAGGAAGCAACGAGGCGGTCACGAGGCACACTACAAGAAATATGTCAACTTGTGACCACCACTATTGGTCACTGAAAGGTCACAAATTTCCATTTGTGACCTTTTTGTGACCAAAAACAGAAGGTCAAAAGCTGGCCGTCATAAACTGACTATAGCGACCTTTCTTCTGGAATGGTCGAAGACGTTTACGACCAAAATAAGCCTACTGTGGCGTTTTGGTCACTAGCAGCCTCCCCAGTCCACGTAGGCATCCAGCGTGGCAAGCTGATGTGGCACAAGATTCAGCCCGGTCCAAATCGGTGTTTATATGGGCCGAACCCGTTAATTCGGCCTTTTTACTGTATTTTTTCTTGTTAATTTTTGCTAGCTACATGGGCTTGGGCCATTAATTCGGCCTTTTTTTCTAAGATGCAGCCTTTTACAGTCTATTGATATTTTATTTTCGTCCTTTTTTTTTGCCACTGGTCCCACCAATCAGATTGGTCCCACTTGTCATGCTTATCACAAAATTGATCCCACACATCAAAAATTTCAAAATCTGTCAAACAACTATTATAACTTGGACCCCCTTGTCAGGTTCCATTTGACAGGTATTCAATACACAATCATTATTTCAAACAATCCAAATAGCAAATGAAATTCATCCAAAACAACACGGCATTAGTCTATTACAAACATTACAGTATACTACAGCCCAGATAAGCCTACTACTGCCTACATTTACAATACATACTATGCTAGTCTTTGTTGATATGCTTCACAGCTTCGAACTTGGATTTGCACTTCACCTGTGCAAAAAACAAGAATGAACATATAAGAATAAGAATCTGTACAAAACATCAAACAGTAGCCAATGAGGGATCCAATAACTTATAAGCAAGAATTGACAGCAAACATGTATTGATACCTAGTGTTGACTGTATCTGCATCTAAACTGAATGTTGATCCAAAGTGTTGACCGCGATCACGAATAGCAGCGTCACCAGCACCGCCGCCTGCACGCATTCCAGCCATGTTGACAGTGTCAGAAACTCGACTGATTTTCAAAACGAAGTACTGCTGGTGCTGCTACCGCTGCAGAATTGGTTGGAGATGCACCCACCTTGTTGGTGTAGATGGTCCAGTTGGTGAAGAGCTCTGACAGCATGGCTCCGAGCTGCCCAAAGAGCGCACGAAGGCGCCCATAGAGATGTTGTCTCTGATGAACAGGATACGTTGAGATTGCAAAGCAGTCCTCCCCTCTTGTCACAGACACTGCAAGACATCACATCTTTCAAAAAAATTTAACCAGTCTCAAGTTAACTTGAACAGTAAAAGTTACCCTACACCTACAAAACACAACCATGCATGTACATGCACTATACGTACACAGCAAGACATATCAACATAGACCATAAATGTTCAGGGTTATGCATGATGGATGTTGAGCACTTATGTTACTTATTCAGAGTAAAAAAGGGTACCCCAGAAAATTTAAACATATTCTGCTACACGGAACCATGAGCTACCCATTTAGCAAGAACGGTACAGGAACAAACCATGAGCTATCTATCCAGCATATTATGCGCACGCGTGAGAATACTCGGGTATACTTAACTTGGGTTTAGTACCCAGGTACAGTTTAAAAGCATATCAGATTAGGTATACAATCATGCACCTGGGTTTAACTTATCAGGTTTCTTCACTTTCAATTTACACAGCAGATCAGCTAAATTGATTACCCAAAACATGCATGCTAGTGGTCTACTGGAAGCATCACATAGTTATTCAGAAAACATGGTTGCTGCAACTTTAAGCCAAGCAATACACATTCATGTCAAATATACATGTGTAAGATACTAGAAGCATTTCATTGCATATCTAAGTGTACTGCTATAATTTTACACCAAGCAGTGCACTAGTACATCAATTACACTAAGTCACAGCCCACTGTTTAAAATAGTATTTTATCATCATTCTTCAATAGCTTGAATTTCAGAACAGCCACTGTTTGTATTTTAATGAAAAACACCCCAAGCAAATAACAACAGATGGGCATTAAGACAAAAAAACTTGGCAATCGCAGCATCATGTTTCGGCAGCAATGCAGCTACGGACAACAATATGCATCGGATGGCAACAATAACATCAACAAGTAGAAATAGCAGCATGTCAATCACTGTATAATCAATCAGTAAGCACAAATAGCAGCAGCAAGCATTCTCTCAATCACAAACTACACTAATCAGCACCCCTCTCTCTCAATCTAAATAGCAGCAGTGAGCACGGCAGGAGACCGAGTTGGTTATCCAACGGGAAGTCAGACCAATATGACATGGAAAGGAATCATCCACAACACTCATATAGCACTACTGAAATGTATAGTATTTAAAAGGTTGGTGTCGACGGCGAGGTAGGAGCCCTCGCGCGTCCAGTGCATGGCGCAGACGCTGTCCCTCGGCCCCAGATCGCACAGCTTGGTAACCTGGACAACGGTGCCATTAGCAATCTGACCTGAGCGTGATCCATGGATGCAATAAGAAGATGCAAGAAAGAAAGAAAGAAATGCACCTTGCAGCTGGATGCGGACCAGAGGTAGACGCAGGTGCCGAGGACGACGGCGAGCATGTTCTGCGAGGACCAGTCAACGATGGGCGGCGCATGTCCTAGAACTCGTACGCCTCCGGCTGCCCAGATTGAACTGCTTCAACTACAAAAACACATATGGAATAAGAAGGACGCCAGTAAGAGCAGGGAAGAACAACATTCGATAATGCTTCATAGTAACTAATTTAGCTGGACTTTGTACTGCTCTGGTTTCATTCTGATATAATGGAACCAGGGATGATTAGAAAAGAAAAGGCATCGACCATAATGTTACACAGTAGTCAATTTATGGTCTGAACATCGGATGTCGTCCGTGCTCTGAACCAAAATGTAAGCAACCTTAAGAGATTATTGTACTGATACACTAGAATTTCATCCATTTATCAACAATTGCAGAGATTAGGACTACAGTTTGCAGTGAATCAGAGATTGGGACTACAATTTCATCCCTAGCAAATAAATGTTTCCTAATTATTATTCATTTGCCATTCTGTCAAGCACAGTATATATTTCGGGACTGCTTGCCTACAGAGACGAGATGGGGGTGAGAGAGGAGGAGGGAGATGGAGATGGCTTACCACCTACACACATCGGGGAGGAGGAAAAAGCTGAAGCAGCAGCTTCTCCTTGGTCGGGCCCCTTCACGCAAGCAGAGCAGATCGGAGGGAGCAAACTAACTGCATAGACGGCCACACGCACGAATCAGATGCGGAGATGAAGAAGGCCAAAAGAAGAGAAGGGATTCATCGCATACCCTTGCGGACGTTCCTGTTCTTGCTCTTGGAGGAGAAGAGGATGCTGCGGATCCTGAGCTCGGTCGACATGCCCGCCCGCGGGCTAGGGTTTCGGGCGCGAGGAGGGAGGAAGGGATGGATGCATGGATGTGGAGGTGGAAGGAGGAGGGCGCGGTGGCGGTGGCGGTGGCGGTGGGAGGAGGAGGATTCCTCTGCCGCAGCATGGTCGTGGAGAAGGAGGAGGAAGGTCCATGACGGCGCCGATGCGGGAACGCCGGTGCGGATCTGGTCGTGGCCTGAGAAGGAGAAGGCCGAGTCGATTTGGGGCCTAGTTGGGAGACAAGAGGATGGGAGGGGAGGCGAGGGGGCACCGGCGGCGAGGGAGAGGGAGAGTGGGAGGAGGTCGCCGGTGGGTTGTGGTTGGTTGGGGAGACAAAGGCGGCGGCGGTGGGTTTCGTTTCGGGGGAGACTGACGGGGTTGAGCTCCGCCGCAGGGAGGTGGCCGAATGGAGATGGAGGTGGCCGACGGGCTCTGACTTGGATTGGATCTGGGAGGGAGAAGGCGGCGGCGGCGAATGGGAGAAGGGGACTAGGGTTTCGTGGGTGAGAGGGATACGGGGTGACAGAGACGAGGGGGGTGTGCGCTGCCGTTGGATCGGGGCGCATCCGATGGTGCTTAAGGCATGATCCGTGTGAGATGATTTTAGACCAATCAGAACAGAGTATCCTCTTTGATGATGTTAAGACCATTTAAATTGGTCGTAATCGATTGAAAATAAGATTTTGAATCATGTCTGCCATTTGACGACCTAAAAAATTTATAAAAATATAGAAATAAAAAACCTTCGCATTGTGTCACCAAGTGTGACCTACTTTTCAGCAAAAATAACAAACTTTGAATATTGTTAATATCATTAAAAAAGTGTTCTAAGATATGATCTTTTTTGTAAGAGACTCATTTTTCGAGTGTCCAAAATAATATTTTTATAAATAACCTAGCAAATATTTGTTGCAAATTTGGAGCACATCAATTTTATAATTCACAACCATAGCATATGTGGAGCACATCAAATACTTTTTTAAGCTTATGTAGTTGTGTTTTTCTATTTGTTTCTCTTGTGTTTTTTGCACAAGGGTGCATTTTGGAATGGCATAGTTCGTTTAAATGATCTCATATTGTGCACAAGCGTGTATATTGGAATGACAAACAATGTTGCCTAAGGAAGTTTTCATTTTCTTTGGACGAAAAAACCATTTTCCATTTTTCGAGTGCCCAAAAGGAGGTTTTTTTGTGAAGGACCTCTCAAATAATTGTTGCAAAATTGGACCAAATCAATTTTATAAAATACTAGGACATATTTAATGCACAATTGACAAAATGGTTGGGTGTAAAAAGTTTTGATCCACCTCTCGTGAAAAAGACAAATTTCCGCCGATTCAGCTGGAAACGGGTCAAGTTTGAACTGTAGCTGCCTCATAGTTTGCTATTTATTTTTTCGAAAAATCATTTCTAGGTACATAAGTACCTATTTAATTAGAGAAACACCAAAAAATTCCAAGATTCAACCACTAGCTAGGAACGGTCATTCCCGCCGTTTTGACCGCATTTTGAAACGGGCATAAAAATTCAAAAAAAATCAAAAAATTGGGAAACCTTCGCATTGTGTCATTATATGTGGCCAAGTTCCTAGGAAAAATAACAAACTTGTAATACGACAATTATTTTAAAAAAGTGTTCTCAGAAATGAGCTATAATGCGTGAAGATTCATGGCTTTCAAGCCAAATCATCAATCTTATGGCCACATTCATGGCATAGTTTGTTCAAATAATCTCATATTGTGCACAAGGGTGCATCTTGGAATGGCAAACAATGTTGCCTAAGGAAGTTTTCATTTTCTTTGGACGAAAAAACCATTTTTCATTTTTCGAGTGCCCGAAAGGAGGTTGTTTTGTGAAGGACCTCCCAAATAATTGTTGCAAAATTGGACCAAATCATTTTTATAAATAACTAGGCCATATTTAATGCAAAATTGACCAAATGGTTGGGTGCAAAAAGTTTTGATCCACCTCTCGTGAAAAAGACAAATTTCCGCCGATTCAGCTGGAAGCGGGTCAAATTTCTACTGCAGCTGCCTCATAGTTTGCTATTTATTTTTTCCAAAAATCATTTCTAGGTGCATAAGGACCTATTTAATCAGAGAAACACCAAAAAAATTCCAAGATTCAACCACTAGCTAGGAACGGTCATTCCCGCCGTTTTGACCGCATTTTGAAACGGGCATAAAAAATTCAAAAAAAAATCAAAAAATTGGGAAACCTTCGCATTGTGTCATCATATGTGGCCAAGTTCCCAGGAAAAATAACAAACTTATAATACGGCAATTATTATAAAAAAGTGTTCTCAGAAACGAGCTATCATGTGTGGAGATCAATGGCTTTCAAGCCAAATGATCAATCTTATGGCCACATCCATGGCATAGTTTGTTCAAATGATCTCATATTGTGCACAAGGGTGCATCTTGGAATTCCAAACAATGTTGCCAAAGGGAGTTTTCATTTTCTTTGCACGGAAATTTCATTTTCCATTTTTTGAGTGCCCGAAATGAAGTTTTTTTGTGAAGGACCTCCCAAATAATTGTTGCAAAATTGGACCAAATCATTTTTGTAAAATACTAGGACATATTTAATTCACAATTGACAAAATGGTTGGGTGCAAAAAGTTTTGATCCACCTCTCTTGAAAAAGACAAATTTCCGCCGATTCAGTTGGAAGCGGGTCAAATTTGAACTGCAGCTGCCTCATAGTTTGCTATTTATTTTTTCCAAAAATCATTTCTAGGTACATAAGGACCTATTTAATCATAAATACATGGTTTGGTAGCGATACGTCAAGGTTTGTACGGCGGCCAAGGGCCCCAACTCTAGAGCGCGTAAACTCGCATGCCCGCCGCGTGGTCACCGCGCGACCGTGACGTTGCCATGTGTTATGCGCGGCCTAGGCATGTCTATTGGGTTGGGCACTCCCTAGGTTGGTGCTAGGAAGAAAATTACAATATAAGATTCCCACGAGGAGACCGATCGATGCTTAAACATGAATTAGCAGCCAAGTGTTTGATTAGCGATACGGGAAATGTACATGGCTAATGGGCGTGAGTTTTGGCTGAGGATGATCAGTTACTAAGAAGACCGTGTTCACAAATTTTCAGCTCAAAAGGAGGAGCCTAGGTGGTACTTGCTTTCCAAACCACCACACTGGACATAACTACGAATGTTGAAGCTCGGCTCAAAATAATGAATGTATTGAGCTACCATTTGGTGGAGGATGGTTATTTGGGCATAGGAAAGCACTGTAGAAAATGGATGCTATTTGGACATGCCAAAGTGGTACTTCCTTCACAAACTGTTACTCTGAACAGAATAGGAAAATGAATATTTTTGAATTATTTTTGAACTAGGCAAGGAAGGTTTTTACATATTTAACGAATATATGACCCAAAGAATTTATGAGAATTTTTTGGGAATTTTGGAAATGACAGAAATATAGGTTGCTTCACAACCTAGGGCAAAAACTGCCACATGGACATGACACATAGGCAAAACTGATGAGGTGGCGCCTAGTCATAGCAACCCACCACAATTTACAAGGCTATGACCATCTATATTGGTCGTTAACAACTAGAAATAAGGCAGCGGACTAGCGCTGTTTGCTTTATGACCATTTCGTGTAAGGAAATTACGACCTTTCTGACCAAAATGGTCGCAATGGTTTAGGGTTTGGAGCCCCCTGAACAGCTTTTGACCAATTGGTCTGAAATGGTCATAAATTTATGACCAATTCTTCGAGGGTCACTGACAGAAGGTCATAAGTTGACATATTTCTTGTAGTGGCAGGGGGGCGCGCCCAGGGGGGCAGGCGCGCCCCCCACACTCGTGGGCCCCTCGTGGCTCCCCTAACCTAGTTCTTTCGCCTATATATACTCATATACCCTGAAAACATCCGAGAGCACAACGAAACCCTATTTCCACCGCCGCAACCTTCTGTACCCGTGAGATCCCATCTTGGGGCCTTTTCCGGCGCTCCGCCGGCGGGGGAATCGATCACGGAAGGCTTCTACATCAACACCATAGCCTCTCAGATGATGTGTGAGTAGTTTACCATAGACCTTCGGGTCCATAGTTATTAGCTAGATGGCTTCTTCTCTTTCTTTGGATCTCAATATAAAGTTCTCCTCGATTCTCTTGGAGATCTATTCGATGTAATTCTTTTTGCGGTGTCTTTGTCGAGATCCATGAATTGTGGGTTTATGATCATGATTATCAATGAACAATATTTGGTTCTTCTCTCAATTCTTATATGTATGATTTGATATCTTGGCAAGTCTCTTCGAATTATCAGTTTGGTTTGGCCTACTTGGTTGATCTTTCTTGCAATGGGAGAAGTGCTTAGCTTTGGGTTCAATCTTGCAGTGTCCTTTCCCAGTGACAGCAGGGGCAGCATGGCACGTATTGTATTGTTGCCATTGGGGATATAGAGATGGGGTTTATATCATATTGCTTGAGTTTATCCCTCTGCATCATGTCATCTTGCTTAATGTGTTACTCTATTCTTATGAACTTAATACTCTACATGCAGGCAGGAGTCGGTCAATGTGTGGAGTAATAGTAGTAGATGCAGAATCGTTTCGGTCTACTTGTTGCGGACGTGATGCCTATATACATGATTTTGCCTAGATATTCTCATAACTGTGCACTTTTATATCAATTGCTCGACAGTAATTCGTTCACCCACCGTAACTTATGCTATCTTGAGAGAAGCCACTAGTGAAACCTATGGCCCCCGGGTCTATCTTCCATCATATTATTTTCATATCAATTTGCTATTTCTTACATCTTTTATTTTGCAATCTTTACTTTCCAATCTATATCATAAAAATACCAAAAAATATTTATCTTATTATCTCTATCAGATCTCACTTTTGCAAGTGACCGTGAAGGCATTTACAACCCCTTTATCGTGTTGGTTGCAAGGTTCTTATTTGTTTGTGTAGGTACGAGGCGACTTGTGTGTGATCTCCTACTGGATTGATACCTTGGTTCTCAAAAACTGAAGGAATACTTATGCTACTTTGCTGCATCACCCTTTCCTCTTGCAGGGAAAACCAACGCAAGGTCAAGAGGTAGCACACATCACCAAATCTTGACTAGAATAGCAAGACCAAGGAAAACAAGTACCAGAAGAAGACATTTTAGAAGTTATCCAACTTCCACAACTGCTCCCGATAGTTGGATTAGTGCCTTCTCGATGCATTAATTGTTGATCTACAAAGTCTTGATCTAGGGTGCTTCTTTATTTTTCGAATCTAAAGAAGTAGACGTTGCTTCTTCACGTCTAAGTCTCCTCTCTAGCCTCTATTCTAGCACAAGTGCACACACATCTATTAAATTGCTCTCTATCAATAGATCGATGTATTCTTCTACCCAATACCAAAAGTTGCATCCATCCTACACAGTAGATATATGAGTATAAGCAAAACGAGCCAAAACCGAAAGCACAACCGAAGCTAAACTAGCACATACCGCATTGTTTGGGCCCTTGACGAACACCCCAACCGGGATGTTCCGGCGTTTTAGACATGCGGCGCAAGACCTTTCGTGGACAGTCATCGCATTTTATGAGCGGCAATGGTGCACCGATGAGCCTTAGGGCCAGCACCGAGCCCATACGATGATCGTTCCTCTATTTGCCGGCGAACCTGCGATGGGTTCGATCCGAACGGCAAGAGACGGATTCAGTACCTGCATGCGGCCTGAGGGCCTTGTCGGGCTTTGCAGTCCGGTACGGGGCCAGTCTATGGCAGGGCGTGCCCTCCGGCGGCCGGGGTGAGCTCAAATCGGTCCGGATCCGCTCCAAATCCCGTCGCCGGATGCACTAAAATCAGGTATCCAGGGTTGTACAAGTCCGGGCGTCGAGGAAACGGGGGCTGTGCAGTAGAGGGCTAGGGCTTCGTGATTCAAATGGGCCCTTTAGTCTCGGTTTGAGACACGAACCGGGACTAAAGGGTATTGCACCCTTTAGTCCCGGTTCGTGTCTCAAACCGGGACTAAAGATTAGACCTTTAGTCCCGGTTTGAGATACGAACCGGGACTGAAGGTGGTGATGCCCTTTAGTTCCGGTTCGTGTCTCAAACCGAGACTAAAGATTAGACCTTTAGTCCCGGTTTGAGATACGAACCGGGACTGAAGGGGGCGATGCCCTTTAGTTCCGGTCCGTGTCTCTAACCGGGACTAAAGGCCCATTTCTCAAACTCTACCCCCCCCCCCCCCCCCCGTGTATTGGCATTTCAGTTTTAAAAAATAAAAGAAAATGATAAAAACTTCAAAAAAATAAAATCCTTCGAGATGTCGGAAGTGTTATAAAAAAGTAAAACGGGTATAACTTTTGCATACAATGTCGGAAAAAATGTATAATATATCAAAATTTTCAGCACGAAAATCCACATCCGATTTGCAAACTTTTAGAATCCAAAAATTCTAAATAGAAAAGTTATGCTCAAATTTCAGTTTTTTTTTAATTTTAGTTAAATTTGGTCAAACTGTGGTCAAACTACTTATTCAAGAAGTATTATTGTTACTAAGTAATTATTCAAGAATATTAGTGTTACTAAATAATTATTTCATTTTTTTTTGAATTTTGTTCAAATCTGGTCAAACTGTGGTCAAACTATTAATTCAAGAAATATTAGTGTTACTAAATAATTATTGTTTTTTAGAATAATAGTTTCAAACTCAAACAGTGAAACGTGTGACTTCATGCTCAAGCTAAACTCCTGAGGGTTAATAGGATAGACATCTTACTATTGTCAGGAAAACAACAAGTGCTGACTTGGAAACGAGGCGGAATAGAACCCGAAAGTTAAGCGTGCTCAGGCTGGAGCAGTGAGAGGATGGTTGACTGGCCGGGAAGTTAGATGATTTGGAATGATGAGGGTGATTAGAGGTTAGAGATTAAATTGAGCGGTGATGCGGGTGATTAGAGATTAAATTGTAAAATAATTTAGAAATTTGAAAATCAGGAAAAAAAATAACAAAATTCGTAAAATTTCCTTTAGTACCGGGTGCTGTTACCAACCGGGACTAAAGGTGGAGCTCCTGGCAGCGGCCACATGGAGGGCCTTTAGTCCCGGTTCGTATTAAAACCGGGACTAAAGGGGGTGGCCTTTAGTACCGACCCTTCAGCCCTGGTTCCAGAACCGGGACTAAAGGCCCTCTAGAAACTGGACACATGGGCCTTTTTCTACTAGTGAAAGCATCTTCATGTCACTATCATGCAGATTGCTCATGGGTACGACCAGAAGAAAGAAAAACCTTTAGTCATGATGGCATGCCCATTATTCGCTGCTATAAAAAGAGTTGTTTTGGGTTTTCGCTGGCCTATATAGTTAATTTTTAATTTGGGTATCTCTAAGAATTTTCCCGCATCCAAACCCATGGGTCATGCATATGAGTCTATATTTTATAACACATCTTAAGAATAAGGCAAGGAAAAAGACCAAAATGGCCAGATTCCAGATCAATCATGATCGACCATAATAGTACCACAACAATGACATGGGGTCATGAAATGGCTACTAGATAAACATGTCACAAGCGAGGGTTTTATGATATGCAGCAAAGGCGAAATTTTATGTGGTTTGCATGCACTGCTGTGTGAAAACATTTGGAATACTTTGCGTGGTTCACACGCTCTATCGATTCACATTACTCACATCAAGCAGGACCAAACAAGTTTATCATACGTGTGAAGGATGGCACATACTCCATTAAACTTTGAGCCCCACCCACGTTTAATAGCTGCCCACTCTAATATCTCACCGGCCAGCCTTCTCAGTGACGTCCCCATTATCATGTACTGGCCTCCAATAATCTTTGAGCCCAGCAGGTCAATTCATGTCCAACTCCCCACAGTGAGGATGGTTAACACAGCGAGCATAACTAATAATAGAGTTAGCTAGTGGTTATAACTAATTGTCATATCATTAGCAGTCAATTAACTGAATAGTCTAGCCATATGATAGTTAATTATACATAGAATATACTATGTCATTAATACCTGATCCACTTTATTCTTATACAAAGCTTCTAGTCCGTGTTGCAGCTGACGATAAATCTACATTCTGCTTTTGTTTTATCTACTCTGATCTATTTCCTCAACATATCATAAATCTGATGTGGCAATTTTATAGCACATCTTTTTGAAAAAAATTATCATCCACTTACAGAATCTTATTATACTTGGCGCGGCCTTGTACGATGAGTGGTGTTGTATTTTTTAGATATTTTCTTGGCTGTAATATATTATTCTTTCATTTGGATTGAATGCTTCTTTCTTCCCCGAACCTGTCACAAATGTGCATTACGAACCTAGAAGGAAAGACATGTAGAATATATAATGTTGTGTTGCTAATCCTTTCCTTCTACAAAATGATGGTGAGCTCATACATAGCATTGTATGACTTGGCCCTTAAAAACTAGATGATGCCCCGCACATTGTTGCCGGAATATTTTGCAATATTTTAATGAGGTTTTGGTTATATGAAACATCAATATTTGAAATAATAATTTTTGAAAGTATATAAGGATTAAATGTAAATAGGATAATAGAATGGAATTTTACATGCATGCATGTTTGCATGTTGAAGTGGATTTTTAATATGCATAGTTGCATGTTGATGTGGGCTTTTCCTATGCATGTTGAATAATGAGGTGGCTTGCTTGCATGTTGAGAGAGATATGTTAGTGCGAGATAGCTATTTAGATATAGAAGATGTAATAAAAAAGAAGAAAGAGATATGGCAACTTTAGAGAGAGCAAGCAAAGCTCAGTGCAGACACAGAGTACGAAGACTATTGCTGAAGTTTATGTATTTGATTATTCATGTAATTATCTAGTTTTCCCCCTTGTTTAGTGTTGTATTTATGCACATCTTTGTTTGATGGATGAAAAGATATCAAAATTTAGCAAACCAGATGATTGTGTGGACACATCAATTATATTAGTGTCATTAGAAGCAGCAAATGTATACTCCCTCTACCTTCCTACTTATAAGTCCGTCATGTATCCTTAGGTCATCAATAAACTGAAAGAAAGAAAAAAGAACGAAAGAACAAAGTAAATAAAACACACACACACACACAACAAAGAAAAAAACACACACACACACACCAAAGAAAGAAAAAAACCCGATAAAAACTGGACCAGTCCAACCAATAAACAGAAAGAAAGAAATAAAGAACCATCAAAACTGAGCGACAGAGTGAGCTGCGATTGTCTTCTCTTGAGCGAGCCAGAACAACGAAAAAAATACAGAGAAACGGCTCGGCCAAGTTGGTATGCCAGAGAAAAATCCTTGAGGCGATAGAAACTAAAGGTTCTGGATGGGCCTTTTTCTACTAGTGAAAGCATCTTCATGTCAATATCATGCAGATTGCTCGTGGGTACGACCAGAAGAAAGAAAAACCTTTAGTCATGATGGCATGCCCATTATTCGCTGCTATAAAAGGAGTTGTTTTGGGTTTTCCCTGGCCTATATAGTTAATTTTTAATTTGGGTATCTCTAAGAATTTTCCCGCATCCAAACCCATGGGTCACGCATATGAGTCTATATTTTATAACACATCTTAAGAATAAGGCAAGAAAAAAGACCAAAATGGCTAGATTCCAGATCAATCATGATCGGCCATAATAGTACCACAACAATGACATGGGGGTCATGAAATGGCTACTAGATAAACATGTCACAAGCGAGCGTTTTATGATATGCAGCCAAGGCGAAATTTTATGTGGTTTGCACGCACTGCTGTGTGAAAACATTTGGAATACTTTGCGTGGTTCACACGCTCTATCGATTCACATTACTCACATCAAGCAGGACCAAACAAGTTTTTCATACGTGTGACGGATGGCACATACTCCATTAATGTTTGAGCCCCACCCACGTTTAATAGCTGCCCACTCTAATATCGCACCGGCCAGCCTTCTCAGTGACGTCCCCATTATCATGTACTGGCCTCCATTAATCTTTGAGCCCCGCAGGTCGATTCATGTCCAACTCCCCACAGTGAGGATGGTTAACACAGCGAGCATAACTAATAATAGAGTTAGCTAGTGGTTATAACTGATTGTCATATCATTAGCAGTCAATTAACTGAATAGTCTAGCCATATGATAGTTAATTATACATACAATATACTATGTCATTAATACCTGATCCACTTTATTCTTATACAAAGCTTCTAGTCCGTGTTGCAGCTGACTATAAATCTACATTCTGCTTTTGTTTTATCTACTCTGATCTATTTCCTCAACTTATCATAAATCTGATGTGGCAATTTTATAGCACATATTTTTGAAAAAAATTATCGTCCACTTACAGAATCTTATTATACTTGGCGCGGCCTTGTACGATGAGTGGTGTTGTATTTTTTAGATATTTTCTTGGCTGTAATATATTATGCTTTCATTTGGATTGAATGCTTCTTTCTTCCCCAAACCTGTCACAAATGTGCATTACGAACCTAGAAGGAAAGACATGTAGAATATATAATGTTTTGTTGCTAATCCTTTCCTTCTACAAAATGATGGTGAGCTCATACATAGCATTGTATGACTTGGACCTTAAAAATTAGATGATGCCCCGCACATTGTTGCCGGAATATTTAGCAATATTTTAATGAGGTTTTGGTTATATGAAACATCAATATTTGAAATAATAATTTTTGAAAGTATATAAGGATTAAATGTAAATAGGATAATAGAATGGAATTTTACATGCATGCATGTTTGCATGTTGATGTGGGCCTTTTCCTATGCATGTTGAATGATGAGGTGGCTTGCTTGCATATTGAGAGAGATATGTTAGTGCGAGATAGCTATTTAGATATAGAAGATGTAACAAAAAAGAAGAAGGAGATATGGCAACTTCAGATAGAGCAAGGAAAGCTCAGTGCAGACACAGAGTACGAAGACTGTTGCTAAAGTTTATGTATTTTATTATTCGTGTAATTATCTAGTTTTCGCCCTTGTTTATTGTTGTATTTATGCACATCTTTGTTTGATGGATGAAAAGATATCAAACTTTAGAAAACCAGATGATTGTGTGGACACATCAATTATATTAGTGTCATTAGAAGCAGCAAATGTATACTCCCTCTACCTTCCTACTTATAAGTCCGTCATGTATCCTTAGGTCATCAATAAACAGAAAGAAAGAAAAAAAGAACCAAAGAAAACAATAAATAGAACACACAAACACACACACAACAAAGAAAGAAAAAAACCCGATAAAAACTGGACCAGTCCAACCAATAAACAGAAAGAAAGAAATAAAGAACCATCGAAACTAAGCGACAGAGTGAGTTGCGATTGTCTTCTCTTGAGCGAGCCAGAACAACGGAAAAAAAATAGAGAAACGGCTCGGCCAAGTTGGTATGCCAGAGAAAAATCCTTGAGGCGATAGAAGCTATCGACTCGCACTAAGCATCGCAATGAAACTTGACCATGGAATGATGGGAATGCTTCACAAGTCATCTGTTCAAGGACCAAAATGTCTTATTCTGTCGTGATTTTGTCATCGAACATTTCCCTCCTGGTCTTTCCTCTATCATAACGTCTGTAACAGAACGGAACACATCTAAATTGCTGGGCAGCTGTAGAGCAAATTCAAGATTGGAGTTGCATTCAAACTCTGAATCTTGATATGAGATTATTGTGCTGCTAGTGCTAGTGACTGACGTGTGCTAGTAGATGCCGTGTATGTTCTTACGACTTAATTAGTTGCGCGTTTAAATACAGCAACCCAGTAGGATTAGATTAGTGTTTAATATACAGCAACCCACCATACGCTCTCACATAGTTTATAGAAGCATATATTGCAACTCATTTTTAATCTACAAAGCACTTCTCTTCTCTCTCCTCCAACTCAATAAGAATACATTATTAAATTCTTATAGCCCTCTTACATGTTACATCACCTTATTATATTTGCTCTAAAGCATCTTCACATTTTTTTCAGGGTGTGAGTTGTGACGCCCTGAGTCATTATTATATGCATATTTTTTGAATGTCATAAAATGTCGTGGTTTTGGGTGTTCTGTTGGCATATATTTCTCATTACTTTTGTTTTGGGTATATGCATATCTTATAATTTTCCTTTATCCAAACCCATGGGTCACTGATACGAGCTTATTTGAACATGTCTTAAAAATAAACCAGGAAAATGACAAAAATGGCTAGATTTTAGATCAATCGTGACCTGCCATAATAGTACCAGAACAATGACAAGAAGCATGATAAACATATCACAAACCACATGGTCCACCTAATAACAAACTACGACAGAACAGACATTTAAACATCAGCATCCATCAACTAGCGCTCTAAACATCCATCACCACTAGCTTCCCTGAGGCCAAGACCATGCAAAAGGCAAGCTACCCTACTAAGCGATCAAAGGGGGCAACAAGCACTACAAAAAAAATACACTTCCATGATGATACGTGTTTGTCACAGTAGGTCGCTTTTTTTGTCATGCATGTACATCCATGACAAATTTATGACAGAATCAAGATAGTCATACATGTGCTGTCGTAGAAGTGTTCCATGATATTATCAAAATTATCATCACGAAAGTGTCCACTTCCATGACAATAAATCAAGCATCACAGAAGTGCTTTCGTCAAGGGTGACCGACACATGACATCCACCGTAACGGAACACCGTTAAGCTATCGGGTCCGGTTTTGGATCCGAAAAGCCGTTAACAGCCCCGACCAATGCCGATTTTCCATGTGTAAAATTCTCATTGGTTGGAGGAGACACGTGTCAACTCATCCAATGGGCGAGACGCGCCTATGATGTGTTGAAACATGGACCGGCCCATCAAGTTTAAATGGGCCGGCCCAACTGAAGGCCCATAAGATTTTGCGGACCATATGGGCCGGCCCAGCTAAAGGCCCGCGTGATTTTGAGGACCATAAGGGGCTGGCCCAGCTAAAGGCCCACAAGATTTTGCGGGCCATAATGGGCCGGCCCAGGTAAAGGCACACAAGATTTTTTTCTGCCATAATGGGTCGGCCTAGGTAAAGCCCACAAGATTCTTGCGGGTCATAATGGGCTGGCCCACGAGATTTCGCCGACATTAATGGGCCGGCCCAGCTGTAGGCATACAAGATTTTGTGGACCCTAGTAGGCCAGCCCATTAACTGCCTGCCATGTTTTGGGCCAAATGTCGGCCCATATTTGATCCGGTCCATTAATTGCCTGCCACGCTCCGGGCCTAATAGTGGCCCATATGAGATCCGGCCCATTAAAGGCCTACCATGTTCTGGGCCAAATTACGGCCCAAATCAGGTCCAGCCCTTTAAGAGGCTTTGGGCTCAATTATGGCCCATATCAGATTCGGCCCGTCAACTGGATACTATGCTTTTGGTCCCACTTGCTAAAGGCCCACTTAGTAATTCGGCCTGATATTAGTTATGGCCTATTAACGGCCCGTTTAACATTTTGGCCCCATATTAATTTTAGCCTGTTAAAAGCCCGTCATATAGTTGGGCCTAACTACGGCCCGGTTTGCATCTGGCCTGCTCGCAGCCGATATCTGATTGGGCCAAACAAGGACCGAGACAATTTTTCGGCCTATTAAAAACCCGTGATTTGATTCGCACATTCATGGGTCGGGGTTCATTTCGGGCTGCTGCCGGCCCGTGAAATGATCGGCACGTTTCAGGCCCAACCTACATCGTGATTGCATGACGGCTCGATTATGTACCGTAATTTTACGGTTTTGCCGGTTTACTGCGAAGACAGGATATATATACAGTAAAATAACTGCAGCATCGTGAATAAGAAAAAACCTATACTATACAATAAAGAAATTACGGCATATTACATCCACTGGGCATCAAATTCGCCACTATGATAATAAAGCACAAGCAGACAGCAGATTACATACACTGGGCATCAAAGATCGCCACCAGTGCAAATAAACACGCCGACAACATAATATACAAAACCAACAGCACTTAAATAGAGTTCAAGAAAGGTTAGCCCTGCTGGGAAGCTGCAGCGCAAGCAGCTGAGCAAGATGATGAGACTGCGCTTGTTCAACACTTATATCTTCCTCACTCTTTAAGATAAACAAGCAGACATATGATAGGTTTTGCACATAAAAGTATCAGTGCGGACAATTCATCACATTTCTTACTGACGAATAAAGTGACACAGTTTAAATTTGCATTAACACAATATGGTATTGTTCAGGTCAGGACATGGCAGGAAATGACATTGTGAAGGAGTTGGCAGCTTCACGACACCACTGGATTATATATCAAGAACTCATAAGTATCAATGGCTACTGTGCTGTCAATTTATACCATTTCAGATTGGCAAATAAAGAGAAGGTTTAAATAATAGTAGAATGATATGACATTGTTCATAGTTAAGACATTGCAGAATATGACATTGTGCTGTAGTGGGTAGGTTCACCATACCACTGGATTACATATGAAGAACAGAAGCATACATGCAGTGCAAAAGAAGATCACTTGCTCTGTATAGTTTAATTTACATGGTATGAAGAAGGAACTTGGTTGTACAACTGAAAACTTAAATTGAGAAAGGACAAACTTTTGTTTATGAACTACATATAATAAACTTTAAACAAGCAATTTGATGCAAACACAAAAAATAAACAGCTATTGCAGTCATGCCTAACCAAATATATACAACAAAGTTTGAAGGCTTCAGATGGACAAACTTACATTATTGGTGAAGACATGCTCTATAAAGGCCTTGTCCATACTGATGGGGGGGCAATTCAAGAAGTTTACCACAGAATCTTCTTCAAAAGCATTGCCTTTATTCTACATTTTGTTAAGAGTAAATATAGATGTGATAATATACAAAAAAATGGAGAATATTTAACATAAGATGAAGAGTGATGCTACATAACCAAGTAGCTATAAATGTAAGTGCAGCGATACAGGCAAAAGGTACAGCCAAGAGCAATGCACAGCTAAACTTCTTCACAACCAACCTTATGGTAAGAGTAAATATAGATCTGATGTGTAGAAAATGGAGGGCAAAGGAAAATAAGCTGCAGAGTGATGGTACATGAACACCTACCTGTCATTATAAGTACACTGATAAAGGACAGCATGTACTTACATGAACAATGCAGAGCTAAAAAAATTGGCATTGGATATATTCTACACTAATGTAACCATTCATACAGATCAGATAATTTGGAGCAAACAATTGATAAAAACATTAGCATTGGATATATTCTACACTAATGTAAGCATTTGAGTGGAAAAACATGGTACGATGACAGATGGAATATGTATTGATAATGGATGGGCATGGCATCTCGACATATATGATGAGTAAACTAAGCAGATGGCGGTGCAAGAAAGTAGAAGAAATGCAAGACAACATATGCAAGATACGCGCAATCAATAAAACCTTGCCAAATTAGAACAGACACCTTGATGGGTGAACAGGACAGGCCATCTGCCTTTGACTCCTCGAGGTTAGAATAGTCATTAGGATGATATTCTGAACAAGAATCAATAGATGGGGAGCGTACGAGTTTCATTGCTTCCAGAATGGCACACAATGCCTTGGTGCCAATTTTGTAAGTCATTGCAGTGTTCCACAATATTCTTCTGATGCACGGATTCTGATATTCATTGTAATTGCGTATGATATCTGAGAACCATGAAAACATAAATAGTTGTGAGATTATCTTTGCAATGCAGATGATATTCTAATATAGGGGCACCCCTGTAAACACTTGTGTTCTATCACTGGATTCTGTTGAGAGAGCTCATGTGTGCTGTAATATGGTGCGTGCATTTATATAATCTGGCACAAGTACACAAAAAAATAGGCTCAAGAAGTAAGGATACCTGGCAGATGATAGGTTCATAATATACTGTATAGAGAGTTTATTGCCAAACCATGATAACAAGAGCACACAGCAACTAGGCAGATCATAGTGTACATAACAGGGGTTCACCATAACCAGGATATATAAATCGGGAAAGTGGAACTCGCTGGAAATTACGGTGTTGTATTGCCGCTAGTAATTGAAAGCCTATCGATCATGTACAGGCCAGCTCTATCAGCTGTTGACTGCAGATGTCCCTGCTCCCCTTCCTGACAAGGAACATACTGTGCTTCCCATACAGAACACCGCACGGGTCGTCGGCCGAACCACCGGCCCCACCGCCTGTGTTCCTCCGCCACCCCCACCCCCACCCCCGCCCCCACCCGCGTCGAGTTTTCTTCGTTCGACGAGGCCACACCACCGCCCCCCAAAACCACCGTACCCACCCGAGCCCCTTCGATCGCACCGGCGAACTCCGGTGAGCTCTGAAAAATCGACTGACCCAATTTTGAAATTTAGTCTACTGTGATTTAACTAGTGTGGAATATAAAAGGGGAAAACCATGAGCATTGCGAGCATGGTGTTGAGCGTGCCATGGCGGATCTGAAGGTGCAAACCGGACAAAGGCAACTTCGCAACCAAGACAAGAAATCAGAGTAAAGCAGTGGCGATCTATTCTCTTGCTGTGATAAAAAAGTTGAGCAGATACGAAAGAGTACCGCCTCTAGTGTGGCTCCGTGTACGCATCTGCTGAGAATTTGATGGTGCCGCGGTTGCGATGGCTGTCGGCGGCGTGGAAGCAGATCTAGGAGGGTAGACGGTGGCGGCGGGCCGCGGTGGACGAGACGGTCGTAGGAGCGGCGCCGGCATGGTGGACGACGGCGGGGATGAAGCGAGAGGACGGGATGCAAGGATCCCAGTCCGAAGCCGTGGATGAGAGAGGTCGATCTCTCGTAATGGACGGCGGCGTTGGGGTATCAGCTCCGGCATGGTGGAGGAGGACGGCGGTGGATGGGGTGGCGGACGGTGGCGGACGGAGGAGGGTGGGGTGGAGAGGGTGTTTTGGCGCCCACGGAGTACGAATGGGGAAAAGGGAGGTAGAGAGGAAGCGGGGAACCATGTATTCAGGGCGTGCTTGTCTCAAATGCGAAGAAATTTACAAACTTAGCCCCCGTTTCAAATTTCTACTACATCAAAGCAACATTAGTCGGTTGGGGATAGGACGGTAATCTCGCATACACCGAATATTTGCCGACGAGAGTTTGTTTTTGGCGCCCACCGTGTATGAATATGAATCGGGGAGGGAGTCGATTTCGACTAAGGACACACTGTGTTTTGGCGCCCACCGTGTATGAATCCGGGTGAGAGGCGGTTACGTCACGTTTGGGTGATATTACAAACCTACCCCTATTGAAACCTAAAGAAATCCAGCATATAGGCTTTGCGTGGCAGGGATAGGCAGTAGTGATTTCCATCTCGCAGATTTTGGTTTCGGGCGGTTATTGCGACATTCCCCGTTTCGTTCAAATTTTGCAGAGTGCACATTTACCGTGCCAACTCAATTCGAATCCCGTTTTTATTCTATTTTTTTCGGGCGGGATCCATTTTCAATTGGAATTACATTCTATATACATCATTTTTTAATATATACTTTCGAAAGCACAACACCATTTATACATAAATATGGTTTACAAATGGCATGATCTCAGATTCATAAGGTTGTATCCATCAATTTGGATTTTCAAATATTTGAAACCACTTTATGTTGAAATCCAATGTATGCATTCCTCGCTAACTGTCTCCAATTAATGTGTGTTTCATGCGGGTTTTTTTTTACTTCTCAAACATGTATAATGTGTTTCACACACGCAACATATAGTGTAATCCCGTTTAGACATTAATTGCATATAAACCATGCATTGTTTGTAATTGAAGAATCTATGGATCACCAATATTGATAAACTATATAACATTACACGTGTGCCCAAATTCAAATGAATATGCATGTTTGATACACCAATTTGTGTTATGATATTATCGATGCCATGATCTCCAGTTTAAATATTTGAATCCTCTTTAATCCATATATTCGTCTCATATAGCTATCACTCATGCTTATATAGGACTATCTCTCTGGACCTATACGTGTTCATCGTCTCTCAGGTATCGATCGTGCTACCTGTATGTCGACAATGATCTTTTATCTTCGTAACACACTGACGGTACTCTCTCCCTCGACCTTCATCACTCTATCTCTCTCTAAGTATATCTCGCTCCCTGCTATGTGTCTCTAACTATGATTCTCCATGCGGAATCTCTTTCTCTCACACAAACACAAAACTTTGTCTCCCGGGGTCTCATTTCTCTCTACTATTCCCATGTGTGCCACTCGCACACCCCTCATATAGAGATGTCTTTCGCTCCTTAGATATGAGAACCTATGACTCTTCCTCTTCAATATCTCTTTCTCACACACAAACACAAACTCTGTCTCCCAGGGTCTCATATTTCTCCATTGTTCTCTGGTATGTCGCTCACACACACCCTCTCTCCCTAGAGATATCTTGCGTTCCCTCATATGTCTCTCTAGCTATCACTCTCGTTGTGAAATATCTTTCTCTCTCGCAGACACAAAACTCCGTCTCTCTGGATCTCATTTCTCTCTGATATCTGTTTGTATGTGACTCACACACACCCTCTCTCTATCTCTCTCACACCCACACACATAACCCAGCCTTCTGATCCACTATACTCCTATCTCTAACGCACACTAGCTAGCATCTTTATCTTTCTATTTATCCGTTTCTCCATCAACCTTCTTTCTTGCCCTCACTCTTGATTCCTATCACGCACACTACATATGTTTCTCTCTACATGCAGTCAAGTGCCCTCTCACACACATATATAACTTCACCCTTTGAACCACCCGACGGTCATCTCCAACACCCAAACTAGCGGATGTCCCTCTAGCTAGCATCTCCATCTCTTTATCTATCTGTAGTTTCTCCGTCAACATTTCTTTCTCACATAGAGTCTTGCTTCCTATCACCCACACTATATATGACTCTCCATACATATGCATTTATAGGTTGGTCTCTTTTGCAAAATCGTTGCGCCTCACTCCCTCTGCTCGCCATAGATGTGTTGGGGAACGTAGGAGAAATTCAAAATTTTCCTACGTGTCACCAAGATCTATCTATGGAGAAACCGGCAACAAGGGGAAGGAGAGTGCATCTACATACCCTTGTAGATCGCTAAGCGGAAGCGTTCAAGTGAACGGGGTTGATGGAGTCGTACTCGTCGTGATCCAAATCACCAGAGATCCTAGTGCCGAACGGACGGCACCTCCGCGTTGAACACACGTACGGAGCAGCGACGTCTCCTCCTTCTTGATCCAGCAAGGGGGAAGGAGAGGTTGATGGAGATCCAACAGCACGACGGCGTGGTGGTGGAAGTAGCGGGATTCCAACAGGGCTTCGCCAAGCGCTGCGGGAGGAGGGAGATGTGTCACGGGAGGGAGAGGGAGGCGCCAGGGCTTAGATGTTGCTACCCTCCCTTCCCCACTATATATAGGGCCAAGGGAGAGGGGGGGCGCAGCCTTGGCCCTTCCTCCAAGGAAGGGTGCGGCCAAGGGAGGAGTCCCTCCTCCCCAAGGCACCTAGGAGGTGCCTTCCCCCTTTAGGACTCTTCCTTTCCCTCTTCTCTTGGCGCATGGGCCTCTTGGGGTTGGTTCCCTAGGCCCATATAGGCAAGGCGCACCCCCTACAGCCCATGTGGCCCCCGGGGCAGGTGGCCCCATCCGGTGGACCCCCGGGAACCTTCCGGTGGTCCCGGTACAATACCGATGACCCCGAAACTTGTCCCGATGGCCGAAATAGGACTTCCTATATATAAATCTTTACCTCCGGACCATTCCGGAACTCCTCGTGACGTCCGGGATCTCATCCGGGACTCCGAACAACTTTCGGGTTACCGCATACTAATATCTCTATAACCCTAGCGTCACCGAACCTTAAGTGTGTAGACCCTACGGGTTCGGGAGACATGCAGACATGACCGAGACGTTCTCCGGTCAATAACCAACAGCGGGATCTGGATACCCATGTTGGCTCCCACATGTTCCACGATGATCTCATCGGATGAACCATGATGTCAAGGACTTAATCAATCCCGTATACAATTCCCTTTGTCTATCGGTACGATACTTGCCCGAGATTCGATCATCGGTATCCCGATACCTTGTTCAATCTCGTTACCGGCAAGTCTCTTTACTCGTTCCGTAACACATCATACCGTGATCAACTCCTTGGTCACATTGTGAACATTATGATGATGTCCTACCGAGTGGGCCCAGAGATACCTCTCCGTCACACGGAGTGACAAATCCCAGTCTCGATTCGTGCCAACCCAACAGACACTTTCGGAGATACCCGTAGTGTACCTTTATAGCCACCCAGTTACGTTGTGACGTTTGGCACACCCAAAGCACTCCTACGGTATCCGGGAGTTGCACAATCTCATGGTCTAAGGAAATGATACTTGACATTAGAAAAGCTTTAGCATACGAACTACACGATCTAGTGCTATGCTTAGGATTGGGTCTTGTCCATCACATCATTCTCCTAATGATGTGATCCCGTTATCAACGACATCCAATGTCCATGGTCAGGAAACCGTAACCATCTATTGATCAACGAGCTAGTCAACTAGAGGCTTACTAGGGACGTGGTGTTGTCTTTGTATCCACACATGTATCTGAGTTTCCTATCAATACAATTCTAGCATGGATAATAAACGATTATCATGAACAAGGAAATATAATAATAATCAATTTATTATTGCCTCTAGGGCATATTTCCAACAAGATGCATGCTCCAGCCCACACCACTATCTCTTAAAGACAAAAACACATGCTCAATTGTCGGGACTTCTTCCATGCATTCTCACATGCATGCATATTGTCATACCGATCCGTCTCTTCCATGTCGTTGATCTTATGACTTATGTCTTCTTTCTTTTACCTCGATCATGCGCGCGCACACACACACACATCCCACGTATACATGTATACCACTCACACATGCACGTTAAAGGTCTCTATGTCTCCATACGTAGTTAATTACCCTCAATCCTAACGCCACATCGAATCGTTCTCCTCTTTTGTGCACATAACTTCCGCCTGGATGGGTAAAACACACACTCGCACTTAACAATCTCCTTCTAGCTACCCCCCCCCCCCCCCCCCCGCCTCTCACTCTTCCCCTATATCCCTGAAACCAATAAGACCATCCATTAGTTTAATTCCCGCCTACATGCACCATCGAGATATAGTAGTCTTCCTCGGTGTCTCTCGAACAAACACGTTCTCTCGAAGTCGACTCCTCTCACACGCACACACCTTCTTTTCCCTCTCTACGGGCATTTTCTCTCTCGCACCCCATCGTTGGTGGCCTCTGCCATACACATCACCTCTCTATGATGAAAGCCATGGACACTTAAATTACATCCGCCACAGAGGACCCTGCGACACACACACACACACACCCCCCCCCCAACACACACACTAAGACTCCATCTCTCTCTCTCTCTCTCTCACACACAAACACAACCACACACACACGCAAGCACGCACGCCCGTCCCCCCCCCACACACACACTAAGACTCCATCTCTCTCCCTCTCTCTCACACACACACAAACTAAGACTCCATCTCTCTCTCTCTCTCACACACACACACACCCCACACACAAACTAAGACTCCATCTCACACACACATGCTCTAGGCGGAGCATTTGTTCCTACCACTCTTCATCCAACCTTACCCGTATGATGAACAACCAGCTTTATTTACATGCATAACATGGACAAATTCCACTTTACTTTAGTAGTCAGCAAACTTATCATCTGTACCCTTATAAAAAAATGAGTTGGTGGTGATGGTGTGCCTGCCATCTTGTAATACAGACCGTATGATCTATATCTGAGGATAGAAAGCAAACTATGATAATTTTACAAAAGATACCCGCACCTCTCTCCACATCATTATCGCCCGCAACCTCATTGCTCAGCAATTAAAAAAGGAATAAGTCTTTGGAACGATCTAGCATGCATGGTGGCCGTTGCCGCCTACTGGCGCCGTCCATCCACATGCCTCCGCCCATTCCGACTACCAGTCACCACCACGCTCCACTCCTCCTCGCCTTATCTCTCATATTTCATTTTTTTGATGACATTCTCGAGATACCAGTTTTCCGATAAAATTCTCGAGATATCATTAGTTTTTACACATGGGATTACTCCTGCATGGGCCAATCACAACAGGTGTTCTATAAAAAATGCATATTGATGTTCCGTGCAATGCACGAGAATCTTGCTTGTAATTATATAACGCAAATCACGAGCAGGAAGTGACATTTTTTTGACACAACCACGTTAACATGGCCACGTAAATCACTAGCTAAAGTAAATACCATTATACTTATATCCCGATGCAGAAGGTTGAGTACATGTCCAAAGAGTAGAGTCACACACACGCACTCTGTCTCTCAGAATCTCTCTCACACACACACCAGTTACGTGATGCCCACTTAAGCAGACACGTATGTTACAATTTGTGCACCCGCGGGTACACGTTATGCTGCGCATTTATTTAAGCCGGAAGGCGAACCCAAACAGTAAGCTGCATTCATTCCCCTCCTCCCGCCTCTTCTCTGGTCGCCGTCGCCCGGTAGCCATGGGCCGGCCGGAGGTAACAACATACGCCATACTCCCGCCGGAGCGGCGCTTTAATATGGAAATTTTAGTGGCCATGCATGCATCTTTTTGTGCTAGCACTCCTATATAAGGGTTGACCGGTCACTTCCCGCGGACGTGCGCGGGCAGTGGAAGAGGAAGGAGAAGGGAAGCGGGCTGTGGTGTAACATTTTTTACCACAATTTCCTAGGAAACCGAGTGCAATAATTGAGTAGTTTTGCAAACTACTAGTACTACACCTGAAACGGTTCAAAACCTATACTCCATTGTCAGCGCGCGCTTCCCGCGTGAAACGGTCAGCGTCACCCTGGAGCGTCAATGCCGCATTAATGCCCGGCCAGAGCGGAGGCGACCTCTCACTGGCGCCGGCTTTGAAGTGGCGCGACGGCCGAGAGAGCGCCGCTTCCCGGTGCACGCGACTGCTCCGCGTCGAGAGTGGCCATAGGCCCTGTTTGGATCCATGGGTTAGAGTTAGTTTGAGCTAGTTGGGGCTCAAATAGCCCTAAACTATCCAAGCATGAGGGTTTAAATTGGAGCAAGTTGCACCGAACCCACCAAAAAAAATTATCCCACCCAAGAGGTGCTAACTGGAGATAGTTCTCATCGGGACCACTGAAAAATCACTTTTCTCTCTCCATGAAGTGCATTTATTGTCAATCTAACCCTGTCACCCAAACACCTCTTTGGCTACAGTTTGTACAGGGTTAGTCATGAGTTAGTCTAACGTCTAACTAAGTTAGAGTATCAAACAAGAGCAGTATAGGACATGCATGTTGCTCAAAGCATACAGGCAAATTCGTACGTGAAAGGATTTTTTCTTTTTGAAAACGGAACGTGAAAGGAATTTTTTTTAGAATGCTCTTGGCATGTCGCTAACATGTGATAGTTAACCGACCTTAGTAGACGGCAGAAACGCCAGCCCGCCGCACTTTGATAGAGACGAGGAGGGAGAAGCGATACAGGCTGCTGGATTACTCCCTCCGTTCGGGTTTATTAGGCCTCTTAGCATCACAAGCATGTCCCTTTTTATAAGGCCTCGCTTTTGAAAAGGTGTATGCATGCAACCATTTCATTGGTTGCATTGAAAGCCATTGTTGTTGGTGCCATGGCTGGAAAATTAATACACTTCATGCGTGCTTTTTCATTGGCTGCATGCATGTGAGAGAGTGCATTGGGAGTGGAATGGAAAAATTAATGTGAGAAAATTTCTATGTGTCTTGGTCCAAGAGAAATTGTCTTTAAGCCTAATAAACCCGGACGGAGGGAGTACTAGAGATAGGTGTCGCACGGAATCCAAGAAATATGGTGATAGCGTGGGTTAGCCATGTACTAGTATGATGTAACTACACCTGGCTACCGTGTTTCGTACTCTTCCAGTCCACTGTGGAGATGATTGGTTAATTTTATATCGCTGAATAATATTAAATATTATGAGTGCAGTCGCTCAACCATGAGGTTCCTTGCTCCTTCTCGGTCGTCCGGAATCTATGTTCTTCCACTCTATTTTTTTTACGTGAGCTTTGTTCATCCTTTTGCCAACACGCGAGACATCTAGTATTAAGGTGCACGAGTTATGCAAGGATCGTTCCATCTATATAAAGAACACGTGGGACTGGAACTACGAGACGAACATGTACCCATGAGTGGACGTACGAACCTGAGTAATGTAGCGCAGTAAGTGAAGTAGAAAGGCACAAATCGTATGAACATGCGTGGCATATAGGGTGTGTTTGGTTGCGTTCTCATCTCAGCATAGTTGTTCCCTCTTCAGGCATGCTCAACTCAACACCCCTCTTCATGCATGCTCTCTTCATGCATGCTTCTAGTGTATTTGTGCTAAACTAGTGTGGACTCATGCACCCTCCATACACTCTACCAAACACCCAAAAGTAGGTCGAGAAGGGAACTCTTGGGCGGCATTTCTCTCTTACTACGTACTACCACTAAATGTTGTACGTGCAATGCACGGTGAATTTATGGAGTACGTGCCTAAGTACTCTACTACTACTATATTAGTTGGAGGCGCATATTAACTTTTATATTTGTTTACGTGTATGCCCCGAGACCTTCCAACTAGACGTGTCTTTGTCTCCATTTTTTTGCGGAAAACGTGTCTTTGTCTCCAGGTCGCACTTTGTATCGTTCATACCTCTAAGTAATACTACGTGTGGTCTCCGACCCAGAGGTGGAAGAAGTGGATATGCTCTAGCACGCTATTTTTTACGCTGGGCTCTAGCACGCTGTTCATGTCCCACTCCTTTCGCTGACGTGTGGGACATCCAGCACGTGCCGTGATTGGCACCCTTCGTCGTAAGAGTTGAAACGCTAGCATTCATCAGAAATAAAAAATAATTATAAATCGGCAGTGATACTATTTTTTTGCGAACCAATCTGTAGTTATACTATACCTCGATATCGGAAAGAATACTACTCTGTTCGCCAACATGTGGGACGTCGACCATCCTGGTCCACTTGCCATGCACGCAGAACTCCAAGGGAGCCACCCAGGTCGTCGCGCCGCAGTAACAATGACTAATGAGCCGTCAAATCACAGGCCCACTTCCCACTTTGAAGTTGCTTGGACGAAGGAACCATCATGACTTCGTTGAATTCCGCTTCTTGAAGAAAACTACTGTACCAGCAGTACTGCTAGCTACAGTAGTTACTTCAACAGAGGCCTCCTTTCTTCATAGGATAGGAATATGAAAATCATAGGAAGTGAGATGACATGCATCTCAATTCCTATAGAGAAAGAGATGCCATTTGATGCTTAGGATAGGAATTTTTCCATTTAGTCTAGGCTAATGTACTGGTAATTTGCTCTAAAAACTACAGTAGTAACTAGTAGTACTGGTACATGCTCGTACTCAGACACACACACACACACACTAACTACTAGTACTACTACTTCTCACATGCTGGCCAGACGCCGTCGTTCTCCTTCTCGGCTTTGTCGGCGACACCCCCCATGCTTGGAACTCCGCCGACCTCTCCGCAGCAGCGCGGGCGTCCTTTTCTTTCTTGCGGCGGCGGGCGTCTCTTTTCTTGAGTGCTTTCTGACTTTTGCACTCCCTCTGTTCGGCTTTGGCCGCCTCTTGCTCTACCGCCCATTTGGCCTTGGCCTCTTCAAATTCCTCCCACATAGTTGTGAGGTCGCGAGCGGCGATGAACTCGGCACGGCGGGATGCCATCGCTTCCCTACCATTTTCTGTGCGGTCGTGGGCCGCGAGGAACTCGGTGCGGCGGGATGCCATCGCTGCCTTACCGGCTAGTGTGCGGTGCGGTGGCATGAACGACGCTTGGTGTGAGCTCTGGGGTGGAGTGGCCGGACAACCGTATAGTGCATTGGTTTGTCAAGAGCTCAAGGACAGAAGACGAAGCAAATTTGGATTCCCCTTCAATCCTGGTCATTTATTACCGAGTAAAATGCATTGCCCGTCATCGAACTTGTCTTGGTAGCTCACTTTGATAATTGTATACGAGATATGGTGATTATACGGTCACTGGCTCAGCGTATAGCTCCGTATTTCTCTGGTTGAACAATCAAACAGTCCACATGCGCCTCATCAGCTCGTGTTCTTTATCTATCTACGCGGGCCTACCTGTTAATGGAGAAAGAAATAATGCAAAAACCAAAATTATGCTAGAGTCCGGACCGCTTCCGGAGCCCGCTCTCACCGCCCTGGCCCCTCAAGACGCCAGATGCCCGCCGCATGCATGCATAGCAAGTAGTACTCCTTATGTGGAGGAGAGAGAGGCATTGACAAAGTCAAGGAGTGGGCTCTGCAAGAGCCCGTCTCTACACGTGATCCTAGGTATAAAAAATAATTCTAAAAAAGGCATAAAAAACAATTGTGTCTTAAAAAAAGAAAGGTAAAAAACATTTGAGAGGAAATAGATAGAGAGAAAGTGAGAAAAAGCTGTAACCTGGGCATTACATGAGGAAGGAGGGAGTGGTGCACATGCCAAGTTCACTGGGCTGCCGTGTTTCACACTCCTCCGTCGTAACAGTGAAAACAATAGCTTTCATCAAAAATAAACAATGAATACTCGTTGCTCATCCTCTATATCGGAAAGAATACTTTCATTCGCCGACATGTGGGACGTCAACCATCCTGGTCCACCTGCCATGCACAAAATTATCCTGGTCTACCCCGGTCGTATCGCAAGCCCAACCTTTCCCACTGTAAGTTGTTCGGACGAAGGAACCGTCATGACTTCGTTGAATTCCGCTTCTTCAAGAAAACTTACTGTACCCGCAATACTGCTACCACACGCGAAGACTGGACAGCACTGTACCACGTCATATCACTGAAACCCACTAGGCCAAACTAGCCCGCCTAGGTCATCGATCGCTAAGCCTACAATTTTAGGAGCTAGGGCTATTGGTCGGTCGACAAGGGATAAGTATAAGCGTACCACGAGCTCATCAGCCCCAACGTTTCTCTTCTGTGAGTGTTTTGCAAGTACTATAGCTCGCACAGTAGCTAGCCTACTAACACCAAGAATCATCAAACAAGCCCTGCTGATATGATAAACAGTTCAAACTTACATCTAAGCATGCCATATAATACATCAAAAGCTGGTGAGGATACATCTGTTTCCATAACTCGGAGAGGGTTCGCATGATTCATCGCATGATTCACTATCAAACAAAAGTAGCAAGATTCGCCCACACAAGACAGTGCACTACCCCTAAGATGGTTTGATAACACGCATCGTTCTGGTAATTAAACATAGGGCAATGCAAACTACCCTGAAGGATTAGCGCGACCAACTATTTCTTGTCATCGATCTCTTGGGCAATGACCACAGCACGGACAGCGGCATGGGAATCGATTTCTGGGGCGATGTCCACAGGACTGACCGCGACATCCGAATCCATCTTTGGGGCGATGTCCATAGGATGGACAGCGGCATCGGAATCGATCTCCGGGGCGATGCCAACAGGACGGGCCAAGACAGCGAAATCATCAAGGACGTCCACCGGCACCTGCACAACCCTAACATATTAGCAAGCACATTGCAAATAATCAAAAAATACAACTATGGTAATAAACCATTATTTTTTACCTTTTGCAGCTCACCGGGGGATCTCATCCCTCTAGGGGCCATCTCCTCGTCCTCGATGGGGGCCATCACCTTGCCAGGGGAATACTGCTTCTCAACGGCGACTATCTCCTCAAACTCGGTCTTCAGCCTCACATAGGTGGCAATCAGAGTTCCTAGAGTAGGCATGGTTTGGCCAGTGCTTGTTTCTTGGAGTTCGTCCGCCAAGGTCCTCAACTCTTTGGCCAGTGTTTGTTTCTTGGAGTTCTTCGTCTCCATGGGTTGGCCCGCCAACATGGTCAACTCTTTGGTCGGTGCTCGCTTCCTGGAGATCGCTGTCTCCAGTGGGTTGTCCGCCGGCAACTCTTTGCCTAGTGCTCCAGGATCCATCAATGAACTGACAAACAAAAAGCAATCAAAAGGAAACCACAATCGCAATGAAAATGGGAAAAGAATAGGATGTGAGAATCGGTCGGTGCTTCACAAAAACAAGATTCTTGGAATGAAAATATAGCAGCATAACTGATTCACCCACCTTTCCTTCATCGGTACAGAAGAAAAATGGCATAAGTGAGTAGCCTGGAGTGAGGTTTTCTTCAAGAAAGGGAAGAAAGGGATTGAACGAGCGTTCCAGTAAAATGATGGTTGCTTCATCCAGTCCAACTTGGAGGCCACCTTACCACTGCTGGTAAAGGTGTGGGTTTTGTGATATGATGGGTCATGACGGCCACACCGGGGTGACAGATGAGTCTCGACTATAGCACCTCGCTGTGATTTGGTGGATGGCATGCGGGCCCAGATGCTTTGAAATGTCCCGCATGTAGATAGAGCGGCTAGTCATATCGGAGTGCCCAATATTGTGCACCGCGACCAAGGCGGAGAGGAAAACGAGAGAACTGCATAATTAATGCATGTGTTTAATTAGGATAGTTTTGTAAAGTACGAGATACATTCCTCCAATCGCAAAATGCCTTGGTTCGTGAGATTTGAGATTTGAGCCCTATAAACCGGAAGGGAGGGAGTACTGCACACGGTGTAGTCTAGTCACTTGTTGAAATCTCTAGAAAGGAAAATACTCCTTTCCGGTTTACACGGCTATACTACTCCCTTCGTCTAGGTGTGTAAGTCATCTTACAAAAACCAAATAGTCCCAAAACACTTAGGCGCGGTGCATTAACTTCTACCTTATTTCTTGTTTCTTGACATATCAATAAGAGATGAGAGGTGTGCATGCTTTTAATGACTTGCAATGGCTAGTTCATTGCATGCAATGCTATTAATTAGCAAATAAACAATGGTGACCCCGGGAGGAAACGGCGCTAAGCGCGTGGACCTATGCAGAATGAGTATCAACCAATGGATAATGAAGTTTAATTGTTAAACAATAGCAATTTTGTCTCATGCAAGAGCCTGGCTAGTACTCCAAGGAACCGCACCACGCGAGCGTTCGCAACTGCCACGTTCGGGTTGCGCTTGGCTCTTCGCCTCTTCGAGAAGACGAACAATGATGTTACTCCTACTTCTACAGTATCGAATCCACTGCTGCATGTCCGTCCACCTCGTGCGGGAGGGATAGCGTGTAGCGAAAGCTTCTACTTACTGCTCCTGCCTTTGCGTCTATGATAGGTGGGCCCAACAGGTGGTTGGCCCCCTGTCATGCAGCCAAAGGCAGGTGCAGTTAAGGCACCGGAGCTCAGTCCGCGAGGGAGAGGGCGTTGTAGTAATCAAATTTATCGGTCTTCTATGAGTTGACGCGACACATCAAATCACTGCACCCGATATAAGTCTTTTTTACACATTTCAAATGGGCTACTTCGTATGTAGGAGTAGACATGTTCTGCTTCGTATGTAGTCACTTGTTGCAATCTCTAAAAAGAATTATTTTTGGAAACGGAGGGAGTACAACACATGCATGCATGCCGTGACTTTCCTTTTGATACTTGCATGTGTTGATTTGATGCACCTTGCCAAATTTTGACTATAAATTTAACTAACCAAATTTTCATGCATGTCACAAAAAAATACGGGGCTGTTTGGATTGTGACTATGTTTGTCTTATGTTGCCACATTATTTTTCCCACACTTGCCTAACCTGAGTTGCTCAAATTGTTAGACACACTTTTGCTTGCCTAAGGGAATCTTGCCACAGTTTTTGTGTCTATGACATGTGGGGTTCACTGCTAATAAAAAAATTCTTGTCTTAGGTGTGGCTAATAAAAAAGACTTATATTTAGGAACGGAGGGAGTGGAAAATATAAATAATAATGCATATTGGGGCAACCCACGTTTCCGCTAATTTTAGCCATGGGCTTGTTCACAAATTTTGCGAGGGGGTGGTTGTTCATTTAATGGAGGGACTTGTAGTACCAGACTTGAACAATACAAAGTGCGACCTGGCACACCGTAACACCACTTGGAACAAGCGGGTAGCTATCTCAAAAAACAATCAACAACTAAAAAAACCGCGACCTAGCATGTAGTAGTGCACAATTTTAAACGATTGTTTTGATGGAGTGAAAAAGGAAAGCTACCCCACTACGTATATATAGGCCGGAGCCTCCGCGCTTGCTTGCTAGGGTTGCTCTATTCACACACTCTCATCCTCTCCAGATCTAAACAAGATAGGGGTAGTAACACTGTCTTTCTCCCTTCAAAAACATTGGCTTTCTATCCTCACCGCTGGTTACAGATCCGGACGTATCCGCCTCCGCTGGTGAAGGGGAGGAGGGGCGGCGTTTAGGCCGTCGTCGACAGCGAGGGAGGAGACCCACTGCCGGCCGCACCGTTATCTCTGGCCGAGCACCGGCGTGGGAGGTCCTCCGATCCCTTCGTCATTGCCTGTGGGCGGATCCGGCCTCCCGCCGCCCACCTATCCACATCCCGACGACCTTCAGGTATATCTTCGTTCGAAACCGCCTTAGCTCTACTTCCCCAGCTCACTACATCGCTGCATGTGCATCATTTTCTACCTCTCAGCCCCTCTCGATCGGATGGTCCAACATCACATATTTTTCTTCTTCTATTGTTAGAGGTAAAGCTACTTCATGGAGTCGAATCTTGTACTCCCTCCGTCCGAAAATACTTGTTATTGAAATGGATGTATCTAGATGCATTCTAGTTCTAGACACATCCATTTTGATGACAAGTAATTCCGGACGGAGGGAGTACTTGGTTCCAACAAGAAATAAGGTGGGGGTGGGGGAATTTAGTATGTACATCGGACTTGGTACAAACAGGAAGGAAAGTGGGTGAAAGTAGTACAGACTGGTCATCCAACCGATCTCTTGGTCGAAAAGGGAAATATAGGGGTAACGTTGTACACAGTGGTATGACCAGGACTAGATTTGCTATCCACACATAGGAGTAGGTGGCTAGAGTGAACAAAAATGCGACACACCCAGATATGATTCTTGGATGTTTGTTTCTCCGGGCAACAAACTATGAATCACCACTTTATGCCCCTATTTACGTACATGGTGCTGGACTGCTGGTGCACCCACTGTCCCATGCCCTTATACCAAATATTTAGGCTCCGTTCGAAATAAAGGGGCAGAAAACATAGGTCTTGATGAAAATAGAGGAATAGGAAAGGAATGTAGGTATAAAACTATGGAACAGCAAACCAGAGGAAACTCTCAAGAGAATGTGTTCGGATGGACTACGAAATGTACAGATTTGTTCTTTTAGAGTAGCATGCTTGGCAGTATGAGATGCTATTTGTTTATTCAGCTGCACAGTGACTACTTTTGTCCTCACCTCACGTACCACACATAGGTTGATTTTTTTATTCCGACAACACAGCACAGCAACCTGTCTAACGCATGGCAGCAAGCGGCTGCCTCGGGCTTCCGCCCAAAAAATGAGCAGTGCGTGGATGTTTCTAATCCTATGGAATCAGTACTACCAGACCAGCTTTCCTATGAAACACTATTCACCTTTCCCGTGTTCCGAACGGTTGGAAGGGAAAGAATACCGTAGGAATGGTGTTCCTACGAAAATCCTGCACCAAACCTGTGAACCGAACGCAGCCTTAGCTGTTCTTAATCTAATGTCCCTGGTAAAAATGAAGCCATGACACTATTATAAGCCATGACAAGTTTAGCCAAATGTTTTTGCCTGTAATTGTTTGAGACTCTGACTGTTTCCTCTGTTCCTTTTTGTGCAAACAGGGATATCCAATTCACCTGGTTGCTGTTGTGACCTTTTGGTGCACTGCACAAAACTCTTCTTAAAAGAAGTGACTTTTGTGCTGTTTAACTGGAATGTCAGAATGGAACAGTTGGTTCAGTTTGGTGGAACTGCACAAAGGGAGATATGTGTTCCAATCCTCATCATCCATATTGGCGCCATAACCTTCCTTTAGGTAAGAATGATATTTAATGCATGTGTTCATCTCTATTTTCCGACTACCATGAGAAAATAATGCTATTTTTTATTAGTACACTTGTACTCCCTCACTGACAAAACCAATTCTGAATTAGAAGGCCAATCATGTACTTGGTTTCACCAACTGGTGAGGAGAAAGAGAAACGGAGAATGAAGAGGAGGAAGAAGAAGAAGAATAAACAGTGCCAAGGCGATCTTGCTGAAGCCAGAGGCCTTAGTCGAGGCCATTCAAGGGCTCCGGCAACGACTACCTTACATGTGAGACGATCCTCCAGGGAGCCCTTCCACTTCTGCTGTCTCACTTAATTACTTAGGAGTACTTAAGTACCACTAATTTATTACTGCCTAATTTTCCTGTTGGAGTTAAACAAATCTTTAGTAAGACCCTATGTTGAATCATGTACATGTGTATGTTTGTCTATGGAGGTGAATCATGTGGTGGAGCAGGGAGGGAATATTATTAGTGTCATGACATAATAGTGCTATTGTTTTGCATGTCAATTTATTTCCATTGGTTCAATGAGGCAATGTTTTGTGTATTGTCCATCATGAATTTGATGCTACTGGTTGAGTAATATGCTAATGTCTTCCTATCCTTTCTCACTAAGCTAATGAAGGTTTCACCTTGTTCCTACTTGTGCAAACAGGGATCATGTTGTGCCAATCATACATTAAATGGAACTACACAAGAAAATACAATGAACTGTATCCTAGCCAGTGCTTTAACTCTGCTGGAAGTTCTTGATAATCTTTCGATATAATCTCAGCACTGGTAAATAAGAGTGATTTCAACCATACATTTGAAGTGCACAAAAATATATACTATTGTGTGATTCCAGTGAGTGCTTTATCATCTCTTATGGGACTACATGAATAAGCTTTTTTTCTCAGGTTGGTACGGGCCTAAGGCCTTCATCCATAGTAGTTTGCTGTCATCTCTATTTGTATCATGCTACTGTCATGAGAAACTCCTTTATCATTGCACGTTAAAGTTTTGCAACCTATGATAAATGGCAATGCTTTGAGTGTTGAGTTGAGCTAATTGGCACTGATTAAATAAACTAATACCTCTCTTTAAGCAAGACTACTATGTTGCTAACTTTACCCATTAAGATAATGAGGGTCCTTCTATTTGTTAGTGTATGTTTCATAAACTAGTCCCACTATTACAGTAATCTCACTGTCTCAATATATGTGCCAACAGGGATGCTCAATTTTGGTGGAACTGCACAAAAACTTTGGGTGCTTCATTGCCTCGACAGCTTTCGTCCTTTGCTGTCAGTCGCTAAACTCCGCATGCTTTCTTCCTTTGCTGCCAGTCGCTTGGCTTATCTCGGCCTCCAGTCAAAGGAAATAGTAATTGATATGCTACCTAACACAGGTTGGTACTGGTCTTTATCCTGATTATTGTGCCTGACATATGTATTGGTAATTTGGTATTGTGCTACTGTTTTCCGATTTCATAGAGGAGTAATTTGGAGCCTGAACTCGCAGGCAAATCATTACATCGGGTGATTTCAGTAGAACTGCACAAAATGATCAGATGGACAGGTACTTATGCTGCTGCTATGTACTCCAAAGTTCACTCAGACAAGCATCGGTGTTGACAAGAAGTGCCTATATTCATTCGAGTATCAACCGGCGTTAACCAATTGTCAAGGCTAAGAGTTCAAAGGACAACATGAAATCCACAAAGAACATAAGAAGAAGATTGAAATCTGTCAGAAAATCAAGAAACTCCAGAGTAATAGCGTTGGATTATATGCAGACGGCTAAGAATCTGGCAAACCCTTTTACGAAAGGGCTATCATGGACGATGTTGACAAGAAGTGCCTATATTCATTCGAGTATCAACCGGCGTAAAACAATTGTCAAACTCCAAGTATTAGGAGAGTGAACGCCAAAAATATTGCTTGGTGCAAAGCCCAGAAAAACGCAGTCCAGTCTTTGGTCCCAACTTGTGCCTTTTGGTTATCGGCACATATGGTAGCGAACTATATGGCATGGAGACTATAGATTCTAGACAAGTTGGTTGACGTGTATATTCATCTGGCACTTAATCAGTCTGCACGCCAAGGATGCTCCATTTCAGTTGAACTGCACAAAAAATTTGGGTGGTTCATTTTCTCAACCGCCTCCTTTCTCATCTGCAATTTAGAATTTTGGCGAGATACAGGACAAAGATGAGCCAGTAAACTGGTTGGATGAAAGTAGTGGCCAAGTTGCTCAAACCTCCCTCGGCTCGAGGCCACTATTTGAGGATAAACCTACAAGCAATGTTCAGATTTTCTGTGCTGCCTCTTATGTACTCGAAAGTTTACTCGTACAAGAACTAATTTTAGCAAGAAGTACCTCCGATTGAACACTATTTACCAGTCTGTACCCTAGGTAATTAAAGTTCGTCCATGGATCATATGGGCTGTGATCTCAATCATTTGGATGCATAAACATACTGAACATGTGTATATCTGAATCTTTTTGTAAATTATGTATGAATATTGTCGTGTGATCTATCAATCATTTGGATGCATAGATATGCTGAGCTTGTGTATATATGAATCTTTTGAGTTGTTGATTATGAATGTTGGCTATGGATATGAACGTGTCCAGTGAACTCGAGTTTGATATGAATGTTTACCTTTTCTGTTGTATTTGTGTGTGAACTTGTTAGTATGCCTACTATGGGGTATAAAACGTAGGTCTCTTATAAAAGTAATGCCGTGTCCAATTTATGTTTTCCCTTCTAACCACATTATATATATTTATATTATTACTATTATCGTATATTTTATAGAGACTTATATATACATTGTAAAAACATCCCAACTTATAAAAGTAAATGTTTAACGGAAGTTGGCAAGGAAAATCCTGATTGTTTTTGACTCACAGGCAAGGAAAATAATGGTTGTTTTTGACTCACATGCAAGGAAAATCCTGGTTGTTTTTGACTCACAGGCAAGGAAAATCCTGGTTGTTTTTGACTCACACGCAAGGGAAATCCTGGTGATTGCGAAGATTTTAAGGACCAATTTAATAATAACGCGCTCATTTTCATTGTGAGCAATAACTCGCTAATTTCTTAATTATATATATAAAAAATGTGCCTCTCCGGTTTATTCTTTGAAATTAATTGGTCCTTCTAACATAAAATTATACCTATATATAACGAGCCCACCTAATACGTGTATTTCAAGGAAGTGCAAATGGGTTGGGATTTCTTAGAAAATATAAATGGGCCTGATTGACGCGAAATTATTTGTTCACCCAGTCCAGCAAATGGACTGTACATTCTAGAAAACATGGGTTAAATATATGCCACATTTTTGCATGCTGACATGTGGGCCAATAGGTCGAAGCCTATGCAGGGCGTTGTCAACTTGGTCAACAAATGATTGTGTCATCCACAGCCATTGGATTTATATCCAACGGCCGGCATGCACCTTCAATCTCTCGTCTTCTTCCTCCAGCGTCGCCGGGACCGCCTAGTCCGGCCTCCGGCGGCTAGCGGCTCTGCTTAGCACCTCCACCGCCGGCCAGGCTATCCCTCCACCCCTCAACACCTCCTGTTATTCTCCACAGACTACAGCCCACGCCGCAACAGAACCAGTTATAACCCTTCTCCTCCTCTCATTCTGCAACTCCACTGCCGCGTTTCCCATCTCCGAGTCGTTCCCGCCCGGGGCCTCGCCGTCGTCCACCGCCTCGCTGCGTTCGGTGCGGCCTGGTCAACAAACGAGAGTCATCGGAAGAGGACTTTACGTGGAGAGCCTGACGGCTGGGACCCACAAGGTCCATGGTCGCACGCAAGGAAAGTTTGTCCTTATTAAGCTGAAAAAAATGTTTCCTCCTCCTGACAGCTGGGACACAATGTACAATCAGTAGTATATTTCGTTTGTTTGCTACTGCTGTTGTTTTCAATGTACAATCAGTAGTATATTTCGTCTGTTGGTTGAATAAATGTGTTGTTAGAATGACAAACACAATGTTTTGGAAGTAGTTGCATGGTTTGATCCATTAGTGCCCCTTACCGTACGTAGCGCATACTATTTATCGTACGGAACACATTTTTTTTAACTCGGAATACATTTTCCACTTGTTGATAACATGCAGTCCACTGATGAAGGCCCAATAGAGAAGCCCATAATTAACTGGAAGGGAGGCTCTCACATGAATCCGGCCCAAGTACATGCTCATGGTCCCCTAAACATAAATAAGTAAATAAATAAATAAATAAAGATAAATGCTCATGCACCAGTTCTTTGGGAAAATAGCTAGCCCAGTATTTCTTTTTGAAGAATACCCAAGCTAGGCCTATTTGTTTTGTCCGAATTACTGGGCTGCAAATCTTTCAAGACGAGTAGGGATACATTCCGGCCTGGCTTAAGAGTATGGTCAATGTCTGTTAAAAGTAATATCAAAAGGGGTTGAAAATTCCAAAAAAATTTATAGCAAATGAGATATAAGTTTCTTTTTTTGTTTTTGTTCTTCACTGATATCTTATACGTATTTCATTGGATTTAACATGACATAGTACTAATTTATTTTTAAATTTGTTTTACTATGGCTATTAATTTTTGGATTAAGAATATTTCGTTCCCTAGCAAAAAATTGCGAATTTTCAAAATTTCCCACATATTTAGTTAATTTTTTGACCCTGGTACTGACCAGAAAATGGCCAGCAATTCTAAAAATGGAAAAACGGGCTGCAATAAATTCCATATGAATTAATTGAGTAAAAATTATAAAAAAATAATAGCAAATGGGCTGTACACGCCACGGATTTTGAGGCTGACTTGTTCACGCAAGGCTTTCTCAGTGAACACACGATTCTAGCAGCAGTTAGTGTTGGATGTCCATCCAATGGCCGACGCCTCCTCTTGTGGCCCGATGTGATGCCGCGCAGGCTTCCCTGGCCCACACTACTCCCTCCGCTGGCCTGGCCGCACGCAATCAACTGCCTCCTTATTACGCGAAAAAAATGATTCCTCCCACTGACATCTGGGGCGCACCGGTTGGGAGGCTAACCTATGGGCCTACTAAGTTGACGCGTACGCAGGGCTTGTCAACTTAGTCAACAAATGATTCTAGCAGCAGTAAACGTTCGATTTGAATCGAACGGTCTTGCTGCTTCTTCAATCGCTGCTCTTCTTGCACCAGCCGCCCAAACCAGCGCCGGGGAGACCGCCTACTCCTGCCTCCAGTGGCCGGCTGTGCTGCCGATGAGGCCTCATCGCCCCCTACTACTCCCACCGCTAGCCAGGCCTGCGGCGAGGGCAGCCTCACACCGCAGCCGAACCAGTGAACCCTCGTACTCCTCTCCGCGTGGGCATCCACTGCCGCGTCTTCCCCGGCTTCGCGTCGTCCCCTTCCTAGGCCTCTCCATCGTCCACCACCTTGGTGCTCTCGGCGCGGCGTGGTCAACATGGTTAACGACATTTCATCGGAAGAGTATTGTACATGGAGAGGCTGACAGCTGGGTCCACGGCCACAGCCCAGTTTTTTTGTGATTTGCCAAGTAAGTCGCTTTGTCAGGCCTGTTGGGCTGCAAATCTTTCAAGACGAGGAGGAGAGCTTTCATTCCGCTGCCCGAGAAAATGGCCCATCAGTAATGAGAAATGGGTTGTACATTTGTAAAACACATCAAACCGGCAATTAGTTTTAAATATCTTTGTTTCATTTCGAGATTTGAAATTACATTAATTTTTATGCGTGGAGAATTTGTTGGATTTTATATTGATATACATTTATTTTTAAAATCATTTTGAATGAGTTGAAATTTTGGGATTTAAAACAATTCGGACCGCACCGAAATATGCAAAATTTCATATATTTTTTTAATCGTGGCCACAATATGGGCTGTAATGCTAACAAAAAGAATATGGGCTCAAAAAAACCTTAATAATTAGCAAATGGGCTGTAAATTATTAGAAATAATGGCAGATGGGATGTATGCTGTTTCCCACAGATTTGAGGCTTTCCTAAAAAAGATTGACGCACAAGCAGTGATTGTTGGATGGCCATCCAACGGCCGTCGTGCTTCTTCAATCTCTGCTCTTCCTGCTCCAGCCGCTCAAACAGGCGCCGGCGGGACTGCCCGCTCCCTCCACCCCGCGGCCGGCTCTGCTGCCGCGCAGGCCTCACCGCCCCACTGTACTACCATCGCTGGCCTAGCCATCCCTCTACTCACCCACACTTGCTGTTATTCTCCGGCAACGGCAGACGAACCAGTAAACCCTCGTACAGTCGTACTCCCCTCCGCATGGGAAACAACTGTCGAGTCTTCCCTGCCTCCATGTTGTTCCCTTCCTAGTCCTCGCCGTCGTCCACCGCCCTGGTGCTCTCGGCGCAGCCTGGTCAACGTGGTCAACGAACGACATGCATCTGAAGTGGACTTTAGGTGGAGAGGCCGACAACTGGGTCCACGGTCGCACGCAACGAAATGCCTCCTCATTACGCGCAAAATAATGATTCCTCCACCTGACATCTGGGACCCACCGAAAGGGCCTCTGTATTTTGCGAAAAAAAAGTTACCGCCGCTGACAGCTCGGACCCACCAGCTATATCTTCGCACGCAAGGAAGTGCCTCCTTATTACGCACAAAAAAAATGAATACTCCCCCTGTTAGCTGGGACCCAGTATAGTGGCAGGCTGACTTGTGGGCCTACTAACACTACTAGAAAAAGGGCTATAGATGGGATTGACACTAATGGCGCACCAGACAAGCGGTGCGCCATTAGTATATACTAATGGCGCACCACCTTATGATACGCCATTAGAGTTGAAACTACTAATGGCGCACCTGGCCCAGGGTGCGCCATTAGTATCAATTTTTTTTTGAACTAGTGCGGCTGTCCAAACATACTAATGGTGCATCCAGACACAGTGCGCCGTTACTAGTTGTAACTAGTAATGGCGCACCTGTCGGAAAGAGCACCACTAATGTTGTTTTTTTTATTATATTTTTTATTCCTTTTTTTGCAAAACTACTAATGGCTCACTTTTCCACCGTGCGCCATTACTAGTTTAAACTAGTAATGGCGCACTGTGGGCTAGTGCGCCATTAGTATGTTTTTTTGCAAAACTACTAATGGCGCACCACCAGAAGGTGCGCCATTAGTAACCTGGATTACTAATGGCGCATTTAGAGTTGGTGCGTCATTAGTAAGTGGGCAGCAACAAGATATTTTGGACAGCCTCTCCTACCCACACTCACTTTCTTCCCACTTCATTCTCTCCACCTCCTCCTTGTCTCGGGTGCCTCCTCTTTTTCACCTCATTTCCACCATAGATTCATTCAATTTAAGTGGTTAAATTACCTTGTTTTGATAGGTAAGTAAGGGGGAAGCTATATTTATGTTGTTCTCCCTACAACAATGTGCACATGCACTTTTAATGGCCTAGCTAGATCTATGTATGTTGGTGGTGTTGCATATGTTTGTGGTGTTGCATATGTGTTTGTGTTTGGAGGTGTACGGTATTTGAAATGCGATAGTTGCCAATATTTTGCCGAAATGTTGATTCATTTCCGTTTCGGCGAGAATTTTGTCATTAAGCATTCTTTTTGGTCCTATTTTTAGGGAAAGTCATGCCAAATTTTTTCTTGGTTCTAAAATATCGTTTTGCTATACCCCGTAGGCGACCATGGTCCGCATGATGACCGAAGGCATCGTGAATAGGTTTTTGAGGTCCGCGAAGGCCGAGATGCTTCAAAAGAACGAGACGGAGATAAGATGTCCGTGTCGAAGATGCAAGCTGAAGAGCCTTATTGCGGACCCGGAATCCGGGCAGGTGCGGGACCACCTGCTCTTGCGTGGTTTCATGGATGGCTATCGGTGGCAAGGTGATGAAGATGACTACGAAGTCGTCCATGGGGGCCGGGCAAGAAATGAGGAAGGGCAGCAAGAAAACCACCGCGGCTCGGGCGGGCGAGAAGAAGAAGAATCTCCACGAGATTATCACGACGGTGATGCTGTACACAGTCATCATGTAGAAGATGCAGGACATGATGATGAGGAAGATGCCGGAGCAGACGACGGGCATGATCATGAAGATGATGATGCCGGTGGAGCAGACGACGCTGGACCATCGATGGGCTGGGTGCAGGACCCTCATGTTCAAGAGCTGCTTCTCAAGCAGACGGATAACGCAAGAGCTACCGCCTGAGAGAAAGCCAAGATCGATCAACTTGAGTTAGACGCTGTTACTCCATTGTATGAAGGATGCAGGCCCGAGGATACCCGCCTTAAAGTAACGCTCATGGTTCTGGAGATGAAGGTAAAACACAAAATGACTGACGCATGCTTCAACGAGAACATCTCATTCTGGCACGAACGTCTTCCCAAGGGGAACAAGTGCCCGACCAGTTTGGAGGAGGCGAAGAAAATCGTGTGTCCTCTGGATTTACCGCACGTGAAATACCATGTGTGCATGAACAATTGCATCATTTATCGGGACGAGCACGCGGAGTCTACCATATGTCCGGTGTGCGGCGTCACTCGATACAAGAAGAGGAAGAAAGCTCCTCGAAAAGTGGTGTGGTACTTTCCGATCACTCCTCGTCTGCAGTGGTATTTCGCAGACCCTAAGGTAGCAAAGCTCCTGCGTTGGCATGCAGATAGGGAGGAGAAGAAGCGAGAAGATGACACAAATGATCCGGAGATAGATAAAAAAGACAAGATGCTGAGTCACCCTAAGGATGCGAGCCAGTGGCAAGCGTTGAACTTCGAAGACCCAGAATTTGGGAACGATCCAAGGAACATCGTGTTGGGTGCGAGCACCGATGGAGTCAATCCGTTTGGCAGCCAGAGAAGCACACATAGCACCTAGCCTGTGTTTGTGTGGATGTACAACCTTCCCCCCTGGTTGTGCATGAAGAGGAAGTACATTCACATGAGTATGCTAACTGAAGGACCAAAACAACCAGGGAAAGACATCAATCTGTATCTGGGGCTGCTGAAAGAGGAGCTTGACACGCTGTGGAAAACGCCAGACAATACGTGGGACGCCGCAGAGAAAGAATATTTCCCGATGAGAGCCGCGCTGCTCACGACGGTGCACGACTATCTCGGTTACGGATATGTCGCGGAGCAGGTGGTCCACGGATTTTCTGGATGCGTCAGGTGCATGGATGACACAACGTATCGCCAGCTAGATAGAGATCCCGGGTCTTCGAAAACCATGTTCATGGGACATCGAAGGTGGCTTCGCGACGATGACCCGTGGAGAAAACGCAAGGATCTGTTCGATGGTGAAACCGAACCCCGAGGACGCCCGCGTACGAGGAGCAGTGAGGAAATAGACGAGCTGTTGAAAAATTGGAAAGACTGCCCACTGCCGGGAAAGAAGAGGAAGGCGCCAGAGCCAGGAAAGAAGCGAAAGGCGCCAGAGCCGCTGCTGAAGGTATGGAAAACGAGGTCTGTTTTCTGGGACTTGTCGTACTGGAAGATCCACCGTGTGCCTCACAGCCTTGATGTCATGCATATCATGAAGAACGTGTGCGAGAGTCTGCTTGGTACCCTGCTCAACATGCCAGAGAGGACCAAAGATGGGCCGAAAGCAAGGGCAGACTTGAAATCAATGGGCATCAGGCAGGAGCTTCACGCTATATATGATGATCATGATGATGATGATGCTGAGGCGAAGCAGGACACGGAAAGTCGTCGGAAAGGCAAGAAGGCCAAGAAGACCGGAAATGACTACCCTCCCGCGTGCTTCACTCTAAGTCAGGAGGAGATCGAGCAGTTTTTCACCTGCCTCGTTGGAGTAAAGCTTCCTTACGGTTACGCGGGGAAGATAAGCAGATACCTAGACCCAGCGAAGCAGAAGTTCAGCGGGATGAAGTCTCACGACTGTCACGTGCTAATGACACAGATACTTCCAGTTGCAATCCGTGGGATCATGGACGCGCACGTCTGTGAAACCCTATTTGGCCTATGCAACTTTTTCGATGTCATCTCTCGGAAGTCTGTTGGCGTGAGGCAACTCAGAAGGCTACAGGAAGAGATCGTGGTGATACTATGCGAGCTTGAGATGTACATCCCGCCCGCATTCTTCGACGTTATGGTGCATCTGCTGGTCCATATCGTGGACGATATCATCCAACTCGGGCTGACGTTCCTGCACAGCATGATGCCGTTCGAAAGGATGAACGGTGTCATCAAAGGATACGTTCGCAACATGTCACGTCCAGAGGGAAGCATAGCCAGGGGCTTTCTGACCGAAGAGTGCATCTCCTACTCCATGAATTATCTAGGCATCGAGAACCCCGTTGGTCTGCCCGTCAATAGGCACCCCGGCAGGCTCGCTGGATGGGGTCACCGTGAGGGTCGTCGCGAAATGCATGTCGACTTCGAGGGTCGGCTCGCCGACTTTGAAAGAGCAAACCTAGTCGCGCTACAACACATAGACGTGGTCGATCCTTGGGTGGTACAGCACAAAACCTTTTTTAAGAAGACGTACAATGACCGAGGCCAACAGAGGACGGACGGAGATATACTCAAAGAGCACAACTCATGTTTCGCGCGTTGGTTCAAGCAGAAGCTTCTGTCGTACCCTTTACATGAGGATTCTTCCGCCGAAGAACAACTCATATTCGCCTTGTCACAGGGCGCCGAGCACAACCTGATGACCTATGAGGCGTACGATATCAACGGCTACACATTCTACACCGAGGCCAAGGACATGAAGAGCGATGGTTATCAGAACTCCGGGGTAACGATGGAATCCTACACCGGTAACGACAAGGACAGATACTACGGAAGGATCGAGGAGATCCGGGAGCTGAGCTACGCTTGAGAGAAGGTCCCGATGTTCCGTGTCAGATGGGCCAAGAGCGTCCTAAAAGAAGACCGGTATTTCACCACCATGGTTATACCCGAAGCCAAATCCAAGACCGCGGGCGCAAACGTCACCGCGAAAAATGAGCCATGGGTACTGGCTTCCCAAGTGGACCAATGCTTCTTCATTACCGACCCATCAAAGCCCAGTCGTGTTGTCGTGAGGAGAGGCAAAAGGAAGATCATCGGAATGGATGGAGTAGCCAATGAGCAAGACTTCGACAAGTACGGCGACCCGAGGATCGAACATGACGACGATGATGAAGTAGCAGCATACACCACAAGAAGAAGCAGGACCACCCTACCTAAAGGACGTCCGGTCCACAGAAGAACTCCATTTGCGAAAAAGAAGGGCAAGAAGATTGTGAACAGATAGCTAGCTAAGATCGATTGTATTTAAATCGTAGCCTTCATTTCTCGATTGTATTTCATGGGCACTTTTTGAACTATCATGAATATTTTTAAATTTCATGGACACTCGATCTCGATCCCCCTCCATCTCGATCGCTATCCCACCTCGCCAGATCCGGTCCCCCTCGCCGCCGAGCACCCCCCGGTCCACCAGCCGCCGCCGCCGACCCCCCGCACCCTCGATTCCCCTACTCAACCGCCGCCGCCGACCCCCCGCACCCCTCCCCTACTCAACCGCCGCCGCCGACCCCCCGCACCCCTCCCCTACTCAACCGCCGCCGCCGACCCCCCGCACCCCGCGTACCCTCCCCCGCTCCACCGGCATTACTGTTTGATTATATTTTTAAAAAAATTATTACTGTCTTATAAAAAATATTACTGTTACTGTCTTATAAAAAAATATTACTGTTATGATTTAAACTAGTTAAAAAAATTATTCCTGTCTTATAAAAAAATACTAATGGCGCACCGAGGGGTGGTGCGCCATTAGTATTGTGCCATTGCTATAAGAAAAAAAATACTAATGGCGCACCACGGTGAGGTGCGCCATTAGTATGGATGTACTTATGGCGCACCGAGGGGTGGTGCGCCATTAGTATTGTGCCCGGCCCCATCCATATTCCCTCCCCGGCCCCTCCCTATCCCCTCTCTCTCCCTCGCCCTCGCCCTCGATCCCCTTCCCCTCCTCTCCCGACGCCGCTGCTCCGCCGCCCCGATGCCGCCCCGACGCCGCCTCGACCCCGCCCCGACGCCGCTGCCCCACCACCTCGACGGTGCCCCGCCGCCTTGAGCGACCCCGCCGCCCGGACGCCGCCCCGTCCTCACCATCGTCGCCGGAGCACCACCACGACCCGGACCTCGTCCCCGACATCCTCCCCGCGCCCCACTCCCCGGCATCCTTATCCTCTCCGACCGCCTCCTCCACCCCGGCCCGCTCCTCCATGGTAAGCTACCGCCCCGACCCCTATCCCCTTCCCTCCTCCCATCCCATCTCCCGGCGCCGCGGGGCTCCTCGCCCGCTGAATTCGGCCGTCGCATTCGGGCGTGGTAGTCCCAGGATTAGATGGGCAGGTCGCGCCGTTTTTGGGGCAGGTCTCTGGGTGAATTAGGGTGCGGGGAGGGGTTTCCAGTAGGTTTTACCGGCGAATTCGGCGGCCGCGCGGTTCTGGGTCTGGGATGTTTTATGCCTTGCTAGGTACTAATGTTTGCTACTAGTGTAGTGGGATTAGAGCAATTCCTCCCAGATGCCGCGGGCTGTCGGCGCTCGCCAGGCTCACTGCGTCTCACGTGCCCTGCTGTGATGGTTGGGTACATTCCCCCAGAACGGTGTTACCGTGTGGCGTCGGGAAGTGGTGTAACCGCTACCTGCGAATTGCTTCTCTACGAGGGTGGGTGTTATGCAGGCGGTTCAGGGCTCGTGCTCTGTCGGCCGCTTGCCTGATTTTGTTTTGTGGTGCTCTTATTTAGCCCGCCAGAGCAGGAGCTACATGTGCCGTTCAATTTTGCAGTGACAATTGCAGTTTGTTTATGTTTGCTTGCACACCGATCATAGCTAATCTTAAATCCCCAATATTGTTTGGGTGTCATATAGCGCGAAAATTAAAGTCAGTGCACTCCGTTGGTTGGACATACTTGTTGTTTCTGGAACACAAACTAGTGTAGTAGAGTGGTCAACTGTTGTTTCTGCATAATTTGAGGACACTAACAAAATTCTGTTTTCAACCAATACATGGAACACCTTGCTAATTCATATTCTTGTTTCGGTGTACATATGTAGGACACAAACAATTAAGGTGTCTATTTTGATTTACTGCCTTTGCCTCCACTGCCTTTATCTGGATTGAAGCTTGCTTGTGTTTACTTCTGATTACAAGATCTCCATATTCGGAGATTTCTTTATATATGTTGTAGTATAAATATATTGTTTTGTCATTCTGATATCATCGTTGCTGCACATTCTAGATCATGGAGGAATCGCCCTCTCCAGCAGTGTAATTCTTTTGTGTGTTTTAAGTGGTATTTACAGTGTACTTTTAGTGTAATTACCGTGCTTTTTCAGTGAAATTTACACTATAATTGTTAGTGGAATTTACACTGTAAATGTTAGTGGGTTTACAGTGTACTTCTAGTGGATTTTTGCTCTGTATTTGCAAGTGGCATTTTTAGTGGAATTACTGTGTATTTCCATGGTTTTTACACTGTAATTATTAGTGTAATTTTGGGCCTTTGTATAGTTGATTCACAGCAGCAGCAACTGTAATTATAAGTTTGATGCATAACAATTGTTGTATGAGTTCTCCAAATGAACAGGAGTACTCCTCTATTTTGATATGAAATCACCATGATAGGTCCACATGCTACTGTTGTCAACATGATAAATAGTTTCAGTTAGTTACCTCTAAAACTATTCCTAATTAACTGAAGACGAGAAGAGAGGAGGAGTAGTTTATTTCATAGAGTAAACATTAGCACTATTTGACAGTAAAAGGTTTTAGCTAATTTGAATTAACTGAAAGCAGCAGTACATCATTTTTATTGACAGTAAAATGTTCAAAGAAACAGAAATATCAGTACAATAGCTAGATTACACTATCAGTACACTACCAGTACAATATCATTTTTATTTTCCTGCTAATCCAGCCCACGCGGCTGCTGTACTACTTGTCAAGTGATGCTGCTGCTGCTATCTGCTGCTGCTAGTTGTGATTTTGTCAAGTGATGCTGCTGCTACTTGTGATCTTCTAAAATAACCCCTTTCTCCTGAAACGTTGATTAATTTCCATTTCGGTTGAGAAATGGGGCACTCCTAGGTCAAGAAAATTAGCAAAGGTCATGCCCAATTTTCTTGACCTAGAAGGTGCCCGATTCTCAACCGAAATAAAAATTAATTTGCTTTAGTCGTTGGATTAGTTTAGTATTTTTTTCACACACTCAGACACCCTTGCTTGCCATGTGTGTGAGAGAGATAGTGAGAGGAGACAAGAAGAAGGGGGTTAGGAAGGCATCATGCAACAGTGCCTTCAAGATCCAAGGCAATATCAAAAACATCATAGGCAATTTGACCAAACTCACAACCTTGTATCTTTGCAGCAACCAACTTTCTAGACACACCCCTCAAGAACTAGGTTACCCTGAGAACGTGGACTTGGACCTTAGCAACAACACACTAACAGGTTCTATCCCAAAACACCTAGGCAATATCACAAACATCTCTCAATTGTTCTTTGACAATAACCAACTTTTTGGCGACATTCCTCGAGAATTAGGTTATTTGGTCAACTTAGAGATCTTGTTCCTTGACAATAACCAACTTTTTGACCAAACTTTCTTCATATTTAGAGAGAAACATGGCCAACAACGATGAGGCCGGGGGTTCGGGCGTCAAGGCATTCTGGGAGCTGTCCCAGGAGATGGAGGAACAACCTCACTTGTATGAGGCCGCCGCCTTCCCCACCGATCCTGAGACCACTGATGGTACCGCCGAGGATGACCCCACTGATGCCACCACTGATGGTGCCGCCGAGGATGCCACCACTGATGATGGCGGCGCACACACAGATGGCAGCCAACCGTAGAGGCAACGGAAGGACCGGCGCCCGACCGTGCTCCGCACCCTCAAGGAGGAAGTGACTGAAGTGGACTCCAACGGGAATCCAACGGCGCCCGAACGAATAGTCAAGGGGTACTCGCTTCAGCTCGGGTGCATTCTCCAGAGCACCGTCTCGATCAACACCGAGAACCTCAGGCATCCTGACCGAGGGAATTTGCGCAACCTCCTCTTCACGAAGCTGCACGAACGATACAAGTTCCCCGCAGAATTTGAAAACACAAGCCTCAAAGGGAATAAAGTGAACAATGCTGCCCTCACGAAGATGAGCATGGCCCTGTCTACTTGGAAAAGCAATGTGAAGAAAATGATCGAGAAAGGTGAGAGTTATGAGAAGATCAAGGAGAAAAATCCTTCGACCACCGAAGATGACTACAACGACTTCAAGATCAATTGCTCGAGAACCGCAAGCTCAGAATCAAGTAAGTGGGGGAAAGAAATGCGGGAGCTGAACTTAGGGGAACACACACTCGGTCCCAGCGGTTACAGAGTGGCGGAGCCTATATGGGACAAGGAGGAGGCGGACCATGCCGAGCAAGGCCTACCGCCCCTCTTCGATAAATACGGTGACAAGCAGACCAGGAACTTTGTCAGGGCCCGGTACAAGAAGGACCCGAAAACAAAGGAGCTTACCATGGATCCGAAGACCAGGGAGCTTGAGCTTGTTCTGGTAAGGAATACACCCCCGCGTAATTAGCTTCATATGGTTGCATTCTAATTAATGAAGCCAAATTTCTAAATGGTTCACATTCCTTCCGCAAGCGACTGAAAGCAGTAGCGCGGGGTCGACTAAGAGCAACCCTTGGGACACCACTCGAAATAGGGCCTTGAATGTAATGAAGAACAAGGATAAGCTCAGTAAGCCGACGTCAGCTGGTCGTGTGGCCGGCAAAGGCTTGTCGACAAAATGGTCGTCATACTATAACACCGGTGGGCGAAAGGAGAAAAAGACTAGCTCGGAAAGCCAGGCGCGCGAGGTTCAAGAACTCAGGGCACAGGTGGCGTGGATTCCGGAGATTGTCCAAGAGCAAGTGGAACAACAACTCGGAAGGACGATCACCGCCATTGTGCCTACCTTGATCCAGGGGATTAGTGCGTGGATTGCGGGCGGCCAACAGGGGCCGCCCCCGATTCCTAGCTTCACGGCCAGCAACTCACAGAACGCGATGGCGGGGCCATTGGTGTCTCCGGCGGAGGCGGCATTGGTGTCTCCGACGCCGGCACGGCAGCTTAATGCACCCGGGTGTACGCCGGCCGGCACCTCTGCAGCAAGCGGCCCCTCCGTGAACTGCACGCCCGCCGTTGGCGGTGCCTCGACATTAGCCGAGCTCGACGCCATCATCACGGTAACTAATTAAGCCTCTCTCGGCCGAGGACTTCATCTCCTTGCCTTTGACTAGGCATCCCTGACGCCCTACATGTTTTCGCAGGGCGCCGCCGACGTTCCGTGCACTCTCCTGCACTTCGTGAACAACGAGTTGGTCGATGTCGCCAAGGGCAAAATCATTCAACCGGGCAACCCCTTGTTCCACGGTACCCAGATGCCACCCAACTTGTTTAGGGTTCAACTGGTTCGGGTGCTGCCAGGCTGCGACGAGTTGTTACCTCTGATTTGACCCGTCGGGGCCGACGATGATGACGTGATGACCCTCAGCGCCTGCCTGAGCTGGCCCCTGCTTTGGCCGAAGAGCCAGATTCGTTTGGGGGTGGGGGACACCACCCCAAAGACAACACCGCTAGTCGTGCCGGCGCCAAGTCGGCCCCATGGCAAGACCGCCGCAACGGCGCCGGACATCCCTATGCCACTGGATCCAAACATGCATATGGCACAGGATCAGAACGACGATGACGATGATACATTTGCCAACGTCGATCAGTACTTTGCCGATCATGGGTACGGTGGCGACTTCATGGGGCCTCCTTCTCAAGAACCCAACCCAACAAAAGACGTGCGCGATCTAGCTTGTACCGCGGAGAAGCCAAGTTGCAACAGGCGTCGTCTGCCGTTCAGCTCTCAAGAGACGCCTCCACCTGCCGACTTCACCGAGCCTCAGATAGGCGAGGTGCGAAATATTATCAGCCCCAACACACTCAAGAAGGCGGTCTGTGAGCAAAACTCGGTCCCATTACAAGAGAAGAAGAAGGCACGCAAAAGAAAGACTAACAAGGGTGCGGGCCAGACGGCACCGAGTACGATCCGTGCTCAGGACGGGCCACCTTCACCTGAGGATATCTCGAGGAGGGTGCATGTGGCGGGTAGGCCGATGCTACCAAGAAATATGCTTGATGCTGCAACCGGTGCTATGCTGAGTCTGCATGACAGTGTTCTTTCTTTGGAGAAGCGGCGTCTCGGAGAGAAGGATGTGGCATACCCGGTTTTCGTGGCCAAGGTGCCAGAGGGCAAGGGCTTTGTGGATAACTCCATCGGGGGTACGATCATCCTGCGGTTTGATGACATCCACGCTATGTTGAACCTTCATCCGCTGCACTACACCTTCGTTCGGCTATTTTCGCTGAGTGTGGAGATGCGGATCATTCGCGACAAGACCACGGACATCGTGATAGTCGACCCCTTCTACATGCGTGCCAAGATCTTGGGCAGCGCTGGGGGCCGGCAAGTCGCGAGTTCTTACCTCGAAGGCGTCATTCTGGCAAACCAAGATAAGGATAACTTCCCCGTGCCTTACTTTTCCGAGTAAGTCCTCCCCTCAACCGCCCCGTAACATATGAATTCTTAGATTTCGATCGTTTTTCTTTTAACATTCCGTGTTTTCTGCAGTGACACACGTTGCACGCTCATCCTCCTAAGCCCCAAATATTCCATGGCCACATATTTCGACCCGGACCGTCAGTCGAACGTAGACTACACAAATGTCAAGAAGGTTCTTGATGATGTTCTCCCCGGCTACGTCAAATCTGGAGGCACCTTCACCAGGCCTATTCGTAAGTACGGCAAGCATGTGTTCTCCCACAATACGACATTCTGCTGCGTCAAGCAGCCAACTGGCGGTCAGAAGGGTGCCTACTACGCCATCCATCACATGTGGGCGATCGTACAGGACCATCATCAACTTCTGCTACCGAGTAGACTCAAAGATTGGGCCGCGAGCGTGTCGGCAATCCAGGACGCGGACATCAGACAAGAATTATTTCGCATCCAGTCGGAGTTTGCGGAAATCATCCATCAAGATGTCCTTCATACCTCGGGGCAGTTCTACCTCAGAAATCAACCGTCCAACAGTGACATCGACACAATCCTACAAATGCAGGCTGACAACGCCCGTTGTTTCATGACTCCCACGATAGATGGCGGCTTCATCCACGCTCCGGTCCCTTGAGTCGAGTCGAAAACAGTGATGCTGTGTCTAGTTCTGAAACATCGATTGGCTCATGTTGTAATTAAACTTTAATGAACTTGTAGTATGTCTCTTTGGTTTCGAGAGTCCTTCAACTTAGATGTAATCGATGCTATTAATGTTTTGCTTTTCTCTTCCGATCGTTCTATTGCATACTTATATGTTGCTTATGTATTGTCTGTGAATTGGTACTAACGTTTCGTTTGGCTACTGCATAGCGATGCCGTGGTATGTCGTGTACAAGGGTAAGGTTCCCGGAGTCTACAACGACTGGGAGGAGTGTCGGAGACAGGTTCACTGATTCAGCGGTAACAGTTACAAAGGGTATACCACTAGGGCCGAGGCCGAATCTAGATACGCCCGCTATCTAGCGGGAGAGGGGAGGGAGCGTTGGAGGAACCGAATGAAGACGAGTTTCATCGTGATGATGCTCATCGTGATGACCGCAGCTCTCTTCTATGTGATGGTAGTTTAGATGATTGATATCGACTTGTAATGTGAAGACAAACTCGCGGTCTCGAGACTTGTAATATAATGTTCTATCTTTGTTCGGTCTTTTCAATTCGGAGACTAATATGATGAATTGTATTCGGAGACTAAAATGATGAATTGTATTCAGAGACTAATCTTCTATTTGTATTCGATGAATCTGTTGTTGATGTGTGCTGTCTATATTTTGTCCAATTATACATTTTGTAACCTGTGCAAAAAACAGAAAATAAAAAAATAAATAAAAACCTAATATTTATACTAATGGCGCATCACATCACAGTGCGCCATTAGTATGCCAAAGGATACTAATGGCGCATCATTAAATAATGTGCCATTAGTATGCCGAAGTTACTAATGGCGCATCTTGTTGTTGTGCTCCATTAGTATGCCAAAGCACCTGGGTATACATGGCCCCTCGGAGGCATACTAATGGCGCACCGTTGTATATACTAATGGCGCATCCGTGATGCACCATTAGTATACCAGATACTAATGGCGTAGCACTAATGGTGCACCACTAATGCGCCATTAATGGCCAAATTAGGTGCGCCATTAGTAGGTCTTTTCCTAGTAGTGTAAGTTGACGGGGACAGAGGGCTTTGTCAACTTAGTCAATATGCACGATTCTAACTCCAGTGACCGTATGATGTCCATCCAACGGCCGTAGTGCTTCTTCAACCTCTGGTCTTCTTGCTCCGGTCGCCCAAACCAGCGCCGGTCGTGCCTTGTGCTCCTGCCTCCCGTGGCCGGCTGCGATGTGGCGGAGGCCTCACCGCCCCTACTACTCCCACCGCTGGCCAGGCCATCCCTCTACTCACCCACACCCCCTGTTACTCTGCGGCAACGGCAGCCTCACACCGCAGCGAACCAGTGCCCTCGTACTTCTCTACGCGTGGGCATCCACTGCCGCGTCTTCCCCGGCTCCGCGTCATCCCCTTCCTAGGCCTCGCCGTCGTCCACCGCCCTGGTGCTCTCGGTGCGGCGTGGTCAACGTGGTCAAGGAAAGGCTTCCATCGGACGTGGACTGTACATGGAGAGGCTGACAGTTGGGTCCATGGCCGCAGCAAGGAAGTGCCTCCTTATTACGTGCAAAATAATTATTCCTCCACCTGACAGCGGGGACCCACCGGATGGGCCACCGTATTTCGCCCCCTTACTGCTGGGACCCACCAGCTACATCTTCGCAGGCAAGGAAGTGCCTGACAATCGGGACCCACCTGGTCGAAGCGTACGTAGCGTTGTCATTCTGGTCGCGAACGTGTACGTACATATATACTGATGGATGTAGAGGCGCGCACGTGTCGTAGTAGAGGCATGCACGTAGCATGTACACGTACGTACAGCGGCCAGGGTGCAAGAAAGAAAATATGGCCACGTATATGTACATATGGGCGGGGTCTCGAACGCCTACTCGCGCATACGTACGGTGAGGGCTCGTTGACATGGCTGGGTCGGAACGGAGAAACAACGTCATCGTCGTGTTCATGGGGAGGCAACGGAATGCGTCGTGTTCATCGGGAGGCAACGCGGCTGGGTCGGAACGGAATGTGTGGTCGTGTTCATCGGGAGGGTTGGGTCCACCGTCTACTGTTCATCCTGCCCTCCACGGGTGGTCCTGTTCATCCAGCCCTCCACGGGGTCCTATTCATCCAGCCCCAACTGGTTCGATCGATCGGGGTCCTGTTCATCCAGAGGCAACACCACGGGGTCATGTTCATCCACCCCCACCGGGAACTGTTCATCCAACCCCCCCCCCCCCCAGAACGCTCACTGTTCATCCAGAGGCAGCATCGATCGGCTTCAGTTAGCAGCAATAGCCAAGGAATCGCTCGATCAGGTTCAGTTAACAGCAATCGATCGATCGCTCGGGTTCAGTAACGCGTAGCCTGCAGTGCAATCGCTCGGGTTTAGTTAGAGCCCAACGCCTCGCTCGGTTTTAGTTAGAGCCAACACCTCGCACACACGCGCGTACGTGTACGAGAGAGACGCGCATCGCTCAGCCCCCGACCTCCCACCGTAACCGAGAACTCCCCGAAATTTTCCTCCCCCTCGCTTCTACCACGGTTTTTTCCGTCATGGAAGGCCCAAAGAATGTCATGCAGCTGCATCTCTGGCCCGCCCTGGACGAAAAGCCCATTTTTTGTCATGATTTTTTGTCATAGAAGTAGGAGCCCACCACATCTATGATGATACCGGGTTTTGTCACAATTATCGTCATAGAAGTGTCATATGTATGACAGAAAAAAATTCGTTCGGCCCAAAATGTCATGGATGTGTCTTTTTTTTTAGTGAAGACGCCACCCTGCACCTCAACCAGGTTTAACATGCCACCCTATATTACATCACCAAACGACTGCAGCAACGCAAGAAAACAAAGCTTCGACAACAATCATTCTATTCTTCTTTAGCTCCCCAGCCTACAAACTCCATATCTCCACCCGTGTGAAGCTTTGTAAATCTCACTTGCTACATGTTATAGCAGTTTTGCCCCCAGCATCAGCGCCTCTCTTAGCCCCTCTATCTACGGAATCGACCAGCCCATGATCCTATGGCATATCAGCTTAATCAGAATCAATGGATCATTACTCATGCAGTTGTGTAAAGTTAACGAAATACTTGTGCGTTCACGAGTTGGTCTAGAGTTGAGATCAATCACGACCTGCCATAATAGTACAGTAAACAATGAAAATTGGGTCATGAGGAGGCTACTCGATAAACATGTGGGAGCAGGGGGATATATGACATACATCTGAGGTGAAATGTTTGGTGGTCTGCATATGCAGTTGTGTAAAGTTAACCAAAGACTTGTGCGTTCATGGTTCATGGTTTGGTCCTCCGGCCGCCCTGTCAGTTCACATTACTCACATCAACCGGGCCAACTCCACAGGTGGCATGTACTCCGTGGTCCACCCATTAATCTTTGGTTTGAACCCCGCCCATGTTTAACAGATGGGCACTCTAATATCTCGCCAGAAAGGTTGACAGCCTGTTCGGACGTGTTCCTACAGCCATGCAATGCACTCCATTACTTATTGAACCCCACAGTTCGCTTCATGTCCTAACTCCCCTATTCCAAGTTCTCAACCCACAACAATGAGCATGGCTAAACACAGGGACCATAGCAAATCATAGTGTCTGTTTTGGCGTTCAGATTGTCATATCATCGGCAGTGAATCTAATAGTCCAACCATATAACAGTTATCTATATATATACAATTTTATGTCCAACAGGATCCTTCATGTTATATGTTGAAAATACTATATTTTTTTATCGTTTTCCCCCTCATTTTGTTAGCCACGAATTTGATGTGGACATACATAGTATCTTCGGCACCGTGGCAAAAGATGTATCATTAATACAAGATATTGTATGGAAATAATGAGATGTATCTAGCCACAAACAACTGGTGAATGCAACTATTCATTAAGGCAAAGCATGGGCCAGACACTAATGTAATTTATGAAGCATCTTCATGTCAATCTCATGCAGGTTGCTCATGGGTACGACCAGAAGAAAGAAAAAACCTTTAGTCATGATGGTATGCCCATTATTCGCTAAGAATTTCCCCACATCCAAACCCATGGGTCACGCATATGAGTCTATATTTCATAACACATCTTATGAATAAGGCAAGGAAAAAGACCAAAATGGCTAGATTCCAGATCAATCATGATCTGCCATCATAATACTACAACAATGACATGGGGGTCATGAAATGGCTACTAGATAAACATGTCACAAGCGAGGGTTTTATGATATGCGGCCAAGGCAAAATGTTATGTGGTTTGCATGCACTGCTGTGTGAAAACATTCGGAATATTTTTCGTGGTTCACACGCTCTATCGATTCACATTACTCAGATCAAGCAGGCCCAAACAAGTTTTTCGTATGTGCGACGGTTGGCACATACTCCATTAATCTTTGAGCCCCACACACGTTTAATAGCTGCCCACTATAATATCTCACCGGCCAGCCTTCTCAGCGATGTCCCCACCATCATGTACTGGCCTCCATTAATCTTTGAGCCCCACAGTTCATTTCATATGTCCAACTCCGCACAGTGAGGATGGTTACAGAGCGAGCATAACTAATAATAGAGTTAGCTAGTGGTTATAACTCATTGTCATATCATTAGACGGCAATTAACTGAATAGTCTATCCATATGATAGTTAATTATACATAGAATGTACTATGTCATTAATACCTGATCCACTTTATTCTTATACAAAGCATCTAGTCCGTGTTGCAGCTGACTATAAATCTACATCTTGCTTTTGTTTTATCTCCTCTGATCTATCTCCTAAACTTATCATAAATCTGATGTGGGCCTTTTCCTATGCATGTTGAATGATGAGGTGCCTTCCTTGCATGTTGAGAGAAATACGTTAGTGAGAGATAGCTATTTAGATATAGAAGACGTAACAAAATAGAAGAAAGAGATATGGCAACTTCACACAGAGCAACGAAAGCTCAGTGCAGACACAGATACGAAGATTGTTGATGAAGTTTATGTATTTTATTATTCATATAATAATCTAGTTTTCCCCCTTGTTTAGTGTTGTATTTATGCACATCTTTGTTTTATGGATGAAAAGCTTTCAAACTTTCCGTGGACAGTCATCGCATTTTATGAGCGGCAACGGTGCACCGATGAGCCTTTGGGCCAGCACCGAGCCCATACGATGATCGTTCCTCTATTTGTCGGCGAACCTGCGATGGGTTCGATCCGAACGGCAAGAGACGGATTCAGTACTTGCATGCGGCCTGAGGGCCTTGTCGGGCTTTGTAGTCCGGTACCCGGCCAGTCTATGGCAGGGCGTGCCCTCCGGCGGCCGGGGTGAGCTCAAATCGGGTCGGATCCGCTCCAAATCCTGTCGCCGGATGCGCTGAAATCAGGTAGCCAGGGTTGTACAAGTCCGGGCGTCGAGGAAACAGGGGCTGCGAAGCAGAGGGCTTGGGCTTCGCGGTTCAAATGGGCCGTTTAGTCCCGGTTTGAGACACGAACCGGGACTAAAGGGCATCGCACCCTTTAGTCCCGGTTTGAGACTAAAGGGTGTGATGCCCTTTAGTCCCAGTTCATGTCTCAAACCGGGACTAAAGGGCCCATTTGAACCGCGAAGCCCAAGCAAACCGGGACTAAAGGTGTCCCGGTTTGAGATACGAACGGGACTGAAGGGTGCGATGCCCTTTAGTCCCGGTTTGTGTCTCAAACCGGGACTAAAGGCCCATTTCTCAAACTCTACCCCCCCCCCCCCGTGTATCGGCATTTTAGTTTTGAAAAAAACAAAATAAAATGATAAAAACTTTAAAAATAAAATCCTTCGAGATGCCGGAAGTGTTATAAAAAAGTAAAAAGGGTATAACTTTTGCATACAATATTAGGAAAAAATGTATAATATATCAAAATGTTCAGCACGAAAATCCGCATCCGATTTGCAATCTTTTAGAATCCAAAAACTTAAAACAGAAAAGTTATGCTCAATTTTCAGTTTTTTTCGAATTTTGGTTAAATCTGGTCAAACTGTGGTCAAACTACTTATTCAAGAAGTATTATTGTTACTAAATAATTATTCAAGAATATTAGTGTTACTAAATAATTATTTCATTTTCTTTGAATTTTGGTCAAATCTGGTCAAACTGTGGTCAAACTAAGGTCAAACTACTAATTCAAGAAATATTAGTGTTACTAAATAATTATTGTTTTTTAGAATAATAGTTTCAAACTCAAACAGTGAAACGTGTGACTTCATGCTCAAGCTAAACTCCTGAGGGTTAATAGGATAGACATCCTACTATTGTCAGGAAAACAACAAGTGCTGACTTGGAAACGAGGCGGAATAGAACCCGAAAGTTAAGCATGCTCAGGCTGGAGCAGTGAGAGGATGGGTGACTGGCCGGGAAGTTAGATGATTTGGAATGATGAGGGTGATTAGAGATTAGAGATTAAATTGAGCGGTGATGCGGGTGATTAGAGATTAAATTGTAAAATTATTTAGAAATTTGAAAATCAGGAAAAAAATATAAAAAACGTAAAATTTCCTTTAGTCTCGGTTGGTGTTACCAACTGGGACTAAAGGTGGAGCTCCTGGCAGCGGCCAAGTGGAGGGCCTAGTTCCAGAACCGGGACAAAAGGCCCTCTGGAAACGGGACAAATGGGCCTTTTTCTACTAGTGAAAGCATCTTCATGTCAATATCATGCAGATTGCTCATGGGTACGACCAGAAGAAAGAAAAACCTTTAGTCATGATGGCATGCCCATTATTCGCTGCTATAAAAAGAGTTGTTTTGGGTTTTCCCTGGCCTATATAGTTAATTTTTAATTTGGGTATCTCTATGAATTTTCCTGCATCCAAACACATGGGTCACGCATATGAGTCTATATTTTATAACACATCTTAAGAATAAGGCAAGGAAAAAGACCAAAATGGCTAGATTCCAGATCAATCATGATCGGCCATAATAGTACCACAACAATGACATGGGGGTCATGAAATGGCTACTAGATAAACATGTCACAAGCGAGGGTTTTATGATATGCAGCCAAGGCGAAATTTTATGTGGTTTGCACGCACTGCTGTGTGAAAACATTTGGAATACTTTGCGTGGTTCACACGCTCTATCGATTCACATTACTCACATCAAGCAGGACCAAACAAGATTTTCATACGTGTGACGGATGGCACATACTCCATTAATATTTGAGCCCCACCCATGTTTAATAGCTGCCGACTCTAATATCTCACCGGCCAGCCTTCTCAGCGACGTCCCCATTATCATGTACTGGCCTCCATTAATCTTTGAGGCCCGCAGGTCGATTCATGTCCAACTCCCCACAGTGAGGATGGTTAACACAGCGAGCATAACTAATAATAGAGTTAGCTAGTGGTTATAACTGATTGTCATATCATTAGCAGTCAATTAACTGAATAGTCTAGCCACATGATAGTTAATTATACATACAATATACTATGTCATTAATACCTGATCCACTTTATTCTTATACAAAGCTTCCAGTCCGTGTTGCAGCTGACTATAAATCTACATTCTGCTTTTGTTCTATCTACTCTGATCTATTTCCTCAACTTATCATAAATCTGATGTGGCAATTTTATAGCACATCTTTTTGAAAAAAATTATCGTCCACTTACAGAATCTTACTATACTTGGCGCGGCCTTGTACGATGAGTGGTGTTGTATCTTTTAGATATTTTCTTGGCTGTAATATATTATGCTTTCATTTGGATTGAATGCTTCTTTCTTCCCCGAACCTGTCACAAATGTGCATTACGAACCTAGAAGGAAAGACATGTAGAATATATAATGTTGTGTTGCTAATCCTTCCCTTCTACAAAATGATGGTGAGCTCATACATAGCATTCTATGACTTGGCCCTTAAAAACTAGATGATGCCCCGCACATTGTTGCCGGAATATTTTGCAATATTTTAATGAGGTTTTGGTTATATGAAACATCAATATTTGAAATAATAATTTTTGAAAGTATATAAGGATTAAATGTAAATAGGATAATAGAATGGAATTTTACATGCATGCATGTTTGCATGTTGAAGTGGATTTTTAATATGCATAGTTGCATGTTGATGTGGGCCTTTTCCTATGCATTTTGAATGATGAGGTGGCTTGCTTGCATGTTGAGAGTGATATGTTAGTGCGAGATACCTATTTAGATATAGAAGATGTAACAAAAAAGAAGAAAGAGATATGGCAACTTCAGATAGAGCAAGGAAAGCTCAGTGCAGACACAGAGTACGAAGACTGTTGCTGAAGTTTATGTATTTGATTATTCATGTAATTATCTAGTTTTCCCCCTTGTTTAGTGCTGTATTTATGCACATCTTTGTTTGATGGATGAAAAGATATCAAACTTTAGCAAACCAGATGATTGTGTGGACACATCAATTATATTAGTGTCATTAGAAGCAGCAAATGTATACTCCCTCTACCTTCCTACTTATAAGTCCGTCATGTATCCTTAGGTCATCAATAAACTGAAAGAAAGAAAAAAAGAACCAAAGAAAACAATAAATAAAACACACTCACACACACACACAGCAAAGAAAGAAAACACACACACACACACACCAAAGAAAGAAAAAAACCGATAAAAACTGGACCAGTCCAACCAATAAACAGAAAGAAAGAAAAAAAGAACCATCGAAACTGAGCGAGAGAGTGAGCTGCGATTGTCTTCTCTTGAGCGAGCCAGAACAACGAAAAAAATACAGAGAAACGGCTCGGCCAAGTTGGTATGCCAGAGAAAAATCCTTGAGGCGATAGAAGCTATCGACTCGCATTAAGCATCACACTGAAACTTGACCATGGAATGATGGGAATGCTTCACAAGTCATCTGTTCAAGGACCAAAATGTCTTATTCTGCTGTGATTTTGTCATCGAACATTGCTCTCATGGTCTTTCCTCTATCATAACATCTGTAACAGAAAGGAACACATCTAAATTGTTGGGCAGCTGTAGAGCAAATTCAAGATTGGTGTTACCTTCAAACTCTGAATCTTGATATGAGATTATTGTGCTGCTAGTGCTAGTGACTGACGTGTGCTAGTAGATGCCGTGTATGTTCTTACGATTTAATTAGCTGCGCGTTTAAATACAGCAACCCAGTAGGATTAGATTAGTGATTAATATACAGCAACCCATCATACACTCTCACATAGTTTATAGAAGCATATGTTGCAACTCATTTTTAATCTACAAAGCACTTCTCTTCTCTCTCCTCCAACTCAATAAGAATACATTATTAAATTCTTATAGCCCTCTTACATGTTACATCACCTTATTATATTTGCTCTAAAGCATCTTCACATTTTTTTCAGGGTGTGAGTTGTGACGCCCTGAGTCATTATTATATGCATATTTTTTGAATGTCATAAAATGTCGTGGTTTTGGGTGTTCTCTTGGCTTATATTTCTCATTACTTTTGTTTTGGGTATACGCATATCTTATAATTTTCCTTTATCCAAACCCATGGGTCACTTATACGAGCTTATTTGAACATGTCTTAAAAATAAACCAGGAAAATGACAAAAATGGCTAGATTTTAGATCAATCGTGACCTGCCATAATAGTACCAGAACAATGACAAGAAGCATGATAAACATATCACAAACCACATGGTCCACCTAATAACAAACTACGACAGAACAGACATTTAAACATCAGCATCCATCAACTAGCGCTCTAAACATCCATCACCACCAGCTGCCCAGAGGCCAAGACCATCCAAAAGGCAAGCTACCCTACTAAGCGATCAAAGGGGGCAACAAGACGCCACCCTGCACCTCAACCAGGTTTAACACGCCACCCTATATTACATCACTAGACGACTGCAGCAACGCAAGAAAACAAAGCTTCGACAACAATCATTCTATTCTTCTTTAGCTCCCCAGCCTACAAACTCCATATCTCCACCCGTGTGAAGCTTTGTAAATCTCACTTGCTACATGTTATAGCAGTTTTGCCCCCAGCATCAGCGCCTCTCTTAGCCCCTCTATCTACGGAATCGACCAGCCCATGATCCTATGGCATATCAGCTTAATCAGAATCAATGGATCATTACTCATGCAGTTGTGTAAAGTTAACGAAATACTTGTGCGTTCACGAGTTGGTCTAGAGTTGAGATCAATCACGACCTGCCATAATAGTACAGTAAACAATGAAAATTGGGTCATGAGGAGGCTACTCGATAAACATGTGGGAGCAGGGGGATATATGACATACATCTGAGGTGAAATGTTTGGTGGTCTGCATATGCAGTTGTGTAAAGTTAACCAAAGACTTGTGCGTTCATGGTTCATGGTTTGGTCCTCCGGCCGCCCTGTCAGTTCACATTACTCACATCAACCGGGCCAACTCCACAGGTGGCATGTACTCCGTGGTCCACCCATTAATCTTTGGTTTGAACCCCGCCCATGTTTAACAGATGGGCACTCTAATATCTCGCCAGAAAGGTTGACAGCCTGTTCGGACGTGTTCCTACAGCCATGCAATGCACTCCATTACTTATTGAACCCCACAGTTCGCTTCATGTCCTAACTCCCCTATTCCAAGTTCTCAACCCACAACAATGAGCATGGCTAAACACAGGGACCATAGCTAATCATAGTGTCTGTTTTGGCGTTCAGATTGTCATATCATCGGCAGTGAATCTAATAGTCCAACCATATAACAGTTATCTATATATATACAATTTTATGTCCAACAGGATCCTTCATGTTATATGTTGAAAATACTATATTTTTTTATCGTTTTCCCCCTCATTTTGTTAGCCACGAATTTGATGTGGACATACATAGTATCTTCGGCACCGTGGCAAAAGATGTATCATTAATACAATATATTGTATGGAAATAATGAGATGTATCTAGCCACAAACAACTGGTGAATGCAACTATTCATTAAGGCAAAGCATGGGCCAGACACTAATGTAATTTATGAAGCATCTTCATGTCAATCTCATGCAGGTTGCTCATGGGTACGACCAGAAGAAAGAAAAAACCTTTAGTCATGATGGTATGCCCATTATTCGCTAAGAATTTCCCCACATCCAAACCCATGGGTCACGCATATGAGTCTATATTTCATAACACATCTTATGAATAAGGCAAGGAAAAAGACCAAAATGGCTAGATTCCAGATCAATCATGATCTGCCATCATAATACTACAACAATGACATGGGGGTCATGAAATGGCTACTAGATAAACATGTCACAAGCGAGGGTTTTATGATATGCGGCCAAGGCAAAATGTTATGTGGTTTGCATGCACTGCTGTGTGAAAACATTCGGAATATTTTTCGTGGTTCACACGCTCTATCGATTCACATTACTCAGATCAAGCAGGCCCAAACAAGTTTTTCGTATGTGCGACGGGTGGCACATACTCCATTAATCTTTGAGCCCCACACACGTTTAATAGCTGCCCACTATAATATCTCACCGGCCAGCCTTCTCAGCGATGTCCCCACCATCATGTACTGGCCTCCATTAATCTTTGAGCCCCACAGTTCATTTCATATGTCCAACTCCGCACAGTGAGGATGGTTACAGAGCGAGCATAACTAATAATAGAGTTAGCTAGTGGTTATAACTCATTGTCATATCATTAGACGGCAATTAACTGAATAGTCTATCCATATGATAGTTAATTATACATAGAATGTACTATGTCATTAATACCTGATCCACTTTATTCTTATACAAAGCATCTAGTCCGTGTTGCAGCTGACTATAAATCTACATCTTGCTTTTGTTTTATCTCCTCTGATCTATCTCCTCAACTTATCATAAATCTGATGTGGGCCTTTTCCTATGCATGTTGAATGATGAGGTGCCTTGCTTGCATGTTGAGAGAAATACGTTAGTGAGAGATAGCTATTTAGATATAGAAGACGTAACAAAATAGAAGAAAGAGATATGGCAACTTCACACAGAGCAACGAAAGCTCAGTGCAGACACAGATACGAAGATTGTTGATGAAGTTTATGTATTTTATTATTCATATAATAATCTAGTTTTCCCCCTTGTTTAGTGTTGTATTTATGCACATCTTTGTTTTATGGATGAAAAGCTTTCAAACTTTCCGTGGACAGTCATCGCATTTTATGAGCGGCAACGGTGCACCGATGAGCCTTTGGGCCAGCACCGAGCCCATACGATGATCGTTCCTCTATTTGCCGGCGAACCTGCGATGGGTTCGATCCGAACGGCAAGAGACGGATTCAGTACTTGCATGCGGCCTGAGGGCCTTGTCGGGCTTTGCAGTCCGGTACCCGGCCAGTCTATGGCAGGGCGTGCCCTCCGGCGGCCGGGGTGAGCTCAAATCGGGCCGGATCCGCTCCAAATCCTGTCGCCGGATGCGCTGAAATCAGGTAGCCAGGGTTGTACAAGTCCGGGCGTCGAGGAAACAGGGGCTGCGAAGCAGAGGGCTTGGGCTTCGCGGTTCAAATGGGCCGTTTAGTCCCGGTTTGAGACACGAACCGGGACTAAAGGGCATCGCACCCTTTAGTCCCGGTTTGAGACTAAAGGGTGCGATGCCCTTTAGTCCCAGTTCATGTCTCAAACCGGGACTAAAGGGCCCATTTGAACCGCGAAGCCCAAGCAAACCGGGACTAAAGGTGTCCCGGTTTGAGATACGAACGGGACTGAAGGGTGCGATGCCCTTTAGTCCCGGTTTGTGTCTCAAACCGGGACTAAAGGCCCATTTCTCAAACTCTACCCCCCCCCCCGGTGTATCGGCATTTTAGTTTTGAAAAAAACAAAATAAAATGATAAAAACTTTAAAAATAAAATCCTTCGAGATGCCGGAAGTGTTATAAAAAAGTAAAAAGGGTATAACTTTTGCATACAATATTAGAAAAAAATGTATAATATATCAAAATGTTCAGCACGAAAATCCGCATCCGATTTGCAATCTTTTAGAATCCAAAAACTTAAAACAGAAAAGTTATGCTCAAATTTCAGTTTTTTTTCGAATTTTGGTTAAATCTGGTCAAACTGTGGTCAAACTACTTATTCAAGAAGTATTATTGTTACTAAATAATTATTCAAGAATATTAGTGTTACTAAATAATTATTTCATTTTATTTGAATTTTGGTCAAATCTTGTCAAACTGTGGTCAAACTAAGGTCAAACTACTAATTCAAGAAATATTAGTGTTACTAAATAATTATTGTTTTTTAGAATAATAGTTTCAAACTCAAGCAGTGAAACGTGTGACTTCATGCTCAAGCTAAACTCCTGAGGGTTAATAGGATAGACATCTTACTATTGTCAGGAAAACAACAAGTGCTGACTTGGAAACGAGGCGGAATAGAACCCGAAAGTTAAGCATGCTCAGGCTGGAGCAGTGAGAGGATGGGTGACTGGCCGGGAAGTTAGATGATTTGGAATGATGAGGGTGATTAGAGATTAGAGATTAAATTGAGCGGTGATGCGGGTGATTAGAGATTAAATTGTAAAATTATTTAGAAATTTGAAAATCAGGAAAAAAATAAAAAAACGTAAAATTTCCTTTAGTCTCGGTTGGTGTTACCAACTGGGACTAAAGGTGGAGCTCCTGGCAGCGGCCAAGTGGAGGGCCTAGTTCCAGAACCGGGACAAAAGGCCCTCTGGAAACGGGACAAATGGGCCTTTTTCTACTAGTGAAAGCATCTTCATGTCAATATCATGCAGATTGCTCATGGGTACGACCAGAAGAAAGAAAAACCTTTAGTCATGATGGCATGCCCATTATTCGCTGCTATAAAAAGAGTTGTTTTGGGTTTTCCCTGGCCTATATAGTTAATTTTTAATTTGGGTATCTCTATGAATTTTCCTGCATCCAAACCCATGGGTCACGCATATGAGTCTATATTTTATAACACATCTTAAGAATAAGGCAAGGAAAAAGACCAAAATGGCTAGATTCCAGATCAATCATGATCGGCCATAATAGTACCACAACAATGACATGGGGGTCATGAAATGGCTACTAGATAAACATGTCACAAGCGAGGGTTTTATGATATGCAGCCAAGGCGAAATTTTATGTGGTTTGCACGCACTGCTGTGTGAAAACATTTGGAATACTTTGCGTGGTTCACACGCTCTATCGATTCACATTACTCACATCAAGCAGGACCAAACAAGATTTTCATACGTGTGACGGATGGCACATACTCCATTAATATTTGAGCCCCACCCATGTTTAATAGCTGCCGACTCTAATATCTCACCGGCCAGCCTTCTCAGCGACGTCCCCATTATCATGTACTGGCCTCCATTAATCTTTGAGGCCCGCAGGTCGATTCATGTCCAACTCCCCACAGTGAGGATGGTTAACACAGCGAGCATAACTAATAATAGAGTTAGCTAGTGGTTATAACTGATTGTCATATCATTAGCAGTCAATTAACTGAATAGTCTAGCCACATGATAGTTAATTATACATACAATATACTATGTCATTAATACCTGATCCACTTTATTCTTATACAAAGCTTCCAGTCCGTGTTGCAGCTGACTATAAATCTACATTCTGCTTTTGTTCTATCTACTCTGATCTATTTCCTCAACTTATCATAAATCTGATGTGGCAATTTTATAGCACATCTTTTTGAAAAAAATTATCGTCCACTTACAGAATCTTACTATACTTGGCGCGGCCTTGTACGATGAGTGGTGTTGTATCTTTTAGATATTTTCTTGGCTGTAATATATTATGCTTTCATTTGGATTGAATGCTTCTTTCTTCCCCGAACCTGTCACAAATGTGCATTACGAACCTAGAAGGAAAGACATGTAGAATATATAATGTTGTGTTGCTAATCCTTCCCTTCTACAAAATGATGGTGAGCTCATACATAGCATTCTATGACTTGGCCCTTAAAAACTAGATGATGCCCCGCACATTGTTGCCGGAATATTTTGCAATATTTTAATGAGGTTTTGGTTATATGAAACATCAATATTTGAAATAATAATTTTTGAAAGTATATAAGGATTAAATGTAAATAGGATAATAGAATGGAATTTTACATGCATGCATGTTTGCATGTTGAAGTGGATTTTTAATATGCATAGTTGCATGTTGATGTGGGCCTTTTCCTATGCATTTTGAATGATGAGGTGGCTTGCTTGCATGTTGAGAGAGATATGTTAGTGCGAGATACCTATTTAGATATAGAAGATGTAACAAAAAAGAAGAAAGAGATATGGCAACTTCAGATAGAGCAAGGAAAGCTCAGTGCGGACACAGAGTACGAAGACTGTTGCTGAAGTTTATGTATTTGATTATTCATGTAATTATCTAGTTTTCCCCCTTGTTTAGTGCTGTATTTATGCACATCTTTGTTTGATGGATGAAAAGATATCAAACTTTAGCAAACCAGATGATTGTGTGGACACATCAATTATATTAGTGTCATTAGAAGCAGCAAATGTATACTCCCTCTACCTTCCTACTTATAAGTCCGTCATGTATCCTTAGGTCATCAATAAACTGAAAGAAAGAAAAAAAGAACCAAAGAAAACAATAAATAAAACACACTCACACACACACACAGCAAAGAAAGAAAACACACACACACACACACCAAAGAAAGAAAAAAACCGATAAAAACTGGACCAGTCCAACCAATAAACAGAAAGAAAGAAAAAAAGAACCATCGAAACTGAGCGAGAGAGTGAGCTGCGATTGTCTTCTCTTGAGCGAGCCAGAACAACGAAAAAAATACAGAGAAACGGCTCGGCCAAGTTGGTATGCCAGAGAAAAATCCTTGAGGCGATAGAAGCTATCGACTCGCATTAAGCATCACACTGAAACTTGACCATGGAATGATGGGAATGCTTCACAAGTCATCTGTTCAAGGACCAAAATGTCTTATTCTGCTGTGATTTTGTCATCGAACATTGCTCTCATGGTCTTTCCTCTATCATAACATCTGTAACAGAAAGGAACACATCTAAATTGCTGGGCAGCTGTAGAGCAAATTCAAGATTGAAGTTGCCTTCAAACTCTGAATCTTGATATGAGATTATTGTGCTGCTAGTGCTAGTGACTGACGTGTGCTAGTAGATGCCGTGTATGTTCTTACGATTTAATTAGCTGCGCGTTTAAATACAGCAACCCAGTAGGATTAGATTAGTGATTAATATACAGCAACCCATCATACACTCTCACATAGTTTATAGAAGCATATGTTGCAACTCATTTTTAATCTACAAAGCACTTCTCTTCTCTCTCCTCCAACTCAATAAGAATACATTATTAAATTCTTATAGCCCTCTTACATGTTACATCACCTTATTATATTTGCTCTAAAGCATCTTCACATTTTTTTCAGGGTGTGAGTTGTGACGCCCTGAGTCATTATTATATGCATATTTTTTGAATGTCATAAAATGTCGTGGTTTTGGGTGTTCTCTTGGCATATATTTCTCATTACTTTTGTTTTGGGTATACGCATATCTTATAATTTTCCTTTATCCAAACCCATGGGTCACTTATACGAGCTTATTTGAACATGTCTTAAAAATAAACCAGGAAAATGACAAAAATGGCTAGATTTTAGATCAATCGTGACCTGCCATAATAGTACCAGAACAATGACAAGAAGCATGATAAACATATCACAAACCACATGGTCCACCTAATAACAAACTACGACAGAACAGACATTTAAACATCAGCATCCATCAACTAGCGCTCTAAACATCCATCACCACCAGCTGCCCAGAGGCCAAGACCATCCAAAAGGCAAGCTACCCTACTAAGCGATCAAAGGGGGCAACAAGACGCCACCCTGCACCTCAACCAGGTTTAACACGCCACCCTATATTACATCACTAGACGACTGCAGCAACGCAAGAAAACAAAGCTTCGACAACAATCATTCTATTCTTCTTTAGCTTCCCAGCCTACAAACTCCATATCTCCACCCGTGTGAAGCTTTGTAAATCTCACTTGCTACATGTTATAGCAGTTTTGCCCCCAGCATCAGCGCCTCTCTTAGCCCCTCTATCTACGGAATCGACCAGCCCATGATCCTATGGCATATCAGCTTAATCAGAATCAATGGATCATTACTCATGCAGTTGTGTAAAGTTAACGAAATACTTGTGCGTTCACGAGTTGGTCTAGAGTTGAGATCAATCACGACCTACCATAATAGTACAGTAAACAATGAAAATTGGGTCATGAGGAGGCTACTCGATAAACATGTGGGAGCAGGGGGATATATGACATACAGCTGAGGTGAAATGTTTGGTGGTCTGCATATGCAGTTGTGTAAAGTTAACCAAAGACTTGTGCGTTCATGGTTCATGGTTTGGTCCTCCGGCCGCCCTGTCAGTTCACATTACTCACATCAACCGGGCCCACCCCACAGGTGGCATGTACTCCAGGGTCCACCCAATAATCTTTGGTTTGAACCACGCCCATGTTTAACAGATGGGCACTCTAATATCTCGCCAGACAGGTTGACAGCCTGCTCGGACGTGTTCCTACAGCCATGCAATGCACTCCATTAGTTATTGAACCCACAACAATGAGCATGGCTAAACACAGGGACCATAGCTAATCATATTGTCTGTTTTGGTGCGTTCAGATTGTCATATCATCGGCAGTGAATCTAATAGTCCACCCATATAACAGTTATCTATATATATACAATTTTATGTCCAACAGGATCCTTCATGTTATATGTTGAAAATACTATATATTTTTTATCGTTTTCCCCTTTTGTTAGCCACGAATTTGATGTGGACATACATAGTATCTTCGGCACTGTAGCAAAAGATGTATCATTGATACAAGATATTGTATGGAAATAATGAGATGTATCTAGCCACAAACAACTGGTGAATGCAACTATTCATTAAGGCAAACCATGGGCCAGACACTAATGTAATTTATGAAGCATCTTCATGTCAATCTCATGCAGGTTGCTCATGGGTACGACCAGAAGAAAGAAAAAACCTTTAGTCATGATGGTATGCCCATTATTCGCTAAGAATTTCCCCACATCCAAACCCATGGGTCACGCATATGAGTCTATATTTTATAACACATCTTATGAATAAGGCAAGGAAAAAGATCAAATGTCTAGATTCCAGATCAATCATGATCTGCCATCATAATACTACAACAATGACATGGGGGTCATGAAATGGCTACTAGATAAACATGTCACAAGCGAGGATTTTATGATATGCGGCCAAGGCAAAATGTTATGTGGTTTGCATGCACTGCTGTGTGAAAACATTCGGAATATTTTGCGTGGTTCACACGCTCTATCGATTCACATTACTCAGATCAAGCAGGCCCAAACAAGTTTTTCGTATGTGCGACGGGTGGCACATACTCCATTAATCTTTGAGCCCCACACACGGTTAATGGCTGCCCACTATTATATCTCACCGGCCAGCCTTCTCAGCGATGTCCCCACCATCATGTACTGGCCTCCATTAATCTTTGAGCCCCACAGTTCATTTCATATGTCCAACTCCGCACAGTGAGGATGGTTACAGAGCGAGCATAACTAATAATAGAGTTAGCTAGTGGTTATAACTGATTGTCATATCATTAGCAGTCAATTAACTGAATAGTCTAGCCACATGATAGTTAATTATACATACAATATACTATGTCATTAATACCTGATCCACTTTATTCTTATACAAAGCTTCTAGTCCGTGTTGCAGCTGACTACAAATCTACATCCAGGTTTTGTTTTATCTCCTCTGATCTATCTCCTCAACTTATCATAAATCTGATGTGGGCCTTTTCCTATGCATGTTGAATGATGAGGTGGCTTGCTTGCATGTTGAGAGAAATACGTTAGTGCTTGGTAGCTATTTAGATATAGAAGACATAACAAAAAAGAAGAAAGAGATATGGCAACTTCACACAGAGCAACGAAAGCTCAGTGCAGACACAGATACGAAGATTGTTGCTGAAGTTTATGTATTTGAGTATTCATATAATTATCTAGTTTCCCCCCTTGTTTAGTGATGTATTTATGCACATCTTTGTTTTATGGATGAAAAGCTTTCAAACATTTGCAAACCAGATGATTGTGTGGACAAATCAATGATATTAGTGTCATTAGAAGCAGCAAATGTATACTCCCCTAACCTTCCTACTTATAAGTCCTTCATGTATCATTAGGTCATCAATTTGACCAATAAATGCGAGCTATATGTCACAAATATGAGCAGGATGGAGTGGCCAAAAAAAAACCTAGTCTGGATTTTTGGGAGGGGGTGAATTGACAGCGGCGCCGACCATACCTCCTCCTCGCGGCTCCTTGTTACCTGTGAGAGCCTGGCTTAATAGGGATGATAGACTACTCTTAACAATAAGGAATTTCTTCTTTTCTGGGAGCCCAGCATGATCAGCTTGTTGTAATTTCAAGATGGGTGACTAATATGTCCAATTTACACCATCATTTCCTACTGTTAATTAATATGTTTTTAATCATTATTTCACTTTATGGTACAATTCTTATGGTTTTTCTCTCTTATTTCGTAAGATTCACAAGAAAATAGAGATTGCCGGCAGCTGAAATTCTGGACCGGAAAAGGATAACAGAGATAACTATTCTGCAACAAAAGACAAAAGATATACCACTACCCTAGAAATGAATTCAGACCATCATCGACCTACCGTCTGCCCACTTCGGTCTCTCTAAAAAATGAAACAAGTGTAAGTAGAAAAAAATGGATGATAGCCATACTTGAAGACTGACTCAAACACTGAAGATACCACACGCGTTCTACCGTGGCTGCTGCATATGCTAGCTCTGAAACGTGCCTTCCTCTTTCATGATTAATATTAACTCTCGACATAGACTCATGGTACCTCACATGTTTATTCTCTTACCTGTGAAGCGTTGATTAGTCGGTTCCGTCGATCGCTTATTCAATGGACACTGTAATGTTCTTTTGGTTCGTATGGTTATATAAAAAAAATCGACATAGGGTGGATTTTATTACTCAAAGTGAATCATCAAGCGAATACAATCAAAATGAGCACACACGCGATCTCTATATCGGTAGGATGCATAAAACCAATACAAATATGTACATAGAAAAAAACTTACCGGCAAATAGCAAAGTCATATAAGACCAAAGCTATGCCTAAGCAAGCAGAAAATAAAAAGTATATAAAGTGATCAATTCCGCGATCGACAACCTACAACAATGATCATATCCACAGCAACCATCTCGTGACAACACGAGAACAACAACATTCTTCAACAGCAAAGCCTTCAAAAAGGGAGCGACATTCGAGGGTCGTCGTCGCCAGATCCGACCAATAAAAGCCAGAGTCTAGGTTTTCACCCTGAACAACCATTCCGAGCATATCTAAGCAAGGTGTTTCCAAGTGCGCCCCCCTTGGGTTTGGCCTGTAAATAGAGGTGGAGAGGTGCTCTCCATACTCACTTAAATCTCTCATGCAAATGCCATGCATAATCTAACTTCCTCTCTCCCTCCCACGAAATAGTTTCATAGAGCCGAAAAATGGTCTGGGTTCTGGTGGGAACTAGTTCTAGACGTCGAAGCCCTGCCAGATAGCTGACACTGTATGTGTGCAACCCCGTAGAGAGGTCGTAGGTTCGATCTTTCACCTGAGGGGTTGTTCGAGGGTCTTCCCGAAGGGCTGTCCGAGGATTCGTCCGGTGGGACTATCCGAGGGACTGTCCAAAGGCCTCCCGATGGGCTGTCCGAGGATTCTTCTGGTGGGTCTATCCGAGGGACTATCCTGAGGCCTCCCGAATGGCTGTATGAGGATCCATCCGGTGGGACTATTCGAGGGACTGTCCTGAGGCCTCTCGAAGGGCTGTCCGTAGATCCGTCCGGTGAGCTGATAAGGGAGTACATCCTCGTGCTTGGGTGGTTGTAAAATCCTAGTTGCGGGGATCTGCACCAACGATCTTCACCAACTCTACTTTCGCTGCGCTACGAGTTAGGAACGATCACAGCAAAAACCTTGTATGCATCTTCATAGTGGTAATGGCTGGTGTGTAGGTCGGAATTTTTTTTTGTTTTCTTCTTTGTTGCCCTACACCTAGGGCATGGTAGATTTTTATACATATTTTTCCAATGCATGATATCGTAAGGCCAACTCCAACGCGTCACAGTAAACGGATGTCCGTTCCGTCCGCTTTTTGTCTGCTTGTGGGTGGCAATAGGGTTGTGTCCGCCCGGATTTCTAGATGCGGCGGCCATACGCCCAACGCGCGACTGCATTTCGGCCGCATACATTCTTTTTGCAACACATATCTTTATTTTCATCATTGATTATTGATACGATGAGCACATCACCAAATGTTGACTAGAATAGCAAGACCAAGGAAAACAAGTACCAGAAGAAGACATGTTAGAAGTTATCCAACTTCCATAACTCCTCCCGATAGTTGGATTAGTGCCTTCTCGATGCATTCATTGATGATCTACAGAGTCTTGATCTAGCGTGCTTCTTTCTTTTTCGAGTCTAAAGAAGTAGACATTGCTTCTTCACGTCTAAGTCTCATCTATAGCCTTTATTCTAGAACAAGTGCACACACATCTATTAAATTGCACTCTATCAATAGATCAATGTATTCTTCTTCCCAATACCAAAAGTTGCATCCATCCTACACAGTACATATATGAGTGTAAGCAAAACGAGCCGAATCCGAAAGCACAACCAAAGCTAAAACGAGCACATACCGCATTGTTTGCGCACTTGACGAACACCCCAACCGGGATGTACCGGCGTTGTAGACACGCGGCGCAAGACGTCCCGTGGACAGTCATCACATTTTATGAGCGGCAACGGTGCACCGATGAGCCTTTGGGCCAGCACCGAGCCCATACGATGATCGTTCGTGTATTTGCCGGTGAACCTGTGATGGGTTCGATCCGAACGGCAAGAGACGGATTCAGTACCTGCATCCAGCCTGAGGTGCTTGCCGGGGCTTTGCAGTCCGGTACCCGGCCAGTCTATGGCAGGGCGTGCCCTCCAGCGGCCGGGGTGAGCACAAATCGGGCCAGATCCGCTCCAAATCCAGTCGTCGGATGCGCTGAAATCAGGCAGCCAGGGTTGTACAAGTCCGGGCGTCGAGGAAACGGGGGCTGTGAAGCAGAGGGCTTGGGCTTCGCGGCCGTGCTGGACAGGGGAATAGAAAAACGGGCGCATGTGTCCCAGACAGGCGGGCCAGGGGAGGACATGGGCATGCGCCATGCGCTGTCCGCGCTTGTTTCGGCCGCAAACGCGGCCCAACTTTGAGCCGGGAATGGATCGAAAGCGGACGAAAAAGAGACGACGGTCCGTTTACGGCCGCGCGTTGGACGGGCTGTTCTGTCCATTTGCCCCCAAACGGACGCGGCCGGACCATTTGGGGTCGCGAGTTGGAGATGCCCTAAATATTTTATCCTAGACTCCTCAATTTTTTTTTGCAGGGCGTAGAGTCCTCCATTTAATAGATTGTACATCATGATAGCATTTGTCAAGGATTTTCCGTAAGATGTTCAAGAGTATTACGTATGAATAAAACATGAGTGAAGGGGGTCACTGTTGTGTCAGGCCTCCGTCGATCAAGTCATCATCAGTTGGTAAGGTGAGGGGGGCCGCATGGGAACGAAACATTGATGATGGCTGAGGCTCTATAAAAGGATGTGTGCTATTGGGTATGGGATCATCTCGGGCACACTTCTATTCTCTCATTTGGTAAATAGGTATAGTTAATATGTCCTCCTTTTCTTGTTCCTTCTTTTAATATATACAATCTGGTTTATAATTTGTACATTGTCCATTAATTAAATTTCAGTTCTTCAAATTTTTCCCTTTTGATGGCCGCATGTGAGCATCTGGAAGTGTATTGCTTCATTCCATTGGAATCCACGCCCTTACTTGTTTTGCTTCATAGATGTTAGAAATTCAGTTTGGATTACTCATACAATTTAATAGATGTTTGAAATTCAGTTTGATATTATGTCACTGAATATGTTTAATTTTCCATGATTTGCATGGTATGTACAATTGGCTGAGTTTTGAATACTGGGTTTAGACTCTTGATAATCTTTCCTATATATGTAGGTGGATCGATCTCAATATGAAGGGAGGTAATACAGTCAAGTTATTGAGTACACTGGTCATAACCATTTGGATTATGTGGACTGGTAGTGTTCAATCTCATACAACATGCAATACTTGTAGAGAAAATTCCATGTTTGGGGCACCCAATTACCCCAGAGTACAATATACAGTGGACACCGGCAATCTTGATGCCTACAGGGAGATGATTGCACGCCTGCGAGGGCTGCTGACAAGACGCAGGGAGTACCGGCAAGGAATACCGATACTTCCTGAGCAAGGAAGCGTGCCTGATTCTGAGAGTTACATCTTGCTTGAAATTAGTGCCGCAAGCACAACACGAGGTGTAACATTTGCTATCGATGTGACCAACGTTTACGTTGTTGCTTATCTTGTTGGTAGCACGAGATACTTCTTTGAGGAAGCTCCAGCAAGGGCAGATGAGCTTCTTTTCACAGACGCAACGGTGACTTCAGCAACAAGGAGATCAGCCAACTACCAGCGTATGGAAAGCAGAGGAAACATATCGAGGGCAAACATCACGCTGGGGCTGTATAGTCTGGACCATGCCATCAGAACGCTTGTAGAAACAAGACCAGAAGACGTAGCGTCTCTTCTAGTTATTATCCAAATGGTCGCAGAGGGTGTGCGATATTGGGAAATGGAGTGGAGAGTTCTCCAAGGTTCTTCGTTTCTACCAGACAGTCATATGCTTGCTTTGGAGAACAGTTGGGCAGACCTCTCTGAACAGATCCAGACTAGTGATGGATTCGCATTTCAACGTAGTATTGCCATCGGCATTGATGAATTCGCTGACAATGTTCTGTCACCATTTGTTAGAGCTATGTTTCTCATGTTGTTCAGATGTCGTCCTTTGTCGCAGGAAGTTACTCCTAGATGCAAGCATTTGGTCGACCCAGCTACTGAAATATTGGGCTTAGATCTTGGGCTATGTCTTGATCCTCGTCTGCAGACGGATCAGGAGGAAGATGACACATGCAAGCATTTGGCCGACCCAAGGAGTCGAATAGTTGGCAGAGATGGGCTTTGTGTTGACGTAGAGGGGTTTATTTATCGTGATAAAAACCCAGTTATTCTCTTCACCTGCAGGAGCAGTGACTTCAGGAACCAGCTTTGGAACTTCGGAACAGATGGCAGGATTGTATCTTTGGAGAAGTGCTTGGCAGCATCCGGGGATACGCCAGGTAGCACCGTGATGATACATGAATGTGACACCCTCCCTAAGTCCAAGGTTCGATGGGCGATGAGCGACCATGGAACTCTGTCCAATGTAGCCAGCAGATTGGTCTTGGAGGCTACTTCTGGTTCTGGAAGTCAGCTGACACTAGAGAGTGAAACTCGTGCCAGCTTTCAAGCCTGGCAGAGCACTAATGTTACTACCGCAGTTGACGCCTACATTCATGGTGAAAATAATCAGTGCATCTACTATAATAATGGAAAATACGTTTATGCACAGGAATGTCGCAAAGACTACTCATGGCAGAAGTGGAGACTGTACCCAGATGGTACAATCCGACCTATAGAGTGGCTGGAAGGATGCCTCGAGCTTGCTAGTCTTAGTCTGGAGTATCCGCGTTTGACTTCAAGCTACAACTATATCCAAGCCGGGGACTGCGGTTCCTATCCAGAGTACCATCGATGGATCTTTACCCACGAGGGATCCATCATGAATTTGAAGAGCAAGTTGGTGGTTGATGCGGACAGGGACTATCCAGGGGAAGGATATCTCAAGGCAGCGCCCTTCAATGGAGGCCTCAATCAAGTCTGGATGCTTGAATTTATCTAGGCCCCAGTCCCTGCTTAATTATGAATACTTTGCGTTGCATGTTCTGGATCACATAGCTAAAATAAAAGCGTGCGACAGGCTGTTTCCGTCTGTGCTTTTCTTCTTCTATACTTGTAATATTTTTTTTATTGTTCGCTACTTGGCTTTCCAAAGTGATGCATGCTGTACTGCGGTATGAATAATTCGTCCGTATTGACTAACGCTTGTAATGTTCCCTTTCCAAAGTTACGTGTGTTGCACTCCATTATGAATAATGTGCCATATTGTGTAATGATTATTACGGATGTGAGCCTCCTTTCATTTCTTTTCTTTTCTTTTTTGCGGGGAAGGATGCGAGCCCTTTCCTCCTGTGTGGTAGTTGTCTATTCATCACGATTTCGAGCGCCTTTGTCGAGAAACTCAAGTCTGCTCTCTAGTATTTTGCATACATGGTCCAAGTTTTCCCTTTCAGAAGGAAGAGTAGAACTAAAAGATGACGTTTTTCAGCTATCCTATACACAACTCCTATACCAAGCCATTTCCCTAATCTAATCCTACTGGGCGGGTATACATTAAAACACACTAAATCAAATCCTAAGAACAGACCCTGCACGAAACCTATATCATTTGAAATAATATATGCCATATAATTACTAGTCATCTCATCACCACACGTCATTAACTAGCACTAGCAGGTAGCAGCACAATTATCTCATATCAAGATTCAGAGTTTGGAGCCACCTCCAGCCTTGAACTGTTCAGAGCTGTCGTGATGACAATCTTCTGAAGGTCTCGGCCGCAGCATACCGGACCCTTGAATCGCAGTGCCGGCAGGCCCGACAAGGCGATGTGGGCGTCGATGCCCCTCCCCTTCCCCTCGCGTCGCAAGGCAATAACTAGTTGAGAGAGCAAAAGCTCTTCGTGGAAGCTGCATTTGCCATCTGCTGCATGCAGAGCATTGGAATGGAACAAGACTATTACTTCTTCAGATTGAAATAACAGCGCAGTTCCCACATGGAGCGCACAATTCTTACAAGCTTACACAGTCCAACAATTCTTACATGCAGCGTACCATGGATTCAAACACCACGAGAAAAGCACTAAGCAGGAGACAGGGACTATCAAAGACAAGAACAGGCCAAGAATAGGTGACCTTGGTGCTCCCGGGGACAACGTGCTTGCCCAGCTCGCCGGGAAGGACGAGGCAGATGGAGGCCAGGATCTCACAGGAGGAGCCAGCTTGCCCTGGGAGAAGGAGACGCCCGCATCGTGGAGGCAGTGGCATCGGCGTCCCCGTCTCGTTCTGCGTGATGCGCGGTTGTGCCTCGTCTCGTTCCGCGAGGTCCAGCTTGGGCGGTGGATTCTGTGGGATGTTAGACTGTATTTATACGTAGCCTCTGTATAGATGTTGTATATTGTACCGTATACCTTGTGTACTCCTTATATAAATGAGATAGCCACACCCCGTTATGGGTGTCGTGCAGTTTCCCAAAACCCTATGTTTAACATGGTATCAGAACTAACCGGTCCTATGTCTTCCGCTGCCGCCGCCGCGACCGCATCGACCTCCACCGCCGCTGCCGTCGCGCCAGTCACTGCCACGGCGCCTGCGTCGCCGTTCCTATCGTCACGCCCTCTGGCCTCGGTCTACTCTGGCCAGGCCTCGATGGTGGGGGCCGCGTCCGATCAGCAGCACCCATCGTCCCCGATCGCCCCTCCGCCGGCTTGGGCGCTGTGTACCCTGACCCAGCGGCTCCCTGGATGGGATCAGCGCCCTACGGGGCACCTCCTCCGCCGGCGCCCTACGAGGCACCTCCTCCGCCGAACGCGGCTGGATCGGCGCCCTACGGGGCACCTCCTCCGCCGAACGCGGCTGGATCGGCGCCCTACGGGGCACCTCCTCCGCCGAACGCGGCGCCCTACGGGGCTCCTCATGTGGCTGCCGCGCCCAACGTCCCCGCCCCGTACGGATCGCCTTATCCGGCCACCGCGGCTACGTCGCATGGCGCCGTCCCTACGGCGTTCTACGTCGACCCAACTTGGTACATGGACACGGGCGCTACGAATCATCTGACAGGCGAGATGGGCAAACTCTCCATGCAAGAACCATACCGTGGACATGATCAAATTCACACCGCCAATGGAGCAGGTATGCACATATCACATGTTGGTCAGACCTCCCTCTTAACTCGCACACAAAAATCTCTTCATCTACGTAATGTTCTTAGAGTTCCTTCTGCTACTCGTAGCTTATTGTCTGTTCCTCAACTTACTCGTGACAACAATGTTTTCACTGAGTTTCATCCTTTTTATTTTTTTATCAAGGATCGGGCCACGAGGGACGTTCTGCTTAGAGGTCGCCTGCGTGATGGACTTTATGCACTTGATTTGCCATCTGCTCCTCGAGCGTTCAGCGGTGTCCGTGTTTCGCCCACTCATTGGCATGCACGGCTTGGTCATCCTGCTACTCCCATAGTTAGTAGTATTCTGCATAGTCATAGTCTTCCCATTGTGTCCAATAAAGATGCTGCCACAGTCTGTGATGCCTGTCAGCAAGGCAAGAGTCATCAGCTTTCGTTTTCGGATTCGAGTCGTGTCGTTAAAACTCCACTTGAGCTTATTTTTTCTGATGTATGGGGGCATGCCCAAACTTCTGTGAGTGGTCATAATTATTATGTCAGTTTTATTGATGCTTATAGTCGATTTACTTGGCTTTACCTTATCAAGCGTAAATCTGTTGTGTTTGATGTGTTTCTACAATTTCAAGCTCACGTTGAGCGTCTTCTCAAGCATAAGATTATTCATGTCCAAACCGATTGGGGGGGTGAGTATCACAACCTCAATTCCTTTTTTAATAAGCTTGGAATTTCACATCGTGTGTCTTGTCCTCATACACATCAGCAGAATGGCACGGCTGAACGTAAGCATCGTCACATTGTTGAAACTGGTCTCACATTACTTGCCCATGCATCGGTACCTTTTAGGTTTTGGAGTGATGCGTTTTCCACTACCTGTTTTCTCATAAATAGGCTTCCTACATGACTCATTGGAATGAAAACACCGCTTGAACTGTTGCTTAATGAGTCTCCAGATTATACCTTTCTCAAAGTTTTTGGTTGTGCTTGCTGGCCTCATCTTCGTCCATATAATAAGCGCAAGCTTGAGTTTCGGTCAAAACTTTGTGTTTTTCTTGGGTATAGCTCCCTTCATAAAGGGTACAAGTGTCTCCACATTCCGTCTAATCGTGTCTACATCTCGCGTGATGTTGTGTTTGATGAGAATGTATTCCCGTTCTCGTCTTTTCCAATGACTCCCGCACCTCCGGTCTCACCCTCATCTTCCACTTCTCCTCTACCTGCTCAATTTGTTGATATTGCATACCCTCCTGCGTTGTTGCCTAATCATGCTGCAGGAACGGGTCGTGGAGCTCGTCTTGAATTATTGGATGAACAGGAGGAGTTGGCTGCACCTGACGTGACGCCTGGTGCAATGCATGCGCCATGCATGCCTCCTGCTGGACCACCCGCGGTGGTTACAGCCCCGGCCTCGCCTGCACCAGCTTTTCCCGGGCTGGCTTCGCCTGGGTCGGCGTCGGAAGGTGTCGCCCCTGCCTCCCCTGGGCTGGCCTCGCCTGGACCAGTCTCGCTTGGGCTGGTGTCGCCCGCCTCCTCGCCTGGGCCTGTGTCGCCTGGGCTGGTGTCGCCCGCCTCCTCGCGTGGGCCGGTGTCGCCCGTCTCCTCGCCCGTCCAGTCGTCTGGCCCTGCCTCGTCACTGCCAGGCGCTGTTGCACTGTCACCTGATGCCTCGTCGGCCTCTTTGGTTCCATCACGACCGGCTGCTGTTGCTCAGAGACCGCATACACGCAGCAGGTCTGGCATTTTCTGTCCCAAGCAACGCAAAGATGGGATGGTGGCATGGCTTGCGGCATGTGTTGCTCATCTAAAGGAAGATCCTACAGCTGAACCGCGTCATTTTCAGGCTGCTCTCGGGATTCCTCACTGGCGACAGGCTATGGAACAAGAGTTTCAGGCGTTATTAACAAATGGTACATGGCAACTTGTTCCTCCGGTCTCTGGTGTTAATGTCATTGACTCCAAGTGGGTTTTCAAAGTTAAGAAGCATGCTGATGGTTCTATTGAACGCTATAAGGCACGGTTAGTGGCGAAAGGGTTCAAGCCACGGTATGGTCTTGACTATGAGGATACATACAGTTCGGTGATCAAACCAACGACTATACGGCTTCTGTTGTCCTTGGCTGTTACTCAAGGCTGTTTTCTCCATCAGCTGGACGTTCAGAATGCCTTTTTACATGGAGTTCTGGATGAGGAGGTTTACATGCGTCAGCCCCTAGGGTTTGTTGATCCTGCTCGCCCTCATCATTTGTGTCGCCTGGTCAAGGCGCTCTATGGGCTAAAGCAGGCTCCTCGTGCCTGGCATGCCAGATTGGGCTCTGTCCTTCGGTCACTTGGATTTGTTCCTTCCACTGCTGATACGTCACTCTTCCTTCTGCATCGCCTTGAGGTGATGATATATCTGCTGGTGTATGTTGATGATATTATCCTCATCAGCTCATCTGATGTTGCTGCTGATCGTCTGGATCTCCTCTTTGAGTGGTGACTTTGCGGTGAAGGATTTAGGCACATTGCATTACTTCCTTGGCTTGGAAGTCTCTCGTTCTCCTGCTGGTTTGACACTCACCCAACATAAGTACTCCATGGATTTGTTGCGAAAGGCAGGTATGCTACAGTGTAAACATGCCATGACTCCTATGTCTGCTACTGATCGTTTGTCTGCATTCGATGGAGATCCTCTCACTTCAGATGATTCCACTGAGTATCGCAGTATTGTTGGTGGTCTGCAGTATCTGACCATCACTCGGCCTGACATCTCCTATGCAGTCAATCGTGTTTGTCAGTTTCTTCATGCTCCTTGGACTACTCACTGGACAGCGGTGAAGCGTATTCTTCGTTATGTTCGCTTCACTGCCTCATATGGTTTACTTCTTCAGCCAGCGCCGTCTTTTGCGCTTTCAGCTTTTTCAGATGCAGACTGGGCTGGTAATCCAGATGACAGGCGATCCACGGGGGGACATCCTGTCTTCTTTGGTCCTAATTTGATCGCCTGGGCTGCTCGTAAACAAGCTACGGTGTCCAGGAGTAGCACTGAAGCTGAATACAAGGCAGTTGCCAATGCTACAGCTGAGATCATATGGGTGCAGTCCTTGTTGAGAGAGTTGGGAGTTCCTCAACCCCAGCAACCTGTCCTTTGGTGTGACAACATTGGGGCTACATATCTATCATCTAATCCAGTGTTTCATGCTCGGACAAAACATATTGAAGTTGACTATCACTTTGTGCGGGAACGTGTTGCACAAAAGCTACTTTCTATCAAGTTTATCTCTTCCAAAGATCAACTTGCTGACATCTTCACGAAGCCTCTACCACAACCTCAGTTTGTAGGCTGTAGGCGCAATCTTAACGTACTTTGTACCTCAGGGCATAGTTAAGATTGAGGGAGGGTGTTAGACTATATTTATACGTAGCCTCTGTATAGATCTTGTATATTGTACCGTACACCTTGTGTACTCCTTATATATATAAGATAGCCACACCCCGTTATGGGTGTCGTGCAGTTTCCCAAAACCCTATGTTTAACACGGGACTTACGCGATCGGGCAGCCTGGCTTGGGGAATTTGCCAGATATTACACAGGTCCAGAATTTGCCATGCCACGGAGCAGCTCCTTTGGAGAAGTCGAACTAAGCCAAAACACTTGCAGAAGAAGCAAAGCAACAACCGGAGCTTGAACGACACGAGATCGTCCTCGTCACTACAGATAACGACCTGAGAATGAGAACCAAAAAGGAATGAACATGTACATTGTTTGGAGAAATGAAATTCAATAAAAATCTACAGAAGAAGCCTGAGAGGAAGGACTCACTTGATTGATAGGTACGAAGGGTGGGACGGTTGGGATGGGTGTCCGCTGGATTCCTCAGCACAACATCCGCTTCCTCCGTCCACTCATCTGAAGAGCTGCCTTTCTCAATCCTAAGGCAAACCTCGGCTCGCTGGAGGGAAGGGAGGTGCTCCATTACCGCTGGCAATATCCGACGCTCGGGCCACGAAACGCAGGATTTCAAGCCTTGGCATAGCTCCTCGTGGAAACATAGATGGCCCAGTGAGAAAACCATAGAAGCGGCACTCTCTCAAACATGGGAATGCCTTCGCGCCAACGAAGAATGTTTCGACACAAGTGTACTGAGTTTTGCAGGTCGAAAGCCTGAGAGAATGAAGAGCAGGAAGCTTCCCAAGGATCTGAATGTCGACTTCCGGACGCACTCTGTCCACACTAATATTCATGTAGGAGAGGAGGGGAAACAATGATGAATTAACCCACCTAGGCAATGTCTGTTAGACGAATAAGCCGCAGCTGCGGCCAGGGCACGTCGGGCGCGCGTGCGTGCATGTGCCAGACGAGTCGGGCTTGGTCTGGTCTGTATCAGGCATGTAGCCGCGCGTGTGTGTGTGATCGCATGTGTGTGTGTGCGTGTGATCGGGTTGGTTCAACGGATGCGCGGGGTTGTGGCCGCGCCGGGTGGTGGACCCAGTCACATACCGTGGCGTGCATGCGCTGGGAGCGCGGGGCGTGCGCGAGGTGGGCAGCTGGGCTGCTGCGGGAGCGGTAGTGGCCGTTGGCGCATGCATGTATAAGTCCCATCGTCCTTGTTGTAGTCCGTGGTTGAGTACGTGCTCAAGCAAAAGACGCCGTACGTGCGGCGGGTGGAGTTCGGGCTCCAGAAAAAACACTTGTGTCTGGTGTCCTTCTTCTTCCTCCTCCTCCTTCTTCGTTGTGTCAGAGAGAGAGAGCGAGAGGGAGTTGCAGCGAGAGAGAGGAAGGGGAAGACCGCGGCAACAACAATGTCATGGTGCATCCATCAAACACAAGGGCACGAAGCTGTGGGGTGGGCACAAAGCCTTCCCAGTTGACATCCAACCGTGCACCACTGTCTTGGTATATTCCGCAGATTTCCCAGGGACACCACCAAAGAATTACACACGCTCACATCCTTCACATTCCAAATAAGGTCGAGCACTCTCATCTCGATCAGCTGCCCTAGCTCTTTCTCAGTCTCCGAAGAACCAACCACCAATACACCAGTCAGCTCCTCTAAGGACGCTAGGTTCCCAATCCCAATGGGTAGCACTGCATTGGATACACGTAGGCACATCAAATGTCTTAGACGGACAACACTTGACGGAATCACTATACTTGATTTCTGCGGAATCACTATACTTGATTTCTGCAGCATTGATCTACTTACTCCTAAGTCGAGTGTCTCCAAAAACTGTAGCTTTCCTATTTCCAGAGGGAGCTCACAAACAGAAGTTCTTCTTAGCCCTAGATACCTTAGGTGTAATAAATTCTCAATATACCTGAGATCAACACGGTGGCGAGTTCTCTCAAGATCACAACCTTCTAAATCCAATACACGCAGAACTTGAAAGCATGAAATAGTCTGGATCAGATCAATATCAGTAGTAAAGAGAACAACAAACCTCACTCGTGACATACTTGTGGCATCGACCTGATGGGTGGTGAGCTCTGACATGCTATTTTGAAAAGATAATCTATGAATCTGCGTGTGTGAAATAGGTTTGCTTTGCTGACTACCATCTAATATTGTAACAAAGTTTTGTTCACTTGACAAGGAACATAAGAGATCACGCACCATATCATGCACCCGACAAGCTCCTGCCCTGCCTTCAGCATCAACATATAATGGTTGAATCAAGTTTCTATTTGCGACCTCATTGAAGTAACTCTCTCCGAGCTCAAATAGTCTAGTTTCTTATTTTCCACCGTGCACAAACCCTTCGGCTATCCACATCCATATCAACCTGTCTCTCCTTATAAAAAAATCCTCTGGAAATATACTGAGATATAATAAGCATTTCTTCAGATGAGAAGGTAAATCGTAATAACTAAACGATAATATTCTTTGCATGTCCTTCACACTACCACCTTCTACAAGTCCACGGCCAATAGAGCCAAGTATGTTGTCCCAATGATACTTTGGCTTTATCTGTTGATCTTGACCATTACTAGCTAAAATACTAGCAATTGTAATGATGCCTAGTGGTACTCCACAACATTTCTTTAAGACTTTCTATAGATACCTGCTCCAATTCATCTGGACACTTCCTTCCTTCAAGAAATATTCTTTTGTAGAAGAGTCTTTTGGAGTCATCATTAATAAGAGGTTTCATCGGATATATTATATCATCACCAGAAGAGCAACTTGCTTTAGAGATACTGCCTATGAGTTGGTAGTCAGTACTTTACTACCGAGATAGTTCTCGAAGAAAGCACACTTGATAAATTCCCAAGCTTCTTCATCCCATATGTCATCAATTACAATGAGGTACCTATATTTTTTATAGCATTAATATGCAAATCAGCCAACATAACTAGGTTTATGTTTTTGCCGAAGGCAACACCAAATTAATGAAGGCATGATATTGCCAACTCAAGAAATTTATAGAAAAGATTAAATGGTTAGAAACATATATATTGCATAATTGGAAGATGCATATAAAACACAAAAGTAAGGCCTAATAATAGCGTCTATTTAACAAAGCCAAAATAAAACTTACTCGTTACATGCTATTCACTGGCTAGCATTACATGCTCTTTTGGAAAGAATAATGATGATACGTACCTCTTATCCTGAAGAAATTTCTCAATTCATCAAGGAGTTGTCCATCGTCCCTAGTTGCTTCATTGATGGTTCCATACTTGCTCTCGTCAAGTTCATATAATATCTTCTTGAAAATCTTGGTTATGTCTGGATTGCGAGACACGGAAACAAAGGCCACACTATCAAACTTCATTTTCATCTTGTCATACACTGCTTTGGCAAGAGTTGTCTTGCCCAACCAACCAAATCCAACAATCGACATGGTCCTTAAGTGGCCCTCTGATCTCTCATTGTAATCACACAGCTTCGCGATCAACTCATCTCTTAAGTGATCGATCCCAACGAGCTCCGTGGCATCTTTGTACACTGCCTTCAAGCAAGGATCAATCATATACTTCTGGCGCAGCTCGCCCAACTCCTTGACGAGCTCCTGTGCTTCTTCAATTGCATCAGAGATCTGATGAAGAGCCCTACCCTTGGTAAACAGTCTAGTGGTCTTTCTAAGGAACTTCTTGACTATGTTCTTCATGTTGGTGGACGCACAACCATCCTCCTCCATGTGCACGATGAAAGTGTCGACGACATCCTCCATATGGTAGGAGACCTCCCTCACTTTTCCCGCCCAGATGAGGACCTGCTCATCGAACTGCTCCAGCAGCTTGGCGCCGATCTTGTGTAGAACAGCGTGCATCATCTCCAACTCTGTGATCAGAGACTTGACGCCTTTCCTCACGCGTTTCTCCAGGTTGTACTCGTCCATGAGTAGGCTGCCGAGCTTCTTGATCAAGGGGGTCATGGCCCCTGCCACGACCCACGACATCCATGGCTTGGATATGAGGAGGGGTGCGTTTTCTTGCTGTGGTGGAAGTGTTGTTGGTGCTAATGCTAGAGCTGGAGAAACGGGGGAGATGATGGGTTGATTGATAAGAAGGGATCCAGCTACAGATGGATGGTAGTGGTGCAGCAGTCCATGTACGAGTGACCCCTCCACCTTGCATAATTGATGTCTTGTTGTTGCATCCAATGCTTTGTTAAAAGCGCAAGGAGATAAAATTTGGAGACAGATGATTTGTTTGTTAAAAGCCCTAGGGAGATAAAGATGCTTTGTTAAAAGGCGCCGGTGTTGTCTCCTCGCTCGCTACTTGCTACTATTTCTTTCACAGAATCCATTTTTTTGTCAATTTGAGATTGCTTTTACCACACTTGCCACGTAGTCACAGATTCCATAACAAAGAAAAAGATGCCATGGATCAGTTAATTAGCACATGGTGAAGACGTAAGAAAGTCCTGTGTTTAACTAGCAGTGACTTCAAATATCATGTACAATAACTTAAGGCAAAGTCTCTATAAAGAACCATACGTTCGAGATGCATTTTTTTGCGATTTTTTTCACAATCTATTCATCAACTGTCAAGACTGTACAAAAAACACTAGAAGTAAAAATTACATCTAGGTCTGTGGACCACCTAACGACGACTACAATCACTAGTGCGAGCCGAAGGCGCCCCTTCATCATCAAAGCCGGGCAAATCTTATTGTAGTAGACAGTCGGGAATGCTTGTTTTATTGAATTATAATTATTAAGTTAGGTGAAAGCATGAGATGAAGAATACCGGATAGGGATGCAAACACAGATAGCACGTGAAAGAGTCAATCAATAGTACATGGTCAGAAATTTCCCAGGAAAAAGTGTTGAGGTCGAAGTTTCACGCCAATGTTTTGGATAAAATCCTATATTTTTATAAATCATTAGAGTTTTTAGGTTAATTATAATTTTCAAAGCGAACATATATAATATGATTAAATGAACTTTAATATTATTTGGATTTTCTTATGCCTATCTTAAGATGAGGAAGGTCGTCGAGCTACACTCGAGTCTGCAATGGTAGATAGTAGCCACGTTGCAAATCTTTTTTTGCGAAAACTTCCAATCTATTCATCTTCAATCATAGCAGTACAACGAACACCAGAAATAAAAATTACATCCAGATCCGTAGACCCACGTTGCAAATCTAACCATGCTTGCACTTCCGATTATGATGCTGAAAGTGCATTATATCGACTAGAGGGGGGGTGAATAGGCGATTTTTATGAAATTCTTCACTGAGGAATTTGCTCGTGAGGACATTTCTTAGCGAAGAACTACTAGCAGCGGAATAAGTACTCAGAAGTAAACATAGCAGAATACATGCATGGTCATCATGATGAAATGAAGACAAACACGGAGTACAGAAAGCGTAAACACAGGATAGCACAAGATGAAGACAGACAGACTGAAGAAATTGAACTGAGGAAATTGAGAAAGTCTTCAGTCAAAGTCTTCAAGCACAGATATGAACAATCACATAGCACAGTAATGAGGAAATGAAAGTGTTGAGGAAATAGAACCAGTAGGCTTGGTGAAGACAATGATTTGGTAGACCAGTTCCAACTGCTGTCTCAGTTGTACATCTGGTTGGAGCGGTTGAGTATTTAAACTCGAGGACACTTAGTTCCGGACACACAGTCCTCACCGTATTCTCCTTGAGCTAAGGACACACAGTCCTCGCCCAATCACTCGTGGTAAGTCTTCAGGTGACTTCTGAACCTTGACAAACTCGGTCACTCGGCGATCCACAATTCCTCTTGGATGCTCTAGACCATGACGCCTAACCGTCTGGAAGAAGCACAGTCTTCAAAGATAACAAGCGTCGGATCCACGCAGGACACTTTGGGTTTGTAGATGTTTGGGTTTGGGTTTTCGATGCTCTTGGGAAGCTTCAGTGATGCTCAATCACTTTGGGTTTGTAGGTGTTTGGGTTTGGGTTTTCGATTTTCTCACTTGATGATTTTCGCTCAAAGTTCTCGGAGGATGGGTTGCTCTCAAATGACAAGTGTCAAGTTCTCGCGGAGCAGCCAATCAGCTAGTGGTTGTAGGGGGCGGCTATTTATAGCCTAAGGAGCAGCCCGACATGATAAGACATAAATGCCCTTCAATGATATGACCGTTAGGTGGATAAGATATTTTGGTACAGCTGGCGCATAGCACAGCGACGGTCGGAATTGAGGTACAAATTCCTCAGGGCTATCATGTTCCTCACTGTGTAGGCAATTCGCACTGGCGAATTCCTAACTCCTCAGTCAGAGCAAAGTCCTCAGTGACCAGAAAAACTGCGTCTCTGTCACTGAAGAAATTGACTGAACTGTATGAGATTTCCAATGGCTTCACATGGAAATTTTCTCCTTAGTATTTCCTCGACCCCCTTTAACAGTGCGGTGTTTCATATGACTCAAGAAAGGGAAAATAAAACTACGAAAACAAAAGTCTTCACGCTTCATGTTCCTCGAATGAATACCAAGTCTTCAAGGTCACACCAATTTCTTCACTTTCAAAGTCTTCAGAAAGTCTTCAAAATATCAAAGTCTTGAGTCGAAGAACTTCATTTTTAGGGGTCGACTTTCCCTGTGTACACTCATAAACGCATTAGATACTTAACCTATAAGTCTTCAATACATCAAAATCACTAAGGGGCACTAGATGCACTTACAATCTCCCCCTTTTTGGTGATTGATGACAATATAGGTTAAGTTTTCAACGGGGATAAATATATGAAGTGTAAATACTGATATTGAGGAATTTGATTGCAAGATATAGAAGAACTCCCCCTGAAGATGTGCATAGTGAGGAATTTGCTTTTGAAGCAATGCACACTTGAAGAGTTGAATCATGGAGATCTCCCCCTATATCTTGTAATCCATACACGCATTTGATATATAATATGAAGAATTTGAAATGCATGATGAAATATGGTGCCTGATGTAATTCAGCATGCGTGCGATAATATTAATGAGGAATAAGCATGCAGAATAGCGCATCAAAAGTATCAAATCATAGTGCAACAAAAGTATCAGCGCACCATCGGGTTTAAGATTACAACTCGATCCAATAAAAGTTTCGGCAGAACGAGAGTTGTAACTTAGCAAAAAAAAATTGCCCATATAGTAGACCCGCTTGAAGCCTAACTCAGATTTCTCCCCCTTTGTCATCAAATGACCAAAAGGATCGAAACTGAGGACTAACGCCCCTGAAGATATTCAAGTTGATGAAGGAGCGCCAGCGTTGTTGGGGTCGGTCGTTGAAGTAGGGCCTGCTGCAGTGTCGTCCAAGTCTTCATTTTCATCAGTCTCACGCGATGAAGAATATGAACTAGCCACCAAAGAAGGAACCTTGACCTTCTTGTATTTCTTCGGAGGAGGTGCAGACCAGTCAAAAGCTTCTTTGAGACCCATTTTCTCCAGATCTTCAGCACTGTAAACTTGAGACAGAACAGCCCAGGTGCGGTTGAGGGTTTCATGAAGGTAGTAATGGTTTTTCTTCACTGCATTATGGGTGGAAGTCATGTTGTGAAGAATTGAACCAAACTGACGCTTGACCCATTTGTGATTGCGATCAACCTTTTGATGAAGACTGAGGAGTAACTCACGATCAGTCATCACCCTGGGTGCTGTGACTTGAGGATTTGGCTTGGCAGTGTTAGCAGCAGAGTCATGTGTGGCAGAGTCATCATTGGTGGAATAAGAAGCAGCCTTGCGAAATTGACCATCCAAGGGACGAATGCCTTCATCTATCACAGCAGTGGCCTTGCCCTTTTCTTCAGCTGAGGAAAATGTCCTTTTGAGGACTTCAATAGGGGGCCAGTAGCTGCAGTGGTTGAGAGTTTCAGCTTTGTAGTTGAGTGAAGACCTTGTCCTGATGAATCTCATAATCCAAGGTGCATAAGGCTTCAGCTCAAATGGTGACATAGCAATGTTCGCCAGAGTCCTCATGAAGAAATCATTGAAGTTGACGGGAACGCCATGACAGATGTTGAAGAGCATGTTCTTCATGATGCCAACAACTTCTTCATCAGATGAGTCGTGTCCTTTGATAGGACTCATTGTCTTCGTCAGAATGTGATAGACAGTCCTTGGCACATACAACAATTCCTTGACGAGGAATTTGGTTCGAGGTGTTTTCCCTGGCTTCAAAGGCTTCATCAGCACTTGCATATAGTGATTTGAAAGCTCAGGTTCGTTGTACACACAACGCGCATCTTCAGTGGGTGGACTCAGAGGAAGGGCACGAAGCAATTCAGATGATGGGGCCTTATAATGTGTATTCTCGGTCATCCAGTCCAGAACCCATGAATTGACATCTTCAGAGTTGCCGGTGATGTGCAGTGTTGCATAGAACTGAAAAATGAGTTCTTCATTCCAATCGCATATATCAGTGCAGAAATTGAGCAGCCCAGCGTCGTGAAGAACACTGAGGACTGGCGTGAAGCACGGCAAGGACTCCATATCCATGTGAGGAATATGTGCATGGTCGAAGACTTTGTCTTTGTTATAAAGCACCGAGGAATAGAAATTTGCTTGACTAGCTGTCCAGAAGCGCCTCTTCCTTATGCGAGCAGAGTCATAAGGGTTGTATTCAGTGAAGAACACGTGCTCGCCAAAGAAGTCTTCAGCCTTGAATTTTTGCTTCTTTGAGAACGGATCCTTTGGCCTTGGCAGAGGAGTGTCAGTGAGTTGCATCACTACCTCAGGAATCACGATCTCAGGTTCTTCAGGCTGAGGAATTTCAGGATTTTCATCAGGTGCAGTCACCTTTTCAGTTTCAGCAGCAGTTTCTTCAACACTAGTGGCTGGTATTTCTTCATTCACAGATGCAGTGGGATGAGTTTCTTCAGAGCCCAATTTCACTTTTTTTTGAAGGAGAGTGAGGAATTTGCTGCAGGGGAGTGAAGAGTGGGGAATTTGGATGCTGACTTTCCCAGAAGTCATCATTCATCAACGGAGTTGTGCTTCCAATATCCACATCTTCATCATCAATTTCTTCAACACCAGCCTCTTCAGCATCAAACTAAGGCGTTGGTGATGAGACTCTTGGGGTTGAACGGATTGCATCCACTTCAATTTCTTCATCAATCTGCTCTGAGGAAGCAGCAGACTGAGTTTCTTCATCTGATCCACTTGGGATTTCATAATCTTCACCAAAAGGAACAAGGTCCTTTGATGGCATGGACGAGATAGGAATTGCATCGATGGGATTTGCAAACGAGCTGGTCATCGGCTTCATCTTCTTGGGAGCTAAAGATTCTGAAGCATTTGATGCCTTCCTTTTCTTCATCGCAGCTCGTTCTGCAGCCTTAGTCTTCTTCAAATCTAATGCAGATGGAAGAATAGGAGTGGGAGTAGGTGCAGGTGGAGCTGAGGAATTTGGTTGATTTTCCTCAGGCGCAACTGATGCAGTTGCCTTGATTTCGTCAATTTCTTCAGGCGCACCACTAGTGGATGCCCTGGCAATTTCTTCAGCGGCTGGAGTAGTGACATCAGCCCTGGAACTGGCATTTTCATCAGCAGCCTGAACTTCATCAGCGGTGCTGGCATGTTCTTCAGTTTGCTGAACAGATGCTTCAGCGTGAGGAATTTCTTGTTGTGTTGAGGCTACACCCTTGGTGAAGGTATCAGTCAGCTTTACAAATATGACCTTGGCTCCTTGCCAATCAGCATAATAAGAATTAAAGTTGTCGCTAAGGGCTTTGATCTCAGCTTGCATCTTGACAAGTTCTTCAGGAGTCATCTTGACAACATTTTTCTTCAGCAACTTTTCTTTACGGTACTGTGATTTCTTGATCTCTCTGGCCCTGTCATATTTTCACTTCTCCTCTTGGATGAAGTGAGTCAGCATGTGACTTTGACCAGGTGTCAGCTTGAAGTCGGGCATAGGTGTGTTGGGATCTTATGCCAAAGATCAATATAGTCGAGGATCGCCCTTGGATCCAATAGCAGGGGCACAGGTGTGCCTTTGGCTTTAGCAGCCCTTTCTTGGCGGTCCCTGATGATTTCAGCAAGTTCTTCGTCATCAGCTTCATCATCATCAGATGGTACAGTGAAGACTACCTGCTTCTTCTGAGGACTTGGGCGAGTGCCGCGTCCAGCAGTAACCTTTTTCTTCAGCAGAGAGGGTCCAGCTGAGGAATTTGGTGCAGTTGAGGAACTAGCTGAGACACCAGAGGCAATTGAGATGCCTGTAGTCCTTTGGCATGAGGCCAGATGCACAGGTGCTGAGGACTTTGTGGGAACAGCTGAGGACTGTGGAGCAGGAGCAGCATGAGGAATTTGCTTTGAAGATTTCGAAGTTTCTGGCCGTGAGGGCGCAGCTGAGGAACTTTGCCGTGAGGGCATTGATGTGGAAGCACTTGGCTTTCGAGCGGGCTTCTTGAGCATTGCTTTCCTCGGCTTGGCCGAGACCTCAGTGGCAGCAGCAGCAGCAGAGTCTTCATTGAATTTTCTCACTGCTTCTCTGGCTTGCCTTGCCAGTTTAGCTTGGCGCTTGGCCCATTCTTCAGGAAAATCCTCACCGCGTTTGAGACTAGTGGGATCAGCCACTTGGCCAGGTGCCAATGGGGCTCTTGGGCATGGAGGATTCAGTGCAAATTTCTTCATGTACTTTGGATTGGCGTATCTGTACTCCCTCCATTCACGTGCCCATCTCCGTTCAATCCTCTGGATTCGCACCTTGCGCTGATTTTTATCTTCTTTGCCAAACTTGGCTTCATCAAGCGTGCATTACTCTTTATAAATATCCTCAGGGATTTCAAAAGCAGTCATGACCTCAGGCTTCTTTCCTCCTTTCTGTGGCCTTTTACCTTCAGCCATTTTCTTCAGATAAGGAATTTGAACAATGGAATTCTCTGAAGAAGTATGCAACTTTTCTTCGAGGAATGCTGCAAATGAGTTAAGTTGATGAGAACCTAATGATTCAGCAGCGGACATGTGTACCTGTGAACAGAGTATAGTTGCGAGGAATTTGGAGAGGTCATATGCGTTCTCAGAGGTTTTTTTATAAAGAACAAGTTTAAGGAATTTGACCAGATTCGTCTTGAGGAATTTCACTAAGCGCTTTATATCTTAGGTTCCAGAGTTGTATAGATCGAGGATCCACACAATTGAGGAATCTTGAAAAAAACGAGGCTTAGGGAAATGAATCAAGAACAGATAACATGTGAGGTGTTTTGTGTGTGAGGATTTGAAGAATAAAAACACCTTTGAAGATTTTGTAGAAAAGTTTTGAATCAAAGAGGGCAGTAAAAATAGCTTTTAATTACCCTGAACGAAGAACACGACGAACTGTGAGATGAAACACGGAAGTTCGTCGATGCAGATCTTCCACGCCCTAACTTGGCGGAGGAAGACGTCTACGGCGGCGGCGGAGGTGAAGATTTCCGCAGTCGGCGCGAGTACGACGACGACGAGGTCGAGGCAGTGAAGCTCTTCCTCACCGGCGACGATGGAGTAGCGGCGGCGCTAGGGTTCGGAAGCTCGAGCGGGAGAGTGAGATCGAGCGGGGTAAAAGAAGTGAGGACGGCGACATGGGTATTTATAGCCACGGTGAAAAACAGTTCGCCCGAAGATTTAGGACGAACGTGCCCCTGGCCGTTCTCCTTCTCACGCCATGTGTCACCCACGTACTGTGTAGTGGAGATCTAAGATCCTGGGTGAGTAAAATAATGCATCGTCGGATGTGGAACGGTTTGAGCGGCAAAATCGAGAGTTTGGATAAGATCAGTTTTAACGTTCCATTCGCAATTTCTTCAGCTGACAAGGACACAGTGAAGAATTTGAACGAGTTTCAAATAGAACGCATATGAAGAATTTGTGAATAGATTGGATTGAGTAAAGCATAGAGGGGAAGGGTCTGATCACATTCACTTAGCAGAAAAACCAACTTGAAGAAATAGCTATAAGTGAATGCTGTAGAGGACATAAACTCATATATATATATATATATATATATATATATATATATATATATATATATATATATATATATATATATATATATATAGCCAATGAGGAAAAACGATGGCACAGGTGAAGATTTTGCAAAGTTGAAGAATTTGAACAACTGAGGAATTTCAAAAATGAGGAAAAACTCAAATTGAAGATTTTCAACTTTTGTGGTGGCGTGACCCACCGTATATAAATGATGACTTCAGACACCGCGTACAATTGTCGTAGGGTTCTGAGAGTCAAATTCTTCATTAAGTTCTTCACACTTAGAGTGTTATTCTTCATTGATTGAAGAAAAACGTTTCTTCATGTGTTGCACATCTAAGTCATCAATTTTGCATAAGTGTTAGGATGAGTGCGTTTTTCAAAGTACATTCGAAGATTTTAAGATATTTAGCTCACACCGCAACTTGCTAAATCTCTTCTCATCCAAGGGCTTAGTGAAGATATCGGCTAGCTGTTCTTTAGTCTTCACATGCTCAATACAAATGTCGCCCTTCAACACATGATCACGAAGAAAATAATGACGAATCTGAATGTGCTTTGTCTTCAAGTGCTGAACTGGGTTGTGAGCAATCTTGATGGCACTCTCATTGTCACAGAGGAGAGGCACATTCTTCACGTTGACGCCATAGTCCTTGAGTGTTTGCTTCATCCATAGCAGTTGAGCACAGCAAGAACCAGCAGCAATGTACTCAGCTTCAGCAGTAGACAGTGATACGCAGTTCTGTTTCTTCGAGGACCAATAGACCAAGGATCGTCCGAGGAAATGACAAGTACCAGATGTTGACTTGCGATCCACACGGTCACCAGCATAGTCAGAATCAGAATATCCAATGAGATCAAAATCCGAGCCCTTGGGGTACCATAATCCTACTGTTGGTGTGTGAGCTAGATATCGAAGAATATGCTTCACAGCCTTATGGTGTGATTCCTTCGGTGCAGCTTGAAATCATGCACACATGCAAACACTAAGCATTATATCTGGCCTAGATGCACATAAGTACAATAGAGAACCAATCATGGAGCGGTAGACCTTATGATCGAAGTCAGTACCATTTTCATCAGTGCATAGATGACCATTTGTGGGCATCGGAATTTTGATGCCTTTGCAATCTTGCATGCCAAATTTCTTGAGGACATCCTTGAGGTATTTCTCCTGAGATATGAATATCCCATTGCGCTGTTGACGAATTTGAAGACCTAAGAAGAATTTCAACTCTCCCATCATAGACGTTTGATATTCTTCACTCATCATATAGGCAAATTCATCACTATAACGTTGGTCAGTACAGCCAAAGATGATATCATCAACATATATTTGGCACACAAATAGTTCACCATCATAAGATTTAGTAAAGAGAGTGGGATCGAGTGAACCGGGTGTGAAGCCTTTCTTCATGAAGAATTCCTTCAATGTATCGTACCACGCCCGTGGGGCCTGCTTGAGGCCATAGAGGGCCTTGTTAAGTCTGAAGACTTTGTTAGGATGTTTTGGATCTTCAAAACCTGGGGGTTGAGCAACATATACTTCTTCCTCAAGCTTAGCATTGAGGAATGCGCTTTTCACATCCATTTGGTATAAGATGATATCATGATGGTTAGCATAAGCAAGTAATATGCGAATAGCCTCAAGTCTAGCAACAGGTGCAAAAGTTTCATCGAAATCAATTCCTTCAACCTGTGTGTAGCCTTGAGCTACTAGTCGTGCCTTATTCCTCACCACAACACCATTTTCATCTTGCTTGTTGCGGTAGATCCACTTTGTGCCAATGATGTTATGCTTGCGAGGATCGGGACGATTGACTAGTTCCCAGACATTGTTGAGCTTGAACTGATGTAATTCTTCTTGCATGGCCTGAATCCACTCAGGCTCCAGAAATGCTTCATCTACCTTAGTGGGCTCTGTGATAGAGACAAAAGCAAAATGCCCACAAAAGTTAGATAAATGTGAAGCTTTTGATCGTGTGAGAGGACCTGGTGCTCTAACGTCATCGATGATCTTCTCCACTTGCACTTCTTTTGCAACGCGAGGGTGAGTTGGTTGCCGTTGAGGAATTTGATCAGCATTTTCTTCAACATCAATTTCCTCAGCATTTTCTTCAGGTGCATCAGCTCGACGTTCTTCACGTTCTGGAATGAATTCTTCAGCAGATTCTTCAGTAGGGATGACATCTTCAGTAGCCTTGTGCTTGATAGAATCCTCACGTGCAGGTTCATCTAACACAGAAGGTAGGTGCTCTCTTTGCGAGCCGTTAGTTTCATAGAACCGCACATCTATAGTTTCAACAATCTTGTGAAGAACATTGTTGAAGACTCTGTAGGTGTGCGAGTCCTTTCCGTAACCAAGCATAAAACCTTCATGTGCTTTCGGTGCAAATTTAGAGTTGTGATGAGGATCTCTAATCCAGCATTTAGCACCGAAGACTTTGAAATAACTCACATTGGGTTTCTTGTTAGTGAGGAGTTCATAGGCAGTCTTCTTGAAGAGTTTGTGAAGATATACTCTGTTGATGATATGGCACGCAGTATCAATTGCATCAACCCAGAAACGACGAGGGGTTTTGTACTCATCGAGCATAGTGCGAGCCATCTCAGCAAGAGTCCTATTCTTGCGCTCCACGACACCATTCTGTTGAGGAGTATAAGCAGCAGATAACTCATGAGTAATACCAAGTTCATCAAGATAGTCATCGAGACCCGAATTCTTGAACTCAGTCCCATTGTCACTTCTGATGTGCTTGATCTTCACACCAAAGTTGGTTGAAACCCTCGAAGAAAATCGTTTGAAGACTTCCTGCACTTCAATTTTGTAAGAGACTAGGTGTACCCATGTGTAACGAGAGTAATCATCAACAATAACAAAGCCATATTGAGATGCTTCATTTGAAACAGAGGAATAATGATTAGGACCGAAGAGATCCACGTGAAGCAATTCAAATGGACGAGTAGTGGTCATGATAGTCTTCGCTGGATGCTTGGCCTTGGTCATCTTTCCAGCTTCACAGGCACCGCATAAGTGATCCTTGAGGAATTTGACATTCTCAATGCCAATGACATGCTTCTTTTTTGCAAGTGTGTGCAAATTCCTCATGCCTACATGACCAAGTCGTCGATGCCATAGCCATCCTTCTGAAGCTTTTGCAAGTAGGCACACGGCAGGTTGTGAATCTGCAGAGAAATCAACAATATACAAGTCTCCTCTCCTAAAGCCTTCGAAGACTTTGGATTTGTCAGCTTCCATAATCACAACACAACGATACTTGCCAAAGACAACAACCATATCAAGATCACAAAGCATTGAGACAGACATAAGATTGTATCCTAAGGACTCAACAAGCATGACTTTGTCCATGTGTTGATCCTTTGTGATAGCAACCTTACCTAGACCCAATACCTGACTTTTGCTTTTGTCGGCGAAGATGATATGCTTCATATGTGATGATGATAAGGGAGCATCCATCAACAGATTCCTGTCACCGGTCATGTGATTTGTACATCCACTATCAAGTACCCATTCAGTGTCTTTGGGTTGATCATCCTGCAGATGAATTAGTGCAACTTACGACCTCATATACTTCAGCAGTGAAGAATATGATATCACAATTCATCAGATCAATTTCATCAAACAGTAGAACAGATAAGACAGATGGAGGACGTGTGAAATGAAAGTTCATTTCATCATGGTTAGCCTGCGTCCTTTCAGGCATTTTGTCAGGTCCCCCGCAAATTCTTCAGACGTTACAGCACGTCTGGAGACCTGACCCTGCAGAAGAGATTAGTTCTTTTTCTTCACCACCCACATCTGAAGGGGCCTAAGGACTCAACAAGCATGACTTTGTCCATGTGTCGATCCTTTGTGATAGCAACCTTACCTAGACCCAATACCTGACTTTTGCTTTTGTCAGCGAAGATGATATGCTTCATATGTGATGATGATAAGGGAGCATCCATCAACAGATTCCTGTCACCGGTCATGTGATTTGTACATCCACTATCAAGTACCCATTTAGTGGCTTTGGGTTGATCATCCTGCAGATGAATTAGTGCAACTTACGACCTCATATACTTCAGCAGTGAAGAATATGATATCACAATTCATCAGATCAATTTCATCAAACAGTAGAATAGATAAGACAGATGGAGGACGTGTGAAATGAAAGTTCATTTCATCATGGTTAGCCTGCGTCCTTTCAGGCATTTTGTCAGGTCCCCAGCAAATTCTTCAGACGTTACAGCATGTCTGGAGACCTGACCCTGCAGAAGAGATTAGTTCTTTTTCTTCACCACCCACATCTGAAGGGGTGGCAAAGAGTTCATCACTCTGCGAGCTCCATATGAGAATGGTGGCATAGCAGCCAAACCATTACGCTTCACATAAGAGGGGTTAGGGTAAGTGTCGTGGATTTGTCACGGCAGATGTCCTTAGCGTCAGGACTTAGTCGCGAGGCCAACGCCTCCATGTGGTAGCTTGAGAGGGGTTGAGTGAGACGAGAGACGCAGGGCGGATCAACACGCAAGACAAGGGTTTAGACAGCTTCGGGCCCCGGGAAACATCATCCGGTAAAAACCCTACATGCTGTTTGAGGCTAGGTCTCATTATCATCCCGAGGGAGACGCCGTAAACCGGCTCTTTGGGTCTAGCCCTAGAGATTATTGATTGCTTGTCGCTTCTAACTTTTTAACCTGTCCCTCTTTGGGGAGCCCTGCCCCTCCTTATATATGTTGAAGGGGCGGTTTACATGTGGAGTCCTATTGGGATTAGGACTAGTCTATCTCTAATACAAACCGAATACAAGTCCTGACTTTAACTCCTTGTAAGGCAAATATTCCTTTCCTCTTAAACCGACCCATCATAGTTGAACCGGCCTTCTGGGCCTTGGGCCTTGTCATCCGTCTAATCCGCCCGTCGGGTTATCAGTAAGTCATAACGACCAAGCGGGCTGCTTGTAAACCGTCAAGGTCAGGGCGGGTCTTCAGATAAACCGTCAAGTCCGGCCGGGTTAACTTCCGGCCGGTTTACGCCGCGGGGTATATCCCCGACATTAGCCCCCAAGTTTAGCTTGGATTTATCCATGGTAAACATATGCTGCAAATAAACATAAGAACAAATTTGACAGGTTGCGCTCCGGGTTAAGAATTCTTGTAAACCGGCACCTGATCATCCTTAAGTCCTTGTCATTCCTCCTTCTAGAAAATCCAGGTTAATAACCAGCTTCATACTCAAATTGCTGACATTGGTTTCTCATAGAAAAATATTGTAAAGAATAATCCACTTGAGTTGGCTTCCAAAGCGCCGGTTTAAGAAATATTGGTCTTGTAATACTCATCTGATATTCAGCCGGTTTGAAAATGTAGACTCGTTGGTTTATCATTGTCAAGATTGCCGGTTTATAAGAACTGAATTCCAGGTCATGATTATTTCCAATGCCGGTTCATGATTGTTGTAGACACCGGGTCATAATGATTGGCTCAAAACAGAAAATTGGAAGATATTTCTCCCTTATATCCATATTACCTGTAGCCCCCAAGTGTCGGGTTGTCATGCTTGCAGCAACCTGGGACTTGTAATTGACTAATGCCCATAAAACTTCAACCAATGTAGCCCCCAAGGGCCGGCTCATTATGTAATAATCAGCAGGGACTTTGTAAATATAATTTTTTAAACTTTGAACAGTAGCATGTAGCCCCCAAGGGCCGACTCAGTAAGATAATATTGAGTTGGGACTTTGATATACACTTCAATGAAAATAACATCATATGATGTAACCCCCATCATGGGGCTTGAATCCACGTCCACAAGGTTAAGAGCCTTGTGCTTTACCAACTGAGCAGTGGACCCTTCAATATAATGGCTAAAAAGCTTTGTACCTTGAATAGTTGACAGGAGCAATTGGTAGCCCCCAAGTATCATGGTGCATGCTTGCAGCGACATGAGACTTGCATATTTGATATAATCTCAATTTTGAATAATGTAGCCCCCAAGTGCCGGGTTGTAAGCCTGCAGCAACTCGGGACTATTCCTTCAATTGTATAAAATGATAACCATTGCGTAAAGCGACTTTGAAAACCTTAATCATAATATTAATAACCGTAATAATAATCCAGCCATGTTGGCCATTCAAGATAATATAATCTCGTATGAAAACCTTTATTCATCCAATATCATAATGAAAATTCAGCCAAGTTTGGCTATTTGAATAATATAATCCAATAATTTATAAGCGCATGATTCCAATGGCGCAATCCAAACATATACCGGCGACTTATAGTCCAAAGCCAGACCGGTTTAATAAACACTGGATAATTTATCATCATACTGGCGACTTATTGTCTTAAAGCCAGGCCGGTTTAACAAACACCGGATAATTTATAATCATGCTTTATTCAATCTGTTTCTGCATACAACAAGTTTAAAGTGTCCTGGCGGTTTACCGCCGGACGGGTCATAATGCTCAACATATAACCTGGGTTTATAACCAGGGCTGCACTTAGAAATATGAAATATATCATACCTGTGACATTGAATCACATCGTTGGTTTACCAACTTTTTGTAGTAATAGTGATAACCCCAATCTTGAGTAATGATAACTCCTTCCATATTGCGCCGATTTATGATAAACCGTACCGGGTTGTGATAAACACCGGATTAACCATATATATACTGGTGACTCGTAGTCAAACCAGACCGGGCTGATAATCTCCGGATTATAATTTGATCATGCACTCACAACTTGTAGTTGAAAACCGAGCCGGGTTGATAAACACCGGTTTACTCCATAATAGGATGGTAACAGAAAATTAAACCGGGCAGATAATCTCGGGATTATAATTTGATCATGCACTCATAACTTGTAGTTGAAAGCCGAGCCGGGTTGATAAACACTGGTTTACTCCATAATAGGATGGCAACAGAAAATCAAACCGGGCAGATAATCTCCGGTCTAAAAATGGACCGTGTTCCGCCAATTTAGCTGTTTGAACTGGTACAAAATACTGTCGGTTTAAAAAACACAAATAAAATAGCAACTTCTCAAGAAAGGCTATTAAAGCAAAAGCAATGGCAACAATTTTTTTGCAAAAAAAGAGCTCTACTGAGCTTGGTCATATGGAATTACCATGGTCATACGCAACCAAGCCCCCCGAAGGCGTAGCAATGGTGCCAGTCAGCCAGGACCCCAAAATGACGCGTGGCGTTACGCCGGCCAAGTGGCATTGCATTGGTTCGGATTCGACCAAGCCCCCAAGTGACTCAGTGGCCTAGGGCCGATCAAGTGGCATTGCATTGGTTCGGACACGACCAAGCCCCCAAATGACTTATTGGCTGTTTAAAAGCCGATCAGAAGGCATTACCATCATCAAGACATGACCGAGCTCCCATAAGGTGTAACTACGGTTCAAGTCGATTAGGTCCCCAACTGACTTTGTTTCTCTTCTGTGAAGCGACCTCAAGGGGTAAACCGGAGGTTGCCCTAAAGCGAATCCACTCCGTGTAACCACGCATGATATAAAGAATAGATACCCCGCTTTACAAAGCGGGAGCCCCCATGTGATAAATAATATGTCAAGCCAATAAGGCCGGATACCCATGTTTGAACCGTGCATCATGGCAGCAGGTCCTCTTCGGTAATTTTTAACTTTTTTGCAAGAGGTAAATTCTTCTTGAACCGGGATCTTGAACCAGATATTGAAAGCTTCAAAGCTGTGGGAGACATCTTCCCCTTGAACCGGATTTTAAACCAGAATCTTCATTTTCAGCCGGAAATTTTCTGACGGCCTTTAAACTCGAACTTGCGAGAAGTTAATTCCTTTTTGAACCGAACATTGTTAAACCGGATCTGAGCGCTTCAGAACTTTGTGGGAGAATAGATTTCTCTTGAACCGGATTGTAAACCGGATATTTGAGAGCTTCAGTGATACTGACTTCCCTTCAGCCAGGTTTCAAACCGGAATCCTTTCGGATGATCCGAAACTTCTTCATTGAGTCGGGATTTTGTAACTGTCATATACTTTCTAAACCGGAAATTTTCTGACGGCCTCTAAATTTTCATCAACATAACAATAGCCTCCGGGATCGGGTTATCTTTCCCTCCATCGTCCTCGGGTTCTTAAACTGGCTGAAACTTGCAAGACTTGCTGCGTCATATCATCGTAGCCCCCAAGTCTCAAGGTGACTCGAGGAGTTGGCTTGAGATTCTCCATATTTGACCGTGATATAAACCGGTATAACTTGTATAACATTGGTGTTGATAACACGATGTGAATACACAGAAGGTTGAGGTGACTGCGGCGGGTTGTAAATGATCCCGTATGAACCGTGTCAGCAACTCGGCCAATGGTTCCTTCCAACTGGTGATTTGAAGTTAACCAAACTGTAGCGGCGGTGACTTGTGCGCCTGCCCATTGATCCATCCAGTGCAGACGGCGGTTGATGATAATTTGCCTCCAATTTGAAAGAAAACCGGGCTACCCAAGCTGTGACTTGTTCATACTCAATAAATGGCTCGCGCAGACAGGTGCGGCCCGGTATGTTGATGTAGACCGGACTGCGGGGGATGGCAGCCTGTGCATGCGCTATTGGGTAATTCGCATGGTCCTGACGAGTTGACGCGATCTGGATCGCGATATAAACCGGCACGGGTTATCCAATAGCTCAGTGATATAATAATCCCCTTTTTGCAACAGACAATTTGTCCTGATATGTTAGCCGGAAAATATCCACCGCGGAGTTGACGATAACTGTATGAAGCTGAAATTAACCACGGGTGAACCAGCCTCATTGTGGTAAACCGGTGCGGACGGGTGAGTCGGCCGTGATGTTTGTAAACCGGCGCGGACAATGAATCATCCGCATGCGTTGGACGGATATAAACCGAACAGCGGGGGCGGCGATTTGCATGTGTATCTGTCGAGCAGCATGGCCCGAAAGAACGCCACTGCAAAACTATACTGGCACGCGCTCCATGTCCGCGGTATAACAATACCTTTGTCATAAGTAATTATCCTGCATAAAAATATTTACAGTGCAAAGTAATTGTTCTTTTGACAAAAACAATAAGTATTAATAAGAGAAATTTAGATGGATATCACCTGATGTTTAAGAACGGCAGATAATTTGTACGTGAAATTTTTGCACATCGTAATAGTAATACGCCACACTCCTTTTTTGGACTGAAGCAGTACTTGTAGTAGCACTTTAGATAGAATTGTCTTCATCTCCAGTGATTCTCCAAGAAATAGCTGTACTTGTCCACCGTCAAAGTGAAAACTGGAGATATTTTGCAGCTTTGCTTTCTGTCACTTGCAGCATGGAACACTGGGACACCTTCAGATAGCTGAGGCGCCGCAGTATAGCAGGCATCGTTACGAAAATTATCTCACTGCAACTGCTGACTTCAAATCGCTCTAAGGCAAAAGAGCTAAGTGGCTGAAGGGCACCGGCGAGGCAGTTTGTAACCGGTTCAAAATGCAAAGCAGCAACGGAGGCACGCCAGCGGGTCATGGCAGAGGTGAAGCTAAGGTGACCCGGCCAGGCGGTTCAGAGTCGAGGGGATAGACCAGCGAGGCGGTTGCAGCTCGACTGGGGCAACCCAAAGCAGACGGCGAAGTGGGCGAAGGTGACGGCCGCTCGGAGCAGCGACTCAAAGGCGGCAGTAACTCAGAGGCGTGGAACGACTGCGACTCGGCTCGCTGGCTCGACGGAGACCGGCAACTCAGCCGCAGAGTCATGCAATCAACGGCGGAATCCGAATCCATCCCCTGTCCGGCGGCGGTTTAGAGGCAAGGCCGGGCCGGCACACCGGGGCCGGCCGGGGAGCAACTTAATCCGGCGCATGGACGGTGACTCGCGGCGACACGGCCGGTCCAATTCGGTCGGTTTGGTGAGACGGGTTGGTATGGCCGCGACGAGCTCGGAGTTCCAGCAGCTATCTGTAGAAGGCGTTTTTCAGGAGAGGCGGCCGAGCTAACAGTTTGAACCGGCTCCGTTCCACTGATGACTCCAGGGCTCAGCTATTGCATTTCACTGAGCCGTGTTTAACAATCATCTTCTTTCATAAAGAAACTCCAATTCGTGGTATGATTTGACAGCCCGATTGAAACTTGTCCTCTGTTTTGGGCAGCTTTTGCCTAGCTAGTACTCTTATCTGACTCGGCGAAACAGCCCTTTGACGAAAACAGGGAGTCCAGCCATGTTTAGTTTTGGCAATCGATGGACCAGGATGTTGTCGGACGAAAGGCGACTGACTTCTGTTGAACTCAAATTCTTGTCTTGTCAGCAAAATTAACCCGGCGGTTGATCTGGCCATGGGTGACTGCTCGCTTGCGGAGTGGCGGAGGAGACAGCAGGGCGCTCCTTTGCGGTTTAACAGGGCAGCGCGGTAGGCGGTTTGACGATTTTGACGGCTTGACGCAGAATAGCAGTAAGCAGGCTTGCAGCGGCGGTTGCCGGCTCAACGGCCGGGGCAACTCACAGCAGCAGAGGAATTCCAACAACGGAAACGGGCCACAACAGTGGCTTGGCGGTTTATGTTGCAGGAGTCGGCTGTGGAAGTTGACGACGGCTCGCCACACCGGCGAGGGCGGTGTGGAAACGAGCTCAAGGCCATCAGCGCAGCATCCGGTGGAGGCAGAAACGACGCAAGACCGTAGGTACAGCGATGGACCGGCACGCAGGGGCCGGCTTAAGGCGGCCGCGAGGAGCCAGTGGTCGGCCAGCGCGGGCGTGGCCAAGGCAGGACGAGCGCAAGGCAGCAACCGGCCGACGCAGGACGGAGTGAGGCGAGCGCGTGACCGGGCGTGGATGGCGGAGAAATCCAGATTGCTGACGTATCCGTTTCAGGGTCGTGGCCGGCTCCGTGTTTTTTTTTTAAATTGCCATAAACTTGCGACAGCTCCGTAGGCCAGATCGAATCGGATCGTTCACTTTCGGTGGCGAACCCCCAGACTTTCTGCGGCGAGATATAGCGGCTTCCACTCCGCGGGGCAGCAATGGCAACTCAGACGGGAGGCGAAGCGGGATGGCGGCTCGAGCGGGAGGTGTAGTCCAGACCGGCCACGGGTCGTGGCCATTTTTTCTTTTCGGGTCATGGACGCGATCGCCCCCTGTCTTCTGATCTTTGTCTTGCCTTCACTCATCAGACGTATAGCTAGTTACTTTTAAACACTGTCTCATCCCTTGTCTAATCCGATAACTTCGATCGATACTTTGGCTTTGTATATACAATGGCAACTTTGCACCCATCGAATCCGATGAACCAAACAGAGACTCTCACCCTCGGGGGTCTCCTTGGATTATCTTGTGAAACGAACCGATGAACATCATCAATCAAAAAATTTCTTCCAAGAGCTGGCTTTTCTTCATCCGGAAAATTGTGAATATTTCAAAACCCTGGGACAGATCCCTCCAAGAACTCATCACCACCGTGCGCAGGCCCCACGGTGGGCGCCAACTGTCGTGGATTTGTCACGGCAGATGTCCTTAGCGTCAGGACTTAGTCGCGAGGCCAACGCCTCCATGTGGTAGCTTGAGAGGGGTTGAGTGAGACGAGAGACGCAGGGCGGATCAACACGCAAGACAAGGGTTTAGACAGCTTCGGGCCCCGGGAAACATCATCCGGTAAAAACCCTACATGCTGTTTGAGGCTAGGTCTCATTATCATCCCGAGGGAGACGCCGTAAACCGGCTCTTTGGGTCTAGCCCTAGAGATTATTGATTGCCTGTCGCTTCTAACTTTTTAACCTGTCCCTCTTTAGGGAGCCCTGCCCCTCCTTATATATGTTGAAGGGGCGGTTTACATGTGGAGTCTTATTGGGATTAGGACTAGTCTATCTCTAATACAAACCGAATACAAGTCCTGACTTTAACTCCTTGTAAGGCAAATATTCCTTTCCTCTTAAACCGACCCATCATAGTTGAACCGGCCTTCTGGGCCTTGGGCCTTGTCATCCGTCTAATCCGCCCGTCGGGTTATCAGTAAGTCATAACGACCAAGCGGGCTGCTTGTAAACCATCAAGGTCAGGGCGGGTCTTCAGATAAACCGTCAAGTCCGGCCGGGTTAACTTCCGGCCGGTTTACGCCGCGGGGTATATCCCCGACAGTAAGCATATGAATAAGCAGAGAAATTCTTCGAGGACTTATGAACATAATTATTAGAAGAATAATGCTCATATTCATAGCCCTTGACTCTTCCCTGCGAAACAGAGTTGTTAGCACGATGATGTTCATATGAGGACTTTGATCCACGTGAGGAATTTGATTCCCTTGAGGAATTTGGTCCGTATGAGGACTTGGATCCATATGAAGAATTTGGTCCATATGAAAAATTTGATCTGGGGTCCCTTTTCTTCACAGGTGGTGTCATGAGGACATTCACCTGAAGACTTTCAAGGCACCTTTTGGGAACCCAGATTTTCTTCATAGGGAACCGTTCCTGCAGTTAGTGCCAACATATCTAGCAAATACTTCACCATTCTGATTTTTAAACAGTTTATAGTTGGAGTCAAATGACTCATCAGAAGAATGAGAAGATTCACATGTATAGCCAGATAAATTGGATGGATCAACTGGAGGTCCCTTTGCAGCAACCCATTAGGTTTTGGGGTACTGCTTAGGCTTCCAATATGTACCATCAGCATTGAGTTTCCTCTCAAAGGCAATACCCTCTTTCCTAGGGTTCCTGTTGAGGATCTGCTTTTTAAGCACATCACAAAGAGCTTGATGCCCTTTGAGGCTTTTGTACATGCCTGTCATGTACAATTCCTTCAGCCCTGCGTCGTCAGTGATACTAGCAAAGTCCTCAGATGAGGAATTAGTGATAGCAGAGACAGGTGAAGAATTTGTAACATTAGAAGCATTTGAACATTCGGGTGAAGAATTAGCAGATTCTCGTTCAATGCATTTTAAACATGGAGGAATAAATTCTTCCTGAGCAGCGCTGATTTGTTGAGCAAGTAATGAATCGCGCTCCTTCTGAAGATCTTCATAACTCACTCTTAGCTTCTCAAGATCTTGCTTCTTTTGAAGATATTCATAAGAAAGCTTCTCATGATCAGATAAGAGAGTGTTATGATGATCCTGAAGGTTGTCAAACCTGGTCTGAAGTCTCTGAAGATTTTCAGTTAAGGCTTTAGTGCGATCCATTTCTTCACCCAACATATCATCACTTTTGTCTAGCATGTTTTGAACCTTTTCAAAAGCCTTTTGTTGTTTCACAGCAATCTTAGCAAGTTTAGAGTAGCTAGGCTTAAGATTTTCATCAGATTCATCTTCACTAGACTCAGATGAGGCGTATTTGAGTACCTTGGCACCCTTTGCCATGAAGCAATAGGTGGGAGCGTAGTCATCACTGCCTTCATCAGCCTTGTTGGAGAGATCACTTTCTTCAGAGTTGAAGATAGACTTGCTAACGAATGCAGTAGCGAGGGCTAGGGTCGCCACACCAGATTCAGAGTCCTCAGAAGCCTCCTCTTCCTCTTGTTCCTCAGATTCAGCTTCAGAGTCCATTTCCTTGCCAATGAATGCCCGAGCCTTCTTGGAGTTGCTCTTCTTGTGAGATGAAGACTTTGAGGATTTTAACGATGAAGATTTTGAAGACTTCTTCTTTTTCTTCGCATCATCAGAACTGTAATCCTTGTATTTCTTCTTCTTTGATTCCTTTTCCCACTGAGGACAATCTTGAATGTAATGTCCTGGTTTCTTGCACTTGTGACAAAGCCTCTTCTTGTAGTCACTGGATGAGGAATCATTGCTCCTTGCGGATTTTCCAAAGCGACCACGTCTTGAGAACTTCTGAAATTTCTTCACAAGCAGTGCTAGATCATGACTCAGTTCTTCAGGATCACCAAGGCTGCTACCAGAATCTTCATCTTCGGATTCTGATACTGCCTTAGCCTTCAGTGCACGTGATCTGCCATAGCTCAAACCATAGAGATCTCTCTTTTCAGCAAGCTGGAACTCATGAGTGTTGAGCCTCTCGAGGATATCAGCGGGGTCAAGTGACTTGTAATCAGCACGCTCTTGTATCATCAGTGCCAGAGTATCAAATGAGGAATCAAGCGATCTCAGCAATTTCTTCACCACCTCATGGTCGGTGATGTCAGTGGCACCAAGTGCTTGAAGTTCATTTGAGATGTCAGTGAGACGATCGAAGGTTTGCTGAAAATTTCCATTGTCGAGTCTTTTGAAGCAGTTGAAGAGATTGCAAAGAACATCAAATCAAGAGTCACGCTGAGTTGAAACTCCTTCATTGACCTTGGACAGCCTATCCCAGATAAGCTTAGCAGTTTGCAAAGTACTCACTCTACCATACTATCCTTTACTCAGATGGCCACATATGATATTCTTCGCTTGGGAATCGAGCTGCTTGAATCTCTTCACATCGGTAGCGTTCAGTGAGGGTGAGACGGAGGGAACACCATTTTCCACAACGTACCAGAGATCGTTATCAATTGCCTCAAGATGCATGCGCATCTTGTTCTTCCAGTAGGGGTAGTCCATCCCATCAAAGGTAGGACACCCAGCAGAAACCTTGATCATACCTGCGGTCGACATAACTAAAACTCCAGGCGGTTAAACCAAAATCACACAGAACAAGGGAGTACCTTGCTCTGATACCAATTAAAAGTGCGTTATATCGCCAAGAGGGGGGGTGAATAGGCGATTTTTATGAAATTCTTCACTGAGGAATTTGCTCGTGAGGAAATTCCTTAGCGAAGAACTACTAGCAGCGGAATAAGTACTCAGAAGTAAACATAGCAGAATACATGCATGGTCATCATGATGAAATGAAGACAAACACAGAGTACAGAAAGCGTAAACACAGGATAGCACAAGATGAAGACAGACAGACTGAAGAAATAGAACTGAGGAAATTGAGAAAGTCTTCAGTCAAAGTCTTCAAGCACAGATATGAAAAATCACACATCACAGTAATGAGGAAATAAAAGTGTTAAGGAAATAGAACCAGTAGGCTTGGTGAAGACAATGATTTGGTAGACCAGTTCCAACTGCTGTCTCAGTTGTACATCTGGTTGGAGCGGCTGAGTATTTAAACTCGAGGACACTTAGTCCCGGACACACAGTCCTCACCGTATTCTCCTTGAGCTAAGGACACACAGTCCTCGCCCAATCACTCGTGGTAAGTCTTCAGGTGACTTCCGAACCTTGACAAACTCGGTCACTCGGCGATCCACAATTCCTCTTGGATGCTCTAGACCATGACGCCTAACCGTCTGGAAGAAGCGCAGTCTTCAAAGGTAACAAGCGTCGGATCCACGCAGGATCAATCTCTTCAGTGATGCTCAATCACTTTGGGTTTGTAGGTGTTTGGGTTTGGGTTTTCGATTTTCCTCACTTGATGATTTTCACTCAAAGTCCTCGGAGGATGGGTTGCTCTCAAATGACAAGTGTCAAGTTCTCGCGGAGCAGCCAACCAGCTAGTGGTTGTAGGGGGTGGCTATTTATAGCCTAGGGAGCAGCCCGACATGATAAGACATAGATGCCCTTCAATGATATGACTGTTAGGTGGATAAGATATTTTGGGACAGCTGGCGCATAGCACAGCAACGGTCGGAATTGAGGTACAAATTCCTCAGGGCTATCATGTTCCTCACTGTGTAGGCAATTCGCACTGGTGAATTCCTAACTCCTCAGTCAGAGCAAAGTCCTCAGTGACCAGAAGAACTGCGTCTCTGTCACTGAATTAATTGACTGAACTGTATGAGATTTCCAATGGCTTCACTCGAAGGGATTGGTAGGTGTAGGATTTGAGTTGAGCATCACATGGAAATTTTCTCCTTAGTATTTCCTCGACCCCCTTTAACAGTACGGTGTTTCCTATGACTCAAAAAAGGGAAAATGAAACTACGAAAACAAAAGTCTTCAGGCTTCATGTTCCTCAAATGAATACGAAGTCTTCAAGGTCACACCAATTTCTTCACTTTCAAAGTCTTCAGAAAGTCTTCAAAATATCAAAGTCTTCAGTCGAAGAACTTCATTTTTAGGGTCGACTTTCTCTGTAAATATCAAACTCCTCATGACTTATAGACCTGTGTACACTCATAAACGCATTAAATACTTAACCTATAAGTCTTCAATACACCAAAATCACTAAGGGGCACTAGATGCACTTACAGATGCAACCGGAGAACATATAGATAGGTATCGCTCATCTCGTATATGAAAAAAAAAATTAAGTGAAAGTAAACCAAGAATAAGCTCGATATTGATATTGATATATGAACACAGATAGTTAGATATTTTCGTTTTTTCACCTTTCACTTTTTATTTGTTTCTCTTACTCGAGGAATCCCCTCCCCTTCCCTCCACCCCCCCTCCCCCGTGTTCTATAAAGTTTAGGGTTGCGCACAAGTGATCCCCTTTGTCCCTTACCCTCGTTGGACACCGTGATGCAGGCTCATGCGGGCGCGGCGCACGCATGGGTCCAGTCGCGCTGGCCGGGAAATGGTTGGGACCATGGCGCGACCCGAGCCAGCCCTGTGGCTTCGACCCGGCGCAAGGCATGCACGTTGTGAGGTGTGTCCTGGAACGGCTTCGCGCGCAAGAAAGTTTGTGGCGGCTCATCTGCGGGCGCACCCGACGTCACCAATGACGGTGGCCCCGGGTGCGCCGGGCGGTCCACTTGACATGGACCGTCCAGCTGCATCATCCGGGTCCGAGCCGTCCGGACCGTCCAGAGGCTCCCGCCGCAACACAACCAGTAATGGATGGCCAGAGTCACCTTGGCAACCAGTATATGTATCATTTCTTTTTGTTTAAATGTATATGTGCCAATTTAAATTTGATTGTAAAATTTGAAGTTTTTATTGGGTTCTGAATTATTTATTAGAGTGGTACTATATGATTTATTTGGTTGTAAACTTTATACAATGTTTCTTGCATGAAAAAATTGTGTACATTTGTCCGTCGGACCGTTGGACGCACTGCCCACGCAAACACAAAGGAGGTCGGACGCCAACCTTTGGCGGACCCATAGGTATAGAATCATGACAAAATTGACGTCCATTGGGACCTTTGGCGAAGGCGGGGCGATCGCGCACGCAGGGCGGGCAGGGGCCTTGGCCTTGTTCTTGCCGGACAAGAACCCCATGGGTGACTAGTGTTGTCGCCGACGGGGAGCAGAGGGTGGCTAGATGGAGACGGGGAAGAAGAGGATGAGGACGGCCCTCCCGCACTCTCAGATTAAAAGAGAACGCCCCGTCGTCGCTAACGCGTGGGCCTGTGTTGTCCCACCTCATTAATAATGACACAGGTAGTAGTTGGCCGGCCGCCAGGTGGGGACGCGGCAGACATCGAGAGACGCACGATGCGCCTGCTTCGCGTCCGCGCCAATGCATTTCATGCCCAAATATGGGCAAGAAATGGATCCGCGCCGACGCGAAGCGGGCACCATTTGAGAATGGGTCGATGCGTTGGGCCATCACAAAATGTCCGTGGCGACCCAAACGAAAGGCGACGGACGAAATGGAACGCCGTGTTGGAGTTGCTCTTATGATGGCCAGCGAGACCAAGAAGTGTGGGTGAAAAATCAAAGATTGTTCTGGGATATGCATTTTACCTTTTTTTAGAACGTTGCATTTTACCCAATCCATTTTGTAATGTAGTGTGTTCGTGTTTTTCGACATTTAAATGTGATCATAAATTTAATCGTCATGGGCGACTGCAGCGCGAGCAACCGCGGTATTTTTGCGAGAAACACAGAAACCTTTTTTTGGTTGAAATAATTCTTAGGAGTTGAGTTAACATTTTATTTTTGCAAACATGGATGTTTTTATTTGATATACTAATGAACATTTTGAAACGCCAGCCAAAAAACATGTTGGTACACAGTGGCAGGAGGTCCAGATGATTATTTGGGAATCTGGGCCAGCTGCTGGCCGACAGCCAATAAATGTGCATGTATGTCGACACCTCCTTGATTGCTTTACACACCGTGCTCTCTGTAAAGAGTGAACGATGTGACCCGCTCAGCAAAAGCAAAAGCAAGTGACACTGCAACGAGTCCGCCTCTGCAACGACCACTGGACGCCGCTTCTTTCGAACCCCATTCGTTCACACACTCACTCAGTTCCTCTGCAACGACCACTGGACGCCGCCGCTCTTGCGCCGGCCGGTGGTGCTGCTTCCACGCTCGGCGCTGTCTGCCCTGCCCTCTACGCCGCGTTTGCGCCGGCCGCCGCCACCAGGTATGAGGTGCTCTGTTCTCTCCGCCGTGCTCGTGCCACCAGCGGCGGCCTCCATTGGCCAAGAAACGACAGTGGAGGTGGCCAAGATCTAGCTCCCCTTCTTCCTTCTGGTAGCAGATCCAGGGAAGATGAAACATAGGGTAAATCCGAAAGCTACCACTGACTTTCAGTCATGGATTGCTGCTAGCTTCATGTAGAATCTTTCTTCCAGTTTTTTATTAACGAAAAAAAATACATACACGAATGCTTACTGTTTTCTTCTAGTCAATAGTTGGCATTACGTGGATTTGAAGCACTAGTTTAGTCAAAATCTGTGATGAACTTGGTTGAAACTTGTTAGGATCTAGTTCATTCAAACTTGTGCGTTTTTTTAGATCCAGCAAGGCAAGTAGAATGGAGGTCGTGACCGGGGCAATGAGCACCCTCCTCCCCATGCTCGGCGACCTGCTCAAGGAGGAGTACAACCAGCAGAAGAACACAAGGGGGGAGATCAAGTTCCTCAAAGCAGAGCTGGAGAGCATGGAGGCTGCCCTCATCAAGGTTTCAGAGGCACCGCTGGACCAGCCGCCTGACAAACAGGTCAAGCTCTGGGCGAGGGATGTCAGGGACCTGTCCTATGAGATCGAGGACAGTGTCAACAGATTCAGGGTGCGCCTTGATTGTCGGCAGCAAAAAAGGCCCCACAGCTTCATGGGTTTCATTCACAGAAGCATGGACATGATGACAAAGGGCAAGATCCGACACAAAATAGGCATCGATGTCAAAGACATCAAGAGCTGCATCAAGGAGGTCAGTGAGAGGCATGAAAGGTACAAGGTTGACAGCGTTGTGCCCAAGCCCACCGGCACAAGTACTAATACCCTTCGCCAATTAGCCTTGTTCAAAAAGGCGACAGAGCTGATTGGCGCCAAAGAGAAGAGCCTTGACATAGTTAAGATGCTGACGGAGGGAGACGAGGTGTTCAAGAAACAGCCGAAGATGATATCTATTGTTGGCTTTGGAGGCTTAGGGAAGACAACTCTTGCTAATGTGGTGTATGAGAAGCTTCGTGGGGAATTCGATAGTGGGGCTTTTCTTTCTGTGTCTCTTAATCCTAACATGAAGAAGCTTTTCAAGAGTTTGCTGCATGAACTTGACAAGGACAAGTACAATAACATCATGAACGATTCAGTGTGGAGCGAGACACAACTCATAAGTGAGATAAGAGATTTCCTTCGAGACAGGAGGTATGTGTTGCAAATAGGCCGTAGGCTGTCAAAATCGGTTGCGGATTTTCGTTCTGAACATTTTGATATATTATACGTTTTTTCCGACATCGTATGCAAAAGTTACAGCCGTTTTACATTTTCCCTACACTTTTTGTAAAACATGTCCAAATTTAAGTTTTTAAATTATCCTAACTAGTAGATGTAGTGACATAACTACATCTCGAACGCATTTTAATTTTTGAAGTTTTTATCATTTTTTTTTGTTTTTTACAAAACTGAAAAGGCGGTCCACCGGGGAGAGGGGGGTAGAGTTTGAAAATGGGACCTTTAGTACCGGTTTGAGACACGAACCGGGATTAAAGGGCATTGCACCCTTTAGTCCGGGTTCGTGTCTCAAACCGGGACTAAAGGTCTAATCTTTAGTCCCGGTTTGAGATATGAACCGGGACTAAAGGGCATCACACCCTTGTCCCGGTTCGTGTCTCAAACCGAGACTAAAGGGCTCATTTGAACCGGGACTAATGCCTTTAGCGCACGAACCGGGACCAATCCAATGTTCACATTAGTCCCGGTTCGTGACTGAACCGGGACTAATGGGCTTATCTGGTCCGAACGAAAGCCCTGTTTTCTACTAGTGTATCTACTTCTTTACCTGTCCTAAAAAGACCATAATAAATTTTGAAGTTAAATGCGCTAATTTGGTACACAAAACTACATGGTCCCTAAGAGAAAATTTGTGATGTAATAATTTTACAGTAATCAAATAATATTTGCAGTATATCATGGACTTGCTTATATGTTTCTACCTGCCGGAGGCTTCTCTCTCAATAAATAGATGCAGGTTGAATATTTGCAGTACCATTGTAATGCTCACCCTTAATACTAAGGATATGCTTACACCACTAACCAGGCAACTCGAATGCTATTCTAGTATAAAACCCCTAGGCGGAAGAGTTCTCTATTCAATATCATGATACTATCACAAGTATATCTCTAAACCCCTAGCCTCTTATCTATCTTTGTAATTTAGTTTACAATTATATCGTCTCTCTGATTTGGTTAAACCATAGGTCTAGCTAAGTGGCTCGGACCTTAGGTAATGAATACTCAAAATTCTCAAATTATTTGCTTTGACGAGGTGAATGAACTACTGAGTCTGATCGTCCAAACTAGGACTAGATCAAATTCTATTTTCCACCCATTAGATTTCCGGTTTGCGAATTTCTACTTATAAATCATTCTAATCCCATAGCCCTGCATATAAGGTTTACGTTATTTACTGGATGTTACAACCATCCTCAGTTTCCTGATTATTCCTTGTATATATCACTTAGGTAGCGGAAGAGTTCTCAAAGCACATACAATAGCTTTACTAATATATAGCTCTTTGGTATTACCTCGCAGGTACTTCATTGTCATTGATGACATATGGGATAAATCTGTGTGGAGAAGTATTAGATGTGCTCTGATTGACAATGAATGTGATAGTAGAGTAATCGCAACAACTCGCATTATGGATGTGGCTAAAGAAGTAGGTGGTGTTTATCAGCTTAAACCTCTTTCTAGCAGTGACTCAAGAAAGTTATTCTACCAAAGAATATTTGGAACTGAGGACAAGTGCCCTCATATTCAGTTGGCTGAAGTAAGTCAGAACATTTTGCGGAAATGTGGTGGAGTACCATTGGCTATCATTACACTGGCTAGCATGTTGGCTAGTAAAATGGAACATCAAAATACATATACGTATTGGTACAAGGTGTACCAATCTATGGGTTCTGGACTAGAAAATAACCCTGACCTGATGGACATGAGGAGGATATTATATGTCAGTTACTATGTCTTACCTCCAAATCTGAAGACTTCTTTACTGTATCTTAGTTTGTATCCAGAGGACTATGATATTAAAACCAAAGAGTTGATATGGAAATGGATAGGTGAAGGATTCGTTCACGAAGAGCAGGGAAAGAGCTTGTATGAAGTAGGGGAGGATTACATTGCTGAGCTCATTAACAAAAGCTTGGTCCAACCAATGGATATCAATACTGCTAATAAGGCGAGCTCTGTCCGGGTACATGACATGGTCCTTGACCTTATCACTTCCTTGTCAAATGCGGAGAACTTTCTCGCAACATTGGGTGGTCAACAGCCCAGGTCGCTACCAAGCAAGATCCGTCGGCTATCTCTCCAAACCAGTAATCAAGAGGATGTCAATCAAATGCCAACCGTGAGCAGCTTGTCCCATGTGAGATCGCTTACTGTGTTCAGTAAAGACCTCAGTTTGCTGTCGGCACTTTCATGTTTTCCTGTCCTGCGTGCATTGGATTTATGTGGTTGTACTGAAGTGGGTAACCATCATTTGAAGGATATATGCAATTTATTTCATCTGAGGTATCTGACTCTAAAAGGGACATCTATCACTGAGATCCCGAAAGACATCAGCAATCTACAGCTTCTGCAAGTGCTAGACATAAGGTCCACCAAAATGAAGAAATTGCCATCAACCGTTGTTCAGCTAAGACAACTGGTGCTCGTTGACATGGGTAATAGGATGGTCTCTACATCACTTCTAAATTTGATGTCCACCTTGCCCTCCCTCTCTTCCCTTGCAATCACATTAAGAGGACCAAGAGAGGAGTACCTCCAAATACTTGGGAGCATGCCGTCTTTGCGTGATCTCTCTCTATTTGTAGTGTATTATTGGGGAGAAGTCAAAGATAAAAGGCTAGTCATTGGCAATGGTTGTCCCTTCAAGTCTCTTATAAGGTTCGGTATAAAGAGTACAGAAGCCACTGGTTTCATGTTTGCACAAGGAACCTTGCAGAAGCTCCAAATCCTGGAGTTAGAATTTATTCAGAAAACAAAAGACCAATTTTGTGATTTTCAGTTTGGGCTGGAGAACCTCTCTTCACTGGAGCGTGTCTATGTGGTGTCTCGTTTTAGTGATGGTGGGCTGACCGATGCACTTCAGAGGGAGCTTGATATTAATCCCAACAAGCCCACACTGACGGTGAAGAAGGTAACTCCACGCTGATTCACCTTTGTTCACAGTAACTTAATTATAGTTACTACTACTTGTCTGCTCTTTACTACTTGTATACTGATTCTTACTCCGTTTGGATATTTGGCGCTCCATTTGGATCCTACTCGTTTCAAAATAGATGACCCAACTTTATACTAAAGCTAAAGTTACTATAAAGTTGAGTCAACTATTTTGGAACGGAGGGAGTAGCTCAGTCCGTGCAGCTTCATAGGCTAGCGAATTTAAAATGCATGAGGCAGCGCGTGAGCAGCGAGGTGCGGTGTGTGTGCTTCTTGAAACCGTGCGTGCTGTGTGTGTGCTCGGAGTTGCTGCATGTTTTGCACTGTGTGCGTGCGCGATCCACGCAGTCGCCACCACCGCAGCCGCCCCTGACGACCACGAATCCGTCCGCCACCGGACACCGGTGACTGCCGAACGGCGGTGCTGGACGAAAGAAAGCAACGAGAACGGGACATGCGGCGTCAAGTGCGCCACACCTTGACGTCCAGCGAGGATACTATAATGCCACAGTGTGTGCAGTGTGACGTGCCTTGGTTTGATTGGGTTAGGATAATCCCCTGTTAGCATACTATAAACTGACATGTTGGACCGGCACCCTTTTATTTCCATTCATTAAATTATGCTTACTATAATGCAACATCACCATTTACTGGCCAACTAGAATGCCACGTCACAGCAAAAACCACCATATAACTGTGTGTGTGACGGGGTAATGTAATCGGTTTCAATAGTTTAGGGTGTATTGAAGTTGAGGGGAGTAAATTATGATTAGTTTGTTGGGTTTTTGCCCACAGGATCGATCACATCAAACTGCACGAACACACACGCACAAAAACTGATAGCCAAGAATCCTTGTCGTGCCCTCTTTTCTCTTTACTAGCAAAAGACCCGTGCGTTGCAACGGAAGAAACACAATTGCTACCGCGCAAACCTAGGGCAAAAATTTAAATATGGTCCAGCTCCAGCTTGTGCACCACATATTTGGCTGGCATGCTCGCACCATCCCGACTCCTACCTGGCACTGTCTTGCCCATTAGTGTTGGTCCTCACCTCACGGCTAATCCGCGGGAGGGGGCGTGTTGTGTGCTGGCCGACCCCATCAAAATATTCGCCATGTGAGGTCTTAGTCAACCTTTTCTGTTGGTTTCTCACACTCGCCGCCGTGCATTGACTCAACATCAATTGTTCCCGACATAGAACTTTAGAATCGACATGAATATCAAGAGGCATTTCTTTATTAAAGGTACTTGGCTTTTGTACGGCTATGTCAATCTCTTTATCTTCCGGGAAGAATGCTAATTCACTCTTTTTCTTCCTTGACCTCCCAAATCTAAGTTCAGCACTACCGTTGATGGAGCAACTATCTTAAAACACATAAATACTCAAATGTTTGTGATGGACAAGAACAACTCATCATCAAAACATTGGCTTCCTCAGATGAAGCATCAAGGGAATAACTTGTTTCAACTACTGGAAATAGCATCAAGTGTCAGCATAATATTAACTAAACAAATCTACAACGTCACATGTAAAACCAACAAAAGGGGGAAAAGCGAACTACGATACTTTCATTGAGGAGGCACATCCATAATCCTTTGTTCATTGTCCCCCGACAACTCTAATCTAGACGATCTGTTCCAGTTTTTGCATATATGATGTAATATTAGACACAGTAGATAAATGCAGATTTTGTCGCTAAAACATGCATCTGCGTTGCGATGAGGAAAAATAATTCCTTCCATGTCTCTAGCTTATGGCCCCAGGTGGTGCAACATCACAAAAAACGCTTGCTTTTACAGTCCATATATTCTTTGTTTAGTTCTATATATAAAATATATCATAAGGGATATCAACAAATAGCAATACAATAATCAATCAGATTTAATAGGGGTGTTGTTGCATTAGATTCATCAAATTTGAATATGCAACCCAACATGTGTACGTATTCCCCTAATAATGAAAGATAAACTGGAGAGGAAAGTCTTAATAAACTTTGTAATAATATATAAGAACCATTGTAGCAGTAAGATTAATAAAGTAGCCTCTTTTTAGAAGGAAATAAAACTACACACAAGTATTCTTTCTTCTTCGTGAATATATAACTTAATGCATTTTATTATCCAAGTCATGAACTCTATGCATTTTATTATTCTTTTGTCTATATACGCTATCAGATATATATAGTTTTTTTCCTATGTCAATCGTGATTTTACATAATCTGATCAAAAGACATTGCCCTACCATAGTTGTTTTGATCACACTTTTTTTTTATAGAGTTTTTATCACACATTACCTCACACACATGATGCGCGGCTTTAAAAGGTAACTGAACGCTGATGTTAAATTCATGGTCTACTCTAAAAACTTGACTCCACGAGGTTTCAAACAGAAGGCAAACAATAAGCCGGCCAGCCACACACACTCATAGCACGCCAGCAGCCAACATGCACGCACAAACCTGAAGGCAGCTGAACACCACGCACGCAGGTCGACTGGGCATCCTCTCGCAGCCAGAACTCAAGCACATCAGGCGGACAACATCACACACACACGCACAACACACGGCCAACATTACGCACGCACAACACGCCAGACGGCCATCTCGCCTAAAACGACACAGCCCGGCAACGCAGCCGCCGCGCGACCTAGCCCGCTCCGACCACGTAGGTTGCCAAAAATCCGGATCATTCGGGTCGAGAATCGCTACCCCTCCGGGACGAGGTGTGATGAGGGATATACATCTTCGGAACGTCAATTGGGAACGTGGATCGCGATCCAAACATTTTTGTCGATGACCCCGGGTCATGGTGATTTTTCCATGGAAGGAAACAAAGATCCCGTCATTCCCCCTGAAAAGATTAGCGCAGTGATTTATTTCCCTTCCCACTTCATAAGAAGAAACGGGGCCACAAGCAGCTGTCTACAGCGTGATCTTCTCCTCTGCGTTGTTTGCAAAGACTATCCCCCTAATCTCTCATCATCAGTTCAACTGTTGGGATTGAGGATTCGAGCCGTCCAGGATGGAGTACTTCAGAGCGCTATTGGCAGGTAAGCCTCGATCCACCATGAACTCCCAATTCCCCACAGATGCCCTTGCCTTCTCCTTGCAATCTTCCATATCAATCTGGGCTATCATCCCTCGATTGGGGCCGCGATCCGTCCAATGAAGGGCCGCTGCATGTCTTCTCTGGCAGGCCGCCGCGAGCACTGTCTGCTGCGCTCGATTTATGTCACGGTCGATGCCCACCGCCCTCGTTCCTTCCGGTGTACAGAGAGAGCGAGGGTGAAGGTGCAGCGAGAGAGAGAGAGGAGAAGAGTTCCTTGCCGCATTGGCGACCCAGCCTGCTTCGGCGCACTCTGCCTCGCTATCTCCTTGCCGCATCGGCCAGGAGTCTGCTGTGCTCCGACCTCGTAGGAGTTACATCGTACCATGGACGCCGGTGAACCGTTTGGTTTTTTCCGTTACCCATGTGTAGATCTATTTTTTTTAATCTCAGCCGTCAATCTTCATGGTTAACACAAAATCAACGGATATAAAAAGATGGCGTATGAAGAATTATGAAAGGTTCCGTCTTTTAATATTAGGTATAAATATAAATATAGATTTCCTTTTCTTTTTTCTCTTCACGGTTGCAAAAACTCACGCGGCCTGGTGTATATATATACACACGGCCTCACACACGAGCTAGCTATCCGACTCGTGCAAGACTTCCAATACGGACACACCTAATCTAACCAGACTAGTACTACCTCCGTCACGGTTTAGAAGGCGCGTTTAGAAATTCTCTGAGACCTAGGTGATTATCTATTGGTTATGAGATGGGCTAAAAAATAGCATTCACACTACGCATGCATATAGAAATAGTATATCGAAGTACTAATTAGCTACTCCCTCCATTTCAAAATATAGTGCGCCCGCGCTTCCCGAGATCCAACTTTGATCATAAATTTAACCAACGAGATCAACTGCGGCGGGAGAAAAAATTATATAATTGAAAACTTCTTTCGAATACGAATTCACTGATATAATTTTTGCTCCCGCCGCAATCGGTCTTGCTAGTTAAATTTACGGTCAAAGTTGAAGCACGTGGATAGAGGAAGCACTACATTGTGGAATGAAGGGAGTACTAGAAATAAATGCAATGCGCCCTAAACCTTGTCTATTGTGAAAACACACACAAATTTAACTGTGCCTTCTAAACCGTGACGGAGGGAGTACATGGAAAGCTAGCACAAGCTGACCATCAATCCTAATCCGATCTCAACTACTACTACAGTACATGGAAAGCTAGCACAAGCTGATCATCAATCCTAATCCGATCTCAACTACTACTACTATACTAGGACACGACTAGGTCATGGCACGCAAGCCATCACACTGACGCACACTTTCCTAATTACCGGCTGCGCTGATTGCAATTAAGCTAAGCCTACTTACATAGAACTAGAACTACCTAACTCAAACACAACCTAGTACTTCATAACTACCATATGTTTGGATTATTCCTTGGCTATCATTTTTTTGTGCGCGTGTGTTCCTCGTATTTTATTTAGTTTTACTCATTGCCTTTTTATTCCTCGACTTTTCTCATTTCTTTATATTTCATTTAGTTTTACTCATTGCCTTTTTATTTGTACTGTTGTACTTTCCCTATCTCATGATGTTTTTAGATCATTTTGGCAATTTATTATCAGTATGGAGCGAGGGAAAATGGGAATTCTGAATAATGGAACTCAGCAAATTCTCAAAATATAGACACACTAGAAATGTTTCCCGCTGATACTTCCTCTTAATTCCGCAGATGGTGGGCAGGTTTATAAAATTAGCATGGTTCGAAAATTTGGTGGGGCATGTTGGTATGGCACAATCCTCTCAAGGCATTGAATTCTGTTTAAGTGAATAACTGTGTCTATTATTTCGTAGTTTTCATAAGAGTGGTAGATATATAGTAAATTTCTGATTAAGATGCCATAAATGCTCGGATTGTAAACTGTTGTAGAATAATATCTCAAGTTTCTGTACAAAATGCTGTTAAATAGGGGTCTGCAGAGTGAGTTATTCTACTCATAGCGTGGCGGTTGGGATGAATTATTATAGAATTCAAAATGATTATTCATAAGAAATTTGATATTTCTGACAAATTTCAGAAACGGTAGAGCTGTCCATAGAGGAATAACCGGAGCTGAGGTGCTGCCCAGGAAACGGTGCTGGCGTCTTGGCTCTCTTTGTCTGAAGATCTTCCAATGAGGATCAGCTGGTTTCATCCGGCAGCTCTGCTTCTGACCCTACTCGTCTTCAACAGCAAGATCCTGCAAAAGCGTTGCCTGGTCAAATAAGAAATGAAACCTTGTAATAGTGTGCCTTTTGTTCCTCAAGGAAGGCAAAGCCAGTCCGGCGACGTTTTTCTTTTCAAGTTTCAACCATCAACAGCTGTTCATCAGCACACCCTGATGGACGGAGTTCGAGGGTCATTGATCACAAATGGCTTGACAACACCATAGTCTTGTTTATTATGTCTTCTAAACTCCGAAAGAAACGGGTAGAGTCCTCGAACGCATCTACCTCGATAGAGGGTTTTCCTCATGGCCAGATCCTTGATCAAGAAGAAAAAATGGATGAAATTCAATGAGGACATGATTGTCAAGGGTAATTTTATGAACTGAAAGGAGGTTTTTGTTGGCACTAGGGACATGCAATTTTTTTTAAGATGAATCCTACGATGAGGGGTGTGTATAACAGAATGACCAATGTTGCTGATGCTCATACCTGCACCATCGGCGGTGTGAATCTGATCCTTGCCATGGTACTTCTCACGTAGGGTCACCTTCTCGAGCTGTCCAGTGAGGTGATTGGTGGCGCCGCTGTCGAGGTACCAGTTGGTGTCGACGCCGTAGGATCCATCCGCCGCCGCAGCAATCTTGTCATCATCTGGAGAATCGTCCTCGTCTTCATCGTAGCGGTACCAGCAGTCTTTGGCGTTGTGGCCTGGTTTGCCACAGATCTGACAGCGTGGGGCGTCCGGGCGGGTTCGGCCAGCGCCGCCACAGCGGTGACCCCTGTTGCCACGAGCGCCGCCGCCACTGGTTCCACCATTGTTGCCGGTCCTGACACCACCAGCCCTGCCCTTGCCGCGGCCACGGTAGTGGGAGCCGCCGCCACGACCACGGGTTGCAAGGTTGGCAGAGGACTTGAAGCCACCGCCGCCGGAGTTCTGGAAGTGCATCATGCGCTGGTCGAAGTTGCTGAGCAGGGAGAAGATCTCGTCGAGGGAGGCGGGGCTGACGCGGGCGTCGAGGGCGGAGACGAGGGGCTGGTACTCTTGGTCCAGCCCATGAAGGATGTATGAGATCAGCTCGTCGTCCTGGATGGGCTTACCCGCCGCCGCTAGCTCATCCGCGAGACCGAGCATGGTGGCGAAGTAGGCGGCGGCGGACTGGTTGCCCTTCTGCGCGTTGATGATCGAGGTACGGATGTTGTTGACGCGGCTCAACGACTGCGACGAGTACATGCCCGCCAACGTCGTCCAGAGCGCTTGCGCCATGGTGAACGTGGTCACCGTGACGAGCACCTCTTTGGAGAGGTTGCTTAGCAGGAAGCCAAGCACCTGCTGGTCCTCCCGGACCCAGATGGGGTGGAGAGGGTTGGGCACAAACGTGTCCTTGCCGTCCTTGTCCTTGGCGACTTGAAGCTTGGTCGGCTCCGGCGAGGTGCCATCAACGTATTGGAAGACACCGGCGCCACGAAGTTGTGGTGTGATCTGTGTGCGCCATAGCACGTAATTCGTGCGGGAGAGTTTCTCGATCACCTGCCCACTGAGGCTAGGGTGAGATACGCCGGAGGAGGAAGACATGTTTCGGGTGGTGCTACTGGAATCAGGGGAAAACTAGATGGGAAGAAAAATGGCTCTGATTACCATGTGCGAGATGCGGAAACGTCTTACCTCGGTGCGAGGGGACGTGATGCATGTTTATAGGCAGGGGCGCAAGATCCCTGGTAGCGCATACAAGATGGTTGAGATATTACAGGAGACTTGGAGGGCAAGAGATAAGAAGATAGAGTAGGTTACAAGAGATATTTGAACTACCTAACTTATCTATCTCTATCTCTAGGTGCGGCAATGTAGGGCTCCTCCGGGTGCACAATGTAACGTGACATATAATGTGTTTAACAATGGCAACATTAAATGACTTTGCTGGATAATCTGAAACCTTGTAACTTGATTGGGTTCTCAAGCTTATTTTGGTTGATTTATAAACATTCCCATAGTAGTTCCTTCATTTCAGTCTATTAACTAGCCTGAGCAAAATCAGGCCACAAGTTATCAAAACGCCTGCACTAGTCAGAAATGGTAACATTATTTTATCCGTTCGATTATTTTGATTCGTTTATCAACTAGTCAGAAACGCGTTTAAACGAGTCGAATCGGGCTCTTTTCAGACTTGATAGTTTTTAGTCAAGGATTAGTGAGAAAATGGTAGTTTTCGGCACAAATTTGTAAAGTGGTAGTTTGTAGGCACGGTTTCACGAATTGTGATAATTTTTTGTTAAATACTCGTTTTAATCAGATTAACAAAATGTGGTCTGACATCGCAGTCTTCTGCTAGAGTGAACCTGTTTATATTCTAGCTTCTGCAGCAACAGTTACTGCATGCAATTTCTGTGGATTAGCACAAAGACCCAAGACAAGTGACGAATATGGCTTTGGCAAGGTGTTGTGTTGGCAATTCTGAACTAACTAAAGACACCGTCAAGAAAGCTGGCATGATGTTGATTTGACACTTGAGTTTAGTCGAAATATGTGATGAACTAGGTTCAGATTTATTCGGATCTAGTTGATTCATACTTGTGCAAAAATATTGTGGCTGAAAGTGACACTTTCTCCATGTTGAACTGTCGTTTGGGGGTTTAAATCTTCAAAATCTGGTTTGCAACATTCTCATTTTGGAAATCACAATTTTATTTTATTTTTAACAGAGAAAAAGGAATTGGAGGAAGAAGCTGCCGGAGCCGGAGGTAGCAATCACAATGCATCACCAGGTTGATCATCAACCAAAACATCATAGAGCTCTTTGGATCCGGCAAGGCGAGTAGCATGGAGGTCGTGACTGGGGCTATGAGCACCCTCCTGCCCATCCTTGGCAACCTTCTCAAGGAGGAGTATAACCTGCAGAAGAACACCAGGGGTGAGATCAAGTTCCTCAAAGCAGAGCTGGAGAGCATGGAGGCTGCCCTCATCAAGGTTTCAGAGGCACCGCTGGACCAGCCACCTGACAAACAGGTCAAGCTGTGGGCGAGGGATGTCAGGGATCTGTCCTATGAGATTGAAGACAACGTTGACAAATTCTTGGCATGCCTTGAATGTCGGCAGCAAAAGAGGCCACACAGCTTCATGGGTTTCATTCACAGAAGCATCAACATACTGACGAAGGGCAAGGTCCGACACAATATAGGCATAGATATCAAAGACATCAAGAGGCGCATCAAGGAGGTCAGTGAGAGGCGTGAAAGATACAAGGTTGACAATGTCGTTCCCAAGCCCACTGGCACAAGTACTGATACCCTTCGCCAATTAGCCTTGTTCAAAAAGGCGATGGAGCTTATTGGCACAGAAGAGAAGAGCTTTGAGGTAGTCAAGATGCTGACCGAGGGAGACGAGGTGTTCAAGAAACAGCTGCAGATGATCTCTATTGTTGGCTTTGGAGGCTTAGGGAAGACAACTCTTGCTAACGTGGTGTATGAGAAGCTTGGTGGGGAATTCGATTGTGGGGCTTTTGTTTCCGTGTCTCTTAATCCTAACATGAAGAAGATTTTCAAGAGTTTGCTGCATCAACTTGACAGGGGCAAGTACAATAACATCATGGACGAGTCAGCATGGAGCGAAACACAACTCATAAATGAGACAAGAGAATTCCTTCGAAACAAGAGGTATGTACACTGGTGTTCATGTTATTAGCTCTGGAGTTCATGTAGGTCCGTTTTCCTACAGTTTGATCTATTTATTACATTTACTTTCATCTTTTTCCTGTTATCTGGCTTTGAGGAGAATGTTGAGTGAGTACCTCTGTCCAAAAACAAGATTTGTTATACAGTAAACTAAAATATATGTAATTAGAGTGAATATATAATGAAAATCAGAGTCTATCTGCTCCTTACATTCTTCTACAAAGAAAAAAATTCAAATAAGCTTCGAAGTCAAATAAGTAAATATTCTCATTTTGTATTTCAAAGTATATGGCTCTAAGCTAAATTTTATGATATTATAATTCTGAAGTAAAATGATTAATTAATTGTACTATATCCTGTACTTGATTATATGTTTGTATCTATTTAGCTATATTCTTCCTAATGTTACTATATTCCGGATCTTTTTTCGTTAGAGGCTTTTCTCTACAAAAAAATTAAAGTAGGTTGATTATTGGTAGTAACATTGTTTCTTTTAGAGAAGGAGGATCACCCCAGCCTCTGCATTTGAGCGATGCATGCAGCCCTATTATTATTTATTCACAAAAGACCTTATAAAGAAATATAACAGTAAGTCCGAGGCCACCGTCCAGGCGACAACTGTCACTACTCCTATCCAACTGACGAAGGGGTGCTGATAGTCCGGGCCTAATATCACAGACCTCGCAGCCAAGCCTAACATCTGAGACCTGAGGCCCCAACCAAACCACATGCCGGGTATAGGGCACACACCGGTCCCGCGCGCTCTCAGAGGCCGCCGCCAACTGCCACTACTCCATCTTCAGAGTTGTACTGACGCATCACCCTTGTCCGGTCTAACTGCCGTCAACGCCACCACGGCACCACCACCTTGCGCACGAAATGTTGAGCATGCCGCGGTCGCCGCCGGTACACCTCAGCACCATGTCGTCAAGTACCACGAGCCAACATAGCTTTAAGTCTCTGGATGATCTGTCGTGCGTAGCACCTGCCGACCAGGCATGACAAAGCGTAGCACGTGTCGGCCAGGCATGACTTGACATCTCGACCAAAGCTCTGTGCAAGACAAAGGCCGCTCCACCTCCTGCCTCTGACCACCAGCAATTCTCCACAAACGATGCTCCCAAGAGAGAAACACCACCGTAGTGCCACCATCGTCCGATCTGGAAGACCAGATCCTAGGGTTTCCCCCAGAGCAGTACGAGTGGGTTGACATAAGTCACACGTCGATGCCTTCATCAAGGTAACGAAGTAGAATCACCGGCAACTATGTCTCCCCGACTCGCAGCCAATACTGGATCACGGATCCGGAGATCCGAACACCCAGCCTCAGGCCGACCACCTCTGACGGAAGAGATGACCACCACCGCCGGTCGCATCGGTCAGAACATATCTGACCGGAGGTGCCGCCGACGAGACCACCAGGCCCTCCATGCCGCCGCCGCCGATCTGAAGGCAGTATGCACGACACCGCAGCCTAGCTGGCCGCCGCCGCGGCGGCCCGAAAAGGCCGGCCCCTGTGCCCGCAGCCCACACCGCCGTCCGTGGCTGGGCCGCCCGCCGCGCCTAGCCGCCGCCGTCCGAGGACGGGCCGGCCGCAGCTATCCGCCGCGCCGCAGAACCTAGATCAGCCGCGCCGCCACACGCCTAGGGGTCCCACCCCAACACGGAGACGCGTGAGAGAGGAGATCCCCGCCACCGCCGTCGGCCCCCGGGCTTAGCCCGGCGTCATCCCCAGGCGGCGGCGGAGGGAGGGGAGGAGGGAGTTCGTGGCGGCGGCGGCGGCTAGGTTTCTTGGCTCCGCCCGAGTCACCCTAGGGGGAGAGCGATGCGGGGGCAGGGGCGGTTATCGTCTACTACATTAGGATATACTGACACAGCTAACCGCACAACTCCAATGCTATTGATCGAGCATAAAATTCGGCAGCACCTCCCCTGTACCAGGTACATCCGCACCAGGCAATTGAATATCATAATACTATAACAAGTATATCTCTAAACTAGTGCACGGATGTCACGAGGTGGCATCCAGCCGCCCAAAGAGGTGCCCCTTATCTGTTTTCTTTATTAAGTTCCAAATTATCTCAACTGTCCAAATTGATCATTTTGACGGAATAAACAGAACTTGTAGGTCTGATCTTCAAATAAGGATTAGATTTTGAATTCCATCTTCCGCCCATTTGGTTTTTGATTTGCAGATTCCCACTCAAGAACTATTTATAATCCCTTGATCCTTTCATTTAGGGTCAGGTTATTTATCGGTTGCTACAAACAAACTTGATGAGTCATTTCCTGATTATTCCTTGCACTATATCACATAGGTAGCTTAAGGGTGCTCAACGCACATAGAATAGCTTTACTAATATATGTCCTTTTGGTATTCCCTTGTAGGTACTTCATTCTCATTGATGACATATGGGATAAATCTGTGTGGAAGATTATTAGATGTGTCCTGATTGAGAATGAATGCGGTAGTAGAGTAATTGCAACAACTCGCATTCTGGATGTTGCCAAAGAAGTTGGCAGTGTTTATCAGCTTCAACCTCTTTCTAGCACATACTCAAGACAATTATTCTACCGAAGAATATTTGGAACTGGGGACAAGCACCCTCCTATTCAGTTGGCTGAAGTAAGTGAGAATATTTTACAGAAATGTGGCGGGGTGCCATTAGCTATCATTACAATAGCTGGTATGTTGGCAGGTAAAAAGAAACATGAAAAAACATATTCGTATTGGTCCAAGGTGTACCAGTCTATGGGTTCTGGACTGGAACATAATCCTGACCTGATGGACATGAGAAGGATACTATATGTCAGTTACTATGACCTACCTCCAAACCTCAAGACTTGTTTACTGTATCTCAGTTTGTATCCAGAGGATTATGTTATTAAAACCAAAGAATTGATATGGAAATGGATAGGTGAAGGGCTTGTTCATGAAGAGCAGGGGAAGAGTTTGTATGAAGTAGGAGAGGAGTACATTGATGAGCTCATTAACAAAAGTTTGATCCAACCAATGGATATCAGTACTGCTGATAAGGTGAGCTACGTTTGTGTACACGACATGGTGCTTTACCTTATCACTTCCTTGTCAAACGAGGAGAACTTCCTAACAACATTGGGTGGTCAACAAGCAAGGTTGCTACCAAGTAAGATCCGTCGACTATCTCTCCAGACCAATAATGGAGATGATGTCAAGCAAATGCCAACCACGACCAGCTTGTCCCTTTTGAGATCACTTACTGTGTTCGGTAAGGACCTCAGTTTATTGTCAGCACTTTCAGGTTTTATTGTCCTACGTGCATTGGATTTGAGTGGTTGTATGGGAGTGGGTAATCATCATTTGAAGGATATTTGCAATTTATTTCACCTGAGGTATCTGAGTCTGAGATGCGCATCTATCACTGAGATCCCAAAAGAGATCAACAATCTACAGCTTCTGCAACTGCTAGACATAAGTTACACCAAAATTGAGAAATTGCCATCAAACTTTGTTCAGCTAGGACAACTGGTGTTTGTTGACATGGGTGATAGGATGGTCTCTACATTCCTTCTAAAATCAATGTCCAACATGCCCTCCCTCTCTTCCCTTACAATCGGATTGAAAAAACTGAGAGAGGAAGACTTCAAAATACTTGGGAACATGCCGTCTCTTTGTGAGTTATACATATATGTAGAGTATCAGGAAAAAGGCACAGATAAAATTTTGGTCATTGACAATGGTTGTCCCTTCTGGTCTCTGACAAGGTTCAGTATAAACTCCACCTCTGCCATTGGTTTCATGTTTGCACAAGGAGCCTTGCAAAAGCTCCAAATCCTGGAGTTAGTTTTTGATGTTGATAGAACAAAAGACCAATTTGGTGATTTTCAATTTGGGCTGGAGAACCTCTCTTCACTTGAGCATGTCTATGCGCTATTTTATTGTACTGAAGCCAAGTTTCACTTTGTTATCGATGTACTTCAGAAAATACTTGATATTAATCCCAACAAGCCCACACTGACGGTGAAGGTAACTCCACGCTGATTCAGCCTTGCAAGCAACACGCTCAGTTGTTCAACACATTAGTAACTTAATAAGAATTACCTTTCTGCTATTTACCATGTATATACTGATTCCACTAGTAGAAAAAGGGCCTTTAGTCCCGGTTAATAAGGGCCTTTAGTCCCGGTTTTTTGAACCGGGACTAAAGGGTCGTTACTAATGCCTCACCCTTTAGTCCCGGTTCAAACCAGAACCGGGACTAAAGGCCCTCCACGTGGCCGCTGCCTGGACGCCCACCTTTAGTCCCGGTTGGTAACACCAACCGGTACTAAAGGAAATTTTCTGAATTTTTTTTTTGAATTTTTTTTTGAATTTTTTTTGAATTTTTTTATTTTCAAATTTTAACCTCTAATATCTAATCACCACCCCCTCATCACTACTCAATTTATCCTCTAATCACCCCTCATCATTCGAAATCATCTAACTTCCCGACCGGTCACCAATCCCTCTCACTACTCTAGCCCGAGCACGCTTAACTTTCCGGTTCTATTCTCCTTCGCTTCCGAGTCTGCACTTGTTGTTTTCCTGACAATAGTAAGATGTCAATCCTATTAACCCTCAGGAATTTTGCTTGAGCATGAAGTGACACATTTCACTATTTGAGTTTGAAACTATTGTTTTAAAAAACAATAATTATTTAGTAACACTAATATTTCTTGAATAATTAGTTTGACCATTGTTTGACCACAGTTTGACCAGATTTGACCAAAATTCAAAATAACTAAAATAATTATTTAGTAACACTAATATTGTAGAATAATTAGTTTGACCATTGTTTGACCACAGTTTGAAATTTTTTGAATTTTTTTGCCTCTCCAAATCTTAAAAGCCCCGTAACTTTTTTTCTGTTAGGTTTTTGAGGATTTTGAAAATGTTTAACGGGGTTCCCCCGTTAAATTTGGATGTAACTTTTCAAGTAGATGATTTTTCATATAAAAAACTTTTTCATCCGAGTTTGTATGCAAAAGTTACGCCTTTTTAAAAATTCTCGAGAGATTTTGCAAAAAAGTCAAAAATTCATGTTTGTAAATTTTCCCAACAACTAGACCACATATCACATGGGAAATTTATTTTATTTTATTTTTTTGACATTTCCATCATTTTCTTTTATTTTTTTTTAAAACTGAAAAGGCGATGGGGGGGGGGGTAGAGTTTGAAAATGGGACCTTTAGTACCGGTTCGTGGCACGAACCGGGACTAAAGGTCTCAACCCCATTAGTCCCGGTTCGTGCCTCAATCCGGGACTAAAGGTCTAATCTTTAGTCCCGGTTTGAGGCACGAACCGGGACTAAAGGTCATCGCACCCTTTAGTCCCGGTTTGAGTCACGAACCGGGACTAAAGGGCCCAGGTGAACCGGGACTAATGCCTTAGCCGCACGAACCGGGATAAATGCTCACATTAGTCCCGGTTCTAGACTGAACCGGGACTAATGCTCAATCCGGCCTGGACCATTGCCCCCTTTTCTACTAGTGTTCTTACTCCATTTGGTACTATGGCGCTTCAAGTACTAGTTCAGTTGACGCAGCTTCATAGGCTAGTGAATTTAAAATCTGAAAACAACATTTAATTTTGTTTTCATGGCCTTTTTATTTGATAATAAAACGGTTTCAAATGATCAATGTAAGTTGTACTATCGTGTAACCTTATGATTCCTTCTAAATTCTAATGATATATTTTTCCTTTTCCAATAATGGTTTCAAATTGTTTTGTCGGTTTATTAGTCAGTCCGAAGTGAGGGAAAATGTGAATCTGGATAATGGAATATAGGAAATCTCAAACATAGAAACTCTTTTAATCACATGAAATGTTTCCTGCTGATATTTCCTCTTTGTTCCACAGCCCTCAGACACCTTGACTACACAATCTATGGATGAGTTATTACGATGGATGCTGAAAAGTGGTACCACACCAAATCCTCTCAAGACATTGCATTCCTTTTAAGTAAATAATTGCCTCATTTGGCAGCAAGGCTTTTAAGACCGTGCATACAGGCTCTTAAAATGTCTCAGTTATATCGTAGTTTTGATAAGAGTGGTATGAAAACTAAAGTGAGCCTCAACGTACTATAATTTGCATACGCCGACCCAAAGTGCGAACGCACCTAATTAGGCAGACCCCACCCTCTCACCCCAGGCGCCCTAAGAGCAAGTGTTCCCTCTGTTCCTAAATATAAGTCTTTGGAGAGATTTCACTATGGACCATATTGGAAGCAGAATGAGTGAATCTACACTCTAAAATGCATCTATATACATCCGTATATGATCCATAGTGAAATTTCTACAAAGACTTATATTTAGGAACGGAGGAAGTATAATAGTGGGCTTATAGCCGGAAAATAGACAGGAGCTCTCGGGTGCTCCGCACCCCTATACGGAAAATATTCATAAAAAAATCCCCGAAAATAAAAAAAATCCAAAATTTCGGGATGTCAAACCTGGTTTCTCAATCTACTCCCGTGTGAAATTTGGTGAAAAAATACCAAAAAACATATCTGTGGCGAAGGAATTACTGCCCGGAAAAAGATGTACCCAATAGTGTTTTGCTATACATGGGAAATTTTTGTCTTTTTTGCCGCGAATACGTTTCCTGGTATTTTTTCACCAAATTTCAGACGGGAGTACATTGGGAACCCACGTTTGACATCCCCAAATCTCAGATTTTTTTTTCAAATTCTTGGTATTTTTTCCTGGTATTGTACGTATAGGGGTGAGGAGCACCCGAGAGCTTTAAATCCTTGTCCTCTTATAGCCCGCTTACAAGGCAATTTTGTCTATGTAAAGGGAGTGGGCTCTCATGCAAGAGCCTGGCTATGTGCGTGCTGCAAGACAGATGCAATAAATATGAGGAAAGAGATAGAGAGAAGATGATCAAAAATACTAATTTTATAGCCAACCTTATAGCTAACCTTGTTGTATGAGTGACTATATGTGTTGGCTATAAATGATATGGCAACATCTTATAGTCAGCGGTTGGCTGTATTATTAACCATGCTCTAGTTAGTAACTTCAACGTAATTAGGGAAGGAAATATAGTAATAAGAAAGAATATACTTGACGGGACCAATTTTTAAGTTCTAATAGTAATCGTAAGAAGGAAGTATAGTAATGAAGTAGTAATGCAATTACTAACTAGCAAGTAATAACTTTGTGTGGTTAGATGGTAAGTTACAGATGGTAGTAGTAATGTAATTACTACCTAGCTAGATGATGATAGCAATTGGTTCATTTCGAGTCGTAATGCAATTACCATTCAACACTATTTTTGGTGTAAGTTTTACTAGTAGCAGCCTATATGTTAACCTAATTAATTATTTTTCTATTTTTTAAGGAGTTTTACTAGTAGCCTAGTAAAGGAAATGATGGTGGGTTGTGAACCATTGTGCCGCCAGTAATGAAATTAATTGTTTTACTATGTTTTATGCGGTTGATTATTATATGTAATTTGAAGCACATATATAATAAAGGAAAATTGTGGCGAAGCAGTGAACCATTGCATGCATCTAGTAACCAAATTAATCAAGTTACAATATTCTCCAAAGTAGATTTCTACGGTTAATTAGGAGGATTCATATAGTATAGGACAATGATGGTGGTGTGGTGAATTATTACATCCATCCAGTAACCACATTAAATCAGTTACTATGTTTTTCAAGGTTGATTAGCATGTTTAATTAGGGGGATTCATATAATAAAGGAAAATGATGGCGATGCAGTTAATCGTTGCATGCATCCAGTAACCAAATTAAATTGTTTACTGTATTTTCCAAGGATGATTACCATGTGACTAGGAGGACGCATATTAAAAATAAAAAAGGTGGCGGGTGGAGTACCGGCTTGCTGCTGGTAGTAACGATATTAAGTTGGTTACTATATCTTACATTGTTGATTACTGGTAGGTGGAAGAAAAATTGTGATTAGACTCGAGTTGCCTCCATGGCCTGGCCAAGCGGCGCGTGCGAGATGTACGGAGCGCAGAATAAGCGCTTTACACTCACGCTCACCTTAGGGCCACCATGTGTGTTTGTCTATTTCTGATTAAGATGCCATAAATGCTTGGATTGTAAACTGTTGTAGAAAATATCGCAAATTTCTGTACAAAATTCTGTAAAACTATGGGTTATGTAGTATAAGTTTTTCTAGGCTGCTAGAATGAATTGTTATAGAATTCAAAATGAGTATTCATGATAACTTTGATAATTCTGACAATTTCGGAAGCAGTAGAGATAATAAGCATAGATTGAAATAAGTTGGTCTGCACGGGAGCTATCTAATGCGTTGTTTAATAGAGCCAGAGCTGTCCATAGAGGAATAACCAGAGCTGAAGTGCTGCCCACCGGAGGAGAGATAATGCTTGAAGCCTTTTTGGCACCAAGGAGAGATTTATGAAGTGCACTGGTAACTATTCCATCGTCATATTGGTTCCTTTCCAGTAGCAACGGCAACTATATAAACATATGTTTTTTGCAATCAAAAGCGATGAGCCTTCCGGTAATGTAGACGTTAAGGAGCCAAATTTTGTATCTTTCCCTTTAGTTTACTTTTGGACCAAACTCCTGTCTACATATGTAGCTTTTGTAATAAGTGCTAAGGACGGATTTGTCACGCATCCAAATTTCAGCGAGAAGACAATATGGACGTGTTTGGTTGCCTTCTCCAGCCGTGCCTGCATTTCATGCGCATCTAAACCAAGCCTGGTTGAGCAAATATAGGCAACAAACCAACATATGCATGTTGTTTGGTTGCCTGCACTGCATCAATCAGCACTTTAGGGCCGGCTATTTTGTTGCTGCATATGTGCTTAAGTAGTGAGCAAATGCAAACCGCAGCTGTTTGGCTGCATACACATTTGTATTCTACTCATCCCATTCAAATGCAGCACAACAGAAGGCACAACTGATAGCAGATTAAGAGGCAAACAATGACAGCAAACAATGCACATGAAGGGCAGATTAAGAGTTAAACTAACATAACTATAACCATCTTATATTTACTAATTGGAAGCACCATACGAGGTTCCACGTTAATCCTTGCTGTTGAAAGTTTTTGACCATCCGATTAAATTATGAACTATTTGTAACCGTAGGATGAAATAGCATATATACACCCTCCTGTTTTTCCCCAGCGTAAGTCGTCCTCTCGTTGGACACTTCTTTCCGCTCAATCTGATGGAGATATTCTCTTATAAATAAATAGAACTGGCGGAGATATTTGTGCCTATAAACGGGAGGTGATGAATCTAGGAAGCAGAAACCATGATTCTTTAACGCATGTCTCCTATTGTTTTGATGACCTGCCTCCGTGGTACAAGGTGGAGAGAGACCTGGCCTAGCACGCTGCATAGGAAGTAAGTGCATGCAACCAACGAAAGAAGCCAGCCATCATTCAAAAAAGAAAGAAAGAAAAAAGAAGCCAGCCATGACACGGGCGTGCTCCTTGGACTGGATAGCCTCCACACGGGACTACACACCGGCCTCTCCCATCGCTAGCTCTCCGTGGCCGGCTGTACAACATGGGGCGTCAGACTGAACGACAATGGTGCGAGCCTGTGGACGTGCACCCTGGATGGCCTGCAATCGGGACTGCATGGTGCGGCCTCACCTGCTCAGACCATGGGCTCGCCGGTCGGTCCGCACCTCGGCCTCTGACGCGGGCATGCTGCATGCGGGAGGACGAATGCTGGACCACATCGGTCGTGGGCATGCACAAGCTGGCTTTGGACGACTGCTGGAACCCTAGCTATCTACGCTGGATTGATGAGCGGGCCCGGGAAACACACTCCATGAGTTTAAGTGTTATTTGGATCGTCATTCACAACCAGCATAGTCTGTTCGTACATTCATTGTTGATTTAATGGTCTATTATGATTTTGCATGGATCGACGAAGGCACAACAGTATTGTGTACTTTTTAATTTGCATCTGAATGAAAATTTCAAATAGAATCAATTTGCAATTTCCTAGACTCAAGACAAGAAAAATTAAATAAGCTCAGGAAATATGGGCATTATGTTGATGTGAACTTGCGAATGATAAAGAACCAGCAATGGTGTAGAAATGTCACAATGTTTGTAAAATAATTAGCTCGATATATGGAAATTTAGCTTATGTTGACGTGCAAATTTGGCCCTGTTTGTTTTGGACTCTAGGACCAGATTCAGCTTTGCCAGTGAAGCCGAATCTGGAATCTGAAACAAACAGCTATTTGGAATCAGCTTTTCTGGTGAAGCTGAATCTATATTTGGGCAATTTTTAGTGCAATTTCCTGAAGCACCTCAAAGTGTACTTCCGTGGCGAAGCTGATTCCCAGAATCAGCTTCAGCACTGAAGCAAATCAGCGGGTGATTAAAATCCAAGCGAAGCTGAAACAAACAAGGAAGTATTCCAAAGAACTATTTACCACGGCATGAACATTCAGATTTAATGTATTATCATGTACCTCGAGAAGTTGCAGGTGTTGTATTCAGATATTTTTGAGAGAAACATATTATTTGCCTATGCGATCTATCCCTTACATTTTGAGTTATTTGTACAAATAAAAGGTATTTCTATAATAGATGTCACGAGATTAATGCGAAGCATGGAGCAGTAATAACTCTTTGTGTAATTTTAAATTAATTTTGGGAACGTATATTTCTGACGTGGAATTTCACTAAACTATTATATAGGTAAAAACAGAGAGGCTACAACTACGTATAATCTTCTCCAGCTTAGAAAAATAATATGAAAAAACGTTACTCAATCATTTGTGATACGTATAGTGCACAGTAACACACATGATACAAGGAAGGCAAAATTAAAGCCATTGAATGCACATTGTACATATTATTTAAGATGTAGCCATGTAGGTGTGCATGATATATTACAATTAATTTGGACATAGTAAGAGCGACCTACTCTTCATCTCTCAAAACCTCTTCCTCTGCATGGGCCTCCTCTTCAGCATCTGGTTCATACTCCGAGTCGCTGCGATCATCGACACCTCGAGCATTTGTGTCGGTTGCGCACTAGAGGCAGTAGGGTATACAAGGCTATCAGCTATTCTTTGTATGTCTTTAAGAGGTTGCTGCTCCGCAGCTTTGCGCTCCACAATCCTTACATCTCTTTACTTCAAATACGCCTTGACCTTGCATTCCTGTTTCACAAGATATGCCCTGCTTTACCTCTCACTCTCCGGAACTGGTGGCATGATTTTAGTAACTGAAGCTATAAATGAAGACAGTGAGTGAACATAATGAATTGCCAAAAGACATACCATCCCATGTTATCAGCAGTAGATAAATGAATTCTGCTTCAACTTTTTTGAAAATGAACCTTAAAAGATGTAGCCATTTTACATGTCCAAATATACTTTCATGGAGCATACATGAATATAATAAAGTAGATAAGTTAGGATGCAAACATAGGATGCACTACTATTGTATATAACTAATTGCTAAAGTGAAATTAGTGAAAAGCATTTAATCTTGAAATCCAGTCGAAAACAGGCAGCACTACCAGCAAGTAGTTTATGTCAGATTATATAAATAGAAAATGAAGATAATGAAGATTTCATGCATTAGTATGTAACAAGTGAAGCGATAAACGTGCATGATGCGGCTGGGGCACAGTCAGGGAGAAGCAAGCAGCAAGCCAAGAAATACAAGACCAGAATGTTCAGAGAAATAGCAAAAAGTATACGATTACTATAGCTGCTGGCATAGTTTAGAAAACCAGAAAGTTTACTATACTGTTTCAAAATTAAGGCTTGGTGGATGGTGTCGTATGTTTGTAAAGTAGGAGCAGCGGTTTTACACAGTTGAGTATGTCAGAATATAGTCAAAAACTGAAGTTTACCATGTATTAGCTTTTATCAAATCCTGGGGCTACTGAAAATGCTTCTGGGCTTCAGATTAAGTTTGGTCCTATTTTATCTGGTAGTAGAGGGAAAAGTACATTGGTACAGGGCTATACAGTGCGGTCTCAATTTTTATTCAGTTTTGACAACACTAGTTAAGGACTATTTATGGGGCAGCAGAACCACAAGCAGGCTATAGGATTCAGGTTTTAGCATAGATAAAGTAGCAGCATATAGAAGCTAGTTTATTCAGGCATGTGGATACAAGGATACAACAATGTGTTGCTTCCTGATTGTACTTAGTTCTTCTTCCATAGTTTAGTTCATGTGTTTATGTTCATCTGATTATGACACCATACAGAAATCAAGAGGATCTAGTTTTTTTTCATTACAGCATGGTACAGCCATCAGATGGTTATCATATAATTTTCTTCTATATGCAAGAGTAGCCATACAAGCAGGTGGCTGCAGAAGAAATCTCTCAGCAGTAGCATATATTCAGGTTCTGCCCTTTTAGCATATCAGGCTGTAGCAAAAGCAAAACCATGTTCAGTACTGCAGTTTTGCACACACCTGTCATAGGATGTCAATTTGCAAGTTTAAAATATTTCCAAAAAGATATAGCTCACCATCAGGTTGGACCTAAACCGTCAATTAGGACCTTCAATGAGCAAAAGATTGTCGCGCTTCCGCCATGTCCGGATGCGGACAACCAATCATATGTCCCTGGGACAGGGGATGGTGGGCCGGTGAGTCTAGCAGCATCCACCTGTCAGGGACGGACAGAGAAGGAGTAAGATCCAAGTTGACGTTTTATGTAACTTGTAAAACTGAAACTCTGAATTCCTCTCGTCTACCTCACATGATGACATCGGTGCTTTCCTCACCCAAATCCCGTCACTGTATATTGGTGATCCCTTTGCTCTATAGCTGCGACACCACAGAGACCTTAATGTGAAGTTTTACTTTGGGGAAAGAAAGCAAGAGCCGGAGGTTCAGGCCCTTTAACCATCGCGGATTGTGGCATCCGCAATAACCACAAGGGCAGGATGATTAGTGGTATGCATGAACCCTAATCACTGAATATTAAGGGCTTGCAGGATTAGGAGGGTGGGATGAGAAAATTACCATGAGCCTTCGCCGTTGCTTGCAATCGGTGGGGAAAGAGAGCAGGGTGCTCGCGGGTAGGGTTGATGCGGTGGATCTGAGCTTGGCCGGTGGGGTGGCCTCCTCCGCCGTCGCCGGTCGCTGCAATCAGGGGGGAATAGAGCGGAGCGCTCATGGGGCTGGTTGATGTGGGGGATCCGAGTTTGGCCGGCGGGGCGGCCTTCCCCAATCTGCCGGCGCTGATATCTGAAGTCGTGGGATATGACAGATGAGAGACGGTTGAATCTGACGAAAAAATGCCGGGTTAGCGGTGGCTTTTAGCGGTGCCTCTTCACGGGAAGGAGTTTTTTTTTTTTTTGCGGGAGATGGTTTATTTGCAGAACTTAATTTCTACTACATAATATTATGCTCCCCTCAAAAAAGTAAATATATTATGTAATTCATTTAATCCACTATAAAGTAGCAAATGATTATTAGAAGAAGTAAATCTTACATAGACATTTTTCCTGAAGTTAATCTTACATAGACATTATGATGTGGTATTTTTCATTTAGTGTTTTTTGGAGAACTGTAAATAAAATGTCTACTCATGAGTTCGAACCCTGTATGGCACTCTTTTACTTTAGGACGTATAAAACTCTTTTTTTCACAAGCTCTTGCTCACAATAGCATGTGAATAGACATGAGGTCGTTCGATAACTGTACACAACTTCTTTGGTCGGACACAAACACACTAGTCAATCATCCGAGAAATTTGGCCTATTGTTCCTGTAATTATCCATGATACACGCACCTTTTTCTGCCTGCCACTATCTACCTTTCTTTTAGAGAGAACCAAACAACCGGAACGCCATATGCATCACCTCATGAACACTCGTAATAACCTTTTTTCCCTACCACTGACTATTTAATTAGATAAAACAAAATAATTACATGGCTATAGTCTGGGAAGAAACAATGGTGGGTCCCATTGTCAACATTGGCGTGTGGGTCCTACCATTCAGTAAGCCGTGAAGCAGCTATAGTGGGTCCCACTTCTGACGTTACACGACGAAGAAATGAGCGCCGCACATTCATAATATTTGGTGACTCTAATAGGTTTGTCATGAAAACTACCAAATCGTCATGGAAATTAGCAGACCGGTGGCACTCAACCATCGAGGCAATTTTGTGATGCTAACCGTCATTGATTCATGGTGATCAATGATGCCGCATATAAAACGTCACACATTAGGTATTTGTGTGACGTTGTCCACCATCATCACAAGGATTTTCGTCACAGTATCTCTATTTTCTTGTAGTGAATTCTGGACGCTCCCGCTAAATGGGCTGGCCCTCTCAACACGTGTCGTAGGCGGGCACTATCATAGCGGTTGCACAATTCAGCCTTCCTCACGTCATCTCCTCTATGACCATGTACATGGTCGACTACCGCTCAAAAAAAATATAGATGGTCATCTGATTGCCAAGGCCACCTCTCCATGGCATGGCATACGAGCTCCCTGGCCCCATAAAATGCCTCTTTTCCCCTGCCCCTCCCTCGCCCTGAGTGGATCCCTTCACCTCCAGTCGGTGCCGGCCAGCGCAGTGGCTTCCAAGGGCTAACCTAAGTATGTCAGTGCACCCAGTTGAGTAAAGCACGGGACTATGCTTATCTAACTTGATAAGAACTTGATCACTTGCTTCATGCTAAATGAATCTATTATACAGAAGAACGTCTGTTCCTTCCAAACTTCGATGATTCCATCCGAACACCTCTAACAAACCAACCCACTTTATTTTAAGTTTACTTAGTTTATTTAGTTTGACTCTTTTAGTTTAATTTGTCCTTCCAAACATTGATGATTCCATTCAAACACCTCTAACAAACCAACCCCTTTATTTTAAGTTTACTTAGTTTTTCTTCAACTTAGAAATGTTTCGAGCCAAATCCTTCCGCAAAATCAGTGCGGTTAATTTCATTCTACTCCCTCCATTCCTAAATATAAGACTTTTTAGATATGGACTGTGATATTTGGCACACGTGTGATGGATAGCAAAACTACCACACCACCAATCCTTATAGATAAATGACTCATATAGAAGGCCTCGTTTCGCTCGATCGAATGAGCGTTTGAACTCGGCTCGGTCGTAGGAGGTTTCCACCGATTTTTATTTTCAAAACGTTTTTTTCTCTCTCCCGGTTTTATGCTAGTTAATTTAGGTGGGAAGAAAAATAAATAATAAAGTGCTTAAAAGAGGACTTGAACTCAGGTCTAATGCGTGCCCACTATGACTAATAACCAACTCACCCATCTTAAGTTGTTGTTCATAGTATGCAAACGACGGAATCTGAACCCTTCTTCTTTCTACCATGTCAACGAAAACCTTAATTTTAGGCTTGATAACTTTGGCCGAGCAGCATGATAACTATGACATGTGCATGCTGATAACTTCAAACATTAACACCCCTGGTTATAAAAATGACATGATAAAGTTGGTAACTATATCATGAGAACGTCGGTAACTACAGCGTGAAAATCACAATAACTTTAACATGTGCAACAACGTAATTTTGCACAAAATTTAAAGTGCGCGCCGAGGGGGGGGGGGGGTATGTTTGAACAACACCCTTCCCCTTCGTGAAAGTTACCATGACATTTTGAGTGTACGTTATGGTTTTCAGAGGAAGCCTGATAGCATATAAAAAGAGGACAAAAAAACATGAAGTTTTGACATACTACATCCCATGTTTCAAATTACCGCGATGTTTATATAGTAATCAAGTTTCACTTCGTCTATTATCATGCAATTTTCACATAAGTTATTAGGGTAAATTTTCCAATAATTTTTTCTCATAGGTCAAAAATTAATGCGGTGTTTTCCCGAAAAAAATACCACGGTGTTTGTACATAGGTTATCAGTTCTTCGGTTTGTGTATTAACATGTTATTTGCACACAATTTACCAAGGGTATGTTTTTCAACCACCTTTCCCCCTTTTGGTCAATGTTACCGTGGTGTTTATACCCAAGTTATCAAATCTGCATCGTATATTATCATGGCACTTACACACAAAGTTATCGAGTGTATGTTTTTCAACAACTTTTGCCCTTCGCAAAAAATGTTACCGCGGTGCTTATTCGTATATTACCATGCTATTTTCACATAAGTTATCAAGGGTGTGTTTTTAAACAACTTTTTCCTGTTTGGTCAATGGAACCGCGGTGTTCTGTACGTAAATTATCGGGGATGTGACACATATATTACCATACTATTTACACATAAATTGGCGAGCATATGTTTTCAATAAAAAGTTCTCCGAGTCAGAAAGTTATCATCATGTTTTGTATGTAAGTTATCAGTTAAGTGGTGCTTATATTACCACGTTATTTACATAGAGATTACCGGTGGCACATTTGTAATACACCCTTTGGGGTCAAAGTTATTGTGGTGTTTGTATGTATGTTATCAAGTCCGCGGAGCGTAAATTATCATCTTATTTACACATAAGTAAACGTGGTTATGTTTTTCAACCACTTTTTTCCTCGGGTCAAAATTACCATGATGTTTGCGGTTAAAATTATCAGGTCTGCAGGGTATGTTTCTAATAACTTTTTTCCCTGGTTCAAAATTACCACGATGTTTTTGCGCAAGTTATCATGTCTACATTGTGTATTATTACCGTGCTATTTGCATAGAGTTACCGGGGTTTGTTTTCAATAATAATTTTCTATGTCAAATTTATCATGGTGTTTGTACGTAAATTATCAGATCAATTGTATATAAATTATCATGATATTTACATAGAAGTTACCGAGAGTATATTTCTACATCAATCTTTCTTCGGTCAAAGTGAGCATGATATTTATACGTAAGTTGTTAGGTCTTAAAATGTAGTACAAATGATGCACCAATGAAGCTAAAAAACCCACAGAGCATGTTTTCTTTAGCCATCATTAAGTTTTCCTAACTGGGCCTCTATCCAGCATTGGGCTCAGCCCAACTCTTTTCTCTCTCTCTCTCAAGCCCACAGAAAATGTTGTCTTCAACCTCCAACCAACGAAACCTGTATCTGAAAACTGAAAACTGAAAACTGAAACAAAGAACTCCCAATTATCCATCATACTTGTTGATTTAGGCTACGAATCGCGTGGACTTCAACATGAAATTCGTAGATCTCTTCATTGCGAATCCATTTTAGTTGAGCACGCAACTTATTGTTCAAAGATGAAAGAGATCGATGCAAAGTGTCCTATCTTGAAGTCGGCGCTCGCCGGAGCCTATGGCGAGTGTTGGCCGTGGAAGGAGCTGCTCGCCGGAGCAGCAGGCTATGGCGGCGACTTGAGGAGGTACTGGTGCTTGAGGGGTGCGTGCTCGCGGCGACATGCCTGGGCGCTCGGGCGAAGGAGTCGTGAACGGAGATGTAGATCGAGCGGTTGCCAGATCTGACAGCGCTGGATGCGGTTTGGCTTGCCGTCGGCGGCTCGCCGGAGGAGGATGCGGCGAGGCGGGCTCGGACTTGGCGGCAGGGAGGAGGAATCAGAGGAAGACACCGTTGGCTGGGGACTTGGTGCGGGGGAGGAATACGGGAGGAAGACTTATGCGTGCGATGCTGATCGAAGGGACACCGAGTGGTGTGGCAGTTTTGCAATCGGGCACAGGGTTGCCAAATACATATTTCGTTTAGATATTTCAATATGCACTACATATGAAGCAAAATGAGTGAATCTACAATCTAAACTACGTCTATATACATCCGTATGTAAATCCATATCAAAATCTCTAGAAATACTTTTATTTATGAACGGAGGGAGTAATTTTTATTCTTCTTTAGGTCAGAAAGGCTGCCACACAAATTTGACTTGGAAACTGAGTATGCTACATTTAGTTACTTCATAGCTCATATTTTCCTCACTTTGTTAGATGTACTTCTGTTATTTATGGCATATAGATGAACTAGATGACTCTATTCTGGTGAGCAGGGATAGGATGAAGGCAACAGTGTAGAAGTTGCACAATGAAGATAGTACGGGTGGCCACCCCAATCTGCAAGTAGCTAGTATGTGTGGTGTGTTTTGGGCCAGTGGAATCCTTCATGGCCACCCCATAACTAAATACGTCCACATGGCCTCTCTGCTCGGCCTCCGCGTGTCCGTACGTCGGACCATGCTCCACCTCAACAGCTGCATCACCGGTGCCTCCTCGCCTCGCCTTGCCAAGGACCTGCAGAGAACAACTGTGGCGCCCGTGTTCTGGTGGTTTGCGTTGAGCTCACCATTGTCTCGTTCTGTTGCTCAGAGGATGCAGATGCCCACCCACACATTCTCATCAGCCAGGCGTTCTTTAGCGCTGGTGCTGGCGCGGTCATCGTCGGCACCGACGGCATGCACCCCGTCGAGCGCCCAATCTTCAAGATGGTATCCGCCTCGCAGACCATGATACCGGGGACAGACCGTGTGCTGACCATTTAGCTCACAGAGGCCGGCCTCGACGGCCACATCATCACCAAAGAGTTGGTTCCTATAGCGGCGCAGCACATCGACCAGTGTCTCACATATGCGTTCCAGCCGCTTGGTGTAATGAACGACGGTGCCAGCTGCAGGAACGATCTGCTCTTCGTGGTGCACCCCAGCATTCGAGGAATAATGGACCACATTGAGGTGGCACTCCAGCTGGAGCCGGGGAACATGTTGGGCGCCACGGTGATCTTCGTGCTTGATGAGCAACGCCAACGCATGCAAGACGATGAAGTGACAATGGGTGAGTGGGGTGTGATGATGGGATTTGGACCAGGGTTCACGAGACAATGGTGCTGCATGTGATGCCCAGGAACCAGGGGAACAAAAAATGATATACTTGTACCGATATCGATCTTTAAGCTATCTCTATCATTTACAGTTTGCAAGGAAAATAAAGCTTGTAGAGATACATGGCGACACAGAATAGAAACGTTGTGATTACTGGTATCACGGCGACACAGAACATTTTAAAAACATTGTTCATAAAGGACGAAGCGTCGAATAATACACAACATTTTAAAAACAATGTTCATAAAGGACAAAGCATTAAGAATACAGAACATTTCAAATACCCAAGGCAGTACGCATCTCCGTGGGAATGCTAGGTTCCAAAATGAATATCCAGCATGCATGTTACTCCCTCCAATTCATATTAATTGTCGCAGCTTTAGTACAACTATGTACTAAAGTTTTATTACCATTCCCTCAAAACAAATCAGTATGATACATATCATTGAAGAAAGCAAATGAATTGGAGGAAATAAAAGTAAGGATACATATCCTTCGATGCATCTAATAGAAAATCAAAGCTTGGATGAAGCTGAAAGCAGATTATAAGTGAGGTGGGATTCTGCTAATGCGCGGATGAAAGCGTCGGCGTGCTCGTCTTTCACACAGATGGACTGCACGTTGTACTCGTCATTGCAAGGGACGCACGTCGCGCAGCTTGGCAGCGTCGTCCTAACCTTGGTGTACTCCATCAATCTCGCCGGCGGCCCAAAACCAAAGTCAATCGCCTCCATGCCAAGGTTTCGCCAACATGACATGAAGAAAAGATTGTACACATCCAACTGTCCCAGCTCGTCGATCTCCGACTGACCAGACACTCGATCCTTGGCATGCTGGATCATCTTCACTAGCTCCATGAGGTCGCCGTTCGCCACGGCGCCACCGGTCGCCGTCACCAGCTGCGCGGTGACGCAGTTGCCGTAGAAGCCCTCCCTGGCAACCGCGTGCTTTCGCGCGTTTGCTGGGAAGGTAAGCACGATGAGGGCCGACGGGTCAGACATGATTGCTCGGGTTCGGCACTGCCACAGAACGGCGGCAACTGCCTCAAACACCGAGCATGGCCGCTTGTAATTCATCCTGTAGTTGCTTTTGATGTGATTGACTAAGCTTGATGAGACAGTAATGTTAAGGAATACCATTGGGGACGGCTGGAGGGTGCCCAAAAATTGAACAAAGTTTGTGGAAAATGGAGGCAAGTCCAAAACGAGCGAATTCTTGGACCTCACCGGGATGACAGACGGCGACGGCAGCCCGCGGGCCAACTCTCCGATTGCCTGCATAAATTGTGCCATCCCGGTGCCATCGCCGACGGCATGGTTCCATGTCACCCCTATAACGAACCCGCCACAAGTGAACACGGTCACCTGCATCAACACTAGTGGTTCAGTGTTGCTGAAACCCTCGGCCGCATGGAAGATGGCGAGCTCTTCTTGCAGCGAAGAGTCACAGAACTGTGGGACGTCCTTGATGGCGCAGTTGGCAGAGGCCGCAACAAAGGAAACACCTTCGCCGGTGCATTTGATGACGAATTCGTGAGATATGGCTCCAGCAGCAAGGCGGCCGGCAATAGGGTAGTAGTGGACAAGTGCTTGTGACAATCCCCTTTTAATTGTCTCCACGGGATCTTGAATTGGAGACTCGAAAATGAAGAACACTGTAACTGATCTGCCACCAAACATCTTGTCATAGGATGAGAGATTGATGTCCTCGCCGGTGACTATGGCCTCCGATGGCGCGATGAGCACCGGCGGGGACTTGCTGATCACCAAAACACTCATATTGTTTCTTCTTCTCTCTAGCTGTCGAGTTGACAGTTGAATATGTGTGTCTATGTATGTTGATCATGTCCTGTAGCCTTCCCAGCTTGGTTTATATGGACATTGAAGACAAAGATGCTCTACCCTCATGGCCATGTTTATTTGGATGGGAACAAAAACGAGGGGAATCAAACGAACCGTCCACAGATCAATTATGCTCGCTGGAGTAGTCGTTACAGACATTCATAGGTATGCACGACGAACGTGCATAGAACATGCGAGTGATCAATAAATTAATGCAACGACGAACATGCATAAAACCTGCTACTTTGTGCATATATAAAACCACCAAGTCTTTATCTTTATATGCTGGTCTAATCGAAAGCCAAGTCTTCTCCTAACCACGTGGACTCGGGCACGTTATATGTACCTGTGTAACCGATCTATGGATCATGTCACATGTGCACATGCAGCTAGTTGCCTGGATTCCCGTTTAAGCTGCCAATTAGTATACACTGGATTGTCGTTTTTCAATTAGAGCATTCCAACAGATCACTACCTAACATTATGCTCGCAGAGCTATTCGAATTCAAGTTGAAGATGAGTCCTTCGTATTTTTAATCTCTATTAAATTATGGAATAGAAGTTTACTTCACTCCACCGAACTGTACTGTACTTCTAATTCTAATCTCGTACTGTACTTCTCAACCGTCAACTGTTTGTTTATGCATTTTTTCTGATGATTCCAATCGCTCACTTGCTAAAGACGAGAGTGCCCGCCTTTTCTGTCAAGTAGGCTATTTTTTTTCTCAACACAGTCGGTTGTTGATGAATTTCTTTCATTTGCTTACATTACTTTCCCATCGTTCCCACGTGGACTGACCCAAAAACACGCATAGGCCGCGACCTCGACGGCGCTAGCAAGTACTCTTCGACAATACACACGTGTGGTAGCTCGATTACGTTCCCAACAGCTAGCTTGTGGTCCATGGGAGATTGACATGCACATACACAACCACTCCCTCCATAACTTAATATAAGAAATTTTTTGACACTGTCAAAAAACATCTTATATTAAGTTACGTAGGCAGCAGCTAGCTTTGGCTTATATATAAGCCCGATCGCTATTCCGCCGAGATCGCACAGGTGAACTAGTATGCACACAGTTTTCTATATTTTTTCAGGTTATACTACAACAGGCCCGGGGATACATGTATATACGTAGTAGTTTAGAGCTAACCTAAACTTATACTACTCATCTGTGTTAGCTTCCGGTCCAATCCGTGCTCGGACAGCGTGGTTTATTCCAACTAATTTCAAATGTACCTACACTAATGATTCAATACATTAATCAATCATTATTGGGCGTTGGCTTGTGTGATTATATATGGCTGTTTGGAACCGGTGGCATGTCCTACGGCTTCTGCGCCAGTTTCCATGCTCAAGATGCATAAGATCCTATGTGCAACTTTCCTCATCCTCTAGCTCTCGTCCCCCATGCCGGTGATCTCGTCATCCTCCGGCGCTCGGCATTACAAGTCTATTTTTAGCTTCGGCGACTCCTTAGCCGACACCGGCAACGGCCCTGTCATCTTCGAGCGCTTCTCCATCTTCAACCCCGTCACACGACCTCCCTATGGCAGCACCTTCTTTGGCCGCCCCAGTGGCCGAGACTGCGATGGCCGGCTCATCATCGACTTCATTGGTACGTACATAGTACTAATAGCGTAGGCCTACTCCTAGCAAGAAGCTAGATTAATTTGTCAATGTGTTTAATGTATTTTTGGGATGTTGGTTGTAGCTGAAAACTTGGGCTTGCCATATGTGCCCGCCACCCAGGTGCATAACGGCAGCTTCCATCAAGGTGCCAATTTCGCCGTTGCCGCCGCCACCACTCTTGACGCCGATTGCTACCACGAGAGGGGTATCCCCGGTGCACCCAGCAAGTTCCCGCTCAACACCAGCTTAGGCGTGCAGCTCGAGTGGTTCGAGGCCATGAAGCCCTACTTGTGCCGCACAGAGCGAGGTAATTTATCCATACACGGGCATCATTATCGAAGTGAACGTTTGATAAGAACTCCAATGATAATGCATGCAGAGTGCAAGGAATTCTTTGGCAGTTCCCTCTTCTTCGTGGGAGAGTTCGGCGTCAACGACTATCACTTCTCTTTCCAAAAGAAAACGGTACAGGAAGTCAGGTCCTTCGTTCCACATATCGTGGCAACCATATCCATGGCCATCGAGGTAATTCCATCAAGCAATCATGTGGATGCATCACGTATGCATATATATTGAACCAAGCTTGCATGCTAAATAGATTGCTGATGTAATCAACAGAGGCTGATCACCAAGCATGGCGCGCGGAGCCTGGTGGTTCCGGGTGTGATCCCATCAGGATGCTCGCCGCCGATTCTGACCAAGTTCGACGACGCCTCACCAGCAGCATACCACTCCAAAACTGGTTGTCTAAAAGCTTACAACGAGCTGGGGATGTACCACAACTCGCTGCTGCAGGCTGCCTTGCACTGGAACGTCAGGATCATCTACGCAGATTACTTCGGCCCAGTCATGGACATGGTGGAGTCGCCTCACAAGTTTGGTTAGGGCCCTACCCACCATTAAATATAATATAGTATACTCCCTCTGTCCTAAATATAAATCTTTTTAGTTATTTCAATACGGACTACATACGGAGCAAAATGAGTGAATCTACTCTTTAAAATATGTCTATATACATCCGCATGTAAAGGAATCTATGTTAGTTGGCGCACTGGCAAAATACGTCTAAAGGAATCTATGTTAGTCTCGCAAAATTTTCTTGCATACACATGTTTTGCACATGTGGGTGACCATGTATAAGAAAATTTGGGTGATTTGGAGGTGGTGGAAAAATTCACGTTTTCTCAAAAACTGGCTTAAGTTAGACCAAATGGTCCCTCCGGGAATGCGAGCATTTTATCGACCACCTACAAATCACCTAAGTTTTCGCACACATGATCTCTTCCACAAACAAAACTAGGTTTCCAAGTTTTTGTATTTTTTTGAATTTATAATGCCCTCTAGACTGACTGCTGAAAACATCGGTCTATGCCTCAAGGGGGCATTGTAAAATAATTTTTTTCAAAATTTTGTTGCATTCACATATTTTGCACATGTGGGTGACCATGTACAAGAAAATTTGGGTGATATGGAGGTGGTGGAAAAATTCACGTTTTCTCAAAAACTGGCTTAAGTTAGACCAAATGGTCCCTCTGGGAATGCGGGCATTTTATCGACCACCTACAAATCACCTAAGTTTTCGCACACATGATCTCTTCCACAAACAAAACTAGGTTTTCAAGTTTTTGTATTTTTTTGATTTTTTTGAATTTATATTGCCCTCTAGACTGACTGCTGAAAACATCGGTCTATGCCTTAAGGGGCATTGTAAATAATTTTTTTCAAAATTTTATTGCATACACATGTTTTGCACATGTGGGTGACCATGTACAAGAAAATTTGGGTGATTTGGAGGTGGTGGAAAAATTCACGTTTTCTCAAAAACTGGCTTAAGTTAGACCAAATGGTCCCTCCGGGAATGCTGACATTTTATCGACCACCTCCAAATCACCTAAGTTTTCGCACACATGATATCTTCCACAAACAAAACTAGGTTTCCAAGTTTTTGTATTTTTTTGATTTTTTTTTTGAATTTATAATGCCCTTTAGACTGACTGCTGAAAACATCGGTCTATGCCTGAAGGGGACATCAGGCAAAACAGCAAAAAATGCATCCATCGATCGTTCTATATTTTTTCTAACATTCCGTGTTCTGTGAAGTGAGATAGACACAACGCTACAAATGCAGGCTGACAACGCCCGCGATTTCATGACCATCAGGACAGACGGCGGCTTCATCCACGCTCCGGTCCCATGAGTCGAGTCGAAAGTAGTGATGCTATGTGTAGTTCTGAAACATTGATTGGCTCATGTTGTAATTAAACTTTAATGAATTGTATGTCTCTTTGGTTTGGACAGTCGTTCAACTTAGATGTAATCGATGCTATTTATTACTAGGACCATGAATTGTGCTATTAATGTCTTGCTTTTCTCTTCCGATCCTTTTGTTGCATACTTATTTATTGCTTATATATTGTCTGTTGTTTGGCTTGTGCATAGAGATGCCGTCGTATGTCGTGTACAAGGGTAAGGTTCCCGGAGTCTACGACGATTGGGAGAAGTGTCGGAGACAGGCTCACCGTTTCAGCGGTAACAGTTACAAAGGGTACACCACTAGGGCGGAGGCGGAATCTAGATACGCCCGCTATCTAGCGGGAGAGAGGAGGGAGCGTTGAAGGAACCGGATGAAGACCAGTTTCATCGCGATGATGCTCATCGTGATGACCGCAACTCTCTTCTATGTGGTGGTAGTTTAGATGATCGATATCCACTTGTAATGTGAAGACAAACTCGCTACTCGCGGTCTCGAGACTTGTAATGTTCTATCTCTGTTCGGTCTTTTGAATTCGGAGACTAATATGATGAATTGTATTCGGAGAGCTATCTTCTATTGTATTCGAGGAATGTGCTGTTGCTGTGTGGTGTTGTCTATATTCTGTCCAATAATATATTTTGTAACCTGTGAAAATATCAGAAATGTGCATTTTATCGACCACCTCCAAATCACCTAAGTTTTGGCACACATGATCTCTTCCACAAACAAAACTAGGTTTCCAAGTTTTTGTATTTTTTGAATTTTTTTGAATTTATAATGCCCTCTAGACTGACTGCTGAAAACATCGGTCTATGCCTTAAGGGGGCATTGTAAAATATTTTTTTTCAAAATTTTCTTGCATACACATGTTTTGCACATGTGGGTGACCATGTACAAGAAAATTTGGGTGATTTGGAGGTGGTGGAAAAATTCACGTTTTCTCAAAAATTGGCTTAAGTTAGACCAAATGGTCCCTCCGGGAATGCGGACATTTTATCGACCACCTCTAAATCATCTAAGTTTTCGCACACATGATCTCTTCCACAAACAAAACTACGTTTCCAAGTTTTTGTATTTTTTTGAATTTATATTGCCCTCTAGACTGACTGCTGAAAACATCGGTCTATGTCTAAAGGGGGCATTGTAAAATAATTTTTTTCAAAATTTTCTTGCATACACATGTTTTGCACATGTGGGTGACCATGTATAAGAAAATTTGGATGATTTGGAGGTGGTGGAAAAATTCACGTTTTCTCAAAAACTGGCTTAAGTTAGACCAAATGGTCCCTCCGGGAATGCGAGCATTTTATCAACCACCTCCAAATCACCTAAGTTTTCGCACACATGATCTCTTCCACAAACAAAACTAGGTTTCCAAGTTTTTGTATTTTTTTGAATTTTTTTGAATTTATAATGCCCTATAGACTGACTGCTGAAAACATCAGTCTATGCCTCAAGGGGGCATTGTAAAATAAATTTTTTCAAAATTTTCTTGCATACACATGTTTTGCACATGTGGGTGACCATGTACAAGAAAATTTGGGTGATTTGAAGGTGGTGGAAAAATTCACGTTTTCTCAAAAACTGGCTTAAGTTAGACTAAATGGTCCCTCCGGGAATGCGGGCATTTTATCGACCACCTCCAAATCATCTAAGTTTTCGCACACATGATCTCTTCCACAAACAAAACTATGTTTCCAAGTTTTTGTATTGTTTTGAATTTTTTGAATTTATATTGCCCTCTAGACTAACTGCTCAAAACATCGGTCTATGCCTAAAGGGGGCATTGTAAAATAATTTTTTTCAAAATTTTGTTGCATACACATGTTTTGCACATATGGGTGACCATGTACAACAAAATTTGGATGATTTGGAGGTGGTGGAAAAATTCACGTTTTCTAAAAAACTGGCTTAAGTTAGACCAAATGGTCTCTCCGGGAATGCGGGCATTTTATCGACCACCTCCAAATCACCTAAGTTTTGGCACACATGATCTCTTCCACAAACAAAACTAGGTTTCCAAGTTTTTGTATTTTTTTGAATTTTTTTGAATTTATATTGCCCTCTAGACTGACTGCTGAAAACATCGGTCTATGCCTCAAGGGGGCATTGTAAAATAATTTTTTTCAAAATTTTCTTGCATACACATGTTTTGCACATGTGGGTGACCATGTACAAGAAAATTTGGGTGATTTGAAGGTGGTGGAAAAATTCACGTTTTCTCAAAAACTGGCTTAAGTTAGACCAAATGGTCCCTCCGGGAATGCGGGCATTTTATCGACCACCTCCAAATCACCTAAGTTTTCGCACACATGATCTCTTCCACAAAAAAAACTAGGTTTCCAAGTTTTTGTATTTTTTTGAATTTTCTTGAATTTATAATGCCCTCTAGACTGACTGCTGAAAATATCGGTCTATGCCTCAAGGGGACCTGCCTGCAATAGTCGGGGACCTGCATGCAAGAGTCGGGGACCTGCATGCAAGAGTCGGGGACTTGGATGCAAGAGTCGGGGACCTGCATGTGAATAGTGATTCATCAAGGCCTTGACAGCTACTGGCACAGCGGCTGTCGCCCGATTTGCATGCAGCGAAGATGAACGTGCATGGAGGTTTTTCAAAGATTTCCAAGCACACCCCAGTGGGCCCCGCTTATTTAAAAAATACGTCAGTCATTATTGCTTTGTAAATGAATAATATGCATGACAACCATAGTAAGGGAAATGATACACACAGAAAATGGAAACGAAAGATGTCGAACTAATACAGTAACATGGCAGTACAACCGCACTTCACTAAATTACTCTCACGATGAAATAGAATGTAAAGACCACGTCACACAAAGCTGAATGGCACACGACTTTCTCTGGCTCATTTTCGGTTCATGCTGTATGTAGATATCACAGTTCAGCCTCGAGATCCTACACAGAAGAATACAATAAATCACATGGACATCAATTATGAGTAAAACACATGCAAAAAAAATTTGAACATATTTCGTACCTCTATCAATTTAGCGCATTTACGTCGATTGTGACCTGGTTTCTTGCAATAGCCAAAGATATTCTGTGATCTTGACTTCTTTGTCTTTGCCTGCAGCCTTTTCTTCGGTGTACCTCGTCCTGGCACATGCACGGGGTCCAGAACCTTATCAACTTTCTGCGAGTGCGGCATCAACGGGCCAAACCTAATGCTGTTATGCTGAGCATTAGTTGACTCCTTACTGTCAGCTTGTTCAAAACTTGATTGCTTGCCATGATGTTGTGCTTGCAAAAGCATCTTTAGACGGCGATAGTCCTCATCAGAGTGGCATGCCTGGAAACTTGCGGCGTGACTACAATTCCGCAACTCGCGGTACCTCTGCAGGCTTACCGAATAGTCATACATCTGGTTTTTTCTGGTAGGTGCGTATGCACATTTTGCATTCATAGTCCACCTAGTGGGAACGCAACAACCGGGCAGAATTGTTTGTTTTAGAATCCCCAATATGTAAAAAATGTGGGAACATGGTGTGCCTGCGCATTCCAGCTTACGGCAAGAACAAATCACCCTATGCAAAAGACCTCCTTGCTCTTCAATGCGCACTCCAAACTTTTTATCCATTCTTTCGTGCTTGGACACAACATAAGTGGAATCTTCTGATCCATTTAGTATCTCTCTAATATGACATTTGCTGACAGCATCTATGCTCCATAAGACAATCTTGAAGACACTAGGTGTGAAAACTGTTGCGGCGTGTTTCTCAAGCGGCGAAGCATTTTCCTCTGTAAATGGAACGGACTGCAATGCTTCGACGTCATGGAGAGCTTCGTTAATCCGTCGCGACGCAAGGCAACGCTCATAGTGCTCTAGCATTTCAAACAACGACATCTTACCCTCAAGATGCGTATGTAGCACAAAGTTCAAGCTCTCACTCCTATGATTGCTGCTCAATCCTAGGAAACTACGCCCCTCAAGATATGGAGCACACCACAACTTTCTCATCTGATACATCTGATGCAGCCAAGACTCCTCACTGGTTACTTTATTCCGTTATAAGAATTGTATCCATTTTATCTCATGCTTTTCAATGGAAGAAGTATCATAAATGAAAGATCTGAATTCCTCCTTTACGTCGTCATCATGCAGATGGCGTACAATGTTCTGCTGAATGTGCCATATACATAGTCTATGGTTTGAGTCTGGCCAGACCACCCTTATTGCTCTCTGCATTGCAAGGTCCCCATTTGTGATCACAGATATCGGATGCTTCTGTGCCATGCAATCAGAAAAGGTCCGCAACATCCACTCGTATGCCTGGCTTGTTTCATGAGAAATTATACCACAACCAAATATAATAGTGCTGCGGTGGTGATTCAACCGGACAAAAGGCACGAATGGAAGATTGTATTTGTTGGTTTTGTATGCGCTATCGAAAACAATGACGTCTCCGAAAGCCTCGTAGTCAAGTCGCGATTGACTATCAGCCCAGAACAGTCCCTTCAGATGGCCATGCTCGTCTACCAAGTACTTGAAGAAAAAATCCACATCTCGCTCTCGCCTCGCCATCATGTGCATGACCACCGTTTTAGCATCACCGGCACTGATTGTCTCCTGCTTATTAGCATGGCAGAAATTATAAACGTCCCTCTTTATGCATCCAACCTTATCAAATCCACCGTATTGAAAGCACAAAATATCCAAAATACGGTATTTGCGGATCCCACATTTTTCCATGTCCGCAATGTCGGCTTTCTGCTCATCGCTAATTCGCCTGTGCGAACGCAGCAGACAAGAAAGATCCCGTGGGGCTAGAGGATGGCTGTGCTCATCGATGAAATCCTTGACAAACCACCGACCGGTTTCCTCCTGTCTCGTAATGACCAATTTAGCATTACACCCAACGCGAGTTAAACTTCGTGGCCTCCTTTTTCTATCTTCCATCTTTCTTTTCATGTGCTTATCTTCGCGAAACCCTTGATGACTACACACAATTTTCCTTAAAATTATGTATTTGTTGGATCCATCCCACTCAACGTAGCTTTTCCTGACACTAAAACCTTTTTCAAGAGCATACTTGTTGTAGAATTCATAGCCTTCAGCCTCACTATCAAGCATCTTGCTGACAACATTTACATACTCGAACATACTCTCACCACTTGCATACGCCATGTCTTCCTGCATATGACATGTGAGGGAAACCAATCATCAACATCTTTCTGTTTATCAATGTTGCAGGTGTATAATAGCTCATAGGAAAAGACAAGTGCATGGAAAAGACTTTGCTGGTTTGACATGTGAGGGAAACCAATCATCAACGTCCAACAAGTAGTATCTCATCTTCCTTTAAACTATATTTCATGCGCTATGCAAACCTAAAGTGATGATGACTTTAATAAACTAAATTAAGTGAACTATGGAACCAATATCTCATCTTCCTTTAGTATATCTCATCTCAAACGTCAACATCTTACTTAAACAAACATGATGCGATTAGCTCAAGAGAAACTATGCCACGATGAAGCTTTCCATTCGTTGTTCTAGTCCGTACCCGGATCTTGTGGGGTTGAGGTTATACTGCATGCACGGTGGAGGGGCGCAACGGCCAAGAGAACGAGCAGAACACCAAGCCGAATTCATACCTTAAGGATGGTATGCGTGAAGAGATGGGATCGCCCGCCGCGGTCGCCGCCGATTCAGCCGGCGCAGATCCGTCCTTCTTCTTCTTCGGTGACGGCGTGGGGGGCTGGGGTTGGTTGGGTGGAGGACAAGGACGATGAATTTATTCCTCTCGCCGGGCAGGTCGAGGACGGAGAAGGTCAGGAGCGGCGAGCGCGGCGACGAATAGATCGGAGGAGGATTCTGAACTGGATCGAGTAGACATGGATCTGGTCCTCAGGTGATCGGTTCAAGAAAAGATATTTCCCCCTGGACCATTATGCCCTTATCACAATTAACATATTAAATTTAATCAATTAAAATTTCCCGCAAAATCTGACGGCTAATAAAAATTAGACGTGATCAGACATGTAAGTACTGCTAAGTACTCCGAGTACTAACCCAATCACCGTAAAACAGCTCTTAATTACAAATTTTCCCAATAATAAAACATGAGGAGTATTACCGCGCGCACATAAATGCATGGCTAGGTTGCAGAAGTTTTGAGTAGATCACACATACAAGCACCAACTACAGCCTAAACGAGAACAAATTAAATGCATCAAGTTTCAATTTTGAGCACCTGGCCATGCGGCAACACACACTTTCGAAACACGTACTGCTAAATGCTAACACGCGGCCGGCCTCGTACTTTCATTCTTCTTCTCGTTTATCTGCCTTTATTTAGCTTCGGTCTGGACAATTTCTTCCTTCGCTGTCGCTTTATCCGTGGACGCGTTGCCCTTGGCGTTTTTTCAGAGCCTCCACGAGACGCTTGAGGAGCGCGTCAGCATACTCCTCCTCCGTGCGCTTGAGGCAAGCGTCAGCATCCTCCTCCTCCGTGCGCATCAGGTACCCGGCAACCTCCGCCGGGGACATGTCGACCTCCTGCAGCAGCTTACCTATCTCCGTGAACAGCTCGAAGAAATGGTGGGCGCTGATGGTGATGTCCAGGTAGTTGTTGGCCAGCACCTTGAAGGCCTCGAAGCGACAGTAAGACATCTCGATATGCTTGTCCATCCTACCTGGCCGGATCAGCGCTGGGTCCAGCTTGTCCTTGTGGTTGGTGGTGAAGATGATGATACGCTCGCCGCCGCACGCCGACCACAGCCCATCGATGAAGTTGAGCATCCCGGAAAGGGTCAGCTTGGTGCCATCGGCGTCCTGCTTGCGCTCTTTCTTCATGTTATCGCTCTGACCACCAGACTTCTTGTCCCGGCGCTTGCCGGTAAAGTCGATGGAGCAGTCAATGTCCTCGATGACGATGATGGACTTTCCCTTGGTCTCAATGAAGAGCTTCCGGAGCTCTATGTTGTTCTTGACCGCCGTGAGCTCGAGGTCGTAGATATCATACTCAAGGTGGTTGGATATGGCGGCGATCATCGTGGATTTTCCGGTGCCAGGGGGCCCAAAGAGCAGGTACCCACGCTTCCATGCCTTACCGACCTTGTCGTAGTAATGCTTTCCTTTCCGGAAGGCATTGAGGTCGTTGATGATGGCCTGCTTCTCCATGGGGTCCATGGCAAGCGTATCGAACGTCGCCGGGTGCTGGAACGCCACATGGCTCCAGTAAGTCTCTCCATCTGGGTTGTTGGTGAAGAGGCGGCGCTGGCGGTTGTTGGCGATGACGGTGCGGCCCTCTCCAAGGACGTGGGGCAGATATGAATCTTTGACTTTATCGCGGAAGCTGCGATGGAATGCAACTCGGTAGAAGCGGCGGTCCTCGTCACCGGGGGTTTGGACGACGACGCTGGACTTTGGTTGCTCAGTGTAGGCGTACCAGCAGAGTGTGGCGCCTTCGAAGGTGTCAATGATCTCCTGTTCGTCATCAACAAATAAATGGGGTTCCTGTTCGTCACTGCCAAGCTCGGCCTTGAGCTTGCGCGCCCGATCGCTACAATGGTCGGAGATGTAGGCCTCGATCGCAATGAACAACTCATTGCGTTCGAAACGGTTGGCTGTGTACTCAGGGATGGTGATTTGTACAGTTGAGCTAAAGGAAGCGGTGATCTTGTTGATAAACAGCTTGATCCTGACCTGGTTCACTGCCAAGGTGATGAGGCCAGCTAAGAACGCCAGAGCTGATCCAACCCCAGCCCACAAGTCCTTGGACACCATTGGTTGGGTAGCTTGGCTTGCTAGCTAGGTTTAGGAAGCAACAGCTCTAAATTGATGAGACCAAAACTAAGCTAGCTAGGTTGAAACTGGCGCTGCTGTTGCATCGGCTGATATCTCAACACATATATATAGAGATGTGGCTTGGCGCTGCCAGACACTCACCGCGAAAGACACTCGGAATTTTTCCTGCTTGTTGAACTTTACCACTTTCAGGTACCCATGGACAACACTCATCTTCACGATTCATCCAGTAGCGGATATACTAATCAGTTATTATGTATACACTTAATAATGTGCGTGAAATACACGTCGCAAAATAGATAAACAAATATCAGCTGATCAATTGTTTTTATGAGATAACTAGATAGTAATGTAAACAAAAGTAGGACCATACATAAATATTTGTAATAAATAACAAAGGAAGCGATAGGACCAGGTAGATGCAATAAGTTTAAAAAAAAGTGAAGACCAGTTAACAAGCTCAATTATAAATTGAAAAGATAAAAATAAAAATTAGGATTAGATAACTAGATAAAAGTATACATACAAACGGAAACAGATGATTAGATAAATGAGTAGATTAAAAAGAAAAAGGAAGACCAAGCCATGATACAGAGAATATCCAACATTTATATTTATTTCAGGAGCATCATCACCTCCAAAAAGATGCACATGTGTATTAGTTGCACGCAAAACAAAGCTTGCCATCGTTTGGATGATTACATCCTAGTACATGGTATCGCCATAAGTAGATTATCGGTATAAAAGCAGAGGAGGTCGATCATTGTGCCTTGTAAACAAATGTAGATCGTCAGATATCTGCTACACCCTAGTTATGTCCCAGGACTAATTATATATCCTTTTTGGAGAAAATGGACTAATTATGTGGCGCGACAACCTGTACTTTTCACACATCTAGCAACAAAATAATAATGTATGTTACACCATGTGGCACCCAACTTAATTAATCATATGCATAATGAGCATTAATGTCTGTTTACATGTTGTAATACGGGCTCCATGAAGTCATGAGGTGTCGCCAGCTGCCGTTCTTGATTTGATCATATTAATTGTCTTAGTCTGCAAATGGCTACGTTTTTTAAAGAGGGCCAGTTAAGCCGAAACTTTGTCGTATGTCTTAACCATTGGATGAAAGAGCAAGACTTGGTAACAACCAGTTATGCAAATTGTACTTTTTAAATGTTCAATTTGTCATAAGAGACCTAGCGTTGTTCAAAATTGTACTCTGAACAATACAACCACTCACACTACTTCCAAAAATCTTGAAAATAACAACTAGCATGTTAGTTGCCCGCAAAAGCGAGGATTGCCAGCATGTGCTCAATGACAACATACATGATAGCCAGCGAGACCAAGCCATGGTTAGTGCAAATATCTTACTTTGGGAAAGGCACTCGACTACTGATTGTACTCCTACATATATAGTATAGTTAGTGAAAATTGGTCCTGACCTACTCAACAATACTTTGTAAACCATATGGTGGCTGTTACACAAACTTTATATTCCAAGCCATGGTGCGCTTTAGTATTATTGATTCCAAGCCATGGTCCTGACCTACTATTGACTTGTATCTCGGACAGACTAAAATGTACTATATGTTACACCATATGGCACCGAACTTAGTCGTCATACATTTGGTTTGTATGTAGCAACACGTGCGTCAGTCCAAGCCATGGTGCGCTTTAGTATTATTGATTGTCTTAGTCAGCAATTATGATGTGCTTTGTGCCTCAACTGTTATTGACTTTACACTCGTCTTACTCTGCAACTTTTTGTAGGATCAAGTGGATAGGCCGATGGATTGATGCAAGGGCAAGTTTATATATAAGTACATGTTATGTATATTTTTAAGCCCAGCAACGACCCCTAGCTGGAGTAGGTTTTGTCCTTTTGTTTTTTTACCCTAGCAATTATTTGTACTTTTTAAAATCTCTGAGAAATTGCGGGGTAATTCACCTACTAATCTCTCTTTAAAAACAGAGTGGGTTATTGGAGGTCCTGTTCCAGTAGTCCTCGTCTACCCAGATGTGTCTTTCTAAACCATGTTCAAATATTCTTCTTCCTAACGACAGCATCCCTCTTTCCTAGAACATTCTTGAAAGCGCAGGTTTACTCCCAGAGGTAGGATGAATGGGAGATTTTTAAAAATTCGCTAAACTATGTCGAATTTGACGAAGAGGTGGGGTGTACTACGTCTAGTCCAACACGATACTAGAATTTGGATCACAATTTAACATTCAGTGTGAAGGAATTTGAGAGTTGGTCTACTGATACTAGTTTGTAACTGCTATTTGATATACGTGGTAGTGTTGAGTGTGAGACAAACTCTGTTGCATCACATACATAATAGTCCTCACAAATTTGCACTTTAGGGTCAACGCCTCCACCGGCGCCGGCGCGGTCTTAGATGCCCGTCGATGGCCACCAGCCTCATACGAACTAGAGGACCTGCAAATCAGGTACTCTGCTACAACTTAGACAATGAGATTCCTTCACTGCCTAGCAATTGAGACAGCCTGGTCTGGCGTTTGCACCTCAGCTGTTCGACGAAATGCCTTGGACGATGCTGATGTCCAAATACCCTGTCACAACTCACTAGTGATGGCAATGCCAAGGGAACTTCAAGTATCCCCAGGCCCAGCTACTGAAGTGATGAGCTCCAGAAATAATTTATTTTCGAGTCTGTTCACGTCAATGAGGTACACGACGAAGGTACTGTGGAGTATTTCATATATGTGACTTGCGCTGTATCCTCAGGCTCAGACGTCCTAGCAGTAGCACCAGCAAAATGACGTCCCCCCCTTAATTATGATTTCAATTGTACAATTAGAATCTTTTTGAACACAAATATATACTGACCTACAGACAATGAGCAGAGATATCTAATCTTTCAACTGATTTCAGTTGCACTCCGACGTCTTCTCTTCGAACTGCTAATGCCTTTTAAATGTATATTCCTACGCACAGAAGGTGTTGTGTTGGGTTTTTTCCCCTAGAATACAGAATGAAAGACTGTTCAATACAAAATTATACAACTCCAAATTTGACTTTTTGATCCATAGTACATGATGCCGCCTGTGAGAGTCGTCGGGATCAGAACCGTGTGGATGAAGAGGCTCTGATTTTATTTTATTTTTGCACATGGAAGAGGCTCTGAATTGTTGCCTTAGACTCCTCAATGAGCTTCTCCATAGCCATCTTGTGTTTCACCCTTTGAAAACCTGATGATAACCACCCAAAACCTGCTTCCTTTTTGTTCTTGGTGCTTGTCGTCATGGACTCCAATGGTAGCGGGGAGAAGACCATACCTAAAACGACGAGATGCCTCATCACCAAGTACGACATGCGGCAATTGTCTATGAGGTCAGCCAGTCCAATGAGTACGGCTTTCATGCCGGGGACCAGAGTACAATTCTTAGCCGTTGTATCCAGCTCCAACATAATTTTCATTGCCCTGCCCTGAAGGTGGAAGTAGTATCTGGAACAAGGCGCCCAGCCATATGGCCACAAGCAACAACTCTGCCGCCAGAAATGTATTCATGAACATATTCAGCACCACGAGCATGATGCCATTGACCACAGCATATAGAGTAAGTATGTTGGTATACATACTGTTGCAGTAGTCGACATCAGCCAATAACAAATGTTTGATTTATAAGTCTGTACTATAACAACAATGCAATTGTTTTTTCACCTTTGGTCTATGCTTTCCTGACTTCGCCCAATGAAAATTTGTAAAAAGTATTTGGCCACAGAATCATTCTAACTATTTTTACAAGGCCAACCGTTCTAACTAATTCTACAAGTTCCGTGACACAAACCAACATCCAATATGATAGTTCCACGGAGCAGCCGATGTAGATGAGGTAGCCAATGAGGCCAAGAAATGTGGTTTCCATGTCGGCGTCATTGGAAGGCTCCTCGAATGGTGTGCGCCACATCACAGTCAACAACAGAAGGGTGAGGCCGACGATTATGCTGAGCATCAACCCGGTGTGGAAGTGTCGTGTCGGCCGCCAAAGGCGTAATTTGTAGATGGCCCCAGTGGCTACAATGAGCAGCAAATACAACATAGCCACCATGCACACCATATGGACGACATAGCCAGGAAATGTGGCTTTCATGTTCGACACACTGAAAGGCATGGTGGAGAGAAATTCCGAAATAAAAGTAGGCTCCGGAATGAGAGTCAAGCCGTGCATATCATTCACAACTAATGTGATCCCGGCGATGACCCTGGGTGCCCAGTTCCTGTACTTCAACATCCACGGCAGCAAAATAGGTAGAACAGGGACCATGATGGCATTGAATACGAGAGACGACAACATCATCATGCACACAATATAGATGAGATAGCCAGCGAGGAAAAGAAGTATGGCCATCAAGGCGGACACACTAAAATGCTTCGTGAAATTATCCGTCACCACACCTATAGTGATGCCACAGGCGGTCACGTATATCCAATAAGGGACCCCCTTCACAGTAGGCGACCGTAGTGCTTCACTCCAGACAGAGTAGGCTATGCCATGCAGAAGCAAGGATAACCCAGTCATGCATGTGACATAGATGAGGTACCCAAGAACCTTTGCTATCATTTCGGAGATATTGGTAGGCAAGGTGAAGGGGAATTCAGAGATTAGAGCAGGCCACAACATGTTCTTCAACATAAACGGAAGGGAAATGCCCAGCGGCACACCCAACAAGGCGTACTTCTCTTGAGATGGAGAAGGAACGACGAACATGACAGCTGCCATCACCACATACGACAAGACCATCATGCAGACGATATAGAAGAGGTAGCTAGCTGGACCAATAAGTGTGGCTATCATTAGGGAGACACTGGAAGGTAAGGTGAAGTGGAATTTGGATACTAGAGCAGGAAATATCATGTACTTCAGCATGACGGGGAGAGCAACACCCAAAGATAACATCAAAAGGGGGTACTTCTCCAAAGATGGAAAGGCAGCTCCAAGCACTCCAAATGACAACGACATCATGCATATGATATAGAAGAGGTAGCCAGCAAGGCCAACCATTTCGGAAACACTCGAAGGGAAGGTGAAAGGGAATTCAGAGATGACAGCAGGCCAGAGCCTATGCTTCAGCACGAAGGAGAGGGCAATGCCCAACGGCAACATCAACATGGGGTACTTCTCCAGAGATGGAAAGACATACTTGGCAGCTTCAAACACCACGGTTGACAACACTATCATGCAGATGATATAGCTGAGGTTGCCCACAAGGCCAAGAAGTGTGGGCATCTTATCGAATAAGTGAGCAAGAAATCTAAGGCTACTTTGGGTAGCCACTCGACTACTGATCTACTCCAATATATATAGCATAGTGTCTGCTGGTTGCTTCTTTCAACTTTGTGCCTTTGTGGTGGCCTACTCATCAATAATTCAGTACCAATAGTTTATTTTGTAAACCAAACACATCATCTATGCATGGTGGTTACACAAATAATTTGAGTTTCCAGATAAATATTTTTGTTTTGACATCTAGCTAGGATGGAAAAAAATGCCTGGTAATCACAGCATATGGCGCCCAACATGGTCATCAACTCATCATACATGGTTAACATATATTAATATATACGTGTGTCAGACCAGTCATGGTGCGCCTTATAGTCTTACTAATTGTCCTAATCAGCCATTGGGACATGTTGTACTTCACCCGTTCTTGAATTTTGCAAATTTTTAGCATCAAGTGGCTAGCCGGCTTCTTGCAATATAGTTTTTTTTCATTCTCTTGTAATTATTTGTACTTTTAAAAGTCTTAATAAACTGTGGTAGGTAGTTCACCTACTGTTGCCCCCTAAAAACAGCGTGGGGGTTGTTAGTGACTAGTCCCGCCATTGTCTTTGCAAATGCTATTACAATATTCTTCTTTGTAGCGACAACATGCCCGTCCTGGAAAATCCAGTCGAGTGCCTACAAGAAGCCGGCGCGCTCTACAATGACATGAATGCGGGCAACTGGCATCGGCCGGGAACACGCGCGTGTGAGGGGGAAGGTGGTTTGGGTGGGTCACGACGGTCAGAAGCGGGCTTGCTTGCTGTCCTGACGCCCGCAAAGACCCTCACGTTTGTCTCCCGTTTGCGGAAGAAAGTACGTCCGGACCGTGGTGCGGACTGATACATGCCTGCGGTCGATGGCTTCCGCGTCCAGACGTATTTGGGCGATTTGAGGGTCGGTGTTGGAGATGCCCTATAGTGCAAGAATCGGAGGGTGGGTTGTTGTAAATGGCTGGCTGGCTGGCTTCTTGTAGTACTATATAGTTTAAATTTGTGTGTCTATTGTAATTATTTGTATTATATGGAAGAAATATAACCACCAGCACTGCGCCGAAAAACAAAAACCATACTAATACCACATCCTTATAAAAATAAATCTACTCAGACGAACATGGATCCACCATCTACCCACCAGTTCGTTCTCTAAAAAAACAAATTTTAACTACAAGTGTAAATAAGAAAAGGAAGGATGCTGTGAAAACAATAGAAACAATAGAAACAATAGTATCTCCTCGAATGCCACAGGCTAGCTTCTCTAGTTTATTAGCATAGTGCAACGTCTCTGATTTGATTCCTACACTATAGTTTATGCCTAGAGTGGGTGATACTTGGTAACTGTGAAAACAATTGACCTGACGCAGCCTCTGATACGTACTCAGTTAACTACTGAGCCGATGTCCCTATGTCGACATCGTTTCGTGATTCCGGGCGCGCAAGAAAATTCAGAAGAAAAAAAGGAGTCTGGGCGTGCCTTGATGTTGGTAGCATGAGAAGTCACACAGCTAAAGCTTCTACATTGAACCATTTTCATCCCAATTTCTCAATGATGACTTGAATACTTCTCAAACATTTGAACAATCTCTCCATGACTAGAACAAACTCTTCAACAACTCCGTAGGAAATACAATTATACAAATTATCCCATCTACAAAGTACTAAGTAAAGGGAGTGTTACCAAATATCATATATTTGCATCTCCAGAATAGCAAGCATGTTTTACCACATGGGTTGAGGACCGTGGAGGTCGCTATCTTCAATGGGGTTGCCTCCGACTCCATCCAATCACCGAGCTCCTCCCTGAAAAACTCCTCTTACAACTCGCTGCTGAACAGCACGAGGAGGCCACCGCACGGAGCCAGACTAGGTTGTTGTCCAAGTGTGGTCACCGGCACACTTGCTAACAAGTGTTGACCCTACATCCTAACACACCTCCTGGGTCTGTATTTTTTTTCATTGTTCTGTGGCAAATCATGGGCATTTAACTAGTTTAACTTAATGGTGGTGTACTACATTTTGGTCTACAACATATCTTGTTGTAAACTATTCACTTGGGAGTCGCTTCTTTTAATATAAGCCTCCCATCTGCTGTCTCCTCCCGATGACATGATCTCCTCTAGATCTCACCTCACCTCCGTTCTATTCTCCATGACAGCTTAAGAAGTGTCGTCGTCCTAGCACTGAAGAAATCATCTCAAGCTCTCGCCTCAACATACAGGTAATTACCAAAATTTCCTTGGAAAGAGCTTCTCCAGATTTTTCTTGACTCCGGACTTCTTCAGTGTTAAGTTGTTTATGCAATCACCTCTGGGAGGTGATTTATGTGTTTCTTCTACTGATCCAAACAGCAACCAGATGGAGGAGGCATAAGATTTGACTACATGCATACAGATTGGATGAGCTTTTTTTGTGAAGAGATTTGAGGATCTACCAACACATGAGTGAAAATAAGCTATTATGCTGTCAAGCACGTCGAGTAGCGGTGGTCAAGGATGGCAAACAACTGATTAATGTTGCTCTGTTTCACAATATTACTCCAGTGATACTGACAACTGTTGTTTTTCAACATTTACCTCTTTCAAGTCCTTGTTTGGATACACTAATCTCATTTAATTAGACTTGGTTAGATGGGATTAAGTTCAAACAAGATTAAAACAAGCTTGGAGTGTACACTGATCTCTCATTCATCGGGGTGCTGCGTCCATGCTCGGCACAGTCACCGCGCTCGTGCTGCCATGCTAACATACCTTAGGCTGCTCTCTTCGCCGCGGGCGCACCGGCCGCCGCCACGAGGTGCGAGGTGCCGTCTCCCACGCCACCAGGCGGGTCCTCAATCCTCTACGCTCGCGCCACCAGCAGCGAAGACCTCCACTGGCCACGAAAATGGGGTTGGAGGTGGCTTAGATCTGGATCTTTTTTTTCTTCTTACAATTTGTTTTTTCCATGTGACAAAATCTAAGTTCAGAGTTGCTTTTCTTCACTCTATGAGCAGATTCAGAGAAGGTCTTTCCCTGATCAAACGTACGGCAAATCAGAAAGATTATACTGATTTACAGTCTTTGATTGCTAGCTTCAATTGAACTCTACGAGCTTTTTTGTTTTTTTTATTAGTCATGGATCTGGATCTTTTATTTTTTAATCCTGTTTTTATATCTGACAAAATCCAAGTCCAAAGTTGCTTTTCTTCATTCAAGTAGCAGATGCAGAGATATCCCTTCAGTCATGGATTGCTAGCTTCATTTACAATCTTTGTTTGAGCTTTGTTTGTTCTATTTTTTATTACATAAAAAATATGAGTACATGAATGCTACTGTTTTCTGCCAAGTTGCTTTTCTTCTAGTCGAAAGGTGTCATTATAGTGGTTTGACAGTTGAGTTTAGTGGAAATTTGTGATAAATTTGGTTAAAACTTTTTCGGATCTGGTAGATTCAAACTTGCGCAAACATTTTATGGATGAAAGTTACACTTCTCTAAGTCGAAAACTGTACTTTGGGGGATGAAATCTGTTTGGATCTAGTTGATTTAAACGTCCGCAAACATTTCATGGCTAAAGTTACACTTCTCCAAAAACTGTAATTTGGGGGTTGAAATCTTCAAAGTCTTGTTTGGAAACCATGATATTTATTTTTTGAAACAGAGAAACAGACTCCCAAGGAAGAAGCTGCCGGAGCCGGAGGTCATTCCGACAGGGAAGGAACGGTGTGGTATGTGATTACAAATGGAACGATCTATTATCACACCAAGGGACCTGGAGTGCATTCTATTTGATGAAACGGCAGAGCCCAAGGCCCTGCCATTGTCGCTTCTCGAAGAAATCACAGATGGTTTCTCTTGTAAGCTGCAAATTGGCTGGGGTGGGTTTGCGGTGGTTTCTAAGGTACATTAACTCAGAGCTCCCTCGGTTTTTATCGAACTTTATCTGAAAACTGAAGCTGTTGTTGACAAGGCGACTTCTCACTGTAGGGAAAGCTTGAGAATAGCACCGTGGCCGTGAAGAGGATGTTCAATACTTATATGCATGAGAAGGAGTTCCGGCAAGAAATTGAATGTCTCATGATGGTGAAGCACAAAAATATTGTGCGTTTTCTAGGATATTGTGCCGACACACAAGGGACTGTGGCAAGGGACAACGGAAAATTCATCATGGCAGATGTGCTACAAAGGTTGCTCTGCTTTGAATATCTTCCTAAAGGGAGTCTTCAGGAGTATATCACTGGTAGGATTATGTCATGTGGCACGCAAAGTTTCTTTTAACTTATATTTTCTTTGTTAAAGTTCATATGGTTAAGTATCCCAAGTGTAGTACTCATTGTGTTGTATGCTATCTATACATTCAAATATTGAGGACTTGAAGTATGTCATATAATTCTAAGCTTCCTTTGTTCTCTTCGCTTTGTAGATACATCTTACGGACATCAGTGGAGAGACCGGTATCAAATAATCACAGGAATTTGTCAAGGGTTACATTATCTCCATCAGAAAAATATTGTCCACTTTGATCTAAAGCCCGCTAATATATTGTTGGATGATAATTTAGTACCAAAAATTGCTGACTTCGGCCTATCAAGGTGCTTTGAAGAAATGAAAAGCTGGATTATTACTATGATAGCTGGAACACGGTAAGTTTGCTAAGCCTCTTCAAAGTTCAGTCATTTTCTTCTATAATTTAACTATCATGGACTCATATTGCACATTATCCAATCACATGGATATATATTCATGCAGCGGATACATGGCACCAGAATTGTGTAACCATACAGAAATCAAATATCGGCATTCACCCCTGCTTGATATCTACAGTCTTGGTGTAATAATCTTAGAGATGCTCACTGGAAACAAGGAGCTCATTGGAAACACGGAGCTCACTAGAAACATGGGTGTAGACAATGTAAGAACAATTTAGATCTTATTTCGAAAATAAAGGATGTACTTAAAAATAAATGCATTACTCTCTTCTCTTTATAGATGCAGCATAATGTTTCTCTGTCATTTTGAGTAACAAATACACCATGGACAATATATTTTAACTGGAAGATACTACAAATATCGAAACAAGGATTTGAACCCCTCGTGGCTCAACCATAAATATGGAAAGAAAGATGTGGGTTGAACTACATCCGAAGTATTGCCATTTTGCACCAATATTTATTATTTCAAAATCGCACAAATTAGTTGTAAAATTTAGCTGTAAAATCATGATTAAAATCATTATTTTAGTTGTAAAATTTAGTGTGATGTGGCATATTTAACATGGTTCAACATGTAATTGCAACAAATAAGTTGACCATGACTTAATTTACCTTTCCTTTCTGATGTTTCCTAATAAAATTCTTGGCACACATCGGAAAAGTTGAAAGCAAAATTTTGGTACACAAGGATCAAATTATATTTCCTTTTGACTTTTTGAGCATCATCGTAACACCAAAATTTACAAATGGAACAAAAATGAGCGTACTCCTAACAGAAACTGCTAGCAGCGATAAAAATACTGAAAATGGAAATAAGAGGCATCAAAATACATATATAGTTGGATCAGTAATATTTTTCTGAAAAGAATATATTATTTGCATATTCGCAATTCTTTCATTCTTTTCAAGTGTATGTCGTAAGGGTTCTTGTCCCTTCCTTTTCATTTTAATATAATGGTACACAACTCTTCTGTGTAGTCGAGAAAGGAAAGAAGTTTTAAATCGGTGGTTTTAAGTAAACTGTTGACATCATTTATGTATTTTAGAAGATGATGCTTCTTTTCGTAACTCGCAAATTCAGTTCGTAGGTAGTTGAAAGTTGGAGCAACTTGTTGGGGAAATCACAGAGCGATGCGCAGATGGAACAGGTACGAGTTTGTGCTGAGATAGGAATAGAGTGCACCGACTTTGACCCGGCGAAGAGACCCAATATACAACATATAATCAGTAGACTTGATGGGCACCGCTAGGGATCAGACTACTGATCCCTAGTTTTGCATCAGACCAGCCGAACACCGTAAGATGAGGCTGCTTCTGCCCGTTAGATTAGTAGCGTGGGACTTTTTCCAAGCAGTTTCCTGGTAATCAGCTTCGTAGAATTAACTGCTCCCAGAAATCACGGTTGGACAGAATCTGTGGGTCCACCTTTATTTCCATGTACTAATTTTGTTCCACAAACTAATCACGCCCAAAAATCAAGCAAGGACGTACGGCCTTATTTTCTACTGAACGAAATTCTGTTTCTTTTCCTACCAAAATTAGCTTCCAGTACACGTTAAATTTGCTTCGATTTAATAAAAAACTTTATGTCCAATGTAACAATTTATTTCATTTTATTTAGAAACAAAATTTTGCATAAATTTGCTATCATTTTCCGTCTTCCGGGCACCATGTTACTTCCAACCACCGTCGAACTTTGGTTCGATCTAATTTGATTCAACTTAATTTAGAAAATAATATGCTTCGATAACATTTATAGATTTTCTCTAATCACGCTTCTTCCATATATAAGCTTCCAATATTCGCTCCATGTCCATACAATCACAGGAATTTCCATACATGTGTGATGCTTCCTTTTATTCCATACTGGTTTCCATCATATGCTTCCAACAGTCCATGCCATGCTTTTTTTTTGCCAGTAGTGCATGCCATGCTTCATAATTCATGGTCGCATTTTTCTCCAAGCATTGTCATGATTTGTTTTCTGCTATGAAGCACGTGTGGTTGTATTTTGAAGCACAATTTTATTTGGTTCAAGCATGAAATGTAGTTCCAAGTTCCTTATACCATCGCAATGTTAGTGTAAGAAATGAAGCACACATCATTGTATTTCGAAGCACATTTTTATTTGGTTGAAGCATGAGAAATGTAGTACCAAATTCTTTATACTATCGCTACTGTAAGAAATGAAGCACGTGTGGTTGTATTTCGAAGTACAATTTTATTATGTTGAAGCAGGCAATATTTTCTATGAAATGTATCGTGTCAAATGTAACATGGATGCATTTTTTCTGGCAGTGAGCCATCGGAAGCGTAGTTTGAGAATTACCGAAGCATGAACAAAATATTTCCAAAGCATACCAATTTACCAAACAACGAAGCAAATTAACACGTAAATGCTTCGAAACATGCCACACATTATACCAAAGCACATATCTGGAACTAAACTTAAGGAAGCACATACATAGGTTGTATGACAATACACAGAATCTGAAACATTGTGTCTGTGACAATGAAGCACGTCATTCCCACTATTTAGAGCCAGTGACGTCGAGGAACCGGAACCGGAAGCATCGATCGCAGGAAGCATGAGAGATGATGCTGACCCGAACATCGAGTAGGAGCACCATGGATGCAACATTGCGATCTCGTTGTTCTTTATGTCGCGGGCTAGTCCCCGCACTCGCATGACTGACGGCGCATCGGCGAGGTGGAGCGGATGCCGTAGAGGGCAGATCCGAAACTCAAATAACCGGGGTGGCGAGGGGAATGGAGAGCTCGGCTATGAGAAGGACGGGGCGGAGATTTGGGGACGTGAGTAAGTTTGTTCCGGGCTATTAATTTGGGATTGGGAGTGATTAGGGGACGTGGGCCAGAAGGATTTTGAGCGTCTCTCAGCCGTGAGATCAAAAAATGAATCGACGGTGCTCGAGGGGTCTGACAAATGCTTTGCATCATACGTCTGGTAAGAAGTATTTACCAACTTTTAAAGCCAAGCTTGTAGCGTAGTATAGGGAGCAACTCCAACAGTTCCCTTAATAAACTTTCTGTAAGATGGTCGTAATGGATAGTATCATAAGTTAATACTACATCATGCATATGATGTTAGTGTATAATACCTATAATATATAGTATCATAGATTAGTATCTTAGATGACCTTATTAATTTTCATGCAAGACTCATACTAGTACAATATTTATTATGATACGATATCATGATATGATACTCAATCCTCTCTTTCTTTGTTTAATTATATGTCACCTAAGTAAAATTGTATCTAGTTGGCATGCATGATACTAGCTATGATGCCCACAATACGAGCAACCAAGAACTGCTTACGACAAGTCCGTAAATTTAAGGGTAAGTTTTGAAATATGTACTTTTGACAGATCCCGTAAAGTTCTCCACCTAAATTATTAACTCCCCTATTTCCCATTGAACAAAAATACAGACGACCCATGTATATCTTTAAATAAAATCATGATAACTGTAACAATGCTAGATCGAACTCACATAGTTGATAATAATTTAAATTTAATAATTCAAACTAGACTTAATCAAACGGTTCAAACACGAAGATAAAAATCTGATATATGGTTCATGAAATGAAGGACATGAACAAGGAAAGGCATAAATATGTTGATCACTCGTGCTAGGATGCAATATATGTTTGGGATCCCTATGCTTGTACATGTCGTTTGTGTAGCTGAGCTCAGAAGTTACCGAAGTCATATTAGAACTTTGGATAAACAGCAAATACTTCGCAAGATCAACGTTACTAACACAACCTGCCAAACAACTGCAAGATTCCTGAATGTAGCTCGATCGACCCTGGAGTGACTTAAATGATCTTGGGATTGAACTAGTGACATTGCATTGCTAATGATCTGAAATGCGCCACCAGGGTTCTCATGCTTTAATCAGTGCCTGAAATTGGATCAAGACTGATATTCTACCATGCGAGGACCAGCGCTTTCTCCTCCTCATTGTTCAAGTTGCTTTGTCTGATATTTGGTATGGAACCCAATTCTTCATCATCCTCGGTCCGAGTGGAGAAAGACATGTTATCTATGCCTACCGCACCATTCATCAACTCCGTATGATTGCTGAGTACAATATCGTAATTTTGAACTAATGCGCACTATGAATATTCACGTGTACAATATCGTAATTTTGAACTAATACGCACTATGAATATTCACGTGTACAATATCGTAAATTTGAACTAATACGCACTATGAAAATTCACGTGTGCATAATCACTAGTAGAAAACGAATCTTTAAAACCGGTTCCTAAGGGCCTTTAGTGCCGGTTCCATAACCGGCACTAAAGGTAGGGCACTAAAGCCCCCCCCCCCCCCTTCAGTACCGGTTCGGCACGAACCGGCGCTAAAGTGCCACCACGTGGCGTGAGCTCGCGCCCTGGTATGGGGACCTTTAGTACCGGTTGGTAACACCAACCGGTACTAAAGGTTTTTTTTTGATTTTTTTTTAAAAATTTAGGAAATTTTTTTGATTTTTTTTCGTTTTTTATTTTTTCTGAATTATTTGATGATTTAGTCTCTAATCACCTCTCTTAACTACTCAAGTGTGTATCACTCATTCCAAATCGCCTAACTTCCCGGCCGGTCACCCATCCTCTCACTCCTCAAGCTTGAGCACGCTTAACTTCGGAGTTCTATTCCCCCTACATTTCAAGTCTGCACTTGTTGTTTTCCTGACAAATGTAAGCTATCAATCCTATTAACCCTCAGCAGTTTAGCTTGAGCATTAGGTCACACGTTTCATCGTTTAAGTTTGAAACTATTATTCTAAAAAACAGTAATTATTTAGTAACACTAATATTTTTTGAATAAGTTTGACCATAGTTTGACTGCAGTTTGACCATAGTTTGACCAGATTTGACCAAAATTCAAAAAATGAAATAATTATTTAGTAACACTAACATTATTGAATAATTATGTAGTAACATTAATACTTCTTGAATAAGTAGTTTGACCAGATTTAACCAAATTTAAAAAAAACTAAAATTTGACCATATCTTTTTTTCCTTTTAGAATTTGAGGATTCTAAAAATTTGCAAACAGGCCAAAGGCGGTCTCCACCGGATGCGGATTTTCATGCTGAATTTTTTGATATATTATACGCTTTTTTCCGGCATCGTATGCAAAAGTTATAGCCGTTTTACATTTTTCCTACACTTTTTGCAAAACATGTCCAAATTTATTTTTTCAGATTTTCCTAACTAGTAGATGTAGTAATATAACTACCTCTCGAAGGATTTTATTTTTTGAAGTTTTTATCTTCTTTTTGATTTTTTCAAAACTGAAATGGCGATACACGGGAAGGGAAGGGGGGTTAGAGTTCCAAAATTGTCCTATAGTCTCGGTTTGTGTCTCCAACCGGGACTATAGGTCAGACACCTTTAGTACCGGTTCATGATACTAAAGGTTAGACCTTTAGTACCGGTTCGTGCCACGAACCGGTACTAAAGGGCATTGTGGGGCCCGGCCTGACGCCAGCCCGCCACCACCCCTTTACTACCGGTTCGTGCCACGAACCGGTATTAAAGGTTCAACACGAACATGCCTTAATGCAAACTCGTTCGAACCGGCACTAATGATACCATTAGTACCGGGCCAAAATCAAACTGGGACTAATGTGTCTTACAGTAGGTCATTTTTCTACTAGTGAATATGTATACCTATCAAAATCATCATCGTATGTATTGTTGGCGTTCGACTAGTAGATGTCATCTCCCTCGTTTGTGTAGGGCTATAGCATGTTGGTGTACGTTGCTGTAAATATTTGCGCGACCACAACGACGACAAGAAGGAGGAGCTCGCTGATACTTCACCGTAAATATTGGCTTCCTAGGAGAACAAGGCTTTTTTTGGCGCGGTCAAAGGTACACGACGTGGGACAACAGGGGGCCGCCCTGGATAGGCAGTGGTCGCGGCCTTGCAGCTCCTCTTGGCAATACCATCTTGGTCCAATGGGTGCCTCGGCCAGCGGCGGCAACATCAGTCCTTGGATGCAAGGCCATGTGTTGCGGCGGCGAAAGAAAAGTGGCTGTTGCACTACGAGACGGGGCCATGTGCACCATTGGCGAAGGAACGGAGACCGCAGCGGCGGCGGAGGTCACAGCGGCAACATTGGGCTCCTTCATGGCGGCGGCGTCCAATGATCTGGAGGAGGAGAGGGGTTGTGCGAGGGGTTGAAGTGAACACTACTAGGAAAAACCTTATACACAGGATTAGTAGCAGCGCGGTTACGGAAAGCACGCTATTGGTGCGTATTTAGCAGTACCACGCGATGTTTAAACCGCGCTGCTACAAAAATCCACCGACAGTACATAACGACCTAAGTTTACCAGTAGCGCGACGCCAGGAAGCGCGCTGCTGCTAATGCACTAGTAGTAGCGCGCTTTCTAGTCATGTCGTTGCTGCTAATTTTGAAATTGTGCACACGGTTGGCCCGTTTAGTAGTAGCGCGTGATAGGAAAGCGCGCTGCTGCTACGCTCTTAGCAGCAGCGCTCTTTTTCTCCCACGCTACTGCTAAGACGCAGCACCCACCACCTTTTTCCACCTCCCCCTCCCTATCTCCTCTCCTCCCTTTCACCTACCTCCCACATCCTTCCTCTCTCACTCTTCTTCTTTCTCAATACATCTTCCCTCATTACTCTTCCTCTTCTACCTACCTTTCTCTCTCTTCATTACTCCTAGCTATAACTACACCACCTCCATTAATGCATCTCCTTTCTCTTTTTCCTTCCCCCTCCACTAGTTGAAGTTGTCTCCTCTCAAATTAGGTAGCTAGGTAGATATAGAATTTAGTTAAGTGACCTATTTACCCCCTAACTAGATCTATCTTTGTCAAGAAGAGAGCTTTGTGCACTTTTGATTTCCCTACAACATCATCTCCACCGTGTGCTCGATCTCGAGATAGAGGTGATTGAAATTTCATGCTTTTGCAAAATGGAAATATGTTTATGTGTGTGTGATATGTTTATGGAAATTTTGTGTGTGGCATGAGTTGACGCCAAATTATGCTTTTGAGTTGCCTATGTTTTGCCGAAATGTCGATTTATTTCCGTTTCGGTGAATTCCGGGCAAACTCTAGATCTATATATGTCCTATTTTACGATAGAGCTAGCACCAAAATATACGGGAAGTAAAACTTTCCATAAACCAAACGAAATCGGGCATCAAGTTTACAGGATCCCACGTTTAGGGGATCTGTTCAAGACCATTTTTGCCCAATTACCATATCGTACTTAATAGGGAAACGTTTAAAGCCGGCGCACCCGCTGAAAATTCAGCCGGTCTCCCCATCACGCTCGTTCTCTCGCGTCTACCTTCAGCCCTTCAAGGACGCGGATCCCCTCCCCCCTCCCCCCCTCCTTCCGGGCTGCGACTGGGCCACCACGACCTCCATCGCCGGCGGCCAGGCTCCCCTAACCGGCCGGCATGGCTGCCTGCCGCCGTGGCCAGATCCATCCCCTACCTCGAGCCTTCACATGGGCGCATTCCCTCCTCCCTCCCCCCCTCTCCCCGCCGGGCTGCGACTGGCCGACCACGACCTCCATCGCCGTCGTCCAGAGGCTCCCTCGCCCGCCGCCATGGCTGGATGCACCCGCGTATACTAGTGTTGCAACCGTCACCTAGAACAGCTTCAACAGCTGTTGAAAAAAGCTTCAACCATAGACAGAAAAGCTTCAATGAAACTGCGTAGCAAAGAGAAGCTGCAACCGTAGTTGGATTTTGTTACTACTAGCGAAGTTCTTTGCTACATCCATCTGGCGGAGCTGCGACCACGCGATGATGTCAACGACGATTTTTGCTGCAACCGTAGTAGATTTTTGCTACTACCGCTGAAGTTTTTTCTACATCCATATAAGGCGGAGTTGCGACCTCATGAAGACGGCGACGGTGTTTGATTTTTGCTGCATTCGTAGTTTATTTTTGCTACTACCGGTTAAGTTTTTTTACTACATCTATTCAATGGCATTGACTAACTGGTGGTCTTCGCCGACGCAATTTCCGATCAGCGAGCGGCGAGGGGCGGCGATGGAGCTACAACCAGAGAGGAGCTATAACCGTCGCCAATGGAGCTGCAATCGCAGGCGCAGCTGTTGCATGGATTGAGGTAGTTTTTGACTACATCCATTCAATGGCGAGAGAACGGCCAGCGAGGGTGGGGACCGACCACGAGGACGACCGGCGAGGGTAGGGACTGAACACAAAGACGGGCGGCGACGAGGACGGCCACCGGAGGGGACTGCATGCGCGGTAACGAGGATCCCAAGGAAGAAGACGTGGGCGAATCGTTTTTCTTTTTTGGCCCAGATCCATTGGCCAAGCGGCTCGCATCAAACGGCTGGGGCCGGACCGGCCGAAACTTTCGGCCGGTGCGCTGACGCCTAGCGTTCGCCTACTTAATTTGTGGATACCGGATCTGTTAAAGTACTGTACCTCTTAGTGTTGTACTCAGTCGGTCCAGGTTCATTAGGCCACCCGACATCGTCGACAGAACCAAGGCGCAGCAATTAATCGCCAACTTAAGCGCCTTCCTTTCAACTTCGACCCTGAATTAATAGTAGCCAAAAGCAATCCTACCTAGGGTATGTAATCTATTAACAGCCTATAATAATAGCCTGTGGTACTATTTGATGATAACAAGGGTCTAATTACGGCCGACTTCCATCGATCCAAGTCTCCCAAACAAGACAAGCGGAAGTGAATTTTGCTCTGCGAAATCATTAAACATGTGATGCACAGAGGTACTAGCTTCACCTGGCGGTCGCGATGGCAGGCAAAATGAGCACTTCGACACAGCCCCCAGTTCTCCCATGTCTTCACAAGCCAAATCGAACTTCAAAACAATTATTTTCCAGATAAACTGAATTCAGGTATGGAGCTAGGTTCTTACTGCCTGCACTCACTGCTGCATTTATCCAGATCCTGGACCGTGGATAATCCAACCCCCAACAATCTTAGTTATTAATTGGTTGGTGATTGGTCGTGGTTCGGTTCGTTAGCCGGCACTATTTGCTTAGTGGGGTGGATCAGGAAGCTTTGTGCTGAACTGTGCCATCAACATTAATGCTTCGACCTTCCAGTATTATCTTCCATCTCCCTGATGGGTATTCTCGCAGGTCGCTCGGACATTTCACAGAGATGCCACTTCACTCTCCAGGAGGGTGGCACGGGTGAACCCTTGACTCCGCAGCCACGCACCGGCGGCTGCCCCGATTGGTGGCTCTGGGTGTACGGCGTCTGCAGGTTACGGTTGCAGGTGCTCCTTTGACGGAGGTCCACTTTGTTGGGTTTTTCCAGGGGAGAAGACACGCACAAACACACAAAGATAGAAGAATACACACACAAAGACTTGAAACACTAACATCTTGTGCCTTTTCTTATATTTCTTCCCCACGAAATGCAATTACAATGAAGACTTGAATAGCCAAAGGCACACGGCTCAAACACAGCCACTAACTCACTAACTCCACGCGCACACACGCGTATAAACCCACAACTACTTATGATTACTACTCAACAGATTACTCGAGATCGATCGTCGCCAGTCGAAATTCACCTTGGTCGCGCTGCCCTTCGTAGCAAGCCCTATAACCAGACCGGAGGGAGTACCTTCACACGAGTGACAACCAAGCCACAACTAATTGCTCCCGACGCTTCCTCCTCGTCGATCTGTCACGCGACTTAGCTGCTCAGGCTACGCAGCATAAGTAGCTAGCTGGACTACTGGAATGCATGCAAAATTCAACTGCCGTGGTGACAATTAGGTGGCGCTACCAAGGGATCGGCGCCATGAAAATCTTGCTGGTTCTAGGCATTAGCTTTCATACTCGCAGCAGAGATCGAGCGCAGCCTTGAAGAAGCATAGCGTGGGGAGCAAGGAGACAAAATTGAGCTCGGCCTGCAGTGCTAAGATGGAACATAATCACAAATTGCTAGCACAAAAGGCACAGATACACCGGGGGCGGGGAAAGAAAAAGGGCCTGTGAGAAGCAACAACAATTATGCAATTATGCACACGCGTGTACAGCGATGTGGTTCATGGAAGAAACGACCCTGTCGGGGACGACACACATATACTACCAATTGACGGTAACCCTTCGCCGACGGACCCGAATATGATATCCACATACTCACTCGGCGAAAGATCACTATTTGAATGGTGGCGGCATCAACCTGCTTCAATTTCATGCGTGCGACAATCTGCAGTAACACACACGCATGTGCTTAAACCAGGGATGTTGGCGGGCACTACATATGTTTCCTTGATTGCGTTTAATCGCAAGTTTATTCTTTTTTAAATTAAGGAGCTCACGCTCCCGATTTCATATTGAATTAACCAAGCGTTCAGTGATATGTACATGAGAAGCAGTCGCGCCATGACCACGCCATCTACAATGCCAGAACATACAACCATCTATAAGGAAGTAATACTCTAACCTTATACAGTTTTGGAGATCGGCTACACGATGATCTCATGGATCGAGATCCAGAACAAGTGGTGCTCAATGTTGATAGCAAGTCCGAAAGTTTTCTATGCGAAGATTCAGTGCGGCATGATAGGAGCAAGCACATTGATACGATGTATCACTACATGAAAGATTGCATGGAAGAGGGTAAGACGAAGGTCAACTACGTTTGCACCGATGACCAGGTTTCAGACATCCTAACCAAGGATTTAGATCGAGAGAAGTTCTTTGAGATGCGAAGAAGGATCGACGTCGGAGCTGTAACGTGACGACGTCGTGTTTAGGGGGAGATTGTTGGAATTAAACCCGACTTATTCCCCCAGTGGCCGGTGTGTGTCCGACTCGTCTTTGTACATGTATCCTAGTAGGACTAGAATTAGCAACCGAGTAGTAGTACTTTGGATGGCTAGCTAGTTCTATATATATGCGTGTACCTTGGCTTGTAAACACAACCGTGAAGTAAATAAAGAAAAGGAACAGGCTCGACACGAGCCTGCGGCCATCAAAACAATGTTGCGTGCGTTGCTTGTCTAATTGATCAAAGCACAGATCGATTGCTAGGTTGCGTACGTACGTGTTGTGCGATTGTTCCGGCCAGAAGTACTAGTACTAGTACACATCCACGGAGAGATCGATTAGCTAGCTGTGGCTAGCTTTACACTGCAGGTGGATCGATCGAACCAGCGTTGCTTCGCTTCGTCATCGTTCGTCGTCGGTCGTATCGTCATCCCCGGAAAGTACTCGGCGTCGGATCTGGACCAACAATTGGTATTAGAGCGAGGTTGATCTTCTAGTAACGAAGGATCATGGCGGATGACGAGAAGACCAAGCAGCTGCTAATCTCAAGTTCTAGAGTATGTACTAGGTTATACGTGAATTCTCTTATTTCTCATAGGAAACAGTAACGTGATCCCAAAGAGGTTAAATTGGTTATGCGTTTCAGTTATTTTAAACTGGACTTTTTTGCATTTAAGGAACACAAATATGCATAATTAAGGTGGTCTGATGCTAATGGATCCTACCACAAAACTGCGTTAACGATATGTCCTTCATCATTGTGAGGTTCAATTAGTAGGAGTTATATATCTGCCATTCATGTTTAGATTTAATTGATGTTGAAAAACTGCTCACAAAAGTACCTAGTGGCAGACAATCGGGGATGAAGAGAAGTTGACGAGGGAAATATGAAGAATAGCACCAGACCCTTTGGTTATGCATGGCGGCCGCAAACTTCGATGTTCCATTCTACACCAAGTGGATCCATCGCATTTGGTCGGCAGGTTATGTTTGAGTAAAATAAATTATATGTGCATGTTCAAAATCACATGGATTCATGACATCTTGCACTAATGGTTTAACATATGAAAGTCCACAAATGATGTGCTGATCGAGTAGAGGAAGAAAATAGGGTTTGCGTCTTAGAATTCAATCAATACTTATAATTTTTACTGAGAACCAGCTGTTGGTCCAGTGGTGTAGTTGTGGTGCACCACTCCACCCATCACCAGGATTCAAACACTAGTGCTCACATTTATACAGTATTGGCCTCCTGTACAGTCTTTCCATAAAAATAATTTATAATTTTTTCGTGAATATTCTCCGAAATTGAATGTGTAGAAGAGGTGTTCCTGCTTTGATGTCTAACTATGTATCTGCAATAAGCAAGTCAGCCATAGGATAATTAGCCAGATGAGTTGATAAACTAAAACAATATGGTTGGTACATTTTTTTCTTTGAATAATGCTTTGAATCCAGATGTACCTCAGTGCAAAGTTTTAAATTCAAAAACAAATTCAACACCAATTAGTGGTTTTATAACTGCTAATTCAAAAGCAAATTCAACACCAAGTAGCGGTTTTATAACTGCTAATTCAAAAGCAAATTCTACACCAAAGCTATAAAACAAATTCTACACCAATTATAAAACCGCTAATATGAAATTTAGAATAAGCAATCTGGTTTTCGTACGAGCTCCATTCGCATATAGAAATCCCTATTAGGTGCATGAAAATTGCAACTTTTTTCATATATGAAATTAGGAAAAGCAAATTTGCAGTTTAACTGTTTAACATGGTGGCTAAACGATATAACTGTATTATATACATAACTATATTTTATATAATTAGTTGACACATTATTTCTCGAAAGGGAGTTGATTAGGAAATTCACTCATAAGAACATCATATGAAATACCTATATGGATAAACTTGGAGTGAGTTATTTGTTACACCCTTCACATATGAAACTTAAAATATGATTTAAAAGGAAAAATATATATATAATTGATTTTATAGGAACTATAGATAAACTCCATGGATATATAACTTTGGTGTATCTAGAATTAGCGGTTTTATACTAAATTAAAATTAAGGTAAAATATGGAAATGTCAATGGAAACTCAGATCTTGTTTCATACCATGCAATACATATAGGGACAAACGGAAAAATGTTGTGTAATAGTATAAGTTGCTGCAAACAGCATGTATGCCATAATCCCTAAAATAAAGCGCTATCATCCGAGTTTCGAATGAGTACGGAGTGTTGGATACAATGCATTAGATACGCAATATATGTTAGAGTACAATAAATATATGTTCATGCATGAAATCACATGGATCTACGACATCTTGCACTAATAGAATAAAAGATGCAATACTACGAATGATGAGAATATTAAAGGAAGAAAATATAGGGTTTGTGCCTTCTCCATTAATTATTTTTTAGAATGTAGGTCCAGGATTCTTCAAAAATTAAATTTGTTGAGGAGGTGTTCCTTGCCTGACGTCTTCTTCTTTTTTCTGGGAAAAACTCCCCTCCTTTTTCGTAGTTGGATTAGGACTTGGAGATGAACGGGGTCAGCCACACCCCCACCCGCGCGCGGTGACGTGGAGATGAACGCCGCGCCCGCCGTAGGCGCGGGTCTGGCCGGAGAAGCGGTAGTCGGCCCGTGGCCGCCCCCAGCGGCCGACCCTCCCAAGAAAGCTGCCACCGCCTCTGATGGCGCCAAATCAGCCGTAGGGGAACTCATCGCCATGGAGGGAGAGAGTGGTGCGCAGGCCTCCTGCCCGCGTGTCCCACCCGAGGCCGCCAGAGCCCCCAGGGAGGCCATAACCTCCGCGCCGGCCATGGGCCCCCTCGAAGCAGGTGCATCAAGAGCGTATGAGGGCCGGCCCTCATGCCCGCGCAAATCCGCCGAGCCATCCAGCGTGGCCGTCACCTCCAGCCTAGGCAACGGCGGTGAAGGAGGAGTAGCGTGAACCTCCTGTCCAGTGATTCCTCCCGGTCCATCGACAAACAAGACAGAGTCACTCCCCATAATGGCCGGCGGCAAATGTTCCGATGGGTCATCTATGTCCACGCGATCACTCCAGAGACGAGGAGGCGCTGAGAAAGCTCCTACGGAACCAAGTTGCAACATGTTGGACAGGACCGAAACCGGCGATTTCCCCTGAACAGACTCTCCTGCCTTAGACGAATCCGCAGGCCTAGAAGCCCTGTCACCATCATTATGTGCGCTATCACCATGGTTCCCAGGAGCACCTCCCCCTCAGTAGTGTCCATATGATGTACCTCCTCAAATTCCTGAAACAAATTAGGGTCCTCATACTCGACATTCAACATGTAAGCAATACCCTCGTGACACCATCTGACCACATCCGGCAAGAACTCGATGTTAGCCACGCTAAGCAGCAAGCGCGCCACACCATGAGCCCGTGTGAAGGGCATATCTACCTGCTCCGTCTTACCGAGCAAGGATCCCAGGCTCCATGTGACCAAGAAGTTATCTAAGGGCTCAGATGGCGCCCCAAGAAAACGCACCCAGATCTGAGTCAGTGGCGTGCCCTGAGGCTCCTTCTTTTTCCACTCATCAAACTGCAACATAAAACTTGTGCCGGTAACTCTACTCATGCCAAACTTGAGAATTCCATTCCGATCCTCCTTAGATGGAAAGTCCACTTTGAAAGTCTGATCTGATAGCTTCAACAAGGACCAGTTAAACTTCCCCGGAGCCAACTCCCGCAACTGCTGAATAATCTAGGCTTCAGTGAGAGGTCCATTAACCACCTTAACCACCCCGGGGAAGGAAGTTTCAATGACAGGAGCCACCGGAGCCACGCTTGGTGACTCGAAGAACATCAACTCAGAACAACATAGCCCATAGATATTAAGTGTCGGTTTGGGGCCTAGAAGAAGCGGACACTCAGCCGCCACATGCTTGGGTTTCCGACAAATATCACATAACTCAGCAGAGCAATCAACCATAAAGTGACCCGTCTCACCGCACCGGAAACAGATTAATTTTTTCTTCTTAGCCACCCACTTGGACAGCTTGTCACCCCCGGCCTTCTCCGAACCTTTGTCAGAATCAGCATCATCAGGCTGCAAGGTCACCGGTACTGTCACATCGGCGAGTGCCCGAACCGTGTCCACCGCCGCCTGAGTAAGACCAGCGTCATCGGTGGACATCTCTGTAGTGTCCGAACCCGTGGCACCGGGCAAGTTGCGCGGAGGATAGCGATGGTGCCCACCATGACCACCATGGTAGCGGCCCCGGAAACGGCTCGGACCAACCGCACCCTCAACAAAATTCCCCGGCGGTCCTTGAAACCCACGGCCGGCAGCACCGTGATCCGCCCAACCATAGCCCCGCCCACCACCGGTGCACGAGGAACCGCGATGAAGACCTTGACCGTAAGCGTCGTACCCATCGTCACCCCACTGACCACAGGGAGGGTTGCGGCTGTCCCCCGCGAACGCACCCGACCCGCGGCCCGCAGCACCATTGGCAGTTCCACCCCGCCCGACAGCCATCTGTCGAGGCCAGGGGCGCTGCGTCTGAGGGGGTGCGGCCCCAGGCGGCGGCGGTGCCGCAGCCCTGGCGGAAGGAGCCGCAGCCTACGCAGGCGCCGAAGCCGCAGCCTACGCAGGCGCCGAAGCCGCAGCCGACGCCGGCACCGCCGCATTCGGACCACCCGACGCTGCCCTCACAGGCGGCTTCGCCGGCGGTGGACCCTTGGCCAGCGGCCGGGCCTTGGGCGGCATGTCGACCTCGCCGGCAGACGAAAGAAGGCCGCGACAATTTTGCAGCACCCGCCTCACACGTCGAGTCACAGCAGAAGGGAAGCCAATCCGTCCGCGGCGGCGAACCCTAGTGAAATCTACGTATCGGCAGAGAGAGGGCGATCGTGCATGGGATAACACGCGATCCGATGCGATCTCATGCACATGAGCCTCCCCAGCCCGTTCGTCTGCGGCCGGTTTTGCCTGGGCCTGAAACCCTGCTAATCCCCGGCCCACCCTCGGACATATCTCCCTGGCCCGACGGCCGAAATGCGGACATGCCCTCACCGCGGCCCACCGTTTCAAGCCCATGAGCGCGCAGCAAGAGATTCAAACGCGAGATCCGCTCCGCTCGGATCACGCTCGATCTGTCGATCGCCGGCGCCGGCGCCTACGCCGCCGACGGTCGCCGGTTCTTCTTCCTCTTCACTACCTTCCACGATCCCTCTGTAATGAAATCTGACAAGATAGGTTTTGGAAGACTTACCTTAGGAATAGGCCCCTTCCATGGCCGGATCGCCGCTGCCGCCGTCCGTCGATGAACCATGCGTCGAACAATCTCGATCTTATCCTCTAGCTGCAAGCCTTGCCGCGCCGGATCATCAATCGGCACGACGCCATCAACAATCGTGGCCACTTCCTCTTCCGAATACCCGGGATCGAACGCCTCGCAGATTACTGACGACCGCGTCGGCGAGTACACCTCCGATGAGACTCCAGCGCAAACCGCGTCGTCTTCGTCCTCCGCATCAGACTCCGCTAGAGCCCAGAACCTCCCACCGACGTGCCCCACGCCAGAGTCGCCCGGGCAATAGAGTATGCCTTTCCTGCGAGCATCACTCTTCACTCTACGTCATATGTGCATGTGACTTGGGAGTTAGCACCGAAAACAAGATCTAAAACTCAATCATGTATTAAAAGTAAAAATGTAGCAAGTCTCACCTGCATAAAGTTTCAAAAATCTGGAGCACATACCTATAAAGAGAGAAAAGGCCACGGAAGGACATCAGATTTTCAACGGCAAGCATCAAAGAATTGGGTTGCCCTCAACGGAAGGTAATGGTGACCCTGACACGAGTGCGGAAGCCGTGTGAGGGAGAGGGAGCTGGCCCTTGTGCTTGAAGGAAGACGTTGAGAGACATTAGGAGATCATTGATGGAAGAGTTTAGGACCTAGAAGCAAAACAGGTTGCCGGCCGAATTGTAATCGGACAGGGCGGCAGCGGCTGACGAAAGAGCATCGGGTTGGAAAAATTAGGTTGCGCTTATGTGTGTTGATGTATAAATTCATATCGCACTTTTCCCTATCACCTTAAGCTTTTGGTTGAACTGGCTTGTGTGTGCTGTTCTATTTGTTATTGTATAGCCCATCTTTTTCCATCAGTTTGAACTTTTGGGTGAACTGACCGGTGCGTCCAGATCTACAATGTATGACAATGATAAAATTGGGTTGGATTTGGTGCCTTTGCGTGGCAGTGGTGGGTAAATAATTTTTGGAACTTCTAATTCTAAGATCTAATGGATATCATTAATTTAACGTGAAAAATGAGCGGTCAGATGCCTCTAATTTTTGTAGAATTTTCTAGCACCAAAAGGACATCTAAAACTCAATCATGTAGTAAAACTAAAACAGTTGCAAGTGTCACCTGCATAAAGTTTCAAAAACATGGCTGATATATTAGGTGTCTCTGTAATTCATCAAGTCCTTGTGTACCAGCTGCCTCCGTACAAGGAAGCTCCAATCCTCTGTACGCAAGACTGTCCTAGACGTAGATACTCCATATGAAATCGCAATCTCGCATCAATACATTGTCCTGTAGGATAGCAGCTCCCACTAGAGCACATAACCATAGACTGAGAAAAGGTCACGGAAGGACATCAGACGTTCGACGACAAGCATCAAAGAATTGGTTTGCCCTCAACGAAATGTAATGGTGACCCTGACACGAGTGCGACGGCCGCGCGAGGTCATTGATGGAACAGTTTAGGACCTTACCTAGAAGTAAAACAGGTGGCCGGCCGGATTGTAATCGGATAGGACGGCAGCAGAGCATGGGGTTGAAAAAAAATTAGACTGCACTTGTGTGTGTTGACATATAAATTTGTAGCCCTTGTTTCCCATCACAACCAACTTTTAAGTGAACTGGCTGGTGCATGCATTTTTACATGATATCAAAGCCAAGAGATTTTTAGTTGAAGTCCAGACTGACGCAATTTAGAAGTACGAAAATTCCAGCTCATTTTGGTTCCAGGTTTTTAGACCCAAGGGACTTCTAATTCTAACATCTAAGAACATCTACAACCGGACCTCTCAAACCCACCTCATACGCCTTGGCGGGCGCCTGGTCACTATCCGATCATGATTTTTTGATCCAGACGGGCCCTCAAATGGCCCTCACACGCCCGGGCTAACCGGCACCCCCATATCCAGCCCAAATATGGGGTGCATACGGGCGCGCCCCGGGAACGCCCGTCACGTCGGCTTACGGCGTGGCCCCACACGGACTCGCCGGGAAATCAGAGGGTCCGACTGGTGCTTCGACTGTCACCACGGTGAGACTGTTGCGTGGCGCCGCTCCAGCTCGCCGCCCGAGGCCGTAGCCTACTATTTAAGCCGGCTGGCGCCCCCATCCCTAGCACATCCGCCTCTTCCCTCCCACCGCCATCACTCGAGCCCATTAGCCATGCCCCCATGTCGCCGCTACTAAACGATCCAACACCGTCTCTTCCTCCTTGAGCAGGTTCGGATCCGTAGGGAAGCGGGGCTAACGAACCGGAGGAAGATTTTGAGGAGGTTGATGAGGTGCCAGGGGAGGAGGAAGAAGAGGACGAGCAGGTACCGGCGGCGGAGGAAGAAGAGGAGGAGCAGCAGCCGACGAAGGAGGCGCCGCTGCTGGATGTGGGGTAGGAGGAAGCGCATGCGATGGAGGAGGACATGGGCATGTGGCCGCAGCAGCACGCCATCCTAAACTCCATCCGCTTGAAGTCGGCTGCAGAGGACAGGCATCGTCGTCGGCAACAGATGGAGGGAGCACAAGCTCTGCACGCGGCTCCGGCCATCTCCGACAACGACGAAATTTGAGTAGTATAGAACGTAGTACGCAGCTATATATTCTGCATGCTTTTTGTATGGATTTAGGGGATGTATATGAGAGAGTTGTATGTGGAGAAGTAAATATGAGGAGTGCCCGATCTGTGCCTGCGGACGCGCCCTGACGCGTCCGCGAGCGTTTGAGGGGCTGGATTTTCCAAGTCCGGCTGTAGATGCTCTAGGGGATACCATTTATTTAACATGGAAAATGAGCAGTCAGATGTTTCTTAGTTTTGTTGGATTTTCTTGTTGATTTTTGTGTTTTTTGGATAACCCGTTAATTAGCTTTTATACATAATATAATAGATAGATGCACCCTTGGATGATTTACACAACCTGGCTATGTTTCCTCGGATATTAAGGCTCTTCATCTTCTATTTAATGGTGATCAAGGTCTATATAAATACGGTCCTACCACACTTGGCATGCATAATGAAATATGGACAGCGGCCAAATTCCTGCATTCGTATGCATAGACATAGACATCTCGAAGTAAAACTATTCCTTTTGTTTACTATATTTTTTTTCGACAAAGGGTGTTTTTTTATTGACTCATAACGTAGCCTCTGCATAACCAGGATGCACACAGCCAACACTACGCACGCACACAAAAATCACACTGGCAGAAGCAAAGTCATGTAAGACCGAAGCTATGCCTAGGCGAAGAAAAAGAAAAAAACCGAAGCGGTCGAAACAGCGGTCGGTGATGTACAACAACGACCATAGACACTAATCATCTTTTGACAACATAAGGACTACGAGAAGGTTTCTTCAGAAGCAACGCCTTTAAGAAGGAAACGACGCATATACGCCGTCGTCGCCAGATCCACCACTGATGGTTAGATCGTGGGTTTTCACCCTGGAGATCAAGTCCGAGCAAACTCCAAGCAATGCCTTCAAAAAGGTAACGATGCAAAAACACCGCCATTGCCAGGTATAACTATGTAAGGTCAGACCTAGGATCTTCATCCCGGAGCTCAAGACCGTGTACTTGAGAAGCTCCACCCTATCGAAAGTCATCCTATGTTATCTTCTCCACTTTCCATGATTCAGACAGCCTACCATACCCGTGATGTTGTTTAATATTATGTGATTCCTTACATGTTACAATATTAACTAGACCATGATGGGGCGCGTTGCCACGCCCGTCCATTTTGGCAGTAGAGTGATTGAAATTTTGTGTATACATATGAAGGCACAAAACATAAACAAAACAATTGTGCCCAAAAGTTAAACTGAAAATATTCAAACAACTGAAAGGAACAATCACTAAATTTTTTGGGCAAGTACAACCATGAAATGTTTAGGCAAGTACAACCATAAAGTGGTAGCTAAAACGACACAAGGCGATATCTACTAAGAGGCCAATCGGTCGGGGTCATGTACTTCAATGATTCATAGAGTTACAACAGCAAGGTCAGTAGCATCATATGCAACATCCCATATGAGAGAATAGAAACAAAGATCCTTGTGTGATCTACGACCAAGTGGCTACAGTTATTGGTTCATATGCATATTAGTATGTCGCAAGAAAAAATAGTAATCACCCACCCTAATGTAAGTTGTTCTGCCAAGAGTTCAAAATTTGGAGTCTCTCTATCTTGCCTAAGTTCCTGCATTTAAGACCTCATCTATGGGAGTGTGCGTACGGCAACAATTCCTGCTCTCATCAGCACCGCCTCGTAGCAACTAGGAGGAACAACAAATGCGAGTTTTGGAGTAAAACATATCTGAAAACAATTCTATTCAAAGGACCTTCGATTCATGTATCGCCTGAGTAATAAAGCAGTACAAAAATAAACATTGCGCTCAAGAGTTTACGGAACATGTGACGAGGAAAAAAAAAGCTTTCATATAGATGAATTGATTTGTATTGCAATGAGGAATGTGAGCACTTTGCCACACAATGTAACATGTCCAGTGTTGCTTGCTTCCCTACCAAATAATTAATCTGCAATAATAACAACAAATCAGCAACTACTTGGCAGTGCTATCACTAAAGATGTGATTACCTACAGAGAATCTACAATTATATATACATACATAAGGAATGTGGAAAAGATTCCATGTGATATTCTAGTCCATGTCAGTAATCTTTCTTCTGACACAAACAAGCATCATAACACAATTTGGAAAATAGCATTCCTTGGTAATCCCATCGGGCATTATATCACAGGTCAAATCAAGTTTTCCACTGACATCAATGCTCGTTAGGACAACATGCTGAGGTTGATCGTACGGCCATGAACAGCCCAATTACGCGATCAGACGGCCTGGGAGGATGAAGGCATGAGAGTGCACCATCACCTGCAGATGACTCAGTCATATGAAGTTACATGAGATACGAAAACATCTGAACAATGTCAGACAAAAAAAGTAGTTGCAAACAATGAAGTACTACTTGTTCTTCCTTGTCGTGGCCTCACAATCCTCACTGTTCAGAATCATAATTTCTTTCACCTACCAATATAACATACCTAGCCAATATATCTGTTCTTAAAAAGGGAAAATATTAACCAAATATATTAGTGATGAAGGAAGTACACTAATTAGAGCTCGAATAGCAAGAAAACATACTGACCAACTTGGCTTTAGATTGAACATATACAAAGGTACTATTGCCATACAAATTGTTATCATGTACCTTGAATAAACCGAGGCCTTAATCTTTCTCGAGCATTGAGCTTAGTTCAACCTATTAATTTAGTAGCATGTGTAGATAGCAATCAGATTGCAGGAAAATGAATATTATGTGGAGAACCTCCTAATAGTATTTCTTAACCTATCTTCCATAGATGCGTCAAAATAACAATAACAAGGCAACAAACAGATGAGCAATCTCAGCAATCTTCCATTGGCGGGAGATGTGAGATTTATTCCACTCCAGGGAGATGAATAAGTAGGCTATATTCTTGATCCTTGATACAACCAGATGGAGCAATTTGTGATAATTGTGAGTGGAAGTGGAGCACACAAGTGGAGGCGGCGATGTGGGATTGGGCACGCCACCAAGATAAAGAAGGGGCGCAAGGGCTGCCGCGGGGCTGATCTGTGATGGTTAGGGTTGGGGAGAGAGAGAGGCCGTGTGGCACTGCAGATCTCACCTAGAAGGGGGTGGGGGGACACTTCACCGCCACCGGCGCCCGAGCATGGGTTGGGGAGGCTGAGAGAGAGGTGGCGGCGCGGAAGTCGAAATGAAAGGGGAGGAGGGCGTCGAGCAGGAGACGGGTGTCTGAGCTTGAATGGGCTTCGTGCGAGAGCGGCCCAATTAACGACAGGCCTCTAATTTTGTTGCGGGAACAGCTGCCCAGTCCAATCGCGGTAAGTACTGTGCTCAAAGTTTAATCGGACGGTTAAAAACGCCTAAAAGTGTAAATCCAACTGCTAGACATGCTAATGACGCGAGAGGACAGGAACAGTGCTCAGTTATAATGTATCTAAATAGCTTAAGTAAGTGAGCAACATCATACCTTTCAAAAAAAAAAGATAGCAACATCATTCCACGGCTTCGCATCCTTTGGATGCATCGATAAAAAATAAATGTTTGCTTCCTTGATGTCATTTGTCTAGATTAACTATGATGATGTAATAAGATTTCCACAAATTAAGTTCTGATTCCTATTAATAGTTAATGACCCTTTGGTAGCAGGCTTTGGCATTTTCGTGGTACATTCCTACGTTTGCATGATATTTTTAATATCCAATATAATTGCACAAAGTAAACGTTTACCAAGCATTAATAAAGATTACAGGGTTGTACATCAATAGCCTGTGCAGGAGCACCGGCTGATGACTACTAGTTGATAATACTCCCTCCGTTTTTTTTAGTTTGCGTATAAGGTTTGGTCAAAGTCAAACTTTGTAAAGTTTGACTAACTTTATATTAAAAAATATAAACATTGACAATATGAAATCAACATTATCAGATGCACCACGAAATGTATTTTCATACTATATAGTTTTAATATTGTAGATGTTCATATATTTTTATATAAATTTGGTCAAATTTTGTGTAGTTTGACTTTGACCAAATCTTATATGTGGAGTAAAAAGAAACGGAGGGAGTACATTTTGCATACATTTATTTTCATTTTTTTGCGGTTACTGATGGTTATATTTGCGTAATTATTTGAGTCCCGGAATAAAAATGACGTAAATCCTTTGTTCTTGCAGTGTCTACTTCGGAACAGTTGCCGTGACGAGGAAACCATCGCCATCAGGCATCACGATGATGATCCCTTCGTCCCCGCCCGCCACGATTCTGTACGACACATGCACCGGCTTGACGTCCCTGAGAGTCAGCTCCTCCAGCCCGAGCTCGTTCCACACCGTAGCTTCCAGGATGTGACCGTCGTCACCCTTGTTGAGGTCATCCGCCGTGACTGCCGTCTCGACTGTCGTAGCTCCACGACCGGAGTTTCCAGGCGCGATGATGAGCGTGAACCGCAACGGCCTGTCAACACTGAGCTCCTCGCTCGCCCGGTTGATACATGCCGCAGCGAGTCCACGGAGGTCGCCTGTCTCGGAGCCGCCGGGGGTCCTGAAGAGCAGTGTCTGGGCATTGGTGCCATCGGCGGCGACAGAGTCGATTGGGAATGACCTGACACGCTTGCAGCAAATCTCCGGCCTCTGGATGTATGCCATGTACTGCATCATGGGCCTTTGGACGATATTGTTCTGCTCCTTCATGTCGCTGTGCTTCCCCGCCCACGTCAGGAGGAACCTCGCCAGCGACAGCGGGTCGGACAGAAGCACCGCGCAGCTCACGCCGATGGCATATCCTCCGCCCTGGAATCGACTCAGCTGCAGTAAACAATAGATCAGTCATCAAGATTTGTACACTAGTACTACCGTCGAATGCCGAATACGCCAATACAAATCAACTTTGTTACTCATACACACATCCAGTCAAATGAGGTTTAGAAATTCAAATGAGGTTTGCAAATCTACCAGATATATCTAACAGGGACAAAATCACCGAGATTCAAATGAGATGAGCAAGTTCAGAAAATGACCGAAATTAAAGAGAGAGAAAACAGAAATTCAAAAGTAGATGTGCGTCCACGTGCCTGCATGAAGAGGAGCGAGCACATATCAGGAGCCTCCGCACTCACGTTGATCCACGGCGCCAGCGCTGCTTCGTTCCTCCCCAGGTCGGCCAGGAAATCCTCCATGGTTACGTCCACCGTCGCCTGCTGGAACCTCACTCCGGCATCATTAAGCTTTACGGCCCACGACCCGCTGGCGCCGTGCCGGAGCCTGCCCGCTATCTCTGGGAAGAAGCAAAGCACCTCGCCCAGCGACTCCTTTACCCAAATACCTTCCTCCCACGGAGCGTTGTCGGAGCGGTAGTAGAGCACCGCGCGGAGGCGATGCTGCAGCACAGTCTCGGATAGCGGCGGCGTGGCCACGGCGATGAGACGGGTCCTGTCGGGGTCGACCACACGAGTCGGCAAGCCAGTCTGCACGGACTCGATGTGCACCTGTGGTGCAAGTGCAACCGGCGTGGCAGCCATTTTTGGTACTCGGTCGGTTGCGTGCTGTTCCCCTGTGGTGGGTTTCTGGGCGCACCAAAGGCTATATGGAGTAGTTCAATGTTTGGAACAGAGGAGGTTACTTATAAGAGCGTCTCCATATCTTCTAGATCCTCCGATACGTCCCTCACCATGTCCAGGGCGACTAGGGGTTCGGTCGAGTATCGTGGTTATTTAGGAAACGTACGATAGTCTAAGATTTATTTTACCTTGCTTTGTACTCGAAGATGATTATATACTTCTATATATACATGCTCACAAGACTCAAGTAATACATCATAAATTTCACCAATCGTGTTGTATACTTTTAACACGGTATCAGTCTAATCGAGATGTCGCCGCTTCTGCACAGCGCCGCCCCCGGACGGTCGATCTCAATGATCGCCACTGAGGGGCGTGCCGCCCGTACCTATGGTTCGTCCGCCAATCGCGTCGGCTAGCCTAAAGAGTCGTTTCCTGATCCGTTGATTGGGTTTTTCTCTCTCGCCGATCACGGATCATTGTATTTTTCCTTTTCTTTTTTGAGTCATGTATGTCGGAGTTATAATCCTGGCAATGAGTACTTGGGGTACGAATAAGGGGCAGGGCCTAGCTACGACACTGGTGTGACACTTGGTGTTTACTGAGTTCAGGCCCCACACTCAGTGGAGGTAAAAACCCTACGTCTCATGCCCTGAGGCTTGCTTTGATACGATAGATATTTTAAGACATTATAAATGGGCACCCTAGGAGCTCCCTCAGGCTATCAGCCTTTGGAGCAGTCCGATTTCTTGTTATGGCCATCTCTAGCCGTTGGATGCGCAGTGAGTTTTTTTGAACGCTTCCGTCCCCGCAGCTTTCGTGAGGGCAGCTACGCCCGTAACCTTTTTTGGGGCAACCTAGATAATTTGGCCAAACAGCCGACCTAGCATAGCCGCCGGCCGAAGCGAGAGATTATTCCGTGAGCGATTAGTGTGCTCACGAACCCTAACCAAGGCCATCGGCGATGGTGGCGGTGAGCTGCTCCAGGTCCCGTTTAGCCCTTTTGGTAGCAGGTCTGCGGTAATGATGATGACACCCCTGCCAAGGTTGCCGCAATGGAGCCCACCTTGAGTCGCAGCCTCGCAGGTGCCGGCGCCTCAGCGACGGCATGATACTGATCAGCCACGAGGGTAGGCCAGAAAGCAAGATCTCATCATGGCTTTTTCCACCCTAATTTCTAGGATTTTGTATTTGTAGAAATGATTGGCGGGGTGTTCGTGGCGGCGCCATAGGGAGTCCAAGTCCTAGCATGTCTCAAGCCCTTCCCCACCACCACGCTGACACAGCTGGAAGAAAGTTATCATGGTAGCTGAAAGGGTTGGCATGGAGAGGAAGAGAAGGATGTGGTGTCGTGCTACATATCTTTCATGGATTCGATTTTTTATCCAGTCTCTCTTTATTTTGTGGAAATTTGCGTTGGCTGCAGTGTGTGAGGATGATGATGATGTTTTATTGTTTTGTATAACAACAACTCGCCTGGTATAATGTGACTTTGCTGCATGTCCCCATTAGGTTTAGTTCTGTGTTGACTTAATGATGTTTCCTAGCAAAAATAATAATCTTTTAGATGATAATTCTCAACAAATGTGTGTTAGATTTTGCTTCATTACTTACTAAGGTTGTATGTTTTTAAGAATGTGATTTCAGGATAATTAGTCATGTCTTCTCCAAATACGAACGATGCACGGATGATTGTTGCTTGAGTGTTAAAAAAATCATCTTGGAGTCTGTGCTAACAACACAATAGCTAGATTCGGATATTTTAGACTTCAGATTTTATAACATGAATTTTGTTATTTTGGAGCTTATCAGGTATATCGCTCGAAGCTTTGATTAGCCCACAACCAGACGGAAAACACTTGAGGTTTGTAGCCTTGCAAGTTTAATAAATTATGATCTGACGGTCATCTGTTTTCTTTTAATACACTCGAAATAATATTGAAGTATCTTCCACCTTTTCCATCCATGTACTAGTTTGATTTAGACACTATAAACTCTGGTCTGGAGGGATGATATTCAATTACACAAAAGATAAATGTATTACTTATAACCCATGATAGATTTACATGGGCTGGGAGTAGGATGCTATTTATTTAATGCTCTTGCTTGTGTTTCCTCGATTATGGTTCATTAAAGTTGTCAATTCATATGCCCATACATGTAAGTGTGTTTCTTTAGTTGTTTCTCTCTTCTGTGGTAATGTAAGTTAGTTCTACTGCATTTATATTTATCCTACTGTTCATTCATTTAACAAATCATCTACTCGGCCTAGCACAAGAGATGTTCCTTATACGAGTTTCTGCTCCTATAGATGTCCTCAGAGTTTCATTTTATATGTGCTTTCAGGTTTTGGGACAATGTGCTTGTGCTTAAATACTCAGCTAGAGTGGCAATGAAATCATTCTCCTTTGGCATATTGGTCTTCTTTTTTATTTGAAATCTCATTCTTTGCTAATGTTTCAAAAAAATTCCTTTCATTGCTTCTATTTTACAATATTTCCTTACATGCAATTTATGGTTATATGAACGTCAATAAAGTTGTTGTTTTATCGAGAATCATGGCTCTTTCTACGATCTTATATGAAACCAAAAATCCTTGCATTGATCACAACTTATGCAATACCAAAACCTTTCTTGCAGAGTGCAAGATATCCATAAACATTAATTGCAATGGAGAAAAATCATTCATTATAAATGACTACGGAAATAATAAGGTAGAGAGACCTAGCCATCTATAAAAAGAACTCCAAACTACTAGCATATGTGTTCAAAACATATATGTTTCATCATAATTAAAGGTTTTAACCATTTGCTTTTTTTTACTATTGAAAGTTCTACCATTCTATTGTAGTAATAGACGGGCGCAACAAAGCACGCCACTCATGATCTAGTGATTACACAGATTGAACGTTCCTGGCTATGGAGAGGGGTGCACCTTATATAGAGTGCGTTGTAGCCCCATATCTCCCATGCCGCCGAGGCATTAGCTGTCATTGAACGAGTCAGTTAATAGGGTAACGAGCCTCTACTACAACAGTTACAGGTAACGGTAGCTATAACTCTATTTAGTGGATGACTTAGGATTCCTCAACCGTTGCAGCTCTCATGGTGTCTTCCTGTCTTGTACGTCCGAGTGGTCGTCCATTAGCCAAGTAACATATATGATCATCCGAGTGCTGCAGAGCCGTCCGAGTGAACCTCTTGATGTATGCATCCGAATGTTGGCATCGTCCAGGGACCTACCTATGATGGTGATGGAGCCCACCTTGGGTCGCAGCCTCGCAGGTGCCGGCGCCTCAGCGATGGCATGATACTGATCAGCCACGAGGGTAGGCCAGAAAGCAAGATCTCATCATGGCTTTTTCCACCCTATTTTCTAGGATTTTGTATTTGTTGAAATGATTGGCGGGGTGTTCGTGGCGGCGCCATAGGGAGTCCAAGTCCTAGCATGTCTCAAGCCCTTCCCCACCACCACGCTGACACAGCTGGAAGAAGGTTATCATGGTAGCTGAAAGGGTTGGCATGGAGAGGAAGAGAAGGATGTGGTGTCGTGCTACATATCTTTCATGGATTCGATTTTTTATCCAGTCTCTCTTTATTTTGTGGAAATTTGCGTTGGCTGCAGTGTGTGAGGATGATGATGATGTTTTATTGTTTTGTATAACAACAACTCGCCTGGTATAATGTGACTTTGCTGCATGTCCCCATTAGGTTTAGTTCTGTGTTGACTTAATGATGTTTCCTAGCAAAAATAATAATCTTTTAGATGATAATTCTCAACAAATGTGTGTTAGATTTTGCTTCATTACTTACTAAGGTTGTATGTTTTTAAGAATGTGATTTCAGGATAATTAGTCATGTCTTCTCCAAATACGAACGATGCACGGATGATTGTTGCTTGAGTGTTAAAAAAATCATCTTGGAGTCTGTGCTAACCACACAATAACTAGATTCAGATATTTTAGACTTCAGATTTTATAACATGAATTTTGTTATTTTGGAGCTTATCAGGTATATCGCTTGAAGCTTTGATTAGCCCACAACCAGACGGATAACACTTGAGGTTTGTAGCCTTGCAAGTTTAATAAATTATGATCTGACGGCCATCTGTTTTCTTTTAATACACTCGAAATAATATTGAAGTATCTTCCCCCTTTTCCATCCATGTACTAGTTTGATGTAGACACTATAAACTCTGGTCTGGAGGGATGATATTCAATTACACAAAAGATAAATGTATTACTTATAACCCATGATAGATTTACATGGGCTGGGACTAGGTTGCTATTTATTTAATGCTCTTGCTTGTGTTTCCTCGATTATGGTTCATTAAAGTTGTCAATTCATATGCCCATACATGTAAGTGTGTTTCTTTAGTTGTTTCTCTCTTCTTTGGTAATGTAAGTTAGTTCTACTGTATTTTATATTTATCCTACTGTTCATTCATTTAACAAATCATCTACTCGGCCTAGAACAAGAGATGTTCCTTATACGAGTTTCTGCTCCTATAGATGTCCTCAGAGTTTCATTTTATATGGGCTTTCAGGTTTTGGGACAATGTGCTTGTGCTTAAATACTCAGCTAGAGTGGCAATAAAATCATTCTCCTTTGCCATATTGGTCTTCTTTTTTATTTGAAATCTCATTCTTTGCTAATGTTTCAAAAAAATACCTTTCATTGCTTCTATTTTACAATATTTCCTTACATGCAATTTATGGTCATATGAACGTCAATAATGTTGTTGTTTTATCGAGAATCATGGCTCTTTCTGCGATCTTATATGAAACCAAAACCTTTCTTGCAGAGTGCAAGATATCCATAAACATTAATTGCAATGAAGAAAAATCATTCATTATAAATGACTACGGAAATAATAAGGTAGAGAGACCTAGCCATCTATAAAAAGAACTCCAAACTACTAGCATATGTGTTCAAAACATATACGTTTCATCATAATTAAAGGTTTTAACCATTTGCTTTTTTTTACTATTGAAAGTTCTACCATTCTATTGTAATAATAGACGGGCGCAGCAAAGCACGCCACTCATGATCTAGTGATTACACAGATTGAACGTGCCTGGCTATGGAGAGGGGTGCACCTTATATAGAGTGCGTTGTAGCCCCATATCTCCCACGCCGCCGAGGCATTAGCTGTCATTGAACGAGTCAGTTAATAGGGTAACGAGCCTCTACTACAACAGTTACAGGTAACGGTAGCTATAACTCTATTTAGTGGATGACTTAGGATTCCTCAACCGTTGCAGCTCTCATGGTGTCTTCCTGTCTTGTACGTCCGAGTGGTCGTCCATTAGCCAAGTAACATATATGATCATCCGAGTGCTGCAGAGCCGTCCGAGTGAACCTCTTGATGTATGCATCCGAATGTTGGCATCGTCCAGGGACCTACCTATGATGGTGATGGGCCCCATGTGGGTCCCGAATGACGGGTCCTTGATGGTACCCGGAGTAGGTGACCACATCATTAACCCCCGAATCAATTGGGATTTCGTAGGACAGTTAAACCGATCCCTCGGTTGAGTCCGAGTGCTACCGAGGCACTCGGAATATGTTTCCGAATCGTGGTTTGTTGTTCCTTGGGTGAAAACATAACAGGTTATAGACTTTAGGTTTACCCAGATGACCGGGTATTGTTGATCGTCGAGAAAAACCCGGTGACATTCCTTTTGTCTCTCGGAGAAGAGAGATTAGCGGCCCGGGTGAGGGCATGCCATTATAACCCGAGTGACGACCCTGGCATGTAGTCTGACTCTTCGGAGAGATGCCACTCCATATCCCAAGGAAACGCCAGCGCAGGCCAGCTACGAGTCCATGTTTATGAGTCAAGCGCCTTGGAGCCTATTGAGAGGACCAAGTGAACCCGCTGAGGGTGTTCAGCCGGACTAACACACGTCCTTTAGGAAAGGATCGATGGCAATCAATCGGACTGATTCAATCGGAAATCTCGAGATAAGAATTTGCATGTTCACGCGGTGAAGCGGTAATGTCATGCGTTAGTGGGAATGTGGGGGTGTTGCTCCCCGATTTGCGCGCACAATCTTCACCATGTGTTGCACCTTCCTTGAGCAAAGCCCCTTCGCGCGGGCCGTCAATACAGGGATTCGTGGTGCGAGATTTGGCTGAGGATCTTGTCTTGAGGTATAAAAGATTTGGGGACAGCGCTCCGGGCCTTAGATCACCTTTCTCACATCCTGACTCCTCTGCTTCTCTCCTCCACCCGAGTCTGTGGCGATCGCAAAGGGCTCCACGTCGAAAGCGGAGAGGGCGAAGAGGACGGGGGTGGCTTCTTCCTCCTGGTTCGGTCCGGCTGTTGGAGGGGCGTCGGGGGACTGGATCCCATCGCGAGTCACATCACGTCAGCTGGAGGAGCTCGCCGAGGAGGGGCTCATCCCCGCATCCCCCGATGGGTGGCGCCGACCGGGTGCGGGTGAGGTCGAGCCAGCGCTGCAGGAGGATGAGCGAGCCTTTCTCGTTACTCACATCATGGAGGGCTTCTCAGTGCCTCCTCATCCCTTCTTCCGAGCTTTTCTCGACTATTTTGGCAGCTCCATCACCTTCCTCCCAATGCTCTCATTTACCTCGCGTCCTTTGTTTCCCTCTGCGAGAATTTTCTCGACTACCGACCCCATTGGGGGCTCTTCAAGCATATATTCACGTGTCGGTCGATGAGCGTGAAGAAAGATCCATTAGCCGACGCGAAGACCCACATCACCCAGCTATGGGGAGGCCTGGGCATCCAAGTTGATGGGGGCAGTGCTTTCCCAAAGATGAGCTTTCCGTAGTCTGTCGAGGGATGGCAGAGGATTCGATTCTATTGCAGGGATGTCCCTTGTTCACGGCTAAACCGCCGAGTGTGGAGCAGATCGTCACTCGGATTTTCTTAACTTAGGCGAAAACTGGTTCATAGCTAAACCCCCGAGTGTGGAGCAGATCCTCACTCGGATTGTTTTTTGAGTTAGGAGAAAACTAGGGCTAAGCCCCCGAGTGTGGAGCAGATCCTCACTCGGATTGTTTTTTAACTCGGGTGAAAACTGGTTCACGGCTAAGCCCCCGAGTGTGGAGCAGGTCCTCACTCGGATTGTTTTTTAACTTAGGAAAAAACTGGTTTGCAGCTAAGCCTTTCTCATCTCTTCACCCACTGGAGGTGTGTTAATTTCCGGATGTGATTAATCACCTGAGTGAAATGCGACCATAGGTCGAACTAGACGACATACATGGGAAAAGTAAGACTATCATTAATCTGACTTCATTTGGACTAACTATTACATGGGAGAAATTTTATTCTGTGTAAAACTTGCCGAGCAAATATACGTTCGAGGCTCTGGGCTCTTCTTTTCCTTTGGCTCATTTTTATAGTCTGTATGCTCCATTGTGTGAGACCTTCGATATGGAAAATGGCCCCTGCCAAGGGGGCACCAGTTTGTGAGGTTTCTGTTGATCCACTCGGAGGACCATGTCTCCTTCCTAGAAAGAACATCCTCTGACATGTCTATCGTGGTAGCGACTTAAATCTTGTTGGTACAACGTTGATCTTATAAACACCAGCCCACGTTCCTCGTCCGAAAGGTCTAATCCATCATGCTTTGCCTCTTCGGCCTCGGCCTCCGAGTAAAGACACACTCGGGGGGAGTTGTGGAGCAGACGCAAGAGATCTTCTGACTTGTATGCCATAAAGGATGGGGTGCGGTTGGTGCATCGATTTGGAGTCATCCACAAACCCCAGAGGACTGAAGGTAACTCGGTCACCCAGGCTCCTCCTGCATGAGTTAGGTCGCGCATGAGGCGAAGTTCCAATCCTTGGAGTATGAGTCCATTTGATCGTTCGGCTTGCCCATTTGACTGCATGTGCGCCACAAAGGCGTAATCGATGCGAGTGCCCTCGGTGTAAAAAAACTCACAGAACTCGTTTGAGTCAAAGTAAGATCTGTTGCGAGTGATGATGCTATGTAGGACTCTAAATATGAATAGTATCCCCTTGATGAATTGAATGGCAGTGGCTGAGTCCAGGCTCTTTATTTGCTTGGCCTCAATCCACTTGGTGAACTTGTCCACTGCCACCAACAAGTGTGTGAAACCACTCTCCCCGGTCCGAAGAGGGCCAACCGAGTCGAGTCCCCAGACGGTGAAAGGCCAAGTGAGGGGAGTATTCTTCAGAGCAGGCGCAGGCTTGTGTGATTGCTTTGCATACAACTGGCACCCGACGCATTGATCCACTATATCGCTGCAACTTCATTGGCTCGGGGCACATAGAAGCCGGCCATGAATGCTTTGGCGACCAGGGTCTGAGAGGTTGCATGGTGACCACAGGTTCCCGAGTGAATTTCCTGCATAATTTGTTGTCCTTCCTCCGGTGATATGCATCGTTGAGCGACTCTAGTCGTGCTCTTCTTGTACATTTTTTCTCCCATGATGGTGAAAGCCTTGGATTGACAGACGATCTATCAAGCTTCATCCTCATCTTCTGGGAGTTCCCGCCGGAGCAGGTACGCCAGGTATGACCCAGTCCATTCGGGAGTGATGACAAGGTTCTCTTGAACCATATGAATTACTGCAGCATTGTCTACTTCAGTCGGATTAGAAGGACCGACTCGTTGCGGGGGCTCCTCCACAAAAGGGTCTTCCTTGATTGTGGGCGAGTGTAAGCGTTCGAGAAACACATTCTTGGGTACCATCTTCCGAGTGGAGCCCATCTTGGCCAGATCGTCAGGTGCTTGATTCTTGAGTCATGGCACATGGTGGAGTTCCGACCCTTCAAACTGTTCTTCTAGTTTTTTGACGGCATTGTAGTAGCCAGTCATTGCTGGACTTCAGATATCCCATTCCTTCATGACTTGATTCACCACTGAGTCTGAGTTGCTGTAGACCATCAGTCGGCAAATCCCCAGAGATATTGCCATTGGCATCCTATATAGGAGAACTTCGTATTCGGCTTTGTTATTGGAGGAGTTGAAGTGAATCTAAAGCAGAAAACTGAGTCGGTCGCCTTCAAGGGACACCAAGACCACTCCGGCCCTGGAGCCGTGGAGCATCTTGGAGCCATTGAAGAACATCGTCAGGGTTCTGGAACACTCGGAATGGGTTGCTCTTGCTCAACCCACTCGGCGAGGACATCTACCGGGGCTTGCCACTTGATGGCCTTCTTAGCTTCAAACATGATGTCCAACGGGAGGAGCTCAATGGCCCAATTAGCCACTCAGGCAGTGGCATCTCTTTTGTTCATGATCTCAGATAGAGGGGCATCACTTATCAATGTGACCGAGTGTTCTTGAAAATAATGCGCTGCCTTCTTTGAAGTTAGATAGATTCCATATACTAGCTTTTGATAATGCGGATACCTATGCTTGGAAGGCGTCAGGACATTAGTGATGTAGTAGAGTGGTCATTGGAGCTTGAACGCTTTGCCTTGTTCTTCCACTACCACAGTGAGAACCGTGCTAACAACTTGACTCGTAGTCGCGATGTATAAAACCAAGGGCTCCTTGCTTCCCGGAGCAGCCACTACTAGGGAAAATCTTATTTGTAGACGCTTACTAGTAGCGCGGGTTTATACCCCTCGCTACTGCTACTTACTAGTAGTGCGGGTTTATACCCCTCGCTACTATTAAGATGATAGTAGTAGCACGGGGTTATACCCCTCGCTACTGCTAAGTGGTGCCTACCGTGCCCCCCCGGGACATGTCATAGTAGTAGTGAGGGGTATAAACCCGCGCTACTACTAAGTTGATAGTAGTAGCCCGGGTTTATACCCCTCGCCACTACTAAGTATATGGTTTTTGAAGAGACCTGAAATCCTCATCTCCTCCCCCAAATTCTTCCTCTCCCCCGCCACTCTCCCCCTCTCTCTCCCTAGGCTCGCACATGGACCTCCTACCCATGCGCGCCTCCTCCTCCTACCCATGGTGCCAAAAGAGGCTGCCGGCGTCGTAGAGTTTGCCGGTCTTCCCCACATCTCCATGCCACCATGCGGGAGAACCTCACCACCAGGGACCAACCCCGCTGCTACCTCCATCTCCTTCCTCTCTCCCTCATTTTTTCTCTCTCTCCCTCTGGTTTGACTCATCCTCCTATGTCCTTTCCTGTGGAGGTCGTCGCCATGGACGACCAGGTGCTTGCTGCCTTTGCTGCGAAGAGGAGCCCCATGCGGACGCCTTGCTCTGCCATGGATCCGGGCCCTCTGCAGCAGCTGTCACTAGATCTAGTCTGCCGCTACCCTTCCGCACCTCCCGCGCCCCCTGTCATCGCTGGATAGAACAATTGCTGCCACTGAAAGCATGCACGGGATTGAGAATTTTGTTTGTTTTTTAAATTAATAGTAATAGCACGAGTGGCAACCATGCTACTACTAACAAACGTAGTAGTACCGCGGGTGCACCCGTGCTACTACTAAAAGTTAGCTGTAGCTCCGTAGCAATAGCGCGGGCACCCGCGCTACTTCTAGGCTTTTCCCTAGTAGTGAGCTAGCACCATCTGGGTGGAAAGCAAGGCTTTAAGTTCCTGGAACGCGGCCTGCGCTTTGGGAGTCCATTCCAACCTGTCAGACTTCTTCATCAATCGGTAAAGCGGCAAGGACCCTCCCACGCCTCCAACTACGGAGGCGGCAGGGACCCGCTCGAGAGAAAGCGGAGCCCTGTTTGATGAGTCAAGAAGAAGGCTTAGAAGAGTATCAACCAAAGAAGAAAAAGAAAGCCGTGAGAAAAATCACACTTACGCCGAAACCGCATGTGGCTGCTTCACCACCTTGCGGAAGCGAGCCCCCTTCGCGGCCGCCTCGTCCCGCTTGGTCGCCGCCACGGTACCCCTAGGCTTGTTTGGCCAGCTGCCAAAGTGAGTCGGCGCGGCTCGGCGCTTCTGCGCGCCGCCACGAGCTGCCGACGCGGCAGATGGGCCCTTGCCTTGCTGATCGGGCGCTGGCTGGCGATGTGGAACGACTTCGACTTCGTCGTCATCCGGCCAGTCATCGAAGGCGGCCCCGAGCCCGGCGCCGCCTGCGTCGCCGCCTCCCCCTACGACGTCGTCTTCCATGGCGGCCACCCCCAGGTCCAGGTCGTCGGGGTCGTCCACCGTGCGGTTGGGGACGAACTGGCGCTCCACCCCCGCGGCTCCAGTTGCCGGTGGAAGAAGAGGGTTCTGCTGAAAACGAGCCGACTAGTCAGGAGTCGGCCAGTATGAACCCGGCAACATGAAAAGAAGAAAAGGAGAGAAACTAACCGTAGGCGGAGGATTGGCGCGAGAGTACGGCTCCTAGCCGTACTGCCACTCCTCGGTAAGCTTGCAGTTGGAGACATAATTCACCATGTAAGATACCTCATCATGAGGCATCTCCCTGGTGCTCAGCCGGCATGGGTCGTAGCGGCCGCTCATCTGGCAGATCATATGAGGTCGGCTCTGGAGTGGGAGCACCCGACGCTCCACAAAGGCGGCTACCAGGTCGGCACTGGTCAGGCCCTCCGCCTGGATCATCACCCAAAGCCATGCGACGGCAGCAGCCCTAGCCGGAGTCAACGTCCGGGCACGATAGGACCACGAGGGCTGCCTCCTAGCCGGCAGATTGACGAAGTCGCCTTGCACGACGACGTTCTTCACGTAGAAGTAGGACTTCTGCCAGAGCTTCACCGACTGGATCAGCGGGATAGCCGGGAACGGGTTGTTGTCGCTCGTTCTCTGCATGGCGATGAAGGCGCCACATGGAGCGGGCACGCCCGCAACGACGGTGCCCAACTTGCTCTGGAAGAATTCCCCCCAGAGCTCGAGGGTGGGGAGGACGCCAAGAATACCCTCACACAGGGTGACGAAGGCCGACAGCAGCATCACCACGTTGGGAGTGAGGTGATGCGGCTGGAGACGATAAAACTCGAGGAAGGAGCGGAGGAACCCGCTTGCTGGTAGGCCGATGCCGCGCAGGCAGTGCGAGCGAAAGACTACCCGCTCGTCCTTCTCCGGCACCGGCGAGATCTCCGTCTCCGGCGCGAGACGAACCCGCACGAGGTCCGCGGTCGGCAGCCGCCGCGTGTTGCGGAGGAACTCGACATGGTCATCGTGGATGTTGGAACCTTCCCAAGAGCTGGACAGAGCCATGGGGACGGTGCGGCGACGAGAGAAGTGCGGCGGCGGAGATCGCACGCCCCTGCTATGGCGAGCCAAGAAGGTTGGCGGAAGCGCGGTGGCGGTGAGAAGCGGTGGCGAAGGAGAGGAGGAAGAAGAAGAAGGAAGGGGCGGAGCGAGGGCGAGCGTGCGAGCGTCTGCCGCTCCCCCTCCCCCCTACTTATAGCCTCGTGCGGCGAAGCCGAGGAGGCGAGGCATGGGGGGACGTGGGATTAACTGCGCCCACTACCCCACATCCCGCGATTATTGCGCCTTAACAGCGTGCGATAACCGCCACCAGAAGACGTGCGGTCCATCCGAGCCACAGAAAATCCGCGCGTGGGCCGAGGCCTGGTAGTGGCGGGCCCCGGACAGCGGCGACGTCCCGTCGCGCGCGTGGGCTGGCAGGCCCTTCCGGCCGTAGGGTGCCATGTGGCGCACAGGCAGCGAGCGGTCAGCTCGCAGCCTGACTCGCACGCCACCTGGTTCCCGCCTTCAACCTTTGAAACCTCCAGAAGACGGCGCACCTAATCCAAGTCGGCTCCCAGTTGCCGGCTCTTCAAGATAGGAAGCTGATTGAGCTTCTCGTCTTTTTTCAACCTCGGAGCCCAACCAGCTTCGGGGACTACTATCGGAGTAAATGACCATGGGTAGCCCGATCGAGCCCTCGAGCGTCCAAGACTTGGGGCCGCCTTCCCCTAGCCGGCTGCCTCTCAGGCCGGCTGCAAGAAGGCAGCCCGACCCTAAAAACCCTCATGAAGAAACCCACGAGAGGGCCGGCTCCAAGAAGCCGGCCATGAGAAGGTCGACTCCAAGAAGCCGGCCCCTGGCAAGCGGCCAAGGCCGTGCCCTCAGAATCTGCACCCACTTAACGGTGATGAGATGGGGCGTGGCTACAGTGAAGCCTGCCACCCTCGAATCCAGGCACGCGCGTGGCCACAGTGCACCGTACGGGGCGGCTATCGCCCGTCCGGTGCGGCACTGTTGCCATGTTGACCATGACGTCAACCACGACGAGCCGTCAGTACGACAGGCTGACTTGGCGTCCATAGTACAAAAGTACTGTGCGATGGAAAACGCCTGGAAAACCGAAATTAAATTTTGGGACAATCCGGCCCTGAATAGAAACCCTGTCCGAAATAAAAGGGTGTATCATCGTCAGACACCCGGGTTAAACACCAAAAAACCAAAACCCTCTATAGGGCATGGAACCGTACTGGAAGGATGGCTTAATGGACCCTGTAAAATTCATAGTACAGAGGACGCCACACCCACTCACAGCCTTAGGGCATGTTGGATACTCCGGCAGGTGGCCAAAATCGGCGAAGATCTCCTAATCCCGGAGGCCACAGAAAGCCACCCCTGGGACACCAGTACAGTCTTAACAGTCTTCGAGACTTTCGCATCAAATAAAATGCGAAAAAGAACACTCCAAAGCATTGCCGAAGTCTACCAAGTAGCAGCAATAAACCCATGGAGTGACACGACTATTACCTTTAATGCCAGTGATGAACCTAAATTCCGAACAGCCCGAGCACCAGCCGCATTGGTCCTCAGTCCAATAGTGGACGGCTTTCGCCTCACCAAGGTGCTCATGGATGGAGGCAGCGGACTGAACCTCATTTATGAGGAAACCCTTCAGAAAATGGAAATAGACTGGAACCGCATTAAGCGAAGCAGCACAACCTTTAGCCTCGGAGGTACCACTTAACGATATCATAAACAACCGCGACGCAACGGGCCGGATTGCAAAATGGGCCATTGAGCTCCTCCCATTCGACATAACTTATAAGCCACGGCGAGCTATCAAATCGCAAGTTTTGGCCGACTTCGTCACAGAATGGACGGAGCCCGAACTCCCTAAAGAGTATGGCACATATTCAAACTGGATCAGGCATTTCGACTGCTCCAAAATGTTGGCTGGTCTAGGGGCTGGCGTTGTTTTGACGTCCCCCACGGGAGACACAGTTCAATCTGTACTCCAGATTATGTACACAGACTCCAAGAATGCAGCTGAATACGAGGCCCTCTTACATGGTCTTCGGATGGCAGTATCCATGGGAATTCAACGCCTAGAGGTGCGAGGGGATTTGAACCTCGCAATATCCCAAATAAATGGAGATTTCGATGTCAAGGATCCAAAAATGGCAGCTTATCGCAACGCCGTCCTAAAAATGTCAGCTCGGTTCGAAGGGCTCGAATTTCATCATATAGCCCGGGAAAACAATCATGCGGCAGATGTCCTGGCACGCATCGCGCAAAACGGGACGCAATCCCCCCCAACATCTTCTTGGAAAGGCTGTCCAAGCCATCCGTAGTATGCAAAGGGGAACTTAGCAATAACAGCCCGGACTGAACCGTACTGCCCGATGCCGAACAATCTGACACAATTGGAGGCTCTGCCAATGAAATCACACCTTCAGCCCACGTAATAATGGCCGTCATCGCCCCGTGGACAAAACCATTCCTAGCCTACCTTACTAGGCAGGAACTCCCAGAGGACCAAAACGAGGCATGCTGCGTAATTCGGCGATCTAAAGCCTATAAGGTCCATGAGGGAGAGCTTTATAAGAAAAGTACTACCGGAGTCCTTCAAAGGTGCATCTCCGAAGAAGAAGGGCGGAACCTTCTGGATGAAATTCATGCCGGACTCGGTGGTCATCACGCTGCAGCTCGGGCCATTGTAAGCAAGGCTTTTCGTACAGGCTTTTATTGGCCGACCGCCCAGGCAGACGCTCAGGACTTAGTCCAGCGATGCGTCGGTTGCTAGCTTTTTGCAAACCAAAGCCATATGCCACCCACCACCCTCCAAACTATCCCCATCACTTGGCCCTTCGCGGTCTGGGGGCTTGACATGGTGGGACCCCTTAAAGGTGGAACCCACAAGAAAAAATACTTACTGGTCATGGTGGATAAATTCACCAAATGGATAGAAGCCAAGCCTGTTAAAACGGCCGAATCCGGACCGGTGATAGGCTTCATATCCGGGGTCGTACACCGTTATGGCGTCCCCCACAGCATCATCACTGATAACGGCACGAACTTTGCGGCTGACGAGGTAAAACTCTAGTGCAAAAACATGGGCATCAAGCTCGATTATGCTTCAGTCTATCACCCCAAACTAATGGTCAGGTCAAACGTGCAAATGGTCTTATCATGAGCGGCATTAAACCCAGATTAGTGCGGTCCCTTAAGGAATCTGATACGCACTGGGTAGAGGAGCTCGATTTCGTACTCTGGGGCTGCGGACCACGCCGAATCGCACCACCGGATAAACACCATTTTTCATGGTGTACGGCGCAGAGGCAGTTTTGCCTTGCGACATAATTCATGACTCACCTCAAGTGTGCATGTATGAAGAAAGAGATGCCGAGCTCGATTGGCAGGACAGTTTGGACGCCTTGGAGGAGGAGCGTGACGTGGCAAAAGCCCGTTCCGCATTTTATCAACAACAAGCTCGAAGATTTCAAAGCAGAGAAGTACGGGCCAAAAATTATAACATTGGCGAATTAGTTCTACGCCTGCCGGACAAGAAAAAGGACAAACTCAAGCCCAAGTGGGAAGGTCCCTTCATAATTGACCAAGTCCTGACTGGTGGAGCGTACCGTCTGCGAGATGCATCGGATAACCGACTCGAGCCGAACCCATGGAACGCAGCCCGTCTTCGAAGATTCTATGCCTAGCGCCGTACTCCGTGTTCGTCTCCTTCCTCCGTCCATTTTTATATATATTTTATGTCTTACATTTCTCTCCTTCCCCCTTCCTTTCTTTTATAGCCTTTAAAGGCTCATCAAATGACGCGCTATCCGCGCTCGTTAAACCTGGGGGCTTTTTTAAACAGAAGCTTATTTATACGGGTTTCAGGCCCAGCACATGTGTCACGCTTCCACATGTACCTTTTATTCACCATTATATGCATCGATATGACTTAAGTTTTGGCCAAGCTGAGTTGCCTGGCTACTGTGCTTACCCCTACATTCCCGATTGTTCGGCTAGGTGGTAAAGGGAGCACCTCTGCGATTGTTACTACCGGATAAGCCAGATGTGTACCTCAGACTGGGTGAAGCCGAAAGCTAGCGTTCTTAAGGGAATAGTCGGTCGGTGAACTAAAGATGATTTTTCACTTATTTTATTTATCTGCCCCCAGATGCTTTTTTGCTTTTTTCGCAATCCGGACATGCACTTTAGGGCATGCCTCCCAGGGAAAGGAACCCTTAACGGAACTATTCTCCCTGGAAGATGTTTCTTACTACCCATGTAATATAACATAACTAGTTGGGCACTTGCCTGATAAAGCACTAATGACCCTTACGCCTGGTCTCCACGCATGCCCCGGTTCTTACATAACCGAGAGAGTATTCGGACACACTCCAGACTATCGGGTCCCGAGGTTCAAGCAAAAAGGTCCGCCACGGCAAACGATCTACAATCCGGCTAGAAGGCATTCTACATGTCATTTTACATTACATAGTCAATCTGACTGAATGTATTCCTCTTCAATACCATCTAATAGGCTGTCTAGTTTACAGTCCTGTTGGGGATACTTTGCGGCCAATTCTACTTGGCCGTACACTAAGCTCACAGGGATCTCCTTCCCGTCCGGCCCCACAGGTCCGACCTCGGCCATGTGGTTTGGGTCAGCCTTGGTGTACCGAGTCTTCACCATGGCCCAGGCTTCCCTGGCACCTTGACGGCAGGCCGATACCTTGCATAGCCGGAAGCGCCACCGTGCTCCCTTCAGCTTCTCCACAAGCCCTCCAAGGCCTTCGAGCACGGAGACAGACGGCCACAAGGCCTGGGCAATGCCTTGCATCACATGCCGAACTCGTTCATGCAGTTGTGAGAGCTCGGGAAGAAGGTCACCCATAGAACCGGGCATTTCCTCTGCAGGACGACCTGTGAGCATACCTACATATATAGCTCTGTTAGTCGACTTCCTCGCTGAACCCTTTTCCAAAGTTCGTTCAAGCACTTACTAAATATTCCGCGTCGAAGCCGCTTGTTCTCCTTCACGGAGTCCGACAGTTGGGCACGAACATCCTGTAGTTCCACGCCCAGCTGGGTGTTGGCATCTTGGAGATCATTCTTCTCCCGCCTCACCTTTGTAAGCATGCTCTCACCAGCCTTTAGCTGGCGTAGTAGTCGCTGCTTCTCCGGATCTAATCCGGCGCCATCTGCAATATTATTATCAGATTTGCACACACGCCGCAATTCATATAATACTTCTCTTTCGAAGCGTATATTACCAGAAGGGCTCTCTTTGGGCTCCCCTGCCGCGGTTAGTGTGGCCTCAAGTTGGGCTTTGCACTCTTCTAGCTCCTGGGACAGTTGGGTATTCTTTTCCGTAAGTACCTGCATAACATATGGTCCTTAAAATCAGTTATTCTAACTGTTTCAAGTCTCGGGGGCTACTGGTATATATATAATTACCAAAATTTTCTTACCCGTATGTCTTTTACATATTGCTCCGTGGCTCTGGCTAGACCATTTTGAGCGGCACGGAGGTGCGCATCTCCTGAATTGAAGGCATCCAATGCCTCTTGGGAGAAACAAGCATCACGAAGAACTGTCCAACGACGCCTGTGGTTCATGGAACTCTCCACCTCAGAATTGGTGGAAGACAGCATGTCCGCATCCTCTATCGTAGGACCGTCCGGTGCACGCCTCTAGCTCGCCTCCGCTTCCGGACCAGGCTTTGGAGCCTGGCTGGTGGAGGCGCGATTGGCAGCCTCTCCGGATATAGTCCGACGAGGTCTCTTCGTCCTGAAGAAAGCGCGAGCGTTGTTATTCCTTGACGTAATAGCACCTGGGAATGTGGTGGCACGCTATACCTTTGCGCCGACGTCTCAGTCCGGACAACACTTCTTTTCAGCCCGCGGGGCCTTGCCGCCCCTCGTTGGCTAGTCACCGCAGGCTCGGCCTCTAGTCTCGAGGATCTCCCCTGCAAAACACGGTTGTTATACGGCAATCGAAAACACGCGAGGATGGATCCCTTTTCAAAGTTCTGGGACTTCGGCCTCAGTTACCTGTGAGACTGGGAATAGCCTTGGGTAATCGGCCGTAATGGCCACCAAGGCATCATCGATGCTCAGTTGGTGAAATACCCCATCAATCAGCTCCACAGATATATCCGAATCCTCTTGGGAGTCCGGGTCGAGGGACCGTTCCGCGCCCTCGGGTTGTGGAGGAAGGCTGGTCATTTCTTTCATGGCCTGACGCAGTTCCTGCGTCAAATCATAAGATGAGATGTTCAACGGTGGGAATATGAAACGGGCGGGCAAGTAAAAGTGTCCACTTACCCAACTTGGAGGATTGTACATAGAAAATCCACCCTGCGGGTTGACGCGGGAAAATTCCTCCTCTTCTCCCTTGTACAAAGCGGAAAAGATCTTTATTAGAGCGTCAGCTGATTCCGGCCCCTTACGGCCGTAGCGGGTAGAGTCGTCCTCCCCGTGGAAATACCACATGGGGTGGCTTCTGTATTGATGCGGCTGCACCCCCAGCATATTGCATGCGGCCATGACACCGATCATGGTCAGTCCGGAATGGGCTAACAACCTTATTCAGCCCATCAGGTACAAGACGTCCTTGTCACTTTCCTTCTGAGGGCTCCGTGGGCGCCAGCTTAGGCGCTTCTTCAGGGGAGCATTGTCAAACTCAGGAAGGACAATCCGGACAGGATCCGGCAGCGGGACGTCGTCTATATAAAACCATTCCGAAGGCCAGTCCTCGGACGCCTTCTTCGGGGTTCTGGATAGATATCTGGTCCCGGCGACGCGCCATACTTCGGCTCCGCCCACTTGATATATCGACCCGTTTTGAGAACGGGGCACAAGACAGAATAGCCTCTTCCACAACGCGAAATGAGCCTCAACACCCAAGAACAGCTCGCAAAGGGCTACGAAGCCCGCGATATGCAATATGGAGGCAGGCGTAAGGTTGTGCAGCTGGAGGCTGTAGAACTCCAGAAGCCCCCGGAGAAACGGATGAATTGGAAATCCGAGTCCTCTTATTAGATAGGGGACAAGGCATACCCGCTCTCTTTGGAGGGATTAGGGGTGCTCTCCGCTTGCTCTCCGCCATTATAGGTGGCGAGTCCGGCTCGAACCGGAACCATATAGGCCGGGGGAGAAACCCCTTGGTCTGGAGCGTCACATGCTCGCTGTGCGGGATTGAGCATCTCTTCCAATTTCCAAGCTGAGGGTTGGAAGGGCGAGAGGAGGAGCTACAGCGGCCGGCCATGATAGAATGGACCTCTGTCGGATGCGCTCTGATGAATACTCACGGAGGGGAGAAGGTGTGATTTGGATCTAAATCCTCGTCCCTTTAAATACGCGGCTCATCTACGCGGCTAAGGGTGTAAATATAAAAACGCCCTGACTTTTCGTATTCATTTGACATGTGGAAGACGGCCATTATTGGGCGTAGAAGCCAAGGAGCGCCACATTTGCAAAGAAACCGGACATTATTCAATAGGTACACGGAATTTGGAGAAGAACCCGCCTTGCAATGCCGAAGACAATTTGCGCACCGTACTCGTCGTCATTGAAGCCTAGTTCGGGGGCTACTGAGGGAGTCCTGGATTAGGGGGTGTTCGGATAGCCGGACTATACCTTCAGCCGGACTCCAGGACTATGAAGATACAAGATTGAAGACTTCGTCCCGTGTCCGGAAGGGACTTTCCTTGGCGTGGAAGGCAAGCTTGGCGATACGGATATGTAGATCTCCTACCATTGTAACCGACTCCGTATAACCCTAACCCTCTCCGGTGTCTATATAAACCGGAGGGTTTTAGTCCGTAGGACAACATACAATCATACCATATGCTAGCTTCTAGGGTTTAGCCTCCTTGATCTCGTGGTAGATCTACTCTTGTACTACCCATATCATCAATATTAATCAAGCAGGAGTAGGGTTTTACCTCCATCGAGAGGGCCCAAACCTGGGTAAAAACATCGTGTCCCTTGTCTCCTGTTACCATCCGCCTAGACGCACAGTTCGGGACCCCCTACCCGAGACCCGCCGGTTTTGACACCGACAGCGCCCCATTAAGGAGACAAGATGAGGTAAGGCTACAGTAACAAGCCGCCAGGCGGCGGCACTGTGGCCATGCTTACCTCGACCAAGCCCTCGTCACCAGAGGCGCGACAACAGTAACAAGGCCCAAAGCGGTGGGACCGGCCTGTCGACTAGAAGGCCGGCAGCCGGCAGGGCCCACCAGTCGGTGGGCCCCAGCGGCCAGCGGAGAAGCCGGTGAGCGTAGAAACTGACGGCTAGGGCCCACGCCCAGCCGGATTACCATTGTACCCCTGGGGGGTAGGCCTATATAAACCCCCCAGGGCACCCATGCAAGGGAGACCTTTTTGGAGTTTTTAGACACCACATCGAGAGGAGGAGAGAGCTAGCTTGGCCCTTCTTCTTCCTCTCGCCGAACAGCTCAAGGAGCCTCTTGTAGCTACTTGCTTGATCTAGTAACCATGCGGAGACCCCGCAGAGCAGCAGTAGGGGCGTTATTTCCACGGAGAGCCCCGAAGCTGGGTAAGATCCGCCGGCGTGCATGTCTTCGCCTTATCCCTTTTCCAGGCACCGACGATGTTTTATTGGCTCCCACAATCATAAGCCACCCGTTGGCATATGTCGCACCAACCACCTGACATCTTGACAATTTCAAGACTCCTCGTCATGTCCGTGATCACATCCCGGACTCCGAACAACCTTCTGTACATCAAAACACATAAACTCATAATACGATCATCATCGAACGTTAAGCGTGCGGACCCTACGGGTTCGAGAACTATGTAGACATGACCGAGACTCATCTCCGGTCAATAACCAATAGCGGAACTTGGATGTACATATTCGTCCTTACATATTCTACGAAGATCTTTATCGGTCAAACCGCATAACAACATACGTTGTTCCCTTTGTCATCGGTAGGTTACTTGCGTGAGATTAGATCGTAGGTATCATCATAACTAGTTCAATCTCGTATTGGCAAGTCTCTTTAGTCATTCTGTAATGCAACATCCCGCAACTAACTCATTAGTCACATTGCTTGCAAGGCTTATAGTGATGTTGAAAGCACAAGTGCTCCCAGGGTGATATTGGTAATTAATGTCAACATATCTCTTGTTGGACTAAGACTTTTACCTAGTATGTTTCAGACAAGTTCAACAAATTAAGTGGCATCGACTAAAGGATGCGGAACCCCTTCAAGATGCTAAGGACAAAGGATTGGCTCAAGCTTCAAGTACAAGACTCTACATTTTATATTTTAGTGATCCAAGATCACATTGTGTCCATAGGAAAAGCCAATACTATCAAGGAGGGATGAGGTGTTTCTTAATGAGGTTCTTGCTTCAAAGTGCTTAGTGATATGCTCCAAAACCCTCAACTACCTTCCCACATCCACATATGACCTAAACCAAAAGTCTAACTCGGCCCCACCGATTCTTTCTATCCGGCGCCACTGAGTTCAAATGTCATAGCCATTGCCACAAACCCTAGGCAAATCGGTTTCACCGATAGGGATCTCGGTCTCACCAAGATGGGATTGTAATCTCTCCGTGTATGTCCATTACTAAATTCGGTCTCACCGAGTTTGAGCAATCGGTACTAAAAAGATTACAATGCAAACTCTCTGGTTAGTTTATTACCAAAATCGGTCTCACCGAGTTTGTGTAATCGGTCTCACCGAGTTTGCCTGACCAACTCTCTGGTTAGTTTATTACCAAAATTGGTCCTACCGAGTTTGTGTAATCGGTCTCACCAAGATTACGTTATGCCCTAACCCCAACCATATCGGTCCTACCGAGTTGCATGTCAGTCCCACCGAAAATCCTAACGGTCACTAGGTTTGCTAAATCGGTCCGACCGAGTTTCTCAATTCGTTCTCACCGAGATTGGTAAATTGTGTGTAATGGTTAGATTTTGTGTGGAGGCTATATATACCCCTCCACCCACTCTTCATTCATGGAGAGAGCCATCAGAAAGAACCTACACTTCCAATACACAATTTCTGAGAGAGAACCACCTACTCATGTGTTGAGACCAAGATATTCCATTCCTACCATATGAATCTTGATCTCTAGCCTTTCCCAATTTGCTTTCCACTCAAATCTTCTTTCCACCAATTCCAAATCCTGTGAGAGAGAGTTGAGTGTTGGGGAGACTATCATTTGAAGCACAAGAGCAAGGAGTTCATCATCAACACATCATTTGTTACTTCTTGGAGAGTGGTGTCTCCTTAATTGGCTAGGCGTCACTTGGGAGCCTCCGACAAGATTGTGGAGTTGAACCAAGGAGTTTGTAAGGGCAAGGAGATCGCCTACTTCGTGAAGATCTATCGCTAGTGAGGCAAGTCCTTCGTGGGCGACGGCCATGGTGGGATAGACAAGGTTGCTTCTTCGTGGACCCTTCGTGGGTGGAGCCCTCTGTGGACTCGCGCAACCGTTACCCTTCGTGGGTTGAAGTCTCCACCAACGTGGATGTACGATAGCACCACCTATCGGAACCACGACAAAAACATCTGTGTCTCCAATTGCGTTTGATTTCTCCAATCCCTTCCCTTTACATTCTTGCAAGTTGCATGCTTTACTTTCCGCTGCTCATATACTCTTTGCATGCTTGCTTGTGAGTGTTAAACTTGTGCCTAAACTTCACTTGAACTTAAAGAAGTTAAAAACTACAACTTTTGGTACTTCGTGTCTAATCACCCCCCTCTAGACACCTCTTCTCGATCCTTTCAGATGTGCATTACCGAGAGGGCCCAGAGATACCTCTCCGACAATCGGAGTGACAAATCCTAATGTCAATCTATGCCAACTCAACGAACACCATTGGAGACACCTGTAGAGCATCGAACACCATCGTTAATCACTAAGTGCTCCTCCTCTATTCGGGAGTTGCATAATCGCATAGTCAAGGAACATGTATAAGTCATGAAGAAAGCAATAGCAATAAACTAAACAATCATAGTGCTAAGCTAACGGATGGGTCAAGTCAATCACATCATTCTCTAATGACGTGATCCCGTTCATCAAATGACAAATCATGTCTACGGCTAGGAAACTTAACCATATTTGATTAACGAGCTAGTCAAGTAGAGGCAGACTAGTGACACTCCGTTTGTCTATGTATTCACACATGTACTAAGTTTCCGTTTAATACAATTCTAGCATGAATAATAAAAATTTATCATGATATAAGGAAATAAAAATAACAACTTTATAATTGCCTCTAGGGCATATTTCCTTGAGGATATACTCATGGAGTGTCTCGTTCTGCCTCTGCACACAATGTTGCAACTCGGCCAAACCACCTGCTCTCTTGTACGTTCCTTCAAAAGTTTTGATGTGCACTCTTGCCCAATCATCACGAAAGAATATGCTACCCGGCGGGAGCTGTGTTAGCCAAGCCCGGGCAATTATTTCATGGCCACGTTGTCGCTCCCACCACCGATCTGGACAACCACTCGGTAATCTTCCAACCAAATATCAGGCTTAGACTCGCGCAACAAACTCGTAGGGCGTGCCCCTGAGTCTATGGGCCCCACGCATCACCATTTGACCTATTTCGAGGCCTATGAATTCCAAAATATTCTTAAACCAATAGAGAGCTGACCGAAACATTTTTCCGACAGCCACAAGCTTCTGTTCTTCCACGATCCCATTTGGTGGTCTTTTTCGATACTCTACGGGAGGGGGAATCGATCATGGAGGGCTTCTGCACCAACCTTGCTCCCCTAGTGATGATGCGTATGTAGTTTTCCAGACCTACGGGTCAATAGCTAGTAGCTAGATGGCTTCTTCTCTCTCTTTGATCTTCAATATCATTTTCTCCTTGATGTTCTTGGAGTTCTATCTGATGTAATATTTTGTGGTGTGTTTGTTGTGATTCGATGAATTGTGGGTTTATGATATGAATATTCATGAGTCTTTTCTGAACTTTATTATGCATGATTTTATAACTTTATATTTCTCTCCGATCTATCTATTTGATTTGGCCAACTAGATTGATTTATCTTCCAATAGGAGAGCTGCTTTGTATTGGGTTAAATCTTGCGGTGCTCTATATCCTAGTGACAAAGTAGGGGACAAGACACGTATTTGTATTGTTGCTATGAAGATAAAAACAACAGGGTTTATTCATATTGGTTGGATTTACTTTGTCTACATCATGTCATGTTGCTTAAGGCGTCACTCGGTTTTTATTAACTAAATACTCTAGATGCATGCTAGATAGCGGCCGATGGTTATAGTAATAGTAGTAGATGTAGGAAGGAGTCCGTCTACTTGTCTCGGACGTTATGCCTATATACATGATTATTGCCTTAAATATCGAAAATTCAAATCTGAGCCCGAGCTCACCCGCACCTGCGCTCATGAAAAAAATCAAAATAAATACAAGAAAAATTCAAAAAATTCCAAAACAAATTTGGGTGGTAGACAATTTGATGCGTGAGGTACGCTCCAATTTGCAAAACATTTGGACTTCTGTGCAGCTCTCAGCAAAAAAGACAAATGGGAGGTCTGTAAAAATGTGTACTGTTCATATACTGTTCTGGTCTGATTTGTCTTTTTTGCTGAGAGCTGCACAGAAGTCCAAATGTTTTGAAAATTGGAGCGTACCTCACGCATCAATTTGTCTACCACCCTAATTTTCTTTGTAATTTTTTGAATTTTTCTGAATTTTTTATGAATTTCTTTTTGACCGGGTGCAGATGCACCCGGGCACCGAAACGCTGCTCTCCTTAAATATATAATAACTATGTGCTTTTCTATCAATTGCCCAACATTAATTTGTCTATCCATCGTATGATATGTGTTCCAGAGGGAAGCCTCTAGTGGAAACTATGGCTCCCGGGTCTACCTTTTAAAATATATGTAAGCTAATATATATTTGCTCAAATTTTTATTTTTTTTATTTTTTTTGTAATTTATCTATCTACCACTACAAGAATTAATCCTTGCAAGTAACCGATAAGGGGATTAACAACCTTCTTGTCCGCGTTGGGTGCAAGTATTTGTTTTCGTGTCTGCAGGTGTTGTTCGCCAGGTTTTTGCGTGATTCTCCTTTTGATTTGATAAACCTTGGTTCTCACGAAAAAAAATACTTATCTCTACAATACAACATCTCTCCTCTTCGAGGCAAATCTCAATGCAGCTCACAACTAGCAGCTCGTTGCCGACATTGTGCTCAGCTAGGTGCAGCGGCCATGCTACGCCCCGGTGGCTCTACTCTTGGTGGCGTTCATCGATTTGTTAGCTAGCGTTTGTGAGTGTCCATCTTCGGTCTCCATGAGGTGTGGTTGGCTGTGGGGCAGCGGCCTCTTCTAGGACGGGCTGGTTCTGTGGTGGGCTTGCTAGTGCCAGTGTGTTGTGCGGCCGAGGTGGTGTGTGCAGCTTGGGTGAACACCCTTTCTTGGTTGCGGCTGTGATCAGCGATGAGGCTGTGGCCGTCCCTAAACTTAATGGAGGCATTGCTCCAGCACTCCCTCACGCGGATCCGGTTGTCTTTACCGCTCCAGGGGAAACCTTGGTCTTGTGATATCGGATTATGGAGGCACCTTGGTGTTGTATTTCCTCTTGGGGGTTTTGTCTTTGGAGCTGTGAACTGGCTAGCGGCACTAGTGGCAGGCGGTGATTGTAGCGTCGAGGATTCTGTGGGAACGATGATGGAGGGGACCGATGTCAGGGATTCGACAATGGTTGCAGTAGCGGGCTGCTCTCCGGCACTTGGTTGCTCAAACCTGCACACACGAAATCATTTAGAAAGAAAGAAAAAGTAATGATCTACAGGGTCTTTGATTAATGCACTTGGTTGTGATGCATTTGGAATAAAATAATAATGTGAGCTTGCATCCATGGAGAGTTGAACGTGTATATGCGGTAGAAGGCAGATGGATCAAGATGGCCCAGGAAAAAAAAACAGGGCGTACGGGACGACCTGCTCCTTGTAAACCGTGACAACGGCGACCGCTTTAATGACATGATCGATCATAATATTTCGGAAATACTAAGCCCACACGTGTGGCAGTTTTATAACTCACCCACATGTGTGGATCACCGTCCAGTTAAGTTTGCACGAATCTTCACACGGAGGCAGTTTTCGCGTGCCAAGTAGGATGGAGTGGTGTGTGGACGTTGAAGAGTTCGCCCACAAGCCCCGCAGCACGCGGTTTGCCAGCTGCGCTGTGTGGGCGAACTAGTTTCTGCTCACACAGCCACCACCTAGTCCACGCGCATGTGGTGAACAACTTTTTGCCCACACGACAGTCATACGTTGTTGGATGACAACTGCAGTTATGCGTACGTGGCAATCATATAAACACACATGGCAACTGTAATTAACCATACATGGCAACTATGGTTGGACCACATGTGACAACTAGGTACACACACATGGCTACTATTGTTTGACCATATGTGGCTAGTAGTTAATCACACACGGCAACTATTGTTTATTACACGCGGCAACTACCATAAATTAGACATGACAACTACAGTTAACCAAAACAGATAGAGTTATCATGCTTTTACATCTACATTTGTCATCCCGGATAACTACATCTGTCATCCCGGATGGCAACTAAATCGACATCCTGCAGGTACCTAACATAGTTGCGCCAGAATGTATGGACATTTTTGCTTCGTGCCACAAGCGCGGGGTGGAGATGAGTAATACTTATTGGGCATGTGGCATGAAGTAACCGCGCCCACACGTGTGGGAATTCAAATGTTCACCCACACACAGCCCGCGTGGGCTATCTCCTGCTCATGCCACACACGTTGTGTGGGCGAGTATCTAATATACCACACGTGTGGGCATTATCGGCGTCCTAATATTTCGATATCCGATACTGTGTGAATAGTTTGTTAAAATACAATTTGCAACATAGATCCTCATTTGACTAGATGGCTAAAATATCAGGTGTAGCTGAGCATGGGCTCAGAAGCGAATTTCCACATAATAAAGGTCAAACTTACATATTTATGTTTTTATAAGTATTCCTAAAATGACATATATTTTGGATAGAAGGGGAACTGGGAGCGCAAAAACATCTGCGCAAGATAAATGTAAATACTTGCATGTTAGATAAACTTAAAATGCGGCGCGGCACTTTGATATATCGGGATGCTCTGTGCTAGTAAACGGTGTGGCGGCATACGGGGCACTCGGATTTCCACATTAGCCAGTTATCGATGCAGACCAGATGGAAGAGGTGGCAGCATGCAGGTAGCCTCCTGGCGCTCTCACCGGCTTGGAACTCCTGATGAAAACAAGTACGAGCAGCACCTCTCGCGTCAATAAACAACTGCACTTCAGTATGAAACAACTACGTTTCTCTTCTTTTTAAAATATTTTTCACGAACAAGAAACTACTATCTCTGATATCAAGCTAGGAGATAGCGGAGAGACAGAGAGAGGGCCAAGTGTGCTAACATGAAGACAGATGGGGCAGGTGGTCTGCTGTTCTACTGTTTCCTTTGGGACCTGCGTAAGCGGCAGGCTGTCGATTGTAGCCCTCCGCGCGGCCATCACAGGGTAACTCGGCTCAAAGAGGTCACCACCGGGCTCTCGTTGGTATGACTGGCGCTGCAGTGCCTCTATCTGGCTGTCTAACGCGCTACTTATGCTTGCGAACACTGAGCCACGCAGTAGGCTGGCCGCCGTGAGGTGCTGGAGCTCAAGCCGCTGCAACAAGGCATGGAGTTGAACACCATTGGTCACGGAGAGTTCGAAAGAATTGAGGTGTAAATATATTTTTTGGCAAATTACAAAGCTTACCATCATTCTGATCCGCGCTTCCACAGAGTAGTCATCGGAGAAACATATGCTAAGGAGGGACTTAGCAAGCTCCACCGAGGCAATAGCTCCCGTGATCGCACCCATCAGCGCCCCCTGCATCATACCATCCTCGTTGATAAAGCCTGCATGGAGGCCGCCCAAAGCGCCGATCACTGTACCAGCTGCACAGAAGGCATAGAATCAATCGTCGAGGAATTATGCAAACGCAGTTATGAAGTCCAGCGTAGAAAATGGTGACTGGTTAAGTGGTTATACCTGCCCCGAAGACGGCTGCGATGAGAGAGCGCAACAGCCCACCGGCCGCTTGGCTGAGCGCCGAGAGCATATCTTGCACTAGTTGTCACCGGAGGACCCGTGGGATGAGTGAAGCGTCCACCGTTTAGTGGCACACCGTTGAGGGGTTCCTTTAAAAGCCAGTTAGTGGGGGAAGAAGATTTGTAGCACGCAGCCGTCGATCTAATCCGACAGGCTGCCCGGCCGATGGCAGAATTGACACGTCTCTCGTACGATGAAACTTCACTAGTAGGAAACAGGCCATTTCTTCCGGTTTTAGAGGGTCTTTAGTTCCGGTTCTGAAATCGGGACAAAATAAACGGGATTAATGCTCAAAACCTTTAGTCCTGGTTCGGGACCGAAGGAGGCCCATGTGGCCGCTTGGGGCATCCGGGGAGGACCTTTAATCCTAGTTGGTAACATCAACCGGGACAAAAGAGCAGTCACACGTCAGCAGCTCCTAGACGCTCGGGTTTAATTAGGGTTTCATATTATGTTAGGTACAACTACTACATATAGAGAGAAGTGGCATCTCTTTCTCTATGCTTGATCAACGCTAGCTATTACATATAGAGAGAACTCGACGCTAGTAAGCAAATGAAGGAACCATTAATTACACAAGATCGTCATGAACATATATAGAGAGAAGTGACCTCTCTTTCTTCGAGATTGGTCGAACAATAAGTTTTCGTATTTCTATCCGACGTACTACATATGTACAATATAATATTTCTTAAGATCCCTCACATCATCTACCGAAAAACAGCTTCAATTTCCACATGGCATTCTCCGTCTTTATGTATGACCTGGTCAGGAAAGAATCCTGCCAATTCCTCTTGAGTTGCTCATATGCGATCATGTGGTATGGGTCCATCCCACATCTCCCGCATCTAATTTAAAGAAGGGAGTCTATATATATATGAATGAAACTCAACGCAATTGATGGTAACAAAATAATATTGTGAATATTTTTTACTTACTTCATATTGTTTGTTAGAGTAACCCCACTCAGAGGTCGAGTGTCAGATGAACTCGTAAACATAGTATCCACATAAATTATTCCCGCCTTCTTGCCACAAGCACTTTACGAGAAATACAGTTCAATCAAACTGATAATCAAGCATGATAAATGGTATTGATAAAACTAGAATCAATAATCAATGAGGGATGTGTGGAACTAGCTAGTACTACTTACTTTGGGGTGTGTAAATCGCACCACCTTCTGCAGTCCCAGAACCATTTCGGTGAACTTTTTCCAAACCCTGTCAAGCAAGGAAAATGATTACTTGATATCAGGAAATGAACGAAAGTTGCCGATATGGTGTGATAATGATTGAACTTACTTCTAGAGCATTGCAGTCATGTCCGCATACTCTTGGGGATCTTTACGTCTCGAGTCGAAGACATTTACTACTCCCCCATCAAGCTTAATCTCTAGCATAATAAGATGGAAGTTGCACACGCATAACTCATCAATTACATTACCTAACCTCGAGTAAGCGAACCGAATATGCACAAGACAGTAAGATTCACTTGGAGTTGTAAGGAAAGAGTAGTTTCCCTTTGTTTTGATGTCGAAGGAACGATTGTAGCAAGTTGTCCTCAGTATCTTTGACTCCGTTTTTAACCCAACATTCATTTAGGGTATTTGGGATAATGAACCCAAGGTCATAGATTTGTCCTTTTTTGCATTCGACGATCTTCAGTCTACAGAATATAGTGAGGATAATTATATATACATGCAATGAACGAGCTCAGCCATAGAGACTAAATTACAGAAGTAATACTTACAGACGGTAGCAGGTCATGAGTTGTTTGTCCAGGGCGTCTTGATTGAATAACTGAAATAACTCCACGAATTCAACAGGCATCACCTCAACTCCAATGAAGTCATGCTCCTAATTAATTCTCAGAAACATACTGTCGGCCCAACTCTTCCTACAGGTATCCATGTACCATTCATGCAATCTTCGCATCATCGTTGATAGAGGAGGATGATCAGATTTGATGAGAAGCTTCCCGTGCTCGTATTTGAAGATCTCTACTACCTCTAACATTTCAGATTGTACATCATCGCTGAGGTAATCACCAACATTGGTACCGAGCACTAGCCCTGGATGATTAGCGACGATATCTCTAGACACCTTGAGCTGGGGTCACGATTGCTTCGCATGTTCACCGAACTGGGGAATTGTTTTCCCACTTCTTCGTTCTACTAATCTTGCATCACTAGAAGTAGTTCCCGACCGTTGCGCTTCATCATATGTCTTTTCAATACGGCGGTCATAGTTGGAATGCGGCAAAGGCGGTGGTGGTCGCTTAAGGGCATCAAGAGTGCACTTCACTTTCACTAGATCTGGCGTTTCCTTCAGAGTTGGAGTTTCCGTAAAAAATGGTCCCACACTTCATCTTCCATGATTTCATTGGTTTCCTGATCAGTCCTCTCATATGGTAACTTTGGAAGAGGCTTCAGGCTTGGAACAAATCTATATTTCTTCCAGCCTCTTGTACTGCTAGCCGCCGGAGCGGCGGCATCTCTCTTCCGCCGTTGCTGACACGGCGGACTCCGCTGACACGTCGGAGGACGCGGAGGAGGAGGCGATGTGCTCTGACACACCAGAGGAGGAGGAGGAGGAGGTGGAGTGCCCTCACGCGCCGGACTAGGCGGATGATGAGGCGGAGTGCCCTGACTCGACAGAGGAGGTGGAGGATGAGGCGGAGTGCCCTGATGCAACGAAGGGGGCTGAGTCTGCTGATGCGTCCAATTTGGAAGCTTGATTTACTCCTTTCTCCATAGACAGGCACTCTTTAAAGCATTTTCCAGATGAATCTCCCCTTCACCTGTAGGGTAGTCAAGTTCTAGCTCCTCAATTCCATCCATTATTTCATCCACCGTCACAACTGCATAGCCATGTGGAATCAGACGGCAATGAAAAGTTCCCTCGGCTTGAGGAGGTACAACAGAGCCGACCGCCGCCTTCAAGGTCAGGTTCTGGCATTTGGTCATTAGAACACAATGTTCAGCCTTCGTGATACTATCCACGGGGTAGCGAGGAGCCGTGAAATCAGGCGGAAAGAGCTCTGTGGAAGCCACAATGCTTCTTCGTGATGACCCACAAGTATAGGCGATCAATTGTATCTCTTTTCGATAAGTAAGAGTGTCCAACTCAACGAGGAGTAGAAGGAAATGACAAGTGGTTTTCAGCAAGGTAATGTCTGCAAGTGCTGAAATTTTAAGTAGTGGAGTAGTTTGATAGCAAGATAATTTGTAACGAGCAAGTAACGATAGTAGTAACAAATGTGCAGCAAGGTAGCCCAATCCTTTTGAGGCAAAGGACAGGCCAAAACGGTCTCTTATGATAAGCATAGCATTCCTGAGGGTACACGGGAATTTCACCTAGTCACTTTCATCATGTTGGTTCGATTTGTGTTCGCTACTTTGATAATTTGATATGTGGGTGGACCGGTGCTTAGGTGTTGTTCTTACTTGAACAAACCTCCTACTTAAGATTAACCCTCTCGCAAGCATCCGCTACTACGAGAAAAATATTAAGAATAAATTCTAACCATAGCATTAAACTTTTGGATCCAATCGGTCCCTTACGGAATAGTGCATAAACTGGGATTTAAGCTTCTATCACTCTCGCAACCCATCATCCAATTGCTACCTCACAATGCATTCCCTTAGGCCCAAATATAGTGAAGTGTCATGTGGTCGACGTTTAGATGACACCACTATGGGAATCACAACATACATGCTATCAGAATATCAAACACATCTCAAGTTCACATGATTACTAGCAACATGATTTCTCACGTGACCTCAAGAAGAAAATTAACTACTCACGAATGATAAACATGCTCATGATCAGAGGAGTATTAAATAGCATATTGGATCTGAACATATAATCTTCCACCAGATTAATCATATAGTAAGCAACTACAAGATGTAATCAACACTACTAGTAACCCACAAGCACCATTCTATAGTTCCGATAACAAGATTGAACACAAGATGTGAACTAGGGTTTGAGATGAGATGGTGTTGTTGAAGATGTTGATGGAGATTGCCCTCCCCAAGATGGGAGAGTTGTTGGTGATGATGATGACGATGATTTCTCCCTCCAGGAGGGAAGTTCCCCCGGCAGAATCGCTCCGCCGAAGGGCAAAAGTGCTCCTGCCCAAGTTCCGCCTCGAGGCGGCGGCGCTCCATCCCGAAAGTCCTCTCCTTATTTTTTCTAGGTCAAAATGACCTATATACCAGAAGATGGGCACCGAAGGTGGGCCTCGGTGAGCACAACCCACCAGGGCGCGCGGGCTCCCTGCCGCGCCCAGGTGGGGTGTGCCCACCTGGAGGGCCCCCTCTGGTAGTTATTTGCTCCAATAATTCTCAAATATTCCATAAAAAATCCTCATGAAGTTTTAGCTCATTTGGAGTTGTGCAGAATAGGTAGCCTGACGTATCTTTTTCAGGTCGAGATTTCCAGCTGCCGGAATTCTCCTTCTTTGTGTATACCTTGCATATTATAAGAGAAAAGGCATTAGAATTACTCCAATAAGCATTATTATGGATAAAAACATTATAAATAACCGGAAGAAAACATGATGCAAAATGGACATATCAACTCCCCCAAGCTTAGATCTCGCTTGCCACAAGCAAAAACCCAAATCAAAAAACATGTCCACATGCTTTGAGAGAGAGAGGTGTCGATAAAAACAAAATATGGACATAGAAGCATCATCTTGATTATTATAACATCAATAAAATTAAACGTAAGACCATTATCTTAGAACTTTTATCAATTACATCTCATGAATAAGTAATAATTCATCACACAATCGAAGTATAAAGCAAAAAAATCTATTAAAAACCAACAAACTATGTTCTCAGTCAAATTTGCAACTACAATTCATCATCTTTTCAGGAAGGGTCATGTGTCGGAGCCTTTAGGTAAGTCCACATACTCAACCATCGTATAGTTTTCTATGATCGCTAACACTCACACTACTAGGGAAAACTTTATACACAGAATCTTAGTAGCAGTGCGGTACAAAAACAGGCGCTACCGCTAATTTGCAGTAGCGCGTGTTCAAAAGAGGCGCTATTGCTACCGACTCAGCAGTAGCGCGGCCTAGTGGAATAGCGCTGCTAGTAAAATCGACCGACAATACCAGCCACCCTAGGCTTAGCAGCAGCGCGCTGCCGTGACCCGCGGTACTGCTAAAGTAATAGTAGTAGCGCGCTTTTTTCTCTAGTCACTGCTGCTAATTTTGTAACTGGCCACATGGCGGTCCCCGCTTATCAGTACCGCGTGCGAAGAAAGCTCGGTGCTGCTATTCTCTTAGCAGTAGCGTGCTTTTCTGCCCGCGCCACTGCTAAGACGCAGCATAATGCCACCTTTTCCACCTCCCCCTCCTCCCCTCTCCCCCATCTCCTCTTTTCCTCACTTTCCCCTACCTCCCACCTCCTCTCTCCCTCACTTTGCTTCTTCCTCAATACTTCTCCCTCCATTACTCTCCCTCTTCTACCTACATTTCTCTCTCTTTATTACTCCTAGATAACTCCACCACCTCCATTAATGCATCTCCTTTCTCTTTTTCCTTCCCCCTCCGCTACTTGAAGTTGTCTCCTCACAAATTAGCTAGCTAGGTAGATGTAGCATTTAGTGAAGTGACCTATGTGCCCCTGATTAGATCTAGCTTTGTCAAGAAGAGCTTTGTCCACTTTTGATATCCCTACATCATCATCTCCACCGTGTGCTCGATCTCGAGATGATAGGTGATTAAAAATTCATGCTTTTGCAAGAATGGAAATATGTGTGTGTGTGTGTGTGCGATATGATAATTGGGCGATATGATCGAAATTGTGTGTGTGTGTGTGTGTGTGGCATGAGTTGACGTTGAATTGTGCTTTTGAGTTGCCTATGTTTTGCCGAAATATCGATTTATTTCCGTTTCGGCAAATTCTGGGCAAACTCTAGATCTATATGTCCTATTTTTAGGGAAGGTCATGCCGAATTTTGTATGAATTTGATGCATGCACGCTTTTTTATAATCTATTTGTTTATTATTACTGTGCAGACATTCATGATGGTCAGTGGAACGATGGTGGACAGGTGGTTGCGGTCGGTGGTGCAGGATATGAAAGAAAATAACCTAACAGAGGTTTTATGTACGAGTCGAAAATGCAAAGGAATAGTTTGGCTTGACCCCTATGACAATGGTCGTGTCAAAGCGCACCTGCTCATGACTGATCATGTTGAGGACGCCGACGGGGCATGCAGTGACGACACGGGGCAAGACGAAGAGATGATCTCTAATGGTGGCGGGGAAGAGGCCAGACATGGCGGCGGAGAAGGGACCGGACATGGCAGCGGAGAGAACGTGGACTCCACGCTGCAGAGTTCGTTGGTACTAAGTTCAATCATGCGGGACCCTCATGTTCAAGCACTGCTTCGCAAGGAAACGAGTGCTGAGGGAGCTGCTTCTAGAGAACAGGCTAACCTGCTGCAGCTTGCGATAGACTCGAACACTTCATTGTATGATGGTTGCAATCCTGAGGTGACTCGCTTGAGTTTCATGCTCCAACTCTTGAAGTCGAAGGAAAAAAACAAATGGACCGACACTAGCCTCGATGAGCATATCAAGTACCTAAAGGACGTTCTTCCCACGGGGAATCTATGTCCTACTAGTGTGGATGAGGCCAAGAAGATCATGTGCCCTCTTGATCTGCCGCACATTGGATACCATGCATGCATCAACGATTGCATAATTTATCGGAAGGAGCACGCTGAAAAAACAAGTTGTCCGGTGTGCAATGCTTCTCGATACAATAAGGCCGGGAAGAAATGTTCCCAGAAAGTTGTATGGTACTTACCGATCACTCCTCGTCCCTAGCGCTATTTCGTAGATCTCAAGGAAGCAAAGCTCATGCGCTGGCACGCGGAGAGGAAGAAGCCCGATGATGGAGATGATCCAAAGCTAAGACACGTCAAGAATGGAAGCCAGTGGAGAGCGTTGAATGGCTTCTATTGGTATTTCAAATGTGATGCAAGGAATATCGTGCTTGGTGCGTGTACCGATGGCATGAATCCGTTTGGCAACCAGAACACCAACCATAGCACATGGCCCATGTTTGTATGGATGTACAACCTCCCCCTGGTTGTGCATGAAGTCGAAGTACATTCACATGAGCATGCTGATTCAAGGGCCGAAACAACCAGGAAATAATATTAATCTTTATCTGCGGCTACTTCAAGAGGAGTTAGAAACGTTATAGAAAACGTCGGCCAAGACATGGGACGCCAGCAAAGGCGAGTATTTCTACATGAGAGTCATGCAGATCACGACAGTGCATGACTATCTCGGTTACGGATATGTCGCAGGCCAGGTGTGCCATGGATATTGCAGATGCACGCGGTGCATAGATGATACGACGTCTCAGCAGCTAACGTCAAGGAAAGATGGCGGGTCTGGGAAAATCGTGTACATGGGGCATCGAAGATGGCTCGAACCGTACAACCCGTGGAGAAGCCGTGGAGATCTATTTAATGGTCACGCTGAGCATCGCGGACCTCCATGTAAGCGGAGTGGCACGGAAATCGATGAGTTGTTGAAAAACTGGGAACAGTGCTCCACGCCGGGAAAGACGATGAAAAAGGCGCCGGAGCCGCTGCTGAAGGTATGGAAGACGAGGTCTGTGTTCCGGGACTTGGAGTACTGGCACAAACTCGATACACCTCATTGCCTAGATCAAATGCATATCTGTAAGAATGTTCTCGAGAGCTTGCTCGTGACACTGATGAACATGCCGGATAAGACCAAGGATGGGCCGAAGGCAAGAAAAGACTTGCAAGATTTGAATATCAGGGAAGATCTGCACATGCCACCCCGTAAAAAGTCAGACGAGACAGAGACGGAGATAAAGGTGTGGGAGAAGAAGGGAAAAAAGTGAAGGAAGAGTATTATTGCCCCCCTTCTTGCTTCACCTTAAGTCAGGCTGAGATCGATCAATTCTTTAAGTGCCTTACCGGGGTCAAAGTTAGTTCCGGTTACTGTTGCAAGATAAGCAGATATCTACACACGACAAGAAAAGGTTCAGCGGGATGAAGTCCCATGACTGTCATGTGATGATGACGCAGATACTACCTATTGCCCTTAGAGGGATAATGGACAAGCATGTCCATGACACGCTTATTGGTCTCTGCAACTTTTTCGACGTCATCTCTCGAAAGTCGATCACTGTAAAGCAGCTCCGAAGGCTACAGGAAGAGATCATTGTGATACTGAATGAGCTTGAGATGTACTTCCCACCCGCGTTCTTTGACGTCATGGTAAATCTGTGTGTCCATATTGTGGACGACATAATAGACCTGGGTTCATCATTCCTGCACAACATAATGCCGTTTGAGCTAATTAATGGGATCATCAAAGGATTGTTCGTAACATGTCCCGTCCGGATGGAAGCATTCTCCAGGGCTATCTGACACAAGAGTGCATCTTTTTCTGCGAGAATTTTCTATATGCCGCAGACCAGCCACCTGGTGTTGTTGTTGGTTTGCCCGTTAACAAGCACGATGGGAGGCTCGAAGGAGAAGTTCACTCCAACGGTCGCAGGGAACTGCACGTGGCATACTCAGATCGACGCAACGACTTTGACAAAGCATACTTGGTAGTGCTACAACTTCTAGACGAGATAGATCCTTTCGTGGCACTGCACAAAGAAATTATCGCATAGAAGTATCATGACCGGGGGATATGCAGGACGGATGCCGAAGTTACTAGAGAGCACAATTCCACTTTCCTGCATTGGTTCAAAGAGCACATTATTGCTAATCCCCCGGAGGATGGCTCTAAGGACAGATTGCTCATATATGCCTTAGCACATGGCCCCTCGCCCAACCTCGTCACCTATCAGGCATACGATATCAACGGATACACGTTCTACACGGAGAACACAAATATGGACAGTGATGATCAGAACTCAGGGGTGATGATGGAATGCATGACCGTCAGCAACAACGGCGCAACTAAGAGATTTTACGAAAGGGTCGAGGAGATCTGGGAGCTTGACTACTCGGGACTTCACAACACGACGATTTTCCGGGTCAGTTGGGCTAAGAATGTCGAAAGAGAAAACTGGTATTTCACTACATTGACTATACCCGACGCCAAGAGTGATACCATGAACGCTATCGCAAAAAACGAGCCATGGGTACACGCTAAGCACGTGACACAATGCTTCTTCATAACCGATCAGCGCAATCCCAGCCGTGTTGTCATGAGGAGAGGCAAAAGGAACATCATTGGAATGGATGGAGTCGCCAACGAGGAAGACTATGACCACTACGGCAACCTAATGAGGGAAGATGACGATGATGATGAAGTATACGTCAAAAGAAGAATCAATACTACATTTCCTAAGAACAATTGTACTCCATGGAAAAGGAAAAGTCACAATGATGGGCTCAATTATTCTTCAACGAACAAGAACAGAAAGAAGCTCACTCAAAAACGAAAACGTCAATGCTGAGGAACCGTATGTTATCGGTCATGTGATGTAATATATATGTTCCTATTTTGTATACGCACTTAGCTATTATGCATGGGTCCAATGAAGTAATATATATTTTCCTATTTTGTATACATACTTAACCGTCAAATGATGCAATATATATCGCCTTCCCTTCATTCACTGCTCTCGGAAAAAAAGAAAAGAAAAGTGAGAGAAAATAAAGGAAAAGAAAATATAAGGAAACAAATAGGTAAACTGCTATAGGTAGCAGTAGTGGTTATAGAAGTAGTGCTTTTCTGAGAAAAGAGCTACAACTAGTCAAGGTAGCAGTAGCGGTTTCTTCATAAAACCGCTATAGCTACCTGTAATAGCAGTAGTGCTCTCTGAGTAAAACCGCTATAGCTAACTTAGCTATAGCACTCTCTCTTCATCCCACCTCTTTTCCTCCAAATCGCCACTCTCTCTTCCCCCGTCACGCCGCCGGAGCCCTGCCCTCGCCGCGGCCCTGTGCTCGCCCACGGCCCCGGCCCCGACGCCGACCCAGGTGCTCGTCCACGGCCTCGACCCTGACTCCGACCCCGGCCCTGACGCTCGCTCACGGCCCCGGCGCCGACCCCGGCCCCGACCCGAGCCCGAATCCTCCCAGCCTCGGCCGTCGTCGGGCCTGCACCCTTAGTAAGCACCCCACCACCCCTCCTCTCTCTGCTAGCTAGGGTTCTTTGGTTAATTTACTTAGGTTTTAGTTAGGGCAGTAGGTTAATTAGGTTATTTATTTAGTTATGAATTAGTTTTACTTCTTGCATTTTACTTTCAAATCTTGTTATGACTTCTTGCATTTTACTTTCAAATATTGTTATGTCTTCTTGCATTCTTCTTCAAGTTCTATATTTTTCTTCCTTTTATATGCAAATTTGAAGTGGACATGTGATGTTTTGGACATTTCATATTTAGAATTTCGACATGTCATTTGGACATGATGATTATGTGCAGGGTAAATGATCCGAGTGGCCTATGTTACGCCGGAATGTTGATTCATTTCCATTCCAGTTAATTTCAGGTGCTCGATATGTCCATTTTTTAGCAAAGGTCGTGCCGAAATTTTCCGTGTATTTTGGCAAGACTTGTGCTAGATAGTGGGCATATCGAGTGCCAGGAGTTGCTGGGAAATGACATTCCAGCAAACATAGATCTTTTTTTATGTCAATTCTCACTTGTTCGTAGTTTTAGAATTAAACGATGAGACTTAATAATAGGAAACATGTGAAACAACGAAAAAACCGGGCCTTCTGACCAAGATGCAGACGAGATGGATTATGAGGTTGAACAAGAGTACCTCGACTTTTTGTCTACTAAGCAACATCAAGGTTTGCAGGTCGGCCTCGATGATGGTAATGACGCCGACATCGACACCGAAGGTGCCGACACCGATGTTGGTGCCGAGACTGGCGGGGAAGATACCGGCGGGGAAGGTACCGGCGCTGATGACGCTACCGAAAACAAGAAGCAGTGTATACGAAAACCTAACAAACTAGGCATTGGATGACTGGTGATCACAAAGATGGCACCTGGCAAGTTTGAGTAATTAGAGCCGGAAGAACCTCGCAAGTGTTGTGGGAACCAAGTAGGATGCATCCTACGGGAATGCGCGAGCATCAACGATGATGACTTAAGGAGTAAAGAATATTTGATGCAGTTTCTCCTGACGAAGTTGCAAAAGAGATTCAAGTTCCCCGACCGGGATGATAACATAGAACAACCGTGGGATGATCCGAAGATCAAAAACATTAACAATCACTCCATGGGCATGTTCAGAAATGATTTGGACTCCTGGAAAGGGAGGGTGAAACAAGCTATTGAGGCTGAGGAACCCCTGTCCAATATTCTGGAGGAAAATCCGACACTTACGGAAGAGGAGTTCGAAAAGTTCAAGGACACTTGCGCTACCGAGGCAACCAAGGCTAAGGCTGCGAAATTCAAGAGCCTTCAGCAAAGGAACACAGTGAAGCATCGCATCGGAAGACGTGGCTACCTCGGTAAAAGGCCCATATGGGATAAGGAGGACACGTAACGTGAAGCCGCGGGTTTCCCAGACCGCTTCGTGAAGTTCACCAACCCCTTAGAGCGTGACTTCATCAGGGCCCCCTACAAGTGGGACAAGGAAAAGAAGGTTTTTTACACGGGCCAGATCACGAGGAGATTGACTAGACTGCTGGTAATTATTCTTTTACCACCTTACATTTAGCTCCAGATCTAGTCGACTACACATTCCTAAACGGTTCATGTTCCTTCTGCAGGAGAAGCAACACCAGCTTGCAGCACAAAGCCGAGACACCCCTCTCAACCGGGCCTTGAACGAACTGAAGGGACTCCCTTTGGGCCAGCGGCCGCTATATGGTCATATGCACGGCGCCGGAGACGGTGCCACGTCGAAGGAGTTTTACAACGAGGGCCCGGGGGCCAAGAAACGGAAAAAGAAGTTTAGTCAGGCGAACATCGACGAGAAGGTGCAGCTTGCGTTCAAGAAAATAGTATTCAAGGACGCGAAAAAACAGCCGAGGAGAAAGATGAGTTGCTACAGCAGGCAGTCAATGTAGCTGTAACTGCCTGCAGAAATGTTTTCGCTACTAACTTGGTCCCGGCTATCATCAACTGGACGAAGGAAAATCCAGACAAGAGGGTACATGATTTCCCGTTGCCTAGTTTCATCGCGAGCAACTCCGTGGACAACAACAACACCGCGTCATCACTTGCTCTTGCAACCGGACCTCCTCTCACACTCGCACCCGCTCATAGCAGCCCGTCCTCAGTCTCTGGCGTGCTAGGTGGGACTTCGTCTTTGGCTGAGCTCGACGCCCTCACGGTAATTACATGTCGCATGAACATATATATCTAGAATATTCCGTTTTCTTTGCCTTTCAGATGTTTTACGGCGTAGACATGTGTTTGCTAGCCGACGAAACCCCGTGCACCATACTCTACTTGATCAAAGGCCAGAAGGTGGACGTGGGAAAAGGGGTGATAACGAAGCCCTTGGATCTCACGTTCCACAACTAGCCGATGCCCGCTGGGCACTTTAGGTTTACCTTTTCAAGTGTGACATCGGGGCACAAGGATTTGGCTCCTCCATTACGCATAGGGGGAGAGGACGATGAGACCCCACCGCGGATTGGAAGCTGCATGGGTTGGGTCAAGCTATGGTCGAAGAATCTTCTTCGTCTGGAGCTGGCCGAGAGCACACCAATAACCACACATCAACAAGCATGTATGGATACCACCACCCCGCCTACGTAATTAACAGCTCCTGTAGTTCCGGGTGAGAGCGGTGGACAACATGATGAAGGGGATGCAATAGTACTGGCTGATGTAATCGGTCCCGTAGAACAGAGAATGGATGATGAGACGGAGGACCCAATGGGTTTCCTCAATACAAACGCGTATGAGGGTGACGTAGATATGATGAGTCAACCATATGACAAATCAGGCTATCAGGATGCTATTGAGGATATGGATGATCTGCCCAGGCAGGAATGTCGTAGCAGGGATTGCAAGAAGTCTCTCTTCATGAAATTCTCACAGTACACGCCTGAAGATGCCACCTCAACACAGGCTCAACTAGCCGGGGGGCGTACAGTGCTTAGCCCGGCAACACTGGGGCAGGGGTTAAGGAAGGGTCTGGAAGGTGTGCCCAAGAAAAAGGAGAGGAAGAGATCAGGGAAGATAGCTGCCTCCAAACAAACCAGAGCACATAGCAGCCAGACGGTGGATTCTGAAGAGCATGTACCCATGAACGATGCGGCCATGTTCCATGTCACGGGCGAGCCGATGCTACCGCTGAAACCGCTGGAGGCACTATCAGGGTATCTCAGGAGACTACACGACCATGTGCTATCGACTGATTAAAGCCTACTAGCCTCGAAGGATCCAGTATATCCGACATACGCGACTCGTGTGCCTGAGGGGAAGTGCTACGTCAACACACAGCCCGCGGAGGTTTTCTTCCTGCGGTTTGACCATATCTTTGAGATGTTTCTGATAAGGCGGCTCGATTTTACAATCTTTCGCCTTTTTGTGCTACATATGAGCTCTGTCATGAAGAGAGAACATGTCTCGCAAATCTGTGTGGCAGATCCGTACTACCACTACTGGGGAAAAGCCTATAAACAGAATCTTACCAGCAGCGCGCTTTAAAATCAGGCGCTGCTGCTCAGTAGCAGGAGCGCGCGCACTCAAAACTCGCTGCTGAAACAAGTTTATCAGTAGCGCGCACACTCTACGCGCTACTGCTAAACTACCCAGTTATAGCGGCAGCGCGTTAACACAAAGAGCGTTACTGATACGGATCATGGCAGTAGCGCATTTACGCAATAATCGCTACTTCTAAGTTTACTACAAAAATTTAGTCCCACCTCGCTCCGTGAAGAGAATTTGTACCACCTTAAATATGTTACTTCTACAACTTTCACAAGCACTTGGTCTTCACTGAACTCTATGTGTAGGATCTATGGCCGCAATAGGAATCCTCGCCGGTTCTTAAACCAACCGGTGAGTATTCCTATTGACAAATCAGATTGTACAGAAAAAGACCATTGATGATGAATGCATTTTTATGTCTGTGTCTATTTTTACATACTGACACATAGCAGTAGCGCGTTCTCGGCGAAAGGCGCTACTGATAGGTCGTTTAGCAGTAGCGCATTTTGCTATAGCCTGGTACTGCTAAGCCATTCCATCTCCCCCACTCACCTATCTGATCCAGATCACACTCACACACACTCACTTGATCTCCCCCTCAACCCCCCGCGATGCTGGTCCTCCCTCGTCGCCCCTCCTCCGATCTGCGCCGTCGTCACCTCATCCTCCTTGCTGGACTTGGTACTGGCTTCCTCCTCCGTCCTCCCTCCACTCGCCGCTGGTCGGCCCCTCCTCGCTCCGCCTTCCTCCTCCGTCCTCCCTCCACTCGCCGCCGGCCGGCCCCTCCTTGCCCCGCCTTCCTCCTCCGTCCTACTCTCTTCCCCCTCCTCGAGTCGCCCCTCCTTCTCCGTCCTCCCTGCTACATTTTGATTTAGTAGGCTAGTTCATATGCAACATTTTGATTTAGTTGATATGATTCGTTGAATTAGGAGGCTAGTTGATTTAGTTGATTTAGAACATTTTGATTTAGTTGATTTAGTAGGCTAGTTGATTTAGTTGATTTAGTAGGCTAGTTGATTTAGTTGATTTAGAACATTTTGATTTAGTTGATTTAGTATGCTAGTTGAGTTAGTTGATTTAGTATGCACCATTTTATTGTTATTTTTTCTGTACATGGATAGGTAGATGCTTTTGTTTTTTTGTAATAAGTTATTTTTTGGCAAAATGTGGGTGCCAATTTAGTTAAATTTGCCACTTATTTTTTAATCAATTATCTTAGGCAATAGGGGCCAAATTAGATGAAATGTCTTGGTAGGTGGTACCCTTATTTGGTAGATATCTGTGAAAAGTTTTTTTGGCAATAGGTGCCACCGAAATGCTTTGGTAGGTGGTACCTTGTCATCTAATATGTTACTAGATGTTAGGATTATAATTTTCCATAAAATTGCTTCTCGCGAAAGAACCAAAAATATCACAAGCTACTGTTTTTCTTTCCTGTGAAGTGAATCGTTAATCCTTTGTTCATATTGCTTTAGGAAAATGGCGCCACCACCACCACCACTATGTTGACTGTCCAAGTCAAGGTGCGCCAGCAGCCTTGCAACTGGCAAGCAATTCGGCACCTACTTCCTGCCGAGTTTTCATCATGCGGCGGTAAGAAATTAGATGAAATGTAACAACTATTTTATTTTTAGTGTTGGCATTACTGCATTGTGTCATTTTGCTTTTCTTACACAAATAGTCCCATGCAATGTGAGGTTGAAATTTAACAAGCTGACAGGAGACACTGTGACATTTGAGGCTCCTGGGGGGCCGTACACTATGGAGGTCGAGAAAGACGCAATATTTCGTAGATTGGAGGAGATGGATGGGCCCGTTTCCTCGCCCGCATGCGTCTTACTGGTGGTGAGTTGATCAGCTTCTCCTTCAAAGCAGAAAGACCCAAGCTGGCTGTCATTTATCTCAACCTGGTCGAAAATGATGAAGATGACGAAGATGATGAAGATGACGAAGATGATGCAGATAATGAAGATGATGAAGATAATGAGGACCCACTCGATGAAGATGATGAGAACCCACTTCATGAAGCCATCGTAGCTCAAAGAATGAGGCTGAGCGAGGAGGAGGTTCTCAACCTATGGGACATAATTCCGCCACGTGATGACTTTGTCGGGGTGCCATTCATGACCCGCCTGACAAGTACCATGGTCGATCGGCATGAAATGGTATGTTATACGTAGTGACTGTAGTAATTTGATGATATATATATATATATATATATGTGTGTGTGTGTGTGTGTGTGTGTGTATATATATATATGCTTTATTTTTATACTTACAAATGCAAATTATCCGATGATATGCTTAGTGTAGAGTCCAATGATATGCTTTGTGGAATCTAGTCGATGATATGCTTTAGTGTAGAGTCTGATCACATGCTTATTAATGTAGAATCCAAGGAACTATTAATAGTGTAGATAATCCAAATATAATTATTAGTAGAATTCATGATTAATTAGTACAAATTCATAGTACTGTGTCTTTTGATAGTGTAGAAATCTAGACTTAATAGAAATATATTTGCAAGAGTATGTGTGAGGCTATTTATTAATTGATATGTTTTTCTTTTTCAGAAATTGCCAAAGAACCTATCTGTGAGTTGTGGTATAGAGCCTGATGAAGAAGGCTCAGCTGGACTACGCCTTACCGCAAGGGGCTCCGTCACCACCTGTACTTACCGCATGGACACGAACGGTCACACACACTTAAACTCGGTTGGGTGGAAGAGATTCCTCGTTGGCATGAATCTTCGTGTTGGACAGGCCATCCTAATTACTATCAGGAACACCCACCACCCAAGCTTGAGGATGATGATCGTCGTCAATATCATCTACAGCTACATATATGTGTGTGGCTATATCATCTAGAACTACATATGATGATCGTCGTCGATATCATGTAGAACTACATATGATGATCGTCGTCGATATCATCTAGAACTAAATATGATGATCGTCGTTGATGTCACCTTGTACTGCTTGAGGATGCATGTTGAGTATATATATGAAATTGTTATCTAGTACTCCCTCGGTTCCAAATTACTCGTCGTGGAACCGAGGGAGTACTACCTAGTACTTATAATGCTTTATGAAATTGATATCTAGTAGTACCTAGTATCTGGAAATTGCAGTTTATTGAAGCTGGAACAGGGAAATGGTGAAAGATATAACAATAGCGCGGGACCAGGAAATCACTACAGCTAACTAATAGTAGCGCATTCTTGAAATGCACTGCTGATATAGTCAATAGTAGCAGCGCGGGTACAGAACGCTACTACTAACAGTTAGCTGTAGCGCCTTATTAGTAGCGCGGGTGCCCGCGCTGCTGATAGCCTCAAAACCCGTGCTAATACTAGGGTTTTCCCTTGTAGTGTACATGCACGAGTCTTTCTTGAGTCTCGGCGACTTTGAGCGTGAAACTGCTAGGGAGTACCTCCAAAACTTCATGCTACATAATAAGGACCAGGAAATTGTCCTCCTACCTTATCATCCAAAGTAAGTCAGTTCCGGACAACCCTTTCGTACCGCCGCATGACGAAAACTCGGCTGGAAGTAGGACAACCCTTTCAATCATTCCATCTCGCTCGTATGGAGAATAATTTTAGGTGTCTTTTCCCTGCAGCAATGGGCGCGCTGTCCTTATCGTTTTTACTCGCGAGTCTCCCACATTGTGTATTTCGACCCGACCAGAGACTACGAGAAGAAGGACTACACCCACATGATGAATATTCTAGATGATGCTCTCCAAGGCTTCAGCATTAGGGGTGGCCACCTACAGATCAGGAAACAAAGGAACAAGAAGTTGGGTTTCTCGCATAAAACTAACTTCTGTTGCATCCATGTCCCAAAACCAAGCAATAAAGATGGATTCTACCTCCTCCATCTCATGATTGAGTTCAACATGGATCACCAAAAGCTTCGTATGACAACCAGAAATGATGATCACATCCGCAAGTGGGTAGAATCTCATGGAGAAGAAGCGGATTATAAACTTATAGATGACTTCTTTCACATCCAAAGGGACATTGCGACGATCATCATGAAAGAAGTCGTCGATGAGAAGGGGATGTTCCACCATGGCCCTATATCGCGAGCAAACGTCCGAACTCGCATAGGCATGCAACGTCATGACCTCACGCCATTCAAGAAGCTAGGGTCCATCCTTGATGACATGGAAGGATGGAACTTCTAGAGTGATTTACGATGGTGATGATTATGATATGTGTTGGCTGAAGTTGTATACTTTCTGTAACGAGTCAAGTTTGTGATGTCCACGGTCCCTGCCGAACTTGCGTAGAGCTACTTTGTTAGTTTGGGTACGATGACATGCAAACCTCTAGTTAATTAGTTTGCATACTATATGTTGCATCTAGTTTCTAACCCTTTCTTTTTCACGTTGCTCTAGTATTTTTTTGTTGCATATGATCGTACATTCTCTTGATGAATGTGCATCTCTAACAGGTACCTAGATTCTTGATGGCGAAGGAGTGCTATGTCGTGTACGAAGGGAAGGTTCCAGGAGTGTACGACGACACTACTAGGGAAAAGGCTAGCAGCAGCGCGTATTTTGGGCCTATCAGTAGTGCGGGCGTGTGTGCTACTAGTAAAGCGCTACAGCTAAAATTATCAGTAGCGTGGTTCAACCAACGCTACTGCTACATGGACATAGTAGTAGCGCTTTCTCCCAATAGCGCTACTAGTAATTACCAGCAGCGATTCTCCCTGCCTGCGCTACAACTATTATTCCGTATTTCTTATTTCATGTTGTATTCATACACATTTATACAAGTTTCCATATAACAGCAATTTAGAGATTGTTTTTACATCATAATGAGTTATTACGTCACGGGGTGAAAGAACCGTGGACTAGTTTCAAGTGGATGGACATCCACTTGAAACTAATCCGCTATTCTTTCACCCAATGATGTAATAAATATAACTGTCGGTGTCAAAACCGGCGGATCTCGGGTAGGGGGTCCTGAACTGTGCGTCAAGGTCGGATGGTAACAAGAGACAAGGGACACGATGTTTACCCAGGTTCGGGCCCTCTCGATGGAGGTAAAACCCTACTCCTGCTTGATTAATATTGATTATATGGGTAGTACAAGAGTAGATCTACCTCGAGATCAAGGAGGCTAAATCCTAGAAGCTAGCCTATGGTATGATTGTGTATGATGATGATTCTGTCCTACGGACTACAACCCTCCGTGTCGGGGACGCTGGCTCCACGAACACCTATGGGACCGGAGCCCCTTCTGTGGTTCGGCGGGGGGCGGGGGTCGCGCGAAGAGCAGATCGTGGCGAGGGACGCGGGCGGTTTTTACCCAGCTTTGGGCCGCACGGATGCGTAAAACCCTACTGCTGCTTTGTGGATTGTATTGGTTTCTTGCTCGGGAGCGCTAGGAGCTACAGTACTCTCCAGCAGCTAACGAGACCGAGCGTGAGAGAGTTGCGAACCCCCCTCTACGTTGCGCATGGGCCTCCTTTTATATGCTCAAGGGGATCACCACAGGTGGCAACGTAGGCAAGGCCAAAGTTGGAAAAGAATTGTGGTTGGTACAGCTGCTTGTATAATGGATGTACAGTGTATCATACCTAACCCTGACGGCAGGGGACAAGGGCATTAAATGCCCGTCTGTGTCGCCCAAACAGTGTAAAAAGGGGCCGTCAGGGGCGCCACCGTTCGCCACGATGGCTACCTTGTCAGCGTCGCTTGCCACCGCATACCCATAGCTGCACAGCCTCCTGCCACGTACGCCTGGAAAGGTCCCGGAGTGACACGTTGGTGGGTGAGCTGGAGCGCAGGCACAGAGTGGTTGCTTGCCGCGGCAAGCGCCTTTCCGCAGTGTTTATCTTGTCGCACCCAGAAGCTTTCCGCTCTCCGGGCCTCGCTTGTTCTTCCCGGCAAGCTCCTCTTGCCAGGGCCTTGGCTAGCCTTCCCGGCAAGCTCTTCTTGCCGGGGCTTTAGCTGGTCTTCCCGGCAAGCTCCTCTTGTCGGGGCCTTGTGCTCTGGGTGGCCTTCCCGGCAAGCTCCTCTTGTCGGGGCCTTGTCTCCTTGGCTTTGGCAAACCTCGCCGCGGGGCGCTGCGACTGCCCGTGCACAAGTTCGGGGTACTAGGGTACCCCTGCTTTAGTACACCGACAGGAGCCCCCGGGCCTAGGCCACACACGGTGTCGAGCGCTGTTGGGCCAGGCCCAAAACAGTGCATGGGCACGCGTGGCCAGGGTCATGTCGTACCCCACTCCGTACCCACCGCGCCTTCCCCGAACGCCACGCGTTAAGCGCGGCATCGTGGGGGAGATCGTGGGAGGTTTCTTTAATCGGAAATGCGGAACGTCCACCCACTTCCCTCTTTATAAGCAAAGGAAGCAGGGGCAGTTCGTCCACCTCGCCAGTTGCTACTCCAATCAAAAAGCCTCCGCCGCTCCCCTTCTTCTCTGAGTTGAAAGAGAGCAGCGCTCCGCTCCTCGTCGCCACCAGCGCCACCCACGCCGCCGACCCCCTCCACCACTTCCGCCATGGCTCCGAAGACCGGGAAGGCCGCGAAGTCGGCCGAGGCGCAGCGGCTTGCGATGATGCGGAAGGAGCGGGCGCTCTTCCCTCCCCAGCTCGACGCGGAGGATCTGAGGGAGTTCTACTACCTCTTCTGGTCGACGGAGACGCGCGCACATCCGCGCACGAGGGTACTCCCAGCCGCTGCTCGGCAGCTGGCTCCAACTTGGTACCCCTTCTTCGCACTGTTCTTCTACTGCGGGCTCTGCCCGCCCTTTTCTGAATTCTTCTGTGACATTATGAACACCTACGGGTTCCACCTCCTTGACTTCACCCCCAATGCTGTCCTAACCATGGCAGTTTTCGCACATCTCTGCGAAAACTTTGTCGGAGTCCATCCAAACGTTGCCCTCTTCCGCCATTTCTTTATGCCTCGAGCTGAGAAAGGAGAGTCTCTATCCGGCAGAGTCGCCTGGATCTCGAGAGTCGGCAAGAAAGAGGCTTATCTGGAGGGAGAGTTCCGTAGCAAATGGGAGGAGTGGAGAGTGGACTGATGTTGGATTGTCGAGGAGAACCTGCAGCCCTTCACTGCCCTGCGCCGAGTCCCAGTAGTGCGCCGCAACGACTGGAGTGACGTGGCCCCGGAAGATGCTAGACTGAAGATTGCCGTCACCCGGATCCAACGCCTCAGGCTTGCCGGGCTTACAGTGGGGGCCGTTGGTGCAGATTTCCTTCGCCGCCGCATCGCCCCCCTGCAGGAGAGGAGGAGACCCACCTGGGAATTCAGGAATGCGGCGGATATCATGAGGGTGCGCCCGGGCCTCAACTTCAATTTTACGGTCTTGGAACTTGACGGGACGCTCAAGGAACTGTTCAAGCACGACCCCGAGCATCCCGAATGGTTCAGGTTGCCGCAGGGTGTCGTCCCGCTGTGCAACAACTCTTCGTGTGACCGCATCTGCGCGATGATGCCGTTGTGTGACTCGCACGGGATCGTCCCCACTTGGCAAGAGCCCGAAGAAGAAGTCGCGCAGGCGTTCTTCGACAACTTGGTGGAAGTGCCTGTCCACGCTGATGAGCAGAGAGGCCTCACCCGCGACACCACTGAGGAGGAGGTGCAGCGCATCTTCACCAGGATGGAGGAGGCGGCGGCAGCCACTGCCGCGGGTGAGTTCGGATTCACCGTGGTCGAGGTAGACGCAGCAAGGGCGGAAGATGCGGCAAGCCTTGCCGGGCAAGGGGAGCCTGCCGGCAAGGAAGAACCTGCCGACGAGGAAGAGCCTGCCGACCCCGAGGCCGAGTCAAATGATCCCGTCGAGGATGCGGGCGGCTCATTGGAGACCAACCCTTCTTCCTCAGCACCTCCCGTCGGCTCGTCGCAGGCGGAGCGTCCAGCTCCACCAAAGAAGCGCCTCCGCAAGACTGGGGACGTAGCAGAGCGGCAGACGAGTCAGCAGCCATCGCGCCGCACGACACGCTCCACCGCAGCGGGTACTGGCGCCGCGGGAGCGTCTCGCACCGCTGCGGTAACTGGGGCGGGGTCATCTCATCCCACTGCCACCGTCTCCGCCAAGCGTCCAAGGGAAACCATTCCCCCGCCTCGCCGCACTGGAGGTGAGCCGGGTTTTGACTTCTCCGCGCTCAGCTCCGACGAGGAAGAAGAAGATGAGTAAGTTCTGTTGCTGTATTTGTAATTCTTCAATTCTTGTTGTTGTGTCTTGTATCTGACTTGCTTCCTTCTGAACTGGTGCCCTTTCAGGACTTTGGCTCAGAGAGCGGCAAAGAGGGCCAAGGTGCTGGTGATCGACATCGAGGACGACCCCGTCCCGCCAACAGGGGGGTGCCCGAGACAACCTTGCCGGACCCGGCAACTCTTTCCCAAAGGAGCCCCCAGCGCAGCCCCCAGCATAAGTATAGAATTTACTTAACGCTGTTTGGCGCACATGGGCGCTTTTTCTTCGCTGATGTCTGACTTGTTGGTTTAGGTAGGAGCAGAGCAACTTCACCAGGAGCGCACGGAGGCCAACCCGGACGTGCTAACTGCTTCAACTACGCCGCCAAGGGAGAATTCTCTGGCGAGGGAGCAGTCTCCGGAAGGGGAGAAGTCCCCGACAAGGGAGAGCTCCCCGGCAAGGGACAGTACCAACATCCCTTCGGAGGTGGAGAACACGACCGCAGACCTTGGCACAGGTAATCCACTTGCTCGAAAACTTCCCTTGGGTTTTTCTTCTTTTGATCTCCTTTTTGCATCTTTGCTTGACTTTTTCTTCCTCCTCCGGTTGCCAGATCCGTCCGCCCCGGAGCGGATGGAGACCGAGGTCACCGCTGAGGAGAACGCGCGCGGTGAGGAGGGCGCACATGGCAACACTGATGATGTCGCCGCCACCGAAGAAACGGTCGGCGCTAAAGATCCTGCCGGTGAGGAAACCAACAAGGCCGCCGCTGACAAGGCCGGCGAGGGGTCTGGCGATCGCACTGACGACCCTGAGGACGTAGGAGCGCCAGGCGCTACACTGACCACCGATCGCTCCGCCTCTGCCGCGGCTCCAGGCTCCGGGGAGCCCCAGCCTGGTGCCTATCTGAAGGCCGGCGAAGGCATCTTCATCAGGCTTCCCTGGGAGTCAAGCTCCAGGGTGCCGGTCGAGGGAGAGACCTTCGATGGGGAGGTGCTCGCCTCCGCTGGGCTGACACTTGTCGACGTGCCAGGCAGCAGCAGCGGCGAGACTGAGGAGGAGCGACTGCTCCGGAAGCTAGTGTCGCTCTACCGCGCCCGACAAGCCAAGGTGGAATCCCGGGAAGCGCTTGTCGCGAAGGCGGGAGCGGACATGGAGAAACGCGCGGAGGAGCTTCGGAGCAAGAATCAGGAAGCTCTCCGGGCGCTGGCGGAGGAGCGAGAGCAGCTTGCCGAGGCGCAGAAGGCTTTCCTCCTTGAGAAGGCGGAAGCCGAGGAACAACAGCGGCTCACCAGCGAAAAGCTGTCTGCGCAGGAAGGCGAGTTGACGCAGTGGAAGGCCAGCCTCAACAGTCACGAGGAGGAGCTCACCGTGCGCGAGGGCAAGCTCGGCGGGGCTCTCCAGGAAGCCAAGGATGCTGCCGCAGCTGCCGAGACCGCCAAGAAGGAACTAGAGATGAAGGTGGCGCAACTGGAGGCTGACCTCAAGGCGAAAGGTGAGGAGCTCGCCGCGCTCAAGCACGAGCGCGAGAAATACGCCTACACCTTCGGCGAGTTGCAGGGCAGCCTCGCAGAGAAGGTCCAGGAGCTTAGCGTGGCTAAGGATTCCAACGCCGATCTGGAGTTGAAGCTGAGCGCTTTGGTCAAAACGCTGGACGGCGCCAGGAAGCAGGAGGCGGACCTAAAGAAGGAAATCAAGGCCAACGAGGCGCTGTTGGAGAGCGATGTTGCTGCCCAGAGCACCTTCAAGGGGAACGTGGAGCGCTAGATGGAGGGTCTTGTGGATGTCGCCGCGGCCATCGACAAGGAGCTAGCGGAGCTGGGAATGAAGGATTTTGGGTATTCCTCCGACGAGATACTCCCCCCAGCGCCAAGCTCACTCTATTCTTCAAGGGCGTGGCGACGGCGCTCCAGCGGCTCCGGGATGATATCCCGAGGCAGTTGGCCGACAAGTCGCGCGATATCTGCGCGGGAGCTCTTCAGAAAGTGCTGGTGAAGATAGTCTTCCGCAACCCCAGCATCAACCTCACCAACGTCCTCAGGTCCTTGCCGCCGGATGCTGATCTGGAGAGGCTCAATGCCCTTGTCGCACCCATTGTGAAGAGGGTGAGCGAGATCAAGAGAGTCCAGGGCGACCGCGTAGATTAGGCCGCTCGCTTGCTTCTTTCCTTGTCGCTGCTGCTCATGTTACGAGAGCAGCCTGTTAGAGCTGGGACAAGTTTATCTGTAATATAACTCTATCTTAGGTAGTAATTGCTATGTTATTTCCTCTCCTTGATTCCTTGCTTTGCGTTTCTTCGCCCTACGCTTTTAGGGAACATGCCGGCGCAGGCACCCGAACCGCGAGCGCTGAGTGCGAAACTTCAGCAGCCTGCTGGCGGTGCTGCAGCCGACAAGAAACCTTGTCGCAACCAGTTGCAGCTCACTTAAGCTGTTGAGCGGACTCGAAACAAAGTAAGGGCGCAACTAGCCATGAGCCGGTTCCTCCGCACACAGGTTTTCCATACAAAGCACGGTCGTTCAAGGAAAATAACTTAAAATTTAAAAATCTGATTGCTCAAACTCTCGCAACTTAGCTTTTCTGTCTTTTGCTTCCCGGCAAGGCAGAACATTCTTGAACGACGCCCGGTCCACACCATTATCTTCTCCTTCCCCCCGGCAAACTTGTGGGCGAGGGAACCTTCCTTTGCTTGAAAAAGAAAGAAGAGAAAATAAAGATACGGAGCCTTACGGCTCGTTATGGCTTACCGGGGATAGGTGCTGCACAAAGTGTCAGATAATACATGCAAAATAATATAAAGCTTGAAATTGACAAGATGCGCGAAGCACGTGAGCTTTATTTATGCACGGGGTCTGCGCCCGGCTTTGCACCAAGGATTACATGCAACAGCGGCAACACTTGTACAAAAGGTGGTTGCCGGAACGGGTCCGACAATCGTGCCTTACGGGTAAAAGTTACGAAGATGTTCAATATTCCAGGAGTTGCTCACCGGAATGCCATCTTCGGTCTCAAGGCGGACAGCGCCAGGCCTAGTGACTCGTTTCACCCGGTAAGGGCCTTCCCACTTCGGCGTCAACTTGTTGGAATTCTTGGCGGATTAACGCGCTGAAGAACAAGGTTGCCTTCCTCGAAACCTCTGGCTTTAACTTTGCGGCTATGGTACCGGCGCAAAGCTTGCTGGTAGCGAGCAGCTCGCACAGCAGCCTGAAGACGGTCCTCCTCAAGGAGCAGCGCGTCATTTTCTCGCAGCTGCTCTTGCTCAAGCTCATCATAAGCGAGTACTCGAGGTGACCCGTATACGAGTTCCGTGGGGATAACTGCCTCTGCTCCATAAACTAGAGCAAAGGGTGTCTGGCCAGTGGCTCGATTTGGCGTCGTTCTGATCGACCAAAGAACCACCGGCAGCTCCTCGATCCAGTTTCTTCCGCACTTGTGCAGCTTGTCGAAAGTCCTGGTCTTGAGTCCACGCAGCACTTCAGCATTTGCCCTCTCTGCTTGACTGTTGCTTCTCGGGTGAGCAATAGAAGCGAAGCAGACCTTGGTGCCAAGATCTTGGGCGTACTGCATGAAGGTGCGGCTCGTAAATTGCGTACCGTTGTCGGTGATGATCATGTTAGGGATCCCGAAATGGCAAACAATCGACCTGAAGAACTTGACTGCTGACTGTGCGGTCACCTTCCTCACTGGTTCCACTTCCGGCCACTTCGTGAACTTGTCGATCGCGACGTACAAGTACTCAAAGCCCCCGACAGCTCGGGGGAAGGGGCCGAGGATGTCGAGCCCCCAGACCGAAAATGGCCAGGATAAAGGGATCGTCTGGAGAGCTTGAGCTGGCTGGTGTATCTGTTTGGAATGGAACTGGCACGCTTCACACTTGGTTACTTGTGCAGATGCATCCTGGAGGGCTGTCGGCCAGAAGAAACCTTGCCGGAAAGCTTTGCCGGCAAGTGCTCTTGCGCCAATGTGGTGACCACGTATGCCTCCATGTATCTCTGCCAACAGCTTTTGTCCATCTTCCCGGGGAATACACTTCAATTTCACACCGTTGAGTCTTCTTCTCTACAGTTCGTTGTCGACAAACTGGTACATACTTGACTGTCGGGCTACTCTTTCCACTTCTTCCTGCTCTTCGGGAAGTTCTCCTGTCTGGAGGAAGAGGACAATATGTTGTGCCCATGCTGGAGCTTGGGGCTCGACAACAAGGACCAAAGGCACATCTGCTGCTGCGGGAACACCCGTTTCCACGGCAAGAACCTGCGGCTCAGCCGGAGCTTGATGTTCCCCGGCAAGCTTGCCGGAGCAAAGCTTGTCGGGAGCGTTTGCTTCAACGGGACAAACCCTGGGGCTCGTCGGAGTAGACTGCTCCTCAGCATTGTTGGCGTCGGTCTTGGGGACCTTCTTGGCGGCAGCTTTGGGAAGCTCTGCCGGAAGATAGTCACTAGAAACCAACTTTCTCTTCTTGCTCTGTCTAGTTGACGGTGTTACGGAGGGTTGAGTCAGCTTGAGCACAAAGATCCCTGGTTCCACAGGTAACTTTAGTGTGGCGCATTTTGATAGGCCATCGGCAATGTCGTTCTGGTCTCTTGGAACATGCTCCATCTGTAGGCCGTCAAAATGCTATTCTAGCTTTCTCACTTCATCAACGTATGCTGCCATCAACGGACTTTGGTAATTCTTGTTCACTTGGCGGACGACAAGCTATGAGTCACCACTGACAATGAGCTTCTTTATCCCAAGGTCTGCTGCGATCCTGAGACCGGCAAGCAATCCTTCATACTATGCAGTATTGTTTGTTGATTGCTCCCTGGGAAAGTGCATCTGGACCACATACTTGAGGTGCTCTCTGGTGGGTGCGATAAGCAGCACGCCAGCACCGGTGCCTTGCAGCGAGAAGGCACCATTAAAGTACATCAGCCATTCTTTGCTTGCCTCCTTGACAGGGATGCTTGTCTCTGGAATCTCTTCATCTGGTGTTGGCGTCCATTCTGCTTTGAATTCTGCCAATGCTCTGCTCTTGATAGTTGAAGTGCTTTCAAACTTGAGGCCAAAGCTTGACAGTTCCAATGCCCACTCGACAATCCTGCCTGTTGCTTCTGGATTCTACAGTATCCTCTTCTACGGAAAGCGAGTGACCACTGTGATCTCATGTGCTTGGAAGTAATGGCGCAGCTTTCTCGAGGCCATGAGAAGGCCGAAAAGCAATTTCTGCACACCATAGTACCTTGACCTAGCCCCCTGCAGGAGGGAACTGAAAAGTAAACTGGGCGCTGCACCATTTTCTTCTATATCTCCTTATTTGCCTGCGCAGGCCCATCCTTGTCGGGACTAGAGCTTGTCGGCGAAGCTCCCTGCTTGTCGCTGGATGTGCTTGCCGGGATTGCTGGCTCATCATCTGCCTCCCTCTCTGCTACTAACGCAGCACTAACCACTTGATTGGTTGTTGCTAGATATAGCAACAACTTCTCTTGTGGCTTAGGTGCGACAAGTACAAGAGTGGAGGTCAAGTATCTCTTCAAGTCCTGCAGCGCTGCCTCCGCTTCCGGAGTCCATTTCATTGGACATGCCTTCTTCAAAATTTTGAAAAACGGCAGGGCGCGCTCAGCAGACCTTGAGATAAACCTGCTGAGAGCAGCCACGCAACCGGCAAGTTTCCGTAACTCCTTGGCGCGCTTGGGTGCTTCAATCTGCTCAATGGCCTTGATTTTGTCGGGATTGGCTTCAATTCCCCTCTGAGACACGAAGAACCCGAGAAGCTTGCCGGAGGGGACTCCAAACACACACTTCTCGGGGTTAAGCTTGAGGTTGATTTTGCGCAGATTTGCAAACGTTTCATCTAAGTCTTGGATCAGGGTTGCCTTGTCTTTGCTCTTGACCACTATGTCATCCATGTAGTCCTCCACATTTCTGTGTATCTGTGGCTCAAAAGCGGTATGGACTACCCTACCAAATGTTGAACCAGCATTCTTCAAAACGAAAGGCATCCGTACGAAACAGTAGGTGCCACACGGGGTGATGAATGCGGTATTCTCTTCATCCTCTTCTGCCATGAAGATCTGATGATATCCTGAGTATGCATCAAGGAATGAAAGCAGATCACATCCGGCCGTGGAGTCAACAATCTGGTCAATGCGCGGCAAGGGGAATGGGTCTTTGGGACAAGCTTTATTGACATCGGTGAAGTCGATACAAAGCCTCCATTTCCCGTTTGCCTTGCGCACGACCACGGGATTGGCCAGCCACCTCGGATAGAGCACTCCTCTGACGAGGCCTGCGGCTTCCAACTTCTTGATCTCTTTGGCAATGAACTCTTGGCGCTCCACTGCTTGTTTCCTGACTTTCTGCTTGACGGGCCACGCATGAGGACAGACAGCTAGGTGGTGCTCAATTACTTTCCTGGGAACACCGGGGATGTCAGACGGTTGCCACGCAAACACGTCGACGTTCGCCCACAGGAAAGCAACGAGCGCGCTTTCCTATTTAGGGTCTAGAGTGGCACTGATGGTGAAGGTACCACCAGTGCCGTCCTCCTTGGCGGACACCTTCTTGGTCTCTGGCGGAGCTGCTATTGTCTTCTTACAGTTGCCGGTGGAGCTCGATGGTGCGTCCTCGACGGTAGCGTAGCACTCCGAAGAGGTGCGCTTGCCGGAGTGGGTACCAGAGCTGTTGCCGGACTTGGTCTTCTTCTTATACCCGGGAGCTTCAGCGGCAAGTGACTCACGATCTGCGGTTGCTACTGCTTCCCGCTAGATCTTGTCGGCACAGATGAGAGCATCCTTATTGTCGCCATGGACAGAATTAACACTTATCGGGCCTGGCATCTTGAGCATGTTGTAGGCGTAGTGAGAGGCCGCCATGAACTTGGCGAGTGCTGGACGGCCGAGGATCCCATTGTAAGGCAATGGGAAATCAGCAACGTTAAAAGTGACCCTCTCAGTCCTGAAGTTCAACTCGCTGCCAAATATTACCGGCAACGTGACTTTTCCCTTCGGCTTGCTCCTTCCCGGATTGATTCCTTGGAATGTGCCAGTCTCTTCGAGCTCGCTGTCAGGGATCTGAAGCTTCTGGAGTACTGCAGAGGAGATCAGGTTCAAGCCGGCCCCGCCGTCAACTAGCATCTTCGTGACCTTGAGGTTGTGGATTGTTGGTGAAACCAACATCGGCAAGCACCCGACCGCAATTGTGCGATCAGGGTGGTCCTCAATATCAAAGATGATAGGCGTGCTGGACCACTTCAGAAGCTTGTGTGACTGACAGGTGGTTCTGCTGCATTGACTTCTCGCGCCCACTGCTTGAGTTGGCGGTGTGAAGTATGCAGAGAAGCACCGCCGTCAACGCATAGGATCTCTGTAGCTTTCTGGAACTCTTGCTCGCTGGTCTCTGCATCATCCATATCTTCGTCGTCGTCATCTTCATCATCCTCGCGGCCGCGGGGAGGTTTGTCTTCTTGCCGCTGCTTGGCCTTGCCGCGGCGTCCTCCCCGGCCGGGACGCTTCTTGCCGGATCCTCCATTACCTCCTTGGGCCTTCTCCTTGTCGCGCCGCTCGTACTCAGTCTTCTGCTGCTCAACAAGCTGCTCGACCTTCTTGCAGTTCTGGAGATCATGGCCTTTGGTGCGGTGGATCTTGCAGTATTGATTGTTGGTGCCATCCTGATTGTCGGCGGCCGCCACAGCCTGGCAGTTGGTGCATGCGGCAACCTCCTTGCCGGAGCTACCATCCTTGGCTGTCTTGGCGCCACCTCCCTTGCCGGACTGCTCAACAACAAGCACATCCTTGCCCTTCCCTTTCCTGTTGTTCCGCCGCCGGTTCTTCTTTGCCGGGGCAGCATCTTCGCTGTCAGATCCTCCTGCTCCTACGTTCTCTCCGGGGAACTTCCTCCCTTCCTCAGCGTGTGCACACTTGTCGTCCAGGGCATATAGCTCACTGACGTCTTTGATCTTGCTCATCGCCATCTCCTCCCGCATCCTGCGGTTGCGCACGTTCTGATGGAACGCGCTGATGACCGCGGCAGGGTGGACATCTGGGATGTTGTAGTGCACACGACTGAATCGCTGGATGAACTTGCGCAGGGGCTCCCCTTCCTTCTGGACGAGCAGATGGAGGTCGCTCGCTTGGCCATGAGGTTTGTGGCCGCCCGTGAAGGCGCCGACAAACTGATGACACAAGTCTGCCCAGGAGGATATGGAGCTGTCCGGCAAGTGCATGAGCCAGGACCTGACATTGGGCTTGAGCACCAGCGGGAAGTAGTTGGCAAGGATCTTATCGTCTCGCCCCCCAGCAGCTTGCACCGCAATAGTGTAGCTGCTGAGGAACTCCGACGGATGCGACTTGCCATCGTACTTCTCCGGTATGTCTGGCTTGAAGTTCTTCGTACTGGGCCACTGGACTTGCCGCAGCTCACGAGTAAACGCAGGGCAACCCACCGCGTACGGCAAGTCGCCTGGTTCCCCTGGCGCATGCATGTCGACAGTGGGCCCAGCGCGCTGGTCTGATTAACGCCGCGCTTCTCTTCGGCGCTCGATGCGAGTACAAGCGTCTTCTTGCTGTCGTTCATCAAGAACGTGGCGCTGATCGCGACGAGTTCGCGGATCTGACGATGCAGTGGAGTCATCGTCGCGGTGGACCCGGCGAGTCGGCGATTTTGGCCTTCGGGGCTGAGAGTGCACGGTGGTTGCACCCCCGCCGGTCCTGCCACCATCAGCGCGCGCCGGGCGGCCTTGCCGCGGCTGCGATGTACCCGCCTGGTGCGGTGTGTCGCCGTTGGCGAAGCTGATTAGACTCTGAATGGTGGACCTCCAGTCGTCGATCTTGTCGGCTGCTGGAGGGTAATCTAGGAGTAATTGAGCTCTCGCCAGAGCTTCTGCTGGAGTGGTGGGTGGCGGTGGTGAACGGAGCGAGGAGGGGGATATGCTCGGACTTCTAACTGTGTTAGAAGGAGCAGCACCCCGTCCAGGCGACCGTGCGGCGCTCGTGCCGGCATGTTGACACGCATGCTGGCCTTGAACGTCCCGTGAGCCACCAGCTCGATCCGGGTCCAGCGAGCATATGGTACCATGAGTACCACGACGCTGCTGGTCTCGCGCCTCCGGAGATGGGCGCGGTGCATGTGCGAACGCCGAGGTCTGCGCGGCCTTGTCGTTGGACTTGGCAGCACCTTGAGTTCCCTCGTCGACGCCTGTTTTTCCGCCGGTGTCTACCCCGCCACCCGTTTGCTCCGGGGGCGGTGGGTTCGACGCGGACGGAGCGGCCGCCTCCGCAGCCTTCTTCTTCGGCGGCATGTCGATGAAGGTGGTGAAGATCTAGCTCGTGTCCTCGCCAAATCAGGTTCACAGAACCCCGCTGCCCCCTACCTGGCGCACCAAAAAAGTCGGGGACACTGGCTCCACAAACACCTATGGGACCGGAGCCCCTTCTGTGGTTCGTCGGGGGGCGGGGGTCGCGAAAAGAGCAGATCGTGGCGAGGGACGCTGGCGGTTTTTACCCAGCTTCGGGCCGCACGGATGCGTAAAACCCTACTGCTGCTTTGTGGATTGTATTGGTTTCTTGCTCGGGAGCGCTGGGAGCTACAGTACTCTCCAGCAGCTAACGAGACCGAGCGTGAGAGAGTTGCGAACCCCCCTCTACGTTGCGCATGGGCCTCCTTTTATATGCTCAAGGGGATCACCACAGGTGGCAACGTAGGCAAGGGCAAAGTTGGAAAAGAATTGTGGTTGGTACAGCTACTTGTACAGTGGATGTACAGTGTATCATACCTAACCCTGACGGCAGGGGACAAGGGCATTAAATGCCCGTCTGTGTCGCCCAAATAGTGTAAAAAGGGGCCGTCAGGGGCGCCACCGTTCGCCACGAGGGCTACCTTGTCAGCGTCGCTTGCCACCGCATACCCCTAGCTGCACAGCCTCCCGCCACGTATGCCTGGAAAGGTCCCGGAGCGACACGTTGGTGGGTGAGATGGAGCGCAGGCACAGAGTGGTTGCTTGCCGCGGCAAGCGCCTTGCCGCGGTGTTTATCTTGTAGCGCCCAGAAGCTTGCCGCTCTCCGGGCCTCGCTTGTTCTTCCCGACAAGCTCCTCTTGCCGGGGCCTTGGCTAGCCTTCCCGGCAAGCTCTTCTTGCCGGGGCTTTAGCTGGTCTTCCCGGCAAGCTCCTCTTGCCGGGGCCTTGTGCTCTGGGTGGCCTTCCCGGCAAGCTCCTCTTGCCGGGGCCTTGTCTCCTTGGCTTTGGCAAACCTCGCCGCGGGGCGCTGCGACTGCCCGTGCACAAGTTCGGGGTACTAGGGTACCCCTACTTTAGTACACCGACACTCCGGTTTATATAGACACCGGATAGGGTTAGGGTTACACAGAGTCGGTTACAATGGTAGGAGATCTCGAATATCCGCATCGCCTAGCTTGCCTTCCACGCCAAGGAAAGTCCCATCCGGACACGGGACGAAGTCTGCAATCTTGTATCTTCATAGTCCAGGAGTCCGGCTGATGGTATAGTCCGGCTACCCGAACACCCCCTAATCCAGGACTCCCTCAGTAGCCCCCGAACCAGGCTTCAATGACGACGAGTCCGGCGCGCAGATTGTCTTCGGCATTGCAAGGCGGTTTCTTCACCAAATTTTGTGTACCTGTACGAACAATGTCCGATTTTTGTAATGTAGCGCTCCTCGGGTTCCATGCCCAATAATGGTTGTCTTCCACGTGTTAAACGAATGTGAAAGGCCTGGGGCGTTTTTACATCCACACCCCTAGCCGTATAAACGAGCGCCTATTTAACGTGATGAGGATTGAGATCCAAACCGCATCTTCTCCTTTCCGCGAGTTATTATCAGAGCGCTCCCAACAAAGGTCCACCCCAACGTGGCCAGCCGTCGCAGCTCCTCCCCACGCCCTTCCGGTTCTAAACCCGGGGATTGGGAGAGTTGCACCATCCCGCATAGCGAGTTAGTGTCGCTTCAAGCCAAGCGATTTCACCCTCAGGCATACATGGTCCCGGTCCGAGCCGGTCTCGCCACCTACAATGGCGGTAAACAAGCGGAGAACACTCCCAATCCCTCTAAAGGAGAGCGGGTGTGCCTCGTCCCCTATCTAATAAGGGGACTGGGATTTCCAATCCATCCATTTCTCCGCGGGCTCCTGGAGTTCTACGGCCTCCAGCTGCATAATCTCACGCCCGCCTCCGTATTACATATTGCGTGCTTCGTCTCCCTTTGTGAGCTATTTTTAGGCGTTGAGGCTCATTTCGCGCTGTGGAAGAGGTTGTTTTGCCTAGTGCCCCATTCTCAAGAGGAGTCTATATATCAAGTCGGCGGAGCCGAAGTATGGCGCATCGCCGGGACCGGATACCTATCCGGAACCCCAAAGAAGGCGTCCGAAGACTGGCCTTTGGAATGGTTTTACATAGATGACGTCCCGCTGCCGGGCCCTATCCGGGTCGGTCTCCCTGAGTTCAACAGTGCTCCATTGAAGAAGCGCTTGAGCTGGCGTCCGCGGAGTTCTCAGAGAGAAAGCGACAGAGACATCCTTTACTTGATGGGCCGGATAAGACTGTTGGCTCATTCCGGACTAACCATGATTGGAGTCATGGCCGCATGCATTATGCGGGGGGTGCAGCCGCTTCAATACAGAGGCCACCCCATGTGGGATTTCAATGGGGAGGATGACGCCACGCTTTATGGTCGTAAGGGGCCGGCCTCGGCCGCCGCCCTAATAAAGATCTTGTCCTCTTTGTACAAGGGAGAAAAGGAGGAATTCCTCCGCGTCAACCCGCGGGCCGGATTCACTATGTACGAACCTCCAAGTTGGGTGAGTGAACAATTGCACTTGCCCGTTTGTTTCATACTCCCATGGTTAGATATGTAGTCTGACGACTTCAATGCAGGAACTGCGACAGGCAGTGAAAGATATAAGCAGTCGTCCTCAACAACCCGAGGACCCAGAACGGGCCCTCGATCCAGACTCTGAAGAGGATCCGGACATATCGGTGGAGCTTATCGACGGGGTGTTTCATTAGCTAAGCAAGGACAACACCTTGGTCGCTATTGTGGCAGATTACCCCGGGTTAATCCCGGCCTGGGAGGTGACAGAAACCGGAGTCTTTATTCCCTTGAAGGGGATTCCATTTTCCCGTATTCTGGCGTTTCTAACGACAACCGTGTTTTGCAGGGGAGATTTCCAAGGCGGGAGGCTGAACCTGCGGCGTGGGGCAAAAAGGAATGTAGTCCGGACTGAGATGCCGGCGGAAAGGTACAGTGCACCCTCTGTTTCCCTGCTGTTATTCTGTCAGGGCATATAAACGCTCATGCTATCTTCAGAACGAAGAGACCTCGCCGGACTATATCCGGAGAGTTTGCCAATCGCGCCTCCACCAGCCAGGCTCCAACGTCCGGCCCGGAAGTGGAGGCGATCACAAGGAGTGCACCGGACGCTCCTCCGACAGAGGATGCAGACAGGCTGTCAGCCACAAATTCTGAAGTGGAGAGTGCCATGAACCACAGGCATCGCCGGACAGTTCTATGAGATGCTTGTTTCTCCCAAGAGGCTTTAGATGCTTTTAATTCGGGAGATGCGTACCTCTGTGCCACTCAAAATGGTTTAGCCAGAGCCACGGAGCAGTATGTAAAAGACATACGGGTTAGAAAATTTTGGTCAAATATATATATGCCAGTAGCCCCCGAGACTTGAAACAGTTAAAGTAATTGATTTAAGGATCATTTAATATGCAGGTTCTTTAAGAGAAGAATACCGTACTGTCCCAGGAGCTGGAAAAGTGCAAGGCCCAACTAGAGGCCGCACTAGCCGCAGCAGGGGAGCCAAAAGAGACCCCCTCAGGTAATATATACTTCGAAAGACTAGTATTGTGCGGTTTGGGTGCAAATCTGACAAATCATATTGCAGATGGCGCCGAACTTGATCCGGAAAAGCAACAACTCTTCCGCCGGCTAAAGGCCGGTGAGAGTATGTTGACAAAGGTGAGGCGAGAGAAGAATGATCTTCAGGATGCCAAAACCAAGCTGGACGTCGAACTTAAGGATGCTCGTGGCCAGCTGTCGGACTCCACGAAGGAGAATCAGCGGCTTCGACGCGGCATATTTCGTAAGTGCTTGAACGAACTTTGAAAAAAGAGTTCGGCGGGGAAGTCAACTAACAGAGTAATGTCTGTAGGTATGCTCACAGGTCGTCCGGCAGAGGAGATGCCCGGTTCTACGGGTGACCTTCTTCCCGAGCTTTCGCAACTGCACGAGCGAATTCGGCAGGCGATGCGAGGCGTTTACCAAGCCTTATGGCCTGCCCACTCCATGCCCGAGGGCCTAGGGGAGCTTGCGGAGAAGCTGACGGGAGCTCGGCAGCGCTTCCGGTTGTGGAAGATATCGGCCTGCCGGCAAGGCGCTAGGGAGGCCTGGGCCATGGTGAAGACCCGTTTTACGAAGTCTGACCCAAACCGCATGGCCGAGGTCGTATCAGTGGGGCCTGACGGGAAGGAGATCCCTGTAAGCTTAGTATACGGCCAAGTAGAGTTGGCCGCGAAGTATTCTCAGCAGGGCTGTAAATTAGACAGCCTGTTAGATGGAATTGAGGAGGAATACAATCAGTCATAATGACTATGTAATTTCAATTGACATGTGTAATGCCTTCTAGCTGGATTGAAGATCGTTTGTCGTTGCCGACCTTTTCGCTTCAACCTCGGGACCTGCCGGTCCGGAGTGTGTCCGAATACCATGGCGGTTATATAAGAACCGGGGTATGCATGGAGACCAGGCGTAGGGGTCATTAGTGCTTTATCAGACAAGTGCCTAACTAGTTATGTTATATTACATGGTTAGTAAGAAACATCTTCCAGAGAGAATAGTTCCGTTAGGGGTTCCTTTCGCTGGGGAGGCATGCCCTAATGTGCCTGTCCGGACTGCGTAAAAAGAGGCAGAAAAAGCATCTGAGGGCGCATAAAATTAAAACAGTTCATCCTTTATCTCACCGACCGAATATTCCCTTAAGAACGCTAGCTTTCGGCTTCACCCAGTCTGAGGTACACATCCGGCTGAACCGGCAGTAACAATCGCAGAGGTGCTCCCTTTACCTCCTAGCCGAACAATCGGGAATGTAGGGGTAAGCACAGGAGCCAGGCAACCCAGCTTGGCCAAAACTTAAGTCATATCGATGCATATAATGGTGAAGAAAAAGGTACATGCGGAAGCGTGACGCATGTGTTGGGCGTGAAGCCCGTATAAATAAGCTTCTGTTAAAGAAGCCCCCAGGTTTAATGAGTGCGAGTGGCACGTCACTTGATGAGCCTTTAAGGGCTATAAAAGAAAATAGGGGAAGGAGAGAAATGTAAGACACAAAATGTAAAAAATGGACAGAGGAAGGAGACGAACACAGAGTCCGGCGCTAGGCATAGAATCTTCGTAGACGGGCTGCGTTCCATGGGTTCGGCTCAAGTCGGTTATCTGATGCATCTCGTAAGCGGTACGCTCCACCGGTCAGTACCTGGTCAATTATGAAGGGACCTTCCCACTTGGGCTTGAGTTTGTCCTTTTTCTTGTCCAGCGGGCGTAGAACTAGCTCGCCAACATTGTAATTTTTGGCCCGTACTTCTCTGCTCTGATATCTTTGAGCCTGCTGTTGATAGAATACGGAACGGGCTTTTGCCACATCGCGCTCCTCCTCCAAAGCGTCCAAACTGTCCTGCCGATCGAGCTGAGCTTCTCTCTCTTAGTACATGTGCACTCGAGGTGAGTCATGAATTATGTCGCAGGGCAAAACTGCCTCTGCGCCGTACACCATGAAGAGTGGTGTGTATCCTGTGGTGCGATTCGGCGTGGTCCGCAGCCCCTAGAGTACGGAGTCGAGCTCCTCTACCCAGTGCGTATTAGATTCCTTAAGGGACCGCACTAATCTGGGTTTGATGCCGCTCATAATAAGAACATTTGCACGCTCGACCTGGCCGTTAGTTTGTGGGTGATAGACGGAAGCATAGTCGAGCTTGATGCCCATGTTTTTACACCAGAGTTTTACCTCATCGGCCGTAAAGTTCGTGCCGTTATCAGTGATGATGCTGTGGGGGACGCCGTAACGGTGTACGACCCCAGATATGAAGTCTATCACCGGTCCGGATTCAGCCGTCTTAACAGGCTTGGCTTCTATCCATTTGGTGAACTTGTCCACCATGGCCAGTAGGTATTTTTTCTTATGGGTCCCACCTTTAAGGGGTCCGACCATGTCAAGCCCCCAGACCGCAAAAGGCCAGGTAATGGGGATAGTTTGGAGTGCGGTCGGTGGCATATGGCTTTGGTTGGCAAAAAGTTGGCAACCAACGCATCGTTGGACTAAGTCCCGAGCGTCTGCCCGGGCCGTCGGCCAATAAAAGCCTGTACGGAAAGCCTTGCTAACAAGGGATCGAGCAGCGGCGTGATGACCACCGTGTCCGGCATGAATTTTGGCCAGAAGGTTCCGCCCTTCCTCTTCGGAGATGCACCTTTGAAGGACTCCGGTAGTGCTTTTCTTGTAAAGCTCTCCCTCATGGAATTTATAGGCTTTAGATCGCCGCACTATGCAGCGTGCCTCATTTTGGTCCTCTGGGAGTTCCTGCCTAGTAAGGTAGGCTAGGAATGGTTCTATCCACGGGGCGATAACCGCCATTATTACGTGGGCTGAAGGTGTAATTTCGTTGGCAGGACCTCCAATTATGTCAGGTTGTTCAGCGTCGAGTGGTTCGGCTGCGTCCGGGCTGTTAATTGCAGGTTCCCCCTCCCATGTTACGGATGGCTTGAACAATCTTTCCAAAAAGATGTTGGGGGGGGGGGACTGCATCGCATTTTGCTCCGATGCGTGCCAGGATGTCCGCTGCTTGATTATTTTCGCGGGCTATATGGTGAAACTCTAGCCCTTAGAACCGAGTTGACATTTTTAGGACGGCCTTGCGGTAAGCTGCCATTTTTGGATCCTTGGCGTCAAAGTCGCCATTTATTTGGGAGATCGCGAGGTTCGAATCCCCGCGTACCTCTAGGCGTTGAATGCCCATGGATACTGCTATCCGGAGACCATGTAGGAGGGCCTCGTATTCGGCTGCATTGTTAGAGTCCGTGTACATAATTTGGAGTACATATTGGACTGCGTCTCCTGTGGGGGATGTCAAAACAACGCCAGCCCCCAGTCCGGCCAACATTTTGGAGCCGTCGAAATGCATGATCCAGTTTGAGTATGTGCCGTACTCTTTTGGCAGTTCGACCTCCGTCCATTCTGCGACGAAGTCGGCCAATACTTGCGATTTTATAGCTCGCCGTGGCTTATAGGTTATGTCGAACGGGAGGAGCTCGATGGCTCATTTTGCGATCCGGCCCATTGCATCGCGGTTATTGATAATGTCATTGAGTGGTACTTCCGAGGCTACTGTAATCGAACACTCTTGAAAGTAGTGTCGTAGCTTCCAGGATGCCCTGAATACTGCGTATGCAATTTTCTGATAGTGTGGGTACCGTGATTTGCACGGAGTGAGGACAGTGGACACGTAGTAGACCGGTCGTTGAAGGGGGGAATTTGTGTCCGTCCGTTTCCCGCTCGACGACGAGCACTGCGCTGACAACTTGATGGGTTGCCGCGATGTACAATAGCATTGGCTCGCCGGTGTTTGGCGCGGACAGGACTGGGTTTGTTGCCAATATGGATTTTATTTCATCGAGTCCGGCCGTGGCGGCATCCTTCCACTCGAAGTGTTCGGTGCGCCGTAGGAGGCGGTAAAGGGGCAGCGCCTTTTCTCCCAGGCGGGAGATGAAGCGGCTTAGAGCTGCCACGCATCCGGTTAGTTTCTGTATTTGTTTGAGGTCTTTTGGGACATCCAGTTGTGACAGAGCTCGGATCTTGGCTGGATTTGCTTCGATTCCTCTACCGGATACAATGAAGCCCAAGAGCTTTCCGGCTGGAACGCCGAAAACGCATTTTTCCGGATTGAGTTTGATGTCGTATTTTTGGATGTTGTCGAATGTAAGCCTCAAGTCGTCTACTAGAGATTCGACAGGTCTTGATTTGACAACCACGTCATCCACGTATGCCTCCACTGTTTTGCCGATCTGGTTTGCCAGACATGTTTGGATCATGCGCTGATATGTTGCGCCGGCGTTTTTTAGCCCGAAGGGCATTGTGTTGAAGCAGAATGGGCCGTATGGTGTGATGAATGCCGTTGCGGCTTGGTCTGATTCTGCCATCTTGATTTGATGGTAACTGGAGTATGCGTCGAGGAAACACAACGAATCCTGTCCTGAAGTGGCATCGATAATTTGATATATGCGAGGGAGGGGGAAGGGATCCTTTGGGCAGGCCTTATTAAGGTCTTTAAAATCGACGCACAGGCGCCAGGATTTGTCCTTCTTTGGTACCATCACCAGGTTTGCTAGCCAGTCCGGATGTTTTATATCTCTAATGAATCCGGCCTCCAATAACTTGGCTAGCTCCTCTCCCATAGCCTGTCTCTTCGGTTCGGAAAAGCGCCGAAGGGCTTGTTTGACAGGTTTGAATCCTTTCTGGATATTTAAGCTATGTTCGGCCAGCCTGCGTGGGATTCCTGGCATGTCTGAAGGGTGCCAAGCAAAAATGTCCTAGTTCTCTCGCAGGAACTCTCGCAGTGCGGCGTCTACATCAGGGTTCAATCGTGCCCTGATGGAGGCTATTTTATTGGGGTCCGTTGGATGGACCTGGAATTTGACTATTTCGTCCGCTGGTTTGAAGGATGTGGATTTGGATCTCTTATCGAGTATCACATCATCCCTATTAATCGTGGAGCGCATCACGGTCAGTTCTTCGGCCGCTAAGGTTTCGGATAGTGCCTCAAGGGCCAATGCGGCCGTCTTGTTTTCGGCGTGGAGTGCTATGTCCGGATCACTAGCGAGAGTGATAATTCCGTTTGGCCCAGGCATCTTGAGCTTCATGTATCCGTAATGGGGTATAGCTTGGAAAACTATGAATGCCTCCCGTCCTAATATAGCGTGGTATCTGCTTTTGAACGGGGCCACCTGGAACGTGACTTCTTCGGACCTGTAATTATCCGGCGTCCCGAACAACACATCTAGTGTGATCTTTCCAGTGCAGCGCGCTTCCTGACTGGGATTATTCCTCTAAAGGTTGTGTTGCTTCGCTCAATCCGGTTCTAGTATATTTCCATCTTTTGGAGGGTTTCCTCGTAAATGAGGTTAAATCCGCTGCCTCCATCCATGAGTACCTTTGCGAGGCGACAGCCTTCCACTATGGGAGTGAGGACCAATGCGGCTGGTGCTCGGGCTGTTCGGAATTTAGGTTCGTCACTCGCGTTGAAGGTGATAGCAGTGTTACTCCATGGGTTTATTGTTGCTACTTGATAGACTTCGATGAGGCTGCGGAGTGTTCTTTTTCGCATATTATTTGATGCGAAAGTCTTGAAGAATGTGAGAACGGTACTGGTGTCCTCGGGCTGGCTTTCTTCGGCCTCTGGAATTAGGAGGTCCTCGCCAATTTTGGCCACCTGCCGGAGTATCCAACATGCTCTAAGGCTGTGTGTTGGAGTGGCGTCCTCTGTACTGTGAATCCTACAGGGTCCATCAAGCCACCTTTCCAGTACGGTTCCATGCCCTCTAGAGGGTTTTGGCTTTTTGATATTTAGTCCGGGTGCCTTACTGTGGTTCACCCTCTTAGTTCGGACGGGATTGCTATTCAAGGCCGGATTTCCCAAAATTTTATTTCGGTTTTCCAAGCGCTATCCATCGCACAGTACTTTTGTACTATGGATGCCAAGTCAGCGAAGCGTGTAATATCACGACGACTTATGGCGTTAAGTATTCCCTCGTCCATGCAATTACTGCAAAAGATTGAAATTGTGTCTCCCTCGCAGCAGTCCTTTGTCCTGTTCATAACCAGGAGGAATCTGGCCCAGTAGTGATGTACTGTTTCTTCGGGCTTTTGCCTGATTTGGGAAAGATCGCTTATGATCGGGCGGGCGGGTGTCGTTGAATCTGAGACCTCACCAAATTTACGATTCGGAGGCAAAGAACTTCCGAACTCTAAAGTCCGGAGTCTTGGATGTTGTCCGATGAATCTAGCCCGTTGCCTGATTCTAAGCTCAGGTCTTGGATTGTATCCTCCCCTTCGCGGGTATCCGGCCTGGAGGGTTCGGGAATTCGGATGTAGCTAGTCCTTAGGAAAGATGAAGGGTCGCCGCACTGCGCCTCTACCACGGCAACGTGGTGGGTGACTTGGGGAGACTTAATTTCTCTTAGATCGGGTTTAAGCCCAACCAGGTCGTAATTTGTAGCGACCCCCAATGCGGCGATGCGATCCAAGAGCTCGTTTACGGAAGAGAGCTCCATCGGATCCAACTGCTCGGCGAGTTCTGAGCTGACGTGAAGGTTGCTTTCGATGACCTGAGAGGTCACCGTCGGCGCAATGGACGAACATGCGGTTGTGAGGAAACCACCTAGCCGGAGGGTTTGGCCGACAGCCAAGGCTCCCTTAGTAATGGCGCCGTCTTAAAAGACGGGAAGAGGCATCCTTCCTGATCGCGACGGCACAGAGGAACTCTCAATGAAAGCACCAATGTCGGTGTCAAAACTGGCGGATCTCGGGTAGGGGGTCCCGAACTGTCCGTCAAGGTCGGATGGTAACAGGAGACAAGGGACACGATGCTTACCCAGGTTCGGGCCCTCTCGATGGAGGTAAAACCCTACTCCTGCTTGATTAATATTGATGATATGGGTAGTACAAGAGTAGATCTACCACGATATCAAGGAGGCTAAACCATAGAAGCTAGCCCATGGTATGATTGTGTATGATGATGATTCTGTCATACGGACTACAACCCTCTGGTTTATATAGACACCGGATAGGGTTAGGGTTACACAGAGTCGGTTACGATGGTAGGAGATCTCGAATATGCGCATCGCCTAGCTTGCCTTCCACGCCAAGGAAAGTCCCATCCGAACACGGGACGAAGTCTTCAATCTTGTATCTTCATAGCCCAGGAGTCCGGCTGATGGTATAGTCCGGCTACCCGAACACCCCTAATCCAAGACTCCCTCAATAATCATCATCATATCATTAACAATGTATCATCATAATATATCATTGTCATATAACACCTCCTCATGATCATCGTTTTCATCAAGTAGACATCACATAGCAAGTTGGTCACTAGTCATAATCATAACTACTCCTCATCATCAACTCTAACACATTGTACCACATAATAAACATATTGTATCTCATAGGACCTACTACATTCTCTTACGACCTACTATATTCTCTAAGATAAAATAACAAAAAACAAGATAGCCCCTGACTCTTCATTAAGGAGAATGGAGATCATCCTATATTGAATTCTTGCCTTTAGCTTAATGTTGCTTCCAAGAACCTCCTTACGAATGTCCAAACATTTTTTCCATTCTTTGATTAGCATGTGTTTACCTATTTTAGAAATCCGATATGCACAGGTGAGATTTGTAGGATGACCTGGCTGTATGTTCAGAACTTCAAGGCGACCATTGTGATACATCAAATGAGGCACACTATCCATTGGGATTTTCTGTTGAAAAACATAGTAATAACTTCGTAGTTAGCAATGATGTACTAGTTTTAGATGTATGCAAAAGATGCACGGATGTCGTAATAGTAAAAAATCTTACCAGGGTATCTCCATGGAAGTTATAGTGGTTCAACACGTGCACTAGTGGCACGTATTCACCATAATTCGGAGGAGTTCGATAATAGGTATTGTAATTCCCAAGACAAGTACAAAATGCGAACATATGACTTTTCTCCTGATAAGTTAATTCGAAGCCTTCGATCTCTTTGAAGAATCAAAGTAAGCTGTCAATGGAAATAAGCTGTCAACTATTCTGAAATATACAATATAAATTAGCTAATAACTACGTTTGAGAAACTCACATAGCGGTAGAATTGGAAGCGTATCAACAAGGACCCAAATGTCCATATTGTCTTGCTCGATGTCAGGATCACCAAGATCCATGGTGACAAGCATACCCTCATAAAAACCATACATCTTGCAAAGTGCTTCCCAATTTGGGCAACCAAAATGGGTTACGCTCTGAGCATTGCACAGATTTACTTCAAAATCCATACCATGATGGGTCCTTAGGTGAATTTTCTTTGTTTCGAAACTTTCATGGTCTTCAAAACCCATCCTCTCCAAGACATAGTGTCTTGCATAGCATGGGATAAGCTAGTCGAATTGCAGAATATAAAAAGTACATGTTGAAATAGTTGAAGTCGTGCTTAATTATGAAAAAAAAACAATTGTCGTCGTTGCGTACCGTTTCAACATCGAAGGTCTCCTCGAGCTTAATGCTGAAGCTCCAATCTTCGTCCAGGTAAAAGAACCTGTCGCACATGCCTCGGTTTTTGTGGCACCAGCTGCACTCCCCCGGGAGACTTTCGTCGTCCGAGTACGACATTTCCTATGTTCATAATTCAAAGATTAAACTTGTATAATTAAATATATGTACACCCGGAGAAGAAGGAGAAATGACCCCCATGACAACATTCGGGATCCTTCGGCCTCGACGGACTTAAAGTCAACCCGAAATATCGTTTAATTATCTTTTAAGAAAATCCAGGACACTCGATATTTCTTACATATTCTAGCACAAGTCATGCCAAAATTCACCGAAAATTCCGGCATGACCTTTGCTAAACAGGACATATCGAGCGCCCAAAATTTGCCGAACGGAAATTAATCAACACTCTGGCAAAACATAGGCCACTCGGAGGTGTAACCTGAACATTACCGGCAAATGTGACAACGAATAATTGCTTAGACTAAAAGAATAACAAAAAATGTGACATATTCAACAAGTTCTATTAATTCAACTAGTTCTTACTAAATATAAACTTACTATAAATAGAAATAAACTAGTTCTTTCTAAAAATAAACTAGTTCAACTAGTTATATTAATTTTCTTACTAAAAATACATTAGTTGTATTAATTAAACTAGTTCGTACTAAAATTGAACTAGTTCAACTAGTTTATTAATTTACTTACTAATTATTTTAAACACTTACTAAATATAGTAAAAAAACTACATTATACATTAGTAAAAAACTACAGCAAAAAACAGACGGGGTCGGGGTAGACAGCGACACCTAGGCGCGGCGAGTGATACGTCTCCATCATATCTATAATTTTTGATTGTTCCATGGCAATATTATTCATCTTTCATATACTTTTTGGCAACTTTTTATACTATTTTTGGGACTAACATATTGATCCAGTGCCGAGTGCCAGTTCCCGTCTGTTTCATGTTTTTGGTTTCGCAGAATATCCATATCAAACGGAGTCCAAATGGGATAAAAACGAACGGAGATACTTTTTGGAATATTTGGAAAATCTGGAGGAAAAATCAACGTGAACCAGTGTCCGAGGTGGGCACGAGGTAGGGGGCGCGCCCCCCCTAGGGCGCGCCCCTGACCCTCGTGACCCACCTGTAAGGCAGTTGACGCCCTTCTTCGGCCGCAAGAAAGCTAATTTTCGGAAAAAAAATCACGGCGAAGGTATCGTTCCAATCGGAGTTACGGATCTCCGGATATAAAAGAAACGGTAAAAGGGCAGCAGAACATAACGCAGAAACAAAGAGAAACAGAGAGATATATCCAATCTCGGAGGGGCTCTCGCCCCTCCCACGCCATGGAGGCCAAGGACCAGAGGGGAAACCCTTCTCCCATCTAGGGAGGAGGTCAATAAAGAAGAAGACGAAGGGGCCCCCTCTTCCCTTCTCTTCCGGTGGCGCAGGAACACCGCCGTGGCCATCATCATCACCGCAATCTTCACCAACAACTTCACCGCCATCATCACCAACTCTTCCCCCCCTCTATGTAGCGGTGTAACCTCTCTCTTACCCGCTGTAATCTCTACTTAAACATGGTGCTCAACGCTATGTATTGTTTCCCAATGATGTATGGCTATCCTATGATGTTTGAGTAGATCCGTTTTGTCCTATTGGCTATTTTGATGATCAAGATTGGTTTGAGTTGCATGTTTTATTATTGGTGCTGTCCTATGGTGCTCTCCGTGTCATGCAAGCGTGAGGGATCCCCGCTGTAGGGTTTGCAATATGTTCATGATTTGCTTATGGTGGGTGGCGTGAGTGACAGAAGCACATACCCGAGTAAGTAGGTTGTTTGCGTATGGGATAAAGGGGACTTGATACTTTAATGCTATGGTTGGGTTTTACCTTAATGATCTTTAGTAGTTGCGGATGCTTGCTAGAGTTCCAATCATAAGTGCATATGATCCAAGTAGAGAAAGTATGTTAGCTTATGCCTCTCCCTCAAATAAAATTGCAATAATGGCTACCCGTCTAGTTATCGATTGCCTAGGGACAAATAACTTTCTCGTGACAACAAGATCTCTACTAAAACTAATTTAGTTGTGTCTTTATCTAAACAGCCCTAGCTTTTATTTGCTCGCTCTTTACTTTCTTGCAAACCTATCTGAAAACACCTACAAAGTACTTCTAGTTTCATACTTGTTTCCGGTAAAGCGAACGTCAAGCGTGCATAGAGTTGTATCGGTGGTCTATAGAACTTGAGGGAATATTTGTTCTACCTTTAGCTCCTCGTTGGGTTTGACACTCTTACTTATCGAAAACTGTTGCGATCCCCTATACTTGTGGGTTATCAAGACCTTTTTCTGGCACCGTTGCCGGGGAGTTATAGCGTGGGGTGAATATTCTCGTGTGTGCTTGTTTGCTTTATCACTAAGTAATTTTTATTTGCTGTTCTTAGTTGTTCTTTATCTTTAGTTATGGATATGGAACACGAAATACCAAAAAAATTAGGTGTACTTCCTACTCATGGAGATGGGGAACCTCCTAAAACCCTCGATGCTCAATATGTGAAAAATATTATGTACCACTTTGATAATCCTGAGAAAACCTCATTCAATTTGATAATGGGAGAAACGGTAGATTAGCGTGAATACTTTAGGGATTATCGCTTGACACAAAAGGGGAAACTATTATGGGATCAAATTTATATACTGAAGTGGTATGCTCGGCAAGTATGCTTGAATTTTGATTATAATTGTTGCTCTAGAATGAATGCTCCACACCTCCCCTTTCTATGCAAATTTAATGATAATGAAACCTTGGCTTCTTATGCTAGAGGTATATATGATTTCTATGATGTGGAACAAATAGAAGAATTTGTTGCTTTTAAGGGTGCTTATGAAATTGAATCTTTGTTTGAAAAGTATGAAGCTCTTGATGATGATGTTTATAGGCATGAAAATTTAGCTATCCTAAAATATTGATATGATAATTATGAATATAATGCCTATATTAATGCACTTATTGAGAAAGTCTCCGCTGTCCAAGAAGAGACTAATATTTTGGAGGAGTCTATGGAAGAAGAAATTGATGAAACTGGGAGCTCATTAGATGAAAAAGATGAGGAGGATAGCGAAGAACAAAAGGAGGAAGAGCGGATTAGCTACCCGTGCCCACCTTCTAATGAGAGTAACTCTTCAACTCATACATTGTTTAATTTCCCTTCGTGCTTACCGAAGCATGATTGCTATGATGATTTTTATGATCCTGTTGGTTCTCTTGAAATATCCCTTTTTGATGATGCTTGTTATGCTTGTGGCCAAGTTCCCAAGATGAATTATGCTTATGCAGATGAACTTGCTATAGTTCCTTATGTTATGACTGAAATTGTTGCTATTGCACCCACGCATGATAGTCCTATTATCTTTTTGAATTCTCCCAACTACACTATACCGGAGAAGTTTGCTTTTATTAAGGATTATATTAATGGGTTGCCTTTTACCGTTGCACATGATGATTTTGATGAGTATAATATGCATGTGCTTGCTGCTCCTACTTGCAATTATTATGAGAGAGGAACTATATCTCCAACTCTCCATGTTTCCAATATGATAAAATTGCAAGAAACTATTTATACTATGCATTGGCCTTTACTATGTGTGCATGAATTGTTCTTTTATGACATGGCGATGCATAGGAAGAGAGTTAGACTTCGTCATCACACAATATATATTGCTTTGTGCTCACTACTAAATTACAAATCATTGCTAATTAAAATTGTCTTTGATATACCTTGGGATCCGGGTGGATTCACTACTTGAGCACGATATGCCCAGCTTAATGGCTTTAAAGAAAGCGCTGCCAGGGAGACAACCCGGAAGTTTTAGAGAGTCACTTATTTCTATTGAGTGCTTTCATATAGTTTAAAAACAACAAAAATAAAGAGGGGAAACCATAACTTTTCAAAAAGAAAAGTGAAAGTGACAGAGACGAGCATTGTGAAAGTAGGGGACGTCCTTGAACTTTGTTCATGCCTATGGGAACTTTGTGAATCTTAATTACAGATACATTTCAATAAAAATAATTATCCCCTTGTACAATTCCATTGTATTATAAAAATAATGTGCCAAGGTTTGCCTTTAGAATGTTTACAATACTTGTTGGTTTGTGCGGTGCAGGACAGAAACTTTGGCTGTAGTGCTTGATTTTACATTTTTAACTGAAACGTCAAATGGTTCTAATTCTTTTTGCACTGTCTTTTTGTACAAATTGTTTATTTTTCCTAATTTTAGCAGAATTTTTCCTTATGCATGGAGGAAGTTGATTGCTCGATGATGCCCTTCATGGGCTTGCCATCCACCTTGAGATCACAGGAGAGGTCCATGATCATAAGGTGATTGGCATTGAGTCCACGCTCCACCATCCCCTTGCACCGGAAGACGTCCTGCTCCATGGCTTCAAGCCTGGCCTCCATGGTTCCCGTCCCCTTGGGAGACGGCACATCGGGGAGGTGAAGCACCCCCTCATGCATCTGGATGACCTGAGGGTGCTGCACCACCTCCTGAAGGTAGGGGTTGATGACGTTCTTGAAGAACTTGTACTTGTAGGAGCTTGAAGTAGCCATGGTAGATGGGTGTGACGCCCGGATAATTAGGCTACAGTAATCACACGTTAATTATGCCACGTCACCGCGGTTATTGTTGTTAATCTCGCGTTATTGCAGAACCGATCCAAACCGAATTTGAAACAAAGGCAAACAACAAAAGTTTTGAAACATTAACATAAAAATGTTTGGTTTGTACTAAATATTACAAAGGTAATTATGGTGCAACAAACCCATTTTTATAAAATGCCTAAGTAATTTAAAATGACTTAAAAACAGGAAAGAAAATAAATAAAAGAAAACAGAACAAAAAAACAAAACAAAACAAATGGGGGGAGGGGGCAGACCCCTCCTGGGCTGTTTGGCCCATTTTCCCCACCGGCCCAAGCCAGCCGACCCGCCCTGCCTTATCCCCACAACGGGGAAACCCTAACCCATAACCTCCTCCACTCAACCCCTCTCGCTCTCTCCTCCCTCTATTGATCTGGATCGGGAACGACCCAGATCCCGTCGCCCCCGACGCCCCGTGGCCTCCCCCGCCGTCCCCCGTCGCCAGGCGCTTCCCGGACCCCGTCGACGCCGTCCCGTTGTCTCTTCCTCGCCTCCCCCTTGCTCAAGACCGCGCCTGGCGCCGCAGGACACCGCTGCCCCGAGGACCGCTCCGCCGCCTCGACCACGCCTCCTCGCCGGAGCTGCCCCGCCGGCCTGCCTCCACTCCGTCTATGCCGTCTTCGCCCTCCTCCTCACGCACGGCTTCCCGGACCCTACGGATCCCGGTGAGGCCACGACCTCGTCCTCCCTTCCCCTCTCTGTCCCGCGCGGCCATCACGGCGCCCGGGCCGCGCTCACCGCGCCCGGCCGCGTCCCGCAACTCCGCACGACGCCAACCCCGCACCTAGTGCGTCCCTGCTCGTCCGCCCGCGGCCTGCCGGCGTCGCCCGCTTGTGCGCCCCGTGTTGGAGCCGCCTTCCCCTGCCATCGCCCCGACTCCGCCCCGGTGCGTTCGCGCCTCACCCGGCTCACGCCCGACGCATGGCCGCGCCCCTGCTCCTCTGTGAGCCGATGCGCCCGCGGTGCTGCTCTCCCCTGCGCGCTCGGACGGCTCACCGCCTCGCACGCGCCCCGTCTCGTGCGCGCCCACCATGGCCGCCTCCCCTGCTGCTGCTCTTGCCGCCCTCCCGCGGCGCCGCCCTCCGTTCCCTTGGCCGGCGTCGCGGGCGCCGGCGGCTACGCCGGCGGCCTCGCCACGCCCGTAGCTGCCCCCCTTTCCTGTCAATCTGGGCGCTCACCCAGTCGGGCGTCGACGCCCAGAGCCCGCACCCGCAAACCCACTAGGCCCCCAGGGCCAATGACAAGTGGGCCCCCTGCCCAGAACGTTATATAAAAAAAGGAATTTAGAAAAATATAAATAATAAATAAATAAATAACAGTAAAATTAATTAATTTATTAGTTAATTAACTAAATAATTAACTTAATTAATTCTGATTAAATTAACTAATTAGGGTTAATTAACCTAATGACTAGTTAACCTAATTAACTACCGTTAATTAACTAACAGAGTATGACAAGTGGGACCCACGAGTAAGTTTGACTTAGTCAAAGTCCATGTTTGACCGCTGACGTCATGATGACATCGTGCTAACGTAATAAATGCATTTTAGGATTAAATTAATTCTGTTAATTCTAGAATATGATAAAATCCTTTTAAAATTAATATAAAATAAACGGTAGCTCGGATGGAGAAACTTTGTACATGAAAGTTGCTCAGAACGACGAGACGAATCCGGATACGTAGCCCGTTCATCCACCACACACCCCTAGCATATCGAACTCGCAACTTTCCCCCTCCGGCTCCTTTGCCCGAAAACGCGAAACACCGGGAATACTTTCCCGGATGTTTCCCCCCTTCACCGGTATCACCTCATACTGCGTTAGGTCACCCCTAGCACCGCGTATCACCATGTTATGCTTTGTGTTGATTTGATTGCTCTGTTATTTATTATGTTCCCCCTCCGTTACTTCTTTCCGGTAGACCCCGAGACTGCCTACGACCCCCAGTTCGACTACGGAGTTGATGACCCCTCTCTCTTGCCAGAGCAACCAGGCAAGACCCCCCCCCTAATCACCAGATATCGCCTACTCTTCTCTATACTGCTTGCATTAGAGTAGTGTAGCATGTTACTGCTTTCGGTTTATCCTATTCTGTTGCTTAGCCTATCCTTGCTACTACTGTTGTTACCTTTACCTGCTATCCTACTGCTTAGTATAGGATGCTAGTGTTCCATCAGTGGCCCTACACTCTTGTCCGTCTGCCATGCTATACTACTGGGCCGTGATCACTTCGGGAGGTGATCACGGGCATATACTGTCCGGAGATACTGTCCGGAGATGGGGGCTGAAGGGGCAGGTGGCTCCATCCCGGTAGAGGTGGGCCTGGGTTCCCGACGGCCCCCGACTGTTACTTTGAGGCGGAGCGACAGGGCAGGTTGAGACCACCTAGGAGAGAGGTGGCCTGGCCCTAGTCGACGTTCGCGGACACTTAACACGCTTAACGAGATCTGGGTATTTGATCTGAGTCTGGCCATTTGGTCTATACGCACTAACCATCTACGCGGGAGTAGTTATGGGTATCCCGGCGTCGTGGTATCAGCCGAAGCCTTCGTGACGTCAGCGACTGAGCGGCGCGCGCCGGGTTGGACCGTGTAACGTGAATTCCTTTGTAATGGAGGTTGCTAGGTCTGCTCACCGGCCCCGTTCGCAACTTGCAGGTGTGCAATGGGCGATGGGCCCAGACCCCTGCGCGCATAGGATTTAGACCGGCGTGCTGACCGCTCTGTTGTGCCTAGGTGGGGCTGCGACCTGTTGATCTTCCGCGGCCGGGCATGACCCCGAAAAGTGTGTCCGGCCAAATGGGATCAAGCGTGTTGGGTTATGTGGTGCACCCCTGCAGGGAAGTTAATCTATTCGAATAGCCGTGTCCATTGGTAAAAGGACGACCCGGAGTTGTACCTTGACCTTATGACAACTAGAACCGGATACTTAATAAAACACACCCTTCCAAGTGCCAGATACAACCCGGTGATCGCTCTCTAACAGGGCATCGAGGAGGGGATCGCCGGGTAGGATTATGCTATACGATGCTACTTGGAGGACTTCAGTCTACTCTCTTCTACATGCTACAAGGCGGAGGCTGCCAGAAGCGTAGTCTTTGATAAGACTAGCTATCCCCCTCTTATTCCGGCATTCTGCAGTTCAGTCCACTGATATGGCCCCTTACACATATATCCATGCATATGTAGTGTAGCTCCTTGCTTGCGAGTACTTTGGATGAGTACTCACGGTTGCCTTGTTTCCCATTTTCCCCATCTCTCTACCCGATTGCTGCAATCAGATGATGGAGCCCAGGATCCCGACGCCACCGTCGACGACGACTCCTACTACACTGGAGGTGCCTACTACTACGTGCAGCCCGCTGACGACGGCCAGGAGTAGTTAGGAGGATCCCAGGCAGGAGGTCTGCTCCGCTTTCGATCTGTATCCCAGTTTGTGCTAGCCTTCTTAAGGCAAACTTGTTTAACTTATGTCTGTACTCAGATATTGTTGCTTCCGCTGACTTGTCTATGATCGAGCATTTGTATTCGAGCCCTCGAGGCCCCTGGCTTGTATTATGATGCTTGTACGACTTATTTTATTTGTAGAGTTGTGTTGTGATATCTTCCCGTGAGTCCCTGATCTTGATCGTACACATTTGCGTGCATGATTAGTGTATGATTGAATCGGGGGCGTCAGAAGTTGGTATCAGAGCCGACTGCCTGTAGGAATTCCCCTTTCCAACTCCTTGGCCAAAGTTGAGTCTAGACATTGCAAAACTTTTACTAACATGGCTGTGTGTCTTACGGGCACACGTCGCCATTGGGAGGTATTAGGATCTTTTACTCCTCGACCTTTACTCTGGGACTCTGATCTCTCCTCTATTTGGGTTAAAGGAATTTTGCTAAATCTAACATTAGGATCTCGTTATCACCTCCACCCGGAGAACCCCTTATTACTGATGATCGTCTGCCACGTGAAGAACCTGAAGATACTCTCCGCTGTTAACCCGAGAACTTGTGTTCATCGCGTTTGCAATTCCCCTTCCATTGTGAACCCTTATGGATAACTACTTGCAGTTGTTATTCTTACATTCATCCCCAGTTGGTCTTGTTATTACAAGATACCTTGAAAAACTCATCATTGTTTCGATAATCCTTTGAGCTTACTGCCTTGCTGTTCTTTGTCACTTGAATACCCCTACGGATAATTCTCGCACTTATCGAGTATCCGCTCATCCCCCAGTTGATTAATGTATGTCACCAATCTTCGATATACCATTCGATCTTCCCAAAATCCTCAGGAGCTTATTGCTGTTGAAATTCTTGCTTGCTTGCATTATGGTTAATCCCATAAGCCTCGTAATCATATTGACGTCCCTTGTCATTATCATTTTGAGTCTGTTGATTCGAAATGTTGCGAATGCTCGCAATCCTCAACCAGATCCTAGAACTCATTCTTTTGGCTCAGACGTCATTCTAAACATGAGCTGAATCTCGACCAATCAGATTGCCATCGATTTTACCCCTAAGTCTAGTCGACTTATTCATCCTTGATCAGAGCATTTGCTCGTGATCCCTTGATTTGAAGATTATAATTCCTTGCTATTTAGATGTTGAATTATTCAGATGTTCTATAAATCGATGCATTTGCATTCTTTCTTCCTCTGATTGGGTATCGATACTCACATCAGCTCCATTGTGAATCGTTGTATCCACTGTTGGATTATTATCCGACAGTGTCCTTCATAATTAATTACCTTGTGGGTTCTTTCTCCGATACATAATGCCTTTGTAAATTGTATCATCTCCTTTTGCCAACCAAGCTCTACTTTCGAGCTGGTGATATTTACCCTTGAAGCCTGTGGTATATGTTCCTAATAAGCCCCGATGGGTTGAACCCTTGCCTTCCTTAATATGTGTGAACTCGAAAGTTTTCACGAGTCATACTCTTCTGGTATTTTGCCAGATAAAATTTCGACAATACAACTTCATCGAACGCGAGAAGTGAATGAGAGGTTATGCATTGGATAAGTGGGAGTCGACCTTGAACTTTGTGTTCATGCCCATGGACACGATGTAGATCCTATCATGGAAGCTTCTTGTAATAAAAACTATTTCCTTGATAAATATCATCTGGTATATGTGAATTGATCCTTTGCAACCGTGGTTCTGACCATGATTGTTCTCCTATGATTCTATTTCTCGGACAATTTAAAGTACTTGCCTTCTGCAGGTCAGTACGCCTGCCCAACCTTTATTTTGTTCTACCTTCGAGTATTACCCCCTGGTATCTCGAGGATAACAACCCATTGCACTTCATCTTATGGATTTCTGATGAAGTAATTCCTTCTCCTGTCATAGTCACTCCACGGGTTCTAGGTTGTCGTCGACCAAGAATACCGATTTGAGAATTGAATCAACACTGAGATTCAGTACTCCCGGTACTTTGTTGTTGAGTAGTTTAATACTCCATCATGTCATTCCTAGCCTGATCAGCTACATCATTATCGTGCTAATTTTAACTGTGCTACCTGGTCCTTAATCCCGGAGCACAACCTGCGATGATGAGCTAAGCTTACGTTGATTTCCTCGTCTTATCGTCCCACCACGAATAACAAGCTTGATTTCGACTTTGTGTTGTACTCGTGGTTCAAATAACCGTTTGCTTCCTCATTCCTTTGACTTGATGTCATCGCCGACCGATTACGTCTCCATGAAACCTATCGACAAAATTTGTCATGATCATGATCAACATTCTGAGTTCCTCCAGGACATCAATTGAATTCATGATGAGAAATACCATCCTTGCCCCTCGATGATTCGTGTTATCATCGGCAACATTCTTGCTTTCCCTTCAACACAAACTTGTTCATGTTTTGTGTTGTACCTTGAGATCCTTGCTATCCAACTTATGTTATGTTCTACCTTGGAGTATTGCTATCTTTTATGTCAAGAATGTCATGGGAAATTCTCCACCCTTAAGAATTCTTGATACAAGTGATACTTATTAACATCAACATTCTTTTCTTGGTCCCCGTGTTGTTTCTAACCGGAATACCGACAAATGGTCTGTGATGTGTAAATTCTAAACTTCTAGCAACCCTAATGCTTTGAAGTTATTGGTCTATGGTTTCTTTCTACGTCTATGGCCTATTGAATCATCATTTGAACATTGATCGTGCTACCTAGCCCATATTTCGGGCGCACCTTTCAACCAATGTTTAATTGTGGATGTTTTTCTCAAACATTCAACATTATATCATTTGATCTGACAATTGTTATCTCCTTGTTCACATAATTGTGGAGATCCATCCTTTGTTAATCTCAGTGAGTCGTCGCTGAGTTCATCAGCTACCTCCTCGTCCTTTCCTTGGTTTAATGATGAACTCTTGTTTCAGAACTCGCTTCCATAGTTCATTTCCCCGAGAATCTTACAATGTCATCTCGACAATTTGTGTCGCACCCTTCTGTTCTCAGGCATCCTGACCCTGAGGCATCCTGACACCAATCCGATCTGAATCTCCGTCAGATACGATGGTTGGAACATATTTCCAAGAGTTATAACATTGGTCTTTATAAGACCCGGTAAGGTGATGTCATGCCTAGCACACCTGGCCGAAGGGCCTATTGTTATAGTTTCCTTTTTAACAAGGTTGACCATTTTTCCTTGAGGAAATTGAATGCCTTGTTTAATAAATTTATCCTGATGGGTCCTTTGTGTAACCAAAGTCTGGCCCTTGATTGAAACACCATATCATTGCTACCTCTAAGCATGACTATGATAATCCACTCTTCAACAAGAACATTAGAGGCGCGATGCTAAATGTTTCTTGGTCAGCTATCCAAACACCGTGGTATGGGTAACATCTTGATTAATCCTTGCCTGTTATCTGAATGGTTGGGTACTTGCTCTCCTACCCTGTATGACATGTTATGCTTGTCCTTGGGGAGGATATACCCCTGAATTATGTGTTTAAACACATTTTTCTTTCCATTGTTCGGATTAAATCTGATAATCACTTTTCCATTCCCGTTGGTTTGTTCAAACCTTCTTGTGATCTATATTATATAAGCAGTAATATTTCCCTGCTTAGTAAGCACCTCGTTGTACAACTCTGTCAGTAAGACCCTGTTACTATTGTTGATGACATTCCGGTAACCACCGATGGACGAGAACCTTGCCTATTGGACCGCCTCGTTTCAACGAGCAGGAAAATGGTTCTCTTTGTCCCTCGCCCTTGGTACCAACGTTGTTCCCGACATAACTGACATGGTACTCTCTGACATGCCTTGCTATCATGACCGTGCAAGATGTCACTGCTCAAAAAAAGAACCACATGGTGGGCCCATAACCCACAGTTCCACAGGATCGAAACCTGACTCTCCTGTACAAACCTGTTTCTAATGGTTAATCCCCACGCTTGGCGTCGTATTTAATTCATGGGCAACCTTCCCAGTGCTCTATTCTGGTATCAGACGCAATACTTACTCTCGTTACTTTGAACCCCTTTCTGACTCAGGTTCAGACTTCGAGCAACTATCTATTTGCTTGAAACTTCTTATTGTACCTTCGATCTGTACTCTCGATGTGTTTTAATTGTTCAACTCGAGAGGCACTCGTATGATCATTCATGGGTTAATCCCAAATTATTACCCTTATATCATTTTGTTGTTGCCAATCTGCCCCGTTACCTATTCGTAAGTACGATAAAGATCCCGAAGAAAGAATGTCGACTTCATCATGACGACCGGAAGCAAAGGAATGAAGACATCTATGTATTGGACCGGTCTCTTCGAGAAGAGCGAGCCAGAATGAGAAGACCCGCAAGATTCGTTACTAAACCTTCCCCCTTTCACTACCTCTTAAATCTCGGGACGAGATTTCTTGTAGTGGAGGAGAATTGTGACGCCCGGATAATTAGGCTACAGTAATCACACGTTAATGATGCCATGTCACCGCGGTTACTGTTGTTAATCTCGCGTTAGTGCAGAACCGATCCAAATCGAATTTGAAACAAAGGCAAACAACAAAAGTTTTGAAACATTAAAATAAAAATGTTTGGTTTGTACTAAATATTACAAAGGTAATTATGGTGCAACAAACCCATTTTTATAAAATGCCTACGTAATTAAAAATGAGTTAAAAACAGGAAAGAAAATAAATAAAAGAAAACAGAACAAACAAAAAAAACAAAACAAAACAAATGGGGGGAGGGGGCAGACCCCTCCTTGGCTGTTTGGCCCATTTTCCCCACCGGCCCAAGCCGGCCGACCCGCCCTGCCTTATCCCCACAAGGGGGAAACCCTAACCCGTAACCTCCTCCACTCCCCCCCTCTCGCTCTCTCCTCCCTCTATCGATCTGGATCGGGAACGACCCAGATCCCGTCGCCCCCGACGCCCCGTGGCCTCCCCCGCCATTCCCCGTCGCCAGGCGCTTCCCGGACCCCGTCGACGCCGTCCCGTTGTCTCTTCCTCGCCTCCCCCTTGCTCAAGGCCGCGCCCGACGCCGCAGGACACCGCCGCCCCGAGGACTGCTCCGCTGCCTCGACCACGCCTCCTCGCCGGAGCTGCCCCGCCGGCCTGCCTCCACTCCGTGTTGTGCCGTCTTCGTCATCCTCCTCACGCACGGCTACCCGGACCCTACGGATCCCGGTGAGGCCACGACCTCGTCCTCCCTTCCCCTCTCTGTCTCGCGCGGCCATCACGGCGTCCGGGCCGCGCTCACCGCGCCCCGCCGCGTCCCGCAACTCCGCACGGCTCCAACCTCGCACCTAGTGCTTCCCCGCTCGTCCGCACGCGGCCTGCCGGCGTCGCCCGCTTGTGCGCCCCGTGTTGGAGCCGCCTTCCCCTGCCATCGCCCCGACTCCGCCCCGGTGCGTTCGCGCCTCACCCGCCTCACGCCCGATGCATGGCCGTGCCCCTGCTCCTCTGTGAGCCGATACGCCCGCGGTGCTGCTCTCCCCTGCGTGCTCGGACGGCTCACCGCCTCGAACGCGCCCCGTCTCGTGCGCGCCCACCATGGCTGCCTCCCCTGCTGCTGCTCTTGCCGCCCTCCCGCGGCGGCGCCCTCCGTTCCCTTGGCCGGCGTCGTGGGCGCCGGCGGCCACGCCGGCGGCCTCGCCACGCCCGTAGCTGCCCCCTTTCCTGTCGATCTGGGTGCTCGCCCAGTCGGGCGCTGACGCCCAGCGCCCGCACCCGCAAACCCACTAGGCCCCCAGGGCCAATGACAAGTGGGCCCCCCTGCCCAGAACGTTATATAAAAAAAAGGAATTTAAAAAATATAAATAATAAATAAATAAATAAATAATAAAATTAATTAATTAATTAGTTAATTAACTAAATAATTAACTTAATTAATTCTGATTAAATTAACTAATTAGGGTTAATTAACCTAATGACTAGTTAACCTAATTAACTACTGTTAATTAACTAACAGAGTATGACAAGTGGGACCCACGAGTAAGTTTGACTTAGTCAAATTCCACGTTTGACCGCTGACGTCATGATGACATCATGCTGACGTCATAAATGCATTTTAGGATTAAATTAATTCTGTTAATTCTAGACAATGATAAAATCATTTTAAAATTAATATAAAATAAACTGTAGCTCGGATGGAGAAACTTTGTACATGAAAGTTGCTCAGAACGACGAGACGAATCCGGATAAGTAGCCCGTTCGTCCACCACACAGCCCTAGCATATCGAACTCGCAACTTTCCCCCTCCGGCTCCTCTGCCCGAAAACGCGAAACACCGGGAATACTTTCCCGGATGTTTCCCCCCTTCACCGGTATCACCTCATACTGCCTTAGGTCACCCCTAGCACCGCGTATCACCATGTTATGCTTTGTGTTGCTTTGATTGCTCTGTTATTTATTATGTTCCCCCTCCGTTACTTCTTTCCGGTAGACCCCATGATTGCCGACGACCCCCAGTTCGACTACGGAGTTGATGACCCCTCTCTCTTGCTAGAGCAACCAGGCAAGCCCCCCCTAATCACGAGATATCGCCTACTCTTCTCTATACTGCATGCATTAGAGTAGTGTAGCATGTTACTGCTTTCGGTTTATCCTATTCTGTTGCATAGCCTATCCTTGCTACTAATGTTGTTACCTTTACCTGCTATCCTACTGCTTAGTATAGGATGCTAGTGTTCCATCAGTGGCCCTACACTCTTGTCTGTCTGCCATGCTATACTACTGGGCCGTGATCACTTCGGGAGGTGATCACGGGCATATACTATATACTTTACACTGTTAAATTACCGGTGATACTGTTCGGATATGGGGGCTGAAGGGGCAGGTGGCTCCATCCCGATAGAGGTGGGCCTGGGTTCCCGACGGCCCCCGACTGTTACTTTGAGGCGGAGCGACAGGGCAGGTTGAGACCACCTAGGAGAGAGGTGGCCTGGCCCTAGTCGACGTTCGTGGATACTTAACACGCTTAACAAGATCTGGGTATTTGATCTGAGTCTGGCCATTTGGTCTATACGCACTAACAATCTACGCGGGAGTAGTTCTGGGTATCCCGGCGTCGTGGTATCAGCCGAAGCCTTCATGACGTCAGCGACTGAGCAGCGCGCGCCGGGTTGGACCGCGTAACGTGACTTCTTTTGTAATGGAGGTTGCTAGGTCTGCTCACCGGCCGCGTTCGCAACGTGCAAGTGTGCAATGGGCGATGGGCCCAGACCCCTGCATGCATAGGATTTAGACCGGCGTGCTGACCGCTCTGTTGTGCCTAGGTGGGGCTGCGACGTGTTGATCTTCCGCGGACGGGCATGACCCCGAAAAGTGTGTCCGGCCGGGATCAAGCGTGTTGGGTTATGTGGTGCACCCCTGCAGGGAAGTTAATCTATTCGAATAGCCGTGTCCCTCGGTAAAAGGAAGACCCGGAGTTGTACCTTGACCTTATGACAACTAGAACCGGATACTTCATAAAACGCACCCTTCCAAGTGCCAGATACAACCCGGTGATCGCTCTCTAACAGGGCATCGAGGAGGGGATCGCCGGGTAGGATTATGCTATACGATGCTACTTGGAGGACTTCATTCTACTCTCTTCTACATGCTGCAAGGCGGAGGCTGCCAGAAGCGTAGTCTTCGATAAGACTAGCTATCCCCCTCTTATTCTGGCATTCTGTAGTTCAGTCCACTGATATGGCCCCTTACACATATATCCCCATTATCTGTAGTGTAGCTCCTTGCTTGCGAGTACTTTGGATGAGTACTCACGGTTGCCTTGTTTCCCATTATCCCCATCTCTCTACCCGATTGCTGCAATCAGATGATGGAGCCCAGGATCCCGACGCCACCGTCGACGACGACTCCTACTACACTGGAGGTGCCTACTACTACGTGCAGCCCGCTGACGACGGCCCGGAGTAGTTAGGAGGATCTCAGGCAGGAGGCCTGCTCCTCTTTCGATCTGTATTCCAGTTTGTGCTAGCCTTCTTAAGGAAAACTTGTTTAACTTATGTCTGTACTCAGATATTGTTGCTTCCGCTGACTCGTCTATGATCGAGCACTTGTATTCGAGCCCTCGAGGCCCCTGGCTTGTATTATGATGCTTGTACGACTTATTTTATTTGTAGAGTTGTGTTGTGATATCTTCCCGTGAGTCCCTGATCTTGATCGTACACATTTGCGTGCATGATTAGTGTACGATTGAATCGGGGGTGTCACAATGGGATCTGGCAGAAAATAGCAAGGAAAAGAAAACACAGGATTTCTCCGCAATACGGTGATCAAAAGGTTTGGGAAGTATATAGAGATTTTTTTATCTTGGAGGACAAGAATACGGAAGAAAAATGGAGTCCGGAAGGTGTCCCAGGTGGGCACAACCCACCTGGCGCGCCAGGCAAGCCTAGCACACCCTGGTGTCTTGTGCCCACCAGGGTACGCTTCCTAGAAGTTTCTTCATTTCCTAAATTTTTAAATATTCCATAACTGATAAAAATATTTTTGCGAATTTTTAAATTTTCTTTTATGTGTTCTTCCGGTGTGAAAGTTTGGGTAATATTACTTTCAACATTAATGGGCGTACCTGAGATATAATGTCTTATTCGTTTCCCATTGACAACCTTCGATTTAGTACCTTCGGAATTATTTATTTTGATGTCTCCAGACCGTAAACCTCCTCGATGACATATGAGCCTTCCCATTTTGGGAGGAGTTTTCCTGCAATGAATCTTAAATGAGAGTTGTACAAAAGAACATATTCTCCATTGATCTAAAGAGCTAATATCAATTAACCTCTTTTCACCAGCAAGTTTGAAATCATAGTTGAGCTCTTTAACGGCCCAATTTGCTTTATGTTCTAACTCAAGAGGCAAATGACAAGCTTTTCCATAAACCATTTTATAAGGAGACATACCCATAGGATTTTTATAAGATGTTCTATAAGCCTAAAGTGCATCATCTAATTTCTTAGAACAATTCTTTCTGGACCTATAGATAGTCTTTTGCAAAATTAATATTATTTCTCTATTGCTAAGTTCAACTTGACCACTAGACTGAAGATGATAAGGTGATGCAATTCTGTGGTTAGCATCATACTTGGCAAGCATTTTACGGAAAGCACCATGAATAAAGTGTGAACCACCATCAGTCATTAAATATCTAGGGACTCTGAACCTTGGGAAAATGACTTCTTTAACATTTTAATAGAGGTGTTGTGATCAGCAGTACTAGTTTGAATAGCTTCTACCCATTTAGTAACATAATCAACAACAACCAAAATATGTGTATACCCATTGGAGGAAGGAAAAGGTCCCATGTGATGTTCAATTCTTCAAGCTGCAATTTTGTATTATCTTCCATGTGAGAAATAAATCGAATTTATCTTTACAAAAAACATGAGAAATGAATACAATTGATATATTTCCAAGTTGTCAAGCATGCTTGGTTTGGTTATATATTGTGCAATGTGGTGCTCATTTGACGTTTGGTTCATTTGTGTTGTGGTGTTTAGTTAACTGTTTGGTTCAATTCTGCAATGCGACGTTCAATAGTTGTGGGTGCATTCTGTTATTGTATACCATGTGAGGAATAAATTTAATTTGGTTGTAGTAAATACATAAGAACATACAATTGCTATATTTCCAAGTTGTTAAGCATGCTTGGTTTGGTTAACTGTCTCATCTTCTATTAGGAGTATGTTATATTATGCAATGTGGTACTCAATTAATGTTTGGTTCATTTGTTGTGGTGTTTAGTTAATTGTTGGTTCAGTTCTGCAATGCAATGTCCGATTGTCGTGGGTAGAATTTTGTATTGTTGTGCATGCGAGGAATAAGTCGAATTTGGCTGCACATAATACATGAGAAAATAATACAAGTGCTATATTTCCTAGTTCTTAATCATGCTTGGTTTGGATAAATGGGTTTTCCATGTGTCTTGAATTAATCTGATGAATCTGAATTGTGCTTATTTTTCATCAACATATTTTACTGATAGCATGCGAACCCTTACTTAACCTGATGACTAACTACCTTATATGTGTTGTAGGGAAACAATGGGAAGCACTGAGGTTTACAATCGAGGTTAGCACGTGCATGGTTCGTTGTCTAATAGCACATTATTGTGCAGTTGTAGGAACCATTCTAATATTTAGGTTTCTAACAATTTGGTCTTGCACATGTAGGTCCTGCTGTCAGAGGTTTTGACCCACTGTTCGACCCTTTTTGCTTATGGTGAAATGAGTTGTCCATGAATATCAATCAAGTCAAGAAACTCATAAAGATTGTTCGGATAAAGAAATTAGCAACAAAAAACAACAAGATCTTTGTCTGCACAATGAACAAGACATCAGTTCACTACAAGTTCGTACTAACTATTATACCTTGCCTTTTTTTATTCCTTTGCCCCATTTCCAATATAGAGAAGATATTTATGCACATCCTTGTTTTCAGGCCTTTCCAAAGCAGTTCTTGATGATTGCCTCTCAAACCACCTCTATGGTCAGGAGGCAAGGAAGGTTTTTATACAACACCCACTGTTCAATATTGAAGTGTTCCTGAAGAGAACAAAGGATGGGCGGTCAATCATCCACAGACACGGGCCTAAAGTTGCAAAGAACTTCAACATGAATGAAGGCTCAGTATTCACCTTCCGCTTGAGCAGTTTTCCGGATGAGATGCATTTGTCTATATGTTGCATGTGAAACTTGGTGCCGGTGTAGTTGTGTAATGGGGTAGCTGAGTGCTGAAGCTCTATCATATAGTACTCTGATGTATTTCAATTATGAAATCCTGCTTACTTAATATGGAAATGAAATATATTATGTGCTTAATATGAATGTCAATTAGATTAATGAATAGATTATTAATAATAGGCAATTAGCATGCTAATGGCGAATTAGCCTGCTAATTGGGTTTTGCTATTGCAAACGGTTATTGAGAAAATACCGTGGGTGATGACCTCAGGCAACACACACATTTTCTAGGAATAAACCATGTTGGATCAATGAAAAATCACACACGACCTTGCGCAAACGTTTACCACATAAAAAACTGTGTGTGATGGACAGGCTTTGACACACAGTTTCTTCTACGAACCGTGTGTGATGCATTCAATAACGCAAACGATAAAATTGTTAATATCATGTGCAATGGAAACGCTATCACAAACGATTTGACGGGGAACATTGTGTGTGATGTACCTGTGAACGGAAACGTTTTCCTTGGAGCGACTGTGTGGGATGTACATACAAACGGAAACATTTTGCGGGGACTGACTGTGTGGGATGTACTTGTGACCGGAAACAATTTCGCCTTATAATTGTATTTTTTTCGCTCTACTGTACCTATTTCCGTACTTGAGCGCTCATCGGTCGCACACGACCTCATTTTGCAGAGCGTGTGTGCCAGGAGGGCATATCCCCAACGGTTTCTGGGTCTTGTGGGAAGGACCCCTAGTCACCGTCACTCACTAGGCGACGGTTCCGAATGCCATCGCGGAAATGGGTTAAAAACCGTTTGTATAGCACCGATGCGTACCAGCGAGAGAGCACTGGAGAAGGCAAGAGATCACTGGGATGCTTTTTTGAAGTTCAATGAATCATAACCAGCTCAGGAACGGTCGAGAATAAACAAGATTAATGCTGCGAAAAAGAAGTGGCACCATTGGTTTGGGCCACATGGCTACCAAGTCGCTAAGCAAGAGATTATTGCAGGGGTCACTCCAGTTACATTTAGTTCGCCCGAAAGGTGCAGGACTTGGTTTTATGCGCATGGGGGAAGTTGGACCCATAGACAGCGCTGGTTATGGAGCGGGCAAGTCTTAAAGAGGCCTCCGACGCTTTACTTATTGCAATAGAAGAGGCTCGAACAAGGGCGTTCACGCCCAACAGAGAGAACGACGAGCTTACGCTGGCCATGAAGAATCCTGAACACCCATGGTTTGAGGATTTGTTCCATGGGTGTTGTTCCATGGTTTGAGGAGTTGCGGATTGGAACGCCAATTACAGAAGCCATGCGATAAAGAAGCAGCAGGAGGAGAAAAAGAGGAAGCTAAAGGAGCAGAGGAAGGAGGAAGCAGTCTGCCTTCAACGCCAAGAATTAAAGCACGCAGAGTCGGAACACGCTTTCATGCGGCAGCATAAGCAGATCGACTCACTTAGCCAGGAAAGGGCGTCTCAGCGGCAGCAGCAAGCAGATCTAGCATTGGATAGCGTCGTCCCATCTATGCTGAGAAGCAGCGTGGGTTCCACCCCGGCCGATGATGCACTGCGGCCTAGATACCTCGTTGATGATATATCCAACATGCGGCACCTTGTGAGCTACACATTAAGGTGAAGAACATATCAATGAAGGTCACGAACGACTATGCTTTAACCAATTCCCCCGAAGCAACGTTCGATCTCAATCTTATTCCAGCTGGCTATGCTCCTGTCGGGGTGGATGAAGTGATGTCGGGATATAATGATCTAGAGCTTGACATTCACGAGGTCATACGTTGTATCATTCTATGGAGAAAGGTTTGCATCTTCTTTCCAATGCCACCGACTCCTCCTCAAAGTCCGCCACGTCACCGGCTCCTCCTCCATGTCCGCCACCGCGTCAGTCAACTCCTGCTCCTCCAAGTACGCCATCGCGTCAGCTGAATCCTTCTCCAAGTGACGCACTGCATCAGCCGTCTCCGCCACCATGTCAGCCGACTCCTCCTCCATGTCCGGCACCACGTCAGCCAACTCCTTCTCCAAGTTCTGCACCGCATCACCCGTCTCCGCCACCTCAGCAACAGAGGAAGAGAGGCGCCGCAGCTACGGTAGCTATCGGTACAATAGGCAATAAATTCAGATTTGGTCCAAGCCTCAAGGCTCCTCCAGAGTTGCCTTACAAGATGACTGACGAGGAAAACAAGGCTGAAGTGGATGCCCAAGTGAAGGCCCATTTTGCACCGAAACCACCCCCGTCGCCAAATGAGAAAATACCTAAGGAAGTGATACAACACTTTATTGATAATGCTCAACTGGCTATGAAGAAAAGGGACTCAGGCTATGAGCACTCTATTAATAAGTTATATCATGAACAAAACGAGAAGGATTCGAGCTCGAGCTCGAGCCAAGCAGGTAAAAAATGCGGGAAAACTTTTCCCCTGCTCGGAAAACAGGCAGTGAAGTCGATCCCCCCGCTCATTGTACAAGCACATGTGAGTACCGTCGATCAGCTGGTAATAACCGACGATCATAGAAGGATGACTAAAGAGGCCAGTGTCACTGTTTGTCAACTCCTATAGATCGAGCCAATCCATGCGATTACATATGATGAAGTAGCATGGAAATATGTCCGCGGCCAACCTATGGTAAAGCCTGAGTCGATCCCGCTTCTGTCAACGAGAATGTATGTATTGCATGAGAGGTACCTGACAGAAGTAAATACCGAGCGAGAGTCCCTCATGGTGAAAGTCAAAGCAGAACATTACTTCCATGAAAACGATCTCCGGGTTGAACTTCTAGAACTTTTTCAATTATTCAATCAAGACCCACTCGACAAATCTCTCGTCAGTTGCTATCGTCTGTAAGTGATTTCTTTCTGTAATTTAAGCTTCTAGTGATGCTTGTTCATTACCTGTAATTATTCTGACTATATTCTTTTCTGTGGTATTGTGCAGAATGAAGATGTATGAAATGAAAAGAGAAGGACGCTATGGCATTGGGTTCATTCACCCAAATACCGTTAATGAAGAGACATGGTCACGTGAGACGTCGAGAAAAGACAGAGAGAGAGGCTTGCTAGGGTTTTTGAAGCGACCAAATACACAACCAGAAATACTACTTCCTTACAACTTCGGGTCAGTGTTACTGTCTTTTACTGCAAATTCTTTTTCTGCTTACTAGATGTTAATAAGTGTAGTTGGTGAGTTATGCACATGCCCGCTTAATTATACAAACGGGTGCGCATGCAGTTTCCACTAGATCCTACTAATCATTGAAGTTGACGAGGGGAAAGTTCAAGTATTGCACTCACTACTTAAATACACTTAATGAATACACAATCGTGAGGGGGATGATTGACAGTTAATTTCAATCATTATCGCACTATGTCGGCCTCTTTAGTTCATTTCCTGATATCAACTAATTAAGAACTCCTTTATTCATTTCTTTGCCGGCGGGCAGGGCTTGGCAAAAGTTTATCAAACAAGTTAAAGGCGAATGAAAACAACAACTGAAATGGGTGCGACCCAAGGTAATTAAGTAGTACTAGCAAGGTCTACGCATCTCTTTAATTATAGTTTCAATACCATTATCATGCTTGATTAATTATTATCTGATTGAATTTTATCCTCGTAAAGTGCATGAGCCAGGCATCGGGGAATAATTTATGTGCGTACTACATTTGCAATAACATTCGCATTACGACGTCGGAAAGGAACACATATGCAAGACAACTTTGTGCACGCAAACACAATTCCAAGCTATTTTTATCAATGATCTAATATATATACACACACTTAATTTACACATATTGATCTCCTTCTTTAATGAAGATGCAAGAGATGTGAGGTAAGCTCTTACCAACGGAGCGTGTCCAAGCAATTCAAGAGGAAATTCCAGGATTTTTGCTTGACCGGGTCACAGATCCCAACGGAGAATACCATTACACCTAATGCCTGCATGTAATGATCTGGAAATTTTAGGATAAATTGTATATACTAAATTGTATATATATATATATATATATATATGTGTGTGTGTGTGTGTGTGTGTGTGTGTGTGTGTGTGTGTGTGTGTGTGTGCATGGTCGTACATGAAATTCTATGATATATGATTGGTCGTACGAGAAATTCTATTATATATGACGTGTACATTATGTGGTAACAATGGCACTTGATGTACGACTGCAGTAGCGTAAAATATGTTTGAAATGAAAAACAATTGAATGGGAAACACAAAACGAAAAGGAAACATAAACCATAATTCATACATCCTAAAACCCTAAACCCCTAAACCTCTAGTCTCGATTGGTGGGCCTTTGGTCCCGAGCCATGATGATCCGGTACTAAAGGGTGGGGGGGCTTTCATTCCCACCCTTTAGTTACGAGACCACGCCCTCAGTCCCCTTCCTCATAATATGTGTTGCGATCATCCGCAAGTGGTGTTGTGGTCATCTAAACCCGAGTTGCGCCTAGCAATACCCAGAGCTTCAGTCAATAGTGTGTGGATCTTTCGGTCATTGGTGTGATTTCTTCTACCGCCGATGCATGGAGCTACAACCTTGGAGCCGGTGCTGCAGTCATCTACACCGCAACTACAACAAGCGGTGCCTAGAGCTACAATATGTGGTACATGGTGCTCGAACTGGCAAAGAGGGTACTGCAACTAGCAACATCTATTTTGTGTGTTCGATTGCAGGAGGCGCTGGTATGAGAATGCAATTTTTGCTTCATCTCTCCAGTAGAACTTATCATTATTGTATAGGAGTCGGTAGAGAAGTAAATCATTTTCTTCAGGCCAGGATATGAACGAACTAAGGGCCACGACACAACACATGTGCCTGTGGACTTTTGGATTATTTCTAGAGATTTTAAGTTCATGATGGCATGGATGTTTTATGGGTTTTCCTCGATACCTCTCTAGGAAACGATGAAGCCCAAGAGTTGTTTTAAGGGTAAGACATAATTTTTGGGGTTCAACTTTATGCTAAACTGAAGCTGATTTGTGAAGGTTTGATAGGTCGACAAGTAGATTAGAGCCTCGCCGGGACTTGATTGCTACATCACCAACGTAAGCCTCAACGTTGACACCAATCTCGCCGCGGAAAAATTTCTGATTCGTCCGTTCAAACATAGCCCCGATATTCATATCTAATGGTAGCCCTAGTAGGCGTCTAAGAAGCACATGCGCTCGTAATTAACCCGCGATTGGATCTATCATTTGGTCTATGTGAGGCATAGGGAACATGTCTCTTGCCCACGCTTTGTGTCGTGGAATTGTCACGACAGATGTCCTTAGTGTCAGGACTTAGTCGCGAGGCCAACGCATCTATGTGGTAGCTTGAGAGGAGTTGAGCGGAATCGAGAGACGCAACACAAGACAGGGATTTAGACAACTTCGGGCCCCGGGAAACATCATCCGGTAAAAACACTACATGCTATTTGAGGCTAGGTCTCATTATCATCACGAGGGAGCCGCCGTAAACCGGCTCTTTGTGTCTAGCCCTAGAGATTGTTTATTGCTTATTGCTTGTAGCTTCTAATGTGTCCCTCTTTTGGGGAGCCCTGCCCCTCCTTATATATGTTGAAGGGGCGGTTTACATGTGGAGTCCTATTAGGATTAGGACTAGTCTATCTCTAATACAAACCGGATACATGTCTTGGTATTAACTCCTTGTAAGGTAAATATTCCTTTCCTCTTAAACCGGCCTACAATAGTTGAATCGGCCTTCTGGGCCTTGGGCCTTGTCATCCGTCTGATCCGCCCACCGGGTTACCAGTGAGTCATAACGACCAAGCGGGTTGCTTGTAAACCGCCAAGGTCGGGGCGGGTCTTCAGACAAACCGCCAAGTCCGGCCGGGTTAACTTCCAGCCGGTTTACGTCGCGGGGTATATCCCCGACATTGGCCCCCATGTTTAACTTGGATTTATCCATGGTAAACTTATGCTGCAAATAAACACCAGAACAAATTTGACAGGTTGTGCTCCGGGTTAAGAATTCTTGTAAACCGGCACCTGATCGTCCTTAAGTCCTTGTCATTTCCTCCTTCTAGAAAATCCGGCTCAATAACCAGCTTCATACTCAAATTGCTGACGTTGGTTTCTCATATAAAAATATAGTGAAGAATAATCCACTGAGTCGGCTTCCAAAGCGCCGGTTTAAGAATTATTGGTCTTGAGATACTCATATGATATTCAACCTGCTTGAAGATGCAGAACTTGCCGGTTTATCATTGCCAAAAACTGTCGGGTTACAAAAACTGATAATTCCAGGTCATGATTGTTTGCAGACACCGGTTCATGATTGTTGCCAACACCGGTTTATGATTATTGATGACACCGGGTTGCAGCCACAGGGTCATAATGATTGGTGACGCCGGGTCAATCTAGTTTGCTCAAACAGAGAATTTGAAAATATTTCCTTGATAATAATATAATACCTGTAGCCCCCAAGTCATGAGTAGAACAAAGTGATTGCTTAAGACTTGCTTCAATATAAATATTGTCACTATCAAAGAAATCCATGTTGTTCATCCCAATCACTAGCAAAAACTGAATACTCCATATTATGTAGCCCCCAAGTGTCAGGTTGTCATGCTTGCAGCGACCTGGGACTTGTAATTTCCTGATGCTCATAAAAACTTCAACCAGTGTAGCCCCCAAGGGCCGGGTCATTTATGCAATAATGAGCAGGGACTGTGTAAATATAATCATGTAGATTTGAGCAATGATGTGTAGCCCCCAAAGGCCGGCTCAGTAAGATAATATTGAGCTGGGATTTGATATATACTTCAATGAAAATAACATCATATGATGAAACCCCTATCATGGGCTTGAATCCACGTCCATAAGGCTAAGAGCCTTGTGCTTTACCAACTGAGGAGTGGACCCTTCAATATAATGGATTTGACTTGTGTACCTTGAGTTGTTTGACAGGAGCAATTGGTAGCCCCCAAGGTCCGGCTCATTATGATATGATGAGTCGGGTCTTCAATAAAACGAGCCAAAAATGACTTTGCATTAGCCCCCAAGTGTCATGGTGCATGCTTGCAGTGACATGAGACTTGCATGTAATCTCAATTTGAATAATGTAGCCCCCAAGTGCCAGGTTGTAAGCCTACATCAACTCGGGACTATTCCTTCAATTGCAGAATAAATTATATCTATTGATAATATGATAGCCATTGTGCTAAAGCGACATTGAAAACCATAATAAAAATCCAGCCATGTTGGCTATTCAAGATAATATAATCCGGTATGAAAACCTTATTCATTCAATATCATAATGAAAATTCAGCCAAGTTTGGCTATTTGAATAATATAACCCAATCATTTTATAAGCGCATGATTCCAATGGCGCGATCCAAATATATATACTGGCAACTTATAGTCCAAAGCCAGGCCGGTTTACCAAAACACCGGATAATTTCTCATCATATACTGCCGAGTTATTGTCTTAAAGCAAGGCCAGTTTAATAAACACCGGATAATTTATCATCATACTGGCGACATATAGTCGAAAGCCAGGCCGGTTTACCAAAACACCAGATAATTTCTCATCATATACTGGCGAGTTATTGTCTTAAAGCAAGGCTAGTTTAATAAACACCGGATAATTTATCATCATACTGGCGACATATAGTCGAAAGCCAGGCCGGTTTAACAAAACACCGGATAATTTCTCATCATATACTGGTGACTTATTGTCTTAAAGTCAGGCCGGTTTAATAAACACCAGATAATTTATCGTCATACTGGCGACATATAGTCGAAAGCCAGGCCGGTTTAATAAACACCGGATAATTTATCATCATACTGGCGACATATAGTCGAAAGCCAGGCCGGTTTAATAAACGCCGGCGATTTATAATCATGCTTTATTCAACCTGTTTCTGCATACAACAAGTTTAAAGTGTCCTGGCGGTTTACCGCCGGACGGGTCATAATGCCCAACATATAACCTAGGTTTATAACCAAGGCTGCACTTAAGAATAATCAAATATGAAACATATCATACCTGTGACATTGAATCACCTCGTTGGTTTACCAACTTTTTGTAATAGGGGTAATAACCCAAATTTTGAGTACTCATAACTCCTTCTGTATTATGCCGGTTTATGATAAAACCGTACCGGGTTTGTAATAAACACCGGATTAACCATATATGATACTGGCGACTTGTAGTCAAACCAGACCGTGCTGATAGTCTCCGGATTATAACTTGATCGTGTACTGACAACTTGTAGTTGAAAGTCGAGCCGGGTTGATAAACACCGGTTTACTCCATAATAAGATGGTAAAAGAAAATCAAACTGGGCAGATGGCCTCCGGATTAAGATTTGACCGTGTTCCGTCAATTTGTAATTGACAGTTGAACCACATTAAAACGTGTTGTCGGTTCAAAGAAAATGCAACAGAAATCGAATAATAGTCATAAAAAACAAAAAATACGGAAGCAAAGGAAATGATAAACCGTTTGCAAAAA